>JAZHEH010000631.1:1359202-2718404 GCA_036589455.1 Ateles fusciceps
GGTAACTTCCTGATGTTGCCATGACATTTGTAAACTGTCATGGCGCTGGTGGGAGGGTAGCAGTGAGGACCACCAGAGGTCACTCTCGTGGCCATCTTGGTTTTGGTGGGTTTTGACCGGCTTCTTTACTGCAACCTGTTTTATCAGCAAGGTCGTTATGACCTGTGCCTTGTGCTGGCCTCCTATCTCACACTGTGACTTAGAATGCCTTAACCGTCTGGGAATGCAGACCAGTAGGTCTCAGTCTCATTTTACCCAGCCCCTGTTCAAGATGGAATTGCTCTGGTTTAAACGCCTCTGACAGAGTCATTATGGAAATTTCAAGGAACAAGTTTCCTTCTTCCTTTCTGCTCCACCGTCCTCAAGGCTACCTCATTATCCAAAATGCTTGCTGACTCTCCAGCCATGACATTCATGTTCCAAGAAAGAGGAAGGAGAAGTGGGGAGGAGTGCTGAACAAGAAGTAATACCTGCCAGAGGAGTCGTGTGATTTAAAATCTTTTCCTCTGTGCTTTCCCCAGTGACTGCTACTTACAGCAACTTGGCCGCACCTAACTGCATGGAAGGCTGGGAAATGCAGCCTTCTCGCTGAGTTCATGACCACACAAAATAAAACCGAGTTTCTGTTAGCAAAAAGGCAAAGAGAACATTGGGTAGGGAGTTGTCAGTTTCTTCCCACATTCTCCGGAAATCCTATTCTCCCCTTACTTGTGCTGCCAAAAACATGACCAATGCCTCCTTTGCATTGCAGCTGATTGCCAAAAGACTCAAGCTAAGTATCTCATTGGGAAGGGAAACAACTATTATGAGTCATCTACACCTTACTGCCAACAAATTCCATATCATTTCCCGACAATGGGTTTAGAGGTAAGAGAGGGAGAGGTGAGTGAGAGGCTGCATTGAGGGCATCAGGCACCATAATAGAGAAGGGGCCAAGGAACAGACACCAAAGGCAATCTGCTCACATCTGTGTGAGCAGATGACAAGCTTCCCTTTAACATAGTCCCCCGCGATCAGGGTCACACCTGAAAAGCCCATTTTCTTCCCTGCTCGCATGCTCTGCACAGCCATCCAGATCACTGATGCAGGTGGGGGTGGGAATGTCAGCCGGTGCCATGTGTTGGCTCCTTTTGGGGGTTGGTGGCATGGAGATGACATCGTCTACACAGGGAGATGATCACTGTCGCTGCTCCTGGAAGGAGATCTTCTACCCAGCACTACCAACTCCTAGCAACCAATGCCTCAGACCCGGAAGAGCTCCGTCCCAACATGGGCTTGTCTATAACCTGCATAGCCAGATGTGGTGAAATGGCCGGCGTCCAGGAGTACCCACTGGTTGGGTGCTCTAGTACACTGCCCCAGACTGAGATACTCTTTCCCCAGCTGCGGGGAGTGTTTGTGGCTCTAGGATCTCCCCTGAATTTCTCTCTTGGATGTGCCTTCAGCCAAGGAAAGGCACTTTACACAAGCCTTTCACCCAGCCCTCTGATTTTGCCCCGATTCCATGGTTACCATGCAACACTTGGGTAGGGGTTAATAAAGGCCCAACTCCCTTCCCTCAAGATAAGACAACCCTAAAAGCCCACCCCAGCTCTGGAGGACGTCGTCTGTCTCTGAGGTCTCTAGAGAAGGTATCACAGTCAACGTCTCCTGTAGCCTTGTCCTGCTTCCCTCTTCTTATTTAGATGTTTTTGAGGGTTACGCTTCCAGTAAAACACCTGCACACAAATCTCAGTCTCAGAGCCTTTTTTCATACCTGAGCTGCAACTGCCCATGAGGTGCAGTGACAAAGAAGAAATTGCCTCTCTGGGTCACAGTCCACCTGGCTCAGTATCATCTCTTTAATGGCAGCACCTGGGTTTATGCAGTGGGAGCCTCTGGCTACACTTACATAGCTTCAAAAGCTACGGATGACCTTCCAACACCATTGCTCTTTTTAATCATCTATAAAGGTCTGACAAGAATTTATTTAGACCTTTGTGTTCCCATTAGATTTTTAACCTGCATCACCCATTTGGTAAATTGACTTCATAATTTTACTTTATGGAGAATCACTTGACCCCAGGAGTTTCAGACCAGCTTGGGGAACATAGTGAGACCTTGTCTCTACAAAAAATAAACAAAATAAGCTGGGCATGGTGGAGTATGCCTGCAGTCTAAGCTACTCAGGAGGCTGAAGTGGGATGATTGCTTCAGTCTGGGAGGTCGAGGCTGCAGTGAGCCAAGAACATGCTACTGCACTGTAGTCTGTACAAGAAAGTGAGGTCCTGTCTCAAAAAAATAAAAAGAGGAATTTTCCTTAAATAAAAGCTCTTCCAAACTTGAAGGGGTACTGCCTACCTATAATGGATTATAAATAACGCCCTGCCTATACACTATATTATAGGTAACCCATTTTTCCCACTAAAATGCATCCCTTTGCTCACACAAAAGGTTCTCTGACACCTTTTATAACCTTCTAGCAAAAGATTATGTTGTGGGTCTGGGGTTGGGAGAGTAGGGGTGAGATTTCCCCTAAGAAGTAAGAAATAAAAGAAAGAAGATTTGATTCCGAGGATTCAGCTAGTAAAATCCACACACAATGTTTAGAAATCTCAATGAGTAAATAAGAGACTGTAAATATGTGACCAAAGGATTTGAATGGTCCTCTGATTACACCCAAGGTGACCTGGGTCTCAGAAAGGCAGGACAGGAATGTGGTTACTATTTAGCAAGTAAAAGCCCCTTCGATTGTATTGTAATGTATGAGCATACAAGGGCAGTCTGGATCATAAAAAGTACAGCTCAACAGAGCAAAAATTGGCTGTGTTTTTCCAGCATTGTCCAAGCTAAGAAGACACTGAATCTGTAAGACAACTCTAATTTAATTACTAGAGAGGTGTTCCGTACCAAGGGGTAGGAATGATTCATCACACCTGACACGGCCTGGATAAAAATCTCCCAGACTCTCCACCTCCCTTTGCTCTGATTCCATGCTTACTATGCAACTTTAGAGGTATTATTTTGACCTCTCCTGGAAGAAGCTGTCTCCCAGCAGGAGAAACGAGAATTCCTTTCATTGGATCAAAATATCTTCCATTATGTACCGATAAGGTTTCTACCTTCTGATGTGCTTTGATTTTAATTTGGTTAGTGTGAGTCCGTGCCCTTGATTCAGTTCCACTCTAGGACAATAACAAAGTTTAGACTCACAGGCACACTGAATTCACCAGGGTGAATACCTCCCAGTGAGATCACTTGGCAAAGAACCATCTAGGCTTTATCCGATGACCTCTTATCTCTCCCGGTAAAAAGATGACAAGATCTTTGAAAAATTTGTATATGTTTGCTTAATATTTTATAACTAGGAAATGCTGAAATGCTGAATGTCATCAACAACTTTGGGGAATTCTTGTAAAAACAAGAGATAAAATGCTTCTGAGGCTGGAGAGGCCTGTTATATATACATCCTCCTAAGAGTGGTACCTGTTTATTCCCACACTTTATACCATGAATATATAAAAGATATTTACTCTCTTTTAACAAAATATAGTCCTCCATCCTTAGATGCTTAGCTGGAGCTGGGACTGCTTCCTAAAACCTTCAAGAAAACATGCTTTCTCTACTCTTTAGTTGGTTCCCTAGACCACCCCCTAACCAGTAGACCTAAAAAGCAGATAGCTCAGAACACTGAGTTCCATTCAGCACATTTTCCTCTTGATAGGAATGTTCTTTGTCATCGCCCTGGCCCTGAACTCTTGGCCCAATTCTGCTTCCCAATTCCAGTCTGCCAGATGTAGCCTGACCTTCTGGACAACTCCCCCAGAGCTTTAAACTGTTTCCCAGATGCCATGTGAGCCTCTCGTCCTCCAACTCATAAGTATTAGGTTGTCTCAGGTTGCATATCCACTACTGAGTCATCATTCTTTTTTCTCATTAAGATGGAGAAAACGTCCGGGCGCCGTGGCTCATGCCTGTAATCCCGGCACTTTGGGAGGCTGAGGAGGGCGGATCATGAGGTCAGGTGTTCGAGACCAGCCTAGCCAGCATGGTGAAACCCCGTCTTTACGAAAAATACAAAAAATTAGCCAGGCATGGTGGTGCGCACCTACGATCCCAGCTGCTTGGGAGGGTGAGGCAGGAGAATCGTTTGAACCCAGGAGGCGGAAGTTGCAATGAGCCAAGATCACACCACTGCGCTCCAGCCTGGGTGACAGAGCAAGACTCCATCTCAAAAAAAAAAAAAAAAAAAGAAAGATGGAGAAGACATTCAACATGTTTCTGAAACCCACACTTCCTTGGAATTCCGTCTCCCACCAGGGAAAAATGAATAAAGTTCCTCTTGCTCTCTACACTGATGACCTGTAGGAAGGCAGGGCTGAGCCGCTATGGTGGAGGCCAAGCTGCAAGATTGGTGTGGAGCTGCACGCCTGGACTCAGCTCTGTGGAGCCGCCACTATGTCCCCACATTGTGCCCCAGCGAGATTCAGAGAATGACTCCTAAGGCTTCCAGGTCTTCTTATGAAATTATTATTATCATGAAGTATATACGGTATTGTAGGATGGCATTTTAAAATAGACAATGCCTTTCCTGTCCTGTCACCCCAAATTTTCTATTTGTCATATTTTCCTTTTCTATAATTTCAGGAAAAGAATGACACAGCCCAATGAAGGTGGAAAACTAATTCTTGACTTTGGAAGAATATGTAAAAAAGTAACAAGTTTTCTGTGCTTCTTCAAGATGGGAAAGAGAAAGAATAAAAAAGGAAGACAAGAGAGTTGAATACTACAGAGGTCTAGGCTCTGGAGAGGAGGTGACTGAACCCCTGGATAGATCTGGAGACTCTGAGACTAGGGAGTATCAGTGACACACCTTGCAGACCTCAACCTTCCTGAAATCAGTCTAGCAAAAGGAGAAATCAAGGAGAACAACATGACTGTGTGGTGTAACTGAGAAGACGGACCAGAGAGAGCTTTGTAGAGTTCCCCACAGCATAGAAAGATTGGGAACAGAAGGATAGGTTCCCTGTGTCTAAAACTGGTGCAGAAAAGGAGCATGAACCCAGGGCCCACCCACAAAAGGCCTTGTGGCTACCTTGAAGGGGCTGCAGGAGGTACCTGGAGGAACAGAAGAATACATCAGAGACCAAACGCTCACCCCTGAACTTTGGCATCACATCAGCCTCCACATAAAAAGGGCCTTGAACTTCGTGGGACTAAGTTTTCATTACCTGACAACATTGGGAATCAAAGTATAAATTAATAATAGTTATAGAAAAAATTTAAAACGCCAGGCATGGTGGCTCATGCCTGTAATCCCAGCACTTTGGGAGATCAAGGCAGGCAGATTATGAGACCAGGAGTTCAAGACCTGCCTGACCAATATGGTGAAACCCCGTCTCTACTAAAAATATAAAAATTAGCTGGGTGTGGTGGTGGGTACCTGTAATCCCAGCTACTTAGGAGGCTGAGACAGAAGAATCACTTGAACCCGGGAGGCAGAGGTTGCAATGAACCAAGATCACACCACTGCACTCCAGCCTTGGCAACAGAGCAAGACTCTGTCTCAGAAAAAAAAAGAAAATTAAAAAAAATTCTTACCCATCTGTGAATTTGTGGATTTAGTATCATAACCAACACAATGGAAACCTGGGTTTCCCAAGAATCCCAGTAGAACGATTTTTGTCAGATCACCCTTATGGGTGCAGTTAAAAAAATAGATGGTCCTTCTGCCATAAATTGGCATTGCCTTCCAAGGAGTCCATATTAGTTCACTTGGGCTACAAAAGATGACAGCCTTCAAAACAGGCATTTATTTTCTGACAGTTTTGGAGGCTAAACCCCTGGGATCCAAATGCCAATATGACAGGTTTCTGATGAGGCCTCTCTTCCTGGCTTGTGGACAGCGACCTTCTCACTGTGTCTGTCCCCACGAGGCCTTTCTTCTCTCGGGAGCAAGGACCTATGTGCTCTCGAGGAAACAGAGGGAACTCACTTCTCCCCTACTCCTCCTGCTTTAAGAATACTAATCCTATCAGACTATGACCCCACTTGGCCCTAATTACCTCCCCACAGGTCCCTTCTCTCAATCCCATTGCCTTGGGAGTTAGGGCATCAACATAGGAATTTTAGGGGAGACACAATTCAGTCCACAAGAGACCCTAGAATTCTAGGCCACCTTGAAGAGCATAATTGATAATTTGGAATATTCCAAAGTGGTCATTCTTTATTATTCTCCGTCTTCCCCTTTGAATCTGTAGCCCAGTCTTCTCTCCCAGTTTTGATGCCCATGCAGCTAATGTTCATGACTGCCCAACCAGATTGTGTTTCTCCATCTAAGCAGCAGGCGAGGAGTTGGCTTGAGTTTTGAAGACATACTCAACAAAATATGTTCATCTTCTGACTCTAGGCTGAGCGGTAGCATGCTTACACTACGGAAGGGGTGCAGGCTAAGAAGGGTGATGGCTCCTGGCCCTCAGCCCGTCACATCTGAGTGTGCTCATCTAGCACAGCAAGAGTCGGAAACACCATTCATTTAAATTATCACTTCCTGCTGAGCGAGGTGACTCACACCTGTAATCCCAACACTTTGGGAGGCCAAGGCTGGAGGATTGCTTGAGCTTGAGCCCAGGAGTTCAAGATGAGTTCAACATTTTTTTTGAAAACTAGCTGGGCATGGTGGCATATATCTGTGGCCCCTGTGACTCAGGAGGCTGAGGCAGGAGGATCATTTGAGCCCAAGAGGTCAAGGCTGTGGTGAGCTATGATGGCACCACTGCACTCCAGCCTAGGTGACAGTACACGACCTTGTCTCTAGAAGAAAGAAATATGTAAATAAAGAATCACTTCCTCTCCATATTTCTGTTTCTCTCATTGCAACAGTCTCCTTGCATCAGCCTGTGATGTGATCACAGATGGTGGACTGCAGGGTTTCTGTGTGGCCTGAAGGGGGCAAGAGAAGAGGATACAGGGCGAGGACATGGGGAGTTGACCAAGTGCGACATTGTGATACATCTCTTTGCTGTGGTGGGTCGCATGGAGACTCTTTTAAGAGCTGGGAATCCGGGAGAGGATCTGCAGGCCACCCTGTTAGGGGAAAGGAAGGACTGAAGAGGCGAGAGACTGGAGGCCGGGGAAACACTCAGAGACTCAAAGAGGCGAGGACAGGATCTCAGCCAAGAGGACACTCACTGGGAAGAGAAAGGAAAGCCCACGTCCACAGGTATTTGGGGGTCAATCTGACATGGCTGGAGGACTGGCGTGGATTAGAGGTATTAATACAAGAGGAAAAGGAATAAAATAACTTCTAGATTCTGGATTTGAGGATCTCCAGGAAAGATGCTGGCCGTGATTGAGTTCCAATTCCCACAAGGAACAAGTGACCTCTCAAATTAGAATAATGTGAATTCTTTGTCTGTTGTTATTGTTGTTTTGTTTTGTTTTTTACAAAGAGTGCAGTTACAAAGGTGTTGGCAGGATTCGGGGCGACTATGAGGGACTTCATGGAAGCCCGAGGCTAAGTTCGAAGGTATGAATCGGTTTTCAGAATCAAGAGGGCAAGTCCTAAAGGGCAGACACCTTACGAGGCACACTGGGCTTCAGACGAGGGCTCAGCCAGCCCCAGCCGACCTCACAGGGAAGGAGCCAGGGAGTAAACTCCTGTCTTCACCCTCCCTGCTCACTCTGATCTCCTGCTGAGACTCTCAGGAGGGTGGACACACACAGCTGACAGTGGGCACCTGAGCCTGCAGCTTTGACCCTCACAGGCAAGGAGAGCAGAGTGGAAGGGGTGGGGGAGAGGGTCTCAGGCCAGGGACAAGGTAAATCCAGCCCAGGAGCCTTCACCGAGATTAGGAGCTCTGGAGGAAAAGCAGGCGCGAGGGAGAAGACAGCATGGTTAGCTCCTATGGGAGGGGAAATGTGAAAATTCAGGATCTTCGTTCTAACAAACCCAACGAACGCTATGGAGCAAGGAAGCATTAAAGGAGCACCTAGTAAACGCCGGGCCCTGTTCTAGGTCTTTCACGCGACTAACCTCATTTCATTCTGACTAGGATGCCTCCAAGAAATGTTTTTTTCTCCAGGGAAGCTGTGGCAAGGAAAACGTAACCAGTCTGAATTCAGATATCTAGTAAGGATTAAAAGCAGGATTTGAATCCAGGCCTGCCTGGCTCTAAGGAGCATGCTATCTCCTATGGGAGAGTTAATTAATGTGGGGTAAAAGCCAAGAGAGGATGGAAGAGCTGGCCTCCCACTTCAGTGCCTACAATTATGTGGACAATTTATAAACAATTTCACACACTTTACCTCCCGGGTTCAGATCAATGCCTATTTTCTATGGCTTTTTTATGCAGTGGTCTATTTACCCATCAGCTCCCTACAGAATTGGAAGCCTGTTTGATTACGATATTTAGGGGTTCCTGCGCCCACAGGGCTCCAATTAGAACAGAAGGAGAGTGGAGATAGAGGGGTAATTAGAGAGAGGAGTCAAGGGCCCTGTGCCAAGGGCCACACAAGGGGCACCGAGCACACCTTTAGCTGGGGGCTGCTTTGCATTCTGGGCACCTGCGTAGTCTCCTCCCTTCATGCCAGTGGCTGTGGAGAAGGGGAAGGTGTCCTGCGTGTCTCTTGGAGGTAATCTAAATGGAGCAGAAACCCAGCCTGGTTGGGTAGATGGATTCCAGACGTGGGCGTTGCTTGCTCTCATCAGCCACTAAGCGCTGGGAAGAAGAGAGCTATTATCCCCATGGCATAGTGGCAGAATACTCGGAAGTGACCAGTGATCTTTTTTGCCCTGTGGGAGTAGGAATTATATTTGGTTGCTTGTTATGATCTTTCCTGCATGATTTTTCCTCTTCACTTTTAGAAGTTAACACTTTTTTAACAACTCTCCTCTCTTTCCTTTCCTACCTTTTCTTCTTTCTCCTTCCTTTTTTAAAAATTCATTTTTAGAGATGGGGGTCTCACTCTGTCCTCCAGGCTGGAGTGCAGTGGTGCGATCATAGCTCACTGCAGCCTCGAACTCCTGACCTCAAACGATCCTCCCTCCTTTGCCTCCTAATGCACTGGGATTACAGGTGTAAGCCGTCGCACCTGGCCTTACTTCCTTCTTTCTCTCCTCCTAATATTCTCAGATTCCACTATCTGCACCTGTGTAAAAGATTCTAAATCTATAAAATCTAAGCACTTTGCCAAAACCTACTGCATTTTTCATACTTTTGGGTCCCTGAGAAAGGAGAATTCAGATTACTGTCACTAAGCTGTCAGCCCCAGGAAGTAAGAGCAGCCACACTGAATAACGTGTAATCAGAAGCACAGGGGCTGTCACCCAGAAGAACGCTCTAGGGGAACCTTTCAGAGATTAAAAGTATGCCACTGGTCAGTGAAGGACAAAAGGCAGTACTGGGTGGCAATGGAGGAAGGTAGTGTGGTGGCCAAGTACTAGGAAACAAGCTTTTCCACCTCATGGAGGAAGAAAGAGTTCAGGGATGTGGGAAATCATTGGTTAGGTGCTGAGAGATCACCTTGGGGTCCACAGATCTTTGAAGGTGGCAGCCAGAGGGGCCTCTCCGAGGCAGGCAGGAGAGGGTTTTCTGCCCAGCGATCACATTTAGAGCATGTTAGGGACTCAGACAAGCTTGAGCAAGGAGGGAGCTGACCCCAGTGGCAGGGCGGAGGTGAGACAGCGCAGTTTCCATGGGTTTCCTGAGATGTGGGAGCTGCAAATAGAAGCATGTGTATTTCCCGGCCTCGAATGTCATCAGAGAAATGAGTACGTGTTCTGCAAAGACAGATGAAGAGAATGAGTTTCACAGCCACATTTAGGTAGGAATTATCCGTGTCTATTTCCAGTCTATGTTCTTGTCATTCAGTGTTGTATTTTCTGATCATTTCACTTCTTAATATTACATTGTGATAAGAATGACTCTCCATAATTCAGATATTCTCGGGAGTGTAGAGATAGGTCTGAGAAATGCTCATGAGCAATCATCCATGAAACCAATCACCTGGAGAAATGCATTTCACAAAGCTACTGATTCAGATGTTATATACTTCTGGCATCTTTTAAAGGGGAAGAGAAAGGTGTCTCTTCCTCCTATTACAAACCTCTTGCCACTGTATAAGATACAGCAAGGTCCCCCTCCTTTCATGTCATTCTCATACCTATTGAGTGTGTGTTCATGAAGACAATTTCCAGAAAAATTAACCTTGCTAGTTTGGTTCATCATTACCAACCTCCTTGTGCCACTTTGTGAACAGTGCTTAAGATCCAGGCACAATGGAAATAAAATTTCTCCCTAGAAGCTGCAAGGTATTGCCAGGTGTGGTGGCTGTCACCTATAATCTCAGTAGTTTGGGAGGCCAAGGTGGCAGGATGACTTGAGACAAGAAGTCCAAGATCGGCTTGGGGGGCATGGCAAGACCCTGTTGCTAAGAAAAAAAAAAGCCAGTCACAGTGGCACAGACCTATAGTCCCACCTACTTGGGAGGCCGAGACAGGAGGATCGCTTGGACCCAGGAGTACGAGGCTGCAGTGAGCTGTGACTGCACCACTGCACTCCTCCAAGTTATGAGTCCCTTGTCCTAGGAAATCATGTTCCTGTGTGTTTTGGCTTCAGGGCTTTAGCCACCACCAAAAGATGCCGTATGTTTTTGAAACTTACTATTTTTTTCCACACCCGCCAGGTTGAAAAGTTGCTTTCTGGAAACAGTTATCTACCCTGCCATCCTCTTTCCCATGCTTTGTTTCTCACAGGTTTTGTCTGTCAAGGTATCACTGACAAGCCTCACATCACAGGGTATGAACTCCCCTGGTCTGAATGGCTGAGACTTGGGGTTGAGAGAAAGTCCTCTCTACCTCGGACCTCGGTCTGGTACCTTTCATCAGAGGATGAGCCAAGATTGAATGTGGAGGCCAAGGGCCCTGGAACGTGAAACGCCTTGGGTGATCTAGAAGAGAAGCTGCAGTGGCCAGGACAGTACCTGTCAAAATGCTGTGTCTCTGGGCCCAGCCTGGTGGCTGGGGGCACACTCCTTGTGTTTCACTGTGGCCCTTGCCTCCCCCGAGTACCATTCAGAGCTGGGCTCCTGCAGATGCATTTTTTGCATGAATGGCACCAGAGGCCTAAAGTGAGGGATGCCCTTGTCTCGGCTCCTGTTTACCCCATCTCTTATGTCTCCCCAGGAACTCCACAGGGCCCCTCCTGTCTCCCTGGGCTCCATTTACCCACCTGGCCTGCCCTCTCAGGTGCCTTCCCAAAATTCAGGTGGTCTGGAGTGTCTCTTTTTTTCTTTCAAAGCTCACTTTCTGTATTTGTTTCCTATCGATGTCACAACAAATGACCACAAATTTAGTGGCTGAAAACTACACAAATGTATTCTCTTTTAGTTCTGTAGGTTAGACATCCAACACTAGCCTCAAGGGACTGGAATCAAGCTGTCAGCAGGACTGTCTGCCCTCCTTTCTGGATGCCCCAGGGAAGAACTTGCTTCTTTCCCTCTTAGAACGTCTAGGAAGCACCAATGCACGCTGGCTCCTAGCCTCTTCCCCCATCTTCAGAGCTAGCAGAGCAAGTACCAATGCACGCTGGCTCCCGGCCTCTCCCCCATCTTCAGAGCTAGCAGACCAAGTACCAATGCACGCTGGCTCCCGGCCTCTCCCCCATCTTCAGAGCCAGCGGAAGCAAGCTGCATCCTTCTCACACAGTGACCTTGCTTCTGCTTCACAGCGCCTTCTCTGTCTCTCCTCTTCTGCTTCCTCCCTCTACTTAAAAAAAAGAAAATTGTTTGCATAAATTTAAGGGGTACAAGTTTAGTTTTGTTACATGGATATATTGTATAAATTTTGGGCTTTTAGTGTAACCATCACCCAAATAGTGTGCACTATTATTAAGTCATTTTTCATCCCCCACCCCTTCTACCCTCTCACCCATCCCAATTACCAAATCTATTATTCCACTATTTTGGTCTATGTACACATTATGTAGCTTCCACTTATAAGTGAGGATGTGTGATATTTGTAGCTTTCCATTTGTGAGTTATTTCACTTAAGACAATAGCTCACATTTCTATCCATGTTGCTGCAAAAGACATGATTTTAATGCAGGATTGTTTTGCTCCTTAATTCGGGTAAATCCAGGTTCTTGTCTCACAACCAAGAAAAATTTGACAGGCTGACATTGAAACATGAGCAGGGCGAAATTGATTAAGCGAAAGGAAAGCTTTCAACAAAAAGAGAGGTCCTGCACACAGGTTTCCACCTCCATTGAATACCAGGCCACACACGCGAGCTCAAGAGGCCACCTCCTCCCTTGCATAAGGCACATATTCCTGGTGGCCCCACCCCATCCTCTCAGTCTATGTGGGACATTCTACTGTGCAGTTTCCCCTAATTGCCCAAGCATCTGTCTGCCTCCTGCCTCTATCAATTTCATTCTTTTTTATGGCTGCATAGTATTCCATTTTGTATATATAGCACATTTTATGGGGTCCATCTGTAACTAGCAGCTTAGCAGCTGAGCCACAAACCGCATTTTGACCTTTTTTTTTCTCTTCTTCTTTCCCTTTTCCTCTCCCCCACTCCCAGTCTCAACATAGTAACTTTGAAACAAACTACATGTATGTTACCTCTTAAGTTAAAATACAACCTTGGAGTGTGCTATGAACCCCTTCTCCCTTTCCTTCCCCATGCTATACTCCCATGCCTTATGCACGTTTATTTACCTAAGTGCTTGTTAAACACACACCATGCTCTCTTATCTGGTCATATATTTCCTTAGAAGCTTTAGGAGTCAAATCCTGATAGGAGCCAGGCACAGCTGGAATTCTCGCTCCAACAAAAGATTGCTTCAAGGTCAGAACCCACGTGTGGCTGAAGAATAACTCACTTATAACCTGGCAGGATCCACGATGGTGGCAGCCCCTTCAACAAATGGGACCATAATTCCAGGGGATCACACAGCAAGTCACACCACCTGGCACCTCCGAGCCTCCCTTGCCTCTTCTGCATTCCCTGCTTTAGAAACCCCTGTGTCCCACCACAGACTAAAGAGTGGGATTATTTACTGCTCTTCCTCTGCTCGCACGGATAATAAAGGAAAATGTTGCTCCCCTCTTATCACTGGTTATTTTTTACTTCTTGTTGTTTTTTTTTTTTTTGAGACAGAGTCTAGCTCTGTCGCCCAGACTGAAGTGCAGTGGCACGATCTTGGCTCACCGCAATGTCCACCTACCAGGGTGAAGCGATTCTCCTGCCTCAGCCTCCTAAGTAACTGAGATTACAGGCGCCTGCCACCATGCCTAGCTAATTTTCGTATTTTTAGTAGAGGCGGGGTTTCGCTGTGTTGGCCAGGATGCTCTCTAACTCCTGACCTCGGGATCTGCCCACCTCGGCCTCCCAAAGTGCTGGGATTACAAGCGTGAGCCACTGTGCCTGGCCTTGACTTCTTTCTACAAGCAGCGAGCAGCCTGATCCTTTGCTAGTTACACACCTGACATGTCTCCATCTCAAGGTTCTTAACTAAAAAACATCTGCAAAGTGCTTTCTGCCATGCGAGGTAACATATATACAGGTGCCAGGGATTCCGATGTGAACACCTCTAGGGTGCTGCATTTTGCCCAACACCCCCTTCTGGGCCCACATTCTTTCAGAATTTTCCAGACATCTAACACTAATTTGATATACTAATTCACAGTCAGGAGTGAATGGATGTGTTAGGCTCTTCTTTTGCATTTCTGTAAAGAAATACCTGAGGCTGGGTAATATATAAAGAAAATAGGTTTAATGGGCTCACAGTTCTGCAGGCTGTATAGGAAGCATGGTGCCAGCATGTGCTTGGCTTCCGGGGAGGCCTTGGGGAGCTTTCATTTATGGCGGAAGGGGAAGCAGGAGCAGGCACATGGCAGCAAGAGGAGGAGCAAGGGGGGCTGAGAGGTGCTGCACACTGTTAAGCAACCAGACCTTGCAAGAACACACTCACCGTCTTGAGGACAGCATCAAGCCATCCATGAGGGATCTTCCTCGATAACGCAAACATTTCCCATCAGGCCCCACCTCCAACACTGGGAATCACCTTTCAACACGAGATTTGGAGAGGACAAATATCTGAACCATACAAATCGACTTCTATTACTCTCCCCCTACAAGCATTATGTTTACATTTTAGCTGCTGCCTGCCATGTTTAACCCTGGGGGAGTCAGTCATGCAGGAGGCTGAGTTATTGTGGTGGGCTTGGAGGAAGTGTCATTGCTGTCTGGGGTAAAGAGAACGTTCCAACCTTTCAAATCACAATATAGACGCATGGCTTGGACTGCCTGAGGTCAGATACGCTGTCCCACAAGTCCTTTATCAGAGCACATATCTTTGGATCCAGAGCGAACATGATAAGCTAGGGCAGAGCAGCATCAGTGAAAAGCGGGCACTGTTGCTAACCTACACCAAATGCCTGCTGCACCAAGTCATTAGAACAAAAAGGTTTTCCATAGGGCGTTAACTTACAGGGAAGAACGCATCCTTCGGCACTTCGTTGCTTCTCCGGTGAGTTAAGTTTGCTGAAGGTAAATTGCCGGAGATGCTTTTGATCTTCCTATATTTAGGAAATGCATGCACACGCAGGCACCCACACACTCATGCTCCCTCATTCACACCTGCACAGCTGTGAATACGGGTGCTTCATGGGGACCACAGGGCAGTGAGCACAAGCCGCTCAAACTCGGCAAATTCAGGACCAGACCCTCCTTTTCCGCCTCCAGTGCTTTGCATGGAGAAGGCCCAGTTTAGGAACTTTGCGAAAGTTTACAGGCAAGGCAAGGCTATCAACTGCCCCATGATGAGCAAATGAAGAAGGATGTGGGGCATTCTGCGATATGGATCTGACCTGTTAGCAACAGTGGCAGGTCACTCCATCCTCCCCAAATCTTCATGTTCTAAACACCACGGGCAGGAAGGAAGTAGAGCCTGGGTGAAGGGGTTCTTTATTTTTAGGAAGAGCAATGTGTGTGTAACAGAGAGAGAGAGGAGAGACAGAGCAAGAAAAGAAAGAACAGGAGAGAGAAAAAGAGCTAGAGAGAGACACAGAGAGAAGCAATTCAAATGGGGCAGACAAGAGCATTGATCACCTTTAAGCCAGGAAAACAGGCAGTTCAGTTATGACCTACCAAGATGCTGAGGTCATAAATTCTCCAGAACTGGAACTGAAGAATAAGTAGTTGTCTAAACGAATAACATGAGGAGACAGAATAATCTTTCAGAGGCATAAGATACTGGTCTTCACAGCTAGATTTCCTTGGATTTTAAGAATTCCCTGTTCTTTCCTTCACCAATTGTCATGCATGAAATTCCACTATTAGAGACTGATCCTGGGAAAAGGAAAGTCTATCTTTGCAGGAAGGTCCCATTTGAAAGGAAAAATAGTACTCCTCGGATGGGGAACCTGACTGCACTAAATATTAACGTTATCAGAGATGATTTTTAATGAGGAGAAAGTGGCTGCGGGGGCAGGAGGTAGAGATTTTAGAGAACAATGAACGGAGAGTGAAAAACTCAGACAGAATGAAGAAAGAGATGATACAGAAAAAGCAAAGTTAACTATAAGGCTGGAAGGGGAGCCTAAACAGAGGAAGGGTTTTGCTACAAACACCAGGATTCGTGTCTTGATTCTGCCTCCTGGGAGCTATCGCCTGTAAGTGCCTCAACCTCTTTGAAATACCGTCACACAAATGTCCTGTTTCAGAAATTAGACATAAAGCTCTGTTTGCTGTAAAGGTTTGAGTTCACGTCTAGGAAGTACAGTGCCTGGTGCATACAACGTGCCAGATAACTCCCTGTTACTGTCCTTGTGTTAGAGAACCGAACTGGGGTCTGGTTGCCCATTGCAGTGAGACCAGATATCCATTCCAAGGTTTGCAATGGGGAAAGGAAGGCATGTTTTCCAGGGTGCCACGCAAGGAGGACCAAGCAGCTAACTCTCAAATTCTGACCTCCCTGGTGGCTCTCAGAGAAGGGTTTTTAAAGGCAGGGGTATATTTCAGGAAAGCAGGAGTCACAGGTAAAATCATAAATTAATACATGGAGGGTCCACGTTGCTTTTGGCCTAAAAGAGCGAGATATCTTGAGGTGGAGGCTTACAAGTCATAGGTAGATGTGAAGATTTTCAGATAGCAATTGGCTAAGACAGAGAAGCTTTGTTTAAAAATTTGGGATCAGCAGAAAAGAAGGTTAGCTCCAGTTTGTGATTGCAACTCCCTGCAGGACCCTCAGGAAGAACTTTAGAACAAAGAAAGGTAGTCAGAGCCCAGCCTTCAGCACCCGCTTATCTGAGATCTGTGTGCCAGCAGATCTGTTTGCTGGGAGCCTTTGGTGGGGGTCCAGGCTTCTGAAAAACAGGTCAGGGACATGTGTTAAGATGTTACGTTTAGTTTCGATAGGGGAACCAAACATCTTGTGACTCCAGCTTCCTGGCTATTTTAAGTTATTAATACCTTCTTGCTTATCAAGTTGCTCACTTACTTCTCAGGACTAGCTGGGTACCCGGAATTTGCCTTGAAGAAACTCGATATTTTCCTTTATTTCCATGATTGGGGGCCCACAGGCCCCTAAAAAGGGAGGTGCCCTGCTCCATCTCACTCGAGGAGTTTTTGGATGCTCTAAAATCCAGGCAGGAGAGGTGAGAGGTGGGGAAGGTTGGCGCTGAGAGTGTCTGACCTTGTCAGCAGGTCACATATTTTCATTGTGTCTCATTCCCTGTCCAAGCAGCTCCCAAAGATGGCAAATTCAGATGCTATTCCATAGAAGAAGCATGACCCAGGACAAGACATCCCTTTAGGAATTCTCTCTTCCTTATCCTGATGCATTTCTCCCTCTCTCTAGATGTTTCCCATTGTCATGGAAACATGCTGTTATTTATTTACCTGAAACATATGTATCTTGACCTTTGGTTCATTCCCCCACTTTCTGCCCCACTGTTTGCTCACTCCCAGAAAGATTTGTTACACTTGCGGTCAGAAACCCCTTTCATCCTGTTCCCCCTTGGGGCTACTCTGAAGAGGTATTTCTCTTTCCCACCACTCTGCTGAAAAGGCTCTTGTCCTGACCCAAAAGCAGGTTAATTGCTCCCCGAATGTAGAGTTTAATTAATAAGAGCGAGGCCTGATTTAAAAAAAAGTGAATTGATTCAGAAGCTACTTTGGAGGAAGGGCACAAAGAATCCTGTCTTTAAATGTGCTGCTTCACCTTTGGAGCGGAAAATGGACATTTTTATAAGATAGGGGAGGAAATGAGTAAGGACACGGGTCCCCCAGTTAGCTTGGTGTCTTGTCTATGGGACAGTTGAGTTGGTGCCTTCCTGGGCAGAAGTAAGTGGTAAACGTGGCCAAGCAGGTGGATGAAAGTTTCGAGTTAACCCAGGGAGGATGGAAGTTTTTATGCAAACCCGTGGAGGTGAAAGTTCCATGGCAGGTATGTTTTGGTCTGTAAATTGACTGTCAGCTCTCAAGGAGAGATCCGCCCTGAAGCGCATAGTAAGAAAAACTTGCCCTGGAGGCAATGTCTGGTGAAAGAGAGGTGTAAGGTTATATTTGCATTTTGAAGAGCTAACTAGGAAACAGGGAGCTGGGAAAATGAGAAAGAGAGACAGAGAAAAAAAATAATTAAACCACCTCTAAATAAATGAGGAGTACTTAGAGTCCCAGACACCGATAGTTTCCAAGTTGCTAACTCCACGGCTCAGCTGCCAGTCTGCGTCTTATTTGACACATGAGCTGCATTTGATGCAGAAATCACACTCTCCCCTTGCTTGTCTCTTAGCTTCCCGGATTTCACACTTTCTGCCGTTGGTCCTGTCTCACAGCCTATTTCCTTGTAGTGGCCTGTGCTGTTCTTCCTCTCCTTCTAGACCTCTTCATGATGAAGAGTCCTAGGCTCAGTTCTTTTTCTTCTCCTGGCTACCTACTCATTTCCTTAGTGATCGTATCTAGCCTCAGGCTTTACACACAATCTGTGTTGCTGATTCGCTCTTTTGCCTTGAACCTTCAGATTCTTTCTCCAGCCTCCTGGGCCTTGTTTAGCTGCCGGAAGCTAAGGCTGCCAATCACATTACCCAGGCCCCGCTGCCAGCTGGCTCCTGTCTGCTCCGCCCATAGACGTGAGCTGGAGGAGGTGGAGTTTTCCAGGGTTCTAAGTCTCGCTGCTTCAGACACACTGTTCCCTCTCAGCTTCTTCAATCCTAAACGCAGTAATGGCTTTCCACCTCTCTGTTCCCTGGGTGCCCACCATTCCTTGTAAATCCTTTCTATCCTGCCAACATCCCTGTAGACAGCACCTGATCTGATTCTTTTCCGTTGGAGCCTGTGAACGTGTCCCTGTTTCTGCAGGACCCGGCCTGATAATGCTAGCTGTGTGCAGATGACTCCTGGGCCTGCAGCCTCCGCTCAGGTGCTCAGACTTCTCTTCTAAACTCCAGAGTCATGGATCAAATGGAATACTTAAAAACTTCCTTGTGGCTAACAGTTATTTCACATATCACATGTTTCAACAGGAACACCTGATATTGAAACCTGCTAATTTATTTATCTTCCCTCTCTCAGTACAGACAACACCATCCCTCCAGATGTTTATTCCCAATTCCTAGTCGTCCCTGACTCACTCCTCTCCTTCTCGCTCACCTATCCTACATCAAACCCATCAAGGAAGCATGTTGTTTCTACCCTTAAAAGAAATGCAGAATCTGAGCAACTTTCCCCTCCCCCTACCTCAGGGCCAGCCACCGTCCTCTTTTGCCTGGACATTGTGATAGCCTCATTCTGATAGGTTTCCTTGCTTTCTCTCTTGTCTACCAACAGCACAGCAGCCAGAGAAATCCTCTGTAAAAAGTAAGCTCAGGCCAGGCACAGTGGCTCATTCATGTAATTTCAACACTTTGGAAGTCCCAGGCAGGAGGAGGACTTGAGGCTAGGAGTTTGAGACTAGCCTAAAAAACAGAGAGACCCCATCTATACGGAAAATGTAAAATATTAACTAGGCATGATGGAGCATGCCTGCAGACCTAGCTGCTCAGGAGGCTGAGGCAGGAGGATTGCTTGAGCCCAGAGGTCAAAGCTGCAGTGAGGTCTAATCAAACCACCACTGCACTCCAGCCTAGGCAACAAAGTGAGACCGTATCTTGTCAAAAAAAAAAAAAAAAGAAGAAGAAGAAGAAAGAAAGACTGAAAGAAAGAGGTAGAAAGAGAATAATTGGCCCATGAAACAGTATAGCACGTTGGTTAAAAGAAAGACAACCTGGAATTAAGCTACCCTGTCTCTAAAAAACAAAATGAAATGTTTGGGTTTTGCCACTTCCCTGCTGGGGACCCTGCAATGGCTGCCCACTTTCCACTATGGTCAAAGAGTCCCTTTGTGACACAGATGCTCATGATCCTCTGACATCACTCCAGCCATGCCAGCCGCTTGCTGTTCCTCAGTGACGCCAGGCAAGCTGTAGTTTCAAGGCCCTTACACTGGGTCCCGCCTGGCATTCTCTCCTCTCATATCCCCTTGACTAACTCCTTCATTTCCTTCTTCTTTCCTTTCCTCCCTCTCTCCCTCCCTTCTTCTCTTCCTCCCTTTCTTCCTCTCTCCTTCCTTCCTTCCTCTTTCCTTCTTCTTTCTTTCTTTCTCTCTTTCTTTCTCTCTTTCTTTCCTTCGAGACAGAGTCTCCTCTGTCGCCCAGGCTCAAGTGCAGTGGCGCAATCTCAGCTCACTGCAACCTCCACCTCCCAGGTTCAACCAATTCTTCTGCCTCAGCCTCCTGAGTAGCTGAGACTACAGGCACCTGCCACCACGTCCGGCTAATTTTTTTATATTTTTACTAGAAACAGAGTTTCACTATGTTGGCCAGGCTGGTCTCAAACTCCTGACTTCGTGATCCGCCCACCTGGGCCACCCAAGTGCTGGGATTACAGGCCTGAGCTACAGTCCCCCTCCCCTCTCCTCTCCTCCCCCTTCCCCTTTTCTTTCCTTCCTTCCTTCCTCTCTTTCTTTCTCTCTCTTCTCTCTCTCTTCTTTCTTTCTTTTCTCTTTCTTTCTTTTTTTCTTTTTCTTCATTTTTATCAAATATCACCTTCTCAATGAGTCTGGGGCTATCCCGATCCCCCTATTTCAAATCATTGCATACCCATCTCCCACATTTCCAGTGTCTCTTCATTGCACTTGTTGTTTTCTCATAGGATATATCACCTGTTAATGATATAATACTTGTTTTTATTAGGGTTTTTTTTGTATTTATTTTTCAGTGTGTCTTTGTAATGGTATTTTGCATTGTATTTTGTAATGTACTTACTAAGTATATTGTTTATCATCCGTACTCTGTGTTAAAGTATACAGGTTTATAAAGACAAGTGTCTTTGCCTGTTTTTTTCCACTAAAGTAGTGTTTGGGACATAAAAGATGCTTTGCAACTTTTTTTTTTCAACGAATGGAAAATAGCTGAATTAAGAACATTTACAAAACTAGCTAAAAGCATATCTGGGCCAGGCGCCATGGCTTATGCCTGTAATCCCAGCACTTTGGGAGACCGAGGTGAGTGGATCACCTGAGGTCAGGAGTTCAAGCCTGGCCAACATAGTGAAACCCCGTCTCTACTAAAAATAAAAAATAATTAGCCAGGCATGGTGGCGGGCACCTATAATCCCAACTACTTGGGAAGCTGAGGCAGGAGAATCACTTAAACACCGGGAGGCGGAGGTTGAAGTGAGCTGAGATCACGCTACTGCACTCCAGCCTAGGTGATAGAGCGAGACTCCGTCGCGGAAAAAAAAAAGCTATCACTTGAAGCTGTATCTGTTCATCCCGCCCTGTGTTCCTTTAGCTGGGCTATGTGTCCTCCTACCACAGAGCAAAGCAATGAAGCGGGGAGGATCTAAAGCACAAAGTCCACATCCAGTCGCATCACTCAGCAGCTTTGTCATCTGGACCAAGTCACGCAACTTCTATGAGGCTCATTTACTCATCCATAGAATGGAATAACAGTGCCAGCTCTTAAGATCATTGTGAGGAATAAGTCAGAACTAGGTGTGCACATGCACACAACACACACACACGCACATGCACACATAAACATGTGCACACACACTCGTATATTACACTTAGTCCCGTGTAATATACATGGGCAGAGGAGAAATGTTTTGTGTGTAAAACTGAAGATGCATGCACATTATGCCTCCAAAAAAAGTGGGTAACATCATTTAAACCTGAAAAATCATACATTACCTTAACTCTTCACCCTTTGAAGATATAATTTCTGGGATCAGCATTTATCCTTCAACAGGTTGAATACTCAATAAGGCTCTACTCTTTGGGTCATCCATTTATTTTTTTTCTTAGAAGTGGCTACTAGAAGCAGTTGTTTAAATTCTAAGACAATTCTTCCTATATCTTCAGACAGTTCTGAATAGGACCAGAGAGTTTTAACAATTCATCCCCAATAATGGATTGAGCGTGGACTTGGGCCAGTTGCCCTAACAGGTGAGCCGAGGGCTGATCCCTGAAAACCCAGGTATTCATGGGCTCTGCAGCACTGGACACATGCCATCCACATATGTGAGTTTCTGCCAGTTACTCCAGGACTGAGCTCTGCCTCGAACTAAGGCCAAGTGACAGGGCCCAGACACCTGTGTAACAAGTATCTTTTCTGAGAATCCCACTCCCTAGACCCTGGTTCTTTACAACAGTAACTGCTGGCTGCGGTCCTTTCCAAGGCTCATTCTCAACCACCTTTTCCTGAGGGCCCTGTGGCAGTGCCGTGAGACCCAGCACTACGGATATACCGGAAGACTACATCATACAGACCATTGACTGTAGGCTTTTCATTCTGAGACTGACACCTATAGCCTGGCCCAATCCCCAGAAGTTCCTCCTTTTTTTTTTTTTTTAAACAGTCTCACTCTGTCTCCCAGGTTGGAGTGCAGTGGTGCGATCTTGGCTCACTGCAACCTCCACCTCCTAGATTCAAGCAATTCTCCTGCCTCAGCCTCCTGAGTATCTGGGATTACAGGCATGCACCACCACGCCTAATTTTTGTATTTTTAGTAGAGACGGGGTTTCACCATGTTGGTCAGGCTGGTCTAGAACTCTTGACTCAGGTGATCCAGCCACCTTGGGCTCCCAAACAGGCATGAGCCACTGCACCCAGCTGAAGTTCCTCCTTTTACTCTTTTTTCTTTTTTTTAAATAGTATCTTGTGGGCCTACTTAGAAAAGATTAAAGGAAGAAGAAATGAGGAAACACATGTCATGCTAGTCTGCAAAGGACATTAAAATATCAATGCAATAAACAGAAATTATGATACCAATTAAGTCAGGTTTCCACAGGGACTAATTAGATAAATGGTGAAATGTTAATTAGTCCTGCATTCCAGAGTGCCCTCAAAGGTAAATGAAAATAAAAAATTATAAATGAAAAAACTTTCATGTTCGGAAGTACAAATCTACTATTGACCAGATGATTGTCCTCTGGAATTGGCAATTGTAGCCACCGCAAATTCTGAATCTGCATAATGTGCATTACAGTTCTGTTTTGCTGATCTTTCTTTTCCTTCCTTCCTTCCTTCCTTTCCTTCTTTCCTTCTTTCCTTTCTTTTTCTTTCTTTCCTTCCTTCCTTTCTTTTCTTTCCTTCTTTCCTTCCTTCCTTCCTCCTTCCTTCCTTCCTTCCTTCCTTCCTTTCTTTCTTTCTTTCTTTCTTTCTTTCTTTCTTTCTTTCTTTCTTTCTTTCTTTCTTTCTTTCTTTTCTTTCTTTCTTTCTTTCTTTCTTTCTTTCTTTCTTTCTTTCTTCTTTCTTTTTGACAGAGTTTTGCTTTTGTTGCCCAAGCTGGAGTGCAATGGCTCGACCTCAGCTTACTGCAACCTCCGCCCCTTAGGTTAAAGTGATTCTTCTACCTCAGCTTCCTGAGTAGCTGGGATTACAGGCATGTGCCACCAGGTCCGGCTAATGTTTTTGTATTTTTAGTAGAAATAGGGGATTTCACCATGTTAACCAGGCTGGTCTTGAACTCCTGGACTCAGGTGATCTGCCCACCTTGGCCTCCCAATGCTGAACTTTCTTTACAGCATGCAGTCTGCTTTGGACAGAGGTGAATTATTAGGCAAATCTTTTCTTAATATCTATTAATAGAAGTATCATTTAAAATATGTTTTCATGTAAATATGTCACCAGACAAAGGCCATCATATAAATGTTTAAAGAACATCATTTTGACTAGTCATCACATCATTAGTCTGTCTGTTCTTGGGATTTACCATTCCTCACCATCAAGTAGTGTTTTACTGAAGCCTGTACTGTGAGCATCAGAATTTTCTGCTGAACTAGTTAAAAATGCAGACTGGTGGCTCCAATCTAACTTTACTAAATCAGAAGAAAAAGACGAGAATCTGCATTTTAACAAGTGTTAAAGTGAACTAAATCTGGCCCGAGAAGGACTCCGTACTTTGAGTCCTTATGGACGAACGGTAACCTAGCTTAATAGCTGAGTGTTGGCCAATCGCAGCAGCCATGCCTCAACCACTCATAGACTGCTGAGTGTTCAGATGTGTTCAAATAAGGCAAATCCCGAGCCGCAACCAGTCCCACTGTTTCTGTACCTCACTTCCGATTTCTGTATGTCACTTTACTTTTTTTTTTGTCTATAAATTTCTTCTGACCATGAGGCACCTCTAGAGTCTCTGAATCTGCTGTGATTCAGGAGGCTGTCCGGTTCGCAATTTTTTTTTTCTCAATCAAACTCCATCAAATTTAACTTATCTGAAGTTTTCTTTTGACACAGGTAACCCAAGTGATTATGGTGCATAATCCTAATGTAAAGGGTTATGAGATAAAGGAGGGAAGGAAAAAATGCATGAACAAATGAATGGATGAATGATGAATCAAGCCACTTTTCTTTCGCAGGGAAAGAAAGGTTTAAGTGGCTTTTTTCCCCTCAGAGTTGGATCACGTTCCCCTCTCTCATCCCCCTGTAATTATAGCCAACCTTACTCTGAGGTGTGGAGGTTACTGAGCTGGGGGCAGTGAGTTCTCAACAAGCAGCCAGTGGACTCTCATCCCTCTCTTCTGGTAATTAATTCTAATACAGCTCCATTTAATACAAAATCGAGATACCCTGTAGGGCACGGTTTTACAAGATATTACAAAGCCTAATTAAAATCCTTTACCTTATTTTGAAAACAGCCTTTCCTAAAAGGGCTTAGAAATACTTAATGATAATAAAAAGGCAATTTAGCAAACCTAGCTTCTGGCCATGGAATATTTTCAAGATGTGTTGGAGCACTTTTAATTCCTAGGAATCTTGACTTGGGCTAAAAGGATCATGGTAGTTGCTGGTCCTAGAATTACAGATTTACATAAAATTAGAGCTGGAATAAAAGTGGACAACACTTAAAAGATGCTCATTATGTACCACGCACTGCTCTGGGCACTACACAGTCTCAAAACCCTTTTTACAGGTGTGCAACGTAAGGTACTAGGAGTTTGAAAAACTACCCCTGAGGTCATATCATAGAGATAGTAGAGCTAGGAGTTAAGCCTGGGTAATCTGCCTTTGACCACTACACTGACACTCCCTCAGGGATCATCAACTCCATCCAGTTATTTTCCAAATGGAGAAAGTGAATCGAAGGAAATGTAGCATGGCCAGGGAGTGGTTGAGCTGTACTGAAATCTGGGTATTGCTGTCCATTTCTGTCAACTGGAGGGACACAGAACTCTAGAGATGGAAGGAAATGCCTGGAGTTCGTGGAATCTTCTACCACTCCCAATCCCCATTCTGCCACCCTCTCCTGTCTTAATCAGTTAAGTGATCTATTATTTAGCTGAGCAAGGAGAAAGAAAGGTCTGAGGCTTGTTTTTCCTGAATTTCTCAGGGTGTTTGTCAGGTTTGACCCCTTGTCTGCTTTTATCTAGCATTAGAAAAACGTTTTCTCTTTGGCTTAGAAAAATCGTCTGTGACAATCCTTTTATGTATGTGAGAAATGTCCTCTAAATAGGAAACTAGAAAGCTCTGAGGTGGCTGGGCCTGCCTGGTTACCTCTCTTCCTTGCAGTTTTGCTGACCCAGCCCTCTTCATGCCGGGTCAGCTCATGTGAATAAGCAAGAGAGACTTTGCTTCTGGAATCTGATCACACCAGCTCTGGGGGGGAGATTTTTCTCCATTCTAGCACTGTGGGGCCACTGTGGGATAGTCACCACGTGGTCTCTGCCAGCCAGGAGAGGCAAGCTTACAGTCCTCATAGCTGCTTGAAATCAAGCAAAATCAGATGATTCCTCTCTCTGCATTTGTTTATTTTTTCACTTTCAATTTGGTACAATGAGATCCCTAAACTTTCAGTTGGATTTGATCTTAATATTCTTCTGTAGCAGGAGCGGCTGTGGGAAACGGATCTCTCGGACACCGAATATGGGAGGAAAGAGTTTAATTCTTGCCTTAACAGCCAAGCTCCCCTAACAAAGGAAAGTTCCTTCTTTATATAGGCTTATACTTTAGATGTTACACGTGGAAGAATCTTAGGTTTATAGCTTAACATATGAAAAGGGTCTCAGTTTATAGTCTTAGGAATTACATGTTTTTCACAGGTGTTTCAGTTTACAGTTTCAGTCTTAGGAATTACATATGAAAAGGGCTTCGGTTTACAGTCTTAGGAATGAAAAGGGGAAGTTTATAGTCTTAGGAATTACATATGAAAAGGGCTACGGTTTACAGTCTTAGGAATGAAAAGGGGAAGTTGACCTGAGATGCCTGGATCTCCTTCTTCACTTTGAGCTCTTGCTAAAGCCCTCCCATAAGATTGTCGAGTTTAATTTACTAGAGTCAACTGCAAAGTCACCGGCTATAAGTTCACTAAACATGTCTTCCTTCCAGGAGAAGCTCTCTGGCCTGTTAACCATAGCTGGTTATTTGTGTCATAAAAGAATTCCTAACTTTTTTACAATCCATGAAGTATTTGTTATTTTAGGCGAAATTCTATCGCTACTAACTCCAGAGTTTTTTCCAAACTCTTAAAGTGAATTTTGTCAGAGGTGGGGGAGGAAAGTTGCTTTAAAAATAATGAGCTGTCAAATGGAGTTTAGAAATCATTTAGTTATGTAGGAATTTTCGCTGCAACAGCTATCCAAATTCAGGAAAAACCCCTTTGATATGCAAATCCAGGTAGAGAATTTCAAGTCAGACTTTGGCCTTTTCTAGAGATGAAGGCTTATCTTTTCTGTCCTCACACTGCGTGCTTTCTTGGGTTATCTCATCCTACAATGACCTCATCCTGCCCCTGTGTGCTATGTAACTCCATATGTGTGCAACTTCCAAATATATATATATCTTTAAACTGTTTTCTGAGCTCCAAACTCACGTGTTTAACTGTTTATTGGGATGCCTGTTTGACATCTTCACATACATCTACCTTATTCTCATCAAAACCGATCTTCTGCCCAAAGCTGTTTGTTCTCCTATGTTTCTTTTCCTGGTGAAAATATGTGATCACCCATTTCACTAAGTCTGTGAATACTAACAATCACCCCTCCACTTCCTCACACCAAAACAGTTACTGACTGTATCGAACAATGTTGACTGCCTTCTGCACATCTGTGTCGCCCTCCTCCGTTTCTAGACGACCCTGATTTTGATCAATTTTTTTTCTCTCTCCTCCCCCGCATCTAGATACAGTTTACTTGCTACTGGAGAAGTAAATCTTACCATCAACTTCAAGAATGTTCCAGAGACACATACAGCAGTAATCCCATGACCCCGCCAACGACTGATTCAGGAATAGGTGTGTGACCTCATTCAGGCTAACGAGAACCAAAAGAGGTTTATTAGGCACTTCTGGGGTGGTTATCCTTTCAGGGCCAGCTTGTTGAGTTAGCTTTTGGAAATGAGCCTCTCTCTCTGGATGATTTCATGTGTGGACATGAGGTCTGGAACGGCTGTAACCATCTTGCCACCATCTTGAGAATGAAATCAACACGAAGAGCAGACAAGAAAATCAAGTGGATGTCCAGACTAGGAGCCACCGCAAGTCACTGAAATTCACCCCCTTTCTGGACTTAATGTTTGGTTGCCAAACAAATATATTTCTTATTGGAGCTGGTGTGTGCTGTTTATTTTCCTATTACTTGCTGCCAAAAGCTCCCTAAATGATTCATCAAGTCTTATCAGTGTCTAATGTCTATCGTCCCATCACTTTCTCCACCGCCACTATCTTAGGTTAGGCTTTCCTTGTTTCTCACTTGGATTAATAGAACAATCTTCCTAACTGTGTTGCTGCCTCTAACCTCAATCTGCAGCAATCCATCCTCTTCAGCTGGCAGAGTGATTTTTCCAATATACATATGTATATATATTTAAAAAAAAAAAAAACAGAAAAGAAATCTGCTTATCTCAAACTCCTGCTCAAAATCTCTTCAGGTGTTTTCTTTTCAAATTTTTTCTGACCATTAATGCAAAAAGACCTTATGGTTTGCACCTACTTGGAAAGTACTGAAAAAGGATGAGATTTTAGAAAGAGGAAGGGACCAGACTTGCCCCAAGTCTAACCAGAGGCTGAGGTAGAAGGCCAAGAGACCAAAAAGTACAGCAACCCCTTGGCAAGACTGTGGGCCTGCTTGAGTAAGTCCCTCAATCGGACTGTGTGGGCAGAGGTGAAGGTACTTGAACCCCACAGGATGTTCTCCAAGGTCAAAGTCAAGCTCAAGGTGTGCTCCAATTACAACGTGATGGTTTCTACACAGAGGAAAAGCTGCTAGTTGCTCTACCAATACAGAAGACTTAGGAGGTGATTCGCTCCCCTCATTCCTCTCTACCAGCTCCCCCAGAAATGGACCACTCAAGCCAAATTATCCTGAGCAAACAAAAGGCAAGCTGTAAGAGTAGGAGACACACAGGTTGGCGAAACGGTAAGTCATACTGCCTATAGAAAATTCAAAATCCATGGAATATTATTAAATGTCATTCATGATCATACCCTATGATTTCTCCTCCATAATAATGAATATCTATTGTTTAGTTTCCTTAGCACCCCAATCCTCACCTCCCCTTTCCTTGGAATAAGTGCTCACTCCCCCTGGGATTGTCACATTTTTCAAAGGAATTTTCATGTTGCTGTAGAACCCTAACGTTCCGTCTTTACAGTCTTTGTATGTTGTTTCAGAGGTGAGGCTCTGATCCAAGTTGGGCCATTCAGAGGACTTTTGAACTGGAACTTTTGAACTGGACTTTTGAACTGGAAACTTTTGAACTGGAACTGGGAAAGTGAGACAGTCTCTGAGTGTGCAAATTGCCTGCTATAAAGCAGCTGGTGGCTGTATTTCCTGCCATGCAAATTGGAAGAGTGGATGATGTAAGCAAGGAAAGAAAGAATGAGACACAGGGAGAGAGAGACAGACAGAGAACAGATGTGAGAGAAGAGAGAAATGCCTGTCAGCATTTAAATTTTCTGATTACAGTTGCTTCTAAGACCCGGACCTATGCTGTCCTTAGGCTCACTGAAGTAGCAGAGTTCTTTATAATAAATAATTATCGTTCTTTTCCTTCTCCTTCTCCTTCTTCTTGCTTAAACTATTTCTACTTGACATTTATGACATTCGAAGCCAAAGTGGTCCTAACTAATATGCCCACGTCTTTCCCCATCATTCAACCATATGTGGTTCTGCAGATCCCTCAAGGGTGAGCTTTGAAGCTGACTTTCCCTCTCATGCCTCCATGCATTGCCCATCATTTCTCTGATTCTCTCTCTAGAATTCCCATGCCCCTCATTTGTCAATTCATTTCTGAAGTCACTTTTTATACCTCCATCTCGAGGTAAATGCCTGTCTCAGTGCTCTGATAGTGCCCCTTGTATAACTCTCCCATCATTCTTAAAACATTCCGCTATAAATGCCTGTGTTGCGCCATCAACTTGGATGCTGAAATTGAGGTCTTTTTAAGGCAAAGGACTTCTAGCTCTCATTTTCCAGCTCCTAGCAAGACATTCATTTGATAAGTATTTCTTGACTGACTAGTTAAAGGAATTGATCAATGAATTGATCAAATAAAAACATATAGAAACTTGAGAGCATTTTACAAACTAGCAATAAGTAAAATAAAAGGTAAGATGTTTCTGTAAAACTGGCACAAACACATTCTCCTGGTGACACTGCAAATTAATATATCACTTTTGGAAATCAATATAATAATGTACAGTAAATGACATGAAAAGGTTCATATCTTTATCCAGATATGAAATTTTTTTCCAGAAAATTCTAGAGAGGAAAAAAGCATGTTTATGGCAGCAATTGATAATAACAATGAATTAGTATTCTTTAGAGGGACAGAATAATAGAATAAATGTATATATAAAGGCGAGTTTATTAAGGAGTACTGACCCACACAATCACAAGGTGAAGTCTCACAATGTGTCATCTGCAAGCTGAGGAGCTAGGAAGCCAGTTCAATTCCCAAAGCTGGAGAACCTGGAGTCCGGTGTTCGAGGGCAGGAAGCATCCAGCATGGGAGAAAACGGAGGACTAAGCCAGTCTAGTCTTTCCATGTTCTTCTGCCTGCTTTTATTCTGGCCATGTTGGCAGCTGATTAGATTGTATCCACCCAGATTGAGGGGTGGGTCTGCTTTTCCCAGTCCAGTGACTCACGTGTTAATCTCCTTTGGCAACTCCGTCATAGACACATTCAGGAACTATACGTTGCATCCTTCAATCCAATCAAGTTAACACTCAATATTAACCTACACAAGCACCAAAGTTAAAAGAGAGGGAGTCTATTAATTATGGCACATGAAGCTGGTAAAATATTACAGCTATTTTAAATAAAGAAAAAAATCAAAGTTAGAAAAAATGTTTCTCATATGTTAAATTTTAAAAAGCAAGTCTGTAAATGGGCAAACTCAGGATGCTTTTTAAATTTTCAAGCATAATTTTAAAACCTAGAAAGCAAATAGGCAAAAATGAAATGGTTGTGTTGAGTGATTCGATTATCGGTATTGTATTTCTTTTACAAAAATTTTATTTTAATTAAAAAGATGTAACAATATTTATTAAACAAAGGAAAATCAAATACTGTTCTCCACATGATGAAATATTACTAGTAATGCCTGCAAAACATTCTTCTGGATGAGATATTGATATACCTGCCTTAAAAATTTCTGAAACATGGAATTCAGTATATTCAATTGAAAGCCAGTATATTAACTAATCACAGTCAGCAAATTTGCATGATGATTTATGGACATTTGCCCTAACAATTGTGCGGGAATATAAAGCAGCTGTTGAAGAGCTTAGCTATGGTTTTGCTAAGAAGAGGCCGACAGCTGTGGTTAATGAAAAACAATTGCTAATAGATAATTCCAATTTAGCATTGATGTACATTTCCAGTATTGCCAATACACACAGTGACTGAAATACAGGTCTAGAACCTGGATACCTGCTTCACCCCCTTCCTCTCCTCAGATTCCACCCTCAGGGCTTATGGGACCTTATGGGGAGACAGTACAGGAGGCAATCTGGGAGAATGTTGCATGGGAGGGGGCTGGATCCTGTTCTGGCTGGTGGTAATGAAACATAAGCACAGTGGCATAGATAGTATAGTCTGGAAGAAGGTAGGAAGACGAGAACAAGGATCACATAGAGCTCTGATAGTTCCCTTGTTGACTGTCTCTTCTTTCCTGCTTCATCAGCCTAAAACATTAGGATCCTGATTACGGGGGCCTCTACAAAGTGAATTCCACCCAAGAACACAGGGCAAGTAATATCTTAACCAACCCTGGGACTGTGCTAAGACAGCCAGTTCTCAGGATTGTTGATTTTTTAGCCTTAGCTCTGTTGCATGTGTTGAATGGATTATACTCTTTGGACATCAGTTTGCTCATCTCTTAAGAGGAGAGGTTTGAAAGAAGATTACTGAGGCCGCTTCCAGCTTTGCAATTCTCTACGTGACAGCTACAACTGGTATCACATTAGACATACTGTCTTTAAGCCCGAATGCATTTGGCATATTTATGATTGCTAAAGCCCTTGGTCCATTTTTCTGAGCCAATCTTTTGAGTTTGAATGCAAAGTGGAATGACAATGGGTCTCAAATTAGAAGTCAGGTAATTGGTGAACTGTGCAGTGGAATATTTTTGATATATTCCAAGTTTCAGTTCATATACCACAACTTAATTGAATTTGCCCTAAAGCCCTTCAATTAAAAATAGTGCAGAAACTAGCATTTTCAAGATAAATGTGGAACCTTGACCAAACTGAAAAAAAACAAAATGGTAAGTTTTTGAAAGGTTAATAACATTTTTCTACTCACAGCAGTAGTGGAGATGGAGAAGCTATTTTCTTTTTCATGGTATACAACGAATTCGATCATTCTATCACAGGGGCCACTAGAAACTGTCAGGAATTCAGCTGAGAGGCAAATAGTCCTTGAAACCATGGCTAAGAAGAAGGCTCACCTTTGGTGGAGTCTAATCTAATCTCTCTCTGAGCTGTGCTAGCACAGGCCCCAGGCTCTGTAGTTCCAGGCCTCATCTTCATTTCCTGCTTTTCTGGGCTTCTTGCTTTTCTCTATCACAATGTTCCTGCATTACCTATCTTCTTCTACACGCTTCCCTTGGATCTTAGGCCCCCTAGTTCTGCTTCAGTGTTTTCTGCCTGGGAAACTCCTCCCAATCATTTGAGAGCCAGGGAAACTAGCTTTGGAGTCAGTTAAATCTGTGTAAACCTTCTGGATCAATGGTTTACTCTTTGTGTAACGAACTGAGTCTTCTATGCGGGGAGACTTGCCTTCTAGTGAAGGAAAAGGAAAGGATCAGCTCTCAGCTGGTTCCTCAGAGATACTTAGGGATTTGCTGCTTGCACACCAGGTCAAACAGCATTCTAAGGAAAGGCAACAGCAGGCACAAGACTTAAAGGCGTGGAAGGAACAGAAACCTGAAAAAACCCACTGACCAGACAGAAGGTTGGGGAAGGAAGAAGGAATTTGGGGAGGAGATGAGAAAGTTAGTCAAGAACCAGACAATGAGGGGGGCTTTTGCAATAGACTGCGAAGCTTGAAATATTATCTTTAAAGAAATGAGAAACCTTTGAAAGATTCCATTCTAAGATGTCCTTGATTCTTTCTCCCAGCTCTGTCACAGTCTGACTGAGGTTTTCTGTTTAAATCTTCTGGATCCCACATGGTATTAATATAAACTCCACCATTCTTTCTGCAGGGGCACGTGATGTGTGTCTAGGTAACTGTACCTCTTGGTCCACCTGGAAAAGTCCTGGTTTCACCTGTTAACCTGACTGAAGTATTAATGGCATTTCCTTTTCACTCTCAAAAGTGTCCCAATTTGAGCACTATATATTATTCTCATCACCTCAAGAGATCATACATGGAAAAATTCAAAATTATTTCTAAAAGGTTTAGGACATAATTTTGGAAAGAAAAGTCAGGAAACCTTCTTAGGAGAAGCTGGAAGATACACATCAACCAATGGTTGGGCCCAGGAGCCTGATTATTGCTCAGAGAGGCAGGCGGGGGAGCATGGTGGGGTTAAGACCCACTCTGTGGCCGAGGTCACAGTGCTCAGATGCCTGTCCTACACCTGCTATCTGTGTGTCCTTGGACTAAGCAATTAATCACTCCCTGTTCTAATTTCCCACCTATAAAATGAGGACCACATTAGTAGTGCCTACCTTATACTACCGTTGTGAGACTTTAATGTGTTAAAATAATTAAAATGCTCTGCAAAGCCTGACATGGAGCGACCTCGATAAATGTTGGCCCTTATTCTTGGATTGATAGAGGTATATGATCTAACTTTTGAATGAGGTCCCATATGCTGTGGTTCTGCTGGTCGTCTCTGAGTGTCCCATATTTTTCTGTCCTGCACAGATCTGGGATCTCGCTCCTTAAAAATATATTAAGGCCCATTGAAAGAGAAATGCTTATGCACTATTGGTAGCAATATAAATGAGTACAACTCTTTTGGAAAACAATATGGAGATTCCTCAAAAAAGTGCAGATAGAACTAGCATTTGATCCAGCAACCTCACTACTGATATGTAGCCAAAGGAAAATAAACCACTGTATCAAAAAGGTGTCTGCATGTGTATGTTTATCACAGCACTATTCACAATAGCAAAGATATGGAATTCACTGAAGCATTCATCAGTGGGTGATTGAATAAAGAAAATGTGGTGCCTGTACACACTGGAACACTAGTCAGCCATAAGGAAGAGTGAAATTATGTATTTTGCGGCAACATGAATAAAACTGGAGACAGTTATCTTAAGTGAAACAACATAAACAGAAAGTCAAATATCACATGTTCTCACTCACAAGTGGGTGCTACATAATGTATACACCTGACATAGAGTGTGGAATGATAGAAACTGGACACTCTAGAGGGTGGGAGGTGGGTGAGGGGTTAGAAATGACTGAATAAGTACAATGTACATTACTTGAGTAATGTAATGATTCCACTAAAACCCAGACTTCACTGTTGTACGTCAGTATCTATGTAACAAAACTGCCCTTGTGCCCTTAAATTTACGCAAACAAAAATACTTTCTTTCTTTCTCTCTCTCTCTTTCTCTTTCTCTCTTTTTGTTGAGACAAAGTCTCGCTTTGTTGCCCTGGCTGGAGTGCAGTGGCACAATCTCGGCTCACTACAACCTCTGCCTTCCAGGTTTAAGCAATTCTCCTGCCTCACCCTCCTGAATAAATGGGAGGCTACCATGCCCAGCTGATTTTTGTATTTTTTGTAGAGGGGGGTTTTACCATGTTGGCCAGGCTGGTCATGAACTCCTGACGTCAAACAATCCACTCACCTTGGCCTTCCAAAGTGCTGGGATTACAGGTGTGCGCCACCACGCTCGGCCTGCTTAAAGGTTTTCAGTAGAGCAAGTAAGCCGAGTTCTCCTTAAAAGCAAGATTTCATTAAGGAAAATGCAACTATAGCACTTGATCATAATGTTAAAGTTATTTATTGACGTATCTGTCTCCCAAGTAGAAGCATGTCTCTATGAGCATGAGGACTACATTTTACGTGGCTTCTTCTCTTGCTATCTGACTTCCCATGTGCTTTGTCATAAGAACAAAATAAGCATTTGTTGGAAAGAAATTGAGATTATTTGACAACCTAAACAAAACTATATGAAACAGCTCTTTGGCTGTCATTTAATAGCTTTTACATTACTTGTTTCATGAGATTTCTCACACTGAAATCGGGTAGATCTTGCCCTCCAATAGACAACATCCAGTAGTTGGGAGACATAGAATTAACAAAATTAGTAGTTTATATAGGAAACGTCCAGCGCCCAGCCTGGAGCAAAGGTCCGATTAGATTTAAGTGTGGGGAAAGGTAGAGAATGCCAGCAACACGCTTGCTAGATAGCGGGTGGTTATTTTTTAAAGATAACATTAACTTTGTAACCCAAGGTTTTATTTCTTCCTCTAGGGGTAGTGTATTGAGTGATTAAAACACACAGACTCTGGGAATCGATCTCTGGACTCTAATTCTGGCACTGGTACTTATTAGCTATACAACCTTGGATGTGTTATGTAATTACCCACGTTCCCTAGAACATAGAACATAAGGCAGAGATCGTGTGCTCACACCTCACTAGAGTCCAATCCCAGTGAAACTGAGTAAAGGAAAGGGGAAGTGAGGCAGAAAAAGGGGAGAACAAAGTAAGGAAGTATAGAACTGGGCTAATCACAGCTGCACAACAAGCTGATTTCTTAATATCTTCAAAGATGTGAAACTACTTTCTAAGATTAGGAAATAGGAGTTCAACTGAAGATTCATATTTTTCATTGATCAGAGTTCACCATGACTATGAGTTAATTCCCCTGAACTTCGAGTGTTTCCATGCATGGGAAATGAGTGAGTCTTACCCCTTGCGGACCACAGGGATCCCCAGGCAGGGGCTTAGAGACAGGTGGCTGACGCTGAAGGTACAAAAACAACGTAAGGTTGGTTTTTTGTTTTTTTTTTGCTTTAGTTTTTTTAATTTTTTTGAGACAAGGCCTCACTCTGTCACCCAGGCTGGAGTGCAGTGGTGCAATCACAGCTCACTGCAGCCTCGACCTCCCCAGCCTTGGATGATGCTCCCACCTTAGCCTCCCAAGGAGCTGGGACACAGGTATGCATCATCATGCCCAGCTAACTTTTAATTTTTTTTTTGTAGAGGTGAGGTTCGCCATGTTGATCAGGCTGGTCTTGAACTCCTGGGCTCAGATGATCCTCTAGCCTCAGACTCTCAAAGTGCTGGGATTACAGGCATGAGCCACTGTGCCTGGCTGCCACTGTCGGGTTGTGTTTAGCAGCAGCAGCAGGGCTGAGCCCTTGGCCTATAGGAACCCCGTTCCATGATGCTGAGAATGATGGAGGCCATCGCTAGACTGGCTCTGGCCAGGCAGGGCCTGGATCTACACTGATGCATAGACTGAATCCGTTGCATCATCTGACCTCTCTGTGCCTTCATTGCCTCAACTTCAATACAAAAAAAATAATCACTCACCTACCTCCCAGGCTATTGTGAGGATTTAACAAGTTAATATATGCAAGGTGCTTAGGAAAATGCCTGGCACCCAGAAAACATTGCACAAATGTTAGCTATCAGTAGAGTTAGAAAACTCATGACAGTTCTTGCATGTATTTAATTCCAACGTTCTTTGGCAGCCCAGTTTTGTCTTTTTTGTTTCCTCTTAGAAATATATTAAAAGGCAGAGTCGTAAGGGCTCAGTACTAAATGATGTCTCCAGCATGAACGTCCTCTCATGCTCTGTGCCTTGTCACTTGTTGTGATGTTCACGAAGGAGACAGAGACAAAGCAAGTCCTCCCAAATAGCCTCTGAACTCATCTCCACCTCGGCTTCAAGGCACGCTACGGGAAAAGTAACCAAACCCCACAAGTTCTTATCATGGTAGCTACACCCATTGGCTTGACTGGATGTCCTTCCCTGGAAGCACTGTTGTTCAGAAAAGTGTCTACCAGAACTTCACAGACAGAGCTGCAGCTGCAGCACGGGCTTAAAGAAGAGCTTGCACACTTGGTGCTTTCCTAGAAAAGTCCTCCTTGAGGAGATGTTCTGTTTGGATGTCAGAGTGTTCGTAACAGTATTTTAATAGAAGCTTTCAGTAATGCAGGAGTGATTCCCCTAACAACGCTGTAGAACAGGCCACCGAGGAGCTGCTGTTTCTGCTGCAGTCAATAGAAGCCAAGATTTAAATGTGTTGAAACCAACATTTAAAATTATCCTATCTTTCATAAAAATCCTTTTTTTAAAAAATCAGAAGATTGGATAACCTTGAGCCTGAATTTCTGCATGACAATAATTAGCAGGCGCCGAACAGTGACTTTCCACTTCAAATGGGAGAGGTTTGAAGTTTTCACCACTCTACATTGTCTTACCCAGCCTATTTCTCTCATTTATATTACTTCTTATTGCAGACATTTCAATTTTGAACTCTGGGCCTAAAGCTTTGTCAGCTGAGATGGCCATTTGTCATAGAAACATAGCCTTTCAGACTTTAAAGTTACTTTCTTTCTTTCTTTTTTTTTTTTTTTTTGAGGCAAGGTCTGTCTCTGTTGGCCAGGCTGGAATGCAGTGGGTACAATCATAGCTCACTGCAGCACCATATTCCCGAGTTCAAGCCATCCTCCTACCCCGGCCTCCTGAGTAGCTAAGGCTACAGGCACACACCACCATACTCGGCTAATTTTATTATTATTATTATTATTATTTTGTAGAGACAGTGTCTTGTTACCCAGGCTGGTCTCAAACTCCTAGGCTCAAGCCATCATCCTACCTTGGCCTCCCAAAGTGCTAGGACTGTAGGCATGAACCACTGCCCCTCCCTAATTGGTCACTGATTACTTGTTTGGTTTGACTTTTCAAAGTGGAATTGCTTTTTGTTTTTACTAATATTGGCATACATTAAAAAAAAACAGACATAGAGAAAGATCTAGAGAAAGAAGAAGAAAAATGACAAATTATATATGGGAGATCCACTAGAAATTTTGGTGCATATATGTGGTGGGGTGGTGCAGATTGACTCCCTAAACTCTGTTCAAATTCCCAGAGCATCTCATCCTTCACTTTAGAAGCTGGACATGTAAAGGGTGCATTTCTCAGACTCTCTTTGCCTCAGGTTTCCCATATGATCCATCAGCCCCTCAAGCCAAAGCATGGTGTGAGGTTTGGATGGTGGAAATGAGATGGAGGTTGTGTTTTGCTGCATCTGCAGTTTCTCGACAGCAGCGTCAATGTTTAATCAGCAAAGGCTGCAGCTCTGGGCCCATGGTGCGTTCAGCCCATGCCATGCACAAAGTGCCTGTGTTGCTAGTGCGATCTTAGTTGAAGAAGCGCAGCTTGAGCCAGCGGCGGCTGCACAGCGTCTGGCTGTGGCTACGGATTGTGGCAGCTCCATCATGGCCTGATCTGCAGTGTTGTTCAGGGAGCCGCTACTGGAAGCTCAGCCTAAAGTCTGATCCTTAAGCTTTTCAGTGACTTTGCAAACACTATTTCCTGTGTCAAATCCCTGTGTGCCTAAAATAGAAAGAATGGATTCTGTTATGTGTAACTGAACTCTGACTAAGAGTGTATTCTCCCAACTTTCACTATGCATGTTTTATAAAAGTAGATTGCTTTTTCATGTAATAAATAATGTAAATCTCACTTTTTAATTAAAATTTCACATGTGGAGATAATTTTTGTTTCACATTCAGTTGTAACAAAGAATACAGAGATTGCACGTATCTTTTACCCACCTTTGCCCATGGTAGCATCTTAGAAAACTAAAGTACAATATCAGAATCAGCATATTTAAGTCATTACAATCTACTGATTTTATTCTGACATTCCCTGTTTTACTTGCACACTTGTGTGTGTATGTGTGTGTACAGTCCTATGCAATCTTAGCACATATGTACATCCACGTACCCATCACCACACTAAAGAAAGAGTTCCAGCCCCACAAAGATCCCTCGGGCTGCCTTCTGTAATCTTGCCTACCTCCCCTGTCAATCCCCTTCCTCATCACTAACCTGCACAACCTCTCATCTATTCTCCAGTTCTGTAACATTGTCATTTCAAGAATGTTGTATAAATAGAATTATACAGTATGGAACTGCTGCGATTTCAATGTTTGCGTCCCTCTCCCCCAAATTTATCTGTTGAAATAGAATTCCCAGTGCAACAGTATTAAGAGATGGGGTCTTCAGGAGATGATTCGGTCATAAATGCAGAGCCCACATGAATTGAGCTAGTTTCCTTATAAAAAAGGTTTAAGGGAGTTTATTTGCCTCATTTACCATGTGAGGTTACAGCAAGAAGGTGCCATCCATGAAGCAGAAAACAAGGACTCACCAGACACGAAATCAGCTGGTGCCTTGATGTCAGACTTGCCAATCTCTAAAACTATAAGAAATAAATCTCAGTTATTTATAAATTACCTAGTCTAAGGTATTTTGTTATAGCAGCCTGAATGGATGAACACAACAACCTGATAAGAGAGACTTTTTAAAACTCAGCATAATTTCCCGGTAACTCATCCAAGCTGTATGTATCAATAATTCATTCCTATTGATTGTTGAGTGATATTTCATGTTCTGGTGTCTATGGTTTGTTTAACCATTCATTGAGGACATGTGGGTTGTTTCCAGTATTGGACTATAATGAGTAAAGCTGCTATGAACATTTATGCACAAGTTTTTGTGTGAACACAGGCTTTTATTTCTCTGGGACAATGCCTCAAAGCATAATACTAATTTGTATGGTAACTGCATGTTTAGTTTTATACAAACTACCAAACTGTTTTTCAGAGGGCTGTACTATTCTCCTTTCCTATGAGCAATGTATAAATTATCTACTTTCTCTGCATCTTTGCCAGCATTTAGTATTAACACTTTTTCTTAAATTTTAGCCATTCAGGTAAGTGTGTAGTGGTATCTTGGGGAGTAGGCATCATGTTTTATGTCAATTTATATAGCACCACATTATAATTGTATTGGCTTTTTAATGTACTTATATCCATCATTTATCTACTATAGCATGGTTTTTCATTTCCATAACTTTTTTCTTTTTCTTTTTGAGATGATGTCTTGCTCTGTTGCCTGGCTGGAGTACAGTGGCGTTATCTCGGCTCATTGCAACTTCCGCCTCCTAAGTCAAGCAATTCCTCTGCCTCAGCCTCCCGAGTAGCTGGGACTATAGGCGCGTGCCACCATGCCTGGCTAATTTTTTTTTTTATTTGAGTAGAGATGGGTTTCACCATGTTGGCCAGGATGATCTCAATCTTCTGACCTTGTGATCCGCCCACCTCAGCCTCCCAAAGTTCTGGGATTACAGGCCTGAGCCACTAAACCCAGCCATAACATTTTAACGTATTTTATCACCTTCAATTTTGACTGCCTGGGGGTTTGCTATTATCATCATTCCTTTTCTAGGATGAGGAAATACAGACTGAAAATAAGTGAGTCGTGCAAGGTTACTCAGAGGAATGTAAATAGGGTTATTGAGCAACAACTACGTGCTAAGCTCATTTTATTATCTCCTTTAATTATATCAACATTTCTGTAAGTAAATACTATTATTCCCACTCAGAAGGGATAAGAAAACTGATGCTTATAGCCACTAATATGTGATCGAACTATAATTGATATGCATTTTTTGCTGAAAAAAACAGACATAGAAACAGGAATAGAAGGGTGCACAAAAAGAGAAAAAAATCACATCGTATCACATGATATAGTGAGATCCCCCTAGAAATTTTGGCATATATCTATGGTAGCTACTGCAGAGTGACTCCCTAGCTTCTTCAGACTCTGTACCTAAAGCCCTTTCTACAGTGCTATACTATTCAGCTGGTAAATGAGAAAAAGCTGGGACTAGAACCTGGTATATGATGTCGGGTATGCATACTCTTTCATGTATACATAGCTCTCTCTCATAATTCTCTCTCAACAGAGCTCTCTCTCTAGCTTGAGAAGATGAAAAACACATCAAAGTGAAATTAGGGGATATTCTAATTTTGTGCTTTTATTGATTAAATCGTTTTCACCTTAAAGCTCCATTTTTCCACCTCATCTCTATCTCTATTCCTGAGCTACGATCTTGGGGAAACTGTGCTTCCCAGTTCCATGAATGCACATCCTTAGAGCCTTTGTTTGACTGCACAGTTATGTACCTCAGTTGTGAGCTCTGGAAGGGACAGGAAGACTGAACTGAGAACTGGGGGATTTAGTTCAAGAATTAACCAATCCTGGGTGAGTCATATCACCACATCTATAAAATACAGGGTTTGGACCAAGGCATTGCCAACGTCCCTTCCAAATCTTTAATTAGCTTTCGTTTTCTTTTTTATTGTATCACTTATTCTACATTACAGCCTGCACAAAAGTGCAGTAAGCAACCCTCTTTCAGTAAGCAACGATGGGTTGACTCCTGATCCTTCACCCCTTCAGAGAGGAGATATCTGGGGGACAGAAAGTGTAGTCTTGCACATATGAAACAATTTGATTATCTCCTAGGAAACACAGTTTCAAACAAAGGTATATACATGCAAGTGCATTCTCACTACCAAAATTAAAATAGAAAAAAACTAAAATTGAAGGCCTAGATTTACATTTTAATTGTGTTTCTTTTTTTTTTTTTTTTTTGAGACATGTCTCTTCATGTGCTTTGTCCACTTTTTGATGGGCTTTTTTGTTTTTTGTTTGCTGAATTGTTTGTTTCTTATATATTCTGGATATTAGACCAGTGTCAGATGCATAATTTATGAATATTTTCTCCCATCCTGTAGGTTGTCTGTTTACTCTGTTGATAGTTTCGTTTGCTGTGCAAAAACTCTTTTGTTTAATTAGGTTTCACTTGTCAATTTTTGTTTTTGTTGCAATTTCTTTTGAGGACTTAGTCATAAATTCTCTGCCAAGGCCAATATTAAGAATGGTATTTTCTAGGTTTTCTTGTAGAATTTTTGTAGTTTTAGGTCTTACATTTAAGTCTTTAATCCACCTAAAAATCCATTTTGTACTTTTAGGTCTCACACGTAAGTCTTTAATCCATCTTAAGTTAATTTTTACACATGGTGAAAGGTAGGGGTCCAGTTTCATTCTTCTGTGTATGGCTAGCTAGTTATCCCAGCCTTACTTATTAAATAGAGAATCCTTTCCCCATTGCTTATTTTTGTTGACTTTATTGAAGATCAGATGGTTGTAGATGTGTGGCTTTTTTCTACGTTCTCTATTCTGTTCCCTTGGTCCATGTGTCTGCTTTTCTGCCTGTGCCATGCTGTTTTGGTGAATATAGCCTTGTAATATGGTTAGAAATTGGGTAATGTGATGGCTTTGGCTTTGGCTTTTTAAATATTTTGCTTAGGATTTCTTTGTCTATTCAAACTTTTTTTTTTTTTTTTTGGTTCCATACAAATTTTAGAATAGTTTTTCTATTTCTGTGAAAAATGTCATGGAGGGTTTGATAGGAACAGTGTTGAATCTGTAGATTGCTTTGGGCAGTATGGTCATTTTAACAATATTTATTCTTCCAATCCATGGACCGTGGAATGTGTTTTCACTTGTTTGAGTCGTCTATGATTCCTTTTAGCAGTGTTTTGTAGTTCTCCTTGTAGAAATCTTTCACCACCATAGTTAGAGGTAGTCCCAGGTATTTATTTGTGTGTGGCTTTTGAAAATGGGATTGCATTCTTGATTTGACTCTCAGCTTAAATATTATTGGTTTATAGACATGCTACTGATTTTTTTACATTGATTTTGTATCCTGAAACTTTTTTTCCTTTTTTAAGGAGTCTTGCTTTGTTGCCCAGGCTGGAGTGCAGTGGCATGATCTCAGCTCACTGCAACCTCCACCTTTTGGATTCAAGTGATTCTCCTGCCTCTGCCTCCTGAGTAGCTGGGATTACAGATGCATGTCACCACACCCGGCTAATTTTTGTATTTTGGTAGAGACAGGGTTTCACCATGTTGACCAGGCTGGTCTCAAACTCCTGGCCTCAAGTAATCTGCCCCCCTTGGCCTCCCAAAGTGGTGGGGTTACAGGCATGAGCCACTGCACCCAGCCTGTATACTGAAACTTTACTGAAGTCAACCACAAACTTATGAAAAAAATGCTCGAAATCACTAATCACTAAAGAAATGCAAATCAAAACCACAATGAAATACCACCTCACTCCAGTCAGAATGACTGTCATTAAAAAGTAAACAAATAACATGTTGGTAAGGCTGTGAAGAAAAGGGGAACACATATACACCGTTGGAGGGCATGCAAATTAGTTCAACCACTGTGGAAATCAGTTTGGGAATTTCTCAAATAACTTAAAAGAGAACTATTATTCCCTTTTAACCAGCAATCCCATTTCTGGGTATATATCCAAAGGAAAATAAATCATTCTACCAAAAAGACAGCTGTGTTAGTATGTTCATCACAGCACCATTCCCAATAGCAAAGACATGGAATCAAGCTAGATGCCCCTTGGCAGTAGATTCCATTAAAAAACATGTGGCATTATATACCATGGAATACTATGCAGCCATAATAAAGAATGAAATCACGTTCTTTGCAGCAACATGGATGCAGCTGGAGGCCATTACCCTTCAGAGAAATTAACTCAGGAACAGAAAACAAAATACTGCATCTCACTTATAAGTGGGAGTTGGACATTGGGTATTCATGGACATAAAGATGGAAACAATAGACGCTGGAGACTGACTACTAGAGAGGGGAGGGAGGGGGTCAAGCGTCGAAAAACTACCTGTCAGGTACTATGCTCACTACCTGGGTGACAGGATTATTTGTACCACAAACCTGAGCATCAGGTGATATGTACCACATAGCAAAACTGCGCATGCATGCCTTGAACTTAAGCTAAATGTTGAAATTTAAAAATAAAAATAAATAAATACATTTTGATGATGAGAGGTGACTTTTCCTAAAGTGTCTAGGATATTGCTGGCTTGGAAGATGGATTTGCTGCTTGTTTTCACCAGTCACTTACCCAGCCATAGGGCATAACGTAGGTAGGACAGCAGGTGCAGCGGCTGTGCATGGATCAGGATGTGTAACCGGATACTATTGGCCCACCACAATCCTTCCTGCTTTTCTCATGCCCTCTGTCGGACACTTCATTGGCAGAAAGGGAGCAGAGGAGTGGTTAGTCACCAGCCCCCTCTGCCTCATGTCACTGCAGTGATTAATAAATTGCACTGAAAGCTACAACGTGTTCTGTTGACCTCAGACCTTTCAGAGTCAGTTCTTACAAAACTATTGTGGTGCCTCTTTTTTTTTTTTTAATGATGTATCTTTATTATATTGAGGTTAAATCAAAAGGAAATGTTTCATATAAAACACTGAGGAAAATCACTTTAAAAGAGGTATCCTAAGGATTAAATCTAAGCTTGGAGGTAGAACAGTCACGTTGCTTTTAGCATCCATAAGACAGCTCCAAGGGGTTACCGCAGAGAGACAGGCAAACCATAGGCTATAGGTGCAGCCCCAGTAAGATACTTGAGTCGGGGAGCTTGGTGGGCCTGGTTTACATAGTAGAGAAGGGGTGCTCCTGGGCCTGCTCCAAGCCAGCCCTGCAGCGAGCTTCTGTGTAGCGGTCAATGTCATGGTCAGTCACATCCCAGAGATTACGCAGAAACAAGGGGCAGCCAGCCATGATGTACTTGAGCACGATGCCAGCGCCCTCCAGGTTTCCATGCACAGCGAGGGCCGAACTGCTGCAGCCAAACAGCAGGGCCATTCCCGGGCAGCTCAGCCGCAGGACAGCCTGCCCATCAAGGAAGCGGGCACCAGCCCCATGCCCTGCATAGATATACAAATCATGCTTTGTCAGGGCTTCCTGCACCTGTTCGGGTCTTGGCACCTCCCCAGCCACTCCTTTCCAGCCAGCTTCACTGCTGAAATTGGCTGGAAATTGTTCCTCTGTGCTTGACAGGTTATTGTGAGGGTTCAGGACATAGAAGGTACTTCAGGGATCCACCCCTTGACTCAGCACTGGTGAGGCCCCAAACTCTTTGGTGATGGAGTAGCTGAGTAGGAAGCGGAAGGAGGGCAGCTGGATGACAGGCAGTGCCTGGAGGCAGGGCATGCTTTCCCATGGCAGCTTCTGCAAGTCCTTGTCTAGGACCAAGACAAGGTGCCTATTGCTTGGTACTGTCAGGCCCTTAGACGTTCTACTGCCTCATTCAGGAGCTCTTGGGCTCTCTCTGGCTGGGTTGGGCACATCCCATAGGCCAGGGCCTGAATGTCCTGAGGGGTGAGGGCACTGGCACCACTGAGCATGATTTTCAGCAGAGTGGGGGTCAGGATATCTCCAGCCACATTCCTGCAGCAGCTCCTGTAGGCGGGGGGGCCTCCTGGGCAGGGCCGGGTTCCTCACTGGACGGCAGCAGCAGCCCCTTTCCAGTAGCCCAACACAGACTTCTCTAGGGAAGCGGTGGAGAACCTCCATCCTGTGGTCCAGTGCTAGCCGCCCCCGTCCACCATTCACGCTTGTCGGTACGGCTGCTGTTCTCTTCTGTGCCTTCTGGATGGCATTGAACTCATTCAGGGCTGAACTCAGAGGAAGCTTGTTCTGGGCAGTGGAAATCTGCACAGTGACTGGGGGACTGTCCTTTCCAGCCGGGTCAGCAGGAGGGTCTTGCCCACGGTTCCAGGCTGGAGGATGACCAGGGCCAACACACACACAGTCACCTCACTGGGAATCACAGCCAGGTGCTCCTGGAAACTCTCCTTCTCGGGCTGGGGGAAGTGGCCAGATCCCGAAGTCCTGAGGAAAAGAGGCTCTGGATGCGGGCCAGCGGGACATCTCCAGGCGTCTCCCGAAGGCTCAGCCCCTACAGCTGGTCTGCTATTTCAAGTGATCCTCGACACTTCTGGGCCTTGCTGAGCTGTCTGTGGGAGGTGGGTGAGCAGCTGGTGGCGACAAGTGACGGAGACAGACTCGGTGACAAGGAAAGCAGTGGCATAGGGGATCCCAGTGGCCCAGGCACAAGGCCAGGAAGCGGCAGAGGTGGGCATAGAGCCCACTAGGAGGACATGGCTAATGCCCTGGAAAGCAACACTCAGGGAGTCACAGATGAAGTCCAGGGTAGAAAGACCAATGGCTACAGGAGCTAAGGGGGGCTGGGAGCCGAGGACCAAGATCCCTGTCACTCTCCTTGTCTGGGCATGGGCTGGGCAGCTCCTTCTTGCTGGAATCCAGTCTCATTAGCTCCCATTCTCCAGAGGCTGCCTCTGGGCCCGGCACTGGAGCCTTCCCCACCTGAAGCAGAGTCTTCCCTGTCAGAGCCCCTGAGGACCTCAAAGCTCATCTCTCCAGTTGTCAGTCAGTTCCTCCTCAGGGATGGTCCTCATGATATCAGGGCCAGGTCTGGCCTGGTCACAAGGGGCCCTCTGGGGACACTGCTCCTCACAATGTCTTGATGCCACCTGCTTGGCCCTCCTGCTCCTGCCACTCAGGCCAGGGTTCCCAAGGGCACTACCTGGGGCAACCACCACATCTGTCTTAGGCTCAGGCCCTTCCTTGCTTGCCCCAGCCCTGGGGAAGCGGTGCCCCGTCTCTTAGGCTCCTCTGCCAGCCAGACCTCGGCTGAGACAGGGTCACCCCAAGTCGCTGTCATCACTGAAGTTCACCTTGAGGCGCGTCTGTTGTACCCTTGGGGCCTGGGGAGTGTCAGGCTTGCTCTTTGTAGGGCAGACTTCTCAAACACCGTGAAGGGGACATGAGGGCCAGCCTGTCTGACCCGGCCTGGAGGCGTAGGTGGGCGGGGCGGTCCTTTTACCTTCCAGACCTTTCTGAGAGGTATTATGGAGGCGCAGGGGAGCACAGGCTACCTGTTGGCGCCCTCGTCCAGAACGTTTTGGCTCCGAGTCTTAGAGGGCTCTGAGCTGGGGATACTTTTTATTATGGTGGTTGCCAGCCCCAGGAGCTTGCAAAAAAGTTGAGGAGTACAGCAGTTGAGGCCAGCCAGCTTTGTGAGGGCCCAAATGGGAGGGCAGGCTGGCTCGTCAGGGCTCTAGGTGGGGTAACTGTGCTGCTACAAACTTCAGCCCTGACTCTAGAACCTTCTGCAGGCTCTTGTTTGAGCAAGGGGCAGGCCTTGCCTGCCTCAGGGCCAGACTGAAGTGGAGGTTGGGGGGATGCTGGGCTAAGCCTCACCATGGTTCTGGTAGAAGTGGATAAACTTGATAATAAAGCTTAAGCATCTTTCTGTTCCCGTTTTAAATAAATACTTCTAAACAAAGTTGGAATTATTTTTAGAAAGCTCTAAACTTGGAGTAAGATTTAGGTTCCCTAAACTTTGCTGTGCCCCTGTCCTGCCTTGCAGCGGATCATGTGGAGATCACTAGGTACCAGAAAAAGAAAAAACAAAACCCTCCTTTAGGACGGAGTTTCACTTTTGTTGCCCAGATTGGAGTGCCATGACATGATCTTGGCTCACTGAAACCTCTGCCTCTTGGGTTCAAGCCATTCTCCTGCGTCAGCCTCCTGAGTGGCTGAGATTACAGGGATGCGCCACCAGACCCAGCTAATTTTTTTTGTATTATTAGTAGAGATGAGGTTTCATCACGTTGGCCAGGCTAGTCTCAAACTCCTGACCTCAGGTGATCCACCCACCTTGGCCTCCCAAAGTGCTGGGATTATAGGTGTGAGCCACCACGCCCGGTTGTGACATCTCTTTAATTAGGCGGCCAGCATCTTCTGAGTGATAACCCCTAATTGGAAGCACGTGGTGGAAAAATAAGACTGAGCCTTAGTTGGCTTCTGTCTTATCTGTTAAAGTCAGGAAGGACCTGGAGATTATTCAGTCGAATACATTCACCTTAGAGACAAGTCAGTGTTGGCTCTAGAGACTGATAGCCAGTTAGCAGAAAAGCCAGGGCTACAGCTCGGGTTTCATGGCCTCACTGTTTCTCAGAGGTCCGTTGCGTCTTAGTCTGTTGCAGATAGCTGCTAACGCCAAGACTGCTAGAAAGAAACAGAATCTACATTAGTTTTGTATTGTTTTGTTTTTAGCAGGTGTGTTTGCGGGGCAATATATGTGGGAGAGGGGCTCTACCTGTTAAATACCCCTGTGCCTCGAAGGCATCAGGTGCTATGCCGGCAAATTACAGTGAAGCAAAGCTGTAGATCCCTGCTAATGCCTCCATATCACTGGCCCAGTTGTGATTCTCCAAGTCCTAGAAAAACATTTTAAAAGTCTGGATCAATGTAATGATTCTACCACCTGGGACCTCTTTCTATCTGGTGTAGAAAGCCAAAGCATCAGAAAAAAATACACGGGAAAGTTATCACAGATTAAATAACAGGGAAGGCAAATCGGCTGGGTGCAGCACTGAAAGGGGGTTGTAATCTTGTTAAGACTATTGTTTCCAGCGCCTGGGACACTACAGAAAGCAATTTACAGCAGGCTAGGTTCGGGTGGTGTAATGATGCAGGGGAAACACTGGAAACTCGACAGGAGTGGGAAAGAAGACTGTGTCACTCACAGCTTTATTTATAGTGCCCAGCACAGCTCCTGGAGTATGGTAAATCCTCATTAAATACAGTGCTCTACCTAATCTAAGATGGCACTGCCGTTAAAAAATATCATTTTATATTTTTTACTCTAAAGAAGCACAAACAGTGCCCACTAAATACATCATACCAGTTTTTGAGATGTTAAAATGTAAACAAAAAATGCATCTTAGAATCAATGAAAGAGGGTATTTGTAAATGGAGAACAAATGAATGACCTGGCTTAGAATCCTGGGGTTACCGCTCACTGCATGTGGAATACTGGGCAAATCACTTCGAGTTTTATTGTCCTGAAAATACAAAATAATAATTAGAAACCCTATCTCGAAGGGTTTTTTCATCATGATTAAGATATATTATTTAGGATCAAGTGCTTTGTAAACTTAGTTTTAATAGAAAATGTTAATTAAGTTCCAAGATTAACTCATATGCAATCATTGCAATGTCTCCATAAGAAAGGGTTTTGGGTAAACCATAGTATCATGGAAGAAAGACTCATTGGAAATTACAGGATGTGCATTATATCTTGTCGGGTGGAGACAGTTTGGATGAATAGAGCCTTTTCCATGGGCCTTAAATCATCTGCAGGCACAAGGCTGAACTGAAAGTAGACTGACAGAGGCTGTCATTAGACTCAGACCCAGATCTAGGGGCAGAAAGAAAGGCAGCTTCCCAAGATGTCTATCCACAAAGAACAAAAATTCACGGAAATACGGCATCACCTAACTCATTTTCAGGTACAGCTTCTCATAGAACTGGTAAGCCATGAATGGCTTCTAAACCAAAGGACTTGGACTCAAGTCTGGAGTAGAAATTGTATACCACTGCTCTCTAATGCTGACCTGTGTCTGTTAACAGAGATTTTCATATTATTATGAATATGCCATATTATGAATATGCCATATTATTATGGCAATCTCAGCTGAGGTTCTGAACAAAACATTACTGGCCCAGCTCTTTGGGAGACCCAGGTGACAGGATCGCTTGAGTCCAGGACTTCAAGAACAGCCTGGGCAACATAGCAAGACCCCATCTCTGCAAAACAAAACAAACAAACAAACAAAAAACTTAGCCAGGTATGTGGTGTGTGCCTGTAATCTCAGCTACCCCAGAGGCTGAGACAGTAGAATCACTTGATCCCAGGAGATGGAGGCTGCAGTGAGCCATGATCACACCACTGCACTCCAGCCTGGGTGACAGAGCTCTTAAAAAACAAAAACAACACACACAAAAAATTTACTGAATGTAGTACAGCTTGCCAAAATTAAATGACTCTTTTAATTATCTATGTTTTAAACCATTAATTTGTGGCCCAAGAAATTGTCTGCTCCTGAAAATAATGAAAGTAAACTGGAGAACAAAGAACTATTAAAAGTAAGAAACATTTTCCAAAGTTTGTTTGTTTTCCATGAATATTGTCTCCTCTTTAGCAAAGGAAAGCAAATCAGTAAGCAGAAGAGTTTTCTAAAAAATTGAGATCAAATTTGGTTCAAGATATTAACAGAAATCCCTTTGTTTCCTCTTCTACTAAGTAAATGGCGAGCAAATATTTAAGAAATATTAATTTGATGATATCATCCCCTCTAGGGTACACTCTTGTCTTTATCTGGCTCTGATGAGCACTGCTCCTTAATCTTTCTAATGTGACTGTGTAGAGGAGGGTTCCTTCTGCTCACTCTACACAGGAGAAAGATTGAATAAACATCCTAAAATCTGATTTCTCCCAAGCCGCTTTTTCTTTTCTAGCAATTATTCCCTCAGGCAGCGTTTTGGTTTTGATTGACATAGTCACGTCATCTAAGGATAATTCAGGGAACACTGGCACCTAATATCTAATGAACAAACACTGAGCACATATGTAACCTCGATGCCAAAACTCCTTCTATCCCCATTATTTGAGATGACGAGTGCATGGAGCTCCTACCAGGAGAATCATGGGGAGTTTATCAACTAATGAACCCTTGTTTCCCGGGGGAGCAGTCCAAAGCAGATTTGATTATTCAGTTGGCTACTGAAATTCTCTAAAGCTACCAGTTCCTATTTCCTCTGCTGCTGTTTTTGTCCTGCGGTCTCTGTTTTCCTGGCTGCATGGCCAGCATGCACTGGTGGGATTCCACTTCCTAGCACGGCCCTTGAAATGCAGCCCTCCCCCCTCCTTCTGACCATTTGCCATTCCCCATCATTTGAGATCTTCTCTGACCTCCTCGTGGGCCTCAACTCTTTCCTTTTCTATCACTCTGCCTCTCTCCCCTGTGTTCCTCTTGTGAAGACACACACCATTGGATTAGGGCCCACTCGGGTAATCTACAATGATCTCACATAGGTTCCAGCTTATGAAACAGACATACCTTTTGGTGGAGGTCAGGATTCAAGGGCTACAAAGGTCTTGTTTTCTTGGTGTCTACATTCACTGTAACAACTCTTACTTGGCTCACTTTTCAGTTCTCACCTCCTCCTCTGGAGAAAATTCAATGAAGGCATATCAAGGGTTGAATCACAATGTGATACATGCAAAAACAAATTGTGCCTGATCTAAATTTTTTTATTCAAAATAGACCCATTCTTAGAAAAGTACTACTTGTATATGCTTTGTCAGCTGTCCATCATTGGATATGTGGCATCATCTCATCGCCACGGAATGTCATTGCATTGTGCAGACGGTACAGCTGCTGTCCCTCCCTCTAGAGGATGGCATGGAAGATCCACAGCTGTCACCATGTCCTGCTTCACTTACCAGGCTGCGGCTGTGCCCTGAAAGCTCTAAGGGAACTATCTGGACTTATGATCTTGGTTGTCTTGAGGTTAAAAAGATACCCTGCAATATTCATCATTGCCTAAAATATAAGCTCTTCTGGTCATCGTTTAAATTTTCTCCACAGTCACTCCAAAAATTTGCCAAACTCTCTCTCTCTTAATTCAGCCAACATCCTGCTAGTCCTTTCCCTCTGAAATTCATCTCTGCTATCTTCTGGAATGCACCTTCAAGATAAGCAGCTTAGTTTACATAGTTAATTCTGACCCCAGTGCTCCTAGGTAATGTAATCGCCCCTAAATCTGTTGATCATCAGAAATTCTGAAGAGTATTTAAAAATGCTTCCTGATTTCCAAGGCTTATTCGAGACCTACTGAGTCAGAATGTCTCAAACCACAGGACTTCTGTTTCCAAATATTCTCCATAAGTTATTAATGAATTCAGGTGTTGATTAAAGGCCATAATCAGCATCCATTGGGGATTATAGATGTCTACTGACGGGAAATAAAAACAAATTAGCTAGAATGCCTAACCTTGGATTTGGCAGGAGAACCATAATAATATGAAATCTAAACTCAAGTGTCAGATCTTTTAATGGAAAGAACTGTCAAGTCCTATTTGCTTCTTATTCTTAGAAAAATATTGTTCTGTCAAAAGAGTTCTCTCCCACTTGCTGCTACCTTTTTATATAAAAAGCAGTTTTATCTTTCTTCAGAGCAGCTTCACAGCAGGTAGTCTTACAGGGGACTTTTCTGGAGACTGTATTTTTTTCCTCCCAAAAAGGTGACAGCAACAGGAGAAAGGCTCAGAGTGACACTTCATTTCTTTTTTTTATTATTGCATTTTAGGTTTTGGGGTACATGTGAAGAACATGCAGGATTGTTGCATAGGTACACACATGGCAGTGTGATTTGCTGCCTTCCTCCCCATCACCTATATCTGGCATTTCTCCCCATGCTATCTCTCCCCAACTCCCCACCCCCCCACTGTCTCTCCCCTATTTCCCCCCCCCGACAGACCCCAGTGTGTGATGCTCCCCCTCCCTGTGTCCATGTGTTCTCATTGTTCAACACCCGCCTATGAGTGAGAACATGCGGTGTTTGATTTTCTGTTCTTGTGTCAGTTTGCTGAGAGTGATGGTTTCCAGGTTCATCCATGTCCCTACAAAGGACACAAACTCATCGTTTTTGATGGCTGCATAGTATTCCATGGTGTATATGTGCCACATTTTCCCTGTCCAGTCTATCATCAATGGGCATTTGGGTTGGTTCCACGTTTTTGCTATTGTAAACTGTGCTGCAGTGAACATTTGTGTGCATGTGTCCTTATAGTAGAAAGATTTATAATCCTTTGGATATATACCCAGTAATGGGACTGCTGTGTCAAATGGAATTTCTATTTCTAGGTCCTTGAGGAATCTCCACACTGTCTTCCACAATGGTTGAACTAATTTACACTCCCACCAACGGTGTAAAAGTGTTCCTATTTCTCCACATCCTCTCCAGCATGTGCTGTCTCCAGATTTTTTAATGATCGCCATTCTACCTGGCGTGTGAGGTGACACTTCATTTGTACACAATCCTGAGTTCTTGCTTACTCACCTTGAACATCCCCACGTTTGCCTCTATCTGACTCCATGATCCAAACTTGTGAGATTTTCTTTTTTCCCCAAGAATTGATGTTAAACAAGTTCTCCCAAGTTTTCAACATTACCTTAAATGTCTAAAGTCATTCTAACTGCATTTTGAACTTAGAAGTCTACTTCAGTTATGATTCATACTTTGCTTGGAATTAAGCTATTTATTTAGAAGATGGTTTCTTCCTTTGTTTTGCAGAAAAGCCAGCCTCTCTGTCTCTGTCTCTCTCTCTCTCTCTGTCTCCATGTAATCTCTCCCTTCTTTTTCCTCTTTCTTTCTCACTCTTGTTCAAGGTTCAAGCAGTGTTTTCCTGTATTGCCTTAAAAGATGATATACAAAGCTATTTAGTCTTAGGGAGAAAGGGCATATGGATTAATCTACCATGTACTTATGTCTGGAGTTTTCATAATAAATATGAGAAGTAGGTAACATGGATCTACAAAGGTATGTTATGATTGTTCTTCTGAAAAAGTCAATACTTATTACCAGTGAAAAATGCATGTCTGTTTATTAAATCTCTTACTATCTTTCCAAGATTTCAGTAACAAAACAAAAAACCACTTTTTGGTTGTCAGTCGATAATTCACTCATCTCGAATCTCCCTAGACAGATGGCAAGTGAAACCCAGCGTGTTCATTACCCATGAACATGTTTTATTGGAGGACTTTTGGCCTTGGGGACCCATTCAGTTCTTGCCTGCTCCATAAATTGTGATGACTAGTCAGCCCACAGCAACCATGGAGTTTCTGCCCTGGGTTCCTTCTTTATCACTGCATATTCATGTTTCCAAAGTTTATACAAGCTTCCAGAATACAAGGATTGTGTCTCAGCAGAGGCAGTTACAGTGCAGTAGAAATAACTCTTGATAAAAAGGCAGGTAATTTTATTGTGAATGTTGCTTTCCATGTGATCCAAGATTTTCTTTATCTTTTTAAAAATTTTTCAGGCAAATCGGATGCAAGAAAGCAAAGAAAATCTTAAGGTCCCCTGAAGGTTTTGAGCAGAGAAATGAGTCAATAAATGTTTACAAGATCAGAGAAGCAGCCTCATCATCTAGCTGGTTTTCTCATTAATGAGTTGCATGAGTCTTTAACACATGCTTAGTTCATGTTTTCATGAATCATATGGTTTTCAGCTTTTTGAAAATAGTATTTGACACTTTGGGAGGTTCTACTGAGATTTCCAGTTGGCTTATCTTCTGCAGTCAATTAAGTGCTATTGTCCAAGAGCTGCCCCTCATGGGCTATTTAGGTCTACATGTCTTTGCTCAGCTTCTGGAGTGAATCCTAAAAGGCAATACAAATTTGCTTTTATGGCCTTATTTTTTTTTTTGTCCTGTTCCATCTCTCCCTCCTCCCTCCCTCCCTCCCTTCCTTCCTTCCTTTTCTCTTTCTTTTTTCTTAACTCATGCTTTTGTCTTTAATCTCTGCTTCTACCTGGCTGAATTGGGCTGCAGTTTTCATTTGTTCATGTTCCATCTGTTATTGCCCACAGGTGGCAGCCATGATTGCTGAGTTTCTGATCCGACCACTGGGTAACCTCCATCCGGTGAAGACAGGAATCTAGGTTCACTGTGTCAGAGATAACAGAGAATTGTCTTAAATATGTTGTTTGTGTCTTCGTGCAAGGAGATGTCTTGCTTCCACTGGAAGGTGGAACACATCTTTAAGATCTGTATTGGTACACGTTTATTTGTTTGTTTTCTATGTTATTCTTCCCCATGGCTAAAGTTATAAAGCAGAAGCTGAAAACTCTCTGCATCTGTAATTGAGAGAAGACTTTGCCTCTCATTGTGCAAGTGTTATGTATATATGTGTGCCCATATGCATATAGTAACATACAGAATATAGTAACACATTAAATTGTAAAACCCCTTAAAATAAATGTGTTCTGTTCTAACTGGTTTATGTACAGTAATAAGAACTACTTTAAATCTAATATTAAGACTCCCACAAATCTAATACACTCCCAACTCCCAGAATAACAAAAAAAACACTAAACTTCTAATGCTTTAATTGTGCTAGCCTTAAAAAAAAAAAATAAAGATTGCTTTTCATAGAAACTGCTAAGTCAGAAGCTAAGCTCAGCTCACCTAATGAAAATGTGCTCTTGAACAAATCAGACTATTGTGATACATTTTGCTTTTAAACATCTATATATATTTCCCTGATTTTACTGGTGAAGAGTATAAAAATATGAATTTTGTTTTATTTTTTAAGGGAAAATGTAGGCTTTTAGTTTTATTTTCTTAACTAAGAGGCTGGTTAATCTAATCTTTCTATGCTATTTTACTTACTAAAGACGCTTATATTACTCATATGTTTCAAATAATAAGTAATATAATGTGCTTAAATTGAATTATCATTCTAACAAATGATTTTTATCAATAGCGATTTTTTTCATCACTATGTCAATTTAAATAGAGTTGTCTTATTCTGTAGTTAATTTTAAGATCTTAAGAATCTTATTAATTGAATTGCTTAATACATAATCTTCAAATACTTGGCTAATTTCTAAGTAAGATAGAATGCTACCAAGAAAAAAAAGTGTGAGTGTTCGTGTGTGTGTGTGTGTGTGTGTGTGTTCTTTGATTCTTAGCTTCTTAATTTTATAGATTATAAACTGGCTATATCTCTGGGTAATAGTAACAAAAGTGCTTATTTTTTGCCACTTTAAATAGGTAGAAGATATTAAAAAGATATTTTTGCCTACAGGGTTCATGTTATACATGCAAATGAGTCTTGCAGTCCTGTTAAAATGCTTACATATGATAGTTGCCACCTACCTCCTAGTTCTTCTTGTGAAATGGATGTTACATACTTTGGTAAAAATGTTATTGATATACATGCATGAGACTCTACCGGGAGCCATAGTAGGGTAGAGATACAATTTAGTTCAAAGGTAATGAGGCAATCTTGTGACGTGAAAAAGAGGAGAGTTTTGTTTAAGATTAATTATTTTATTGCTCTGGTTGTTCTAAACTGTGGAAATGGATAGTGAAGAAAAAATATCGATTCCTTTTGCAGAAGGGAATTCTGTTTGTATGGGCAAATAAGGGTCTGAAATGAAACAATGTGTAAACATTTTGCCAAAAGTCACTTGGTTTTGATGAGTTTATTCAAAGATTTTTTTAAGAGAGCTGTGATACCTTTGGTATCAAATAGTCATATTGATGCAAAACAGAGAGAACTAGGTTTTCTGTCTAAATTATAAATTTATCTTGGAATATTTATCTAGTTTTCTTTACCAACTTATACGATGTCTGAGGAGAAAACCAGGTTAGTACTTGTTCTATGAATTAAAGCAAATGTTGGCACTATGCTTGTTCTATGAATTAAAGCAAATGTTGGCCTGTGGGCCAAATCTGGTCCATGGACTGTGTTGTGAATAAAGTTTTATTAAAACACAGTCATACTCATTCAGTTACACGTTGTCTATGGAGCTTACCTCATTGCCCTTAAAGTCTAAAATAGTTACTCTCTGGCCCTTTACAAAAGGTTTGCTGACTCCTGGCTTAAAACTTTCAATCCTTACAGGTAGTAAAAAAGGCTGCCTCTTGGCTAGCCAGGAACTTTCATAGAGAAGAGAGCAACTTATCCACTTTTATAGACATTGCAGGCAAAACTAGTAGAGACAAAGTCTTGGGTTTCATTTTCTGACCTCAGATTAGAAAAAAATAAATAATAAAAAAAAAAAAACAAGAGCAATGAAACTCTCTGAAACAAGAGAAACTATTCCATTTCTCCAGACAGAAGTTAATTTTCTGGCCTTACAAGTTGCTTAACGTCACAGGACTCTAGATTTGCTGATAGTATTAAAAGGTGGCTTATGTGTGTTAATCAACACTTTTTGCTGCAACTATGTACATGAATCAGGCCCAAATACAATGAGATCGGCTTTTCATAATTAATAATAATCTTTGGAGATTATTTATAATCAAAAGGGAAACTGTTAAGAACAATTATTCCAACCTTAAAACTAGATCAAAGGGAACTCAGTGTCTCCTCAATTTTCTCATAGACTCATATGTGGATTATCTAATTATCCAGGGCAGGCGTCTTCAAACTTTGACCCACGGGACAAATATTGTGATCACCTTATTGGTAAATTGCCTGTGGCTGCTCGTGTAGGCAAAGATCAGTCCTTGCTACGGAAACCATGTAGCCCACAAAGCCAAAACCTTTACTCTCTGCCCTTTCACAGGAAAAGTTTCCCAACCCTTGCTCTTGAAATGTTCTCTTGTTTGACTTGCTAGTTACTACTGATTAGGGTAGTTTTCAACTCTAAAATTGTAGATGGTGACTTACAGAAAAGTGATAGCAATGTAAAGGATTGTTGTCTGATAGGAATGAAAAAAAAATTGCTTGGTAGAGATCCAAAAGAAAGATTCCTGTATAATAAAACTTTCATCCCCAAAGTTGCAGTGTTAACTAAGTTTGTATGAAAACTAACCATCTCATTTAAGCATTCTTTTAATGATTACAAATAGGTCACTCTCCAATTCTCTTTAAAAAGATTCACTATGTTACTTAGTTTCTCATTAATTAATTAAATAAATTGGTCTAGTGCTCACTTTAAAAGAAAAGATTAATATGGAATATAATTTTTACCTTCAGAGGAAACATTGATGAAATTCTTGCAATGTAGTTATGATTTCAATATCATTCCCAATTAGAAAAATAAAAGTAAGCTGAAATCATATGATGAAATACAAGTTTATAGCCATTATTACTGGCAAAGAGTAATGTCTGATAATATCAAGTTTTGGAGAAATTGTGAAAAAACTATGCTTATTCATGGTTTGTGGGAGTGTACGTTAGTAAAAAAGAAAACTAAAGATCAATTTTTACTTATCTAGTCAATTTGAAAGTGCAGATAAACTAAACAGAAAGACTTTTCTCCTAGGTGTAAACCCTAAAGAAATCTTTGCATACGTACACAAGTACACATGTACCAGAGTGTTCATATCACAACTGCTTGTAATATCAATAATGCAAACAAACCTGGAAATAAACATTCTCACCAAAAGCAGAAAAAAATTGTAGTATATGCATACAACATCAAAAATAAATGCATTACAGCTACATGCAATAAGATTAAAGAATCCACTGTACAGTATTGAGCTTAAAAAGCAAATCAAGGCAGAATATAAACACTAAGACTGCATTTATGTATAGTTAAAAATCATACAACACCGTAATAAATTAGGGATAAGAACATACGATAAAATTATAAAGAAAAAAAAGCATGTGAGTTTAACACAAATTTCGAAATAGTGGCTGTCTCTGAAGGTGTAGTAAAAGGTTTAGAATACAGCGGAGAGTTTTTTTAAGTTTATTTATTTTGTTGTTTCCATAGGTTCTTGAGGAACAAGTGCTATTTGGTCACATGAGTAAGTTCTGTAGTGGTGACTTGTGAGATTTTGGTGTACCCGTCACCCGTCACCCATCACCCAAGCAGTATACACCGAACCCAGTTGGTAGTCTTTTATCCCCCCACTCTCTTCCCCACCTTTCCCCTGAATCCCTAAAGTCCATTGTTTCATTCTTATACCTTCATATCCCCATAGCTTAGCTCTCACTTATGAGTGAGAATACACAATGTTTGGTTTTTCGTTCCTGAGTTACTTCATCTAGAATAATAGTCTCCACTTCCATCTCAGTTGCTGCAAGTGCCATTAATTCATTCCTTTCTATAGCTGAGTAGTATTCCTGTCAATAGTAGAATGCCCATCAATCAATGAGTGAATAAAGAAATTGTGGTATGTATGTGTGTGTATATACTTATGGCTGAGTGTTTATATATATATATATATTCCATCACATATAGATATAATGGGATTCTCTCTCTCTGTATATATATACAGATATATATATATAAATCACATATATAAATATATATAAATCATATATATAAATATGTATATTTATATATATAAATATATATAATTATATAAAATATATATTTTTATATATCTAAAATGGAATTTATATATCTATTTATATATACATTATATATACACACACACACACACACACACACAATATATATAATGGAATGCCTCTTTATGGCTGAGTAGTATTCCATATATGTAGTAGTATGGTATTGAGTTTAAAAAGCAAGTCAAGGAAGAATATAAAGACTAACATTGCATTTATGTATAGTTAAAAATCATGCAAAACTGTAATAAATTAGGGATACAAACATGATAAAATTATAAAGAAAAGCATGTGAGTTTAATATATATAATATAATACTACTATATAATAATAGAATACTACTATATATATAACAGAATACTACTCAGCCATAAAAAGTTGTCTCTGTGTGTGTGTGTATGTGTATATATACATACAATTTCTTTACTCACTGATTAATGGGCATTTGGGTTGGTTACATATTTTTGCAATTGCAAATTGTGCTGCTATGAACATGCATGTGCAAGTATCTTTTTCGTATAATGACTTCTTTTCTTATGGTTAGATACCCAGTAGTGGGATTGCTGGATGGAATGGTAGTACTACTTTTAGTTATTTAAGGAATTCCACACTGTTTTCCATAGTGGTTTTACTAGTTTACATTCCCACCAGCTGTGTAGACATGTACCCTTTTCATCACATCCATGCCAACATCTATTCTTTTTTGATTTTTTGATTATGGCCATTCTTGCAGGAGTAAGATGGTGTCACATTGTGGTTTTGATTTACACTTCCCTGGTCATTAGTGACGTTGAGCATTTTTTCCTATGTTTGTTAGCCATTTGTAGATCTTCTTTTGAGAATTATCCTTGGTTCACTTTTTGATGGGGTTGGTTTTTTTTCTTGCTAATTTGTTTGAATTAGTTGTAGATTCTGGATATCAGTCCTTTGTTGGATGTATAGATTGTGAAGATCTTCTCCCACTCTGTGGACTCTTTGTTTACTCTGCTGACTGTTCCTTTTGCTGTGCAGAAACTCTTTAGTTTAATTAAGTCCCAGCTGTTTATTTTTATTTTTGTTGCATTTTCTTTTGGGTTCTTGATCATGAAGCCTTTGCCTAAGCCAATGACCAGAAGGGTTTTTCTGACATTACCTTCTAGAATTTTTATGGTTTCAGGTATTAGATTTAAGTCTTTGGTCCATCTTGAGTTGATTTTTGTATGAGGTGAGAGATGAGGATCCAGTTTCATTCTCCTACATGTGGCTTGCCAATTATCCCAGCTCCATTTGTCAAATAGGATGTCCTTTCCCCACTTTATGTTTGCTTTATGTTTGCTTTGTTAAAGATCAGTTAGTTGTAAGTTTCTGGTTTTATTTATGAGTTCACTATTCTGTTCCATTGGTCTATGTGCCTACTTTTATACCAGTACCATGCTGTTTTGGTGACTATGGCCTTATAGTATAGTTTGAAGTCAGGTAATGTGATGCCTCCAGATTTGTTCTTTTTGCTTTATCTTGCTTTGGCTATGCAGGCTCTTTTTTGGTTCCATATGAATTTTAGAATTGTCTTTTCTAGTTCTGTGAAGAATGATGGTGGTGTTTTGATGGAAATTACAATGAATTTGTAGATTACTTTTGGCAGTATGGTCATTTTCACAAAATTGATTCTACCCATCCATAAGCATGGGATGTGTTTCAATCTGTTTATGTCATCTATGATTTCTTTCAGCAGTGTTTCATGGTTTTCCTTGCAGAGGTCTTTCACCTCCTTGGTTAAGTATATTCCTAAGTATTTTTTTTGCAGCTATTGTAAAAGGGATTGAGTTCTTGATTTTACTCTCAGCTTGGTCACTGTTGTTGTATAGAAGAGCTGCTGACTGTGTACAATAATTTTGTATCCTGAAACTTTGCTGAATTCATTTCTCAGTTTTAGGAGCTTTTTGCAGGAGACTTTAGGGTTTTCTAGATATACCATCATATCATCAGCACACAGCGACAGTCTGATTTGGATTCCCTTTACTTCTTTCTCTTGTGATTTCTCTGGCTAGGACTTCCATTACTATGTTGAAGTGATGAGAGTGGGCATCCTTGTCTTGTTCCAGTTCTCAGAGGGAATGCCTTTCAACTGCTTTTTTCCTCTGTTCAGTATAATGTTGGCTGTGGGTTTATCATATATGGCTTTTATTACATTGAAGTATGTCCCTTGTGTGCCAATTTTGTTGAGGGTTTTAATCACAAAGGAATGCTGGATTTTGTCAAATGCTTTTTCTGCACCTATTGAGATGATTATGTGATTTTTGGTTTTAATTCTGTTTTTGTGGTGTATCACATTTATTGACTTGCATATGTTAAGCCATCCCTGCATGCCTGATACGAAACCCACTTGATCATGGTGAATTATCTTTTTGATATATTGTTGGATTCGGTTAGCTAGTATTTTGGTAAGGATTTTATCCTCTATGTTCATCAGGGATATCGGTCTGTAGTTTCGTTTTTGGTTATGTCCTTTTCTGGTTTGGTATTAGGGTGATACTGGCTTCACAGACTAATTTAGGGAGGATTCCCTCTTTCTCTATCTTGTGGGAAAATGTCAACAGGATTGGGACCAATTCTTTAGGCTGCAAATGAGCATCAACAAAGACAAAAACAGGTTTAAGTAAAAAGGGAATGTATTCGCTCAAATGAACGTAAAATCTAGGGCCTCAGCCATAACTCAATGGGAAGCAGTGAGAGGGAAGAGCATGGTCAAGCTAGGCCACCTAATCCTGACGTTTCTGAGCTCTGCTTTTTCTTGGTGTTGGATCCATTCTGGGATGGCTTTCCTCCTGGGTTGGCCTGATGGCTGTGGCAGTGCCATTATCACATTTTCTAGGTTCGGGCCTTCAAGGGCCATAGAAAAGAAAACTTGTCTCTTATTCAATAGTCCTGGCATATGTTTTTAATGTCACATTAGCTCATTTTGGATTATATGACCATAGCTGACCAGCCACTAGTCAGAGGTATATGGCGTTCGGATGGCTGGAACCAAACCATGTGTTTACTGCTTGAGCTGGGATTGGAATTAGCTCCATTTGACCTGCATAACCAGGAGTGGAGGAGAGGCAAATTGCCAGAAAAAAAAATATTCTTTTGTCAAAAGAAGGTAAATCCAGTCTAGGTGGCCAAAATTAAAAACTAAACCAACTGCAGAATCTGAGCCACTCCCTCAGTGAGGCAGACCAGAAAGCTGAATCCAGTTTAATTGAAAGCAGGAGAAATGTCCTTGAAGGTGAGTACCTGTCTATGCCTGGGCTCCCAGAAAACTGAGCCTGAAGCAGAGGCTTTGATGCTTTTCATTTACAGGGAACTCCACAGAACAGAAGCGTAAGGAGAATGTAGCAAGGAAGGAGAGAGAGACAGTCCAAAGTCATTGCTGACACCATCATCATTAAATCTGACATGTTGCTCTGCCCTTGAGGACCATCTACCAAGAAGTGCTATAAACCGACCCCATTCTTGACTAGCTAAGGTCTGTCCCACAAGTCACCCATGCATGGTGCTGAGCAGAGAAACCCTGAACTGAGAAGCAAGAGGAAGTTAGCACAGGGGAAAGCTGGGATGCTTCCAGGTTGTGACTGTGTTTGCAACATTACAGAGCTGGTTGCTGCAATACTAGATGAAACAAAAAGTGGGTGAGACAGATTGCATCTGATGCTGTGCCTTGGGTAGGGAGACTCATGGGAGCAGAATCTATGACGGGTCCTTGCTGTTACTCCATTGTATTCTTCAGAGTGTTGGCAGTAATGAGTTACAATTCCCATCACATCAGCGCTGCATCAGGGCTTCCTCTATCTTTCCTCAAAGTCTTCAGCCCTCCAATGATCCAATTGTTGTTTCTCAAAAACTGTCCAGAGGCAGCACTGTCTAGCAGACCACCAAAGATCAGGTAGGAAGAGTCTGTTCTCTAAGGCAGGTGTCTCCAATCTGCAGGCCACAGACCAGTACTAGTCCGTGGCCTGTTAGAAACTGGGGTGCACAGCAAAAGGTGAGCAGTGAGCAAGTGAGTGAAGCTTCCTCTGTATTTTCAGCTGCTCCCCATTACTCGTGTTACCATATGAACTCTACCTCCTGTGAGATTAGCAGCAGCATTAGATTCTCATAGGAACATGAACCCTATTATGAACTGCACACATGAGAAATCAAGGTTGCACGCTCCTTATGAGAATCTAATGCCTGATGGTCTGTCACTGTCTCCCATTACCCCCGGATGGAACTGTCTAGGTGCAGGAAAACAAGCTCAGAGTTCCTGCTGATTCTACATTACGGTGAATTTTATAATCATTTTATTACATGTTTAACAACATAGTAATAATAGAAATAAAGTACACAATAAATGTAATGTGCTTGAATCATCTCGAGATTATCTGCTCTAAGGTACATTGCTGATTTGTCTGGTGACTCACTAGATGGACTCTCTGATGCCTGGGGAAAGTTTCAGCATATAATCAATATCAAGTCGGGGGATTTGGTTCAGTCCCTCTCACTTTTCCCTAAGTCCAGCAATCATGAGCAAAAGTGGACACCTAGGGGGAGCTCAAGGCTGCCATGAGAATGATAAAACAGATGAAAGGCATTGGGGATGATCTGACTCAAGGCAGCAGAGAGGGCTTCTAGAGTATGTGGCTTGCACATGGTCTGGAGAATGGTACTGAGAGTAAAGGCACAGTTTTCTTGTTGTGTGAAGTGTTACAGCTCCTTGAAGGTTAACTTTTCATGTAGCATTCTGCACTGCTCTGATGCATAATTGGTTTCTGGGAGGTCAGCCGTACCTCACGAAAAAGCCCATTTGAAAAAAAAATCAATCTCAAACATTAAAGTGGAAATAATTCCATGCTTAGCTACAGAAACTACAGAAACACATTTCATTGATGAAGAGCTTTTAAAAGTAATATAGACCTTCATTTCCTAATCCATAAAATGAGGGGGATTGGATTTGGTGATCTTAAAGGTCATTGGTTCCCCTTTGTCTCCGTTGCTAGGAGCTGAAGCTTCTGTTGCTGCAGATTTTAAAGAGGAGTTTGGGGTTTGGGTTTTTCTCTCTCTCTCTTTTGTTCTGTCCCATTCATCTTTTCAGCCTGTGCTAACAGCTTTGGTATGTACGGATCTCTGGGTTTATGGTGAGCTGTGATCAATTCCTTTGGTGAGCATATATAACCAAGATTCCTTCTGTCATGAATTCTCTGACTCGTATAATGACCATACTTGTTTTTCCCATTTGACAAACATAAGCAGTAATTCTTGCAGCTCTCTTTACCCAACTGCTGAACCTTGGGTATACCAGAGCATCCGATGTAAATAGCAGTGGTGATAGACTGCCAGATGTCCTGTGTTCTCAGAGCTTGGCCTTTGACCGTGACAACTTTAGGATGCCCCAGTGTCTCAGCTTTCATCATTACCCTGGCTCCCTCCCCCAAGCACACGTTCCATCTCTTCCATCCTCAACTGAGGTTTAGTCACAGAATTAAGTCATCATGTATGTCTCCTACACTCTACCTCCTACCTCAGTGGCACAAAGACATCGGGTATACCTGAGGCTGTCTTCACTCAGGTCATTTCAGGCCTGCTGGAGTGCCCAGCAGACTTGGCACCAGCACATGGAAAGAAGACCTTGTGACTGCCGGGTGCCTTACCAGGTGGTCTCTACATTTCAGAGCTGTTCTCTTGAGTAAGGAGGTGAGAGGTATAAAGAGGTGTCCCCTGACCCAGTTACTTCTCTTTTCTTTTCCTGTCCCCCTTCCCTTACTGCTGTGCTAATTAAATGATTGGCACCCACAATGTGAACTTTCTTTGTCATATTCTGTTTTAGTTGCAGCTCTTGAATTCCCCTTTGTTTGCTTTTCTTTTGCTTCTATCTCTTTTCTCTTTTAATCAAGTGCGTCTTTCCTTCAGAAATAGCTTACAGGCTATTTTATATTCTACAGCGTAGGTCCAGATTTTTAAATAGAGGGAAATGACTTTCACACATTCTTTTTTCAGCTCATTGTGGTGGTCTAGAAAAAGATACTTAAAGCCGTGACTTATCACACATATAAATCCTGGGCTTGCACCTTTCAGGATTGGTTACTGGTCTTGGTGAAATGTATGGTGTGGAGACTCCACATTAGCGCACTTTTTCTTCTCGTCACTTCAGGTGGAAAAATCCATTCCTGACTTCAGTAGTGAACTGGAGGCATGGGATCCCCAGCAAGGTCCTGGTGGGCAAGTCCTTATTGGCCCTGATAAATGGATGATGGTAGTAGGGGACTCACTCCCTCCACAGGCCCTAGACAATCCAGAGCATATGGTGGCAGACAAAGGAAGGTGAAATCAGCATGTATGTGCTTCTCTTAAGTGCGTTCCCAATGTTCATAAATTGTCATTTAATTTTAATAACAACCTATTAGGAAATGGTTGTGAAGCCATTAAACAGATGAATAAACTGAGGCTACCAGAGATTACATCTTCCCCCCAGGTCAGACTGCTGGTGGGTAGGCAAGCCAGGACTACTACGCAGATTTGTCCGACTGCGATACTCATGTTCTTTTTACCAGGCACCATGCAAAGTGCTGTGCATGTGTTTTCTCATTTAATTACGATAAAAATCCTCAAAGATGGATATTAGCCTCCCAGATTTACAAATAAGGAAGCTGAGGCCTAGCAGAGTTCATTAACTTGCCTGAGTTCTGGCTGTTATGAAGTGGCAGAGGACATTCCAACCCAATCTCACTCCAGAGTCCACATTTGTAATTACCCCACCAAACAGCCGCAGCACTTGATTCCCAAGAGGGTAGGATGAAATGATCCACACCTTATGTTCAGAGCAGGTAGATTTTGACTTCAGGAGGCAAGATTTCTCAGATATTCTGTCTGGCTTCCATCAATATGTACTTAAGCCCCAGGGAGCTGCCCCAGACAAACAACATGCCGCTCTCCCCCAAGACAGGCGCATTTACTCAGCACACCCATTCCCATCAGCTTTTTTTTTTGAGTTTGCTGCTCAGTTGGGGCAGCTGCACCATGAGCAGCCCATCTGGCAGGACCTGCAGCCCATTTATCTGTAAAGGATGCCCCGGGAGGGCCTGACAAAGGCAGCAGCTTTGCAGCTCCCCGGCAGGATCCCATTTGGAAACCGAAGCAGGGGGCCTGGAGTCCTGCAGTCACTACTCTGCAGGTCCAGCCAACCCTGGCAGCGGGAGTCAACTGCCATGGGACAAATCTGTTCACTTCTGTGCATAAGAACTGCTAACCAGAGTTTCAGCTGTCCCCACCTCCCTTCAGGCAAAACAGTGTCAACAGAACCCCTGCCTTACAGAAAAAAAAAGAAAAAACCTATGGAGACAGAACTCACTAGGAAGAAAATAAACCAAACTAAACCAAAAGCAAAAGAAACCCAACTTCTTCATAGAAAAGTGGCTTACACCCTGGGTTCTATAACTGGGGTCTGTAACGTGTACTGCTGGTGCTCCAGAATTTCTCTTTTAGGAATGAATCCTTTCTTTTTAGCATTCTGGCATCCTCCTTAAAACTGTTGAATTCTCCCATGGGTTTATTTACTTATTTTTTCAAAACAGCAGGTGGGGAAATATTAAGCCTGTCACTGGAGAAAGAGCAAAGCTGGGAACGAGGGGAACTGGTTTCACGGTGGGTGGCTTTGACATGGCAGCTTTTCCCAAGCTCTAGCCGGGAGGCTGGATGGCTGGCAACAGGTGTGCCTTTGATAGCAAAGGAGCTGCCTTGAAGAGGGGGCTCAGAAACCTCAGTGCACTTCAGAAAGAAGGTTGGGGAACTGAGGCAAACCTCACACCTTGAAGTCTTCCAAAGATGGTAAAAAGGTATTCTGAGACGGGCTCCCAGAAGTCCTTCTTCACATGAATCAGGACTCCATGTACAGTTCTGGCCAGATGGAAGCCATCCCTGGTGTGAGAAGGCAGCAATTGCTCATCCCAGCAGAGAGGAATGAGCAAGGGTGAGGTTGAAAGGGAACAAACACAGAGTGAGGAAGCAAGGTCTATGGCATTTGAGGGCTGAGGCACAGGTTCAGGGCTCAGAAGCTTCAGGGAATGGTGGCTGCCAAATGTCAGCGTTAACTGAGGAAAAGAATGCATTCCTGGGAGGCCTAGGCGGGCAGATCACCTGAGGTCAGAAGTTCAAGACCAGCCTGACCAACATGGTGAAACCCCATCCCTACTAAAAATACAAAAATTAGCCAGGCATGGTGGTGGGTGCCTGTAATCCCAACTACTAGGGAGGCTAAGGCAGGAGAATCTCTTGAACCAGGAGATGGAGGTTGCAGTGAGCCGAGATTGTGCCATTGCACTCCAGCCTGGGCGACAAGGCGAGACTCTGTCTCAAAACAAACAGACAAAAAGAATGCGTTCCAAAGCATACTATGCTGTGGTCCTAGGGTGAAGCCTGCATTTATGGAAAGTATCTTATCCCCTGATGCACTAGTTGTTTCTCTAAGACCCAAAGAAACTTGACTGATAACCAAAGGGGAGAGAAAAAGGAATAAAATCCTGGAATGTTACCATCTGGGAACAGAAGGGTAACATCTTGACAGTCTGTTCTCCACAGGGAAACACTGAGATATATCACAGAAGGTCATGTTTATTTCAGGATCAGCAATCATAAAAGTTAGAGATAGCCCTGAAATACATAAGGCTTACAACCTTGAAACTGAGAAAAGTGGTCTTTTTTGTGTGTTTTGTTTTGTTTTTGTGAGGTGGAGTCTTGCTTCATCACCAGGCTGGAGTGCAGTGGCATAATCTCGGTTCACTGCAACCTCTGCCTCCCTGGTTCAAGCGATTCTCCTGCCTCAGCCTCCTGAGTAGCTGGGATTACAAGCATGTGCCACCACACCCAGCTATGTTTGTATTTTTAGTAGAGACAGTGTTTCATCATGTTGGCCATGGTGGTCTCGATCTCCTGACCTCCTAATCCACCTGTCTCTGCCTCCCAAAGTGCTGGGATTACAGGTGTGAGCCATCATGCACGGCCTCTTTTTTTTTTCTTCACTAATGTGCAATAACTCCACTTCTTCCTGGGGGATCAGACGTATGGAGTTATGATTGCTTCAGTCAAGTGAGAATGGCGAAAGTGATTCTATGTGATAAGTCATAAAAAGCCAAACAGCTTTCATCTGATTCAATTAGGCACCTCCCTCTCAGAACCCAGAAACTCAACAAAGAGATGGTCCAACCACATGGAGACGCTGTGTGCAGGTATTTTAAGTCTCCAAGTAATGCGAGCCTAGGTATCAGATATGTGAAGAAGAAGGGCTGAGTTTATTTGTAGACCCCAGCTATTTAAGTCATCCTAGCTAAGGCCTCATTTAGCAGAGACCATGAGTGATTTGCCATGAAAATTTGGGATAGAAATCTGGATGGGCATGGTGGCTCATTCCCACAATTCCAGTGCTTTGGGAGGCCAAGTCAGGAGGATCCCGTGGGGCTAGGAGTTTGAGGTCAGCCTGGGCAACATACTGATACCTCTTCTCTATGAAAAAATAAATTAGCTGGGCATGGTGGTGCATGCCTGTAGTCCTAACTACTTGGGAGGCAGAGGCAGGAGGATTCCTTTAGCCCAGGAAGTTGAGGCTGCAATGAGCTATGATTGTGCCACCACACTCTAGCCTGGGTGACAGTGAGACCCTGATTTGAAAAAAAAAAAAAAAAAAAAGAAAAGAAAAAAACAAACTAGCAAAAAACAAAAAACCAAAACAACGCAAGTATAAAATGGTGTACAGTAACCATCTTTGTATTTGTTATGTAGAATTTTGCTTGTTTAATGTACAAAAATTAAAAAGAGCTATTATTCATCTTGGTAAATAAGATAGTTACTTTTATGTTTTTTATGTTTTGTATTATGAAGGTAATTCCACGATAAATATGATGAAATATGAAACAGTGTTCCTAAGTAACACTATTTTTATTTTTCCTAAATGCCACATATTCTTCTAATATTTTGTACATGAACTAGGTAGTATAATCCTCACATTCTCATAAGTTTCTTATTTTTATCCTCATTTTACCAAAAAAAAAAAAAAAAGGAAACTGTGGCATAAAATGGTTAAGCAGCTTTTTAAAAAATAACGCATGGTAGGTAGTGGAGCTGAGATTTTAACTTAGACATTACCCGTGTCTAGACTCCCACGTTTTGTTGACTTTGTGACTGTCGCGATGGCACATTAAAAATGCTTATTATCTGTGATCTTATATAACAAGTGTCATTCTGCCAGTGGGAGAGAGCTTGGAAATGATGCAGGACTATGCAGAGTCCTTCTCATCCCTCATTACCACCCTCTGAATTAGGAGAACTGATGATAGTTCACATGTTTCAGGAAATCATTAAAAAATATTAAACAGGATAGTCAACTGAGAGAGTAGAGAGGCTGGTCAGAAGGGGTAGCTCAAGTCTTCCTGCAGAGCAGTTGGGCTCAGATAGAAATGAGGGACAGAGCTCTTCCTAGAACAAAACCATTTCTTTCCCATCCTGAAATAAGTCCCATCTGCAGCTTCCACTTCCTATGGCCATTATGTCTTCAAGATCATGTCTTCCATTATCTCTCCCAGCTCCCCCATGCGATCACAGGTGAGACAACTGCTTCCTAGGTCTCCAGCTTCACAGTTTTTTTCTGAGAAGCTGATTTTTTTGGGTACATTTAAAAAAACCTGTATATATGTCTTCTTTTGGATAAGTAGCATGTGAAAATTGGCAAAGGAAAATCAAATCATAAGTCAGAAGAACCAACTTGTGGTTTTGGTTCTGGGCGTAACTGGCAGAATGACTTTAAACTTACCATTTCCCTTCAGTGGGCCTATGTTTGCTCTTCTATAATATGAGGGTTCATCCCATTAATTCAAGCAGAAAACATTTTTAAAGTGTCTCTTGTGTGTCAAAGGCAGTGGGGGAAATGAAGGGGAAGACCCCTGATCTCCACACAGCTTAGAGGGTATTTGTTTTTCTACAGTATGATACTACACATACCATAACTGACATCAGTGCAATAATTGTTTTTGTGGGGGGGAAGGGCATGTAGGAATTTGGAATAGATAATCCCCAAAGTTCTTTTATTTAGATATAATTTTCAAAACAGTTAACAAAGGGTAAGGGAATGCATTGCCGAGTCCAAAAATACGCACCAGCGTCATGCACCAGCTGACTATCGATTCTGCCTCTAAATTTACAGCAAACACTGCTTCTTGCTTCATTTCTTCTTTGCTAACAATGCTCCATTTTGTTCAAGTGGAAATGTGCCAGGTCCCAGGAGATGAACTATGGTTGTTCTCAGTCGAGCATCTGGATACCATCATCTCTGTGAGTGATTGATCGAGGGATAATATTGGCTCAATTCAGACCAGTGAAATGGAAGATAAAGTCTATTGGGGGAGCTTACAGGAAAGGTTTTTCTCCCCAGATGAAATGAGAGGGTCACAAGAAAATCGTCTCTCACTTGCTATTTTGCTCACTCCTTCCTCTCTTCTGACTGCTCTGATCACTCTCCTAATCTCGACCTTTGGGCACAGTCATGTAAAGATTTTATATCCAGGGTTGAAGTAGTCACTTGGCAACAGAGAATGGCAAGAGAATCTCAGACATATCCACCAGCTCTAGCTTGGAGGTGCTGTACTCATTTAAAGTCCAACTGCCTATAGATTTATTATTAAGTAAACATATATCATATGGCTTAAACCACTCAGTCAAATTTTCTATTACTTACTGCTAAATACATTCCTAACTCATGCAGTGGTTAATATTTCCTGGCACTGAACTTCCTATTTATGAGCAAGAGAAACTTGTGTAAAGTGAAGACTCTAATTTTATCTTTCAGACATATCCAGCTCAGAGGTTCCTCTAAGCTGGCCTATTTGGAAGGTTTAGCTTTTTAAATCAATCAATCCAAGGGGACTCCCTCTTCGCTTCTAGGACTGCCCCATTTTCCCCAGAACTGCTCTGGTGGCCTGGTTCTTTTATGCTGTGTGAAAAGGCCATGTCAAGGAAATCCCCTTCTTTGTTCCCAGGGGAGAATTCCAGGCTCAGCGAGGGACAAATATGGCATACTACATTTAAACATAGTTCTTTTCCCCTTCAGCTTCTCACAGTTCTATCTTATTCTGACCCTGTGGAGAAGAGATTGCTTAAAATAATATCATTTTTTAAAGTTATGCTACAAAATGGTAAATATCCTACAAATAATTTTTTAAGTTTCCATTACTTCAGAAAATAAATGATCCACCAGTGATACGCTAAGCCAAAGTCACATCAGATCCAGACCCATTCTCTTCAGGATTTTGGGTTGACAGAGATAGGGGAAGCCATGCAATTGGGCTTGAATTACCTGAAATACCAAGATCAGAGTTTTAAAATGGTCAACGTAGATGCAGTAGGTCCCAGTGGATAAGGAATCTGAATTATGGTTTAAACATAACAGGGAACTGTTACAGGAACAAAATGTCTCTGAGGTTAGGGAATGCAGGGGATTATGGCAAGTTTAGAGGTCGCACATGGTGTAAAAGTCATGAAATAAAAGCAGCTACTTGCTCTGAAGCGATTTTTTGGCAGATTGGAAACTGCTGAGGAAGCCTGTGCTAAATTATCGACCACCTGGCAGAAAAAGGACAGAAGGACTCCCAGCTTTTAATGACGTTAGAAATATTTTTACATCACTGAAGAGGGGGAGGGTGCCATGAGATGAGATACATTTTGCAAGGCTTGAACAAGTGCTGGTGGGAATCTCATAAACCTCAGCTCTATCACCCACTTCATGCATTTTGAGAAACCTAAGGGATTTACCCTGTTATTTCAATTCATTCAGATGGTAGAGAACAGAAGTTGTCCACAATCAGAGGAACAAACAGCAAGGGGAACCAGGATGGGGAGGAGAAGCAGAAGATACTATATAGAAGTAAATTTTTACGTTTCTCCAAAAAGAAGTAAAGAGTAAACTTCTTAGGCAGATTCCTGGTGTCTCCTTTGTCAAGGGAGGCCCCATCTTTACTTCTAGAGAGGGAGAAAGCCCTCATGAAAGATGGCACTGTGGAAAACTTTGGAGGTGCAAGCATAGTTGGACAAATGGCTGGGATCTCACCGTAGAACCCGTCCAGCCTCAACAAGCTCTTGGTGCTATTCTACATGTCTGCCCAAGCCCACTCCATCAGAGGGATTCCAGTGCCTTCTCCACGAGGTTAGTGGAGTCACCTAAAATAGGAAGGGGTATGCCCAGCAGAGCTGGACAGCAAGTATCAGGTATTTATATACCCCAATTAGCTGTGAATGACACTGAGTCTACATTCAGCTACCGCAGACAATGGGGCCTCAATGATCTGAGCCTAGAAACATACCTTAGCTGACTCCCTCCCTTCATACACTTTCATACAGATATTTTTCCTAATAAAATTCTTACATGTTTAACCTGTCTTGGTATCTGTTTCTCGGAGAACCTAGACTAATGCACGAGTTTTCTAGATCGTGCATTTTCAATGTGGATGACATCACCATATTGATGAGGTATGGAGGTCAAAACTGGTTCTTGGGTGCACAAGAAAACTATGATATTACGAAAGTTTGTGTCCCTCTAAAGGGCCATGGTATATAAACAGATATACTGCATGTCTGGTATTAAAATTTTATGGCATTGGGTGGGAGGGATTAGAAAAACATGTATATCTAAAAAGACTCCTTGTGAAGGCATAATTTCAAAAGGTTGAGACGTTCTTCAAGATGAATAATCCTGCCAGAGAGCAGTGGTTTTAGAGCTGGTGTTGAAAACGTCCTTATGAATTCCTCATAGTCAAGTCATATGTGAATGTGCCTCTCTGATTGTGAGGTGCAGATTAAAGGACCCAGAACAGATGAGCTAGGATGGATTAATACACTCTGCCCCAAGCTTAGGAGGTTTTAGATACTCAGTAAGAAGCCAGTGGTTCTCAACATTAGCCCTAAGAAGTAAGAGCTTCCCCACATGCTCATTGCTCCATCATGCCTGGACTTATCCCAGGGCAACCCTCTGGAGATCTCTCCCTTGATACTACAGCCTTAAGTCTGTACCAATTATTACCTGGTTAGCCGACCGCACCTTGAAAAACTGTTAGAAGGTATTTCTCAATGGATCTTTTGCATTTCTGTACATCTTGTGATGAGGTATTGACAGTTTACTTCCTAAATACCTTTAAATGACATTTCTATAACAAACAGCCTTTGAAGATGGAAATGGTGTCTCCCCTTCAAGGAAGAGAGAATATCTGTTTCCTGACCAGGGTAGTAAAGATAATGGGACCTTCAGATCAGAGGCTGGGCATGTTTGCTAGAAGCTTCCTTATAAGATTTGGGGTTGTATAAACTTGGGACTCTTCAGACCCTTTGTGGTCCTTAACAAAAGCATGACCAGGGAGGAATCTTGTCCTTCCTCAGTGAGGATGTAACAAACTGGGCAAGAAGATGGAGAGAATGACCAACACCCAGTATTGGGGAGTCAATGGTGCTTTTTCTCTGAGAGAGACTGGTACTCATTCTCCTGCGACATCAGGGGAGAGTGAGCCATTTCCCATAGACCTTAACCTAGAAGCCCTAGATTCCAAGCTTGCAAAACCCAGATGATGCAGTCAGAATGAGAACGTGGTGAAGATGTAGCATAGTCTCTGCTCCACATTCCATGTGACTGGACGCTTACGGTGCTCTGATGGAGCCACCCTTTCCACTCAGCTCTGTCTAACAGCTATTGGAGAAAGGAGCAGAACCCCGTTGTTCTGAAGATTGAAAGACTATACAGGGCAACAGAGTGGCAAGGTCACCTTCATGCCCTACATTGCATGACATCCTCATCTGAGTGACACGATTTCTTTTAGTTTTATAACATATTAAAACTATTCTAAGAGAAAATCAATAAACAAAAGAGAGTCCACTCTATCTTGTAGATTCTCCGTGCTGAAGAATGTGTGTATGTTCTTCACATAGAACCAGGAGTTGTGGGAGAATAATGGCTCAATGGTGAAAGGGGGAGTATGAAGAAAAAAAAGAGGTAGTAATGGGATGCCTATCCCAGTGGACTTCCTAGAGATCCACTGGGGAAAAAAAGGAAATTACAAAGGAACTTATACTGGACTTTAAGAGTGTTCACAATAAGCTACTATATAAGTATTTCTATAATATATGTAACATATATTATAGATAATATCATTATAATTTTTACTAAAATTTATTGAGGACTGACTATATTTCAGCCACGGTTCAAAATGCCCAATTAACTCAATCAGCTTTCTCATCAACACTCTGAGATAGGACCATTGTTATTTCCATTTATACATGCAACAATGAAGTCACAAAGACAATAGTAACACGCCAAAGGTTACAGAGTGAATAAGCTCCAATCCAGCGGCCTCATTTCCAAAGCCAACACTCTTGACTTCCCTAATACCCTACAGCTTCTCTAATATTCTATTCCTCCCTCCCAGATACTCCCAGGCCTCCTTCTATCCTGGGCCCCAAAACTGTTGGCAAAGGAGTGTTCTGATAATTTTTAAAAACTCTTAAAGATAATACTGAATCTCATTAAGCTTTTTTGATTTTATGGGGAATCTCAAATATTCTGTCACTGTTCAGTTAAACTTCACAGATAATTTTGTTGTTCTGGATATTCTGCCTGCAAACCAAGACAGCTGTGCGTGTCACCTTTGTGCCTGCTTATACAGCAATTTTTCTTGCCTTCCTTTTAATTAAGTTGGTTGGTATAATTTTTTGTTGTTCTGATAAGGGAGGCAGCATTATGTGAGCTGCTAACATTAGGGGAAGCTGGGCGAAGGGTATATGAGAAGTCTTGTACTGTCTTATTTCTTTGCTATAAATCTAAAAGCATTTGAAAATACAAAGTTAAAAGAGAAAGGGTAGAGGATGCAGAGCCTGATGACTTTTACTGTGACTCTTGAGGCACACCGTGGCTCTGCCACTAATTAGTCTATGACCTCACTTTTCCTTTCAGAGCCTTAGGTTCCCCATCTGCAGCAGGCTGTTGAGATGACAATAGTTACATATGATCATTTTGTGAGTATTAGATTAAATAATGAATATTATGATTTTAGCAGACTACCTGGTAAGTTTTCAAAAATTATAGCTCTATCATCATTATTATTGTAAATAGAGGTCTGTATCTGAATCCATGGAAGACTTGAAAGAATCTATACAAACACTAAGGCTACACAAAAAATTGCCTATGTAGGCTGATGTGCACTTTTCTGGGCAAAAAGTGTACAGATTTCTTTAGATTATCAAAGAAGACCCTTCCCAAGTGATCTTAAGAACTCTTGATGTACAATATCCCTGGTGAACATAGATACAAAAATCTTCAACAAAATACCAGCAAACAGAATCCAACAGTACATCAAGAAGATAAAACACAATGATCATATGTGTTTTATTCCAGGGAATGCAGGGATGGTTCAACATATGCAAATCAACAAATGTGATTCATCACATAAACTGACTTAAGGACAAAAACCATATAATCATCTCAACAGATGCATAAAAAACATTTGATAAAATTCAGCATCTCTTCACGATAAAAACTTTCAATAAACTAGGCATAAAAGAAACATACTTAAAAATAAAAAGGCCATATATAACAAACCCACAGTCAATATCATACTGAACAGAGAAAAGTTGAAAACATTCCTCCTAAGAACTAGAACGAGACAAAGATATACACTTTTGCCACTCCTATTCAACATAATACTGGAAGTCATAGCCAGAACAACCAGGCAAGAGAAAGAAATGAAAGATATCCAAACTGAAAAAGTGGAAGTCAAATTATCTCTGTTCACTGACAGTATGATCTTATACCTAGAAAACCCTAAAGCAAGCTTGTCTATCCTGTGGGCCAGAGGCCATATGTGGCCCAGGACAACTTTGAATGAGGTCCCGTAAAAATGCGTAAAGTTTCTTAAAACATTATGAGATTTATGCATGGACTTTTTTTTTAACTCATCAGCTATGGATAGTGTTAGTGTATTTTATATGTGGCCCAAGACAATTCTTCTTCCAATGTGGCCCAGGGAAGCCAAAATATTGGACATGCCTGCCCTAGAGATTCCTCCAAAGACTCTCAGATTTGATAATAAATTTAGTAAAGTTTCAGGATACAAAATCAACAAACAAATATCAGTAGCATTTATATGCACCAATAACGATCAAGTTGAGAACCAAATCAAGAAGTCAATGCCGCTTACAGTAGCTAAAAAAAAAATAAAAAAAAAAACAGAAACAAGGAATACATTTAACCAAGAAGGTGAAAGATCTCTACAAGAAAATCAATAAAATAGTGATAAAAGAAATTGTAGATGACTAAAACAAATGGAAGAACTTCTCATGGTCATGGATTGGAAGAATTACTATCATTAAAATGACCATGCTACCCACAGCAATCTGCAGATTCACTGCAGTTCCTATAAGCATACTTTCATCTTTCACAGAATTAGAAAAAACAACCCTAAAATTTATATGGAATCAAAAAAGAGCACAAATAGCTAAAGCAATCCTAAGTACAAAGAACAAAGTGGAGACATTACATTAACTGACTTCAAATTATACTACAAGGCTATAATAATCAAAAGAGCATGGTACTGCATGAAAATAGACACATGGATCAATAGAACAGAACAGTGAACCCAGAAGTAAAGCCACATATCTACAGCCAATTGATCTTTACAAAGTCGACAAAAACAGAAAGTAAGGAAAGGGCACCCTTTTCAATAAACAATGTTGGGAAAATTGGATTGCTATATGCAGAAGACTCCTACGTTTCACATGTTAAAAAAAATCAATTCAAGATAGATTAAAGAGTTAAATGTAAGACCTAAAACTATAAAAGCACTGGAAGAAAACCTAGGGAAAACTCTTCTAGGCATTGGTAAAGACAAAGAGCTTATGACTAAGACTTCAAAAGCACAAACCAAAAAACCAAAAATACACAAACAAGATTTTATTAAACCAAAACCTTCTGCACAGCAAAGGAAATAGCCGACAGAGTGAACAACCTAGAATGGGAGAGAGTACTTGCAAACTCTAGATCTGACAGGCGATTAATATCCAGAAATTACAAGGAATTCAAACAACTCAACAACAACAATAACAAACCCAAGAAAAAGTGGGCAAAGGACATGAATAGTCATTCTCATGAGGAGACATACAAATGACCCAAAAGCATATGGAAAATGCTCAACATCACGAGTCATCACAGAAATGCAAATTAGAACCACAATGAGATATTGTCTTGAAGCAGTTAATATCAAAGTCAAAAAATAATTTGGTGAGGACAAAAGGAAATTTTTATATATCATTGATAGGAATGTAAATTAGTACAACTTCTACGAAAAAGAGTATGAAGATTTTGCAAAAAACTATAAAGAGAATTACCATACAATCCAGCAACCCCACTACTGGGTATCTATTCAAAGGAAAAGAAATCATTATATTAAAATGATGCCTGCACTCATATGTTTATCACAGCACTACTTACAATAGCGAAGACACGGAATCAAACTAAGTGTCAATCAATGGACGATTAAAGAAAATGTGCTTTATATATATATACTGGCATAATATTCAGCCATAAGAAGAATGAAATCATGCTTTTTGCAGCAACATGAAGGAAACTGGAGGCAATTGTCTTAGGTGAAATAACTCAGAAACAGAAAGTCAAATACTGCATGTTCTCACTTAGAAGTGGAAGCTGAATAATGTGTACACATGGACATAGAGTGTGGAATAATAGTCACTGGAGCTTCAGAAGGGTAGGTGAGTGAAAGGAGATCGAGGGATGAGAAATTACTTAGCAGGTACAATGTACATTATGTAGATGATGGTTACACTAAAAGCCCAGACCTTACCACTACACAAAACTACGCTTGTACCCCTTGATTTTATGCACGCAAAAATTAAATTAAAAAACAGAACTCTTGGTCTAAAAGAAGAGCTTTGAAGAATCTAAGGAGAAGAATGAGGGACTTCTCTCCAAAGCATATTTTGTGTTTTGGTTTTGTGTGTGTTTATGGAAGTGTGTGTTTGCTTAGAGACTGGGTTACTCAAGTTTTTCCCACATATAGATTTTTTTTTTTCCTTAGGACAGTTTTTACCTGAAGAACTGAGACAGGGCATAGGATTTCCAAAAGTGAAAGCGTGAGCATACAAGGTCACCTCCTCGGGGAAGACCGACTGCACCTTCTGAAGGAGCCGCTTCCATCACCCTCAGTCTGCCTGCTTTACCCTTCTTGCTGCCATTTACCACTGCTGGACATACCTACCTACGCACTGTGACAGTCTGTCTCACTGCTAGCCTGTAAGCATCAGGAGGGCAGGGATATGGGAATTTTTTTTGTTGTTCATTGCTCCATCCTCAGCTACTAGAACACAGCCAGGCATTACCAGGGACTCGGTAAACTTTAATGGAGTGCATTGAGCTGGCAGTGTGGGAGCTGCAGGGAGAAGGGTTTCAGCAGTCAGGCTGGGAGCAGCACAGCTCCACCTGGCTCTTTGAATTGTCTGCAGGAAGCTGGGCCTGCCCATCTGTCTGCTCAGATTCCGTTCTGGGGCACATCTAATGCTGTCTCTTCCCCCTCTCACTACCTTTTCCTCTTGCATGAGGCCCTCCAGGATATGCAGGACCACCAAGGGGCTCCTTCCAGCACTACCTTTCCTAGCAGTGTTTCTAAGAGATGCTCTGCTTTTGTAAAGCTAAGACCACATAGGGATGTTGTTATGGGCAAAATTATCCCCCCCCAAATTCATACCCTGATGTCGTAGCCTCCAATACCCCAGAATGTGACTCTATTCGGACATGGTGTTTTAAAACAAGTTATTAACTTCAAATAATGTCATTAGGGAAAGCCTTAATCCAATATGACTGGTGCCTTTAAAGGAAAAGGAGATTAGGGTATAGACACATAGAGGAAAGGCCATTGAGAACACAATGGGAAGGCAGCCATCTGCAAAGCAAGGAGAGGAACCTCAAAAGAAATCAACCCTGCTGACACCTCGATCTTGACTTGAAGTCTCGAGAACTATGAGCGAGTAAATGGCTGTTGTTTATGCCATCCCATGTGCGGTGTTTTGTTATGACAGCCCTATAAAACAAATAGAGGTGTTTCTCAGTATTTAGGGTGTAATCTTAGGGTTCTGTTGAGGGTTGAGCTTTTCAGACAAAAAGATGGAAGTTCTGGTGTTCCCTAGTGTGGTGTGGGCAGTGGTTCTCCAAGTGCAGTGCTCAGACCAGTAACATTGGCATCAACTGTGAACTTATTAGAAATGGAAATTCACAGCTCTACCTCAGACCTAGTAAATCACAGTCTCTGGGGTTGGAGCCAAGAATCCCGTGCTTTAAAGAGCCACCCCCAACCTGCCCCAGATGTGACTCCCAAGCATGTGAAAGTGTGAGGATCACTGGTGAAGAGGCTGTTGAGCATGAGTTTTATTTCCAGGAGTTAGGTCAACCATTTCACCTGTCACAGTCCTCTTCAAGGGCCGTAAGAGTAAAATAGTGAAAAGAGTGTTGTTATTTGTGACTTCCCTTGCAAATAAGAATGCAAGGCTCTCTAGTGTTGAAAGACAGTGAATTCACTGAGGAGTACGATTTTATTTATCTATATAGGTATAGAAGTCATTGGCCTGAGGAACCATACTGCTGATAATTCAGTCAAGAGGATCAATCATAATTAGTGTTTTTCTAAAGGAAATCAATAAAAAATTGAGCAGAATATTTCAGAAACCTGTGGTATTCCAAGCCTTTTCTAACTGCAGGACTCTCACCAGGTCCCATTGCCCAAAAACACCTCTACATTCCTTTGCCAAGGAATACGAACTCAAGTTTGAGGCTTTGTACTCTTTTACCTCTTTCTGGATGGGCAATTTTAATGAATGATTATGCTGATAAATTTTGTAACTCCTGGGAAGATGAAAGGCCAGTGTGGCTTTCTGGCAAAGCTTTGCAAATCGTGAAGTTTGAAAAGAAATACTTAGGTTTCCAAAGTCTGTAAATTCGGAGGACCTTGCTTCAGTCTCTGCCCGCTCACTGTGTATATGCACAAATGGGCTGTGTCTCCCAAGGAGCTTGACAGTTTTGCTTCTACTGCTCATGGGTGGCAGAAAAGCCTGGTCTCTTTTCAGACCAGCAGGCAAGTGAAGTCCATACCTTCTCCCTCTCTGGTTTCCTGGACAATTCTGACCCTTTCACTCCCAGGATTTCAACCACCACCTGCACCAAATACCAATCCCGTATCTTCAGCCATGACCTTCCTGATCCATTTTGCTAGCCAGTTCTGATGGTCTCAATATGAATAGCCTGTGAACTACTCAGATTTCATATGTCTTAGGCTTCAGAATCAATAGTAGCTGCAACACGTTCAGAATTTCAAAGCCACACAGCCCATTCTGTTTACCACTTCCTGTCTTCTTACTCCCTCGAGGCATCGGTCTTGGGAGGCGTTAAGTCTCTCTTCACTCTCCAGTCCTCATTTCTCCCTTAACCCAGCTTAAAATGATCGCTTCCTTCATTGTCTCCAACTTGACCCATTATCCTACTGTCATCATTAACCTATCTTTTGTTAAATTCAACTCTCCTCCACTCAACAAGTGTACCACGTAGATGAACCTGACCAGAGAACGAACTCAAAATCACAAAACTGGTCTCACTTTCAATGTATGAGCATAAAACTCAATGTATCCCTTAGTAATCATACTACATTTTATTCCTTCCCTTTCCAAGATGACTGCTTCATTCCTTCTGTCTTTTCAAACGTCCAGCACTCCCTCCTTTCTCATGCTCAGTCGATGATTGTTTCCCATTTCATTGGAGAAATAGAAACAGTCACAGAATTTCCATAGTCTCCTGCCAGCTGCTACTCGCCTAGCTCTGTCTGTGTCCCTGTGCCATGCTCTCTTTTCTATTAAGGGTAAACTTGCCTGAGTAAACCTGAGTGACTGTATGATCTCATTCCCTTTTACCTACTCGGAGACATGTGTCTAGAAATTATCCCCTCTCTATGCACCATCCAATGCTCTTGCTCTTCTAGGGGTCATTCCTATGTTCTTACAAACATGTTATTATTTCTCCATTTTAAGAAAAAAGGAGGCTGGGAGTGGTGGCTCACATCTATAATCCTAACACTTTGGGGGCCAAAGTGGGAGGATTGCTTGAGACTAGGAGTTTGAGACCAGCCTGAGTGACATGGCAAGAACCCATCTCTACAATAAATACAAAAGTAGCCTGGCATGGTGGTGGACGCCTATAATCCCAACTACTCAGGAGGCTGAGGTGGGAGAATCACCTGAGCCCAGGAGATCAAGGCTGCAGTGAGCGATGATGGCACCTCTGCACTCCAGCTTGAGTGACAGAGTGAGGCCTTGTCTCAAAAAAAAACAACAACAAGGAAGAAATGAAAGGAGGGAGGGAAGAAGGAAGGAAGAAAGGAAAGAAAGAAGGAAGGAAGGGAGGGAGGAGGGAGAGGAAGGAAAGAGGGAAGGAGAAATGGAGGGAAGGAGAAGGGGGAGGGAGGGAGGAAAGGTGGAAGAAGAAGGAAGGAAAGAAGGAAGGAAGGAAAGAAGGAAGGAAGGAAGGAAGGAAGGAAACCCCTGTTTTAAATTTACCTCTCTCTCCAGATACTTTACCCATTTCTCTGATTCTCTTCAAGGAAACCCCCGGAGAGCTACGTGTAGTCACGGTTGCTCAGCCATTCCTCCTGCCATGTTTTGATTTCACTCCAATCAAGTATTCATCCTTCCCCTTCACTCCACTAAAGCTAACCTGTGCTTGTCAAGATCACTAATGACCGGCTTGGCTGAATCTAATGGGAAATCTCCAGTCTTCCCTGCACCAGAAGGCTTTTGTGCCTCCCTTTCCTCCTCCTAGAGCTCCTTCCTGCCCAGGCCATTCTCTCTGCTGCAGGTGTGGGTTCCAGTGTTACTTCTCCATGAGCCTTTCCCTCATCCATCTCTGACCCTGTCAGTATTCCCTATTCCTGCTCCTGATTTCCTCTTTTCATAGCCCTCACCCTAACACCCACTCTATATTTGATTTATTTTTCCTCTTAATCATCTACCTCCCTCCACTAGGCTATAAACTACAGGATGACAAAGGTTTTTGTCTGTTTTTTTTTGTTGTTGTTGTTGTTGCTGGATGTTCAATATCTAATCCAGTGCCTGGCATGTCATGGACAATTAATAAATATAAATACAGAATTTAAAAATAATAAGCAATATATTAAATGATAGCAGAGAGAGCTGGAGGGGTGGAAGTGAACCTGGCTTACCCAGCTCCCCTCCTGGCTGGCTGAGAAATTCTAAGACAGTATCTAAGCCCCTTGCAGACTGGGCACTCCCAACCTACCTTCTTGGCAACACACCCTTTCTTAGTGTGAGCAGAGTGAAACTTAGAAATGTGGACTTTTGCAACCATACAAGAAAAGAGCAGTTGTAGGCTTGAAAAGGCAGTACCTGCTTTAAGAAGCTGAGCCTATTTCCTCTGGCTCACCTACGCACCAGCTATGCCAGAAAAGCTGATAAGATTAGAGACAATCATCCCATCCCTGTCTTCCCTATCCCACTCATAGGGAAAAATTGAAAGGTAAGGGTGACATTTTAGATTTCTCTCAAAAGATTTTAGGAGAGAGAGCAACGGTGGGCCTGAGGTCAGGGCCAGTGATTTCACTTGTTACGTGGGGGAGTGATACAGCTTCTGGCAAGTGAGTGGTGGAACCCTGTGTGTCATTTTTCCCCCAAGAGCTCTTATGGGATAAAGGTGGCATAACATTGCACGTGAAATGAAATGTCCCTAGAACTCAAGTGGTAATATTTTAAGGCTAAAGTGAATTGTTTTTCATCTGGTACCACCAAGCAATGCCTAGCCAATGAAGAGGATGAAAAGAGAGAGAAGAGAACATCCAGTTCCCCAAAGAGGATTCCAAACCACTCCATGGGAGCAGTCAGTCAGGCTGCAAGGCAGCGGAGTGTGGCCAGGAGTCATCACACCACGGGGCTCAGAGCAAGTGGATCACAGGCAAACCCAGAGGGCCCTGAGCTGCATGTGGCTGTTCACAATGTCTGGGCATTACTTACCAATTTGAAGAGCTAGGCAAGGAGAGATACCTGGCACGCAGGTGGATAGACACGTACTGCTTCCTGTCTTCCCACATCATCTCTCTCTTTTCTTCTTTCTTCTTGGCATTGAATGTGAAATCTCCAGTGCCAACAAAGCAAAAATCTTAGGCAAACCAAGTTAAGAAGCTCTCTGGGAGCAGAAGGTCCTCTGAGTCACACCAGGCAGGTAGCTGTCCTCGTGTTGATGTGTGAAGCTGGCCGTGCCCAACAGCTGTGCGCAGTTTTTTAGAAGCCCTGGAACTGACTGAATCCCAGGACACCCCAGTGTATCTCATTCCGTGCTCATAACAAGGGCAATAATTTGACCTTAATGAATAAAAGTTTTGGCTCCACATATCGTCAGGAGCCATGGAGGAGCATAGTTTCCCAAATCTATCAGCTACTCAGTGAAAAGAAACCCGTTTAGCAATTGAAGATCAATCCATCACGTGTTGGCTCTTCAGGCTGCAATAAAGAGGAGAAAACCTGGATGTCAATGTAAAATAGGCCTGTGTTTTTTGACATCCTTGGCTGATGACCATGTGGAATAATGCCCTGGTAGGCAGTCATCTTTGAAAGGATTTCACACTCTTTTCAAAGAAGGTCCACTCACTTGTTTTCTACCCCATATAAAGATAAACTAAATGCCTTCGTGCTAAGAGGTGGCACGTCTCCTTGCACCCAGCTCACCATTGCCTGTGTCACCTGCAGAAAGGTAGGTAAAGACCTGTGATCATAGCTGTACCCTCTCCTTTCCTTCTAATTCATGGACTCCTTATTTAGTGCTAAGATTTCCAAACTAGCCTTGGAGATCATCTGAAATACAATACGGAGACATCCTCCTCTGATTATGCCACCTCCCCTCCCAAAGATTGACAGTTGATTGTTTCTGAAAGCTGAGCATATGGTTGATTTGTATTTTTATTTGTTTATATCTTTCTGGATATCCCAAATTTCCCAATAAGAAGGGTATACTATTTTTCTAATTAAACAAAACTATTAACTTTTAAAAGAAGGGTGGGGGAGGTAAGAGAGAAAATGAGGAATTTCTTCTCAATGAAAAGAGAAACGTTGACAAGATATAACCACAGTTGTCGGAGAAAGCCTAACAATCTATAGGCGACCGACCAGGTTCAATGCCAGCTTCTCACACACAACTGTGGTCTCGTTATTCATTCCTGCATTGTCGTGCAGCTCTGTGAAGCACAGAGGCTCCTGCTTTCTTTTAGTCACTCTATCTAAGGAGGACAAAGAGCGTTGAGTTATGGGCAGCAAGTAGAAAGTGGAATCTTGAGAGATCTGTTCAGCTCCTTGGTCCCTACCCAGGCACGCATCTTCCTGCCCCAGGAGGGGGACCACTGCCCGCTTGATGGATGCACCAGCTCCTGAAGGAAAGCTGTCTGCCGGGAGCACTGCACTGGTGTCTCCATTCCCTGCCTTGCCTGTCTCCCAGGTGCACAGAGAACACTCACACCCAGACCTGTTGCTTCCTTGTCTGTTTAAACAAGCTGATGTTTCTTGGTTGAACTTTAATCACCTTATCCATCAAATTCCTTCTCAGCCTCCAAAGATTTCTACAGGTGCAAACCCTCCTAGTATCACCCACAGGCTCCTGTACCTGAGGTAAGAGAGCTCCACTTCTCGAATTCTGGTTTTAGGCAAAAGCTAAATCCCTGCACATGGCTTTACAAGCCCTTCCCTATCCATCTACAATTTAGAATTTCAGCTTTACTCCAACTTCACTCACCTGACATTTCAATTTTCCAGACGAATAGCAGCTGCCTGACTTCACCGTGTGCTTTTATGCCTCTATCTTTGCTGCTTTTTTCCCTTGTGTCAAGAATACAGCTCCTTTGTGTCGTTATCCATTTGGAAAATTTTGATTCTTCCATCTATACCCCATATTCTCAGATCTCTCCCAGATCTGAAGAACAACCCCTCCCATCTAACGGGTTGTTTATTTGCCTTATCATATTTCTAGACCTTGTAATTCACACCCCCACGCACAAACTGTTCATTCATCTCTATGTTCTCAATAGTCACATAGCATCTATTCTCTAAGTGTTTGATGAAGAAATAAATGATTTCTTTCACCAAGCTTTCTAATGCTCTGTGATTATGCATCCAAGTCTAATCACAGTGGAATTTATTTGTTTGGTTTTAATGTATTCCTCTGTGGCTGGATTATTTTGGTTTTTTATTTTTTGTTTTATTTAAGGGAGCAAATAATTGTAAATTTAAGCAAAATAAAATATGCAGGTGAGTATACACCATTCCATCAACTAACAAGTATATATTGAACCCTCATTTTGAGGCTAGCTCCACACTGGGTCCTGGGGGAGACATCTCTCTTGTTAGGCAAGAAAGAGAAGGAGCATATTGTCTGAGACAAAGCTGAAAAGACGGATATGTATTTATTTTGGTTAAATAAGATTAGTAAGTGGAACTAATTCACACTGTGTTTCAGTAGTGCCTATCTATAAGTGCATTAATGCAGGGATACATGATATCAGTGTGCATAGGAATAACCAGGAGAAAGCCTAATGAAGAAAATGAATAGCAGTTGCTCCTTGATGTTCAAGCTTTGCACACATGTATGTGTGCAAAAATGTGTGTGTCTACACTTCAGAAAGAAAGAAAGCCTTTATTTTCTCTATGTAATGCTGCCTTTAACACACGGGGACATTTCGTGCTCAACAAATTTATTCATTTTCAGCAAGATTTCTCAGCCTCAGCACTACTGACACTGTGGATGGGAAAATTCTGTGTTGTGGGAGTTTTCCTGTGTGTTTAGAATGTTTAGCATCGTCCATGGTCTCCACCTACTATATGTGGGAGCATCCCCCGCTCTCCCAGCCCCGTCATGTCAATCAACATTTTCTCCAAACATTGCTAATTATCTTCTGTGGACAAAATTCTCTACGGTCCAGTCTTGGCAAATGTGCTTTTCAGACTTGCTTTGGAGGAGTATTCTTTATTTATTGTTAGGATTCTTGCAGGGGAGGAGAAGGAGGGAAAAGAGGGAGAGAGGTGGGGTGGGGGAGGGAGAGAGAGAGAGAGAGAGAGAGAACAAGGGTTACTAAGAAGATAATTCCTAAAGAGTTGGTGGTGCTTTTGTTTTATAAATAGCTAGTATTAGGAAAATGAGGAAAACACACTATTCATTGTCTGTTTCCTGGTGTTTATTACTTATCCAAGATGAACCAATAATACCCTATAGTGATATTAAAATGGTACCCAAGGCCATTGAGTATGACTTTGAATTAAGCTCTGGAAATATTCCTAGCAACACATTTAATTAACTAGGATATTTCGTTGATATTAAATCCACATCAACTAATATTAAAAACATATATATCGAGGCTTAACAGCTTCAGGAGAGCTCAGGATCTGATTGCGAAGTTGTTCATCTCAATGTACAGGTTCATTGAATCTTTCCAAATGGAGCACTGGGGACTAGAGCATTACTGCTGATTTGGAGAGCAAATTGGGGAAAATTAAGTTCTTGTGTAACAATGCTTATATTCTAAGCAATGTTTATAACAAGCTATATAAAGAGGTTGGGATAACTTGCTCCATTGATGGCAGTATCCTTCCTCTATCTTAAAATGCTTGGGTCTCAAAAGCAAATTCAGAACAACTATAGGGATAAAATGACCGTGTTGTGCTACTTCCCTTGTTTAAAGGATGAAATCTTGCCCCGCCGGCAACATTCGTGGCTATGTCCATGATTTTCACTAAGGTTACTCCTTTTTTTTTATTGGGGCTTGGAGGAAGAAAAATATACCAGTATCTAAAAGCAATCTGTCCTCACCTAACTGAGATGGGGCAGGCATCTGATAACAGGATTGGGGAGATCATCCAGTCAGGGAACATGGTGGTAGATTCAGAAAAATGGCAAAAAGTTTCCCTTAATGTTTCATCCCACAAATGTGTTAGATATCAGTATATATAATCCGGTCTATAAAATCCAAATTTTATGGAGCCAACCCTCTTACAACACAATTCTTTGATATGTTGCTTACCTGCATAACTTTAACCTTCTTACTTATCCCTTTATCCTATATCTGTGTCATCAACTACTCATTAATAGTTTCTTGTGTGTCAGTTTTGTGTTCCCCAAAATACTAAATTGTTCCAAAAGACTAAATTAGGAAAGGGATCAGAGCCTGTGAAGAAAAAAATTTCAGTCCCCAAATTCCTACCGCAGCCCCATGCTCAATCAGGAATCCCACATCCTGCTATGTGAGAATATCCATGGACTTGCCATGCTCACCAACATAAGGTCCCATGGTGGGTGCTGGGATCTTATTTTTGAGCCCACGTGTCATTAAACACCCATTTTTTAGCCTGTGCCCACCCTCCCAAACCCAAAAATGTCAAAATGCGATGTTTTAACGAAGCGCTGATGCCAGCCTCAACACTCACCCCACCAGTACTCTCTTATTCTTGGCCCTGGGTGCCTGCCAGGATGTTTTCCCAGACCTGCACCATTCCTACCACTCTGACAAGCCACAATTATTTTTTAAAAAATACAGCAGTGCCTGGGGGTTTTTCCTCCTGATTACAAGGGATAGCTAGGTTTTGTGTCAATAAATTCCTATGAACCTGCATTTTTTTTTTTTCCTGAGTGATGTTTCTACTTCACTCCTCATCAATCACTGTTTCAACTCAGCCGACCCTGGATGGGATCAATATGGCTACATGCAAGTTGCCCGCTCCGCCGAAGTATGCAAGTATCTTTGTGCTTGTCTGCCAATCAGAAGAGAGGACCTGAATGGGCTCATAATCTTTTATTATTATTTCTTTAAATAAAATATAACTTTCAATACTTCAGACTCAGGCTAGAGACCGTGATGACAAAAAAGCAGAGAAGGGTAAAAGCAATCCGAAAACATGGAGGCAATATTGAAGGCACTTAACGATGTGTTATTTTTTTAAAAAACATTGCCAATCTCACATCTTAATAAATAAGATAATGTCAAGTGTGGCTATATTGGTTCTCTGGAGAAAAAGAACCAATAGGATATATATAAATAAATAGAGATATATAAGAGGGATATATCATGAGAATTGGTTCATGTGATTATGAGGGCTGAGAAATCCCCACACATGCCACCAGCAAGATGGAGAATCAGGGAAGCCAGTGCTGTAAGTCAGGCCAGGTTCAAAGACCCGAGAACCACAGAAGCAAACGGTGTCACTGTCAGTTCAAGGCAGAAAGCCTGAGGGACTGCAGGGCTGCTGGAGTAAAGACCCAAGAACCTGAAGCTCTCATATCCAAGGACAGAAGGTGCATGTCCCAGCTCCAAAGAAGACAGTGAATTTGCCTTTATTCTGCCTTTTCATTCTATCCAGGCTCTCAATGGATTGGATTATGCCTGTCCACAGTGAAGTCAGATTTCCTTTACTCAGTCTATTGATTCAAATGTGAATCTCTTCCAGAAACAGCCTCACAGACACACCCAGAAATACTGTTTTATCAGCTGTGTATCCCTTAATCCAGTCAAGTTGACACATAAAATTACCCATCACAGTGGGATTCTGAGAGGTTCCTGTCCACTTTAAGATCTCGTTTTGCCTGAGACCTCTCTTGCTATTTCCTTAAACTGATTCACTTTTTCAAATCTTTGGATAAAAATAAAAGTAGCCACTGTACCAAGCAGACTGATGTTTGTACCGGACAGCTCTGGTCTCCTGACTCAAATCTTGGGGAGATAGTGATGCCCTCCATCCTTGTCCCTAAGACTGTTAGCTCCCCCGTAGTCCCAGGGTTGAGCAGTGTACCTTCAGGCACACCTGATCAAAAGTGAAGACGGGGGCTGATGGTGGAAGAATGATCATAGGTGGGGACAGCTCACTGAAGGACCACCCAGGTAGTGTCTCTGCTCTTTCTCTGCCAATCTTTATTTTTCCTGCTCCAAAAAGTATTACACCAATGCAAGACCTTCAGAAGTCCAAAATTCTGACCAACTGAAAGCTCTGGGGCAGCATGTCTTCATAGCAGCCTGATGGGGTTTAGTGCTGGAGGGAGAAATTGTCTGAACACTGGCTGCAACATTGTTGCTACGGAGGCAGAGCTCCCTGCGTTCTTGGCCAGCCCGCCATCTCTCACTCGAAGGAACCTGAGGACTTTCACAAAGAAAGTTGATGTGTATGTGACAGTCACAACTATATCTGTTTCCTCTCCTCTCTTCTCTCTTCATTAATTACATCTCACAGGCACGCACATTGAGATATGTTTATACGAGTGCACTTAAATACAGAGATCAAAAACTACCATCCAAAGAGGTATGTGTGTACTCATTATAACACCCACTAGTTCAAACTAAGAAAGGTCCATTAAAAACTAAATTCCTGGCCAGGCTCAGTGGCTCATGCCTGTAATCCCAGCAATCTGAGATGCCGAGGCGGGTGAATCACGAGGTCAACAGATCGAGACCATCCTGGCCAACATGGTGAAACCCCATCTCTACTAAAAATACAAAAAAAAAAAAAACAAACTAGCTGGGCATGGTGGTGTGTGCCTGTAGTCCCAGCTACTTGGGAGGCTGAGGCCAGAGAATCGCATGAACTTGGGAAGCGAAGGTTGCAGTGAGCCGAGATCATGCCACTGCACTCCCGCCTGGCGACAGAGAGAGACTCTGTCAAAAAAAAAGAAAAAAGAAAAAATTGAATTTTTTTCATGGAGTGACCAGGGTTGAGTTTGGTCAAGACGGCATACTGCAAAGCCCTGATTTACCATGGCATTTTGCTTCTGAGTACTTGCTGTATTGAGTATTTCCCCCAGGCTAAGGGGCACACACCTTAGCAACTGGGCTGGAGTCTCACATCTGCCCAGTAACACATTTGAAAAAAGATCAGCTCCAAACAGGTCTCCCTGGTTCCTTGGGGCACATGGGGCTTCTCCCAGGTACTTGTAACCATCCTGTCCTATGTGGCATGGCTGTCCCACACCCTCTACCATTGCTCCAGGTGAGGCCAGGGTGAATCTCCAGTCTTCACAGTAACATTCTCTCCTGCTGCTATGGGCAAACCTCCCACTCGGTGATGGCTGTGCAGGTTTCCTGAGCACTGACCAGTCTGCAGAATAGAACTGCCTTGAGCTCTCAGCCTGTGAAACAGACTTCAATGGTGTCATCTCTTCCGTTTTGCCAAAGTCCCCTCTCTTTTCTGCTGCTCCTCCTCTCACTCTTGTTTCCCTTAGGGTGATTTTCTTGCCATCAAGCTTCTCAGTGAATGCTGAGGGGTTTCTCCTGGGTGGCCACCAAAAAACCCTCTAAGTCCAGCCCCAACCCCCTTCTGTAGTCCCCACGAGCCTTAGCTCCCTTGCCTTCTGTAGCTCTGGTCAGGGTGGGTTATTGTTGTCTGCCTACATGCGTGTCTCCCCCCAAACTACAACCATGAGCTCCTGGAAAAGTAAGTCTTACTCATTTTTATGTGTGGATTTGTGTCTCCTAGCGACAGCACGTTATTTCCACTGGGGATAACTGATAGAGCTCCCAACACAGCACCTACCAAATGAGGCTCCTGCTTTTCACTTCAAGCCTCTTCCTTCCCAAATGTTCTTCAACTTGGTAAGTGAAAACCCTGTCCTCTAGCTGCTCAGGTCAAAAATCGGGGACCATCCCTGATTCCTCTTATTTTCTTATAACCCATATTTAGTTCAACAGCAAATCCTGTTAGCTCAGCCTTCAACATAGACACAGTGTGTGAACACACTTCATAGCCTCCACTGTTTGGACCAGGTTTAGTCCAAGCCGCCCCGTTTCTTACCTGTACAGTTTTCAGAGTCTCCTAAGGGGGACACAGCATGCTTGCCTGTCTGTCGTCTATAATCTATGCACAAGGGGGCAGTGGGCTGAATGGAGGCCTCTGAAAACACACGTCCATGTCCTAACCCTCAGAATTTATGAACGTGATTTAATTCAGAAAAGGAGTCTTTGTAGATGGGATTATGCTAAAATTCCAGAGATAGATTATCATGGTGGGCCCTAATCTCAATGACAAGTGTTTTATGAGACACCCAGAGGAGAGAATGGGGAGAAGAAAAGAAGATAGTGAAGATGGAGGCAGAGATGGGAGCGACGCAGCCTGGAGGACAGCAGCCACCAGAAGGAATGAAGGGCTGTCTCCTAGTGTCTTCAGGAAAGGACTAGCTCTGCTAAGATCTAGATTTCAGACTTCTGGCCTCAAGCACTGTCAGAATATACATTCCTGTTGTTTTCAATCATCCAGTGTGTTGCAATTTGTAATGACGGCCCTAGAAAACTAAACATAGTCCAAAGCACTCTTCGGGGTGTTACACCCTGTATGTCCCTCCAGCGTCCTCTGTCCCATCCTTGAAAGTATGTTTCCCGGCTTCCTAGGGAAAGCTGAGACAAGCCCTTCTTTAGGAGAGCCCAGTAAGCATCCTAGCCTCACAGTAAGGTGCTTCCTATCCCTTTCCAAAAGCAGCGTCAGCAGCATCCTGAGCACCAGGTGAGTATCAGCTGTTCAAGAGAATCCCCAGGCCAAAAATGTCAGGTCAGAGAGTGGCAAGAACAACCCCAGATGTTTCAGAGGCAATGCTGTTGGATGAAGGACCGCAAGGGGAAGGACAGCGAGCATTAGTTGTGCCAGCGGGATGCCCCAGGGCCTCTGAGAACCTGCCCTTGAAGGAGGCAGTGATGGTTCACCCAGTGATTCTGCCTGGTGGATTCTCATACTGCTGCAGGGACACCTTAAAGATTTTCCCTCAGCCTCACATGGACCAGAGAGTTAAGAGAACAAGGAATTCACCACTTGTCTGGCTCTCTCTATTTGCAGAGCCCTGAACTTATTTTATTGGAACCTAACAACTACCCAGGAAAGGTGGTAGAAACATCCACCTGTCCATTTTATTTTACTCTTATAGATGAGAAAACAGAAGTAGAAGAAAGTGACTTGCGTGAGGTTGCCCTGTCTGTAAGAGGTCAAGCCAGAGCTTAATCCTGGCATCTAGAGCCTTTCCGTGTTTTTAAAAGCTCTCTGATACATGCCTCAAACTTATTTCTTCAAGCCTATACAAGGCTTTGTTTTCTAATAGGAAAATATGACCAAATAGCTTGAGATACTCAGAGTCCATCTGACATTTTGTTCTTGCTATTATCCTGAGCTGATTAAAAATTTAATATTAAAAGGAAATGTCTTTATTAAGTTTACTTTTGACATTCCATAAGAAATCCTAAGTACTCTACTTGGAAAAGACAATACTGATTTTCACAGTCAACAAAACAGAACACATATATTTGACCCAATCAGATTTTTCACTGTGAATTTGATTGCACAGTTTTGTTGGTCAATCTAGTAATGGATACATTCAGAAGGAAAGATTACAAGAGACTATCACCTATAAATCACGTGTAACTCTTAGAAAGGTATACGCAGACTGGGTGTGGCGGCTCATGCCTATAATCCCAGCACTTTGGGAGGCCGAGGCAGGTGGATCACCTGAGGTCAGTAGTTCTAGACCAGCCTGACCAACACGGTGAAACCTTGTCTGTACTAAAAATACAAAAATTAGCCACTCGTGGTGGTGGGCACCTGTAATCCCAGCTACTTGGTAGCTGAGGCGGAGAATTGCTTGAACGTGGGAGGCAGAATTTGCAGTGAGCTGAGATGGTGTCCCTGTCACTCCAGCCTGGGTGACAGCATGAGACTCCATCGCAAAAAAAAAAAAAGAAAGGTATATACAATCAAAGTTGCTTTAAGTTTTTGTCTTTGTTGTTAACTTCCAAACAGGGGATGGAGGGAGGGATGGAGGGAGGGATGGATGGAGGGAGGGAGGGAGGGAGGGCAGGGAATCGACCTAATGAAATTCTTCTGTGTTCTAGTCTTAGTGCTTGGAGCCTACGTGCTTGTGGTGTTCATGTAGTCATTTTATTTAATTTTCCCACATTCTACTTTTTTGGTTTATTTATTTATTTATTTTGCAGATAAAAAGAGGTTAAATATCTTACCCAAAGTCACCCAGTTTACAAATGACCAAGAATATTTTTTGTTTGTTTGGTTGGTTATTTTTTTGAGACAGAGCCTTGCTGTGTCACCCAGGCTGGAGTGCAATAGCATGATCTCGGCTCACTGCAACCTCCACCTCAAAGATTCAAGTAATTCTCCTGCCTCAGACTCCCAAGCAGCTGAGAGTATGGGTGCACACCACCACGCCTGGCTAATTTTTGTATTTTAGTAGAGACAGGGTTTCACTATGTTGGCCAGGCTAGTCTCGAACTCCTGACCTCAGAAGATCTGCCCACCTCGACCTCCCAAAGCACTGGGATGACAGGTGTGAGCCACCACATCCAGCCAAGAATGATTTGAAATAAGCCACCATCACAGATTGCTTCCCCACACCTTGGGTGCAGCATAGGTGTGCTATGGGAACACTGTGGGAAAATGAGAGTTTCTCCTGAGGATTCCCATGAAGATCTTTTATATAGAAAACATTTTTCTTCCACAGATTGGGCAATCTGTCTTACTGAGCAAACAGCAGCAGCATCTGATCCGGAGTAATGTCTGTGAAAGAGAGAATGTGACAGCTTCCTTAACATCATTACCAGCAGAGTTCTTAATTAACCTGCCGATAAAGTCGATAATGGAGATCCCTGTTGTTTTAGAAATGAAGCCTATTTGATTACTTCTTCCTCCGGGACGTTCTGACCATTTGCGCTCCTGGAAGTTTGGTTCAGATTCCAAGACCGCCTTCTAGCCCACTGTACTTTTAAAATGGGCCTTTCTAGTGCTTCTATGGCTTACCCAAACTAAAACCATGAACGCCTGAAAAATTGAGTCATTCATTCCTATGTGTAGATTTGTGTCTCCTACCGACTGCATGATATTTCCACTGGGGATAACTGATAGAGCTCCCAAACATAGCACCTACGAAATGAGGCTCCTGCTTTTCACCTGAAGCTCCTTCCTTCCCAAATACTCCTCAACCTCAATAACCATTGTGACAATTTTAAGGCATACAAGAAGATGTTAATTTTTCAGATTAGTAAACAGAGACTCAGAGAATTTAAGCACTATGCATAGAATTACAAAAATAGTAAAGACAATTTGAGCACCTTGCACAGAATTGCACAAATGGTAGAGAGTAGAGGTGGGACTTGATGTCTTTGACCCCCGTTCTGGTCTCCTTCCCTGTCCTTATCCACCAAATGCCTTCAGCTCCCCAACTGTGATTGAGGCTAACGGAATGCAGCTGCAGTGTTCTCCAGATACCATATGTAGCTTTCCAAGAAGAAACTGAGGGGGAACAAACATCTTACGGTGCCAAGATTGGTGCAAGAGCTTGCTACATATCCACACCCTCATCATTCTTGAACCTTTCTTTACTCAGAGCCCAGTTAAATGACTCTAAAGCTATTGGATGCTATTTTTTTTTCTATAAGTGTTCAACAGAAAGACATACTGGCTGTGAAACAGGAACTCGGATGTTTACCTTTGAGTTTTCATTCGATGGCATCCAGGACCTTGGGAACACAGAATACTGTCTCACACTTTCCTACTCACTACGTATTTGCTCCTCTCTATATATCTGTCTATTAGGCCTATTTTATCACGAAGCTAAGGACTAAGAGCTCCATCTCCACATGGAAAAGTAGCTTTCCCATCAAATGGCAAATGCTTCCTCTCAAAGGTTGAATAGTACAGCACTTAAAAAAGACTTCCAGCTGGTTACATTTAAGGGGCTGGAAAAAGGCTGCTCCCAGAATATCTACTGGCTGGAAACCGTGTTGTATTTTTGTTTGATATTGAATTGGAAACATTTTCTCTTGTGCTCTATTCTGCCCCTTGAAACTGGGTCCTATGGACATGGCTCGCAAGCACGAACGCCTCGGTGGCACCCAGAGCTGCCATAAAGGCTGCAGGAGCTCTCAGCCCTCATTATCGTGACCACGCTGAGAGGGTCTCCCGCTCAGACCCACGCCTGCGGATGTGCACACAGGAACGAAGGCTGTTTTCCGACACTATTTTGCGTCACAAACTCTTTCCCAAGAAGAGGTTGTGAAAATGGGCAAGAACAGGCCCTCTAGAGCTGGGGAAGCAGGCTCAAGTCTCTCTTCAATATCTCTTAGGATTTGTCACTTCTTACCACCCAGCCTGCTGCAACCTCGCCTGGTCTCCGTCACGTGTCTTCTCTCGAATGCCACCCCGACTACTCCAGGATCCTTTTCTCCTTCTCCTTCTCTCTCCTCTGCCACCCCCGGCTCCTCCTCCTTTACCACCCCCTCCTCCTCCTTCTCCTCCTGCTCTTTCTCCTTCTCCTCATTCTCCTTCCTCTTCTCCCGGTTCTTCTCCTTCTCCTCCTCTTCCTTCTGCTCCTCCTCCTCCTTCTCCTTCTTCCTCTTCTCCTCCTCCTTCCCCTCACCTCCTTCCTTTTCTCCCTCCCCCTCCTCCTTCTCCTCCACCTCCTCCTCCTTCTCCCTCTTCTCCTCCTCCTTCTCCTCCTCTTCCTTCACTTCTTTTTCTCCTCCTCCTTCTTCTCTTTCTCCTTCTCGCTCTTCCCTTCTCTCTCCCCTCTCCTCCTCTTCTTCCTTCTTCCTTCCCCTCCACCTTCTCCTATTTTCCTGATGTTAGACTTTGTCATGCTTTTAATCTCTGCTTTTAAAATCTCTGCTTTTCTAAATCCTCTCTACTCAAAAACTATTGAAGTAGTTTTTCAGGAGTGTTCTGTTCCATCCCAAATATAGCTTCTTCTCACCAGTGTCTCACATTCAAAAGGCAAAACAAATAGAAACGTTCTGTTGTACAGTTTTGCTATTAGATCTCTTTGCTGACTCATTTGTCCATGTGTATCTGAGCCTTGCTTCGGCAGTAACCATAGTCATGTGTTTCTCTGTGGAGATGACTCCAGAATCTGAATGTTTTTCCCTGACCTCCGGTGTCAGCTTCAATATCGAATGTTAAGCCACCTCCCAAACATTTTGAATTCTGTGTCATGCTTTTACTGTTCACCGTCATTGGGGAAATAGTGGTAGTCGTACATTTGATAGGAATTCCAAGCCCCACCAAGCAGGGATTACCGACTCTTGATAGCAAACTAAGACTGGTGGTATCCAGTCCAGAAAGAAGAGCTAACCATTTCTGGAGAAGGACAAGATCTCAAATCACTTTCTCTAGGGGTCGTCACAAACACAAATCTACCACACACTGGCATCCGCAGTTAAGGGATTTGATTCAGTTGGGACCAGATGATTGAGTAGAAGCAGCTCTCAGAATCAGGAAGATACCAGCGTGACGCATGAAGGTGGAAATAAATGTAAATGAGGCAGAGAAAGCCAGAAGCAAGGTGCAGCTCTGAGAAAAAGGCAGCAAGAACTTGACAAGATGTCCATTGAAGTAAACTTGGTCTCAGAAATGACTTCTAGAGCCAGTGCTGACCCGCAATAGGAACATCAAATTCCAGTGCTAGGAAGAAAGTAAGTCAGGTGAACGGGGGCCCTCAAAGTGTCAATGAGATGCAGGGCTGTATGTTGGGCCGTGGGACTAGCTGACTGTGGCAAAGCCTCCTCACTTGAAAGAAAGAGCTCCTGGAGAGCTTTACGTTTGTGTTCTCAGTCGTACAGAAAGTAGGCAGGGCTGAGTCTGCGAGAGGCAGACCTGTTGTGCCTTTGACCAGGGAAGGCAGGGACAGGGTTCAGGGTGAGCAGTGGCTGATGGAAGTCCCCACCCGCTTGAACAGGACATCTTTCTCCAGGACTCTTCCCGTGTTGCTAAGTCTCTCCTGCTATTTTCTCAGACGTCTCATCTGAAAGCTTTGCTGGATTCGACTTCTCTCACCTTTCACTTGGTCTTATCTATGCCATGATTAAGTCCTAATTATACCTGTATTTGATCATTAGTGACATTTTCATTGTTTTCAAGTCTTGGTAGCCATGTTGGTTAAGCAGCTCCCGTGTCAATGAATCCATTATCCACTTAACAGTTCTCTATCTCTCCAGTTTCTCCCCAGTCCATCCTGCGTGGCATCAGAATTTTTTAAAACTCTAAAAATCTCTATTTTTTAATCATACCATTTCCCTCTTAACAATTCTCAAGGACCTGGCATTATCAACAGGATGAATAAAGGCTAAATCCTCTAACTCAGCATGGAACTATTTCATGATCTGGTCCCAGCCCATTTTTTTCTCACCTTACCTCTTACTCAGTCTTAACCCAATTGTCTCCATAGAGGCAAGTCTACCTCCTGTACTGACTCCTGCTAACTTTCGTCTTGCAGCCACTGCCCATGTTGCTCCCGTTGCTGGGACAGACGGCATTTCCCACATGTCCTCTCCCTCACTGCCTCTCCCGCCAACCTGGCCTCACTTGTTAAAATCCTGCTCAGTTGCAAAAAGAGCTAATGCATGCTGGGCTTAAAACCTCGGTGATGGGTTGATAGGTGCAGCCACACACCACAACCCACGTTTACCTATGTAACAAACCTGCACATCCTGCACGTGTACCCTGGAATTAAAAAATATAAAACAAAAATAAAAAATATAATCCCATTCAACTCTTCTCTTAACTTCCTTTGACTCTCAGCCCTCAAGAAATTTTCCTAGTATTTACCACCTATTCCACTATTTTGCTACATATATGTATATATTTAGCTGCTCCTCTAGTTAGTTAGTTTTAAATGTTTTTCTTGCTACATACTAGTAGTTAAGTACCACTGGGGATACTACTTGGGGTTTATTGATTTTTACCAGAGCACCTAGCTCCCTGGTAGGTGTGTAACTTTTTTCAATAAATAAATGTTATTCTTTTTAACACTGAGGTCTGCAAACTATCATGGCTGCTATTTCATTTAATGCATTCAACACAGTGACCAGTTCTACTTTTCTAATACATAGAACCTACTTTAAGCTGCATTCCCTCTGGTGGGAATGGGTTGCTATGGATCCATTTACACTCATTCCTGAGGTTTCCCCTGTGACCAGTGCAGTGGATTTGCATGGTAGCCTCCCAAGGTCAAAACTTCCGAAAAGGCTTTTGCTTCTATAGAGCTAGCTGAGTATAATGGACTTTGAACCCACAACCTTATCCTGTTTAACAGAAGGCATTAACCGTCAGAGGGATATGGGTCCTGATTGACTTCAGTTTGGTTCAGTTCTTTGCATTGTAAATGATTCTAATTTCAGACATGTCCACAGATATACTCACTATGGGAGGCACCCCTTCTCTCCTCCTACACCATCCCTGCATTATTATACTCCACTGAACAGTTGAGCCTCAACCCTCCCATAGACCCTTGCAGGTATAGGGCTAAGGCAGGGCCATGAACACCCAATGGCAGCAAAATCTTTGAGGAAGGGAAGTGAGTAACATTTTTTTCCTCTGTTTTAGTTTTGATAAAATTAAGCAGTTAGACAAATAGAAATGGCTGCCAAATATAACCTTTTTACTGATAAAATCTATTTGAAAATATATGATTTATCTATATATGGGAGGCTGGTGTTCTTCTTTTGACATGGAACCTTGCTCCGTCACCCAGGCTAGAGTGCAATGGTGTGATCTCTGCTCACTGCAACCTCCACTTCCCAGGTTCAAGCAATTCTCCTGCCACAAGCTCACATCACCACTTGCCAGGCTAATTTCTTTTATTTTTGGTAGAGATTGGATTTCGCCATGTTGTCCAGGCTGGTCTCAAACTCCTGACCTCAGATGATCCACGCACCTCAGCCTCCCAAAGTGCTGGTATTGCAGACGTGGGCCATCGCGCTCAGCATAGGCAGACTTTCATGCCTGGTAAGTGCCAGGATTATACTGGACTAGGGTAGCCCTCAGTGCCTGAGCCTCATGTAATGCCCTGCTAGGTCAGAGGCCATCCTTGGAGGTGAACTATGGAATATGGGAGGAGATGAAGCAAGGAAGGCAGTTCCTTTTTCCCAAATTTCCCAGTCAGATTAGTCACTCCACCTTCCCTATGGCAGAGGAAGTGAAAGAATGGGAATGTTATACTCCCTAAGCTTTCCTACCTACCTGGGAGGAAACGTGGGATGTGGGGAAGGAAACCCCACGCTCCATGACAAGGGATACCCTTGTGCCAGTCCTGAAATGAAAGTTTCCTCCCATCTTATCTCCACTGAATTTCAGAACACTTCCAAGTTACTTTTTTCTCATCTCTCCAGCAATTTGTTATTCACCTAAGCAGGGTCAGAACTATATTTAATTTAGGACTGGAAGTTTCAAAAGAATATATATATGCTAGATTCAGAAACGGGAACTGAATAAAGACCATGAGTATTCAACAGCTCCATTCCAGCTTCTGGAAAGAAGCTTATGCAAACATGACAATAGCTCAGTGAGGTCACTTGGAGTGTGAGCCGCACGGCAGAACCGCACACGTGTGAGAAGCAGCTGGAGGTTTGAGGGCACTAATTCTGAGGGGCTGCTGCTATGGCAACTTGCTACGTCTGCTCCAGGCTGTGGCTTGGAATTTTCTTTTCTTTTCTTTTCTTTTGAGACAGGGCCTTGCTCTGTCACCCAGGCTGGCGTGTAGTGGTTCTATCGTAGCTCACTGCAGCCTTGACCTCCCAGGCTCAAGTGGTCTTCCCACCTAAGACTCCTGAGTAGCTGGGACTGCAGGTGTGCACCACCATGCCCGGCTAGTTTTTAAATTATTTTTGTGTGTGGTGTAGAGATGGGCACCTCACTATGTCACCTGAACTGGTCTCCAACTCCTGGCCTCAAACGATCCTCCCACTTCAGTTTCTCAAGATGCTGAAATTACAAGTGTGAGCTACTGCACTCAGCCTCACTGAAGCCTTGAACTCCAGGGCTCAATCTTGCCACCACAGCGAGCTGTGTAGCTGGGAGGCACACCACTACGCCCGGCTAGTTTTTTGTCTGTTTGTTTGTTTGTTTTTGGGATAGAGTTTCACTCTTGTGCCCATGCTGGAGTGCAATGACACGATCTCAGCTCACTGCAGCCTCCACCTCCCAGGTTCAGGTGACTCTCCCACCTCAGCCTCCCAAGTAGCTGGAATTACAGACACCTGCCACCATGCTCGGCTAATTTTTTTTGTATTTATAGTAGAGATGGGGTTTCACCATGTTGGCCAGGCTGGTTTCGAGCTCAAATTTTTGTAGAGACAAGATCTCCTTGCCTCAAGCGATCCTCCCACCTTAACCTCCCAAGGTGGTAGGATTATAGGCATGAGCCATGGTACCTGGCCTAAGTAAGGATATTAAATTGATCTAAAGGCTAAACCTTCCTAAATGAATTGCAAAAAAGCAGGAAATGGAGCACCCATTTATTTCTTATCAAATCTGTATTTTTGTTTTCAGTTGTCTGTGTGTCTGTATGTTCTGGGACCATTGTGCAGCTGCCTTTTCTTAGAGACTGAGCCCCTTCTAAGTGTCAGTCACTATACTGGGACTTATCAATATTAACTCATTTAATCCTCACAAGAAAATTTTTGAAATATGAAGACAATAATTCCCAAGATAGCAACATTAAAGAATTCCCTGCAGGTCACAGAGCCAATATGCATTTGAGCTAGGATTTGAGGCAAGGTCTTACTGGTTCCCAAACCCATTTTCCCCACCATGTTAGACCCCAGGATCCAGAGTCCACCAGAAAAAGGTTGATCATTTGAGTCCCACTTGCTGTCAATGCAATGAATGACCCAGGGTGCATTGCTGCCTGCTCCAGTCCTGTGTCCTTATCTGTAAAGTGTCTGCCACTCTGGGCTGTTGCAAAGATTAAAGGAAACCCCTTGTGAGGAAGCATCATGTTGACAGTAAGGAAACCTAGGAAGAAGCAGGACTCTGCTCCAGGAGACTGAGTCTGCAGGGCTCTGACCTGTGCTCCCTGCAAGGCCCTGTGCCCTCACTCCTGTTTATTCCCAGCTCCTTCTAACTCCTCATTCTCTCTCTTCCTCCCCTCAGTGTTGGCCAGGCAGGTGGATACAGACGTTTGACATAGACTTGACCTGCGGAGGCAGAAGATGAAGGCAAAGACCCGGCATAAGCAGATGATTTCACTTTTCTTTGGAACGTGGGCGATGTGGATGGAAGGAGGTCAGCGAGGGAAATAACTCAGAGAGATAAGACATCCGGGTTGATGAATTCACTCCCCCTCGTGTGGATAAATCAAACACAAAACCTCTCCAGACTTTGGTGTTGGTAAAGTTAATCCTATGCTCACCTTTCTTTTGCTTTGTGGATGCATTTCCCTGGATTAATTCCTTTTCCAGTTGAGTCTCTAATAACATCTTTCTGATCCTAAAAGCCCAGGAGAAAAATGATTCTCTTCAAAGGGGAAAAAAAGTCACATGCAATAATAAGTATAAAATGCCAGGAAATTCAACAACAAAGTGCCTACCAAAAAGCTCCAGGAAATAAACATTATCCAGGGAGACTGGCGACCCCCCTGAGAGGAGGTCAAGGCACCGAATATGATACAACAGGGGCTGTAGGGCCGATGGCATGGGAGTTCCCAGCAGGATGGGCTAAGCTGCAAAGACAAGGCTATGGCTTGAAAACCTTGAAGTGAGAAAGCTCTTAAATACCCGAGGTTGACTTTCCTGCCTACTTGGTGGGAGGAGGGCTGTGAGTCCATAATAAACTGGTGTTTTAATTTATAAAATGAAATATTTATCATTGTGCAAATTTGTGTGATACTCCTTGCACACCTGAGTTGGAGAACTGAAAACGAGCAGAGACACTCACAATTATTTTTAAATAGAAATTAATCTATATGAAAATAGTTGCATTTCCAATATGAGAAGAGCAACTATCTTTACATTAATAAAGGGTAGGATAGAACTAAATTGCTTTAAGACTGAAAATCTCACATACAGTTTCTAAGCAAAGCAGGCATTGAGGGCAGCTGTTGGACTTTCTTCCATGATTTTTAGATTTTTTATTTGTTTAGCATGGACAAATTTTGCCGAGGAAATAGGTTCACTTGGTGTTTTCTAACCCCAGATTCAGGCAGCATAATGGGCTAAAAAGGCCTCTGGCAGGCAGAAAAGAGACCTGGGCTCAATGAGAAGCTCTGGCTGAAGGGCCTTTTTTCAGACACTGGAGCCACATTTCCCCATCAGCACATAAGAAGCTTGCATTAATTCACTCTCAAGCAACTGCACCTTGAGGGGGGGCTGAGGATGGGGGCCACGCCAGTGCAAGGAAAATGTCATCAATGACATTGTTTAGAACTACCTATGCATGGGTAACAAAAAGCAGACTGTTATTCCTTTTTGTTTTTGTTGTTTTTAAGTTCTTTTCAGATAACACACCCTCTTATTGTCCACACCCTGGGTAGGAAGCTCAGACCACTCTCTCCATCCCAACTTTGTTCCCCCCTGCACCCAGTTCCTGAAATCTATGGCTTTTCTTTTTCTCACCCACATCTAAAGGTGTCTTCCATTCTTCCCCTGTTATTCTTCTGTAGGGCTGGGAATAATAAGAAACCAGGACTGCATCAGGTTACCAGGAAGGAGATGAGCTTGCAGATTGGCAGGGAAGACACAGGATGAGCCTGCCAAACTGTGAGTGGCACTGAAGGATGTAAAATACTCGATGACTTTGATAATGGGAAGACATGGCTTGATGCGAACTCTAACTGCCAGCCCAGCAGAGGGAGTGACAGCTGATCCATTAGGCCTTCTAGTTTCTAGGCACGTTTGGTCCCCTGTGGCTTATTCAGAATCTGGCTTGAAGTATGAATTTGCAACCTGCTAAGAGCCTTGTGGACTTGCATAAATACGGATAAATACCAGTCAGCTCACTTTAAAATGCTCTTTCCCTTGTTTTGTTGATTTCCTTCCAATGGGTATAGCATTTCGAAGAGCTCTGAAGTTGCTGTTTTCATTCCTTATGCATGACTTTTATTAGCGCTGCTGGCCAGGAAAGCCCCTGGGCACTGACAGGCAACGACTTGAATTCTAGCTACAGAGGCTTCAGAGAATGAGGTGTGATGTGCCCAAGGACAGAAACCCTCAGAAGTGGACAACCTCATGTCAGCCACAGCCCCCAACTCATCTTTGCTCTGACCCACCCTAGAGCTTGGAAACCATATGTTTAAGGTTCACTGTTTACAGTGTGGAACAGGAAGAGGATTGAAAAGGGGGTAGGAAAAATCAAAACCCACTGTCAACACTCTAACCTTCCTTCTAGACATTCTTATCTGCTTCCCTTTTAATCTTTTGGATATTTCAACATTTTTAGTTTGGTAAGCTTATTCACCTCCCAGGTAAGCTTAATTCATCTCTCCATTGTTCGATCCAAAGTTCTTACCTTTTTTATTTTCCCCCTCAGTCCTGAAGTTAACTTCCCTTTAGCCATCTATCTACCATCTCAGGGTCATATCAGGATTTTAAATCCCCTTGATGTCCCTCAGCAGTGACCCCAGAGCCCAAGACAAACGCACACACTGGAGAGGTTAGAGATCACTGGAGGGTGATTTGGGGGAAGCCAATGATGGGGAATGAAGAATGGAGGATGGAAAACAAAGGAAACCACTTAGGAGACAGCACCGGCTCTTATCCTAGAAAAGAAGGCTGACCTAGAGTGGGGGCTTGGAGCACCAGGAAATTTCATGGGCTGAGGCTGAGCAAAGACTTACAATGTTCTCCAGGCTGGTGTGGTTTGGAAAACTAGCAGTTCTCTGGGAGAAGTTTCTACAGGCAAAGACTCTTTAAACAGGGTAGCATCCATATTTAATAAGTTTGTATTCAACTTCCACGATGTGCGGGGCCCCATGCGGGCACCATGTTGAACACCGCAGACAAGGTCACTATTCTCATGGAGCTTACACTTCGGTGCAGAAAACAGACAATTTGTCAAGCAACTACAAATGTGACACACGTTACCAAACAGAAGATACAAAAGGTTGTTGGAGCATCTAATGTTGGAAGAACATCTTGACTTGATCAGAAAAACAGTAATAAGCTTCAGAATGTCCTACCAGTGACAGCGTGGGTCCAATAACAAAGAATCTGAACATCAGTACTTCCTGCACTCTAACGCTGCCAGAGACCAGGATGACTTTGACTAACAGGTGGCCCCTTCTGCATTGGCCCTTGTTCACATTCAAGGTGTTGCTTGCATGGTCTGCAAATTCTACCTAGGATGTCTTGGCCTGATACTAGCATGTCCCCCACTCCCAAGGTGCGCTTGCATCTGATTCATCTTAGAGTAATATCCTCCTAAGGACAGAGGCTGCAGGGAACCAACCATCTACAAACAATTTTTAAAAAATCAGTATTAGCAATGTTTGCAGTGTTACGTATTTTGGAACTAAGTGTTCCATTACTCTAAATAGATTATTCGAAGACAGTGATAACACTGTTGACTCTATTCTTTTCACAGAATCACAGGCTGTCAGAGCACAAGGGGTCTTTAGGAAGGATTTCACCTAATGGTTCTGACCTGGGTCAGGATTTCTTCATCACAGTGCCTGCCAAAGATTGTTCAAAGTTCATACCCTGCCTGTACTGCACCCAGATTCTGATACATTTGGGTTGGAGTTGGTGCAGAAGGCTCGCAGGCTATTTAGAACATGGTCCTCCATAGATTCCAGTGCATTCTGTGAGTTTCCTCCACCCCGTGCACCCTGTCCTACAGGGAAAATCATTGATCTAATCCAGCTCCTCATTTTACAGACTGCATAGCATCAAAGAGCCTAAGTGACAGTGACGCACTCTATTTAGTAGTAAAGCTGCAACCGGCAGGCAAGGGCATCCTATTTTTATTGCCTTTCCATGCTGTTGCTTCAGAAGGCAGGTCTAGCCTTGAGGGCAGGCAAGGGAAAGCCATAATTAGAGGGCACTGCCCAGAGGGTCCCAGTGCCTCAGCACTGGCCTTTTGTCATGAGTGAAAGACCCAACGCAGATCCATCAGTGTCACTGGGTCCCGGCGGGGTCTCCCTGCTGCAGGCACCTCTCAGGCTCTGCTGCAAGCTTGCCATGTCCTGGGGCTGTTGCTGCTGACACGTCTGCCCCTGCCAGGCCCACCTGCCGGCTAGTGATCCTCATTACACAGCCAATGCAGAATATGTTTCAGTTCCCTGGACTGGGCTGGACTCGGGTACAGTAAGCAAAGGACCCCTCAGGGAGCCTCTGCCTCTGTGTTAGGGGCCCTTCAGTGCTAGAAACCCAAACTAGACACTAAACAGGCCCTCACTTGGGCACCAAGTCTTGCCAGGTCTGGCTGTGTAAGCAGGCGGCGGCCATGGGAGAAAGATGCAGCGATGCCAGGGATGGGGTTGCTAACTTTTAAGGGAGGCCCTTTCTTCGACCGAGCTTCAGGAGAAAAATGGTACAGACTGCAGAAGGGCCAGGAACAGGCAGAGAAGACTTGGGGACACTGTCATTATTTTCAACTCAGTGCACCTACTCAAAAACTCTGTATTTTAAAGAAGAAGATGTTTACCCACAGGAGGAGAGAGTCTTAAATATGACAGTGCACATTTTTCAAAATAGGTTGATTTTCTGATAATTTCTAGTGACTACAACCCATCCATCTCCACCCTCGGCAGGGTGCGGGGTGGCTAGAGACCTGGAGGGCAGATTTGCGAATGCATCCCATGGGGTTCCCTGGCACCAAAGAGCATGTGTGAATTCTCTGTAAACCCAAATTAAAGTGAAATCCAGAAGAGAGAGAGAGGCTAGGAACATAGAGAGGAAGGCGAGAGGGGCTGGGGACAAACTTTGATCTATTTTGCAAAATTTGCCTCAGGCACTCCAGTGAAATTATTTCAAAAATCCTACCCTGGTCTCCCATGGAAGCAGGAGTTGGTCAGTAAACTATAGCCCAGGGGCCAAATTTGGCCCACCAACATTTTTTTGTAGGCTAAGAAAAGCTTTTTCATTTTTAAAATGTTGAAAAATATCAATAGAAAAATAATGTTTTGTGGCATGTGAAAATATGAAATCCAGATGTCCGTCTTCATAAATAAAGTTGCATGGAGCACAGTTAGCTCAGCTATTTATGTGTTGAATATGGCTGCTTTCCTGCTGCACAGCCAGGACTGAGCAGTCACAAAAGAGACCGTAGGACCCATCCAGCCTAGTATCTTTACTGTGTAGCCCTTTAGAGCCAAAAGTTTTCTGGCCTTGTAGTTGGAATTGTAGTGAAGAGTAAAGTCCTAATAGGAGGAGGCTTTTCTCCATCACCTGAGGTCGGCGTTAAGGAAGAATTTTCCCTGGTAGAACACTCATACCCACATCTGCTTATGTGATTTCTTCTCATCAATATCACCCTGTTCTGCCTGCTCCTCCCACCGGTGGGAGGTGGTCAGTTTTTTCTACTGAAAGAAAAGAGGAAGAGAGGCAGTTCTAATGCCCACAACTACGGGAAGATTAGGCACTTATTCAGAACAGCCGGAAACAGCTCAATGTTTACATGAGAAATTCTCTGCAGGCCAATGAATTTGAGGATTTTTAATACATTCTAAACATTCAATACAAAACAGGAGGACGAGCATGCGGGGAGGTTGATTGGCCAGTTAATTTAGCTCCGCCTTTCTCCAGCTCTGACCTCCTCAGCAACCTCAATTCCTGAAAGGTCAGCAACCCTCAGGATTGGGCCCCTATCACATGTGATTTGGACTGCATCCCGCAAAGACAGTGAGCCCAGTTCTGGGGAATAGCAGAGACGCACTTTGATTCTAATTCTCTACCTGCCTTTGAGAAATAGTGCTGTTCTTTGTAGAATGACAACTGGATACATTCTCTCATAAGACTCATATAAAGGGAGCGGGTGTGGTGGCCCACACCTGTAATCCCAGCACTTTGGGAGGCTGAGGTGGGCAGGTCACCTGAGATCAGGAATTCGAGACCAGCCTGGCCAACATGACGAAACTCCGTCTCTACTGAAAATACAAAAATTAGCTGGACGTGGTGGCAGGCACCTGTAATCCCAGTTACTCGGGAGGCGGAGGCTGAGTCAGAAGAAATGCTTCAACCTGGCAGGCAGAGGTTGCACTGAGCAAAGATCATGCCACTGCACTCCAGCCTGGGTGACAGAGTGAGACTCTGTCTCAAAAACAAACAAACAAAAAAGAATTATATAAGGAAAGCATCACTAGTCTCATTTTACAGATGAGAAAGTTAGAAGAGAGTCATTCAATCCACTGCCCACTTAGCTAATAAGTAATGAAATCCAAATATATTCTACTCTAAAGAATGTGCTCTTTTTATGTTTTCTAAAAAAAATTGTTATCTCTCTGTTCCTCAGTTTCCCTACCTGCAAAATAAGGAGAATGCACTAAATTCACTTCAACACTCCACTAGCAAAATAAATTTTGTTGATCTTAAAGCCCCTAAAAATTCTATTGAGTCACTTTGTAAAGCATCAAGGTGTATATATACATACATATATATATACACATATGTATATATGTTATTTGGAGACAGTGTCTTGCTCTGTCGCCAGGCACCAGGCTGGAGTGTAGTGGCGCAATCTCGGCTCACTGCAATCTCCACCTCCTGGGTTCAAGCAATTCTCCTGCCTCAGCCTCCCGAGTAGCTGCGACTATAGGCATGCGCCACCACGCCCAGCTAATTTTTGTATTTTTTAGTAGAGATGGGGTTTCACCATGTTGGCCAGGATGGTCTCCATCTCTTGAACTCGTGATCCACCCATCTCGGCCTCCCAAAGTACTGGTATATATTCTCTGCAGACTGAAAGAAATCCACATAGGTTCTGTGGAAACAGCAGTGAGCCAGATAGACATCAGTTCTGCCTTCGTGGAACTCAAGTCAGGTCTAGGCTGGATTTCTCCCTATATTTTGGGCTTGGATTTCAGATAATTCTTTTTTTTTTTTAATGGAGTGGAAAGAAGCATATTTGAAAGCAAGGTAAAACATTCATGAAAAAAAGAGATTTTTCCAAATTTCTACTTCTCATTCTCATCAAAAATAGGCTCTGGGCTGTATATTTACTTAGCTTTCAATTGGATATTACACTGGGCAAGATTTGCATCCAGCAAGAAGTACTGGAGAGAAGGAAAGAAGGGGCAGAAAGGAACTAGGAAGCACAGGACCCGTACTCAGGGAGGAAGCGGACCTTGGAAAGTTGAGCATACATCGGCTCATTCTTGTGAAGATAACCTCGTCGTTCCAACACTGGTTTCACCCTTCCCTACCTTTCCACTGGAACAACTTTTAAAGTCGAAAAGACAATGTAAGTTACCATTTCTCTGGAGACAGGAACATTGGTGAATGGTCTTACACAAAGAAAAACATACAGGAAGCTTTAAGATACAACTTGGCCATGCAGACAATGATTCCCATCACGTGTCATTCCTCGAGAGACAAGGAACCTTTGTCAGCCAGGAGGCTGACAGCCATGTTTCTCATGTGAGGCAACGATTTCTGCAGTACCTGAGGCCTTTTCAGTCTTTCTTACTCTCCCACCCATGTGCACGTTCCTCAGTTGGTTTCTTTTTCTGAAAATCAGTCCCTCTTTCCAAGCACTTCCTTTCTGGGAATCAAATGTCCAGAAATGGCCAATATGGAAATCGCTCTTGATTGAAGGCATGGCACATCCCCATCATGGCAGAAAGTCCTCCTGGACAGAGGAGGAGTCTAGATAAACGGGGCTGTCTTGCATCTTGCAATATTAAGAATATCATAAAAAAGTGGTGCAGATAGGAATACCCAAGGTAGAGTCACACACGGGGGATTATACTTTTCATTGTCTGATCTTGGAAGAAGAAAATCATAGAATGTTTTAATATTACAGGAATAAATTCAATGTTTCATGATCAGATAACTGCAGAGTATGAGCAGATGAATCTCACTCTAGAATGACGTCATCCAGTGCGACTTTTTGCAATGATGGGGATGTCTGATGTCTGCACTCAGGAGCTACTAAGCACTTCAAATGTGACTAGTTCCAATTAGGGGGGGCAACGGTAACTGTATGTAATTTAAATTAATTTATAATTGCATGTGGCCAGTGGTAACCGTATTGAACAATACAGATCTAAAGGGTACATACTAGACAAATAAATGCTAGGCACCAGACAAATGGCTAAGGCAAATTGAGTTAAGTAAATTCTTAATATCAATATATCCTGCGGCTTGGACCTAACAGGAAAATTCAAACAGTAAGAACAGCGGAGCTAGGAAATTCTATTCTTTTTGAGGGCAAGCAATATACTCTAATTGCTCTCATCCCCATTTAGGTAGAAGGAGCATTGAAAATAAAATATGTATTGGACCTAAAATTATACTTTTGATATAAAAGAAGAAACATATATTTTGTATCATCTAGTACAGAATACAAAAAATGTATTTTGAAAGCTGTTGCTTAATGTTGCTTAAGTTCTCAATCTTATTCAAGAACAGAAACACTTTACAAAAGGAAAGTTGAAAGATTAGCTGTTGAGACACAAGTTGTGATGGAAAAATAGCTGATAATCAGAAAGAGATAAAAAAAGTTGTTAGATAAATAAGGAAAGATTATAGACAATTGAAATGCAGTCATAGAACTGCAGCCTGCTTTAGAAGTCGCCAAAGACGGAATCAATACAGTAAAAAAATCAAAGGAGTAATCTGGAGGAGGAGTATTGAAAGCTCCACTTGACTGTAGGTAAAAAGGCAAACAGATGCAGACAACCAAAGTTAAAATGAATAAAATGGAACAAAAGCAATAATGAAATATATAACCAGAAATAAACATTCATAAATATAAGGTCAGGCGCAAGGCACAGATTTAGAAAGGTCACTGAAAAGAAGTAAAATGAGTGGGAAGAAGCCAATAGCCGTGTTGTGTGTGTGTGTGTGTGTGTGTGTGTGTGTGTGTGTGTGTGTATTTAGATAGGGTCTCACTCTGTCACCCAGGCTGGAGTATAGTAGTCCTGTCATAGCTCACTGCAGCCTCAACATCCCGGGTTCAAGCAATCCTCCCACTTTAGCCTGCTGAGTATCTGGAACTACAGTCACTCACCACCATGCCTGACTAAATTTTAAATTTTTTTTCCTAGAGACAGAGTCTTGCTATGTTGCCCAGGCTGGTCTCAAACTCCTGAGCTCAAGGGATCCTCCTGCCTCAGCTGCCCAAAGTGCTGGGATTACAGGCGTGAGCCACTGTACCCAACCAAACGAGACATATCTTAACACAAGTTTTGCATTTCAGCAGTCAGTCAAAAACTCCAAGAGTTTTCAGACGAATCTCTCTTTTCTTCCAAACCCAAAGAAAAATTAGAGGAAATATGACAGAATAGCAAATGTCAGTATTTCCGTCAGTTGCCCCAATGCCATACTCAATGCCCAGTGCCTACGGGTAAAGCATAGAGCTTGCCCTCATCTTCAGTCTCTTACTGGGTATAAATAACAGAATCCTTCTTAAAATGATAAAGACACTTTTAAATAATAAAGTAAAAACGTAGCTAAAATACGAATACGTTTGAAAAGATGTAAATTTTTTTCTCAATATTCAATATTCCATCAGTAAGATCCTTTTTTCCTTATTAAAATAAGGACAGCATCGCCTCACCAGCATTTTTTTTTCACAGACTATACAGGGTAATCACATTTTGAACCCTTCATAAAACTACATTTTTCACAATATTCACAAATTGGTCTAAAATGGGCTATCATTTTTCATATTTATATCTTTTATGATGGCTAAGACTGTTAAACTTTTATGTAACATGATAAAATTAGATCAGAAAATTCTTAAGGTCAAACCCTTCATTTTAAATCTTGCTTAAAATCTGCACTGTAATTTACACTGAGTAGGAACTTAACAACAATTTTAATATACCCTAAAACTTTCGCTTTCCAAGTAACGATGCACTGCATGACATTAGATGCTGTTTATTTTTAAGTATCTCTTTTCTGGAGAGTCTTCTGAATTTGTATGTTCCAGTACAGCAGTTCTGTGGCAATAATAATAATCACTCAGCACTGGTTTAAACTATCTCCATGATTTTTCCGATTCTCTTTCATCTTACAGACCCCACCTGTTAAACCTCAGACCAAGGGAACGAGCAGAGCCAGGCCTGGACAGTTCTTCCCAAGACCATTCATACAAATGCAACGTGGGGGAAGAACAAGTTCTCCTTCTGCTGGGGCTGTCCCCAGTCAGCTTTTCTTCTCATCCCCATGAAGACAGGTTGCCTGTTGTGTGAGACAAGCTGAGCAGAGTAGTGATGAAGAAAGGTGGGGGAGAAGGTACAGGTCCAGTTTCCTGGGCCCTACTTGGAATTTCCTCTTCTCAGTCCTGAAGCCTATTATCTTTTTGGTTCTGCTGAATTCTATAACTGTCACCTGCTACTAAAAGAAGCCTGATTAATAATTACAGAAACAAATAAAATTGAAAAAAGTATAGAGAAATATAGATGTTATGCTTATCGTTCGTCAGAAACAGGTGCCAATCATTATAATGAGTTAAGTTGCCATTGTAATCTTTTCTCCTAAGCAGCTACCACTAACCTTTTATATTGTTTTATAATTGTCTGTTTGTATACACTTATCTCTTGGTAATCTATTTCTCTGTAACAAACTACTCCAAAACTGAGTAGCTTAACATAGCCATTTTATTCTATCTCACAATAAAACATATAGGGAAATCAGACAGGGCTTGCCAAGAGAATCCTTTGCTCCATGTGGGATCCACTGGCTCACTTGTGGTATGCAGCTGGTGGTGGGTCTATCTGGCAAGTTCAGTCAGTTTCATTCACACGTCTGCAACTTAGTGGGGAAGGCTGGAGATTGTGCTCTGCTGGGAGTCTCTTTCTTATGCAACTTCACAATCCCTCTATGGTCTCTCCAATGGAGTGGTCAGACTCCTTATTTGTGGCCCAGAGTTCTGTCAAAGAAAGGCACTGGAAACTGCCAATCTATAAGGCCTAAAACTGGCACCATATCACATCTTCCATATTCTAGTGGTCAAAGCCTCGAAAGAGGGGGACACCAATCCCACCTATTGGTGGGGAAGAATGTCAAGGAATTTATGGCCATGTTTTATCCACCATACACAGTACTTTGTAAGCATCCTAAGAACAAGAAATGTGCCCTATTGATCTTTTCATCACCAGGTCAAAAATCCAGCCAGAAATATGAAAGATGCAGGACAGTCAGAATCTGGATTCTTGGATTTTTTTATTATTATTATTTTTAAATCCATCTTGAGTTAACATTTGTATAAGGTGTAAGGAAGGGATCTAGTTTCAATTTTCTGCATATGGCTAGCCAGTTTTCCCAACACTGCTTATTAAATAGGGAATCCTTTCCCCCATTGCTTGTTTTTATTAGGTTTGTAAAAGATCAGTGGTTGTAGATGTGTGGCATTATTCTTGAGGCCTCTGTTCTGTTCCGTTGGTCTATATATCTGTTTTGGTACCAGTACCATGCTGTTTTGGTTACCGTAGCCTTGTAGTATAGTTTGAAGTCAGGTAGTATTATGCCTCCAGCTTTGTTCTTTTTGCTTAGGATTGTCTTGGCTATATGGGCCCTTTTTTAGTTCCATGTGAAATTTAAAGTGTTTTTTTTCTAATTGTGTGAAGAAAGTTAATGGTAGCTTGATGGGAATAGCATAGAATCTATAAATTACTTTGGGAAGTATGGCCTTTTCATGATATTGATTCTTCCTATCCATGAGCATGGAATGTTTTTTCCATTTGTTTGAGTCCTCTCTTATTTCTTAGAGGAGTGGTTTGCAGTTCTCCTTGAAGAGGTCCTTTACATCCTTTGTTAGTTGTATTCCTAGGTATTTTATTCTCTTTGTAGCAATTGTGAATGAAAGTTTGCTCATGATTTGGCTCTCTGTTTGTCTGTTATTGGTTTATAGGAATGCTTGTGATTTTTGCACATTGATCATTGATTTTGTATCCTGAGACTTTGCTAAAGTTGCTTATCAGTTTAGGGAGTTTTTGGGTTAAGATAATTGGGTTTTCTAAATATACAATCATGTCATCTGCAAACAGAGAAAATTTGACTTTCTCTCTTCCTATTTGAATACGCTTTATTTCTTTCTCTTCCCTGATTGCCCTGGCCAGAACTTCCAATACTGTGTTGAATAGGAGTGATGAGAGGACATCCTTGTCTTGTGCTGGTTTTCAAAGGGAAAGTTTCCAGCTTTTGCCCATTCAATATGATATTGGCTGTGGGTTTATAAAAAAGAGCTCTTATTATTTTGAGATATGTTCCATCAATACCTAGTTTATTGAGTGTTTTTAGCATAAAGGAGTGTTGAATATTCTTCAAAGGTTTTTCTGCATCTATCGAGATAATCATGTGGTTTTTGTCATTGGTTCTGTTTATGTGATAGATTACATTTATTGATTGCATATGTTGAACCAGCCTTGCATTCCAGGGATGAAGCCAACTTGATCGTGGTGGATAAGCTTTTTTATTGTTTGGAATGGTTTCATAAAGGATGGTACCAGCTTCTCTTTGTACCCCTGGTAGAATTTGGCTGTGAATCCATCTGGTCCTTGGCTGTTTTTGGTTAGTGGGCTATTAATTACTATCTCAATTTCAGAACTTGTTATTGGTCTATTCAACAATTCTGCTTCTTCCTGGTTTAGTCTTGGAAGGGTGCATATGTCTAGGAATTTATCCAGGGATTCTTCTAGATTTCCTATTTATTTGCATAGAGGTGTTTATAGTATTCTCTGATGGCAGTTTGTATTTCTGTGGGATCAGTGGTGATTTCCCCTTTAACAGTTTTTATTGTGTCTATTTGATTCTTTCTCTTTTCTTCTCTGTTAGTCTGGCTAGGGGTCTATTTTGTTAATCTTTTCAAAAAACCGGCTCCTGGATTCACTGATTTTTATGAAGGGTTTTTTGTGTCTCTATTGTCATCAGTTCTCCTCTGATCTTACTTGTATTTTGGGCTCAGGGACCCGCTTTAGGAGGTAGTCTGTCCCTTAGCAGAGCTCAAGCACTGTCTCTGGGAGATCTGCTGCTCTCATCAGAGTCAGCAGTCAGAAACGTTTAAGTCTGCTGAGCTGTGCCCATAGCTGCACCTTCCCCCAGGTGCTCTGTCTCAGGGAGATGGGAATTTTATCTATAAGCCCTTGACTGGGGCTGCTGGCTTTCTTTCAGAGATGCCCTGGCCAGAAAGGAGGAATCTGGAGAGGCATTCTGGCTACAGTGGCTTTGCAGTGCTATAGTGGGCTCTGCCCAGTTGAAAGTTCCAGGCCACTTTGTTGACACTGTGAGGGAAAATCACCTACTCAAGCCTCAGTAGTGGCAGACACCCCTGCCCCCACCAAGCTCAAGTGTCCCAGGTCAACTTCAAACTGTGTGCTGGCAGTGAGAATTTCAAGTCAGTGCATATTAGCTTGCTGTGCTTCGTGGGGGTGAGATCCACTGAGCTAGACCACTTGGCTTCCTGGTTTCAGCCCACTTTCCAGCAGACTGAACAATTCTGTCTCAATGGCATTCCAGGTGCCTCTGGGTTATGAGAAAAAGCTCCTGCAGCTAGCTCAGTGTCTGTCCAAACAGCTGCCCAGTTTTGTGCTTGAAACCCAGGGGCCTGGTGGTGTAGGCACCCAAGGGAATCTCCTGGTCTGCAGGTTGCAAAGACCGTGGGAAAAGTGTAGTATCTGGGCTGGAATGCACCGGCCCTCATGGCTTCCCTTGGCTAGGGTAGGGAGTTTCCTGACCCCTTACACTTTCAGGGTGAGGCAACACCCCACCCTACTTCAGCTAGCCCTCTGTGGGCTGCACCCACTGTCTAATCAGTCCCAATGAGATGAGCTGGGTACCTCAGTTGGAAATACAGAAATCACCCATCTTCTTTGTGGGTCTTGCTGGGAGCTGCAGACCGGAGCTGGGCAGATTCGGCTGTCTTGCCCAGGAATGTTTCCACAACTGTATTTTAAAAGAGGTATTATTATTCCTAAATTATAAATGGGGAAATCAGGCATCTAGTCTTAGATCTTAGATGACTGTACAGAGGTGAAGCTTTGGAAATGCAAATGGCAGATGAGAAAAAGCATGGGCTGAGGTGGTGTCATTCTTTAAATTCTGTCCAAAACAAAAGAACTGGCAGGAATAAAATCATGAGCCGGCCTTTATTTAGATGGCTGTTAGGAAGAATCCCCCTCCCTTTCTCCAAATTCCGGGGGTGGGGACAGTAACAGAGATTCTCAGGGTGCCCAAGAGACCCAGGGTACGGTAGGGTTGGGGGCGGTGCTGGGCTGCTAGAGCTCAGCATATGCCCACAAGAAGAGTGTTTATGTGGAGAAGAAGAAATGGCTGGGAGCGGATGGAAGGGAATTGCTGTTCCAACCTCCTCTACTCCTGGTTCCAGGATAGGGCCCAACTCTGTTCATGAGAACAATTCCAGGGATACTCAAGTAGCCAAGCACTGGCAGCATTCTGGGTACATCCTAGGACCAGTTGCTGGGATCCTGGCCCCAGATAGGGCAGTGTAGGATAGCTTTGCACACGCTTTGAACAGCTAACAAATAGCTTAGGGCCAATTTTTTGTTTGCTGTGACTCAGCTACTGAAACTTTCCTGCTTTCTGACTTTCAAATAGTCATTTGTGGAGGAGTAACTAGGGATACACACCAGAAAAAGGAGCATCTGATGAAGTTGCCCCGAAAACCTGCATTCTGTTTCATACGGCGTAACCCGGCGTCATCTTTGTTAGTTCTATTAGCTGAATTAGTTACATTTGAACTTAGTATTGAAATGTTTCACAGACATCATAAACCTTAACAAGCCCAATAAATACCAGAGGAGAAGGTGTAGAAAGCACCAGCACGAAGGAATGTTTGATTAGGAATAAAGAAAAGTTAAGATAACTCAGAAAAAAAATAAAAGTGGAATTTTGGCATGACAGATGCTTCATGTGCTGATGGAAATGAACCAATGGACTGTGGCAATGATTCTGGAGGACAGAGAAAATTGTGCGACTTGCAACGCATACAGTATAGCGGCAATGACCAGGAAAAGTTATGAATAAGGAAAGGACCAAATGGAGCTCAGCAGGTTGGCGCGAGAGCTTGCAGGACTCAGTGAAATGGAATGGCTACAGAAACAGTACTGTGTGAGCCCACAGTGGCGCATCGGTTTAAGGCCAATGTGAATGGAATAGTTCACCTGCCACACTGCTAGGATCTTCTACATGTTGACAGTGTGTACAAACTGCTGTACTTTATAAAAAGAATATCTGATATAATGTGCAGGTAAGCAAGAAGAAGTATCTACTGATGTATTTGTGAAAGGATCGTCTCTCTCAGTTTCTTCTGGAAATACAAACTGAGGTTGCAGGTGAAACCATCATTGGTTAAGGAGCACAAACATTTTGGAGTCTAGTATGTTCTTTGGGTTTCCGGGTAGGGGGCTTGGTTCATGCGTTCTCAAACCTTAGGGACACGTAAAGCATTCTCAGGGCCTGACTAGGCTACCCTCAGATGCTGAGCTGTGATATGAGTCCTTTGTCACCTCGACCCCAGCTCCAGTTTGAGAAGCACTTAGCTCTGCTTCTTGGCATCTCCAATGAGTTATGCCTTCCGTTCTCTTTTTGGTACATGCCTACAAATAAGCCTTTCATTCTCTCTGATTCATTTTTAAGAGACTCTGACCAAATTCAGTAGGCATGTCTTAGCTACGACTTTGTTAATTACTTCTTACCATCTATCATCTGCATTATACATCTGATGGCCTTCATGTTTCCAAGACAACAATTACTCCAACAAATGGATGGAAATAACCAGTTTTCTGCTTCCATCTTTCATAGAAGTCATTTTCACTCACTTTTAGAGGAGGATTAACGAGGTCTAACTAATTTTCTTTTGCCAGTGTTACTATGATTAGCAGACTTTCCTCATTGAAAGAGTCTATGGATGATCTATAGCTTTCTACAAATGTGTGAAGAACAAACTCATTGTTACAGCCCATAGAGTGATTTAATTTCATTTATTTCTTCAGATTTGAGGGGAGTTATTCTGAAGGAAAAGGGTAGATATTCTAAAAGTGGTTTAAAACCTTCAGATCCTTAAGAGCATTGGCTGACTCATGCTATGGCTTGAACCAGCCTGGCGTATTTCACAAACTACCAGAAAAAATTAACATGACAAGTCATTTTTTGGTGAACAGCAAAACACATTGGCCTTTAATCAAATAGTCAGCACTTTCATCTATGTTTTTGAGAGCTGCACATTACTCTAGCAGTCTCTCAGCACAATAAACAAATTACATTTTTCTACGCATGTAAACTCAAATATCAATGATATGATTAGCAATTGCACTTCTAATTAGAACTTTAAGTCTGTGACAAACGTGGATTTCTCCTTTACCTGTGAGAATGTTTCTATACTGTATTTTTAGCTTCTGAAATACGTTGAAACTAGATTTGCAATAGTACGACTTGTGCCTACAAAGTAGCCCTTACTTTTCCTGTTAATTTGAGAGTAGATCAAAGAGCCTACGTTAACACTGTTGATCTGGAAAAATGGCCAGACAAGTCTCTATCATTTTAGGACAATTATTTGCCAATATTAAGGATGCACACCAGGGAGACAGGTCTATTCCTTTCTCCAAAGATAACTTTGAGGGCTCCAAATTTAAGGGGGAAAAGGCAGATTGTGGAGAAGTACACAATTTTCAGATAGGAGGGAGTAGGGAAAAATAGTCATTCCTGCCTTGTCTGGCTCAGTGAATCCGCATTTTCTTTTTTTTTTTTTTTTGAGATGGAGTCTCACTCTGTCTCCCAGGCTGGAGTGCAGTGGCACGTGGCACGATCTCAGCTCACTGCAACCTCTGCCTCCTGGGTTCAAGCATGAATCTGCTTTTTTTTTTTTTTTTTTACATAAGATATCATAAATTCGGGGCAGAGAAAAAATGCAGGGAATCTACATTATACATAAGATATCATGAACAAAATGGGGCAGGGGAACAATCAGATATGCATTCGTGTCTGGTGGGTCGGGGTGACTGCATCTGTAAAGGTAAGCTGTCAATTTATATTTCCATGGTGAAATTTTAACAGAAACACCTTAGGGTAAATATCTTGCAGCTCACTAGGAATTTTCTGGGCAAAATATGGGGGAGGAGTGTAGCTTTTCATCTTGTAGCCATCTTATTTAGAAACCAAAAGTGGGAGGCAGGTTTGACCACCAAGTTCCCAGCTCAACCATTCCCTTTGGCTTAATGAGTCTAGAGAGTTGTTTTTTTTTTTCCCCGCAACACTTAAAGGCAGCCTATATCCACCTGTCTCTCTTGGCTGCGATCTCCATTCCCCTAATTCTCTAAGGCAATATCTGCAAGAGAAATTATTCAGCAGCAGCTTCAGGCCCACTGAGCCAGATCCTTTATTACCCATGTAATCTCTGCATCTCAGTGACCGAATGCCACGGCTAACCTGACCATTCTGGCCATGATGGACTGGCACAGAAATCGGATGTTTATCCTATTACAAGCAGCGACCGATAGAATCCTTCTACATCCCAGGGGGCAAAAACCCTCAGAAACATGTGGAGAAAATGGAAATAAAGTTAGAGTAGCATCCAACAATCGGGTAGACCTTTGTGGATGTTTGGGGAGCTGGTTCCGCTCCTGGTGTCCCTGTTCTAGGTTTGTCCACTTGGCCCTGCCTCTTGGCACCTCCAGTGAGGTGATGGCTTCTATTCTTTTTTCTGGCTTCCAACTCTCTGCCTTGCCGCTGCATCTGCGTCTTCTCCTGGTTCTCACTCTTTCTCAGCACCTGCTCAGTCCAGGGCTGGTGGGTTATAGCAACCTACTGCCTCCTCCAGATTCATCCAACATGGCTCCTCTTTTTGGTGCAGTCACTAAAGCACCAGCTGAAAGCCACGGCAAACCCCAGGCAGCTCACCTGCTGTCCTGATCAGCTCTTAATGTGTGGTTTTACTCGGATGGCTACATTCTAGCTCTCTCTCTCTCCAGCCTATTCCTGGCAACTTCTGCCTGGCCATGTGGTCCTTTTCCTTTATCTACATACAGATTGCGCTCCACTGGATGGGAACACTCCCGAATCCCACCAGAGTTTGCAAGCTTGTTTTGGAAATCACTCAATGGTCCTTGAAGCAATTCTTGCCGTCGCAAGTCCTTGCCATTTGGTCAGTCTCCCTAGCTTCCGTCCAGACTCAGCTGTGTCTCCGTTTCTGCTGATGTACGATGTTCAGGTCTCTTGGTGTCTCACTTGGGAAGGCACTCAAGATGTGACAAGTGTCATTATTCCAACGCAGTGCCTCATGGCAATAGATTTCCACAGCAGATTAGCAATGATCAGTAATCAGAAGGTTCCCTCAGCATCTCCAAAATCAGAGTGAGTTAGCCAACCCTCTCAGTTTGTTTTGGAGAGAAGGCAGGATTTGATGGGTTTTCTGATATATCTAGAGACTAGGTAGGAGGATGAGCTGAAATGACTGACCAAACAATTACCTTATAGATCATCTCACACCAATCCTACTTTTTTTTTTTTAGATGCTGTCTTGCTCTGTCACCAGGCTGGAGTGCAACGGCGCAGTCTCCACTCACTGCAACCTCAGCCTCCCGGGTTCAAGCAATTCTCCTGCATCAACCTCCCAAGCAGCTGGAAGTACAGGTGCGTTTCACCACACCCGGCTAATTGTTGTATTTATACTAAAGACAGGGTTTCACCCTGTTGCCCAGGCTGATCTCGAACTCCTGACCTCGTGATCCACCCGCCTTAGCCTTCCAAAGTGCTGGGATTATAGGCATGAGCCACTGCGCCTGGCTCAACCCTACATTTTATAGACAAGAAAGATGAGGCTCAGAGAAGGTATTTCCCAGAGTCTCAGAGTTGGTGGCAGAAACGAAACTAGAACTCTGGGTGCCTGAGGTTTTTATAAACAGTGGTGGGAGGTCAGGCAGATACCTTGAAGATCACCTCCAGGCATCATGCAAACTGCTAGCCTGTCCCCCAGTCTAGGTGACCCAAGAAAGGTAAGTTTTCAGCTTATCTTCTTTATATGAGTATCAAGTAGAATGTCTAAAGAAATGACTGAAAACTCACACTTTTCCTTCTTCCTGAAGCGCTGGTTTTGCCTGAATTCTACTTTCCCATCCTCCTTCTTTTCCGACCCTCTCCCTCGGCAATTTAGAACCTTTGCTGAGCTACAACAGTTTTGCAGAAGCCAGTCCTCTCCTCCCTGCCAGAAAGGAGCCAGTCCTCTCCCCTACCCAGGAAGTAAAACTAATATAGTGCCTTAATATCCCTCGGGAACATTATCATCATTGGATACGCCGATGTGACAATGGGCACTTTACCTGTCCTGTCATTTTAGAAGCAAATTGTCTTAAGTAATCACCTAAAACATCCCCTTCCAAGGTATTTTTTTTACTTCACATAGGAGACAGTATCTGTCATTTCCAACTGTGAAAAACAGAAAATATTCCCCCTACTAAGTGAAACAAGGTATGTTTTTGAAGCCTTTGCAGGCCTTCTGTTTAAATAAAGCTCTTTTTTAGCATAAAAATGCAATGCACACTCACAGGATCTCAGTGTTGTCAAATATTCAATTTAAACTCCCTGTTATTTACATTCTCCACCCTAACAACCATTATTACACCAGAGTTTTTCCCTGCAGTGAGCATTCATCCGTTGCGGGGCTGGTGTTATTACCGGAGCAATTCTCTTCACTGTGCGGTGTGCCAAAGCCCTAGCCGCTTTGTTCCCTTTGTCCCATCCAGCACCAAGCGGGTGTTCTCCACAACAGCAGGCAACGATTTCACATTTCTCAATAGTGGGTCAGATTTAAACGGAACGGATCGGAAGGGGTGGAAACCTGGAAACCACTTCAGTGCTGTGCTCAGGGGAGGGGAGAAGGCTCCCTTCCCTTTGCCCTGCTCCCAACTGCAGCTTCTGATGTGAGACGAGACAGCCCCAGCCTCTTCTGTCACTCATACAGACATTTGTTAGCATGCCTCCAACCAGGCTAAGGAATGCTGCCTCATTTCTCAAAGAGCTCTCTGCCATATGCTGTTTCTCTCTGGCCCAGGGGCCAGGCAGTAGAAGTAGCACATTCTGTTTGACTGTACTCACAGAGGCCAGTGGTGAGGGGCTGACTCCTCTTAATGATTAGTGGCTACACATCTGTGGGTTCTTTTATTTTGTGCCTTTTTTTTTATTCTGTTTTAAATTGATACATAATAGTTGTACATATTTACGGGATACAGTGCGGTGTTTTGATACAGGTGTACATTGTGTAAAAATCAAATCAGGGTAATTAGCATATCCATCACCTCAAACATCTATCATTTCTTTGTGGTGAGAATATTTAAAATCCCCCTCTTCTCGCTATTTTGAAACATGCAATTCAAATTTGTTCACCATAGTCATCCTAATCCTGACTAGCTGCGACTATGCTCCCACTGACTGATCTCTCCCGAATCTCCCTTCCTCCTACCATCTCCATTCTCTGGTAACCATCATTCTACTCTCTATTTCTATGGTTAAATTCTTTAAATTCTACACGTAAGTGAGATCCTATGGGGTATTAGTGTTTCTGGGCCTGGCTTATTGCACTTAATAAAACATCCTCTGGGTTCATCCATGTTGTTGCAAATGACAGAATTTCATTCCTTTTCATGGCAGAATAGTATTCCATTACGTACATATGGACATACATCTGATATATTGCCAGTTCGTTCCAGACCATTATAATAAAGCAAGTCACACTTGTTTTTTTTTTTTGGTTTCTGAGTGCACATAAAAGTTATGTTTGTACTATACTGTGGTCTATTAAGTGTGCCACAACATTATGCGTAAACAAACGTACATATCTTCATTAAAAATACTTTATTACTAAAAAATACTGACACAAAGACACAAAGTGAGCACATGCTATTGGAAAAAGAAAAGGTGCTGATAGAATTGCTCTACACAGGGTTGACACAAAGCTTTAATTTGTAAAGACCACAGTATCTGCAAAGTACAATAAGTGAAGTGCAATAAAATGAGGTATGCCTGTATTTCACATTGGTTTCATCCATTCATTCATTGATAGACACTTAGGTTGATTCCTTCTCTTGGCTACTGTGGATAGTGCTGCAATAAATGGGGATACACGCATCTCTTTGGCATACAATTTCATATCCTTTGGGTATATAGTCAGTAATGGGATGGCTGGGTCATATGGTAATTCTATTTTTAATTTTTTGAGGATCTTACATACTGTTTTCCATAATGGCTGTACTAATGTATATTCCCACCAACAGTATATAAGAGTTCTCCTTTCTCCACATCCACACCAGCATTTGTTATTTTTTGTCATTTTGATAATAGTCATTCTAACTAAAGTAGATGACATCTTACTGTGGTTTTGACTTGCATTTCCCTAGAATTTAATAATATTGAACACTTTTTCATATACTTGTTAGCCATTTGTAAGTCTTCTTTTAAGAGTTATCTATCCAGATATTGGGCTCATTTTTAAATTATATTGTTTTTCTGCTGAGTTGTTTGAGTTATTTATATATTCTGAATATTAACTTCTTGTCAGATGCATAGTTTGCAAGTATTTTCTCCTATGCTGTAAGTTGTATCTTTACTCACAGTAGTTGATTGTTTTATTTGCTGTGCAAAAGATTTTTTAGTTTGATGTAATCCCATTTGTCTATTTTCACCTTCGTTGACTGTACTTTTGGGTCTTATGCAAAAAATCTTTGCCTATACCAGTATCATGATATGTTTTCCCTATGTTTTCTTCTAATCATTTTATCATTCCTGGTCCTACATTTAACTCTTTAATTCATTTTGAGTTGATGTTTGTATATTGTGAGAAAGGAGGTCTACTTCATTATTCTGCATATGAATAGCCAATTTTTCTAGCATTATTTATTGAAGACAATATTCCTTCTCTATTGTGTGTTTTTGGCATCTTTATCAAAAATCAGTTTGCCATAAGTGTGTGGATTTATTTCTGGGTTATCTATTCTGTTCCATTGGTCTATGTGTCCATTTTTATGCCAATTCCATGCTGTTTTGATTACTATAGCTTTGTAGTATATTTTGAAGTCAGGCAGTGGCATTATATTTCTGTGAAGAATGTCATTGGCATTTTGATAGGGATTTCATTGAATCTATAGATTGCTTTGGGTAGTACAGACATTTTGACAATGTTAATTATTTTAATCTATGAGCATGGACTATCTTTCCATTAATTTGTGTCTTTTCAATGTCTTTTGTCACTGTTTTATAGGTTTAGTGTAGAAATCTTGTATCTCCTTAGTTAAACTTACATCTATTTTTTTTTGGTAATGATTGCAAATAGAATGGTTTTCTTGATTTCTTCTTTAGATAGTTTGCTATTAGTGTATAACATGCTACTGATTTTTGTTATGTGGATTTTGTATCCTGCAACTTTACCGAATTTGTATATCAGTTCTGACTTTTTAAGTGGAGTCTTTATTATTTTCTCTATATAATATGTCACCTGCCAACAGGGATAATTTAACTTTTTTTTTTCAATTTGGATGACCTTTATTTCGTTTTCTTACCAAATCACTCTGGCAAGGGCTTCCAGTACTATCTTGAATAAGAATGTTGAGAGTTGGCATCCTTGTCTTGTTTCAGATTTTAGAGAAAAAGATTTCAGCATTTTTCTATTCAGTATGATATTAGCTGCTGGTTTGTCATATATGACCTTGTATTAAGATACATTCCTTCCATGTCTCATTTGTTGAGAGCTTTATTGGCACATCATAACTGTATATATTTATTGGGTACAGTGTGATGTCTCAATACATGTATACATTGTGTAATCATCAAATCAGAATAATTAACACATGCATCATCTCATACATTATCATTTCTTTGTGGTAAGAACATTCAGAATCCTCTCTTCCAGCTGTTTTAAAATGTACAATAAATTGTTGTTAACTATATTCACCCTATATGGTGTTCGGTACAGCAGAACACCATAGCTACACATGTGTGGTTCTGACAGTATCTAGGCTGCAGAACAGTCTGTCACTGTGGCTGGGATGAGAACTTTCCTTCTGCTCCCTTTAACCTACACAGTGATTTTATCTTGAAGTCAATGGTCTTTTTTAAAATTGTTTTAATTATTTAAATTGCTTTACATATTTGGTTATAGAACTAAGGCAACTCTGTCACTGTAAACTGAAACCAGTGACATATTGGACAATTGCACATCCACAGTGGAAAGTAAATGAGCCAGAAACCATATTATATGAGAGGCCAGTGGAGATGGCCTCAGGGTAAAAGCTAAGGGCACAGGGTAAAATTCCAGAAACTCTCTGGACATGTTTGGGAGTTGATGCTAGTATAATACTCTAGACAGAGTCATTGCAGATTTCATTTACTGATGCAGGCAGCATCAGCGCTATTCTCTTGTGATCTGTTCTAATTCACTCTTCTGAGTTGTTTTAATTCCTATTCTTGAATACTGAAATTATCTAAAAGCAGGGTGTACTACTTCGCTATGCTGTATGGCAGTAAAAATGCACAGTCACTTTCTTTAAGATGCCATTGATTTCAAATACACTAGGCAGTAACTGGGACCATCAAATCCATCCCCCTGTTGTACCTTAGAAAGTTGGGGCTGGAGAAACAAAAGTAACTTGTTTTACAAAGTCCCGAGTTTCTCTACTGGCAGAGCAAGGCTAAAAACCACAGTCTCCTAAATTTCAGTTCCCTTTTTGTGACCACACTTTGATGCTCCCAATTCATAGGCAGAGTTTTAAATTACATTCATTTTAAATTCTGTGAATGATTTCTTTAATCCCTTCAGATACTTAAACCAGTGAAGCTAGTTTTTTAAAAAGTGTGCAGACCATATAAACTCATGCCTCCACTATTTTTCTCTACTGGTTGGACTGTCAATATCCTGTCTACAGTTGATGAGAAGACTCCTAGCATGAAAAATGTTGGAAGCTTAGGAATAGCTGGCTTAAAGGAGCTAAACCAGAAGAACAGAACTCACCTCTACAGGGGAAGAATAAGTAGCACACCTCATCAAGGCTGAGAGGGCTGGTGAAATAAACACAACTTCCATTTAGGGACCAGGCTCCAGGAAAAGGGACCTAGGGGTAGATTTCTAGACACAGCAGTCAGCACTTGGGGTACATGCTGAGGACTGTACAAGGAGACCAAAGCAAGATACATGAATATGCAGCAGTCTAAAAAGCACTGGAACCCCAGGTTCTAGGTAGAAGGGCAACAATTTATTCCCAGACCTCTCTCATTGCCAAGCAGGGCTCTCATTGGCTCAGGGACTTCCTAAACCTATCATGCTTCTCACATAACTAAGCAGAAGTAAGCAGGTTCCAACCCACAGGAATTCACTATCCACCCCCATTACGATTCTGTCTACACACCAGCCACGTGCCTGGTCTGGTATTCATCATGTGAAGAACTCCTTGAATCAGGACAAATTTCTGAACAAAGACAGAGCACTCTAACCAGTGAACAGTAAAGAAAAGTTAGGGTGTCAAGGGGCAGACATATTTGGAAGACTGGGTTGTTGGAGCTTCATGTCCATTTGCAGCGAGCTAACTTTCCGGAATAGGGGGCTAACGTGTAGAAAGCTGATTTATGCAGTGAGATAGGCTCAAACTCACCGAGTTTATGACTCAGCAATGTCTGTCTGATATTTATTACCACTCAAACAGACCGGCAGTCATAAATCCAGCTTCATTTTTAGTTAAATGGCTCCTATCATGAGACAAAGGAACAAAGGGGAGACATCCACAGCTGTGTTATTTATCCTGCACCTCACTGAAGAACAGGAAACAATGTCAAAATAAATAAGTCATGCTGTAGCCAATTCATATTTATATATGCATATATGCATGTACGCTGCATACAAATACTATGTAAGAACATATGTTGAACTCTGTTCTTCCTGCAGGAAAATGTTGTGAGGGAGCATGTCTTTTCCCTCTGTGCTAGAGTAAAACTGATCTGAAGCTCTCCTCACTTACCTGCTCCCAGACACCAAGAGATAGCAGCTTACATAAAGAGGTAGGAGAAGGGCTTGTAACCGGCCCATCTCCTCACTTGAATATTCTTCAGCCATATGCAAGGGTGAGGTCCTCGTACTGATTGACAGTCTGACTGGCTGCTGGCAGAGAGCATGAGGCTTGGGGGATGGGAGGGGGTGCTGGCAGAGATAACATGAGTGAAGATGAACGGGAGGAGGGATTCACACCTACAACTTCTGGAACACTTTGAGTTCTACCTTTCTGGGGAGCTATTTGCTATGGGTTTTTTTTATTAGCACTGATCCTCTCCTTCATATTGCATATTTTTAATATTCAAAATGAGGGAGATGGATAAAATGGCCTCAAAGGTCTCTTCCGGCTCTCCGCTGAATGTGGACTGCACAGTTATTAGCTAATTTGATGATCGAGAAGGGAAGAAATGCACTTAGTAAGTTTGTTTCCTCTTTACAACTCCGCTAGAAGAAATTCTATTATCCTCACTTTAGACACTGGGTAACTGAAGCTTGTCCAAGATCTCAAGGCAATGAATGGCAGAATTATATTCTAAATCTAGGTTTTCTAACTCCTGTACCATTTCCCCTAGAAGGACATTCTTTGGAACTTTATATTCAATAACTAATTACTTAATATGTAAATATATGATAAACAATATAACAATCCTTTTACTACTTGTTATAAACTGGATAACTAGAGTTTAGTGCAGAAATCGGTTTTATTATTGGTTTTTCCCTTTTAGGGATACCAATCTCAATTCTCAGAAAAAGTTGGCTAAAGGAGATAATTTCAAAAGCAAAAGGGCGTATCTACCTCAAATCGCAGGAATAAGTCAGAAAGTATCAGTCATTTCCTAAAAGTGGGGACTGTATTCCTTCGTGCACTCCACAACTACAGAGAAGAGACCCTGAGGGAACAAAGATGTGTTACTAAGTACAAACGCAGAAAGACTGAGTCAAATCCCCACAGAGAAAGGCTGGCCATGCATCAGGAAGATAAGCAGTTTTTGAACCTGTAAGAGACTAGAAAGAAACAAGCAAACAAACAAACAAAAAAACCCTCAAGCACTTAGTTCTTTACAATTCAACACTATCAAAGACATAAGTGGTTAATATTAGCCCCCAGGGGGAACATAATTTTATTACACACCTCCATAGGTGGCTTGTAAAGGGTATTAGATTAGGTTTCATCACAATTAAACTCTCTACACCTAAAGGACACCAAAACTGATAGATTATATAAAGAGACAGGAGATGGGCATGTAATTGGCCTTCAGTTAGGTGGTAAAGAAAGGGATAACGAGGAAAGAAGCTTTTAGACATATAACCAGTTGAAAGTGGAAACTGTTGGCTTTCAAAAAACTACATCTCCAAAATGGCAAATATCTCTTATATACCGATTGTATTGTCCTGTTACCAGTCACCTTTTTAATAGCAATGTGCTCTGGTTAAACCAAAGAGTGGTGGAACAAAAGACAAAAAGACTAGACACCCCAAGGTTCTGAAAATGGGCCAATCCAAATGAAAGCCACCAGGTGGATCTAACAAGAGACACGAAGCATTGATTCACAAGAAGAAGGATGACAAACTTCAACCATTTATGGATGGCCCTAAAGCCAACAGTGGATGTCCTCCAAATGGGGACAGCTGAGGGCAGCGGTTGTGTTTTAGCTGCAGGCTGTGCTGACCCTGAGTCTCTAAGATGCCCGCCTAGGATAAGGGCTGCTGTAGAACGCCTTCCTTGCATAGTGACTGCCCATGAGTCCATTATTCTTAAAAATCGGTCAAAGATATTATCATTTGAAAAACACAGAAATATTCTGACTTCTCTGCTTACACAGATCTAGTATTAACAAGTTATTTGGAACTAATATCAGAGAAACTAATCATATCCCCTGATTATGAGCTTCTTAGAGACTATTTAAGCCAGAGTAGTGGATCAATGGGACCTGGGATTGACTTAACATGGTAACTCTTTGAAGTATCAGCTGTAAAATCATTAGCACTAACGTTATGAACCCTGATTAACACCCCATCCAACCATAAAGACAATTTCAAGAAATACAAGAATTTTAAAAAATTGATCTTGAAGTAGAACTTTTGGCCACTTTTGGATGGTCTTAGTGTCAGACACTTAATTGAGCAACAATTCAAGTAGAAAATGTACTGATAATTCTCAAAAGAGAGTTGTGAGTGGGATACAAGAGGGAATCCATTATTGTATGTAGCCATTTCTCACTTTTCATTAATTAAAAAAAAATTTTTTTTAATGTACCCGTCAAATGTGCTACATCATACATGACTCAACTTTCTGAAGTTGGAGCATTCCTACCTCTCACTGAACCTGGTAACCTCTTGAAGGATGAGGAAACTTTAGCCTGGCTTTCAAACAACCACAGTTAACTCAAGTTTGACACATTACCATAGTTTCACGGTATCTCAGAAACAATGTAACCACCTATGGGAGGCTAGTGGTGGGAGGCATGTAAAATTGGATTTTTTTTTCCCCTGGCTTATGTAATTTGAAGATTATAGAATGTAGTTTTTAAAGGTCAGAACGAATTGCTAATTAAGTGGAGGCATTTGAAATTAGCAAATAAAACTGCTACTCAGAATAGTGACTAAGGAGTAATTAATCATATGGGGGAAAATGGCAGCACAGTTCAGCCAGCAGTAAAATGGTCTTTTAACTAGTTACCATAGAGCCTTCAGATGGCGTTACTAAGAAACTGTTAGATATTAATTCCATTCTTTTCTCTTTAGGCTATATCCTTTAAAAACAATAGTGCTCAACATTTTTCTGTGAAGACACAGATCAAGTTCATCTGCACAGCCTCGCTTGCAGATGTTTAGAAACATGTGGACAAGCTATGATTTCCCTTTACCTTTTACTCAACATGGGCGTGAAGTAAGGTTTACATTATCATAGTCTTCAGTTTAAATCTGCTCTACTTTTTATATAACTCACTGATGAACCTTGGAATTTTAATTATTAGAACACGAAATTACTTAATATACTTCTCAAACCAATGCTGAGACTCCTTCCTTTCCTTCTTTGAAAATGCCTTTTTTTTTTTTTGAGACAGAGTCTTGCTCTGTTGCCCAGGCTGGAGGGCAGTGGCCCAATCTCAATTCACTGCAACCTCTGCTTCCTGGGTTCAAATGATTCTCCTGCCTCACCCTCTGGAGTAGCTGGGATTATAGGCATGCACCACTATGTCCAGTTACTTTTTGTATTTTTAGTAGAGATGGGGTTTCACCATGTTGACCAGGCTAGTCTCGAATTCCCGGCCTCAAGAGATCTGCCTGTCTCAGCCTCCCAAAGTGCTGGGATTACAGGTGTGAGCCACCGCCCCCCAGCTAAAAATGCCTTCCAAAAACATTTTGGTTTGATTTCCAGGTGCTTTTTGTTTCCCTAGGTGCTATATCTGTCAGTCTTGGGTTAGATGCTCTCAATGCATGCTAGGATTTCATTTCACATCAAGATTTTTATATCTTAAATTTAAAGCCAAATTTACAAACATGAATATTACAATCAAGTATTCAGACAGTTGATTTGACATGCACATCTTAAACTAGAAAACAAATTAAGACAGGATTTATACAGAGATCCATATTTTTAAGCACTTGATATTTATTAATTAGCTAATCCACACCAGAATCCTACAAGGTAGCCTAGCATGTCTTTATTATGAATAAATTAGGTGAGAGCCAGAAAAAAAAAGCTGTCTCCACAATTACATGTTGATTGGACTCTCCTTGTCTGGTCACGAAAGAAAAACAATTCCTCATGTAAGTGGGTCAAATGAATAATGACATTTTGTTTGGATGGACTATAAAGAGAGTATAGTTATTCTATTACCTGGCAGTTTAAAAAGGTAATTTTCTTCATGGGGCTTTAATATTCTGTGTTCGCACTGACCTGTCAGATATTTCTGACTCAAAAGATCAGCTTTGGAAAAGTTAGGATGCCCTGACGCTCCACCCCTAGCCCCACCTGGAAGATTCAAATTTTCCTGTGGGAGTTTTACTACTTTTCATGTATCTTAAATTTTTCATCCTTTGGTCTAGCTGACCTAATAAACTCATGTCAATAAAAAAGTGTAAAGACTCTTTCAGTTCCAATTTATGGTTATGTGTCACCTAACAGGCAAGTGAGACACAAATCCTATTTGTCTTTCTAGTTAAGCAATTGCAGATGAGAGTTTTATTACTACCTTTATCAGCCAAAGGAATCACTGTAGTCCTCTCTACTTAGCAGATTACTTTATGACTGTATATATTAGTTCACTGGGCTTCAGAGACTCTATTTAACAAAGCCTCATTAATTTGAGTTTCACTACCATGGTATTTGTGGACCCTGGCACAGGTGCTACCCTGAAGCTAACCTCTGTACTGAAGAAGAAAAACTTTTTGCAAAGTAAATTAACTGCATGACCAAGACTATTGGAGTGTTTTATCTTTTTAAGAAGACAATTTCAATCACTTAACCACTCACCTTTTAAATACAAATAATTTTACTCTGATATAGCATAAGGAGTCCATTATGCTACATGGTTTGTGTGTTATGTTAATTTTGAATCATTTCCCCCCTGCTGCAGCAAAACTTGAAATGGGCAATATTTGGTTAGTTTAGTTAACATAATTATAAATACTCTAGAATAGCAAAAATACTTTAAATACTGATAATTTGAATAATTTCACTCTTTCAAATATACAGAGTTATCTCCTAGTTCCTTTGAATTAACATTTTACAGAAAATCATGACTCATGTTCTCAGCTTGCCGGGAGTCTCTGACGTGTCAGCACCTCCAGGGTGGACTGGACCATAAGACAGGGGAGGCACCCCGGGTCTGTGTGGGTCTCTTTCCTCTCCTTCAGAATTGACGTGGTTATTTGAAAACATTTACCTTCCATCCCACTCCCGTCCACTCATAATAAAAATGGGAAGGTAAGATATGACTTAGCTAAACAAACATAACCAAAGCCAAACAAAAAAGACAACCACAAACAGTTAGCTTTCCAAGCGGGAATGTTTCCATTCCAGAATTCCCAAAATAGAAACAACGTTAGTGGCCCCTTCCTGCCTAAAATGGAATATGTCATCTCCAGGGTACACTAGAATGATAATTTCCATTATCTGCATGGGGGAAAAATAAAGAAATTTGAAAACAGACAAACCCACAAAACCTCTGGCAGGGTATTCACTTGCATTTGACAGGTTGCCAAGGAGCAACGGTATTTAGATGGGGAATTCTGAAAGAATCTAATTAGTATAGCCACAAGCTTATCTATAAAGGGTTTGGCATAGCCTCTCTGTAAAGCAAAAGAAATCTATGTTCATAGACTTTTCTATATTAGGTTATTTAAAACACACACAGACACACACAGACACAGACACACATACACACACAAACACACACAACACGTTAGGGCATAAGCTCACTCACTAAACCCAAATAGAAACAAAGTGTTTTGCTGTTGTTGCTGTTTTTACTTGGACAATGCTTATTTTACAGCGGAATTGACAAGTAAAGCCTTATTTTACATATCCAAAGAAACGCCATCACGGGAGGTTTGTAGGTTGCTGTGTGCTTTCCAAAACAGCAAAATAGATTTCTTCCCATCCAACCCCCTTTCTTCTCATAGAGTAGGATGTGGCTGGTGGGGCTGCCTCTCTCTACAGGCACAAGAAACCGGCAGATCTGGTCCCCCCTGAGCGGGCCCTGCTGGAGGGGAATGGTGCCAGATTTCGACCACAGGGCAACAGGCTCCTTCATAACAACACTGTGCATTTCTGTGTCATTTTGTTTATTGCTCACTGAGTTGTTGCCACCTCAGCTCTTGGTGGGGAAACAGTGGGTGTCCAGAAGTTCCTGACACGGGGAGATGGATTGCCTAAGGTCATTAGGTACACAGGGCGGCCCCAGCCAGATCCCAGCTGGTGCGTGCACGGCATTGTCTGTAGAAGCTCAACATCCCACTTTGTAACCAGGCTGCAAGACACCAAGTCCAGTCACCCTGGAAAAGAATTAAACCTGGAGAAAGAGCCTCATGATCTGCACTCAGACGCTCCCCATCAGAAAGCAGCAGTTTTAATTATGTGTCGTGCTCTTTCCAAAGTGAATGAGTCTTGGCTCAGCAATAGGACTTCAGTGAGAAATAGAATAGGGGACCCCGCCTAGTCCAAGGCTGCCATTTCTTCCGATTTTTCTCACTTCTTTCCAAATCATCAGTATCCCCAATTAAAGCCCACAGTTCAGGCCAAACATCATAAAAAAAATACTCATTTACTTCCAACTCATTCTGGGGTTTATAATTCTTTTGGATGCTTTTGGGGGAATAAAATTCACCAAGGTCAAGGGCTGTGAAGACGTTTTTGCCTAAGAAGATCATCATGCAGGTGGACTATTTCTTTTCCTAAGCTATTATTTGGCAGCTTGCAAAGAGGACTTGGCTTAACCTTGAGAAACTGTTCTTTGAATGATCAGAAAAATAGGATGAGACTTCTTCCTTTATTTACTGTCTTCATCTTGGTTGTTCAGATGGCAAACCTGGCTCCTGTGCTGGAGAACAGAGGACTGATGTTTGTCCATTTCATACTTTCCACTAACGGTGATCTGTTCCGGTTCTGTGCATGTCACCCTTAACTGTGTCCAACATGATGAAAAAAGAATATATATTTCCGGATAGAGGTGGTTGACATCACAATCATTGAGGATTTAACAGAATAATTATGCTCTGAGGAAATCTAGAATAAATTGAAAATTTAAATTTTTTCACTGTCTTTCAGTTTGAATAACGCTCCACCTGTTTGCTACAGGATCATCATTTAGAACATGTGCTAAATATGTTATCAGGAAAGAATTTAAAAATCCATCCAGATATCATAACTTACCCCAAAATTAAAAAAAAAAGGAAAAAGAAAAAAAGAAACCTCATTCGTTTCCAAAAATCAAGATCAGTCGCATGTTAATCTGTGAATCCTTGTAAGAAATGTTCATTGTTCAAGAAAGAAGCCTCTTCTGGTGGTTGATAAGCAATTCTCCACGGCAGAGAAATGCTGATATTTTGTTCTTATCTCTTGATTGATGCTGTCACTACTTATTCTTCAGGCTATAAGACAGAAGGAAACACAGTCTTACCTTCTTTCATAATTACAAATTCCAGCACCTTTTTCTCTCCCCACCCCCGTCTCCTCTCTACTTCTCATGTTATCTTAACCATCAAGTTCAAATGAATCTGACTTTATAAAGGTACTCATTCAGGTTCTAAGTAACCTGTAGATACAATATCTCCATTACTAATACCATCTCCACATATGTACAAGAAAATGTGTACCTCTACATTGTCAATCCAGACACTCAATTCATTCCAAATGTTCTTAAAATAAAAATAATGAATTGATTTTTATTTATGGCATGCTGCATACACCCAACTCTAAGTTTCAGCTGTAACTACATGTAGAAACCTCTTGTTGAAAGTGGAGAGTGACTGGGCACGGTGGCTCATGCCTATAATCCCAGCACTTTGGGAGGCCGAGGTGGGCAGATCATGAGGCCAGGAGACTGAGACCATTCTGGTTAACACGGTGAAACCTTGTCTCTACTAAAAAAAAAAAAAAAAAAAATATATATATATATATATATACACACACACACACACACAAAACTACCCAAGCGTGGTGGTATGCGCCTGTAGTCCCAGCTACTTGGGAGGCTGAGGCAGGAGAATCACTTTAACCTGGGAGACGGAGGTTGCAGTGAGCCAAGATGCACTGGGCGACAGAGCAAGACTCTGTCTCAAAAAAAAAAGAAAAGAAAAGAGAAAGTGGAGAGCAGGCAACATTACAGCGGCTAGATTTCAAATTAATGTAAGCCTCATTCTCTGCTCATTCAGAATTTTCTCTGTTAGATGAATAGAAAAAAAATTGTTTCTAGCTTTACTTGCAAAAAGTATTGATTTAATCAAATTGAGAGCTAAATTGAAGGAGTTTTAGTTTTGTTTCTTTGTCTTTATGACAAGAAGATACTACCACTTACCACCTGCCTACTACGTGTCATGAATTTTACATTTACTTTACATTTTAATTTAATCCCCAGACCAACTTTAATATGTGTACCATTTCCACCCCCTTTAAAAGTGAGAACACTGAGGTTTCATTTGGCTAAATTAATGGCTCAAGATCAAACAGCAGTTAAGGGGTGGAACCTGAACCCTAGAAAAAATCAAAAGCAGGAAGTGAAAGAGCTTGTTGACATCATATGCAGGGGGATTTCTTGCATACTACTGAACATGTGCTCCAGCTGAAAGGAGGCTGCTGGAAAATCATCTTCTAGTGGTGGCCATTTCCGCTAAAGTATATTTTAGAGGGCAGGATGGCAAAAGTGTTAGAGCAGGTTAGAATCTCCCATCTTCCATCGCTAAGATCCAGATGTCTCACTGGCAATCTGGTAAAGGAAAATTCAAAAGCTACAAAGGAAAATTCTATCACTCACCTAGAAACACAGAGCATATGTTGAAATTTCATTTTCCAAAAAAAAAGTGCTGTCATAGAATATTTTTAGGATCTGAATAAGAATTTGAACGTTGGTATAATGTAGACAAAAAGAAGGCGACTATGTGCATATTTTTAAAAATAGCTTCGAAATTTTTGAAATTTTGCCTTAGCGTGACCCTGGTAGCTACAGCCACTTTTTAGTAGTTGTTATAAAAATTAAAATACTGTTTTAGAATCTCATATTCTGCCACCATCTGGTCACGACCTGAGGAAATTCTACAGTCCTTGTCATCTTCACAAATTAATGTGACATAAAGGTTGAAAGTTCTCACTAAGCAAACAACTATAATTTCATTTTTATAAACTGCAAAGATGAACACTTTTTAGGTTAAAATGAGTTTGAAGCACAGCATCTTCATATAATAGTAAGAAGAACAAATATTCACAGCGAAACAAGTCTTTAGTCATGATTACATCGTTAGAGAAAACCAGATGAAAGGGTTTTTTTTTAACTTATAGTAAAAGTAGTATATTAAGAACTTAATCCCTTAATGAGGAAAAATATCATACTCTTCCTTTTTATAGTCATCATAATTATTTAGATCCTTTCTGAATACACAGAAATAATGACAAATTAAAATGTCTTTCAATTCCACACAGCTTTTGTAATTATTCATCCATTGCTGTTATTATTGCTGGAAAGGCTTCACATTTTAGTAAGCATCCCATTTGATACAAAAGAACATGGAAAATTTTACTGCTATTAATAAACACACAGCCAACCAATCCAAGAAGAAAATTCTTTTCATCTGAGAGATAAGCTGCATAATTCATGTATTTTCAGAAATTTCTTTAAATAGAAAATTGAAGAAAGGCATAGGGAAAAGAATTCATCACATAGTTTCCATTTGTGGTAAGGGGCAGTCTTTGTTCTCGGACAGCCTTAAAAATGATTACATCTAAAGAGAGATTTTCAGTCGGACCATACACATACCAGTCATACTCAGATAGCTCACCTTCTTTTTGACATATATGAAACCATAAACATCATGATGACATGGCCTCAGTTTCACATTTGCTACCCTTTTTTTTTTTTTGAGATGGAGTCTTGCTCTGTCACCCAGGCTGGAGTGCAGAGGTGCAATCTCATCTCACTGCAACCTCCGCCTCCCGGGTTCAAGCGATTCTCCTGCCTCAGCCTCCCAAGTAGCTGGGACTACAGGCGCACACCACCATGCCCAGCTAATTTTTGTATTTTTAGTCGAGACAGGGTTTCACCATGTTGGCCAGGATGGTCTCAAACTCCTGACCTCAGGTGATCCACCTGCCTCGGGCTCCCAATGTGCTGGGATTACAGGCATGAGCCACCACGCCTGGCCCACATTTGCTACCTTTCTAAAACTAATGTAACTGGGTATTAATAGGAACTTTTCATGGGGTCTCGAGAAGCAGTTAGAAAAATGTTGGGCAATTTGGAATGGGTACCTCCGCCTTCTCAAAACACAAGTGTCCATGTCAGGGAATATGGCGCTACACAGAACTTCTGTGACCTCCAGCCCCTATTAAAGTCTTGGCCACACAGGGCATGTGATGGCCTTCTAGAACAAGCCAGATAAGAATCACATCTGCAGGAACAGGAATATCCGAAAGCTTCAGGTTTTTCCACCACTAGTCTTTCCCCTTATTCTCATCCTGAAGATCCAGGACAGGGAGATTCTCCGACCTAGTTTTCAGACAGAAGTCTTAAGACAGACTAGTAAGGACCATCAGAAATGGTTTCACCATTTAAAATGGCCAGAAATGTACACAGTCTTCCTGGGATATTAACACTGTGGGGAAGAATGAAGAAAGCACTTTGACCACATGAGTTTCAAGGTGGCAGCTAGAGAAAGATATAATGATTAATTGGTACCACACTGAATGTGGGACTGTTAATAAACCAGTGAAAAAACAGAGCAGAACATCCCTAGCCATGATAAAGCCTCGTTTCTGAGAGCCAGGTAGCAAGCTTACAGGGACAGGGAAAGGCAAGCATGGGCCATGGGGTTTACATGAAATGATCTGGCCAGAATTTGTTAGATGAAGAGTCATGTCTAAAGCATTTTTTTTCACAAAAATGTTGCTGAACAGTCATGACTTGGAATTTGTTCAGCCTATTGCCTGAGAACTGAATGACATCCAAGGACGTAACACTTTGGCCCCATTAATTAAAACAATGCAGTGATAAACCAAATTAAGTTATGTTTCCAAAACTGAACATCTCCCAATTTCTATTCTTGTATCCCCTAACTTGGCAAATAAGTATTGGAGACAAAAGCGCAGTGTTTTCCCTGGCCAGTTCATTTCTCTCCCTCAGGACATAATCGATCCCAAATCTTATTGGCCTCTTATTTCACTCTTAAATGTGCGATTTCCTCTGCATCCCCTGCCCCCACGTCCTACTCCAGGTCCGAGACATTGCACCAGTGTTCCATCTGGGATGTTTGCAGTCAGCTCGGCGGCCTCATCACACTGGTGCTGCAATGCCTCACTGGGCTCCCAGCACCTTCTGGAGAAAATAAAAATGCCTTAATATGACACATAAAGGTCACTGTAACGTCACTGGCATCTTCTTCTCCAGTCCCGTCTTTTACTCATTACCCCTTGTGATTACTTCAAGTCTCCAGATCACAGAAAATCAAATGAAGTTCCTCTGCGTGCTGCATCTCACATGTTGCCACGGTTGGTGCAGGCTGCTCCTTCTGCTTGGAAACTCATCCCCTACATCTCTGCTTGCCCAGCCTCTCCTATCCCCCTTGGTGGAAACCTGCTTCTTCCAGATCGTCTTTCCTGAATTTACCCTGACATAACAAAATGTATTTGGAATATTTTGAGCAACCACCAGGTAGCAGAGAACAGAAGTTTAAGAAAACACCCAAGCTACAGCAGGAAACTGCTGTGCTTAAGACAAAAAGTACAAGATGTTTTGCTTCTGAAAAGGGTAAATGTCAGGGGGGATGACGGAGTTTGGAGAAAAAGAGAGAAGAGAAAGGGAATGTGAGAGAAGGGGAAGAGGTCTGGGGAAAATGGAATCAGGAAGATGGCTTTGTGCTCTACATGGTGTTAGCTCTGTATGACAACCAAATCTTCAATACAGTTGTCCAGACAATTAAAATACTTCCAAAATGATCATTTTTATTGGAAGCCTATGTAGTCTGATTGATACAGGGAGTGGGGGAAAAGAAGCACTCAAGTGTACAGGGGGAGAAAGATGCAGAGAGATCGTAAGGTGTTGGGAATCAAAGCGGATGCAGGACTTTGGACCCTAACAGATTATAGACGTTGTTGGGTAGTTCTAAGCCAATTCAGGATGACTGAAAGTGAGATGGGGTTCAGCTGACACCTCTGAGATCTGATGAACACAAGAATGTACCCAAAACCTTCTTGAAAAAGGCAAATCCCAAATGGTTTAACCCATGGAATAAAGAAATAATTTAAGAAAATTTGGGCTAATTCAGAGAAAAGTCAGGTATGAGGAACATTCAATAAATTATGAGCATTTAAAAGTATAGCATTTTTAAAATACTTATACTCTAGCAAAATTGACAGGACCGATTTGTAATTAACTTCCCTGAACACCTAAGAAAACAAGCCTCCTCTGCTTATACAGAATTTGCATTGTTTATATGCAAATGAACACTCCTGATGTGCTTTAGAACAGTTTATTCCCTTAAGAAGGCAAATACTCTCTTTATAATCTTGTTTACACTATTCATTTGCTTTGCAAAACATTTTTCATAAAATCACAAAATAATGAAATGTTAGAGCCAGAAGGGATCCCAGAGGTGATCTAGGGAAGCTGAACATCATCATTTTACAGGTGAGAAAACTTGCCAGAGTTCCTAATATATAGGCGTCCTCATCATTCCTGAGATCCACACGGTCACCCCCCTGAGCTCCCTTATTTTGGGTGACTCCATTCCCTCCTACTTTGGAGGTTCTAGCTACAGCTGAGGCAGAGCAAGTGGTCTGCAAAGTGCTAGGCTTTGAGCATCATCACGACCCTGTAAACCAAAAACAAAATTCTAAGCAACCGTACCCCATAACCATTAGAATGGACTTCCTGCTCAGCCAGGCTCTTTTAAAATTTAACCTAAGAAACTGTTTCAGGCCATGAAGGGAAGTGGGGTTGGACAGGCCTCATGATGCCTCTCCAGCATGAACCTCGACACAGACTTTTAGTCTGATAGAAACACTTTACACCCCATTCTCTCTGGAGTCCGCTACCTGAAGGCTTCCTCTGCATATAAAAACTTGGGTATCCACAACACTTTATCTTAACCCAGACAGTCCTTTCTGTTAATCCCAGGTCTTTGGACAAACTGAACCAATTGTCAACCAAAAAATGATTAAATTTACCTATAGCCTGGAAGCCCCCGAACCCCGCCTCCAGTTGTCATCCCTTTCTGGACCAAACCAATGTATTTCTTAAATGTATTTGATTGATGCCTCATGCCTCCCTAAAATGTATAAAACCAAGCTACATCGCGATCACCTTGGGCACATGCTCTCCGGACCTCCTGAGGGCTGTATCACTAGCAACGGAAACTCATGTTTGGCTCTGAATACAGCTCTTTAAATATTTTACAGAGTTTAACTCTTCGTGGACAACCTGTTAGCCTCCTGGTCCGAAGTGAGAGAGAGCTCAGTGCCCCTCTTCTAGTCACTTGCAGAACTGAAAATCTGGTAAATCCTTGTTTGTTTCCAAGCCCCAGCTCCTGCATTCCCTCCCCTAACCTTCCCTGACTCCCTCTCTTCCCTCAACCCCTTTCTAGTTAAAGCTTTCTTTTGTTTCCTTTATTACATTTGTTCTTTCTTTCTCTTTCTTTTCCTTCCTTCCTTCCTTCTTTGTTTTCTCTGAGACAGAGTCTTGCTTTGTCACCCAGGCCAGAGTGCAGTGGCACCATCTCAGTTCACTGCAACGTCCACCCCCTGGGTTCAAGCGATTCTCTTACCTCAGCCTCCTGAGTAGCTAGGATTACAAGTGCCTGCCACCATGCTCGGCTAATTTTTGTAGCTTTAGTAGAGATGGGGTTTCACCATGTTGTCCAGGCTGGTCTTGATCTCCTGACCTCGTGATCCACCCGCCTCAGCCTCCCAAAGTGCTGGGATTACAGGATTGAGCCACCACACCCAGCCCTTTACTGCATTTTTCTAAGTGCTTTTCTTTATTGTTTCAGCAGCCACGCCATATTGCAATATTTTGTGTACTGTCTGTGTCCTCTTCAAGGAAGCCTGAGGACAGTGTCTCTCTATTTGTGTATATTCAATGCTTGCTACAAGGTCCAGCACACATTAGGACATAATCTTTCCTAAATAAACACATGAGGAAAATCAGAAAAGGGATCACTTGGCACACTGGGAGGAGCCTCATTCCCAGATCCTCACATTTCTCATGGACTGACCTATCCTGGGCAAGTCCATTCCCATCCTGCATTTTCAGATAAGAAAAACAATTAAGTGTTGAAAGCATTCATATCTCTATTCTTATCTCCTTCTGCTATTCTTCTAACATATTCAAATGGTTTGTGATTGAAAGTTAGATTTTAAACTGGATTTTAAACTTCCGTATTAATTGTTACTAATTCAATGTTCATATACAATGTTAATAATTTCATTTAGCCTCAGTTTATCCATCTAAAAAGCAAAGACATTGATAATATCTTCCTCTTAGGAATGTTATGAAGATCAAATGATATAGTGTAGACAATTGTGACCAATAACCACTAAACATTTAGGAATGCTTGTTTCCTTACTCTTAGTTACTTGAAAGAAAACTTTCTGATGTAGCTGTTGTACAACAAAGAGTTTGTTGGGTCTTTTCTCCAAGCTCTTGAGGTGGAGGTCTAAGCCCTTGGGATTTCCCAAATGATAGCAGTATCTTTGTAATTCATGGTAGAACTTGACAGCTTACACTAATGAGGAGGCTCACAGTGAGTCCCTAGACAGTTTCAAGAAGGCTGGCCAAGCTGGAAAGATAAACTGTGTGATTAGACGGTGGGTTGAGGCCAAATAATAGTAGCCCAACCTTCAGGGAGAAGAGAGAGGCTGGAGATTGAGTTCAGTCACATGACCAATGATTCAGTCATATCTAAGTAATGAAAGCACAATAAAACTCTGGACACCAAAGCTCAGTTGAGTGAACACATCAGTGTGATGAGGGAGTATTGTGTCTTGATGAGATGAGTGCAAAGGGGTTCCCAGAAAAACTCCAACCAGCCTGCGGACTGTGATGGAGCCTCAGGAAGTTTGTGCCCTTTGCAGTGGGAAGCAGCCTGGCCCCGCCTCTTCCTGTGTGGAATCTGGGATTCAAGCTGCAGGCGGGAAGCGCACCGGCAGGGACTCTGGCTTGTGGAGGGTCCCTCTTTCCCTTTTTCCCCCTTTTCACTCAATAAAACCCTGCCTTACTCACCCTTCGAATTGTCTACAAGCCTAAATTTTTGTGGTCATGTGTTCATCTTTAGCTGAACTAAGGAAAAGTCCCACAACGCTGATTTCACAAGAAGAAGACATACAAGCTCCACATTTGGGACCCTCCTAGACCTTCTACTATGTATCTTGTCATTCGGTTGGTCCTGATTTGTAGCCTTCATAATACAACTGGAATTGCAAGTCTAGCTCTCTCCTGAGTTCTGACACTCCTTCTAGGTTATCAAACTTGAGGAAGTAGTGGGAACCCCAAATTTGTAGCCAATTGGTCAGAAGTGCAGGTGTCCCGGGACCCTCAGAGCTTGTAGCTGACATCGGAAGTGAGGGGATCTTGCTGAAGACTGTGCCCTTAACTTGTGAAGTCTGCACTAACTCTAGGGAGCTAGCGTCAGAACTGCATTTCAATATTGCATTAGCAAGCCTCTCTGATTCTGTTTCTGTTTTTTAGTATACAGAGCCCAATCCCACTCCATGCTGGCAGACATTGAGAGCATTCAGGATGCCAGGCCAGGAATTTCTCTGCAGAGGAGCATATATGGGAGACGCGGAGAAATGGGTACCCAAGAGTGAGGTTTATCATCAAATGCCCAACTTCAAATCCTGGTTCTGGCATGTAGTAGTTCTATTGCTTTTGCCTCGGTTTCTTGGACTTTAAAATGGGTATAACATAATAACACACAGACCTCACAGGTCTGCTGTGAAGATTAAAGAAATTAATATATGGAAGTATTACATACCTGGTACATATGGAGCAACAAATAAATGTGATCTATTATTATTATTTATTTGCTACATGGGCCTTGGTTTTAGGCTAAGTCAATGACTAAGTCATATAATTGGCAGAAACAGAGATGGGACTGAAGTCAGATATGCCTTCTAGAAGCCAGGAGTAGCCCTGGTTCTACCTGTTCAAGGGCAAGCAAAGGACCATGGGAAATGGTGGGATGTGCCAAAAGGATGTTGCGGGGGAATGTTAATATTTGATGAGCTCAAAACTCCCCCCCTCAACAAAAGCTACAATGGTCTAGTCCACATTGTCCACTTAGGTACCCAGTAGCCCTGTGTGGCTATTTAAATATAAAATAATTAAAATTAAGTAGAATTTAAAATTCAGTTCCTTAGTCACACTAGTCACTCTCAAGTATTAGCAGTAGAGTCTGGCCGGTGGATACTGTGTTATAGAGTAGATCCAAAACATGTCTCTCGCCACGGGACATTCTACTGGACAGTTCTGGGCTAGAGACACTGAAAGTGTCTGCAATCAGATATGTTTTGAAATGCAAATCAATCCACTAATTTTTCCCAAATAGAAAATAAAATGAAAAAAACAATGGGTGAATTTGATAGAGAAACGAACCACTACTATCTTGTAATAATTTGTGTCTCTCTCAAGCACTGCAGTGTCTTCGAAGTGCAGGGAGCAGGTGAAGGGGGAAATGTCGGACTCTTGATGTACTCTTTCCCTCTCCTTTAGTTCATGAGCACGTCTCCTGGAGTACACGTCCTGTGAAAATCTAGAGGCCCACAGTGCCAGCTGATTCCTACCACGCTCAGGTCAGCCACTGGCAGGAGTGGAAAGTTCCTCTCCAACGCTGGCCCTCGGGCAGAGTGGCGCTGAAGGATGGTGAGGCAGAGCAGCAGCAGCAGCAGATGAGTTGGCAGAATTATGTTTTGTTGGGGGCAGGAGTGTGTGGAGAGGCCAGAGGGGAGGGCAGGACTGGGAATGGAAGTTTGAAAAGAAGAGTAGGCTCCTGTAAAGGAGAATGGGAAGTAGTGTGGGATGGGATGTAGCCTTGCTTGCAGAGGGGAACATCCCAGGCTGGGGTGGAGAAAAGAAGTTGGGAAGCTGACGGAGAAGACCAGGGAGGCTGCACTCACGTGTGGGCCACCAAGGGGTCAGGGAGGACCCCGGTACAAGCGCTGGCCTATGAGCGGTAGAAAGAGCAGTAATATGATCATCCCATTTTTAATTTAATTTTGTTTTATTTGTTTATTTATTTTCAGAGACAGGGTCTCTGTCACTCAGGCTGGAGTGCAGTGGTGCGATCGTAGCTTACTGCAGTCTCAAACTCTTGGGCTCAAGTGATCCTCCCACCTCAGGCTCTGGAGAGCTGGGACTACAGGTACATGCCACCACTCCGGGCTAATTGTTTTATTTTTTTGTAGAGATAGTGTGGCACTATGTTGCCCAGGCTGGTCTCCAACTCCTGGGCTCAAGTGCTCCTCCCGCCTCTGCCTCTCACAGTGCTGAGGCATGAACCACTGTGCCTAATCTCATACAATTTTTATAAGAAATTATTTGACAATAATTATACTATTGGGCCAACTCTGAAACAACATTATGTAACGGAAGAACTGTGGAAAAGCATTAAATGAAGATCAGCACCTGGATTTATCACTGAATGCCTGCGTTGGAAATGTCACTTCATCTCCCCCAAGCCTCAATTTCTTCATCTATTCAGTGAAGAATTGGACCAGGCCATTCCCTAAGTTCCTTTCACCTCCACCAGGCTGAATGCCTGTGGTCTGGCCAAGGTCACTGCAGCAGAGACGGGCTCAAACCTCTACGACACTCAGCTCCAAGTTCAGCAGTTTCTGTCAGTCGTGTCTAAAATGATCACAAACTCCAAAATGACAAATCCACAGATAGAGTGAATTCCATGCTAACTTTCTTTCCTTTTCTTTGTTTTGTTCGCCTTCAGGCCCAGAGTTTATGTGCTAACCAGCACTCAGCTACAAACACAGCCAAACCTTTCAGCAGATGTCGGTATCCATTACCGAAAGCGTCAGCACATTCTGCAGGCAGGGCTAAACTCTATCTTATAAAACGTGCTGACAGGCCATGGAAGAGGATAGGGAAAGCCAGCACACGCTCACGGAGGCTCTGGGAGGCTGTGGTCTGGTGTGGCAACCCCCAGGGCATTCAGATCTGGAGCAATACAAAGTAAAACCCATAATGCAAAGGCAGCGATGGCTGTAGTGTCTGCTGTAGGCAAACTCAATGTTGTAGAAACAGTTCAGCCACATCTGAGAATTACCGTAGTCAAAATCCACCCTGATCCCCCACCCCAAATAACTATATCCTCCAAAATTTCCTAGCAGGACATCGAGGATATAGAATGGGACACACCGCTGTGGAGTGTGGTCCTGCTGGTGCCACTGAGTACCATCTAAATCGTGTAACCTACAGCAGATGACTTCACCTCTATGAGCCTCAGTTCCCTAGTCTCTAAATTAAGAAGACACTGGCTGTATAGGCCTTCGGTGAGGAATAAATGAGTGAAAGAAAGCCCTTTATAAATGGTAAGGTAGTTGTAAAGCTATTCAGGTAGAAATTATTAGAATTATTACTTTATATCACTGTATGACTTTACCATCCCTTAAAGACTATTTTATACATGTTAATCGAGATAAGGTAGAGGGAACAATAGTAGCCAACCAAAGCGTTATCAATGATTTGCTTATATGATGAATCTCTATCATCATGGACTTCCAAGTGTCCAAGGAATTGAATTTCATATATTGGAAATTATAGACGAGCCCAGCCATCGCTGCCTATTGGAAACAAGACATGTCAGGCTGGGGGTTGGAGATTTGCCTATGTAGTCAAAAACTGCAAAAAATGATGAAACCAGTGGTGGAGGTGGGAAGGACAGGTCAGGTTGGGGTGCCACAGGGAGGCACACATGTGTGGGAGGGGCCAATTGAGTCTATTTTCCACCTCACAACTCTGCCCTGGCCAGCACTAATGAACTTGGTGATCAAGCTGGATTTTCAAGCAAAGGGTTGAAGGTGCTGTCTGGCTTCTTCGTGCTGCTTATAGGAAACTGTAAGAGTGGTAAATTGAAGGAAGAATTGTTAAACATGAAAGAACCACGACTTGATGATTTGAAAAGTCCCAGTCTCTCTGGACAGCAAAAGATGCTAGAATTAAGAAATGACTTTTGAGTACTTTCAGGAAAACGTGGTCTAGACATACAGCCAAGACTAAGACTGCATAACTACTGGTTAAGACTTCAAAAAGATCAAAGGATCAGCATGTTATTCTGTCTCACAAAAAGCCTCTTAAAGAGATGAAAGGTGAGTCTTACTGATTGTCTGAATGGAACAATTGGATGGCTGGGAAGCCTCAAGACATGATCTCTCAGGCTTCTGACCAGGCCCCAAAGGTGGAGAAGGGCTTTTCTTGGAGAGATTTGTGGGTATAACTTTTTCTAGTACAGTAAACTCAAATAAGATTCACAGAAATCCTACAACATTTTTAAGATAATGACACCAGCAGAAACACTGGCATTTTGGACCAAAAGTAGCAGAGACCGTGCAAAATGAAAAAACATTAGTAGGCCCCAGAAATTTTAATGGCAAGAAGTAAGTCAAGTAAACTAATCAGTTACAAACAGACTCTAGTATTCATGAAAAAGGATGACTCAGAGGATGGAACAAGGTAGCAGCTTCTGAAATGGCTTTCAAAGGTTCCTGAATTCTGGGATCCATGCCCTACCCTCTCTTTGAGTGTAGGCTGGGTCTGATGACTTGTTTCTAACAAATAGAATATGAATCATATCATTATTTCCAAGATTAGGCTATAAAATACTGTGGTTTCCATCTTGTTCCTCTTTGCCGTCTTGCTTATTTACTGTGATCACTGTGGGTTGCTGTTGTGAGTTTCTCATGCCTAGAGATGCCTCTGGCCTGGAGTTCATCAGGAACTTAGACCCTCATTCCAACAACTCGCAAGGAACCAAATCCTTGTGGATTTTTTCAAGCAACTGCTTGAGTGAGGTTGGAAGCAGACTCCTGCTTGTTGAGCCTTACGACAATAACAGCCTTGATTAAAGCCTCAAGAGAAACTCAGAACTAGAGACCAGAACCAAGGTAAGCTATGCTAGGCCACACCTGGATTCTGGACCCATAGGAACTGTGAGATAATAAATGTTATTTGAATTCCCTAAGTTTTTGAGTAATTCGTTAGGCAACAATTGATAACTAATAGTCAGTGTTACTGTAGAATTATGCCCCCCAACTCCCCCACAAATTTATATGTTGAAGTCCTAACACTCAGTGTCTCAGAATGCAACCTTATTAGGAAATAGTCATTGTAGATATAATTAGTTAAGATAAGTCATACTGAAATAGGGTGACATCTAACCCAATATGACTGGTGTCCTTATAAAAAGGACAAATTTGGACATAGAGGAGCATGTACAGGAAGAAAGTCATGTGAAGACTTGAGGTCTGCTACCACAAGCCAAAGCTCCATCAGAAGTCAGGAGAGAGACCTCAACAAACCCTTCTCTTGCACCTTCAGAGGTGCACCTTCAGAGGGAGCGCAAGCTTGCTCATGCCTTGATCTTGAACTTCTAGCCTCCAGAATTGCGAGAGAACCTATTTCTGTTGTTTACATCACTGATTTCTGGTACTTCGTTATGGCTGACATCGCAATTGAGACAGTGAATAAAAAAGGAAGAAAGGTGTGATGACGGAGTACCAAGCAGGACAAAAGTAACCAAGAAACGGTTTGCTTTAATCCCAGCAGTCTTCTGAAATGCTGACACCTCCCACCAAGGCCCAGTATAAAAAGGTCTATGTGTTTATCCCTATTCAAACACCACCAGCACCGGGCTGTTGTGATCACAAAGGAAGACCAGAGCCAGTGTGATGAGTGTCCCAGGTGGGCAGGTCTCTCCTTCACACACCTCACAAACGTAAGAGCAGCTGGAGGAAAACAACGCAAAGCAAAACCACAAGGCACAGTAAAAAGAAAAGCAAATTTAAGAAAATCCACAGGAATCTCATCTTCAGTATGAATTTTCTTTTTAAAAAAGAGAAATGAAAATCTGACTCCCTCTTGTATAAATTAATTTACAGCACTAGCTGACCTATTTAAAGAAACCACAGGGTGAATCACTTGAACAGAAAAACATAAAATAAAAGAAAGAAAATCATCTTCGAATGCACCCCTTACATAAGTCTGGGTTCTATGGAGAAGCACCGTAGCTCAGCTCTGAATGTGACTGAGTGCGATTCAAGGTGTTAGGATCCATCCGTTCTCAAACTCTGCAAATACTCACTTTCAATTCATAGACAAAAAGAAATTGATTATGGAAAATTTGGGGCTGAAAAACAGTCACTCTGATTAAAATTCATGCTGACTGCTCTCATCCAATGCTGGCAAGTCCTGGTGGGAAGAAAATCCTTTTTGTTGACTTTGTTAATACCCAAGAAGAAAGACTGAAGAAATGAATCGCATTCCAGCGGTCCTCAGAGGAAAGCACCAGTTCCTGAGGCAGCATAATTATCTGCTTCCAGCTGATGACCTTTCCTCCCTGGTGACAGACACAGAAAGGGAAGGGAGAAAGGCTCTCCAGAGCTCTGTGTGAGCTGCAAATGCCAGGAAATCGCTCTGTTCCTAACCAGTTGCTGTAGAAATGTAGGTTACATGCGGTACATAAAGCTGCAATGGATTGTGGCTCCCACTGCCTCTGCCAGATCCTCTGAACATAGATTCAGACACATCCCACCACCAGCGGCTGGTCTTAGAGCAGACTTTTAAAAGCATTGAACATGCACACACACATGCACTCACACACACACAGCAAACTCTCATGGAAAAAGTATGGAAATGCAATCATGATAAAGAGTGACATTTCTTAAGGTGCATCATTTGCAATATTTTGATTAACTCCCATTTTGGAATGGCAAAGCAGCTTATGTTAATAAACAGAGAACTCCAATTAGACATCTGTGCATGCAATCTAAATGGAACTCTTGGAGGGCTCGCGTGTGTCACCAGTTTTCCCACAGTCTGTGTGCAGGCAACCCAGCCTGAGAGTTGGGAAGAAGGTGTTCAGTGATCTCACGAACCACTGATGGGGTTAGCCTGCAAATCCCGCTGTTCTGTTGATGGTGTTTATTTCCTTTCTTGGCCTCTGACATGGGTCTCTCACGGTCTGACTCCCCTGATCTAAAATCCAGAGTTTGGAAAGCAGCAGCTCGCTGTCAAGAAGCCTTAACTTGATTTTCTGAAAGCATTTCACTGTTTGGAATGAAGGAAGCCACAGCATGATGGAAAGGGCATGGACTTTGGGGCCAGACAGATTTGAATTTGAATTTAAACCTTGCAATTTATGAATCATGTGATTTGGGCAAATTACTTAAGCTTTCTCAGCCCAATCCCTTTACGTGTGAATAGGAATGTTAATATTTACCCCTTACACAGATTTAGAGCTAGGCACTCTTTTAATATGCTGAAAACACAACAGAAAATCAAAGTGGCAAAAACCCGTGCCTTATAAGGTGGAGAGACTCACGATGAATGAAAATAAATAAATTATATAGTACATTGGAAAGTGATACAGGCTATGAAGAAAAATAAAACGGGAGAAGGGATATGGAGGATGTGGGAAGCGGGAGTTGCAATTTTAAGTAGGGTGATACGGGAAGGTCCCACTGGGAAACGGCCATTTGGCACGTGGGTGTCAGGGGAAGAGCTGGCAGAAGGACTAACAAGTGCAAAGCTCTGAAGCAAGAGTTCCACGGAGGTCTTCAAGGGGCAGCTAAGAAATCATTGTGGCTGGAGCCCAGGGAAGAAGGGTGAGAAACTGGAAGGAATGCAAAGAGATAATCAAAACGTTTAGGTGTAGGTTGGGCGTTACAGGCCATGACACAAGATCAGACTTTTATATTTAACAAGATGAAAAACCATTTATTTATTTTGAACCACAGAGTGGCTTGATCATTAAAGATTTAGTGCATTAAAAGAAGATTAAAAAAAAAAACCAGAGAAGGAGGAGGAAGAAGAGAAAGGATATAAAGCACATAGCATGTCTCCTGGCATACCTAGGTGATTTTTAATATGCTATTTTGAAACTTTCATCACATTCCACAGAATCACGGCAATCTTTCCATCTCTTCCCCATTTCCCCAAGACTGTGATTTATGCATAAAAGTTTTGCTGGAAATGTTTATGTTGCCTGAATTAATGTCATGAAACTTAAACAATGAAAATGAAGTTTAAAGCCAAAGCATGTTATTTTCTTAGAGATTCTGATGATTTCTGTGGGTGAGTTCTGCATGGCTGGGTCAAGAAAGTCAGACAATGTCTCACCATCTCTCATTAGAGGCCCAAAAATAAGGGTACTCTTGAACACTTAAAAAACAAAACTAAACAAAAAAACAGAGAAAGACAAAGGCAAGAACGAGGCTGATAGGATACTTTGACTATTTGGTGAAAAACTTACTTGTTTTGGAATCTTGTGATCTTGTAGGCATTACATCAATTTATATACTAGACCTGTAGTATAGATGCCAGACTTAGATTTATATACTAGACTTCTGCTAAGCTGACAAAGGTCAAAGGAGACACCAAGAGAGAAGCAAGCTGACCAATACCCTTTGCTATGGTCTAAATGTCTGTACTCCCATTCACAAAATTTACATTTTGAACCCTAATCCCCCAGTTAAATAATATTAAGAGGTGGAAACTCTGGGAGGCGATGAGATCACGAGGCCTCCACCCTCATGAATGTGAGTAGTGGCCCTAAAACGAGGCTTGCAGAAACCCTTTTGCCCCTTCTCTCATGTGATGACCCAACAAGAAGCTGCCATCTATAGGGAATGGGTCCTCTCCAGACACTGAACCTGCTGCCACCCTGAACTTGGACTTCTCAGCCTCCAGAACCAGGAGAGACACATATCTGTTCTTCATAAATTACCCAATCTGAAGTGTTTTGTTACAGCAGCTAGAACAGACTAAGACACCCTCCCTTTACAAGATTTGAGGTTGTTGAGTGACTCCCATTAGGGTTACTAAAAATGGATCCTGAGAAAGAAAGGCTTCCAACTTCCAAGTTGGCATTTCAAGCCTTGAGTTATCTTTTGACTGTTGGATAAAACAGTATCTGAGAGACCTACAATGCTTCACTGTTCAAACCTTAATTAGTTTTCCGCCAAACCAGTGTTTCTTCATGCAATATTTTGCTGAAGGAATGGCTCCTGTTTAGTGTCCAAACCAGAAACCAGGCAATCAGAGATTTCTCACACATACTTGATGATCCAGTGATGTTAATTCTAGTTTTCAAGGACTTTTCTTAGTTTCCACATTTCGTCACTGCTGTAGTTCAAAACATACTCTGTTCCAAGTCCTCTTCCTGTTTCTTATCGTGTCATCTAATATGTCCACTAACTGATTTATTTGAAGCAAACAAAAATAATTTAGTCCTTCCCTACTTAAAATTCTCCAATTTCTCTTCATTGCCTGAATTCCTTAGATCTATAACTAGACTCTGATCTGACTACTGATCATATCAGAGTCTAGGGTACTAAGCATTTCTCTGGCATTACTTCTCACTATTCTACCTTTTTGTCTTCTTGTTTCTCCAACCAAAAGCACCTTGTAATCCTGCCATATTGAACTTGTCGTTCTCCTAAAATGCACCAAACTGCTTTAAACAACTTCTTTGCCAATAGCACTCTCAGCCTGGAGTGCCAACTCAGGGTTATGTGCCTCACAGACCTGTCCCTACAGGGAGTAGTCAACCAAGGTTCCAACTCCTGAGTAGTGATGGCTTCTCCTGGGCCACTCCCAGACCATGAATGTAGCAGGAATTTTAAAGCAGACCCCTTCTGGAAACCAGAGGGCTCCTCGGAAGAGAAACATTGGCTCCATCTCTCAACGGCCCTGCTTTCTGAGACTGCACAGTGTCCAGGATGCTTCCACCTGGCCATCCTTCCCTCTCTTTTCCACTGAGGCTTAGACTAGTGGTCTAACAGCTCTCCAAGTTTCTCCTAGATGCTTCCACATTTCTCTCACAGGTGTTTTCCATAATAAAATTCCTGCAAGTTTAATCCTGTCTTGGAATCTGCTTCTCAGAGGAACAAGTCACACACTAACACAATGACCATCTGGAAAGGCCTACTTATAAGGTTTGGCTCTGTGTCTCCACCCAAATCTCACCTTGAATTGTAATCCCCATATTCCCCACGTGTCAAGGGTGGGACCACGCGAAGGTAGCTGGATCATGGGGGTGTTCCCTCATGCTGTTCTCATGACAGTGAGTGAGTCTCACGAGATCTGATGGTTTTATAAGCGTCTGGCTTTCCCCTGCCTGTGGTCATTCCATCCTGCTGTCCTGTGAAGAAGGTGCCTGATTATTCTTTGCCTTCTGCCATGATTGTAAGTTTCCTGAGGCCTCCCCAGCAATGCAGAATTATGAAACAATTAAACCTCTTTCCTTTATAAATTACCCAGTCTTGGGTATTCCTTCACAGCAGCATGAGAACGGAGTAATATACCTACTTTTTAGCCAGCAGATTGCTCCTCTGGAAAACAGCCTATCCTCTGTAGGTAAAACAACATATAATAGCAGAATATCATATAGACTATAACTATGAAACAGAACTGCTAATATTAGGTATGTACATTTTCATGTCCATACTGTATCCTGCATGAAATGCCATGATATCTCCTATTATGCTGCGTTTGTTTCTTACAGTGATGTCTCACATAACATCTCTGTATCCACAGAACTGAGCAGAGTGGCTGGCCTGCAATCCATAATGGTTCTATAGTGACCAGGAAAGTGCTCAGCACACAATAGATAATAAATACATGCTGAAAACGTTAACGTTTATAGAATTAATGAATGAATTAATGTTTACTGAATTCATGAATAAATGAATGGCACAGAAGCCTGGAAGACGGGTAGATATCAAAGAACCCAGAAAAACATAAAGGCAAAGAGAAAATATTTTCTTTCCTTGAAGGAAGATGGAAAATGAGTAAATTCTAATTGGTAAGGATCATGAGAAAGATACCAAGTTGTTCTATTAAAATTTCAATTAAATATATAATCATAAATCAATGCTTTAAAGTTTTGTAATTGTGATATGCTTGACTATAATAGTGGTTACATGGTTATTGGTTTTCATACAGGAGAAGATGTATGAGTGTGGTCTGGATGATCAAGAAAGGTAGATGATTTGTGTGGGGGAACATTCAACCATACCTCTGAGTGGGGCAGATCTGAATTTGCAGAACAAACTCCTAAAAGAAAATCACTACTCTCACTTTAAGCATTGCTACAGTAAACCTCTGCTTTCAAGACCAATGTATTTTTCAAGAAACAAGATAGGTTCTCTGCTTACCTAATACTAGTCTCTCTCTTAGGTAGATGCTATAGTTTAAGAAATGTGATTTAATCCATGATACATCTGCATTTGTAATTTCTCATTTTCAGAAATGAAAGTCGTGGCATGATAAAGTTTGAAAACTTAGATTCAAATCCCAGTTATTCTCCTTGCTGTGTGACCTTGAATAAGACACCGAAGTTCCCAGAGCACTCATTTCTTACCAAAGGAAAATAGTGCTAAAACTTCCCATACAGTGTGTGTGAGGATTGAACGAGATCATAACTGTGCACGCTTTAAGAACTGTGTCTGACACACAATTGCTGCTCAGCAAATGCCGGCTGAATCAGCAGCCAGGGCCGGAATGGCATTGAACGCATTTTAAATGTCTGAGACGAATTTACAGCATGGTATTTCTCCAGAATTAAGATCCACTTGGAGAGATTTCTCATAATAGCCCTCTCTTCTCTTGCTGAACCCACTTACTCTTTATGTACTATTCCCAAACTCCAGTTCTGCGCAGAGCTCTCTTTGCAGGTTTTGAGAAATGTCCCCAATGTACTTCTTACTCTTTAGGTCATCTTGCCACCATTCCAGCTGCTACCGCTGCTTTTCACAGGGCTTAGTCCACTTTCAGGTCTCACAGTCTAGCCCTCCCTAAACACAGGCAGTCATAAAGCTGTGCTCTGAGCACCTAAGTCTGCATCTTTTCCCTAGTTGGTCCCCTTCCCTCATTCCTACTATCCAAGTCTTTATGTCCTCTTCCTCTTCCTCATCCCAAAATCTGTCTACTGGAAAGCACTGGATAACCCATTTGGGTAAAGGAGACTTCAGTACATTGAACTAATATTTACTGAACCCCTACTTGTGCCAGGCATTGTGTTCTGTTTTGCCAGAGATGTTATATTTTAAAGGAGACAGTAAATGAAAACACATATATAAACATAAGCCAAACTCGACTGGGAGAACTTGAGCAAGCAGTCTGAATGAATCCCGTGGAGACCCTTGAAGAAGGTAAGTAGAGAAGGATGAGTCTCCTGTTAAGTGTGTCATCAGCACAGGCAGCCACACACTCTGCAGATGACCAAAAGGCCACATGGGGCCTCTTTAACAGACTATAGAGCAGTGTGGTAGTGTTAAAAACACATCCAGATTCGTTCACACTCCTCCTTTCAAGAAAAGGAGCCTAGTCTCCACCCCCACCTCCCTTCACTGTGGGAGAACTTAACTTGCCTCTAACAAATAGAAAAAAATGTAGTAGTCATTTATGCCTAGTGTCCCATTATTGGAACACTAAACATGTGGGTGTAATTTATATCCTGCTCAAGGTCATCACCAAGGTCTGATTGCAAAAATTCAAAAAATTGTAACCTCAGGAATAAACGAGTTAATGGTCTATGACTTCAAAGATTGGGTCATAAAGTGAACCGTGTCCCACTCCTTGTTCTTTCTCTTGGACTGGCCACCCTGGAAAACGTTAAGCTTCCATCCCTGGAGGAAAGAGTCATGGAAAAAAGGCCTCCTGCTCACTCACAGTCATGTGAGTGCAGCACCTTGGAAGCAAATCCTGCAGCCCCACTCAAGCCTTCAGATGACTGCAGCTCCAGGCTACATTCTGACATCATTCCTGATTCACAGAAACTATGAGTCAATAAATGTTTGTTTTTAAGCTACCTAGTTTTGGGGTAATTTCTTAAACAGCCCTGGATAGCTAATATAAAACTTGAACATTCTGATGTTTTGAAATTCATTGAAAATAAAGGGTGGCATATTGCATTTCAAGTTAGCTTCTGAGTTTCTTGTGCCATCAGCTTTGAGACCTGAAACTGCCAAAAAAAATTCAAAGTCATGGTTGACTGCCATCGCAGGATAGGAATGTGTATCTGGGCAACAGGTGGCTGTCAGGACAAAAGCAGTCTCACCTGGCATTCAAACAGAATTTCATGCCTTATGTCATTTGATCCTTACAACAATTCCACTGGAGAAATAGGAAAGATTACTATTCTCCATTGTATTGATGATACTGTGATTGCCTAAGGTTACATAGATAATGAATGATATGGATGGCCTGAGAATTCAGAATTCCTGAATTTCAAACCAACATGATTCCATCTCTATTATACTCTCTAGATCAATCTCTTCCAAAACCAAAGATTGTTAGATAATAGGGAGAAGAAAGAAGGAAATTTACCAATTATTCATTCTGTGCCAAGAGCACTCCAGTTACTTTATTTCATTTAATCATCACATCCAATGATACAGCCCATGATAGCATCACTTTTCAGATGAGGACTCTCAAGGGTGAAAGAAATTTACAAGAGCATTTTCAGTGGCCACTCATGCCACTTAACGGTACAGGTATTATATGTATACACGCCATGTCATGTCATGTCACATCGCATCATCATATCAAAGTCACCACATTCTGGTCTTAGAATTTCTGTCCCGTTTTCGTTTTTGCAGTTACAAGCTGACATGGTATAAGGTGGGATTATTCCTAAGTACTTTTCTGGGGGTCACTTAAAGGCTTTTTGTGTTTGGGTAAAGGCAAGGATATAACAGGTTTCAAATACAACCTTAATCAAACCACCACCTTCAAGATTACAAACTTCTGCTTCTGTATTTGATAACTACAAACCAACCATTGTTTTTTAAGACAAACAAAAATTAAAGATGGTAATCTAGGTGCTGGGAATACACTGGTGAAAAAAAAACTAGACATAAACTTCTGTCCTCACAGAATTTGCCTGAAAATGTTAAACCATTATAAACATATGGAAATCAAGCAAAAACCTTTGGGGGAAAAATGTCATTCTGTCTCATACTACTTTCTCATTCATCCCAGTTGGGTCATCAATAGTATTTTTATCTATGAATAAAATATTTAAAATATCTGTATTGTTCTTTCACCAACTACTTCTCAAATCCATCTTTTTCATTTTTAAATTTAATTATGTATAGTATTTTACATATTAATGAGTATAAGTGATATATTGTTACATACATAGAATCTGTAAAGATCAAGTCAGCATATTCTATCACCTTGAGTATTTATCATTTCTATGTGTTGGGAATATTTAAAGTCCTCTATTCTAGCTACTTTGAAACAAACAATACATTGTTGCTAACCATAGTCACTTTACTCTCATCAGACACCAAAACTTACTTCTTCTTTCTAACTATATTTGGTGCCCATTAACCAATTTCTCTTAATTCTATCCCCTTACCTATATCCACACCCACACATCCTTCCCAGCCTCTGGTATCTATCATTCTACTCTCTACCTCCATGAAATTAACTTTATTACCTCCTACATATGAGTGAGAACATGTGATACTTGCCTTTCTATGCCTGGTTTATTTCACTTAATATAATAAGTTCCATCAACGTTGCTGCAAATGACATGATTTCATTTTTTATGGCCAAATAATATTCCATTGTGTATATACTATATTTTCTTTATACATTCATCCATTGATGGACATTTAGGTTAATTCTGTCTCTTTGCTACCGTGAATAGTGCTGCAATAAACATGTGAGTGCAGGTATCCCTTGGGTATACTGATGTATTTTTCTTTGGATGAACACTCAGGAGTGAGATTGCTGGATCATATGGTAGTTCTATATTTAGTTTTCAAATACTTCTTAATCACAATCTCAGATATCCTCCAGAGTCTTCAAGATTAACAACCACCATCACAAAAATAGCAGGTAACATTTAGTAAAGATTTGCTCAGGCACGGATAACGAATGATATGGATGGCACTAAACCTTGTCCTCAGATGTGTGATAATGGTCCTTAATTCTCATAGTCCCATGAAGCAGGAAGTGGTATTCCCATTTTGTAGGTAAAGAAACTGAAACTCAGAGAGGATAAGCTACTTTCCCAATGTCACGTAGCTAATGAGTTGTAGTGGCAAGACATAACTGTAATGTCAGAATCCATGTTCTTCACTGTAAGGTATACTGTCTCTTTTACAGTCCCTATTTGTTCACTCGTGACTGAGTGTTCCTTCATCACTGATGAATTCGATCATTTACAGCATGAATTTCCCCAGCCTCCTTCATTCAATCAATAATATACTATGGTCTTTTCCATTCTTTCCCCAAGTCTCAGAGTGGGCCCCTCCTCCTACTCACGGACAGAATTCTCCCATTCTATTCAACGTTCAACACACTGCAATCTGTTTTCTTTCCCAACCGCTCAACCAACTAACTGCCTTTGCTAAGGTCATCAAAACAGCCCACTTCCAGACGATGCAGATAATCTTTGGACTTTATCTTACCATATTTCTCCCTTGCATTCGACACTGCCAATAGTCCCTAACCTTAAAAGTCTGCCCTGCATTCTGAGATATCAGTCACGTGGTTCTCCTACCTCTATAACAATTTCTTTTTCATCTCTTTCCTCCCACACTTGCATTTTTCTGTTTTTAAGGGTTTATCCTTGCTTGCCTCTCTCCTTACCCTATATCCCTTTTTCTACCTAGCACCCATGCTAATAGTTTTAACTACCACCTAGATGACAATACTCAAATCTTATATTTCCACCCTTAACTTACTGTGTGCCTCCTCATATTCTTACTCTTGTATGGTAGCTACGGCATTTTAAATGAACATTATTCTATTCCTTTTATGGCTGAAGAGTATTCTATTGTGTATACCATATATTAATTGGTCTGTGGACCAATTCCACCTCCTCACCTATACCCACAGCCCACAATGGAACTCTTGCTCAATTTTTTATTTAAAAAGTTCTCCTTGATGATCCATAGACTTCTCAAACTTAACATGCATAAAATTCAGGTCATCATTTTTCTCATTCTCTCAAACTAGCATTTCCTTCTTTATTTGAGTGATGCTTCCACCATCTATCCAGTTTTTCAATAAGAAATCTGGTGTTGTATTATACAACTCTCTTTCACTCATCCCTCTCTCCAACTTAACAGTGTTGTTAACGTCTTAGATAAGTCTCTTGGCCCTTTCTCCACCCAGTCCTACAACCACTCTCCTGGATAAGAAGCACATCACACCATGCCTGGACTACCTAAATAATCTCTCAATTGTTATTTCTGTTCCTAGACTTTTCCTTCTTAAACCAACTTCCCATCTGCTGAATTAAAATCACTTCCACATGACTCCGCCACCTGTAGAATACTTTTCTTTAATTGATACAAAATATTTTACATATCTATGGGGTACATGTGAGTATTTTGTTAGATGTGTAAAATGTGTAATGATCAGATCAGAGTATTTGGGATCACCTTGAGTTTTACCATTTCTATGCGTTAGGACTACTTAAGTTCTTTCCTTTAGCTGATCTGAAATACCTAATACATTGTTGCTAACCATGGTCACCCACCTTTGCTAATGAATATTGGGGCTTATTTGTTCTATCTAACTGAATGTTAGTACCCACTAGCCATCTTTATCCCCCACTCCCACCTACAAACTCTTCATAGACACTAACATCTATCATGCTGCTCTCTGCCTCCATGAGATCAGTCTTTTTTTAGCTCTTACACATGAGTGAGAACATGAGACATCAGTCTTTCTGTGCCTGGCTTATCTCACTTAACATAATGACCTCCAGTTTCACCCAAAGGAAAAAAAAATGTATATATCAAAGGGATACCTGTACTCTTATGTTTATTGCAACATTACGTGAAACAGCAATGATATGGAATCAACCTAAATGTCCATTGACCAATGAATATATGGTATATATACACAATAGAATACTCTTCAACCATAAAAAGAATAGAATAATGTTAATTTAAAATGCCATTTAGGACTCTCTACTCTAGCTCCTACCTCCTGCTAATGTCTCAGGCTAATTTCTTTCCTCTCCACATTCCAGGGTTTTTCTCCAGTACTATTTTAAAGATTGTAGTTCCCTGAAGATATCATGCAAGTATCCCTCCTAAAGATATAAATCGGCCTTTACTTATGGTCCTGAACCAACCTATTTACTCTTCCTGTACATCTGTTCATTCTTCAACAACCCTAGTCAAGTACCAGTTCTTCAAGGAGGTGCCCTCACATGTGAGGTTGCTGGCCCCTCTTTATACTCCCATAGCACTCTCTGCTTTCTCTTAACATGGCATTTCCCACCTTATAGTTACATCCCCTCTCTCTGGCCTTCTCTAACATTACTGTGCAGTGCCTGCCTTCTCTGTGCTGCTCCCTTCTAAACGCTGGAGAGGCAACAGTGAACAAGACCCAGAAAACCATGCACCTCTGCAGCTTTTACTCCGTAAAGGAAGAGTAAATACATGATAGATGGATAGATGAATGGATGGGTGGATAGATTGATTGACTGACTGATTGATTGGTTGATATAATAAAGAGATGGGAATATCATGGGGGGTTATCTGCTGGGCAGAGACGAAATAGGATGATGTGACAGAGAATACTGAGGTGAAATTTGAGCTGAGCTTCGGTTGACAAGAAGCCAGTCTTGTGATGACTGGGGGCAACACACATCAGAAAGCAATTCCACCTAGAGCAGGAAATGCCAGTTAGGCAGGAAAAAGTTTGGCTACTTGAAGAACAGAAAGAAGGCAGGCCATGCTGCCATGGGTGTGGTAGGTATTGGAGATTTGCCTAACTCAAGGCAGGTTGATACTGGATCACACAGGGATCTGGGAGCCAGCGTGAAGTCAGAATCCTCTTCTGAGTACAATGGGAAGGTGTCAGTGGATCACCAGCAGAGGGGACTATGATCTGGATGATATTTTCCAACGTTCATTCTGGCTGCTGTGAAAAACGGCACATAGAAAGGCAAACGTGCCTCCAGGGAGCTAGTGAGGAAGCCGCCCTGGGCAGTCCATCAAAGAGAGAGACTGGAGGCTTGGACAAGGGACTAGCTCAGGAAAGGGAGAAAAGGAGGGCAGGTTTGACGTGGGTGGAGGCGGAGTCACAGAACTGGCTTATACACAGATGTGTAAACAGAGGGGGAAGGAAGGAACTATCATTATCTTTCAAGAGTTCTGCCTTCAGAAACTGGAAAAATAATAGTGCTATTTAGAAATATGAGGAGATTGGGGGAGAAGGAGGTAGAAGGTCATTGGCTGACATTAAGTATTCTCTTCTTGACCATGTGAAGTTTGAGACGCCTGTTGCACATCTAAATTGAAAGTCTGGAGTCCCAAGTGAGAAATAAAAAGAAAAACCTAAGGCTCCCAACTGACTGGCTGGGCCTCCCCTTTCTTGGCCCAGGGGACCCCAGAGATCCCAGCCACGGCAGGATGAAAGGAAAGACACGCCTCATTATGCCCACTCCCTTTTGTGGTTAAGACACAACAGCTGACCAGCATTAATGTTAAAATAGAGACCATAAGACTGAAGGAACAGACTCTTTGCGGCAATAAGTTACCAAGCCATAAACAGGACCTAAGGCCATGCCAGACAAGGGTTAAGTCCCGAACTCCTGCACTTAAAGAATAAGGATGTCTTAACTGCCACGGGTTTGTCTTTTTCTCCAGCAGCTAACAAGCACTGGCCTTGAAACACACAGTGTTGAAACAATTGCAGCTCGCCCACCGCCAGACACTGACTAACTGAGCCCTCCTGTTCTACAACCATAACTAGAGCTTTGATTGCACAATACACTGATTTATGCAACTTTCTCCTGATAAAAACCACCGACTATGAACTGATTCTGGCTGGTTTTACAGAGGCCATGCACCGAGTGCCTTCATGTCCCTGCTTCGCCTCTTGACATAGTGGAATTATAATACCCTTAAATGTTAAGTCTCCACCTCAAAGTGAACATGGGACACATGTAACATGCATGTTTGTTCAGCATGCATGCATCATACTGAACCCCTTCATGAATATTCATACCTCCTCCTAACATAACCTAACCCCTTCATGAATGTTCATACCTCCTCCTATAACTTGTTAAATATATGTACTTGCCCAACCCGTTTAGCACAAATTCTTGTTCCTCCCTCCCCTCCTGTGAAGTGCCTGCTTTTTGACCTCTGCTAGGGGCAATGCATCCCCAGCCTGTCAGAATGGCCATTTTGTAGGCTGTAACCCTTCATAAAAAATTAAGTCTCCCTTCTAAATTTATAAATGATATAATTTTTCAGTTGACACAGGGGGATAGGGCAGAGTTACAGATATAGAACTGAAGGCACACACACACATGTAAATACAACCACACAAACACAAAAACACACAAACATACATGTGAATACGCATAATCACAGACACAAAAATACACACAAGCACATAAGTACACACAAATACAGACACACACACACACACCTGTGTGAAATTAGATTAGATCTTTTCCTGAGTATGTTAATAAAGAATAGATGACCCAGAAATAATCCCTAAGGCCCCTTTGTGATCAAACTTATGTGACAATTTTCCTCAGGCAGAAACCACAGAGGAGATACTGGGGCTGGGCAAAGATGCCACATTGGGTGTAATTTTTATGCATTTTTGCTCTCTTAGATTGTCCCACTCTCCCACTGACTCCTGTCCTCATGCCCATTTGTCCATGGCTTCCTGCCACTGTCAGTACCAGCGCCTTTAATACATTTCTAGCTTCAGCTAGTCACACAGTGCCAAGTGATCTACTTTGGAATTATCTTCCATAATCTTGTCAAACTTTAAATATATATATAGAAAGTGAAATAGACAATTTCACCAAGGGAAATTTTACAGCTTATCCTAACTCATTGTCATGAACAAATTATGTAAATAATAATACTTCCAATCACAGACAGTCCATTTTCCATGAAAGCTCCGTAGTAAATTCCTATACCACAGTACCAGCAGAAATATATTTTTTCCTTTTATTCATCAATGCTTGCTTTGGGAAAACAAATAATCATATCTTTTCCCTCAAAATAATCTCAGAATGCAGATGAAGCTACACATTCTCCAGGTGATATTTTAATTCTTTAGCAAGTTGGGTATAAGTTCCTCCTAGATGGATATTAAGCATTTACTGTGACAGTTGTGAGATTTAAAATGGAGTCACTTGTGTCAAACTCTGGCAAAATAGAGCCAGGAAAGATCGTGGTGGGAGGGCTGTCATGAGACGATCTGCCTGATAACATGAATGATCACAAGGACAGCTAGCCACTTATGAAAAACATTTGTCTGACACACTGTTTCACAAACTCAATCCAAAGATACAGCTGCTATGACTTTGAGATTAGAAGTTTTACCTAGCAATGGCACCACTGTCACTCAGCACAGCTTGCCCGCTCCCAAAAGACAACGCCCACCAATGAAATTTCAAAACAACCTGTTATAACCTTCTCTTTCCCCAATAAAACCTTAACCTTTCATCTGTTCTCTGGACATACAGGAGGCCATCCTGGTCTGCATGTATGTCTCTCATTACAATCCTTCTTCCTGTATATTAGTCAAAAAAAAAACCACCACTTTTACTTAGAGATTTACTTCTCTCTCTCTCTCTTTCTCTCTCTCTCTATATATATATATATTTCTATATATATATTTCTATATATATATATTTCTATATATATACTTCTATATATATATTTCTATATATATACTTCTATATATATTTCTATATATATATTTCTATATATATATATTTCTATATATATATTTCTATATATATATATTTCTATATATATATATTTTTTATTGCACTTTACGTTCTGGGGTACAAGTGAAGAACATGCAGGATTGTTGCATAGGTACATACATGGCAATGTAGTTTGCTACCTCCATCCCCATCACCTATATCTGGCATTTCTGCCCATGTTATTCCTCCCCAACTCCCTACCCCCAGCTGTCCCTCCCCTAGTCCCCCACAACAGACCCCAGTGTGTGATGCTCCCCTCCCTGTGTCCATGTGTTCTCATTGTTCAACACCCACCTATGAGTGAGAACATGCAGTGTTTGATTTTCTGTTCTTGTGTCAGTTTGCTGAGAATGATGGTTTCCAGGTTCATCCATGTCCCTGCAAAGGACACGAACTCATCCTTTTTTATGGCTGCATAGAATTCTATGGTGTATATGTGCCACATTTTTCCTATCCAGTCTATCATCGACAGGCATTTGGGTTGGTTCCAGGTCTTTGCTATTGTAAATAGTGCCACAATGAACATACGTGTGCATGTGTCTTTATAATAGAACGATTTACAATCCTTTGGATTACTGGGTCAAATGGAATTTCTATTTCTAGATCCTTGAGAAATCGCCACACAATCATTGAACTAATTTACACTCCCACCAACAGTGTAAAAGTGTTCCTGTTTCTCCACATACTCTCCAGCATCTGTTGTCTCCAGAATTTTTAATGATCGCCATTCTAACTGGCCTGAGATGGTATCTCAATGCGGTTTTGATTTGCATTTCTCTAATGACCAGTGATGATGAGCATTTTTTCATGTTTTGTTGGCCTCATATATGTCTTCTTTTGAAAAGTGTCTGTTCATATCCTTCTCCCACTTTTGAATGGGTTTGTTTTTTCTTGTAAATCTGTTTTAGTTCTTTGTAAATTCTGGATATTAGCCCTTTGTCAGATGGGTAGATTGCAAAAACTTTTTCCCATTCTGTTTGTTGCCAGTTCACTCTAACGATTGTTTCTTTTTCTGTGCAGAAGCTCTGGAGTCTAATTAGATCCCATTTGTCTATTTTGGCTTTTGTTGCCAATGCTTGTGGTGTTTTAGTCATGAAGTCCTTGCCTATGCCTATGTCATGAATGGTTTTGCCTAGGTTTTCTTCTAGGGTTTTTATGGTGTTAGGTCTTATATTTAAGCCTTTAATCCATCTGGAGTTAATTTTAGTGTAAGGTGTCAGGAATGGGTCCAGTTTCTGCTTTCTGCTCATGGCTTGCCAGTTTTCCCAACACAATTTATTAAACAGGGAATCCTTTCCCCATTGCTTGTTTTTGTCAGGTTTGTCAAAGATTAGATGGCTGTAGATGTGTGGCGTTGCCTCCAAGGCCTCTGCTCTTTTCCGTTAGACTATATTTCTGTTTTGGTACCAGTACCATGCTGTTTTGATTGATGTAGACTGGTAGTATATTTTGAAGTCATGTAGTGTGTTGCCTCCAGCTTTGTTCTTTTTGCTTAGATCTGACTGGGCTATGCGGGCTCTCTTTTGGTTCCATATGAAGTTTAAGGTGGTTTTTTCCAGTTCTGTGAACAGGGTCATAGGTAGCTTGATGTGGATAGCATTGAATCTATAAATTACTTTGGGCAGTATGGCCATTTTCATGATATTGATTCTTCCTAACCATGAGCATGGAATGTTTCTCCATCTGTTTGTGTCCTCTCTTATTTCCTTGAGCAGTGGTTTGTAGTTCTCCTTGAAGAGGTCCTTTACATCCTTTGTTAGTTATATTCCTAGGTATTTTATTCTCTTTGTAGCAATTGTGAATGTCACTTCGTTCTTGATTTGGCTCTTTGTTAGTCTGTTATTGGTGTATAGGAATGCTTGTGATTTTTTGCACATTGATTTTGTATCCTGAGACTTTGCTGAAGTTGCTTATCAGTTTCAGGAGATTTGGGGCTGAGACGATGGGGTCCTCTAAATATACAATGATGTCGTCTGCAAATAGAGACAATTTGACTTCCTCCTTTCCTAATTGAATATCCTTTATTTCTTTTTCTTGCCTGATTGCTCTGGATAGAACTTCCAATACTATACTGAATAGGAGTGGTGAGAGAGGGCATCCTTGTCTAGTGCCAGATTTCAAAGGGAATGCTTCTGGTTTTTGCCCATTCAGTATGATATTGGCTGTGGGTTTGTCATAAATAACTTTTATTATTTTGAGATACATTCCATCGATACCTAGTTTATGGGGAATTTTCAGCATAAAGGGATGTTGAATTTTGTCAAAGGCCTTCTCTGCATCTATTGAGATAATCATGTGGTTTTTGTCTTTGGTTCTGTTTATGTGGTGGATTACGTTTATAGACTTGTGTATGTTGAACCAGCCTAGCATCCCCAGGATGAAGCCTACTTGATCATGATGGATAAGCTTTTTGACGTGCTGTTGCAATCGACTTGTCAGTATTTTATTGAAGATTTTTGCATCTATGTTCATCATGGATATTGGCCTGAAGTTTTCTTTTCTTGTTGAGTCTCTGCTGGGTTTTGGTATCAGGATGATTTTGGTCTCATAAAATTATTTGGGAAGGATTCCCTCTTTTCGTATTGTTTGGAATAGTTTCAGAAGGTGTGGTACCAGCTCCTCTTTGTATGTCTGGTAGAATTCGGCTGTGAACCCATCTGGACCTGGGCTTTTTTTGGTTGGTAGGTTATTAATTGCTGCCTCAACTTCAACCCTTATTATTAGTCTATTCGGGGTTTTGACTTCTTCCTGGTTTAGGCATGGGAGGGTGCAAGTGTCCAGGATTTATCCATTTCTTCCAGGTTTACTGGTTTATGTGCATAGAGTTGTTTGTAGTAATCTCTGATTGTAGTTTGATTTTCTGTGGAATTGGTGGTGATATCCCCTTTATCATTTTTATTGCATCTATTTGATTCTTCTCTCTTTTCTTTTTTATTAATCTGGCTAGTGGTCTGTCTATTTTGTTGATCTTTTCAACCATCAGTTCCTGGATTTATTAATTTTTTGAAGGGTTTTTTTGTGTCTCTATCTCCTTCAGTTCTGATCTTAGTTATTTCTTGTCTTCTGCTAGCTTTTGAGTTTTTTTGATCTTGCTCCTCTAGCTCTTTCAATTTTGATGATATGGTGTCAATTTTAGATCTTTCCTTGCTTCTCATGTGGGCATGTATTGCTATAAATTTTCCTCTAGACACTGCTTTAAATGTGTCCCAGAGATTCTTGTTCTCGTTGGTTTTGAAGAATATATTTATTTCTGCCTTCATTTCACTGTTTATCCAGTCAACATTCAAGAGCCAGTTTTTCAGTTTCCATGAAGTTGTGTGGTTTGTGTGGGAGTCTAAGTCTCTTTGTAGGTCATTAAGAACTTGCTTTATGTATCTGGGTGCTCCTGTATTGGGTGTGTATATATTTAGGATAATTAGCTCTTCTTGTTACATTGATCCTTTTACCATTATGTAATGCCTTTGTCTCTTTTGATCCTTGTTGTTTAAAGTCTATTTTATCAGAGACTAAGATTGCAACTCCTTTTTTCGGTCTCCATTTGCTTTGTAAATCTTCCTCCATCCCTTTATTTTGAGCCTATGTGTATCCGTGCATGTGAGATGCGTTTCCTGGATACAGCACACCGATGGGTTTTGACTTTTTATGAGGTTAATATTGTTTTGTGTGAATTTGATCCTGCCATTTTGATGCTAGCTGGTTGTTTTGCCCGTTAGGTGATGCAGTTTCTTCATTGCGTTGATGCTTTTTACCATTTGGTATGTTTTTGGAGTGGCTGGTACTGGCACTAATCTGTCCTGTTCTCCTACTTAAGAAGTATAAAATGTGTCATTTTGAGAAAAAGTGTTGGCTTCTCTTTCTTTGTCACTATGTGTGTGCATGTAAGCATGCGTGTGTGCGTGTAAACATATGTGTGTTTATTCCTCAAGTTCCTCTTACTCTACACACTCACCTTGAATGACCTCATCTACTTCCATATCAGACACTTCAAGCAGCTCCTGTGACCTTATGTGGTTCTGAATCTGTATCTTCAGCCCTCATTTATTTCTGGAACTCCAGATCCATAAACCTCAATGCCCACTGGCATCTTCATCTGAATGTTTCTAGGCCCCTCAAACTCAGTCTGCCTCAAACTGAATTCATTCTCATTCCCAGCCCAGGTTCATCTCATCCCAGCAGCCTTCTCTCATTACTCATGTCTGCACCATCTCTCCTTTCTCTCAAGTCCTTACATGTTATATAAAGTCAGTCTCAAATATATTCGCATTTGAATGTTCTTTAATTATTTTCATCTATTCATTTGGTATCTTCAGTTAAACAATAGGTTTACTGCAGGCAGGAATCACACTGTTAGCTGGTACTATATCCTTACAATATCTGACACTTAGCTAGACGCACAGTAAATACACAGAACTGAACCGAATCACTCTAAAGTATTAGGTCTCTAGCAAACGTGGAACATAACCATAAATATATCTGCTGTCTAAAGCCAAAGGTAACAGATGCAATTCATCTTCTTTGAGCATTACTAGTAGGAGAAACATTTCAAAATGAAAAAATACGTAAGAAAAGGAAATGTTCTGAGCTAGACTTTAAAATTTGAATTACAAAGATGTCTTATGAAATTATTCCACAGGCATGATTCTGCATGACTTGATAAGGTATCGCTCTCCACCTCCATCTCTCTTTTTAGACCAGTGCATTTCAGGATAGAGGGTAAGGACATGATTTATTAGACCACAGTGGCTCTGTCCTTAAAGGTAGATGTCGCTTGATTCTGAAAACTTGTCCAGAAACTGAGGTGATGCTGGGGAGGCTGGGAGGCAGTAGGAGGGCCTCTTAGTCTCCTCTGTCCCCTACCCTGGCTCCCCATGGCAGGTCTCCTACAGGGGGAAGCCAGTGAGTTTCCACCCGGTGGCTGAGGAAAGAGGTGTCCTTTCACTTTCTCATCCCAGGCTCCCTCGGATTCTCAGAGACCACGCATCTAATCTCTACCAGCCTTTTCTGAATAAATATAATCATGAAATTACTTACTCTCTGTCCTCCAAAAAGAAAAAATGCATGAATGAAGTCATGTAGTTCCAGAAATCTTTGCTTTATCAACACTAAGCTGGAGAGAGTAAAGAAATCCTCATGGACAAAGCTACCGTGGTAAGGGAATCCAGGAATATGTTTGTGTAGAAGACAATATTTAACTCATTGAGTTTTGTATTGATCACTTCTCTTTTTATAAATCAAGAGTGTATTGAATCAGGTGTTATTTCTATTGAATTGCCCAACCCTGGACCCTAAAAGGCCAAGATTTTTCTCGCTGCTACCAGCTTCCTTTTTCTGCCTTCTCTTCACCTGTCAATGACACTGTATACTTCTGTCTCAGGCCATCTGCCTCTAAACTTCTCATAGGTAAGATTCTGGTATTTGTCATTTACACGTCTGGCTGTGCAATTATCCCCTGCCTGCAAAGCAGACAAAAGTGAAGTGTTACTCTGTGGAAAAAATGTTGACAGTTTCCTAGTAGGTATATAGGAGAGAAGGTATCACTTTGAGAAAAGAAAGCAATTTCTTGAAATCACATCATAAGGCAGACCCACTGTTGCAGCCTGTTACATCATCTCTTGGGAATGGAGAAATTACTGATATTAATAGAGAACATTTTGGAATGATTTTCATGATATTCATTGACTTTGTTCATTCAAATTATGAGTTGGCTTCAACCCTAATTAAACAATTGAGAAAAGAAAGACTATTAATTGTTGAGCATCCATTGTGGGCACAGGACGAGATGTTTTAATCAGAAGATCCAGGAATAATCCTACTTCAAGGTTAAAAGGAAAATTACCTGCACGGATAGTAAAAAAATCTGCTTTAGAACAATAAAGCAGTTCTTGTTAACAAAATCTGACATCCAGTCTTACTCTTTTATCTGTGCACTGTCTTACTGGAGCTGCTCATTTGCTACCAATTCCTTAAATGACACTAGAGCAGGTGTTATAAGGGAGAAAGAATAATCAAAGTAATTTTCAACAGAGATTCGACAGATAGATGTCTCTAATCATCATTCTTTGATCACAAATGTCATTTGTTCTTAACATAATTTTTTATTTCTGGTTTCTTCCCTTACTTAATCCCAATGAAATATTCTATCAGGTGTTACAAGATTTAAATCCTCATATATAAGTAATGAGGACTTTTCAGAGAAGACCCAGAAAATATGAGTTCCTGAGGACAAAAGTAATTTCCTTGGGTAAGTCCTTAGAAGTCAAAGCTTCTGTAACTACTCATACAACACAACAGCAAGTGCTGGCTTGGTACTACGATCTTTTTTTTTTTTTTTGAGACAGTATTGTTCTTGTTGCCCAGACTGGAGTTCAGTGATGCAATCACTGCAACCTCCACCTCCCAGATTCAAGCAATTCTTCTGCCTCAGCCCTCTGAGTAGCTGGAGTTACAGGCATCTGTCACCATGCCTGGCTAATTTTTTGTATTTTTAGTAGAGATGGGGTTTCAACATGTTGGCTAGGCTGGTTTCAAACTCCTGACCTCAGGCCTCCCAAAGTTCTGGGATTACAGGCATGAGCCACCACGCCTGGCCATTGCCACCCTCTTTTTCATATCTGACACACCTCCCAGATCCTAAGCCTGCCTGTTTTCTTTCCCACCTCAGGCTCCAGGCTACTTTTTTTTTTTTTCTGAGAACTCCCAAGAGAATCTACATTGCTGGTGATGACCTTGGGCTTGGAAGAAATGCAGGTCCACGTTGGTGCCCAGTCACCCAACAGCACACTCCGGAAAACTGCTAACAGAACTCCATGACCTTCACCACTGTGAAGGCCCCCAGCACTCTCTTCTGTGATTTCAATGGGTTCAAGAATATGGGTGTCTTTTCTGGAATCACAGAGGTTAGTGTTTAGACATTTTAAAAATTACATGAGCACTTTAAGGACAGAGAATGCAATTTATTTACTTGTCATTTACTATGTGATTCAGATCCTAGCACAGAGTGGGTGGATGACTTAATAAATATTTGCTAAACTATTGACCAAATCAAGGAATGTTCTGATGTTCCTCCACCATGACACACTATCTCACTGAAAACCCCCAGATCGTGAGTGGACCAGATTTCATCCACAGAAATAAACTCTCAAGATTCACTCCAGAAATATCACTTGAATGCTCCAAAAGGTTGACTAGTTATTTTATACTAGGTTTCTTTAGAGTAACTTTGAAATGAAAGCTGCCTCTCCGACGTGCGCATACAATGAAGAGCATTGATCAAATCTTTTTTTTGACATGTGCTGATGTTTTCCTGACATGTGGGGTGAGAGAGCCTGGCCTCCTTCCTATTACCTTTCAAAGGGGAGTAGCAGAGGGTGGTCATTCGATTTCCAGGCTGGGATGACTTTCTCAAATTACACTTTGACCTGATCTCTCCTTTCCATGGGAGGTACATTTTTACTTTTAGGACTCTTACGGGATGTGGAATACAGAAATGATGACATCTGGGTCCAAGACTAAGAAATAGAAACCTGTATGACTTCCAAACCTTCTGGTATGGAGAATACTGAAAAATCTGAAGCTCTCCCCTACTCGGTTGCCTTGAATAGGAATTACACTGACCAAAAGCTAGATTTAAAATGAGAAACTTTAACACACCCAGTTAGACCCACCTACACAGAGACTTAAAGTGTCCATTCCAATACAGATACTAAGGACAACGAGATTCTAATTTAGTAAGCTATCTGCCCATGACATCTGAGCAATCTAGTAAGTTTATCTCCTTTAGCACTGGAAAGATGTCAGAAAACAGAATGTATTATTTGAACTTTATCCATTTCCTAGGAAATAAAACCAGAGGTCTGAAACTCATCTATTTAAGGCATTTATAAGAACTTTTTATTAGAACAGAGATCAGTTCAGTGGTGATGGTTTTAGAAATCAAAAAGAGTAAAGTACACATGTTATCCTGTTGGGTGTCTTTAGAAGGAAAAGACAGATATATCTCTGGAGAGTACAATGGCACCAGAGGCTGTAGATAGAACTTTGAACTAATTGTGTCCTAGAGCTTGAAATATCCCCAACATTTCTGAAAGCGAACTTTATAGATTTTGATTTGTATTTGACTACTCGGCATGAAATGGACTGAGCTTTTTCTGTTACTCTAAAAGCTAAAGAAAAAGCGCAGAGTTCCTATTTGCTGTTAAGGACTACTGCAGGTAATACCTATCACTATTGATATTTACATAAATTTACATTCTGAATGAGGCGCAGATGCTGGTTACATCTGGCTATCCTTAACATAATATAGAATAGTCTAGACAACCTTAACTCAAAAAAGAAGAAAAAACCCAAAACTCTTTAAAATGTTTATCACTAAATTTTAACCTAAATAACAGTGTTTAACACAGAGAGGTGTCTCCCTCATGCATAGACTTTGTTTTTTGAAAAAATCCTTCACTTTCTGGAAAATATAGCATTTATCAAATGTCATCACTCAGATTTAATCAGTGAATGTTGAGATTAGCCAGAATATACTATCAGTGGTAGCAGAAAGATTCCTGAGTAGGTGGTGAATATATTTTTAATAATAAAATGAAAAATGCAAATGGGAAGAAAAATAAGCTTTATAAAATCAAATTGGTAAAGAAACTCCACGTAGGGAATCTCATAGACCACTGGGAGAATGACTTTAGGAAATTCAGCCAGGAACATAGTTCCATTTATTTTATTTATTGTCAAGGTTAATACTGCATGGTCTCTAGAGAATAATGTGCTAATTGTACATGACTGACAAAATGAGCTTGGTAATTAAAGAGCTGGAGACAGTGGAGAGTCTGAATGAGAAATTAGGGTGTGATGGCCACATATAATTGACAGCATTCAGAAAACATTTCTTCTGAGAGTGCAGGACTGAATATCAAGCTTGAAACTGTTGTATCAAATGAGACAGAAGACCACAAGACACTCAGAATGAGAATCCTCTTTAGAGAACTTTCCTAGATCGCTTCTCTGTCCCACAGCTTCACCAAGATCCACTGGGGTTCAAAACCCTGAGCAGGCCAGAATGTTGTGAGAATCCAGAAACCCCAACCATGGGCAAGAAACTAGATATGCAATGGAAAATTCTGGACATTTTCATAATCTTGGGATAGAACTATTGAGGGTTACACCTCAACATTCATCTACCCATTCCTTAGGGCCCATTTAGTACTTATTATTATTGTTTTTGTTCTTAAAACTCAGTCCTCACTATAGTCAGTTTACGCAGGCATTTTTATAGCTACTGCATTTCACAGATATGAAAACTAAGCCACAATGAGGTATTTAGGTATCTGCTCAAGGTCACAGAATTAGTAGATAGGTTTAGAACTGAACCCAGCCAGTCTCATTCCCAATACACATTACCGCTCCTACTCAACAGTAACCTTTCTCGATGGCCCCAAGCAAATGCAATTACTTCTTCCCCTGAATCCTGCCTGTGTTCTGTACCTCTTGTACACCATATCACATGTTGACTTTAACTGTAATCATTACTTGTTGCTTCCCCCTCAAGTAGATTATTAACTTGTTATGAGGCACAATCACCTCTATAATCACTTTGCATTGCCCCTAGGGCCTGTTTTAATGTCCTAAACAAAGTAAGTGCTCATTGGATTTTGATTATGGGATTAAATTAAATAGGATGAGGGGGCTGTTTGTCCAGTAATTCACACCTCGACTCCATCTACACGATGAAAATCCCAGCCAAAACGGGCTCTTATCCTCTACCCCAAAGAGAAGTGATAGATAACTGATTCAGGAACACAAGCAAAGGGCATGTCCATTTCCATTTTATCTTCCCCTCCCTACTTCCCCAACAAAATCTAATTAAACAAAGTGACATTTCTCATTTGTTTAATTCAATTGCCAGGTATTCCACCATCCATAACTTCTAGAGATCAGAGAAATGTTGGCTAAATTCAAAATTCTACTAAAGCTTTAGTAAAAACCAATGTCAGCTATAGATGGCTAACAAATGGACATATTAAATTTCTCATGAAATTTGGAGAAATGTGTGAGAAGGGGCTACACTAACTTACAGAAGATCCGGAATGAGCGTAAGTCCAGCAGTCTGGCCTGCTCAGAGGAGGGGCCTGGGTCTCCTTTAGAACCTTCTTGATTCCCTCTTACCCATCCCTGTTTTCCTGAGAAGTCATTAGAGTTTCTGCTCTGTTCTCATAGCAGGAAATAAAATGAAAATAAGCTCCTTTCTTCACTTTCTCCCTATAAAATCGACTTTATCCCTTCTGCCCCAAGTCATAACCACCCAAACAACCCCCTTGCCTTTAATGTAAGGACAAGAAAAAGACGACTCTAGAATGTCTTTCTTTATAGTAGACCTAGCTGAACCCAGCTGGAGCATGGGTCAGCTTCTGGGCCACCCTGCAGTAAAGAAGTAAACACTGGAGAAGAAAGATTTCATAGACAACCTTCTGCCAGCTGGAAAATATTAAAAACACTAAAGAAATTTCAGTTACACTTTCAGGTCATAATATTAGAGATTGTTGGAATTGATAGAAACCTTGACTATCCCATATTCCAATCCCTCTGATTTCAAATGAGGACACTAAAACTTAGTGAGGGAGCTTGTTTTGTTCAAATCCACAAAGGGAAAGAAAGAACTAAGGATACGTGTAACGATGTGAGCAACTCTCAAAAACATTATGTTGAGCAGAAGCAGCCAAAAAAGAAAGCATACTGTATTATTCCATTAAGTTCTAGAATAGACAAAACCAGGCTACAGTGATAGAAATCAGATAATGGTTAGCTGTGATGGGAGTAGGAAATTGGCCAAAAAGGGGTCCAAAAGAACCTTTGATGGTTATGAAAATGTTCTATATCTTGATTGGGCTGATGGTTGCCTGGTGTAGATGAGTGTCAAAACCCATCAAATTGTATAACTGAAATCTATGCTCAATCAATTTATTTAAAAGTAACCTGTGGGGGCCAGGTGCGGTGGTTCATGCCTACGATTCCAGCACTGTGGGAGACCAAGGCAGGAGGATCACTTGAGCCCAGAAGTTTGAGACAGCCTGGGCAACATGGCAAAACCCCGTCTCTACTAAAAATACAAAAAAAAAAATAGTGAGGTATGGTGACTTGCGCTTGTAGTCCCAGCTACTCCAGAGGCTGAGGTGGGAGGATCGTTTAAGTCCAGGAGGTGGAGGTTGCAGTGAGCTGACATGGCACCACTGCACTCTAGCCTGGGTAACAGAGCAATCCTGTATCAAAAACAACAAAGAACAACAACAGAAAAAAAAATCGTGAAGTTGTTAAAGCCACTAAGGATGTGAGAGGCCGGGCTGACGCTGGGATTCTAGCCAACTGCTCCCCAGGCCAGGCCTGCATGGCACCACCACTCTCCTCCAGTTCTTTTCTTTCTTGATGCAAATAAACCTCTCAGAACCACATCGGGTAATGGCCTTGCACCCCCCGGAGATTGGAACTGGAGGACTAATCTGAAGCAGCATCATAAGAACATGAGAGGTATTCCATGGGGTTCACAATTAAAGCTGAGACATTAAATCATCAGCTCGGAACCACTCTGGAGGCAATCATGACTCATGAAAATTTCAAGCAAGACAAAATAATGATTATAGGTCCCCCAAGAAGGAAGCAGGGAGGAAATGAATGAGCTAAACAATATTAGGAGTCATCGGTAATTCTGGAAGTGATACGAAAGAATGAACATGCTCCCCCATTTAGTTCTTTTCAAGCCTGCAAAAGACCTTATCTAATCACATACTGTAATGATAATGTATCCCTAGGTACGACATGTATAGCAAAAGCATGCAAGTGCACCTTAGAAAAAATAGAGCTGCCAAAATTGCCTGTGTATTAGTGCTGTAGATATAGAGAGATATACAGTCTTTTCTGGCATCCCTGAAATTCCTTTCTCTACAAGCTACTGCCTTTTTCATGTGAGGAGTTAGAGCTTGTTTCTTCTGAGGCCTTTCTCATAGAAGAGAGGCCTCTTAATAATAGTGGACTTCAATGTTCTACCAATTAAAGACAGTGCTAGGTAGAAAGCATCCTTTGGCCCAAAGGCTGTGACACAGCCTCATCCCTGTAGTTGTCACAGTGACGCTGATTATCCAGATAGCCCTTAGCTAGAAAGACTTGGGGACGCGCCACAAGTCTCACTTTCAGAGAGAAGAGCTGTTTTGTACATTCAGAATTATCAAACGGGGCAAGCAAAAAATTAGCCTTGGGTTTCAGATTTCAGTCTTTATCCAGCTAGCAGCTTACAAATGATTATCAGCTGAAGAAAAATAACTTTACCTTATGTGGGAAAGGATAGCTCTAATTTCAGTATTTTCTTATGGTCCACTATCTCAAAACTTTACTGGTAATATATATTTTGTATTTTTAAGAAAAAAATGCTTTCTCATAAAAAGCATAATATTGAAGTCTCAAGTTTCTTGGTTATTGGAGGTCTTGGTTAAATTATCAGTGCACTACATTGAAAATTCTACAAAGAGTATTAATATGTTTAGCTTTTGAAGTCCATGCATGATTTGTGGTTTGCTTTCAAAAGGAACATCTTGGGCTTTTAAGCTGCTTTTGTTTTTTATTAAACATGTAAGATTCTTGGTGGTTTGCATATCTTACAAAAATGTCTGATTTATTACTGTGCAACCCTCAGCTAACTCACTAGTATGCTGAATGTGGGAAGTTAATTCCAAAACACTTAAAACAAAGATACTCCATCCCTGAAAATTAGTCTGAACATTCATTCAAGTACTTCCCAAATAAATGAGTCTAATGTGGAAATAAATAATATAAGGCCTTTGTCAGGAGGATTCATACCAGTTGGAAAAAACCTCAGAGAAGCCAATGAGTGTCATGCTTTAAGGCTTCTTCTCAAAGTAAGAAGCAGATTTAGAAATTACTGCCAACGTCTGGTCCGTCTGATTTATTCTCTTAGACACTTATGTCTCATTTGCAACCAACTGAAGTATCAAAGTAAGTAATGACAACTTTCACATCCTTCATTTCTAGGTAACATAATGTCCTGAGGCCTGGAATGTTCCCTAAGCCCAAATTTAAGTATATTAAGTGGAAATTGTTCATTAGTCTATGGTACATACTCACAGTGCCTTTAAATTTTATTTTAATCATTTGTATTAATTGACAGACTGTATCGCCTGGAAGCCCTGAAAAATCTCCTAATAGGCAATTGCTTTATATATTGCCATGAACATTTGCATTTCCAAACCTTTAATCTCATCAGGTAGTTAATATTTCTCCTGCTATTTAACAATGGAGAGAAATTTGACCGCCATTATGCTGCTTACAGTATTTGCCCCAAAAGGTAAAAGACTGTCTGTGTTACTATCAGCAAAGAGCAATATGATGATTACTTTTTGATGAATTATCACAGTAGTAGTAATAAGGGCAGATGACCTGATTCTTGTCTCTGCTAAAAATTACTTTTAGGGCCTTGGATAAGTCACTTCTCTGAGACTCAATCTTCTAATCTATAACATGGCGATAAGAACATCTGGCCAAGTACAAGAATGCTGTGCATTTGAGATGTGATAGCACTTTCAGAGCACTTTAATTTGTTGCTTTACTCCAGAGGCTCACAAGTTACACTCCAGTTATGTGTGGTGGCATCATATCCATTATCTCATCGTCACCAGGGCAGGCATTGTAAGCAGTGGCTTAGTAAAATGTGTCTAAAGGGTTACCTAAAATGTATTACAACATGAGTGGCTTACAGCAGAAATTCATTTTCTCCATAAGAGAAGATTTAATCACAACCTCTGGAGGCCAGAAGTGTGAAATCAAGGTGTCAGCTTCATCACTCTCCCTCCAAAGGCTCTAGGGGGAAATTCTTGACTCCTCCAGTCCCTGCTGATTCCTTGGCTTGTGGAAACATAACCCCAATTTCTGCCTTCATCTGCACTTAGCCTTCTTCTCTGTGTGTCCAAATCTCCCATTCCTTTCTCTTTTAAACCACCAGCCATTGGATTTAAGGCTCACTGTAGATCTAGGATGATTTCCTCTTGAGAGTATTAACTGATTACATCTGCAAAGACCCTATGTACATCTAAGGTCATATTCTGAGGCTCTGGGGGGAACTGAGTTTTAGGAAGACATTATTCAACCTACTATATTCACCAAGGGCTAGCTCCAATAAAATGGTAAAGGCTACCTGGAAACCCGTTTTGAGAACAATTGTAAAGCTAAATTTAGGATGAGCTGGAAAGAGTGCCAGGATCACGATCACGAGCAAGGGCATTGAAAGTGGACCCATATGTGTCATGTTCTTGTCAGCACTGATCACTAATCCACGAGGAACTACAACTGAGAAAAGATTTGTCAGTGGACAAGGTCATTCAGTGGCAAAGGTGCAAGAGAATTAAAATCTCCTGACTCACAATTCAGTGCTCTTTACACCACATAGTTTAATCATCTTTACTCTTACCAACACTTCTTTAGATATTATTACTAAAAATATAATCTGATACTTCTACAATTACTGGCACCTGAATACTTAGGCTTATTAAGTTGATCAGATTGCAATACTTAAGTATATTTCGACAGACTTCCATTTTCAACTATGGTACAGTAACTGTTATCACACCAACCTTCCATCTGAAAACAAATATAATCTGGATATTATTATATTTAAAGGAAAAATATTTCAAATCTTTAAAAGCTTTTAAGAGTTAGTGTATTTGATGTTGGTGTAGACTAATATCAGAAAGAGTATACTTTAAGGAAAAAAAAATCATACTAGGGAAAAAGAAAAACATTTCATAATGAATAAAAGGTGATACAAAGGGCCAATTGAATGGAAATACATTTTTAAAATTTATGTTTGTAAGTATCTAATAATATACTTTGAGTATATAAAGGCAAAAATTATAGAAAAAGGGATACATAGGCAAATCCATATTTATAAGTAAAGGTTTTCAACTACCTATTTCTGCTCGGTAGAATATGCAGACAGACTCTAAGTAAGGAGATGTCAGCAAGATGGCTGACTAGTAGTGCCTGGCATTTGTTCCTCCCACAAAAAAGGAACCAAAATAATGAATGAACAACTAAAATTTGATTAGAGTGTCTGAAGGCGAGTGCTGAAGTACAGCAAAAAATGGGCAAATGCCTTGTGGAGCACAAAAGCTCGGGATGGCAGTGTGGAGAGGGGAATGAGGCACCCACCTCTGCCACCCTGTCTTTTCCATCACATTTGACTCAGAGCCAAGGGGGACTTTCCCATGTGGAGAAAAGATAGGCAGAAGGCCCTCACCAGCCCAAACTGTCACGGCAGACACCTTTAGTTCTTACTACAGGAGAATCCCTAAGTCCTCATAAGCACTGAGCACAGTTTGAAGAGATGCTTAGAATTCATGTGGCTACGTTATTCCAAAGTAGGAGCGTGCATTGTGTACTGACCGTAACCCCAGAACCCAAGCTGCTGCAATATGGCATTACTTTGAAATCAAAGTCACTGCTGGAGCATGACCTGCTCTGGGGAGCTGATAGCCACTGTGCCTTTCCAGCCTTGGGACTCTGTTGTTGTTTCACCAAGCTCATATGAGTGGCTGCAACATGGCTACCCCCGGCTGCTGAAAGCTGAGGCTCAGAAATGGCCATGGCTCTAATTTTGCACAGCAAGGAAGTCAACCCCAGGCTGTCCAAGCCGAACAGCCCAGCAAACCTGGGTCCTCCCTAGCACCACTGGCTGGAGAAACAGGCTGTCAGATATGTCCCTGAATTGCTGAGCCACTGTATGCCATGTACCCAGACAGAGAAATCGTACTGTAGACCCACACCAAGCAGACACACTCCTCAGAAACCCAAGCCACCAAATGCCTATGCCCCAGGCTGGAGAAACAGCTCAAAAGCTTCATCCCAAAAGAGTCAGTCCCAGAGCCAGCTGACCCAACAAGTGCATGACCATGTTTCCAGCCTGAGAACCAGCTCAGTAAGCTCACCTTCAGCAAAGCCACACTATTGCCACCGCAAACTCCCACAGCTGAGGCCACTGAGGCACTTACAACATCACCCATGTGAATTACAGCTGGATACATTGTACAAAGACTATACTTCTGTGTTTACCTAGAACCAAAATCAGTACACTCTACCCTACTGAGACCCTGGGGTCCATCTGCAGGAAAAAGTCTTTTCTATGAAAACTATTCCATAAAATTGGAAGAGGTGACTATTCTACCAAATGCAGTGTTATCAATGTAGAGACATAACAAACATGAAAATGAAGGTAACATGACAACTTCAAAGGAACATAATCTCCCAGTAACAGAGCCATAAAAAAAGAAATTACAAAATGCCAGAAAAAGAATTCAAAATAAAAATCTTAAGGAAATTCAGTGAGATACAAGAGACTAGAGAGACAATTCAATAAAATTAAAAAAGCAATTCATGATCAGAATGAGAAATTCAACAAAAAGATATCTCAAAAAAGATAATCAAACATAACTTAGCAATGATAAATTCAATGATAAAATAAAACATACAATCAAGAACATTTAAAAAAAAGACTAGCTCAAGCAAAAGAAATAATTTCTAAGCTTGAAGACAAGCTTTTTGAAACAACTCAGGCAGACAAAATAGAAAAATAATAAAGAGTAAAAAAGAATGAAGAAAGCCTAAAAACATATGGGAAACCATAATACAAATATTTGTATTATAGGAGTTCAAGAAGGAGTAGAGATGGGACAATGTGTAAGAAACCTATTTAATGAAATTACAGCTAAAAATTTCTCAAGTCTTCAGAGACACATAAACAACCAGATCAAGGCAGCTCAAAAGTTCCCAAGGATATTAAATCCAAAAAGGTCCTCCCTGAGGCACATTATAGTCAGATTATCAAAAGTCAAAGACAAAGAGAGAATTCTAAAAACAGCAAGAGAAAAGCATCAGATGACATATAAGGGAATCTCCATCAGACTAACAACAGATTTATTACCAGAAACCTCACAGGCCAGGAGAGAATGGGATGACATATTTGAAATGCTGAAAGAAAAAGAAAAAAACCTGTCATCAAGAATACTATACTCTGGAAAGCTATTCTTCAGAAATGAAGAAGAAATAAAGTCTTTCCTAAACAAGCAAAAACTGAAGGAATTAATCATCACCATACCAGCCTTACAAAAAATGGTTAAGGAAGTCCTACATCTAGAAATAAAAGAAGAATAACTACCATTATAAAAGCATGTGAAAGTAAAAGTCTCACCAGTAGGACAGATAGATATAAGAGAAAAGTAAAAGAATCTAACTTTATCACTAGGGAAAACCACCAAACTGGAAGGATAAACAGTAAGAGAGAGAAAAAGAAACAAAAGAGGTACAAAGCAACCAGAAAATACATTAACAAAATGACAGGAGTAAGTCCTAACATATTAATACCGATCTTGGAATAGGAACAGCTCCAGAGTGTAGTTCCCAGCAAGAACAATGCAGAGGGTGAGTGCCCACTGCATTTCCAATAAATTTTCACTGCCCACAAACCAGGAGATTCCCAGGTCAGAAAGTGCCATGAGTTTTCAGCATGGCGATTTCAGCCGGTGCCAGGTTGGCGCACAGAAACTCGCACAGAAACTCACACAAATCTGGGCGGCCGTTTCAACTGGTGCCTGGAATGCTGGGGAGACAGAGCTGCCCATTCAACTGAAAGGAAGGGGACAGAGACAGGGAGCCAGGCAATGTGGCTTGGTGGGTGCCACCCCCACAAAACAAGCAATCTGAAACACTCTGGATTGAGAGTTTCACAGCAAGTGCAGCTGGAACCAGGACGGTCCAGCACAGAGGGGTGAAGGGCAACCACCACTACCAAGGCAGTCCACCACTACCGAGGCAGTTCACACAGCAACTGAGCAGTGCCTATGGCTGCTCAGCCACGCCTCTGCTGGCAGACTGTGACTAGAATACTCCATGCGGTGCAGGGCATCTATGAAAAAAGGCAGCAGCACGACAGGAACTTATAAATAAAGCCGACCTTCCTAGGATAGAGCACCTGGGAAAAAAGGTGGTTATGAGTTCCACTGCAGCAGACTTAAAAGTACCTACCCAGCAGCTCTGCACAGAACAACGGAGCTCCCAGCACAGCACTTGAGCTCCTGTAAGGGACAGACTGTCTCCTCAAGCAGCTCCCCTGACCCCCATCTACCCAAAGAGATACCTCATAAAGGAGAGCTCAGGCTGACATCTGGCAGGTACCCTTCTGGTATAAAGATAACAGAAGAAATTGGCAGCAACCTTTACTGTTATGTAGCCCCCCGTGGATGATCCCCAGGCAAGCAGGGTCTGGAGTGGACCTCCAGCAGTCCTACAGTAGAGGGGCTTGACTGTTAGAAAGAAAACTAAAAACAGAAAGAAATAACTTCATCGTCAACAAAAGAACGTCCACTCAGAGACCCCATCCAAAAGTCACCAACTACAAAGACCACAGGTAGATAAATCCACAAAGATGGGAAGAAACTAGAGCAAAAAGGATGAAAATACCAAAAACCAGAACACCTCTCCTCCTCCAAAGGATCACAACTCCTCACCAGCTAGGGATCAAAGATGGATGGAAAATGATTCTGATGAATTGACAGAAACAGGCTTCAGAGAAAGTGGGTAATAACAAACTTCTCAGAGCTAAAAGAACATGTGCTAACCCAATACAAAGAAACTAAGAACCTAGAAAAAAGGTTAGATAAGTTGCTAACAAGAATAAACAGCTTAGAGAAGAATATAAACCACTTGATTGAGCTGAAAAATACAGCAAGAAAACTTCATGAAGCATACACAAGTTTCAATAGCTGAATTGACCAAGCAGAAGAAAGCATATCAGAGATTGAATGAACTCAATTAAATAAAATGAGAAGGCAAGAATAGAGAAAAAAGAGTGGAAAGAAATGAACAAAGCCTCCAAGAAATATGGGATTATGTGAAAAGACCTAATCTACGTTTGATAGGTGTACCTGAATGTGGTGGACAGAATGAATCCAAGCTGGAAAACACTCTTCAGGATATTATCCAGGAGAACTTCCCCCAACCTAGCAAGACAGGCTAACATTCAAGTCCAGGAAATACAGAGAATACAACAAAGATATTCCTCAAGAAGAGCAACCCCAAGGCACACAATCGTAAGATTCACCAGGGTTGCAATGAAGGGAAAAATGCTAAGGGCAGCCAGAGAAAAAGGTCTGGTTGCCCACAGAGGAAAGCCCATCAGACTCACAGCAGATCTCTCCACAGAAACTGTACAAGCCAGAAGAGAGTGGGGGCCAATACTCAACATCCTTAAAGAAAAGAACTTTCAACCTAGAGTTTCATATACAGCCAAACTAAGCTTCTTAAGCGAAGGAGAAAGAAAATCCTTTACGGACAAGCAATTGCTGAGAGATTTCGTCACCACCAGGCCTGCCTTACAAGAGTTCCTGAAAGAAACACTAAACAAGGAAAGGAACAACCAGTACCAGCCACTCCAAAAATGTACCAAATGGTAAAGACCATTGACACAATTAAAAAAAAAATGCATCAACTAACAGGCAAAATATCCAGCTAGCATCAAAATGGCAGGATCGAATTCACACATAACAATATTAACCTTGCATGTAACTGAGCTAAATGCCCCCATCAAAAGACACAGACTGGCAAACTGGATAAAAAGTCAAGACACATCAGTGTGCTGTATTCACGAAACCCATCTCACCTGCAAGGACACACATAGGCTCAAAATAAAGGGATGGAGGAAGATTTATCAAGCAAATGGAGAGCAAAAAAAAGCAGGAGTTGCAATCCCAGTCTCTGATAAAATGGACTTTAAACCAACAAAGATCAAAAGAGACAAAGAAGGGCATTACATAATGGTAAAAGAATCAATGCATCAAGAAGAGCTAACAATCCTAAATATAAACGCACCCAACACAAGAGCACCCAGGTAAATAAAGCAAATTCTTAATGACCTGGAAAGAGACTTAGACTCCAACACAATAATAGTGGGAGACTTTAACACTCCACTGTCAATATTAGACAGATCGAGACAGAAAATTAACAAGGATATTCAGGAAATGAACTCAAGATCTGGACCAAGCGGACCTAATAGACATCTACAGAAATCTCCACCCCCAAATCCAATATACATTCTTCTCAGCACCTCATTGCACCTAGTCTAAAATTGAACACATAATTGGAAGTAAATCACTCCTCAGCAAATGCAAAAGAATGGAAATCATAACAAACAGTCTCTCAGACCACAGGGCATTCAAATTAGAACTCAGAATTAAGAAACTAACTCAGAACCACACAGCTTAATGGAAACTGAACTGGCTCCTGAATGTTGACTGGATAAACAATGAAATGAAGGCAGAAATAAATATGTTCTTCAAAACCAACAAGAATGAAGACACAACGTACCAGAATCTCTTGGACACATTTAAAGCAGTGTCTAGAGGGAAATTTATAGCAATAAATGCCCACATGAGAAGTGAGGAAAGATCTAAAATAGACACCCTATCATCAAAATTGAAAGACCTAGAGGAGCAAGATCAAAAAACTCAAAAGCTAGCAGAAGACAAGAAATAACTAAGATCAGAACAGAACTGAAGGAGATAGAGACACAAAAAACCCTTCAAAAAATTAATAAATCCAGGAGATGAATTTTTGAAAAGATCAACAAAATAGACCACTAGCCAGATTAATAAAAAAGAAAAGAGAGAAGAATCAAATAGATGCAATAAAAAACGATAAAGGGGATATCACCAGATTCCACAGAAACACAAACTGCAGAGATTACTACAAACAACTCTATGCACATAAACCAGTAAACCTGGAAGAAATGGATAAATTCCTGGACACTTGCACCCTCCCATGACTAAACCAGAAAGAAGTCAAAACCCCGAAAAGACCAATAACAAGAGCTGAAGTTGAGGCAGCAATTAATAGCTTACCAACCAAAAAAAAGTCCAGATCCAGATGGTTCACAGCCGAATTCTACCAGATATACAAAGAGGAACTGGTACCATTCCTTCAGAAACTATTCCAAACAATACAAAAAGAGGGAATCCTTCCTAAATCATTTTTTGAGACCAACATCATCCTGATACCAAAATCCAGCAGAGAATCAACAAGAAAAAAAAACTTCAGGCCAATACCCATGATGAACATAGATGCAAAAATCTTCAATAAAATACTGGCAAACCGATTGCAACAGCACATCAAAAAGCTTATCCATCACCATCAGGTAGGCTTCATCCCGGGGATGCAAGCCTGGTTCAACATACACAAGTCTATAAACGTAATCCACCACATGAAGAGAACCAAATTCATATGGAACCACAATAAATCCCAAATAGTCAAAGAAACCCTGAGATAGAAAGAAACGAAATAAAACAAAGCTGGAGGCATCATACCACCTTATATCAAAACATACTACAAAGTTACAGTAAGCAAACCAACATGGTATGGGCATAAAAACAGACACTTACACCAAGGGAATAAAATGGAGAACCAAGAAATATGTTCATGTATTTATAGCCAGCTGATTTTTGACAAAGACACCAAGAACTTTAATTGGAGAAAGGATAGTATTTTCAAAAAATTAATGGTCCTGGGAAATCTGGATATTCATATGCAAAAAAATGAAACCAGATCATTTTCTCAAACCATATATAAAAATCAACCCAAATGAATTAAAAGCTTAAATATAAGACCCAAAACTATAAACGACTAAAAGAAAACAGGAAAAATATTTCAGAACATTGGTTTGGCAAATGCTTTATAGATAAGACCTCAAAAGCATAGGCAACAAAAGCAAAAATAGACGAATAGGACTATATAAAACTAAAATGCTCTCCACAGCAAGAGAAACAGTCAACAGAATAAAGAGACAACCTGTTGAATAGGAGAAAATATTTGCAAGCTATTCACTTGAGAAGGGATTAATATCCAGAATATACATGGAACTCAATGACTCAAGAGCAAAGAAAAAAAAAATAAGGTAATTAAAAATGAAAAAAAAATCTAGATAGATATTTCTCAAAAGAAGACACATAAATGTCCAACAAGTATATGAAAAAAACTAAATATCACTAATTATCAAATGAGATATCATCTCATCTAATGTAGAATGTCTACTATTAAAAAGATGATAAATGTTGGCAAGGATACAGAGAAAGGGGAACCCTTATACACTGTTGGGAAGAATGCAAATCAGTACAACTGTTGTGGAAAACAGTATGGCAGTTCCTCCAAAATCTAAAAATAGAACTACCATACGATCTAGTAATTCCACTACTGGGTATGTATCCAAAATAAAGAAATTCATTATGTTTAAGAGATGTTGGCAGGGTGTGGTGGCTCATGACTAGAATCCCAGCACTTTGGGAGGCTGAGGCAGGCAGATCACCTGAGGCCAGGAGTTCAAGATTAGCCTGGCCAACATGGTGAAACCCTGTCTCTACTAAAAATACAAAAATTAGCCAGGCATAATGGTGGGCACCTGTAATCTCTGATACTTGGGAGATTGAGACAGAAGAATCTCTTGAACCTGGGAGGCGGAGGCTAGAGTGAGCAGACACTGGGCCACTGCACTCCAGGCTAGGCAACAAAAGTGTAACTCCGTCTCAAAAAGAAAAGAGAGAGAGAGAGAGAGAGAGAGAGATGTCTGTGCTCCCATTTTTGTTGTAGCAGTATTCACAAGAGCCAAAATATGGACTCAACTCATGTGTCCATCAGTAGATGAATGGCCAGGGAAAATGTCATCTATATAAAGACATATAATACTATTCAGCAATTAAAAAGAATTAACTCTTGGCATTCATGGAAACATGGATGAGCTGGGAGGATATTAGGTTAAGTGAAATAAGCCTGGCACAAAAAGAAGATACTACATCTGCTCACTCATATATGAAAGCTAAAAGAGCTGATTCTTAGAAGTAGAGTCAAATTGTAGTTACTAGAGGCTCAGAAGAATACTGGGGAGAGGGGGAGAGGAAAATATTGGTTAATGGATACAAAATTCCACCTAGATAAAAGAAACAAGTTTTAGTGTTCTACAGAAATTTATTACATATTTTCAAATAGCTAGAAGAGAGGATTGTGAATGTTCCCAACGTAAATAAATAAATGTTTAAGGTGATGAATTTGGTAATTATAAATATATAACAAAATATCACACTATATCCCGTAAATATGTATAATTATGTATCAATTACAAATAATACATTTTAATTCTTATTTATTTTAATAATTAATTTTAACAATGAAATTTTTAAATAATTTGAAATATTTGAAATTTATTCTAATATCAAACAACAAAACTACAAATTCTTAGAAATAAGTCTAAATGAAGATGTGTAAGACCTCTACAAAGAACTCTACAAAACATTATTGAAAGAATTAAAGAAGATATAAACAAATGCTGGTATATACCATGATTATGGATTAGAAGACTCAGGATTTTGAAGGATTTTTTGAGGAAGTTGACAAGCTGATTCTAAAAATTGTAGGGAAACACAAAGAGGAAAGAATAGTGACGTTAGTCTTGAATAAGAAGATACAATTAGAAGATTTACCCTGTCAGGTACCAAGACTTACTATAAAACTATAGGAAAAAAGTAATGTGACATTAGCATAAAAAAGACAAATATAAGACTGAGACAGAATATAGAGACCGACACACAAGTACACATATATGTAAATCATCTAATTTACAAAAAGTTTATGATGGTCTATTCAGTAAATAGTATTGGATTAATTGGTATCTGTATGGGAAAAAATCCTGAAACTTAACGTCTCCCTCACACTATGCATAAAATTAACACTAGGCAGATCAAAGACCTATATTTGTAAGGAAAAACAACATAATATCATAGGAGGTTATCTTAATGACCTTGGGATAAGCAGATAATTCTTAAGTAGCACTAGAAAAACTTTAACCATAAAAAGACTGATAAATTAGACTCCCTTAAAAATTAGAAACATCTACAACTTGCTAAGAAAACAATCCAATTTTTATAAAGAGACAAAAGAATTGAACAAACATTTGTCATTGATTCTCTCTCTCTCAATCTCTGTCTCTCTCTCTCAAGCATGCCTCTCAAACATGATATGCAAATTAGGTCTAAGGGCAGATAAAACAGCCATGTGAAACAGGACATTATAATTATTTTCTTCACTTGTCTTTAATTTTACACTTCAGAAAGAGAGCACCTTTGTGCTTTTGAGTTAGAAATGAGTAACATTTATAGGAAGGAAGGCAGCACTATAAGAGATGTTCCCTTCTGAAGTCTTGTATATTTAAATCACTTCAAGGAAGTGGTACCCTCTTTCAAAATGCACATACTACTCTCTATTGGCTCTCATCCCAAGCCTAAGTTCGTGGTAGCTGAATGACACGGAGTAAGCAAAGACATAAGTCAGACACCACTGTGATCAGTGCTGGCTCTGCCATCTGCTGTCAGGGTGATAGTGGGCAAGTCACTTAACCTCTCTGAGCCTCAGTTTTCTCATGTAAGATAACAGGTCAATAATATTAATATTTATCTCAAAGGTAGTTAAGGGAATTAAATGAGGTAATGGATGTGAAAATACCTAGCACAGATTCTAGCCCGTAAAGTTATATATGTACAGAACAGGGAAGAGAGACATTTTTCTGAATCTGGAGGCACTATCTATATTAGTTATTTACATAATTCATATCATTTAAAGTCACCATTGTTTATCTTTTTCTATTATTTTCTATTTATTGAGCAATGGATATATGGTCCCAAAAAGTTATCTTTTATTATTGCAGGTATTTGTGTGTTTGTCTACACATCAGATACAGGTTAATTCGAATGAATATGGTGTCTCTAGCAACATGTTACTTAGAGAAATAATGAAAACAGCTTGGGGGGGATGGGCAGTATCCAATAATCAATACAAGAACTCTAGGTATTCCATAACAAATCGAGGAAAATCTTCTTTTTGAAGAATTATCCTGATAAGAGTCCTCTGGGTGGACCAGAGTAATGCAAGCCATGGAACTGGCTTTGACTCACAAGACAGCATAATATTGAAGAGAAAACTAAGAGTCAGTAACTAACTCTGGGTTTAAATTTTTTCACCTGAGCCAGACTGCCTGTGATGTACATCTTTATAATATCTTTGCAAAACAATTTCTTTGCTTGTAATGCTCCATTTCATACTCCTGCCTAGAAAATTGTTACTCATCATTCGAAATCACATATTCATTTAATCAAAAGTGTATAAAGCCCCTGAAATGTATCTAGTGCTCTGCTAGGAAACAAAGATGGTGTGTTGACCAAAATCAGACCATAACCTCATCCTCATGCCCCAGCTCCTGCACCAGTGTCCCCTAAAGCTTACCCTGGGTTGCTTCCTCCCCCATACTTAAAGCTCGGTGTGCACACGCGGCATTAGAGAACAATCTATGGGTTTACACAGTTGTTTCCTCAGCCTGGCAGGGGACTCCACAAGAGGAAAGACTCGATCTATTCATCTTTTCTTCCCCCAGTGCACAGCTTGGAGTGTGACACATAGTGGGCTCTCGGTAAATGTTTGTTAAATTAACATTCATAATTCATGAGGTCTTGATACAGTCCAATCTGTTACATGATCCTCCTAATGAATACTAGAGAAATGAAAACAGTGATGCTCAGGAAAATTACATCTTTTTGAGACATTCTTTGTTTTTTTCATATTTTATTAGCATTTTATTAACAGTCCTAGCAACTGGTTTAAAAATGTTCATGAAGCTAATGTTAGTGGTTTTTAAAGAGCTGAATAGCATAAATATGGGTGAAATGATGCCTGGTAAGCCTTTTTCAGTTTAAAATTATGAGACTCTTTGAAAAAAATGGAATGAGTTTCCATTCATTTGGAATAGCTATGTATATAAGTGACTTAATATACTGGGGGATTTGTTATGTTTCTATAATAATCAACAATATTCATCCAGAAAGGGAAAGTGGTAGAAGATATTCATAGAATTTGTCTTCACATCACCAAAGTTTGGTACATCCCACAAATAAGAATAATATTATTTATTTTAAAACAGTATAGATTACAATATGTCCTAATTTTATAAAAGTATGTTAAACTGTCCTTGAAAAAGTGAAAAAAGAGGAGATTCTCGTTATTCATGCCAAAAAAAGAGAAGCAGCCATTTTTCAAGTAAGCATAAATATCATGCAAACTTTGAAGCAAAAGAGATATAATTTCCATTCTACTTATTTAGACATAAATGAAGGGTTTAGCCTGTAATCATCTTACTAAAAATTACACAGAAGAAACCGAAAAGTGAAAGCACAAAAGTACCTACTTGGTCTGGTGTTTAGATCCTTTCAGATGGGCATGATACTGTTCTATTGAGTTTAGGGAGACACTGCAGATGGTACATCTGTAATTGCGCCTCAGACCTGTGGATGACAGACAGACCTGGTTAGCTGCATCCAGTCATCAACCACCTGCATGAATCCTAGCAACTCCAGAAGTTCAGGGACAGAGTGTCTGAGAGAACTCCTCATCTGCCACACCAACACTTCGATCCCTCATTGCAGAGTACAGCCAACAGTTCTCTTAGCAGAAGTGTGAATATGAATATGTTAGAAGCAGCCTATTTCACTTCTGGATGGCTTAAATTATTAGGGCATCCTTCTTTGAATTGAGGTAAGGTATTTCTGGACATTTTATACTCAAACAAAGAAGCATTCTATTTTTCTCTAGAGCTTGTAGACATAATATGGTGCCATCTCTGCAGTGAAATTTGACATTCCAGAGAAAAACTCTATCCCAATTCCTTTCCACTCTATTCCAATGGCAGCAATGGAAGTTCAACTTCTCCAGACATTATTCATTTAGGTGTTCCTTCTAGGATCATTTTATAAAATGTAAATACCAGGAGAAGAATAATACATCAATCTGGTTCATGTGAAGTCTTACTTTCCACCACAATTTAGAAGACAATCTATTCATTCACGTTTTCATTCATTTAATTAATTCACTAATACAGTATCAACTTTGGGCCAGGCACTAGGGAATCCAAGATGAATAAGATGCTCTTCGCTTTCAGAAGTTTAGTAAAAATCTTGACTCATCTAGAGCCAATTTATGTTAGAAAGCAGCTTTAATCAAATAGCTCTAAACATTTACCACAGAGCTGAAACCCATAATGAAACACATTCCTTCTGCTAGCAGTCCCTTCAGAATAGAGAGAAAAGTAAAGCTGGTCATGAACTGAAACGCTGCATTTTAATTCTGACTCCAGTCATTTCTAGTTTTGTGATCCAGAGGAAGTCACGTAACTTCTTTCTAGCCTCCGTTTCTTCATCTACAGGACAAAGATAAGGCCAATCACACCACTAGGTTTTGTAAGAACTAAGTGAATAAGATATTAAAATGGCCTATAATTCCAAAGCTTTGGGAGGCCGAGGCAGAGGGATCCCTTGAAACTAGGAGTTCAAGACCAGCCTGGGCCAAATAGCAATATCTTGTCTCAAAAAATTTTTAAAAGTCAGGTGTGGTGGCACACAGCTGTAGTCCTAGCCTCTCAGGAGGCTGAGAGCCCAGTTCAAGGTTACAGTGAGCTATGATAGCTCCACTGCCTGCCTGGATGACAGCCTGGATGACAGAGTAAAACCCTGTCTCAAAAAAAAAAAAAAAAAAAAAAAAAGGCATTTTATATATATATATATATAATTATATTTATATATATAATAATGTTTAGCAAATGAGTACAAAATTCTGCTCTAGCATAGTAACGCCAGGACTGAAAGCTGTAGCATTTGTTTTTATCAATGCATGATATTTAATTTCTAAGAGGCAAAGTTATTCCTCTTTTCCTGAAAGAAAATAATGCCCTGTGCTGGAACAGCTTTGCAAGCTTGCTCCCTGGGTAACTTTATGCAAATTATTTGACCTGTCTGGACTTCCGTTTTCCTACAGTATTGTGAAGAGAGCAGAGTGAGATATGGCATGTATGTGACAGTGCCCAGCACATAACAAGGGATCAATATGAGCTCGCTATTCTTACCATTTTGAAGAGATGTTAAAATGGAACACTCTGTATGAGTGTGCCAGTTGAAGTCCTACTGAGAAGTCCTAGACGAAAATGATAAATATCCCCCACATTACCAAAATGAGGTAAGAGAGCATCAGTGCAGAACGTCCCAGGGGAAGTGGTCACGAAACCTGTGCTGACCACTCACTACCAGTATAAAGAAGAGACTGAAGAAGAAAGAAATGGGTAGATACTTTCTTAAGAGAGAGCTGTATTGTACTGTGAGTTCCATGCGGGACTGTGGAGTTCCTCTCCTCACCTTAAGCCTGTAGAGAAGGGATTCCACAGAACTGCCTAGAGGGGATTGAGGAGCATCTTCTTGTTACTTGGAATTGGTAGATTGGACTCCGACATCACTTGCAAGATCCAAAGGGCTAGAGATTGTGGTTTGTTATCTTCTCCGGTAGCAAAGTATAAAAGGTGACAGAATTGGGCATGGCCTGTGTTCTCACAGCTTGTCAGAAAAAAGGATTTGTGAAAGCTTCCCACAGACTGCATGTACCCTGTATGAGAGAAGCTGATTTGATGACTTCTTAGACTCTACCCATAAGGGCTGCCTGAAGTTGAGGGCAATGAGACTTCAGCAGAAAGATGCTGGAAGTGTTCATCTGGTTATCGAGGTGCTTAAAGTGATCCCAGAGAAGCTACTTAGCCTGTATTAAGTAATGACGAGTCCCTAAACAGCCATGAAATTGTAAACCAAAAGATATGAGACAGGTTTCAATCCATTTCAATTGAGATAATTTATTTTGCCAAGATTAAGAACGCACCTCTGACACAGCCTCAGGAGGTCCTGAGGACCTGTACCCAAAGTGGTCAGGGTACAACTTGCTTTTATACAGTTTAGGGAGCCACGAGACATTAATCAATATATGTAAGATGTACATTGTTTGGTTCGGTAAGGTGGAATAACTTGAGGCAGGGGCTTCCAAGTCATGGGTAGACAAGAGACAAGGTTGCATTCTTTTGAGTCCTTGATCGGCCTCCCACTAAATACAGAATTTAGTCTGGCTCAGTGAATGCGCATTTTTACATCAACAACAGGTTAGAGGAAACTGTCACATATGCTTTTGTCTCAGGTGAGCCTCCGAGGGATGACGTTGAATTCTGTCTGTCCTTTGTCCATAAGGAATTTCCTTGTGGGCAAATTGTGAGGGCTGTACGTAGCTTTTGAAATTTGTAGCTATCTTATTTAGGAAGAAAATGGGAGGCTTGTGTCCCAGCTTGACATTTCCCTTGGCTTAGTGATTTTGGGGTCCTGAGATTTATTTTCCTTCCACAAAAGCATCCTGAGAAGAAGGATCAGTTTGCATTTCCTGCCCAGTCAAGCAGTAACCAGGTTAGCTGTGCGTAGGATCTACCAAGTGAACTTCCACTTCCCTTGCAGGCCTTCCACCTGCATCCCTCAACCCTGGAGCAACCAGAGCAATGTACTGAGATAAAGAAGAAAAGCAAAAGCTCCAGGGAGAGACAAAGAGGGAAGCCTCCCACACCCTTTTCCCATGTCAAGAACACAGCCCCAAGCAGAACTGAGCTGGAAGAGGGGGGACGACTAACTTTCAGTAAATTTTGGAAATATTTAACAATTACTGCTCTATCATAAATATATTAATTAACAAAATACAGAATTTATGTATTTACAAGTCAGCAAAGGACTCTTTAAATACTTAAAAGTAAGTGAAAACTCATGAAACTTGCCCTAGTTTCTATCTAAAAGTTTGGAAAAAATAACCCCACAGAGACCATTTGCATAAGCAAATGGAGGGCAGGAATAAAGTTACTTTCTTTTTTTTCTTTTCTTTTTTTTTTTTTTTTGAGATGGGGTCTTGCTCTGTTGCCCAGGCTGGAGTGCAGTGACGCTGTCTAAGCTCACTATAACCTCTGCCTCCAGAGTTCAAGCAATTCTCCTGTGTCAGCCTCCCAAGTACCTGGGATTACAGGCATGTGCCACGACGCCCGGCTAATTTTTGTATTTTTAGTAGAGATGGGGTTTCACCATGTTGTCCAGGCTGGTCTTGAATGCCTGCCCTCAAGTGATCCACCTGCCTTGGCCTCCCAAAGTGCTGGCATTACAGATGTGAGCGACGGCGCCTGGCCTAAAGTTACTTTAGGATTACATCAAATCCAATAAGTCCTGCTTGCTGAATGTCAGTGTCCTCAGAACTGCCCATGTCTATAATCTGAACAAAGAGTAGAGCTTCCTGGAGGCATTCCCATTCCTGTGGCCCAATGAGCATTTCAGAGAGACCTATTTGAAATGTATATCATAAGCTGGGTGGGTTGACATGAGAACTAGCTTTGTTTTTGTTTTTGTTTCAATCACATAATCAGGCATTGACTTACCTAATTGTTCAACTAAGAGTCCATTTAATTGAGAAGAACAATGAAACCACATATATCTGGGATCTTTGTAGAAAGGAACCTAAGAGACTGACAACCTTTCAGGTACAAGCTGCCAGTTCAGAGGTAAAACAGTCAAATGTTGAAACCTATTTTCTCAAGCAGTGACTCTCAAACTTCAGAGTGTGGATGCATCCTCTGGTGACCATGATAAAATCCAGATTCCCAGGCAGGCGCAACTTCTGAAGATTCTGATACTCTAAGCTTTGGTTTGGGGCTTGGAAACGTACAAGAAGTTTCAGAACATAATCCCCAACCTTATCATACACCTGCACTTTACAAATAATTCTCCCATAAAATCATACTCCTTTTGGGAACTTGAATTTGTCAGAACAATACTGGACCTTAAAAAAAAAGCTATTCCATAAAAACGTGCTATGGTTATACTGCCTTTCCATTTCACAGGTATGCATGATTCTGAAGAGTACTATGATCCCCAAACCCAAAGGCTATAGGTTATCACTACCAGTGTGTGAACTGTTTAAATGCTTATCCAGGGCTGACCCATCTCCTTTTCTATGCATGGAATCAGAATACTAAAACCAGCTTCAGGGTTTATTCCTTCCAGAGTTCTCCATTAATCTTGTCATAATAAATACTAATACTATTTATATGGGTCCTCTTCAGGCTACAGGCTAATCAAAGGTCTCCCCCATAACAAATAGAGGTTCAGCTTGCAATAGGCATAAATATTTATGTTTAAAAATGAGCATTTTTAAGAACTTCAACAAATCTAAAATATATTCTGATCTGTTGCTTTCCATAACAGTTCTTATGCTCTGCAGCCAGCGGCGTGGGCAGAAAATATTTGGCATTTTATTGCGATGCAGACTACAGGGATTATAAATTGGAAAGGCAGTGCATACAAACAAGAATAAAGGCAGAGAAGGGGCAGAGGAGTCCTCCTCCACACATGTCACAGCGTCCTTGGTGGGAACTGTGCTTTATTAATGCACAGTTGAAATCCTAATTACTTTGGAATTATATGACTCTTCTTTTCCTTAGAGAACTAGAACATCTTATTAACCCCAAAAAATGCTAACTTCCTTATTCGATTCATTTTCAGCACAACACCATATTAAGAGTATCCTAAAACTTTTGCAGACCTAAAAGTTATTTCTGCAGGATTGCCTAATATGGGTTAGAAAAATATAGTTCCTACCTGCAACGACCTGTCAGACAATCCAGCTGGAGACAGAAAAACAGATATAGAAGTAGCAACAATGCAAAGTAGACAATTAAAAGTATTGCAATGAGGATGAAGTGAAATGTTTAGGAGATAGACGAGGAGATTGTTTCTAACTCAGAGGATCTGGAAAAGCTCCTTGAAGATGTATCACCTTTGTATTTATATTTCCTAGCATGGCGTTCGTAAAACAGACGGTCCTGGAGACTTTAGCAATATGTGACTACTCAAGTATAGCAAAGCTAGAAGTCCCTATGACTTTAATTGTATCCATTCTACATTAGAGAAATACCATCGAGCCTTTATTACGGTGTGAGATACTCTGTTGAATGCTATGAATATAGGAGAAAATAAGACAGACAGGGTGTATTTTCTTATGGAGCTAATCAGAGAAAAAGACAAGAAACAAGTATACAAATTAAAAAATATAATTAAAGGTTGTGAAAGTGTTGCACAAGATGCAAGCAGGATAATGAGGGAGAAAGTAAGTGGGAAGAAGAGTGATTTGGGATAGTATGGTCATCAGAGTTCTCAGAGAAGTGCGAAATGGAACCAGACAATGTTGATTGGCCTGAGATGTGAAGAGTGGGGTAAAGAGCTATCCAGGTGCAGCAAACAGCAAGCATAGAGGCCCAGAGCGGAAATGGGACTGACCTGCTCAAGGAACAGAAAGTGATAAAAGAAAAAATTAAAAAGGAAAAACAAACAGAAAAAAAAAACCTGTTCACTCAGAATTCTATTTCCAGCAAAAATATCCTTCAAAATTGAAGGTAGGCCAAGAATATTCTCAATGAACAAAACTGAAATGAATAGTTTGTCAGCAAACCAGTACTACAGAAATTCTATATAGAGATCTTCTGGGGAAGGAAAATGATACCAGATTTAGACTCAGATCTATGGAAAAAAAAACAGAGAAAAATCTCAAAAATTATTAATATGTGGGTATCTACCTTTTAAAATTCCTCTTCATTTATTTGATGGAAGCAAACAATTTAAAGAAAAAATTAAAACACTAGATCTATATTGTATATTATGCTTTTTATAATCTATGGACATGTAAAATATATGACAACAGTAGCTCAAGAATGGGTCAGACTAGAACAATATTGTCTGAAAGACTATCATATTTTATATGAAATGGAGCAGTGATAATTTAAGGTTGTATACTGTAGTACCTTGGGAAGAAAGCCAAAAAACATGGAGAAAATAGAATAATAATAAGTATTTGATTCAAAATAAGACAGAAAAGAAGGAATAGCAAAAACAGAAAATGAAAGAAACAAATAGAAAACAAATAGCAAAATTATAGGGCTAGAAGTCAACCAGATCAATAATTACATTACATATAAATGAACTAAATAGTCAAAAGGCCAAAACTATCAGACTAGATAAAAAGCCAGATTAAATATACACTGAATTCAAAGATGTACTTTGAACACTTATAGGTTGAAAGTAAAAGGATAGAAGAAGACATCCTCTAAACTTATGAAAATAAGTTTAAGAAAGTTGAAGCGTCTATATTAATTTGGGCAAAATAGATGTCATGACGAGACATTTTACCAGAGATTAAGAAAATATTTTATAATGACAAAGGAAGAAATTCATCAGGAGAACCTAACAGTTGTAAATACAATTTAACCAATAACAAAGCTTAAGAATACCTTCCAACACACATCAACAATAACATTAATTATAGATTTAAATGTAAAAACCAAAACTATAAAAACATAAAACCATGAAATATCTTCTAGAAAAACATAAAATAATATCTTCATGAAATTAGAGTAGGCACAGGTTTCTTAGGAAACAAAATGTATTAACTATTACAAAGTGATAAATTAGATTTTATAAAAAGCAAAACCTTCTGCCTGTAAAAGATGCCATTAGGAAAACAAAAAGATGAGACAGTGTCTGGGGAAAAATATTTGTAAGGTGTATCTGATACAGGACTTGTATCCAGAATATATAATTAACTCCTACAACTAATTTTTTAAAAGGCAAAATAATTTATCACATGTGTCATAAAAGAAGACATAAAAATGACCAATAAGCACATTAAAAGGTGCTCAACATCGTTTGTCATCAGGGAAATGCAAATTAAAAGAACAATTAAATACTATCGCATACCCACGATGAATGCTAACATCAAATTAAAACCATATCAAATGTCAATGACCATACGGAAGAACTAGAATTTTACACATTCCTGAGAAGATGGCAAAATGAAACAAATAATTTGGCAAATGCGTTGATAGTACTTAATAAAGTTAAATATCTATCTACCTTATGCCAAGAAATCTCTAGTAGTAGAAATTTTACCTCCCATTTACCTAAAAGGAGCAGGTAGTATTAAAAAAAATTTTTACAAGAATGTTGCTAGCAACTTTATTCACAATAGCCAAAGCCTCAAAACAACCCCAATGTCCGTAACACAAGAATTGACAAACAAAATGTGGTGTATTCATGCAATAAAATAACACCTGGAAATTTTTAAAAATCTATAGATTAATGCAACATAACCGAATCTCAGAAACATAATGTATAGATATAGAAGTCAGACACAAAAGAGTGCATACTGTATGATGCCATTTATCTAAAGCTCCAGAACAGCAAAGCTCTTCTCTAAAAATAGATTTCAGAATCATGTTGCCTAAAAAGTGGCAGAAATTGACTGGAATAGAATAAAAGGGAATTTTCTAGAGTCATTAAAATGTTCTATATCTCGATTTGGGATGGCAGTTACAGAGTATATTCATTTACCAAAATCTGTCTTATTGTGTCCTCAAGAGCTGCAGATTACACTTCATTTTTATTTTTTAAATGTTAGATGGATGTAGTTCTATACACAAACCTCTGCAAACCGGAAGCTTCAGTTTATTCCGTTTCTGTCCTCATTAACTCCCCTACAATTTTTATTGTTTTCAATTACCGGAAAGTAATCTTTATATTCATACTGAGGCTTTGATAACCTCGAACACTCAAATATTTACGTATGTTCTGCATTATAATGTTCGCTAAAGCTGAACTATTTTGAAAGATGATTAATAATATAAAGGTAAAAACAATAAGGCCTTTGTTTTTGAGTAATTTCTTTCTCTTCCACTTCTGATACATGCATTGATCAAACTGTCTTGTACATGGATTTGTCACCTTTCAGCAGAAAGAAAATAGCTAATACTGATATATGCCATATACAAGCACTGATGTGCTTACTTCACCCATTTTCCCATTTACTCATTTACTCTTTGCCGCACCCTAGGGGTAGATACTATTGTTATACTGATTTAACAGAGGAGGAAACTGAGGTATGGAGACTTGCTCAAAACCATCTAGCTAGTGGGAGACAGAGTTGGGTTTTGAACACATGCATTCTGGCTCAAGAGTCTATACTCCTCCCACTGTGAATATTGCCTCCTATGACAGGGACTAGAAAGAGAATCAAGGAAGTATGAAATGCTCTTTTGATGTCATCTAGTCCAGTATTCTCATATCTGCTACTTGGCAAGTGAGAATCATGTAGGAGTTTTTAAAACACAAATTTCAGCCTTAGCCTAGATGACTATGATTTCAGTAAATCTAGATTGGAACTTAGAAATCTATATTTTTTTAAAGCTTCCAAGGTTTGAAGATACCACTGGTCCCTCCAAAACTCCATAGGGTTTGTATAAATTTGTTAAATTGTTGACAAGCAGAATTAATTTTTGTACCTATCCTAATACCACTGGAGACATGAAACATTTTACACTTAGAGACCTCCCTTCCTCCCTCCATCCCTCCCTCCTCCCTCCCTCCTTTCTTCCCTCCTTCCTTCCTTCATTTTTTCCTTCCGCTTTCTTTCTTCCTTTCTTTCCTTCCTTCCTTCCTTTTTCCTTTTCTTTTTCTTTCATCTTTCCTCCCTCCGTCTCTTTCTCTTTCATTCTTCCCTTTTTTCCATTTTTTTCTTTCTTTCTTTCCTTCTTTCTTTTTCTCTTCCTTTCTTTCTGCCTGTCTTTCCTTTCTTTTTCTTTCCTTCCCTTTTTCTTCCTTTCCTCTTCCCTCCCTCCCTCCCTTCCTTCCTTCCTACATGAGGACTTGCTTTGCACCCCAGGCTAGAATACAGTAGTATAATTGTAGTTCACTGCAGCCTCGAATTCCTGAGCTCAAGCAATCCTCCTGCCTCAGCCTCCTTAGTATTCTGCTGGGACCACAGGCATGCACCACCAAGCCTGGCTAATATTTTGTTGTTGTTGTTGTTGTTGAAACAAAGTCTTGCTATGTTGTCCAGGCAGGTCTCAAACTCCTGGGCTCAAGCAATTCTTCCACCTTAGCCTCCCAAAGTGCTGAGATTACAGATGTGAGTCACCCTATCTGGCCTAAATACTTTCTTAAATACAGCTGAATTCTAGCCACTAGCCTAAATTCTGCATTGTGTGGGTTCTTAGCATAAATTTGTTCTCATCTCTTTATATACATCAAATACTTCAGAGTTATCTCCCCTAAGGTTTTGTTTACCAGGCTGAAAGTCAACCGGCACTTTTACAGTGTTCTTCATTGGAATGTGCTTTGGAGCTTCCTGTATCACCGCCATGTCATTCTAGATGGCATGTCCTGTTTGTTGATAATTTTCTTAAACTACAACTCTCAAATTGAGGGCCAAGTCCCTACTGTGGTCTCATCAGTGCAAAGTAGAGAAGGACAGTCACAGATCCTGTGACTAGTACTTTCATCAACACCATTAAAGCTTTAAGGGTGTGTTTGTGTGTGTGTGTGTGTGTGTGTACCCTGAGACACTAATCTATACTCATATTGAACCTGCTATCAATCAGTTCTCCTAAGGCTTTTCCACACACATTTCTGCTAAGCCACATCTTTATTTTCTCTATCTTTCTGCTTGATTACTTAGATATTAATGCTTGTTCCCATTAGATTCCATCTCAGTGAGTTCTACCTATTCCTCTAGGGATAGCCAATATAATTCAGCTCATGTGTCAATTATGATTGGTTGGTAGTAACTGTCTAGAGTGCTCTGAAAAGATTATGAGCCCTCACCTCAGCTGATAGGGAGAGGTTTCCATCATCTATTAGCCACGTCTGTTCGTGGTGAGGAGTGGGGTGCTAGTGGCTTACTCTTCATGCCTGTGTCTTCCAAGCTCCAGCCCATCAACATATATTGTAGAAAATTCAGGATTAAGGAAGGTGCTGGTAGACTAGGGAGTCATTAACACATAGGTGGCATCTAAAGCCACAGGGATGATCAGGTCATGTATGGAGGTGGTGTAGGTAGGAGAAGGACGTTCCAGAGTGTGAAAGAGCAGTTAGTACAGTGACACTTGGTGTGGAATCATTGCTGATCTGCCGTCTCACCTTTTTGCATGGGGTAAGGCCAAGCCCACAGGTACCTCCAGCTCCCACTGCATCTCCATCCTCAGGGCTGCTGAATCCTGGGCCAGATGTGTGTGCAGAAATCAGGTGCAAGAACCCAGTCTATCCTGCAGGTTGGTCACTCATGTGACTGAGGCTGGGGGCACTAAGACACAGACACAGCCTCCAGTTTGTCCTCCTGGGCTCCAGTTTCCCCCTCCCCACCCCAGTGCCGTTTCTCTTTCCTCCTCCCTACCTCACTCCATTATTCTTCCAGCAGGTCCAACAAAAGATGCAGAAAAAACAGCCTTACAAAGACTGCCTCAGCAGCTCCCATAATTGCATGAGGTCTAGTCCTTATCATAAAGGCCTTATTCTATATCAACTGTGATGGTGTATCTTCTCATCAAACCCTGATATGGAATTTGGGGGTATCAAGGAAGCCTAAAAGGATGAAAGGGTTATTATCACAGTTAATCCTCAAAACCACCTTATGAATACTATTAGCTCTTTTACAGATGAGAAAATCATGGTTCAAAGACATTAAAGTCAGAACTTTATTTCCTATTTCAAAATTAATTACCTTAATTACTATACCAGGTCTTTTATGGAAAAAATAGAGTGAAGGAGGGAAAATAGAACCCTGTTTTTGTTTGTTTTGTTTAAAAAAAAAAACAAAAAACAACCTAATTTTGAAACTGTTATGTGAAAAAGATAAAGCATAGCCGCTCTAGTTGAAATGGGGGATATGGGTATGGAACACCCGTTAGTTTCCCATCAATTTTAAGCACAAAACTTAAGGTGCCCCAAGTAAAAAACCTCAGGGACATCCCCCCATTGGGAAACTATGACAGTTTGCCATGCCACTCCCATAATAATAATAAGAGGAATGCTGGCACATTCAATCTTACACTTTCATAGTGAAAACAGCTTTTCCCTATGAGTTTAATGTAAGAAAACTCACCAACATCAGGGTTTGCCACAGACCTAGTTAAAGAGTCTGTATTGCCTTTGGGAAAAAAAAAAAAAGTCTGTATTATTCTATTACTCCATACTATAGTCATTCCAAAGCACACGATGTTTAAATGCTTAGCCTTCGGAATTCATCTCACTGCCTGCAGGCATAGACTGCAGGGTACCAAACAGTCAATTAAACAAAGAACACACATTTTCTAAAACAATTCTTTCTCTGTTTAAACAGTATATACGCAAAGCTTTGAAAATTCAATTGGGAGGCAAATGGCTTTGCATCTTCAAAAGCTGTTTCCAAACAAACAAAATCTAAAGCTAGGGAATAAATTTATTCTCAGTAATTAAAAAACAATTTTAGCCATGTTGGATGCCTGACCCAAGAAAGGGCTGGAAAACTGTCACCCTACTGTGAAGATTCAGATGAGACCCAGTAGATCATTCTAAATATTTAAAGAGCTGCTTTATTGGATGATGGTTTAGATGTATTCTATGTGGCAGAGGGGGAGGTGATAGATTTTAACATTTGAGCAAATCATCTCCATACAACCTTGATTTTGGTCTTGGAGATGGTCACTATGGCAAACTGCAAGAAACCTAAGGAATTAAGCTGGGTTTTTTTGTTTGTTTTTTGTGCTCTGAATTGAATGTTAAGAAAATCGAAATAAATAGACCTACTCTGAAGCACTCTATTCCTTTGAAGTGTACTCAAAAGTGACTTTTAACCATATATTAAATAACAGCATATGGGGGAAAGATCTTCCTCTTGGTCTGGGTTTTGATGTGATGCAAATGAAAATTCATAGACATGAAATGCGCTTTTTCTTTGCTTCCCACGGCGGTGCCATAGATCTCAATGGATACGGGAAGCACTAACACAGCAGGGCGTACATTTTATGTAAAGTATTTTCATAAAATTCATTTTTTCTAGAACACAGTTGTTAATTCAGCTTCCTGCCTGAAGTGGACTGTGCTTCTAACATGAAGTTGTGGATTATGGTATCACGACACACAGTGGGTTAGACTAAAACTCAAACAGTTGCTTGTTACTAGCTGGGGTGGTAGAAAGCAGTCTGTATGCAGGGAAGCACGCACAAGTCTAGATGCACGCCTCTTCCTTTCTGTCTGCCCTGCAGTGGTGTCTCTTCCAGGCTACTTCTCATTTCTTCCCAAGTGCTGGGGATTGTTGGTGTAAGGCCGGTCGCCTGGCCAGGGGGCCGGACACACCCACCTCTGCACTCAACACCTGGCTCTGCACAAGGCACCTACCTCCGAGCACACGTTCCCCTGGAAGGACCCGGCTGATGTAACCCTGGCCAGATCTTGCATTAGAAAAACCCGCCCAACAATCTACCCACCAATAACAGCCCGCCCCGTCTCCACTCCCGCTCCCCTGCAACCAATTAGAGCACCCGGCCACTCCTTGTTCCCTAGAGCTATAAAAACCCCCATGTCCCAGGAAGTCAGCGCGACTTCTCTGGCCCCCTTCCCCCGGACCATAGAACCTCGACCGGGAGCTGAATAAACTGGCATTTAATTTTCTTATACTGGCCTCAGTTTCTTCATCTTAACCTCGGCAATAACCCTTACAGTTGGCCTCTATGATTTCCCCGGAGTAAGCATCAATAGTGATAGGTCACAGCTGTGGAAGGATTGTGATATTTGCCTTTTAGCTACATCAGCTAAAAGTCCTAATGTGTCTTCACCAACCTCAGCTTTAGAGCTTTACCTGCCACCTGGCCAATGAAAAGGCCCAGGGAAGCGGATGCAGCATTGGTGGTGATTTTCCAGACTCAATAGGACTCTTCTTAGAGTCCAAAAAAAAATGCTAATTGTCAGTATCTCCTGTTAATCTGGTTTATTAAAACCAGACTGTGCTCTTTCTCTCTCACCCCCTGTCATTCACATATAAGCCAGCTGTTGGGTACGTAGGTCTAATCTTCAGTGTCCTAGCTCTTTGATCTTCCTTCCCTCCTGCTTGGAGACACATCTCTTACAGCAGGTCTTTATCTTTTTTCAGTAGTCAGCCTGCCAGATGCTGGGTTAAGTCCCGGCTGTCTACTGCGTCCTGCAGTATTGACCTTTTAATAGGGATATTAGAATAGAAAGTCTTCAACACCAGAAGAAAACACCTTTAAAGGTGAAATTTCAGGTATGGCCAGTCGGGCTGGGGAGAGTTTTATGGACAGTGGTCCTCAAAGCACCAGAGCCAGGTGGCTCCCTGCCCCTTTCCCTTCGCCAACCTGACACTGACACCCTGACACCCGACAGCCCCACTGCCACTTTCATGGGAGACTTTTCTGTGGCACACATGACAGAGGGCCTCCCAGTTTCATACAGTTATCTCAGTGGCCTTGTCTATTTATAGACCACACCTGACCTCATTTGATTTACGAGGTAACAGAGAATAACAGAACTCACAAATTATAGATAAGAGAAAGTATTGATATGCAGAAAACAAAAACATTGTATAAAGCCTAGAAATGACTCTAAACTGAAAAATTCCAAATATATTGAAGCCTGAAAATAAGGAGGAGACAGAAGAAATGAAAGAATAACATACCTATAGATCATTTTCATGGAGAGGAGCTCCCTAATTTCCCCCTTTTCATTCAATATGTGTTTCTAACCTTTTTGTGTCTGTTTCCTAAAATAGAGATAATAATTTTATCTACTCAAAGAGTTCATATGAAAATTAAATGAGTTAATATAGGCAAACAACTTTGAAAAAGCCCAAACAACTCAATCAATGTAAACTATGATTATTTTTAATCATGCCGGTCCTTCGCTTTGGACAAAAAGGACCTAACTCATGAGTGGGACATTTCCTAACAATTTAATATTCTGAAAAGAACCCTCATTTTTGGCATCCTCAGGCATATTCAAATTATTCTGGCAGGCTGCCTTCTCTACAGATGCTATTTATACCCACCTTTTTTGACAGGTCAAATGCTTCCTTATATACTAATCATCCTATATTTTCTTGGCACAGATTTGAATGGAAAATCATCCCTATTCTTTATTCTTAAAATTTTTTTTGAAAACATGGAAGATATGACATTACACGAACTGCTTCTAAGAAAGCTGTTGACACAGTGGATCTCAATATATTTTGCCTGCTTTGTTCCTAAATTGAGTGATTGAGGTCATTGAATAGGTAATTAGTTATGTTCATAAACTAGATAAAAAGAAAAAGCAAAAGGATGTATTGAAAGTCATGTAATTGCATTTTTTTTATTTTTTATTTTTAAGGAGAGCACTCCAGGATCCATCTGAAGGCTTGTTTTTCCCTCCATCAACAGCGTCTGTGAACAATGCCACTGGTGATCCAGGGTTGTTCTGAACACTGAGCAGGCTTTGGGGAGAGTGGTAACACCTTTCCAACTGTTCAGATGGATCTCCCAGTAGACTTTGATGCACCCCAAATAGAAAAATTATACACACACACACAGTCACATATATATGTGTATAAATGTATACAGACACACATATATATGTGTATATGTATACACACCACACAGTGATATGTTGCTTTATGATAGGGATATGTTCTGACAAATGCGTGATAAGGCAATTTTGTTCTTTGAACATCAGAGTGTACTTACACAAATCTACATGGTATAGCCTACCTACACATTTAGGCTATAGGGTATGGCCTATCGCTCTTAGGCTACAAACCTATACAGATTCTACTGTAGTGAATTCTGTAGGCAACTGTAACACAATGGTAAGTATTTGGGTATTTAAGCGTACCTAACCACAGAAACGGTACAATAAAAATATAGCATAAAAATATTAATGGTACACTTGTATAAGGCACTTCTCATGAATGGAGCTTGCAGGACTGGAAGTTGCTCAGGGTGAGTCAGTGAGTGAGTGGTAAGTATTTATGTAAAAGGTACTGTGAAAACACAATGTAAGGCTGGGGACAGTGGCTCATGCCTGTAATCCCAGCACTTTGGGAGGCCGAGGCAGGTAGATCACCTAAGATCAGGAGTTTGAGACCAGCCTGGCCAACATGGTGAAACCCCGTCTCTACTAAACATACAAAAATTAGCCAGGCATGGTGGCAGATGCCTGTAATCCCAGCTATTAGGGAGGCTGAGGCAGGAGAATCACTTGAACCCAGGAGGAGGAGTTTGCAGTGAGCCAAAGTCGTGCCATTGCACTCCAGCCTGGGTGACAAGACCAAAACTCCATCTCAAAAAGGAAAAAACACACACACATACAATGTAAAAGATAAGAAATAGTACATTGTAGGGGCACCTACTGTGATTGAAGCTTGCAGGTCTAGAAGTTGCTCTGGGTGAGTCAGTGAGTGATGAGTGAATGTGAAGGCCTAGGACATTACTGAACACCACTGTAGACTTTATAAAGGCTGTACGCTTAGGTTACGCTACATTTATAAAAACTATTTTTTCAATTAGCCTGTGAAATTTCAAGTGTGGTCAGTTGGGCTGGGGAGAGTTTTATAGACATGGCCCTCAAAGCACCAAAGCAAGATGGCTGCCTGCTTCTCATTTCCCATACGCCAGCCTGACACTGACACCCTGATACCTGGCAGCCCCACTGCCACTTTGGTGGGAGACTTTTCTGTGGCACACATGACGGGGGGTCTCCCAGTTTAATACAGTTATCTCAGTGGCCTTATCTATTCATAGACCACACCTGCCCGGGTGTGGTGGCAGGTTCCTGTAATTCCAGCTCCTTGGGAGACTGAGACAGAAGAATCGCTTGAACCTGGGAGGCAGAGGTTGTAGTGAGCTGAGACAGTCATTGCACTCCAGTCTGGGCTACAGAGAGAGACTCCGTCTCAAAAAACAAAACAAAAACAAAAACAAAAACCCTATTTTTTCTTCAATAATAAATCAACTTTAGCTTACTGTAATTTTCTTACTTTATAAACTTTATTTTTTGACTCTTTTGTAATAACAATTAGTTTAAAACACAATTGCATTACACAGCTGTACAAAAACGTTTTCTTTCTTTATATCCTTACCTATATGATTTTCTATTTTTGGAAATTTTTAATATTTTAAAAATTTATCAACTTTTTGTGAAAAATAAGGACATAAACATGCATATCAGCCTAGGTCTACACGAGGTCAGGATCATCAGGGCGTCACTAGGTGACAGGAATTTTTGAGCTCATTATAATCTTGTGAAAACACCATCATATATGCAATTCGTTGTTGACGAAAGCTTTGTTATGTGGCACATGACTGTATAGGTCTATATTCATTCAGTCTTCACTATTATCTGCAGATTCATATTTGTGAATTTGTCAGCTTGATAAAATGTATTTGTAACCCCAAAATCAATAGAGTAGCCCCTGTGCAAGTAGCCAGCTGAGGCTGAATGAGACAACCTCTGCCTCTTGTTCCAGCTCTTCCACACAGAGGATGAAGGCCGTAGGCACTGCATAGGGTAGTGCATGAAGTTCCGGCTCTGGGACCAGCTGACTGGGGTTTGAATCTCAACTCTGGCCCTTGCTAATGGGGTGGCTCCAGGCAACTCACTTACTGCGCCTATGCCTCATTTTCTCTTTCGTAAATAAAGAAAATCCAGAATGAGTTGTTTTTAGGATTTAAGATTATATTCTATGTGAGATATGGGGATGGATGAATAGATAGATAGATAGATAGATGTACATATTTCTTGTAGAAGCAATGTTTCAATATTGGCTTATTTAGCATCTCAGGGCAAGATGACTATAGCAGATAACTACTATGAATAAGGAGAATTTAGTGCATGTATACACTCAACATGAAAGGTCAAGACAATGTGAGGACTTACAGGTCACTTGGTGACTTTGGTTTTTGATCAGAGTCATTAGACTGAAATATTATTAATAAGATTACTCCAACTCCTTTGTGGATAATTGTCTAATGCAGGTGAGAAGAGCAGAGGGAGAGAGACTGGTGTGCAGGCCACTTGCAATAATTCAGATTGGAAAACTGGGCCTGGGCTTGCTGCTTCCTCTGTCTGCTCGTCTCCTGGATCTGTGCAGGGGTTGCCCTCAGCTCCTTCCAGGCTTCCTTCCAATGTCACCTCAGTGAAGCCTTTCCTGAGTGTCCCAGCTAAAGTGCAAACCACAGCCCCAGCCCCTTTTTATCTTCTCCTTCTCCACAGCATTTAGGAACAGGTAATATATTATATATTTTACTTTTTAATTTTTTTTCTGAAATGCTGCATTGAATCTAACATTCGATAGTTAGATTTTTCATTCTGTCTTTTGTTAATTCAAATTTCTGAGTTCAGCGGAGTGCTTGACACATAGAGGTGCTCAGTAAATATTTTCATGGATGAATGGATGAACAAATGAAATGAATAAACATTAAAAGGTAATGTGGGTAAGTTGAACTCTGAAGGAATGCTTAATCTTTAGAGAAGTATTCAAATGATTCTTTTTCTTTAACCTGGATGGGAAAATTTATCAAGCTATTATTTGAATTTCATGACAATTTAAAACCAATGCTTACAGATGAGAGAGGAGTTTTAAGAGTAACTATAATGTCTGTCTCCCTCCCATCAAGACAGTAATATGCCTTTCCAAAAAAAGATGTTTGAAGGGGCAAAGACGATGTGCATTTTAAAAACTCCCTAAATTTTGTTTTATTGGATTAACCACAATTCAGAAAAAAAGGGCACACTCAATTTAATGTTTCTTTCTCATATGTCAATATGTGAGTGATATGCCTTCTTTGATCATGAAAGTAATGCACAATAGATGGCTGGGCATGCCGGCTCACGCCTGTAATCCCAGCACTTTGGGAGGCTTAGACGAGTGGATCACCTGAGGTCAGGAGTTCAAGACCAACCTGACCAACATGGTGAACCCTCATCTCTACTAAAAATACAACAATTCGCTGGGCATGGTGGCACATGCCTATAATCCCAGTTACTTAGGAGGCTGAGGCAGGAGAACTGCTTGAACCCAGGAGGTGGAGGTTGTAATGAGCCGAGATGATGCCACTGCACTCTAGCCTGGGTGACAGATAGACTTCGTCTCAAAAAAAAAAACAAAAGTAATGCACAAAGTGTGTGTGTGTGTGTGTGTATTTATACATATACATGTATGTATGTGTATATGTATGTGTATACATATATATACACATATATATACACATACATATACAAGTTTTGTTTGGTTGTTACTTTAAGTTCCAGGATACATGTGCAGAATGTGCAGGTTTGTTACATAGGTATACATATGCCATGGTGGTTTGCCACACCTATCAAGCAGTCATCTAGGTTTAAGCCCCGAGTGCATTAGATATTTGTGCTAATGCTCTCCCTCCCCTCACCTCCCACCCACTGACAGGCCCCGGTGTGTGTTGTTCCCTTCCCTGTGTCCATGTGAGCCATAACGTGTGGTGTTTGATTTTTCTGTTCTTGTGTCAGTTTGCTGATAATGATGGCTTCCAGCTTCATCCATGTCCCTGCAAAGGACATGATCTCATTCTTTTTCACGGCTGCATAGTATTCCGTGTTGTATATGTGCCACATTTTCTTTATCCAATCCATCATTGATGGGCATTTGGGTTGGTTCCAAGTCTTTGCTATTGTGCCTCGCGCTGCAATAAATATATGTTGTGTAATGTATATTTTAAAAAGATAATGAATTTATTTTGGAATTCTATGTGGACATGTATAAGAAAACAGCTAAAATATTTGTCCTAGAATTCAAAGAGATACAATCCCTACAGCTAGAAAGTGCTTCCTTAATGTTCTAACTACAGTTTTTAGGTGTAGTTATCACCAAAGATTTGGATGGTTACAGGATTTTTCCTGATCAGCACTACAAATGTCTGATATTTAGTGAATTATTACAATTTGGGGTGGAGGGGGGAGGAGTTTGACTGCAAAATAGTTAATTCAGTAAGAGAAATAGACAAATCAATCAGAAGTTTTATGTAAGATTTTCTGAACTCTTAAATGTCTGACATTGAAACACTATTCTGAAACACTTCTGAAATGAAATCTTCAGGTATCACACATTCCCTCATTGTAATTTCTCTCTCCCGCTTCTCTCTTTTCCCTCATTACACTTTAGTTATCTAATACTCTGCCTTCCTGTTCTACTTGGGTATAGGCTGCTGGGGAATAAGAAATGTCTGATTCATTTACATATTTCTAACATAGGGTGTGACACATAGAAGGTATTCAATTTTGGTCTATAATTTAGGTTAATTAGTAGAAATCTTGTCAAATACATCACACATGTGTACACACACATACATATGTATACATAACGCACACACACATACACACACATATAAGCATGTAAAGACATAAATGTTTTTTCATAATGACTTCCAGAAAGTTGAAGAGCTATATTTCCCAGATAAAACTGGAAAACTTGGACCAAAAAAGGGTGTTCTAGTATTTAAGGCGTCTTCTCCATGAAAAGCAAGTTTTCCCTTTGGGAAAAATATAGGAGCACCTCACCTGATAAAAAGCCATCTTAAAGAAATGTCAGCTTCCCTCAACCTGAGAGCTAAAGTTTAACAGGAGCTGCGGAAGCCAATGGCCATGCTGTCCTACATGTGGCTTTCTCTCCCAGGGCTGTGTGTAAAGTCAGGTGGGAAAGTGGGCTGAAGCCATCTGGACAGGAGATGCAGGAGGGAGGGTGTGCCTGAGCATGTACTGTTTAAGGAGAATGGTGGGAGGCACAGGGGGCCCCCATCCCTCAGCCCAGTGAGTCCTCAGTTCCCTAGACTGGTCCCTTCTGTTGTCTTTCCTTACCATGCACAGTGCTTGAGTCACCTTGGGTTCCTTAGACTGACTATCTCCATTCAAGCAGAGTGTGGGACTCCCCTTGGTCCTGATCTACTTGAGCTAGCACAGTCTCGTGTGTTGCCAAGCTTGCATCTCCGTTTGCTAAAAACTGCTTCAAAGCAACAATGCCATCTCAAGACAGGCACCTTCTATCTAACCCCACCTGCGAGAGTCCTGCTCCCTGTGCTGCTCACTAAATGGCTGTTTAATTAAACATGTGTGTGTATATATGTATCAGGGTTATTTAGTGGACTGAAGGTGGCAAAGAGAGATTTTTTTTTCTTTACTTCCATATACTGAATATCCCAATCTGCAACTTTTCCAACATCCATTATTCTTCCCAGGACAAACGTCAACAGATAAGCAAGGTAAAATTTCTCTTGCATATTGCAGATATTTTGTTATTCTGACCTCCTTTCTGGCATGAGCCATGCTGACTTCTACCAAGATAAAAATGGACAAACTAAAGCATTCCTACACCACTGCATACAGGGTGTGGGCACGTTCCTGCCTGCGTTCCAGCCCACATAGCCTTCCTCCTCCTTCCCTGCTGGACCCACCTTCCCTTCACCACATGCTCAGCCTTGCCTTTGACAGTCCCTGGGCTGCCCTGACCTCAAGAAGAGGAAGTGAGGAAGTTCTAATTCTATGCCCCAGGACAGAGCCGTGAGTCATGCTTGCTATAATCCGATCTTGCTAGGGTGTCACATCCTAATAACAGGCCTTCTGAAGGGCTCCAAATGTCTAGAGTGCCAAGCTCCAGTCCACCCACAAGTGTGCAGATCAGATTCCTGACTTAGTCCTGGTAGCACAGCCTTCTCATTTCCTCATGTCAGCCCACACTGCCATTCCCGTCCCATCCCAGCTGTCCACAGACAGACTAGCAAGCTACTCCATCCTTCTCTTTAAGTCACCGGACCCCACTGGGCAGAAAAGAAGTAACTTTTGTCCCTCTAGTCCAATGGGTTAGGAAAAAACATCTACTGCTCTATCCACACCTGAACACTTAACTGCCAGGCATGTATCACAGACTGACAGCAAGCAGGATAAGACTCACCTCCATCCCCCTCAACTTGAAAATGAGACTCACTTTCAGCACCTCTATTGCTTGATTATTTTCAGATGTTGAAAGAAAACAATGTAAGGGATTCAGATAGAGATGAAAAACTTTACTGAGTCGATGCATCATCAGGAACACTGAAGACCAGGTGACTCCTGGTGGTGGAGACAGGGTCAGGATTTTACAGAGTAGGGGAAAGTCCCGTACGTGTCTTTGTAATTTTGACCTTGGTAGCATTTTTTCCACTTTAACCGGAAACTGCAATCCAGGGTACTAATAACCATCAAAATATTCTTTTAAAATAAGTGATTTAGCAAGCCTTTTGGTTTAAAAGGTCTTCAAAGTTCACAAGTAAAGAGGCTGAAGAAAGAAGGAAAAGAAAGAAAGGAAAGAAGAAAGAAAGAAAGAAAGAAAGAAAGAAAGAAGAAAGGAAAGAAAGAAAGAGAGGAGAGAAGGAAGGAAGGAGGGAGGGAGGGGAGGAGGGAAGAAAGGAGAAGGGGAGAGAGAGAGACAGAAGGAAGAAAGGAAGGAAGGAAAGAGGGAGGGGAGGGGAGGAAAGGAAGGAAGGAAGGAGGAGGGGAGAGAAGGAGGGAGGGAGGGACCAAGGGAGGGGGAAGGAAGGAAGGAAGGAAGGAAAGGCAAAGGTAGAAGGCAAGGGAGAAATTGGGGGACCCTATAAGGTATGTTTTATTCCTCTGACATCATCAGTGCTTCTCAAAATATCTTTGGTACAGGCAACAGATGTTTTTGTTTTTATTGACTTTTGATTTTTTCAATAGGGTTTTGGGGAACAGGTGGTATTTTGTTACATGAATAAATTCTTCAGTGGTGACTTCTGAGATTTTGGTGCACCCATCACCTGGGAAGTGTACACTCTACCTAATGTCTATTCTTCTCCTCCCCCCTCCTGCCCTTTCCCTTGAGTCCCCAAAGTACATTGCATTGTTCTTATGTCTTTGCGTTCTCACAGCTTAGCTCCCGCTTAGGAGTCAGAACATAAGATGTTTTTCCATTCCTGAGTTACTTCACTTAGAATAATGGTCTCCAATTCCATCCAGGCTGCTGCAAATGCCATTACTTTGTTCCTTTTTATGGCTGAGTAGTATTGTGTGTGTTTATATCCATAAATATCACATTTTCTTCATCCACTTGATTAATGGATATTTGGGCTGGTTCCATATTTTTACAATTGCAAATTGCGATAGTATAAACATACATGTGCAAGTGTCTTTTTCGTATAATAATTTCTTTTTCCTCTGAGTAGACACCCAGTAGTGGGATTGCTAGATCAAATGGTAGATTTACTTTTAGTTCTTTGAGGAATCTCCACACTCAGTAGTGAAGATTCCTTAAAGAACTAAAAGTAGATCTTTAAAAGTAGTCCACAGTGGTTGTACTAGTTTACATTCACACCAAAGGGTGGAAAAGTGTTCCCTTTTCACCACATCCACATCAACATCTATTATTTTTTTTATTTTTCAATTATGGTCATTCTTGCAGGAGTAAAACGATATTGCTTTGTAGTTTTGATTTGCATTTCCCTGATAATTGGTAATGTTGAGCATTTTTCATAAGTTTCTTGGCCACTTTCATGTCTTCTTTTGAGAATTATCTGTTTATGTCCTTAGCCCACTTTTTGATGATGAGATTATTTGGGGGTTTTTTTGTGGTTTTTGTTTGTTTTTTACTGATTTGAGTTCCTCGTACATTCTGGACATTAGTCCTTTATTGGATGTATAGTGTGCAGATTTTCTCTCACTCTGTGGGTTGTCTGTTTACTCTGCTGATTATTTCTCTTGCTGTGCAGAAGCTTTTTAGTTCAATTAAGTCCCATCTATTTATCTCCATTTTGGTCAAATTTGCTTTTGGGTTCTTGGTCATGAACTCTTTGCCCAAGCCAATGTCTAGAAGAGTTTCTCTCATGTTATCTTCTACAATTGTTATGGTTTCAGGTCTTAGATTTAAGTCTTTGATCCATCTTGAGTAGATTTTTGTATAAGGTGAGAGATGAGGATCCAGTTTTATTCTTCTACATGTAGCTTGCCAATTATCCCAGCAAGATTTGTTAAATAGGGTGTTCTTTCCCTACTTTATGCTTTTGTTTGCTTTGTCAAAGATCAGTTGGCTGTCAATATTTGGCTTTATTTCTGGGTTCTCTATTCTGTTCCATTGGTCTACGTGCCCATTTTTATACCAGTACCATACTGTTTTGGTGACCATAGTCTTACATCATACTTTGAGGTCAGATAATGTGATGCTTCCAGATTTGTTCTTTTTGTTTAGTCTTGCTTTGGCTATGTGGACTCTTTTTTGGTTCTGTATGCATTTTCGGCTTGTTTTTTCTAGTTCTGTGAACAATGATGGTGGTATTTTGAAAGGAATTGCATTAAATTTGTGGATTGCTTTTGGCAGTAAGATCATTTTCATAATATTGATTCTACCTATCCATGAGCATGGGATAGGTGTTTCCACTTGTTTGTGTTGTTTATAATTTCTTTCAGCAGTGTTCTGTAGTTTTCCTTGTAAAGGTCTTTCACCCCCTTGGTTAGGTATATTTCTAAGTATTTTATGTTTTTGCAGCTATTGTGAGAGACACTGAGTTATTGATTTGATTATCAGCTTGATTGCTGTTTGTGTATAACAGTGCTACTGGTTTGTGTACACTGGTTTTGTATCCTGAAACTTTACTGAATTCCTTGATCAGATCTAGGAGCTTTCGGATTAGTCTTTAGGGTTTTCTAGGTATACAATCCTATCATCAGTGAACAGTGACAATTTGACTTCCTCTTTACTAATTGGGATGCCCTTTATTTCTTTCTCTTGTCTCACTGCTCTGGCTAGGACTTCCAGTACTATGTTGAATAGAAGTGGTGAAAGTGGGTATTCTTGTCTTATTCCAGTTCCTGGGGAGAATGCTTTCAACTTTTTCCCATTCAGTATAATGCTGGCTGTCGGTTTGCCATGGGTGATTTTTATTACCTTACTCTATGTCCCTTCTGTGCTGATTTTGCTGAGGGTTTTGATTACAAAGAGATGCTGGATTTTGTCAAATGCTTTTTCTGCATCTATTGAGATGATCATATAATTTTTGTTTTTACTTCTGTTTATGTGGTGTATCACATTTATTAGTTTGCATATATTGAACCATCCCTGCATCCTGGCTATGAAACTCACTTGATCATGGTGGATTATCTTTTTGATATGCTGTTGGATTTGGTTAGCTAGTATTTTGTGGAGGATTTTTGCATCTATTTTCATCAGAGATATTGATCTGTAGTTTTTTTCTTGTTATGTCCTTTCCTGGTTTTGTGATTAGGGTTATACTGGCCTCAGACAATTATTTAGAGAGGATTTCCTCTTTCTCTGTCTTTTCGGGTAGTGTCAATAGGATTAGTATGAATTGTTCTTTGAATGATAGAATTCAGCTGTGAATCCATCTGGTCTTTAATACTTTTTTGTTGGCAATTTTTTTATTACTATTTCAGTCTCACTGCTTGTCATTGGTCTGTTCAGAGTTCCCATTTCTTCCTTGTTTAATCTAAGAGGGTTGCACGTTTGTATGCATAAATGTGTTCATTGTAGCCCTGAATAATCTTTTGTATTTCTGTGTTATCAGTTGTGACACCTCACGTTTTGTTTCTAATTGAGCTTATTTGGATCTCTCTCTCTTATTTTCTTGGTTAATCCCAGTAATGGTCTATCAATTTTATGTTTTCAAACAACCAGCTTTTTGTTTCATTTATATTTTGTAATGTTTTCTGTTTGCTTCAATTCCATTTTGTTCTGTGCTAACCTTTGTTATTTCTTTTCTTCTGCTGGGTTTGGGTTTGGTTTGTTCTTGTTTCTCTAGTTACTTGAGGGGGTGACCTTAGATTGTCTGTTTGTGCTCTTTCAGACTTTTTGATGTAGGCATTTAATGCTAGAAACTTTCCTCTTAGTATCACTTTTGCTGTTTCCCAGAGGTTTTGATGGGTTGTGTCACTATTATCATTCAGTTTTAAGAATATTTACATATTTATCTTGATTTCATTATTAACCCAATGATCGTTCAGGAGCAGGTTATTTAATTTTCATGTATTTGTACGGTTTTGAGAGTTGCTTTTGAAATTAATTTCAAATTTTCTTCCACTGTGGCCTGAAAGAGTACTTATAATTTGATTTTCCTCAATTTATTGAGACTTATAAACTATAATATGGTCTATCTTAGAGAACGTTTCATGTGCTGATGAATAGAATGTATATTCTACAGTTGTTGGGTAGAATGTTCTGTAAATATCTGTTAAGTCCATTTGTTCTAGGGTATATGTTAAATCCTTGTTTCTTTGTTGACTTCTGTCTTGATGACCTGTTGAGTGCTGTCAGTGTAGTACTGAAGTTTCCCACTATTATTGTGTTGCTGTTTATTTCATTTCTTAGGTCTGGTAGTAATGTTTTATAAATTTGAGAGCTCCAGTTTTAGGTGCATATATATTAAGAATTGAGATATTTTCCTGTTGGACTAGTCCTTTTATCATTGTACAATGTTCCTCTTTGTCTTTTTAAACTGTTTTCGCTTTAAAGTCTGTTTTGTCTGACATAAGAATAGCTACTTCTGGTCGCTTTTGGTGTGTATTTGCATGGAATATCTTTTTCTACCCCTTTACCTTAAGTTTATGTGAGTCCTTATGTGTTAGGTTAGTCTCTTGAAGACAGCAGATACTTGGTTGGCAAATTCTTACTCATTCTGCCGTTCTGTATCTTTTTAGTGAAGCATATAGGCCATTTACATTCAACATTATATTGAGATGAGAGGTGCTATTCTATTCATCATGCTAGTTGTTGCCTGAATACCTTGTTTTCTTTTTTTATTCATTGTTTTATTGTTTTATAGGTGCTGTAAAATTTATGCTTTAAGGAGGTTTTATGCTGGTGTATTTTGAGAATTTATTTCAAGATTTAGAGTGCCTTTTAGCAGTTCTTGTAGTGCTGGCTTGATAGTGGTGAATTCTTTCAGCATTTGTTTGTCTGAAAGAAATTTATCTCCCCTTCATTTACAAAGCTTAGCTTCACTGGATACAAAATTCTTGGTTGATAATTATTTTGTTTAAGGAGGCTAAAGGTAGAACCCCAGTGCCTTCTGGCATGCAGGGTTTCTGATGAGAAATCTGCTGTTAATCTATTAGGTTTTCCTTTATAGGTTACCTGATGCTTTTGCCTCATGGCTCTTAAGATTATTTCATTCGTTTTGGTTTTAGATAACCCGATGACTATGTTCCTAGGTGATGAACTTTTTGTGATGAATTTCCTGGGTGTTCTTTGAGCTTCTTGTATTTTAATGTCTAGATCTCTAGCAAGGCCAGGGGGGAAGTGTTCCTTGATTATTTCCTCAAACATGTTTCCCAAACTTTTAGATTTCTCTTCTTCATAGGGAACATCAATTCCAGATTTCTTGGAGGCTTTGTTTATTTTTTTAAATCCTTTTTTTCTTTGTCTCTTTTGGATTGGGTTAATTTGGAAGCTTTGTCTTCCAACTCAGAAGTTCTTTCTTCTACTTGTTTAATTCTATTGTTGAGAGTTTCCAGTGTGTTTTGCATTTTTCCAAGTGTGTCCTTTATTTCCAGAAGTTGTGATTTTTTTTGTTTATGCTCTCTATTTCTCTGGAGATTTTCCTTTTATATCTTGTATCTTTTTTTTTTTTTTTTTTAGTTCCTTTGAGTTGGTATCTATCTTTCTCTGGTGCCTCTGTGAGTAGCTTAATAATTGACTTTTTGAATTCTGGCAATTCAGAGATTTTTTTTTCTTGGTTGGGATCCATTACTGGTGAGCTAGTATAATTTCTCGGGGGTGTTAAAGAACCCTGTTTTTTCATATTACCAGAATTGTTTTGCTGACTCTTTTTCATTTTGGTAGACTAAGTCAGAGGGAAGATTTCAGGCTCAAAAGCTGCTCTTCAGAATTTTTTTTTTTTTTTTTTCCCACAGAGTGCTCCCTTGATGTGGTGCTCTCTCCCTTCCCCTAGTGATGTGGCTTTCTGAGAGCCAAACTGCAGTGATTGTTATTTCTCTTCTGGATCTAGTCACCCAGCAGAGCTACCAGGCTCTAGGTTGGCACTGGGGAGTGTCAACAAATTCTCCTGGGATATGATTAGTCTTCAGGTCTCTCAGCTGTGGATACCAGCACCTGCTCCAGTGGAGGTAGCAAGGGAGTGAAGTGGATTCTATGGGGGTCCTTGGTTGTATTTTTGTTTAGTGTGCTGGTTTTATGTTGGTTGGCCTCCAGCCAGGCGGTGGCTCTTTCAAGAGAGCATCAGTTGCAGTAGTATAGAGAGGATACAAGCTTGCCCTAGGGTTGCCTGCATAAGTATTCGGGTTTATCAGGCAGTGGGCATGGCCATGGAGGTCCCAAGAGATTATTTCTTTGTCTTTGGCTACCAGGGTAAAGATCCCTGGGCTGGGGCAGGGTTAGGTGTGTCTGAGCTCAGACCGTCCTTGGGCAGGGCTTGTGGCTGCTGCTGGAGATGAGATGTGTTTCTCAAGCCTATGGGAGTTATGTTCCTAGAGGAAATATGGCTGCCTCTGCTGTATCATCCAGGTCACCAGGGAAATGGGGGAAAGTCAGAAGTGACAGGCCTCACTCAGCTTCCACACAGCCAGAAAGGCCTGTCTCACTCCCACTATGCCCCCACAACAGCACCCAGTTTATTTCCAGGCAGCCAGTGAGCTGGGCTGAGGATCTGTTCCATGCTACAAGCCTTCCTGCAGAGAAAGCAAGTGGGGCTTTCAGGTTTCATGCCTCCCCCACCTGCTGTGGCTTCTGGGCTGGTATCTTCAGTCCCTCCCCCCACCAGATTCTGTCCAGAAAACTTTGTGTTCAGTCAAAATTTTTACAGAGTTCAGCTGGAAGTTTCCTCCTCCCTAATGTCCTTCCCCAGTTCCACTGGTAGTCCTCCCCAAGAACCCCTGTGAGACAAAGTCAGAAATGGCTTCCTTGGGGACTGAGAGTGCCCACAGGGTTCTTCCTGCTGCTTTCTCTACCCCTATATTTCACTCTCTCTATTTGTCTCAGCTCCAGGTAAAGTTCAATCCTTCTCCCATGATCTAGACCATCAGGTTCCCCAATGAGGATGTGTGTTCAGGGGCAGACTTTCCCCCTTTCACACTTTAGGCACTCACAGATTTTGAGCTGTCTCATAAAGCCTGCAGTGGCAAGCCATAACCTTCAAAGGGCCTGTGGATTCTCTTGGCTTTCCTGGTATGTTCCTGTGGTAGTTCTTGGAACAAAAGTTCACAATGTGAGTGTCCACACACTGCTTTGTCTGTCCAAGTGGGAGCTGCAGATTAGTCCTGCCTCGTATCTGCCATTTTTTGTCATCCGCAACTTTTAATTTTCAATACACTGCACACCATACTTTTATAAAATTCAATAAAAATTAAATTAGTAGGAAAATAAAATAAAAACAAAAGCTTATAAAATGCAAGCCCCCGATTTTATCATCAGATTCAAGAGAATTAAAATTATTCTATAAACTACGGGTAAAAGGTCTCTAAATGTTTACTCTCGATGTCTGTACTTGTCTCTTTGGAGATGAGTAAAAATCAGTTCTCAGACCAGCATTGGTCTATAAGCTACTGTTTTAATTCACTGGAGTTTCTTCATCGCCTCCAGACCTCAAAAGCAGGCGCCACCTCCCATTGTCTCCTGGTGCACTCCACCACTTCACCTTGAGAATCCTGAGGGCTGGCAGTGTGTCTTCCCAGATAGCAACATGCTGATTACCGCCCAAAGGTACTCCATGTTCTCCCTTTCAATAAGAACTTACTTGTAAAACCCACAGTCAGGCTCTAATATTGGCCAATCTGTCTTACCACCAGTCATTTGAACATAGCCAAAGCACATTTATGGTTCATATGACAAAATAGTAAGGCAAGATTCTTTTCTTCTGGATTCTTCTCAGTTTTCTTCTTACCTACTCTCACTGTCTTGATTTCTTAATGGAGAACTGATATAGGGCTCCTTGCTATATCAGCTGTAAAGTCAGAGCTTTGAACCTTGGCTTCCCCCTAGTTTTAAGTCCTGCTGTTTAGTCAGCTACTGTTGAGGATATACTCCAAGTTCCACCTGAGCCCACAAAGCCACAGGGCAGCAAGGATACCAGTCACAGCATTTGCTGTCAATGAATGCACATAGCACCAGATTCAGGTCTCAGCTCTTTATCCTGTCCTGATGTAAAACAGTCCCAAGATAAGGCAGCATCTCTGATCTTTATACTTGTTAGAAGATTAAATAAATGCCCTGCATTTTGAACGGATTCTAATTGATGAACGCTACATAGTTTATTTCAATAATAAAAACAAGTGCAGGCGTGGTGGCTCAACACCTGTAATGCCAGCCCTTTGGGAGGCCAAGGCGGGTGGATCACAAGGTCAGGAGTTTAAGACCATCCTGGCAAATATGGTGAAGCCCTGTCTCTACTAAAAATACAAAAATTAGCCGGGCGTGGTGGCGGGCGCCTATAGTCCCAACTACTTGGGAGGCTAAGCAGGAGAATCGCTTGAACCCGGGAGGCGAAGGTTGCAGTGAGCTGAGATTGTGCCACTACACTCCAGCCTGGGTGACAGAGCAAGACTCCATCTCAAAACAACAACCACCACCAACAAACAAACAAAAATAAAAATATCCTTCGATAATTCCAATCTTTGAAAAACCAACAAAACTACAAAGAATCCACAAATAGGTCCCCATTGATTACCAGATCCGGAATGTGAAAAGCTTTCATTTTATATAATAAATCAAAGAAATAGAGAAATTATTTGCAGAGGCACTCATAAATCAACTTAAAGAAGACCCAAACAAATTTTTTGTATGCACAAAGAACACCTAGGTATATACTTATCTTTCATCGTAGACCAAACCAATAAACCTTTGCAAGCATATCATGCCTTAGGTGTGTCTTAGGTAGACACAATATTACAAAGCAAAAATGGCTTGTGTGAGGGGAACTATGCAGGGTTGGCAATTTATCCCATGGGGGGGATATCCAAAGACAATCTCACAAAAATATCCTAATCAAGTGGATGATCAACCAAATCATATACATTTTTTTTATTGCATCTGTCTGGGAAGTGTGATTGTCAGTGGAAGCACTTAAGAGAAAATGAGTCGTCTGCTTCATTTGGATGAAAGCAGCAACAATTTCTTTCATAAATGGCATGAATACAATTTAATTCCGTTATCTTCTCTGCTTGGCAAAAGCGCCGAGGTTTCATACAGAAATAGGCATTTGATGTTTGGACATTTGTCATGTTTTCCTTGAGACTGCAAATAAAAAAGAGATGATGCCTCCTGCTCTCTTGATTCTTTGGGCATATCTTTGATTCCAATGTGTTCTATAAACAGTAAAAAGGGGAATACGAGATGGGCCATAGGGAAAAAAAGGGCTATATGTGAAATCCAGGGTAGTCTTAGACTAAATTTTCTCCTATTCTCAGATTTAGAAACCAGATTTGCCCTTCTGCATTTCTTTTTTTTTTTGGTTTGTCTTAGTTCATCACTATATAACAAATACACAATTATCATCACCAAAAAGACCCGAGTGGCATCTGCACTTTTCTTTGAGTTCTGAGAACTGTGGTCTGTGCTTAATTGAAAAGTTCCTTTTGCAAATGTGAAAGTTGTGGAAATTTCTGCTATTGAGAGTCATTTGAAACTAGTTTTAATGGACCATGTAATAGCTTATTTGACTTTGCTCTTTCATTTTAGCATATGAGCATAAATATTCCATTCAAATGTGGAAAATCTATTCAAGGCAAAAATACAGGCCCAGCATGTCAACTACAGCATTATTTAGGTTGTGGTCCATTTAAACTACATCAATGTGTCATCATTAATTGCGTCTGCCTGGAACTTTCACATATTATCTGTAGAAAAGATCTAATCTCGGAAACTCACATTTTAATTTATTGTCCGGTGCATGTAATCACATTTAGAAAATCATTATTCTGCCCTACACCATATCAATGTAGGATTTCCTTATGAAGAAAATGTTTGTTTCATGTTCATTATTCTGAGCACTCGTAAGGGAGATCAGTAAAAATGAAAAGTAAAGTTTTCAGTGTTCAAATAGTTTCTCAACAGAGGTCAAAAGTAAAATTTTACTATCATCTGTTTTAATTTTGCAGACAAGCAGGTTAAGTGTAGTACTAAACTGAAATACTTGGGGTCTGGAAACTAGAGAGCTGATTTTCCAGCAAGAATTTCTGTGAACAGACCCCCATTGTCATGGTTGAAAGGCTGGAGTAGGCCAGCACAGGGGAAGGGCATGGGCACTGGCATCTGACAAACCTGAGACTCCAGTCGCAGCACCATTACTTCCTGTCATATGACACTGAGGCTCATTTTCCTGCTTAGTAAATATAAAGATAATACCATTCACTTCTCAGACATATAGAGGAACAACAAAGGAGGCTGTGTACATAAGATACCCAGCACGGTTCATTATATATTTTGAATAATCAATGCTCATTCATATCCTCTGTCTTCTCTCTCTTAGAACTGTGTACATGCTAAATCATATCTGCTACTGCTCTGGGGCAGTAGTACAGACCCGAGGACCAATTTGTGTGTTAATACAAATAATCAGCAGGAGATGCACGTTCTGCCTAATAAGTTGCTAGTGACAACCACAGAAAATTTCTAAGTTGTTCAGATTTTCCAAAAACTTTCCAAAAACTTTCCAAATTTTCTTTATGGACTCTGCCTTCCCAGGCACACACACTATCCATTCCTTAAAAGTGGGTATCCCTTAAGTTCCTACGCTTCTTTCGCTTTTCTTCTTGCTCTTTTCACTGATTTTATCCACTCATAGACTTTGGTCACGATCTCATGCTTATGATCTGAAGTTCATATGTTTGTCCTGGTTTCCCTGCTAAGTTCCAGACTCACATATCCAGCGAATACCTGATATCTTCACCTGAGTGACCTCAAACTCAACCTGACCAAAGCATCTTCACTACCTCATCCCACTCAATCCCCTCCCCTACCTCCCTGAAAACATGTTCCTCATATTTGTATACTCTATTCAGTGGAATTTCTACCCAATCATTCTCTAAACATAAAATCCTTCACCTGCCCTTTTTTTTTTTTTGAGACATCATTTCACGCTATTGCCCAAGCTGGAGTGCAGTGGTGCAATCTCAGCTCCCTGAAACCTCCGCCTGCTGGGTTCAAGCAATCCTCTTGCCTCAGCCTCCTGAGTAGCTGAGATTGCAGGTGCTCACCACCATGCCTGGCTAGTAGTTGGTTTTTTGTCTTTTTTTGTTTGTTTTTTGTATTTATAGTAGTGACAGGGTTTTACCACGTGGGCCTGGCTGGTCTTGAACTCCTGATCTCAAGTGATATGCCTGCCTCAGCCTCCCAAAGTGCTAGGATTACAGGTGTGAGCCACCGTGCCTGGCCTCACCTGCCCATTCAAATTGGTGAAATACACTTTGCCCTCTGTCCAACATTTGGATATTTACTACTTGATTCAGTTTGAATTTTCCTTCCCTCTTGTCTTCTTTGCTGCTCACACCTGCCCTCTACTTCTTATCTGCTTCTGTATTAAATGCAAATCTTATCCATCATCGTGGATTTCCTCAGCTAGCCTGTTTCATGGACTTAATGTCACCACCAGAGGACAATAAGTCACTTGCCCTGAAAGTGCCAGGCCAGGCACATGCCCTGAGTTTCCAGCTCCTTCCACAGCTTCTGAACTTGAGGGAAACACTGCACTGGAGGGCGTGGAATCAGCATCCAAGCCAGCCTCCAAAGGCTTGGATGACCCAAGCTGGAAGTGTGAGAGAGCTGGCTTTCCATGGGGCCAATTTTGCCCCGAAGAGAATCAAAGATGAGATAAGCCTGAACAAAAGAATGCCCCCTATTCCTCCCTCCTGTGGGCTGCTTTAAAGCACGTGTCCTTGATATGGACAGTCTGGAAGTGTCCCACGAATTGAGTGACAGCCCTGCTGGGTCACCTTCTGTGTCATCTTGCAGCTCATCATGAAGCTGTAGCCAGCACAGTCATGGATCACTTTTCATTGCTTCATGTCTTTCTCTGAACGTCCTCTGTTTTTTCCTCACTTTTGCTACCCTGGGTTTGCACCTTGCAAAGAAGCGTCAGCATTTTAATCTTCGCCTCAAGCTCTCTCTTCTAGGGAGCCCAGGACTAAGAACAATTCTAAAAAGGATTGAATGTGCCTTTAAATAAAAACCTCTTTACAATAACATAAAACTCATGGCTCATTTGCCTTTTTCTGGTTCAAGTACTAAGGGAAAAAAAAAAATGAAGAGTTATTAGTTTAAAAGCTTGTTTGAGCAGAACTACTGTAATTTTACAAAACTTGGTTTTAGGTTTTTTAATAGCCAGAGTGAAGAAGGACACATAGTCAATCTCACTCATGAAGAAATAATTGGAAGTATATTTATCAAGGAAAAATATCTCAGCTATGACTAGACCCTGAGCTTTGGGAAGAATTTATCATGATGTCACAATGTGATATCATGACATGATGTGATGATGATATTTACACAAAGGTCTTAAAGCAAAGGATCATATTCTTTATATTATATATAGTTAACAAAAAGTTTAAAAATACGCAGAGTGCTCCCCATGTAGCTTTTATCTAGAATTTTCCCTAGAATTTAGGGAAAGGCAATAGCAAGATGTTAGAACGTTGGTTGTGACTTTGATGTACATAAGAAGTTTCTTAAAAATACACATTTTAGGGCCCCTCCAGACCTACCATCAGAGCCCCAAGGTGAGAGCCTACACAGGTGTATTTTAGACACCTAAACGCACACCATTAGAAGAACCTAATGCACACCAAAGTCTGAACACTGGCAATTTCCAACAGTTCTACCTAAATGTTATACAGAAAATTGTTGCAATTTTAGTAGCAGAGGCAGCTTCTAAGAGAGCATTCTAAACGTTATCACAGAATGCTGAAATGCTATGCAAGCAGACACAATTGTTTGGGTTTCAGGAAGTATAAAATGTATATAAAACCAAAATGAGATGGAAAATTATGGATCGGTTGAATATTCCTTGAGGAAATATCTGTAAATGCCCTCTATGGTTACAATGCCCTAGTTGAATAAACAGTACAGAGTATGAAACTCAGGCTGCTTAAAAGTTGAAGCAGGGTCCCTGCATCAAAGCTTACAGTAAAATCCAGAAGAAGAGCCACACAGCAAAAGATGATAGCATTTCACCCAGGGCGAGATGACGTACAATAAACTGTGCCCACAGAAGGAAACTGTCTACTGAATACGCTCTTTGCTGAGGAAGCCCAAGATACGTGCAATGTTTTGCTTTTTCAAAATGGAAATTTTCCTCCCACAGATAGTTTTGCTACAGACAATTGGTGTGAGATTGGAAATAAAATATATAAGGCACACAGCACAGATCAGATCACTGGAATATTCTTTCAAATTCTACCGCACTCTCTACCTTTAGAAGGGGTGATGGAAACTAGCTGGATGTTTGAGTTGGATTCGTCATTACTTTCTATACATTCATCTGTAGGCACCAGGTTTCCACCATTGGTGTGCACGTTTTAACAAGCTAACCAACCCTAGAAACAGTACCATCTTAATATGACTTTTCAGACTCAATATTTAGAGGTACTTTAAAATATCAGTCCACTTATACCAAAGAGAAAACAAATTCTTTGTCCTGGCATGACCAGGACCAAGACAACACGAGGCAGCGTGTTCTTCTGTAATGGGGTGTCTCAGAGGACCCATTGGTATTTATCTTCCACATCCCCGCTCTACCGAACTAAACGCTCACAAACAATTCTGTCAGAGGGTCTGGGGAAACAGCGACTATAAATAATAGTCCTTGACACCAGATATATTTCATGATGTCCAACTGCTGCTGCAGATTTAAAAAATAGAACCATGGTTTAAATATCTTTTAAGAGGACACAGTTCGTATTGACAGAAAATCGGGCACTACTTAGTGCAAGGTTTTTAATCATCTTTTGATATCTGTCAATCCAAGCTACCAACTCATTTGTTTAATGTAAAGATGGAAACTATGTAATCATTTTTATACAGCATACTGCATTTATTCTACCACTAGAAAAAGAAAAAAAAAAAAATGACTGGTTTCCCAAGTCAGATCCATACGGAAGATGGAAAGTGGGAAGGGCAAGGATCTGGCTCCCTCAGGCCAGCTATGCGGGTACCTGAATAGCACAGTTTCCTGCCCAACGCCTGTCCTTCATCCTGCTCGAGTGGCATCTTGGTTTGGGTTTCGCCAGAAGTGATGGATTCGAGGAATCTAGTGAAAAAAGTTTATTTTTTCCTTTTTTAAAAATTATTATTATTTTTGAGACAAAGTCTCACTCTGTTGCCCAGGCTGGAGTGCAATGGCACAATCTTGGCTCACTGCAACCCGGGAACTGCCTCCCAGATTCACGCGATTCTCCTGCCTCAGCCTCCAGAGTAACTGGGACGGCAGGTGCCCGCCACCACATCCAGCTAATTTTTGTATTTTTAGTAGAGATGGGGTTTCACCATGTTGGCCAGGATGGTCTCGATCTCTTGACCTCGTGATCCGCCTATCTCGGCCTCCCAAAGTGCTGGAATTACAGGCGTGAGCCATCGCGCTCGGTCAAAAGTTTCTTTTAGTGGTAATTCCAGGTAACACTAATGGGGAGTGGGGGAAATTAGACAGCTAAGTTTAAGTGCCTAGAGAAGGATTTGAAGTACATGAATAAGGATAAATCATACTGAGGACTCTGGGAGTGAGTGTAAAGGAGTTAGTATTTTGGAGCAATCCCACCAGAGAGGTGAGGGAGTAGGTCAGTAACCATTTCCTGGCCCATCATTGGTGATTGCTTGTTAGGAGAAGGGGCAGGACTATTAATTCTCTGATGCTTTTAGCTGGCCACAGGGACATCAAAGTGGGCTCTAGTGGCCAGAGAAAGCCCTCAGACAAAGAAACGCTGGTGGCCTCAATGCTGAGTTGAGTCCATGTGCACTAAAGGATTGTGGGTAGAAAATATGGGTGGGGCTCCAACAGGCTCAGCCACTTCAATGGCTGAGTTCATTCCAACTCTGCAGTCTGTCCAGCTCAGAAAGATGCCTTGGAGATTTTTTTTTTTAATGTTTAAAAATAATAATAAAAGCATAGATTCTTTGGATCTCTATACATGAGTAGAGAACATCTGTCTCCTTCATCAGGTGTGCCATGCTGGGGTGGGCTTCACGCTGGAATCAAAGATTGTCTTTAAGGCGGACACTAAGGGGAAGCGGTTGAGTCCGGATAGGGAATGCAAGAAAGAGCTCTGTACTGAACTCTTGGCAAACAGGCAGAGAGCAGCGGCAGAACCTGATTCTCTGACACAGTAGGGGGAGATAGGACAGCCGCGTGGGGGCCAGGCCCAGGCAGGCAGGCACCGGAGAGCACCAGAGAGAGTGGCAGCATTTAGGGAAGAGCTCATGCCAGTCAGCAATCATATTTCATCATTTCTTAGCATCAACTGTGCATAATGACATTTAAATCAGAAGCTCTGAAGGGGATTCAGGCATTTCAACCCTCCCCTGGGTAAGGAAGTGTGACCTGGGAAGAGCGTGTGAAGGGACCCGTGTACACCAGCCCCTCCATAAACAGCCAAAATGCATGCCCTCTCACTGTGGTCAGTATGTCTTGTTTGGACTGAAAGCACAGCCCATTATCAGTGCCCCAAGACACTTTAATTTAGTTTCTTTGAGTGAATCATTTACAACAAGGAAAATGCACGATAGAAACATTCGGCTAGGATCCCAACCAAATAAAATCTTAGCGTTTGCAGAGTGCTTGACGTGAAATATAAATCTAGATTTTTCTCGCTCGCTGTGTAGGATTCTGGGAGATCCCGAGATAGGAGAGTATCTCAGCTTACTTAGGAATGCAGCAGGTTATTGCTATAGGGCATGCGTACTGACCACCTTGAAAGAATTTTACCTCTGCCACTAACTACAACGTGAAAAATAAAAGCCTGTGCATTTAGAACGACAGAGAGTTGATGCTGGAGCAAAGGTTGATGTGGGAAACGTATCAAAGGACACCTTCTTCCATCTTTCCCCAAAGTGCGGCAGGGCTAGTGACCTCAGGGCACAGTGAGATCATTTTTCCCCAGAGCTAGAGATCTGTTAACCCGATTAATATTACTTTTATTCCTCTGTAAAGAACACACGTAGGTCAGGATCATTCCTGAGGAATCCCATTTAATAGCAAACCAAAGATTTTGTTCAAAGGGAAGGCAGAGCAGTGTCAGATTTTGAGATGCTCTCATTGTGAAATTCATCATACATTATGATGACACAAATCATCCAATTAACAATTCTTCACTCCCATCACTTGTTTTACAAATGTTATTATTAAGCTCTTGATCAGGTCGCTTGGTTTCCTATTGCTGCTACTTGAGAAATTCCATAACAAATGGCCCTGGTAGGTTATAATTCTGCAATTACAGTGCTTAATACAACCTCTCTGAGAACTGGCTCAAAATGTTGAGGAAGATTCGCTTATATTTTAGTGGCATTCTCAGGCAAGCCTTTTTGTGGCTCAAGCCCCTTTCAAGTCTGTGCTGTACATTTATTTTTCAGCAGAAATATTTGATTATATATCCCCTGCTGCTTATTCATTTCCAATGCATCTTAGGAAACTAGTAAAGTCTTGATGGACTTATTTATATTCTAACATCAGCAACATTCTGTTCCACAAAATGGAGGCCTGAGTTGCTTTATTAGAGAAGTGGCATCCACTTCTTCTGGTCTCTGTCCTGCTAGCCCAACAAGAGTGAGTACCACAAAGAGCATAGGCTGGGTGGGGGCAGAACACTGTCCTTAAAGTCTCAGCACTACCAGCGAGGGACTGGGTCACATCGGGAAAGGTATTTAGTGCCAGACACAGTGCTCATGCTAGTGAAACAGGCCAGCACACAACAGGGTCACCTGTCCAGGAAAACCCACCAGGTGGGCAGATGGGAAGGTGTTGAAATACTTAGGTGAGACCAGAACTTAGACCACTGATGAATGAATACAGATGCAAGAAACTGAAGATAGTCCCAAACCAGTACTCAAATCTGCAGGGAAATGACTGGGAGTAGAATACAGTTCCACCAGCCGGTATTAATGAGTCCAAAACGGTCAGGTCTGAGCAGCTAAAAACCTGCAAAGATCCAGGGGTTCTGAAATTGGAACAGATAATAAGGTCAGGGCAAAGCTGAGAGATGGTAGGAATGTGGAACCAGGCAGGGCTGGGAAATTCAAGCACAAGGTTAGAGTTGAAGGAACAAGTAACAAAAGTAACATGATTTGAATCATTAAGCTAATGGCACTGACTCCCGAGACCCTGCCTTGGGCATGCTCAGTATCACAATCTTTGGCTTTGAAGGTCGCTGGGAAATGGAGTGGGGGAATCAGGAAAATATTGCACATTTCCTCTTTGGATTTTTCTCTTTGTGAAATGAATTACTTGGACCAGATCTCTAAGAGCCACTCAGAGTCTAAGATTTAATATTCTAATGATTATTTGATACCATCTATGAATTGTTCAAGGCAGGTTAAATCATATTTTGAAAAAGCTTACCCACCTACAGCTTTCCCATTTCAGTTGTGGTAGAACTAACAGCAGTTATGGGGTAATGGAATTTATTAAAAAGGCACTATCAATATTGAGTCTTTCACTTAGTTTCAGTAAAAATAGAAACTCTACTTCCATTCACCAGAAGAACATTTATTATATGCTTAATAGTAATAGTCAATTCCAAGTGTTTTACATGTTTATGTCACAAATTCGCAGTACATGAAAGCACAACAGAAAGTTCAAGGGTATTTTTAATTGAAAAATGACCTGGTAATTCTTTTCACTAACCAATTACTATGGCTTATGTTTCATACGTTTAAATTATAAGAGAAACAAAATAGCTTACTCCGGATATTTGCCTAAAGAGAGAGAGAGAGCCTGAATACGTGTGGATGGCTTGTGACTCAAGAATACAGGAAAAGACCCTTGCCCCAAAAGCCTGTCTTCTCCAACACTTAAGGGGAGGCCCCTCTGAGGCCAAGGTTTTGTATTTCCAAGAACATGGTATGGGTAATCTAGGATTACGTAAAAGAAAGAACACTGGCTCAATAATCAGCTCTGCTCTAAACCACGCTACCAACTGGGTGAGGTTGCCCAAATCCCTTCCGTTTTCTGGGTTTTATGCTTCATTTGCTAAAGAGGGAATCATCTTTGTTTGCTTGCAACTGCTGTCAAGAAATACCTGAGGCTAGGTAGTTTAAAAAGAAAAGAGGTTTATTTGGCTCAAGAACTTAGACCAGAGGTTTATTTGTCCCAAGAATGTAGCCTTTCTTGGAAGACTGCACAAGAATCATGGCATCAGCATCTGCTCCTGGTGAGGCCTCAGGAAGCTTCCACTCATGGAAGAAAGGGAAGGGGAACTGGTGTGTCACATGGTGAGAGCAAGATACCAGGCTCTTTTTAAGAATCAAGTCTCACCAGAACTAATAGAGCAAGACTTTACTCATTACCATGAAGACAATACATGCCATTCATGAGGGATCCACCTTCATGACCCAAACACCTCCCACCAGGTCCCACCTCCAACACTGGGGATCAAATTTTAACATGAGATTTGGAGGGACAAATACCCAAAGTATATCAGGGATTTAAGGCTAACTCAAGTGTTGTGAGCTCAAAAGACTAGACAGTAGTAACACTTCATGTGGCAAACCTTTATCAGCTCCCTCTTCCATGTCAGAGTCTGTGTTAAGTACTGGGGGACACCAAGACAAGAAAAAGCATCCAAGGCTTCAAGGAGGCTTCGGTCTAGTTGGGGAAATAATAAGGACAGGGCTAAGCACTGAGAAAAATGAGGATGGAGACGGGTGCAGTGGCTCACGCCTATAATCCTAGCACTTTGGGAGGCTGAGGCGGGTGGATCACCTGAGGTCAGGAGTTCAAGACCAGCCTGACCAATATGGTGAAACCCCATCTTTAAAAAAAAAAAATAATAATTAGAAAAAAAAAAGAAAGAAAAATGAGGATGGAAAAATGGCAGTATGGTTGCTATGAGGACAGAGGGAAAGTCACTAGATGTAACAGAAGAAGCCCAGCTAGAGATTAGCATGACCATCTGAGTGCCTGACTTCATGGCAGGCATTAAGATGATGTGGTGTAGAATACGGCATAGAATGCAGACTCTGGAGCCTACTCTAGGCAAACACTGTAAGCATTCTTCTTTGATGCTGGAAAACAAGAATAATATTATTTTCTTTGCAGGGTAAGTATGAGGATTGAAATGAGAGAATGCATGAGAAAATAATAGCAAATGCCCAGCATAACTATGGGCCCTGCATTCAGTTTTACTGATATCCAACTTACTCACAAGAGAAGCCAAGAAGCAAGAAGACACATTTTGCAATTTTGCCTTAGTTGGGCCTGCTTAGCCTTGCTAGAACAACTGGTGATCTTTAGCCTGTGAACCTCCAAGTCTGTCTTGCCTATGACTATCAGAAATGATCATGCATACAAGAAACTGAATCAAACATTCTAGCAGTAACCAGAGAGTGAGAGTTCTTTCGGTTATTGGAAATCTGTCACACAAGGGCATGAGAGGCAGAGTTATCCTAGAAACCACAGGGACCTGGAAAGACTACATAGGCCTCTGATGAAATAAAGGATTCCTTTTTCCTCCCCAGAAATACCAGAGTGTCCACCAGCCCCATTTAAGCCACTACAGTGCTGAATTGCCTTATTCTAGTGGAAGACATCTACTGTGACTGGTGGCCCTTCGCCCCTGGATCCTACAGGCATTTGAAGCTTATGAGAAACATCAATTTTCTGGGCCCGCATCACTGGTCTATACCATTAAGGAGTGCCTGGGCCTACTAATCCCTGGTCATACTGTTTTCTTGTCTGTGTTTCTAGCATCCTGCAATTTCCTCTGCTGGTGACTTGCAAGGGTATGTGTCTGCTGTGCACTGGATTACATGCCTCCAAAATTCATATGTTGAAGCCCTAAACCCCAATGCTAATGCGACTGTATTTGGAGATAGGGTCTTTCCCAGGTAATTAAGGTCAAGTGAGATCACAAGGGTAGAGGCATAATCTGATAGAATTGGTGCCCCTATAAAATGATGAAAAGAGATTTCTCTCTCACTTTCTCTGCGCCCGTGCATGCACACACACACACACACACACACACACACACACACACGCACACGCACACTCTGAGGAAAGACCGTGTGAGGTTCAGCAAGAAGGCAGTGGTCTGCGACTGTGATGAGAATTCTCACCAGAACCAGACCCTGACGGCACCCTGATCTTTGGAATTCCAGTCTCCAGGACTGTCAAAAAATAAAGATCTGTTGTTTAAGGTACCCAGTCTATGGTGTATTGCTACAGCAGCCCAGGCTAAGATAATGCCCACCTTCATTTTCAAATTATTAGCTCCTTAAGATAGAAACCATGATTTGTTTGCTTTGTTGCCCCAGCCTATAGTGTCTGACACATCTTTTACTCTTCAGAAATATTTGTTAAATAAAGGAATATTTGGTTGGATGCTTAGTTGTGACCATGTTTCAAAGTGTTTCTAAATTCTTCTCAGATCTCAGTACATATTCTCTTCCTGCCTAGGACTCAAGGATTCCCCTCTTAACTGGAAAACTTCAATTTTCTACGCAGTTGCTGAAGAGGTAAAGTAAAAAGAGCTGGTCAAGCCCAGTATTCAGCCAGTCAACAAATACGTACTCTTTACCTCCCAGAGCCAGGCACTGACCCCGCCACTGAGGACGCAGCCTTGAAGACAATGGACAGAGTTTATGCCCCAAGGAGCTTAGTGTGTGATGGATGATGCCAAATATAAAACATGTCAAAAAATCGGATAATTTCACATAGTGCTAAGGACTATGAAGAAGTGTAATTAAGGTGATGTGGTAAAAGTTGTGGGGGGTGCTCTTTATCTAGAGTGTTGAGAAGGCTGTCTTTGAAAAGGCAACATTCAAGTTGCAACCTGAACAATGAGCAGGTGGTAGCCACGTGAAGAGAACGTCAAGCAGTGAGACTAGCAAGTCCCAAGGCTCTGGGATGATGCAGCTTGATGCAGCCAGGGGACAGCAAGAAATCAGCAGCTGGAACTTAGAAAATAAGGGGAAAAGGGGAGAGAAGGCAGTGAGGGACAGAGAGGCAGCAAGGAGCCAGATCATGTGAGTCTTACACACCCTAAGAACTGGTTCGAATTCTATTCCAGTTATAATAGGAAGCAACCAGAGATATTTTAGCAGAGGCATGTGATCATCTAATTTATGCTTTAGAAATATGCCTCTGTCAGGCAGGAGTGGAAGCATATTTAGAAGGCTGTGGCCATGGTCGGTGGAGAAGGGTGAAGGGGCTTAGGGTAGTTGTGAAAGAAGTGGTGAAAAATAGCCAGATTGTGGGTATATTTGGGAGCAGAGAAAACTGGGTTTATGGATTACATGCGGGATTAGAGGGAAACAAAGGAATTGATCATGTCTTATCACAGCTTTTGGCAAAAGTAATTGTGGGGGATATGGTACCACTTACAGCAACAAAGTGGGAGGCAGGGCTGAGAGAAATGGGGAGGAGATCACTGACTCTGAGAAAAGTTAAGTCTGAGATATTTAGTAGACACTGAGCACAGATGTAGAACAAGCCGGTGGGTACATCAGTCAAGGGAGAGGTCGGAGCTATGCATTTCGGAGCTACGCATTTAAGGGAGAGGTCTGCGCTAGGTAAGTTAGTCTGTTAGTCATCTGCGTACAGATGGGATTGGAAGTCTCAGGGCTGAATAACAGCGTGAGATATAAACAAAGAAAAGAGAAAATGACTAAGGAGAAATCCCTGAGGCACTTCCTTCGCTAGAATCAAGTATGAAAGAGAAGCCTGACAAGGTACCCTGGAAGTGCAGCTAGTGAGGAGAAAACCAGGTAAGTGTGGCATCTCAGAAAACAATAGGAAATGAAAGTGTCTGTAGCTTAGTAAGATGAGGGTTCTGACAATATAGGAATTCATGGAGCCACTTTCCAGAAACAGCAGCACTAGAAGAGATTTTAGACCTCATCCTCAAAGGAAGAAACCAAAAAAAGAAAAATTCCTAAACATATAAAACTGTCTGTGTTAGGGCTGAGAGTAGACTCTAGAAACACAGAACTGCCAACCCCAGGTTCTGGGCCTGTCTCACCTGCCCCCATGCCATGGTCAGCAAACGTGCAGCATGTCTGGGGACTCAGCAAAGCTGCTTGGTTAGGAATCGTTTTTGTGACATTCTCCTGTAGACAGAACATTGAGAAACACATTAGATCTTTACCCTGCTGGTGTGACGTAGGCCTCTGTGACCAGATAAAAATGCCCATGGATCTTTAGAGAGAAGAAAGCAAAACTGGGATTGCTAATGTGAGCTGTTGGATGGACAGGCACCAATTACGATGGAACGGGGGGAGACAGGCTGGAGGTGACCATTGAGAGCTGCAGTTCACCCCACAGAGAAGCTACAATTTCCTGAGTTTGGAGTCTGGGTAAAAGGAGGAGAGAATGAGGAGCTATGGGATTATACAGTTGATTAACGATCCAAACTCAAATTTAGGACACATGACTCTAAAGCCTGTCCTAATGACCCTGCTCTGAATGATCTGCTCCCTCTATGGGTCTCCCCCGCTAATTCTGTTTGTAAAATTGCATGGTCATCATCTACCTTTGCTCGTTCCCTCACTGAACCGTGCCCGGCCTTCCAGATACTCAGCAAATAATTATTAAACCAATCAATATTCAGTCAACTAGTAGGTTGGGATATTTGAAGTCAGTTTGTCCTTGAAAATCTGAGATTTCTATTCATGCTAAGAATGTTGCTGTGGAATAGTCTATTAGAGAGGCTGAGATTTTCAAGGGCATTAAGTACATGAAGAATGTATCATCACATTATATAACCAGAACATTTTAGAACCAAATGTATCTGTAGCATAGCCAGGCATGAGAATCTAATGCTTCAACAAAAGACAAATAACTACACACACATACACATAAGCATGTGTACACACACATATGTGTGCATGTGTGTATATATAAATATACACAGAGAGAGAGAAAACACTTATTTTACTGTCTTTATAGATAAAGAAAATATAGGCACTCCTAAAATAAATACTCAATAACATTTATTAAAAATGTTATAATTCAACCTATGATTTGAATGATATTTTTTCTACCATTTAAAAATTTTCAAGCAGGGAATATAATTAAAACATCTTATGCCTATGAGATTTAAATACTTCTAGATGGTTTTTCGTATTTGAGTTATTTCAGCTTGCTTATTCAGATTTTAAATCCATTGAGAGAAGTGTCTTTTTTTCTTACATAGCAATGAGCATTTCCTATGTTCAACAAATAGGTATATTAATAAGGCTTTGCAACTGATATATATTTCTTAGAGAATCCTTTGAGAGGATGGAGAGGGAGGGAAAGATAAGTCCATAGCTGTGAAGGCAGGAGCCTGAGGGATTTACGGCTTGAAGGTCATGATTTTGTCTCTGTAGTGCGAGGGGAGGCCACCTGCTGGGAGGGAATGTGGTGGAGTTATAAAGAAACTTCAAACAAGCTTTGAAATGTCTGCTCATAGAGAAGAGGAAAAAATGTTCTATACGAATACATAGAAGAGCTAGAGTCTAATTTAAGAGCTAAGGATTTTGTTAATTTATCGAGATTTTCTCCACTGGAATCTCAGCATCTTGATCATAGTATGCCTCCCAGCTACAGTCTGCCTGAGAGGGTATAAACTCAAGAAGGCAGGAGACCAAGAGTACAAAGAACAGATTTATTGAAGATAGAGAGACATATTGACGTCTAGGCTAAATAAGAAAAGAGATGAAGACAGGAAAGGGTTGATAAAACATTAGTATATAGATCAAAGGACTAAAAGGGTTGTTAACACTGAATAATAGTTTGGAAGACTTACTGTGCACAAGCATTGGGTGTTAAGCATTTAAGATACATTCTTTCATTTTGTCTTAGTAATAACCTTATGAAGTGTCTTATGACGGTTGCTCCTTTAGGCTCAGAGTGGTTAAATAAATTATCCAAGGTCATACTGCTAGTAACACAGTGGAAACAGGAAGCGTCAGCCCTCCCATCCATTTTATTATAGGACCACATGAAGAATGGCTATTGTGAAATTAAGAAATTTGGAAGTGTAGAAAGCTGTGGTCCAGGCGTGAAATTTTGTATAGAAAGGAAGAAAAGAGGAATTGGTGGAGGGGTAGACAAGATGGTGGAAAGGTTGGTAGCTGGATGGCATCTTCCTTAAAGGACATGATTACTAACTTGAAGCAGAGAGGGGGGAAATTCTGAAATGCCATAAGGTAGAAGGATTTTTACTTTCAACATGACTTCTGAGTCCTTTTAAGCTTAGAGAGGATGCAAATAAGGAGCAGCCACTAGAGAACAATGCAACATAAATCTCTACTGTACAGAATCACTTCTACTAGAATCTAACTACATAGACGTAAGGATAGACTGTACAATGGACATGAAGACTGTGTTTCTATGAAACATCACATGTAGATACATATAATGTTTGCTTGGGAAGATCTCACCCTCCACTTCCTTTTCAATTTTAATTCTATCTCCCTTCAGAAAACTTACGTTCAACCCCTATCTAGTACCTATTTAGTAATTTTCTGCTTCACAAGGGAGGTTCCATGTTACTCATGTTGGTTCCTCTACCTGGAATGTCTAATATTCAACTGTATTCAAATTTTCTCTTCTTTGAACTAAATTCCATCTTCTGCCAAGTTTTCTTTCCTTCTTTATATAGAAGTCTTTGTTACCTGGTATAAGAAATCCGCAGTACTTTTATTTGTATACTTCAAATGTCTCTCCTGCCTATACGTCTATCTTCTCTAGATCTCATATATATTCTATGTGGAAGATAACTGCTATCAGTTCCACTTCATAGATGAAGAGACTGAGGGTCAAAGAGGTTGCTTTACCTTCCTAGAGTCACACAACCAAACTGTGGGGAACTCAGAATTTAAGCATGGATATCATCATGTTGACGATTAGTCTTACGTTCAACCCTAGGAAGTGGAAAAGATTTGGCAGTGGTAGAGTGGTGGGGAAAATGGGAATACAAGTGGTGTATGTGTCATATGCACACTAACGAAAAGACACGTAAGCCGTACCATACTACAACAGCATCACGAAAACCCCAGTCATGGTTAATGCATGCATGTTGTGCACGAATTTATGCGCATGTGACAGATGACCACTATATGTAACTCTAAACATTTAGACTTTAGTTCCTAAACTATATTGCATAGCTATTCTAGGGTGGTACTAGACAATAGAAACAAAATAAGAGCCACATACATTTTCTAGAAGTCACAGTAAAAATTATGGAATTAAGAAACTTGTGTTTCTTAAAATAGGTAAAATTAATTTTAGTAGTATGTTTCACCTACTACATTCAAAATACTATCACTTCAACATGTAATCAATATAAAAATATTAATGAGAAATGCACAGTTTTTTCACGTCAGGTGTTGAAAATCTGGTGTGTCCTTTACACTTACAGTTTCTTTTCATCTGGACTAGTCACATTTCAAGTTCTCAGTAGTGAACTGTTGCTCTTGGCTATCATATTAGACCACGCTGTAATGGAATATGAGAGGTGGAAGGTGGAAAGGCTTATAGGAATTATCTATTTTATTATTATTATTATTATTGTTATTAGTTTTTAGAGACACAGTCTTGCTCTATCGCCCAGGTTGGAGTGCAGTGGCACGATTTCGGCTCACTGCAATCTCTGCCTCCCGGCTTCAAGCAATTCTCCTGCTTCAGCCCCCCAAGTAGTTGGGTCTACGGGCGCATGTCACCACACCCAGCTAATTTTTGTATTTTTAGTAGAGATGGGGTTTCACCATGTTGGCCAGGCTGGTCTCAAACTCCTGACCTCAAGTGATCTGCCCGCCTCAGCCTCCCAAAGTGCTGGGGTTACAGGCGTGAGCCACCGCACCCAGCCAGAATTACGTACTTTGATGCCATTATTTTACAGATTAGACACTAAGGCTCAGAAAGGCTGAGCAGCTTGTTAAATTCCACTCAGTTCTACTACAAGACATACGCCATTCCCTGGTCTGACCTGTTTCTGTATATTACTCCATGTTTTAACAGAGGTAACAGCAGACAGGGTGGGATAGAAGTTAAATCACATTCTTAAACACTTTTTGACATAGAAGCAACATAATGGTACCATGTGATACCCACTCTTATTTTGCAAAAGAGGAAATTGAGAAAGAGAAATGGAGTTAGGCATTTAGAGAGGGTTTTACACTCTAAGCCATTGGATGGGAAATCTGATTTCTAGTAGGAGAGCTATGCTGTAGAAGGTGTCTGAACACAAGACTAAGCTGAAATCTTACCTTGAGATCATGGCAATCCATTTTTTAGTTCAAGATGAATCCTCCCACTTCAAATACTCAGACAAAATCTCTCAAGTCAGTATTGCCCTGCAGACATCTCGTACCTATCGTAAGAGCTAAGTGATTTCTTTCTCTGGAACTAGGTTTCTGCTCAAATCCAGTTTTTTCCAATTGAAACAACCACAGGGAGCCTTTCCTGCCTGGTCCAACCGTGAAGCGGAGCCAAACATTTCTCTGATTCTATTTATAGGGCTGTCTAGTGGTTGAACAGACTGGGCTGAGAATTCCTGGGGTGAAGTATTTGGTGCCTGATGTCTGGAATACCAGTTTTATACAGCTTGTTTTTAGATGCAAGGATTTCCATAAAAAACAAGGCCAGGCACACAGCACTTTTTCAGGAGCGAAAGGCAAGAAAACGTTGTTTAAAAGGGGAACTATCCTAGCAAAATAGTTGTATAGATTTCTTTTTGGAAAGCCATGCCACTTTCTCCCCCTCCTTGTTACCAGTTGATAATGTTCAAAACAATGCTATCTCAAAAATAAGAAAATAATCAAAGAGAACATACATCCCTGTTGTGGGTTAAATAGAGACTCCCAAAGGATATGTCCGTTCAGGACCTCAGATGTTAAGGTAGGGATCTTGACGTGAGATCATCCTGGAGGAGGGTGGGCCCTAAATCCAAAGATGGATGTAAGACTGAGACAGAGAAGAAGGCTCTGTAAAGCTGAGCACAGATTGGAGTTTTGTAGCTGTGAGCCGAGGAAAGCCAGGAGAAACCAGAAGCCAGGAGAAGCAACGAAGGACGAGTTCTTAGAGCCCGCAGAGGGAGCACAGCCCTGCCATCATCTGGTTTCTGAAGTCTGTTCTCCAAACTGTGAGAGAATCAATTTCTTTTGTTTTAAGCCAAGCAGCTGTAGCAGTTTGTTATGGCAACTCCAGCAAAACAACGCAACTATGTACAACCTCACCACCATAACTCATCAAAACTGTGATTCTCCTTTCCGTATTTCTCACATGTACACAAATTTGACATAGTGGTGTTGTGGCATAGATTTCATTTTAATTTCAGTTAAAGGGGAGGAAGATTACTACTGACTGAGATTATTCAATGTCCCACACCCAGCAAGGACTCATTATCATGGACTTTTCCTCTTTTGCCTTTCTGTGGATAGTTGTGGACAAGGACAAAATCCTTGTCCAAGAATCTTCCAGGGCTGGGAGAGCAGGTTTGAATGAGGACAAGATTACAATTCATTGCAAAATAAATGCAAAATAAAAAATTAACATTAATCTTTTGACTTTCAAGACCTAATTGTACAGTAATGCAATGGCCATGGGAGCTTGGCTGTTGTCTAGAATGCACATTTTTCAAAACCCCTTTGTTTTTCCATTATTGACCCCATATTCATCCCTCAAATCTATACTTTTGAGTTGACTAAAAACCAAGTGTGGGCAATTCATCTCAAAGAGTTCTCCCAGGGCAGAAAACACCCCTACTGTCCCTGATAGTGTGGACTTTGTTAGTGACACACATGAAGAGAGGATATGATGGAGGGAAAATAGATGGAGGGTTCACTGGGACCCTCGGGAGTGTGAGGTAGTGAGGGAAAAGGGGTGACCAGAATATAGAGGGAGATCTGGGCAGAAGTACAGTTAGTGAGGGTAACACGAGGCATCCTCGGTCAGTGGCCCATTTCAGAGCTAGCCTGCACCAACTTGGAAAGTAGCAACATCAAGTTTATGTGAGGCTAATGTGAGAAATCCATGAGGTTGAGCTTTTTCACGCTTCCCTAATAGTATAGAGAAGGCCCAGAAGGATGTTTGAGTCTGACCAGGAGCTTCTCAAAGGGGACTGGTTAAGTGGGGGATGAGACAATTCTACAGGAATAGCCTCAGGACAGCTCACCAGGCAAGGATAAATAGCTGTCACAAGCAGAGTCTCAAGGTGTCCACAGCATCTGCAGGAGTGGAGGTGAGTCCATATAAGCCAGGGGCACCATGAAGCTCTGCCCATTTTCAGAAAGCAGCTTAGCTGTGAGTTACCTGAGCGACAACTGCAAATGCCACTGGGAAATAGCAACCAGGCAGCTGAATGACATCTCCTGGGAAGTCAGAACTGAGAAAGGTCACACTGAGCCCAAGGACCTCCCCTGGACCCTGAGGTCACATGAGCCACTGCTGTCCACATGCACACAAGCGCAATTTTGAAGAGGTGGTTGGGAAGGTAGAAATGAATGAAAAGTAAAGGGACAAAAACATTATCTTAAAAAAAAGTTATGGAGAGGAGCAAAACAAAAGATATACACAAATATCTGAGAGATGGAGAATTCTCAAAAAAGACTGTTTAAATGTCAGACGCAACGAAACACCATTGGACTGAATGAAGTTAATTTCTTTCTGGTCCACAGCAGGTAGAGGTTCATGAAAAAGACCCTGTTCGTTTAGACAAAGAACCTCATTCCTTTGCGTATCTAAGCACAATATGAATGAATCTGAGACTTTTATTACCCCAGTTTGCCCTTTAAAATAGCTAGAGAGAAACATTTTCTATTTGCACTCACCTCTAAAAAATCATTTTTTTTACAGCCCAGAACACTCCTATAGCACCAATCCCACAGAACGATGATTTCCACATCCTTTATTTCACCCAGAAATTTAAATGTAAGCCAAGGCAATAATGTTATGCATCAAGCAGTTATCCTACATGTAATTAAGAGGCTCCAGGGGTTTTAATTCTACACACAAGGAGCTGGGCAGGGAATGCATGCTGTTTGCTGGTAGAGGTTTCCTTTCTTGAGGAATCACTTACCGTGGTGATCTTCAGACCAATTACCTTCTTTGCCCTGATGATACCTTCTTATCACTTCACAAAAAAAACAAGCAAACACCAATAATCTCACACAACTCACTTGTGCATAAAAGCGTTCCTTAGACGCTTATGAAGCCATCCATACAGTTACAGAAAAGATACTGATGTGTGATTTATTTTGCAATAATAAATCTAGCTTCCTGCAGACTCTGATGAGACCATTACACCCATGCCTTCAGCACCTTGCACTTCATTTGCAGTAGATTAATTTGTACATATTTATAGGGGTTTTGTAGCAATATTTCTGGAATCTAATCATATGTCTCCATTCTGTCTCCCCGTTTAGATGATGAGGGATCTTTTCAAAGGCAAGGACAGCAATTTCCTGGGGATCTATGAATATGTTGTTCAACTACAATACAGATAACTGAATTCCAAAAAAATCTTGTGAACAACGGTGTTCCAGGTTTTCTCTCCCAAACCTGTACAAAGCACTTTCATTTATGTGATTTCTGAGAGGTTCACTTAGCCAAGCCATTGAAATATAAAAGATGGCTTAGGGAATGGTTTTCAATGAGTCTTAGTCATTGCTTCCGTTAGGGGCCTGAAGGCGAGTGGGAAGGATAAGGAGGGGAAATTATATCCTGGTTACCTTTTATCTGCCTCTCTGCCTCTCATTCTCTCCCTAACAATCCCATTGCCTCTGAAGAACACTCCACCACACACAGACATACACTCACACCTCAAAGTACTGTCACTTGCTTCTTTACAGAGGACACTCGATCCCACCATACACAGATATATTCTCACACACATTGCAGTCCCAAGCTCAGCCACACTTCTGTTCCAAGACGCCCATCCTCTGAGGCAAGTAATCAAAACCTCCTTTCTCTGATATTAGAGATCTAATAAACATGTATTTTAAGTATTTCCCAGTGAGAGCATGGTGGCAATGTCTCAGACAGAGCATCAGACTGAAACATGCAAGTCCTAGGTTTGAATTGTTGCTTTTTAATTTATTAATTCTGTGGCTCTGAAAAAGCGCTCTGCATCTGCAATGACCTTGTCTTTAACTTGGTGTCACAGCCAAGAAAAGGCTTCTAAAATATATTTGCTATTGTATGATAAATGACTAATAGACACGGTCTTTGTGGATATGATCTGAAAGGCAACATTTTAAAAGGACAGCTTTTAAAAGTCAAACTGTAACCTAATTAGTAAAAGTTGGAGAGAGGGAAAGATTTCTGAGTTCTGGAACAGTTGGGGGGCCTCTATTACCACCTTCCAGAAAAAGTTGCAGTGGCTCAGATTCATCTCTAAAGGTTACAGATGTTTGAGTAAGTTTCTTATCTGACTGTTGTAAAGTGTGTTGTGCAGAACTATGAGCAAGTCTAGCAATCAAAATTCAGGATATTCCCCAAAGAGCCTGCAATGACTCAAACATGCGGCTCAATATTCAATTGCTTTTTAATTGGGCGTGAGAAACATCTTAGAAACATGAGATTGTGTAAGCACACATACATATATACATACACACATACAGACGATGCACAGCGCTTTTCATCTGGAGAAGCTTGCTTGCACTCACAAAATGGATTGCAACTGAAAAACTGACTCTGCTGAACAGTAGGGGTTGAAGTATGGTGCACAAATGCTTTCAGATTCGAAAAATCCGTATCTCTGACATCGAGCCAAAGAGTTGCCTCAAGTCATGCCCATATCCATCACGATTTTCAGCCAGTGCTCAATTCATTCTGACAAACCCAATCAACATAGCCTTTACAGTGGGGTTTTCTGGTGTTCAGAAGGTCAGCTTCAAATGCTCCACATTTCTACAGCTGCTTCCATTATTCTTTCAGGAAAATAAATAACAACTTAGAAAAGGAAGATAATTTGCTGTGCTGCTAAAGCCTCAGGGACTATCGGAGGAAAGAAACGGGGACAATCACCAGTGACGGAGCCTAGAGGAGCTTGTAAACAGTGGAGTTTTGAGTACCAAGGAGAAACCACTGACAATGGAGCCTCTGCAGGGGAAGAGTTAGTCTCAGACGATCAAGTAGCAGCCTAACAGGGAACATTTGGATCACTGAGGAATCTTTTACCAGGGACTGGGGCCTCAGGATCAATTTTAATTCCACCAAATTCATGAGACACAATTGCCAACTTTTAAAATGAAAACTTTTATCTTTTTAACAAACACGTCCCCTCCAGAGGGAGTCACAGTACCCATTTCTGATCTGAGAGCTGCCGAATGCAAAACTAGGTATCTTTAAAAAGTAATTGCTTCTTTAGCTGAGACTTAAAGGTGTAGTTCCTGGAAAAAAATAATCACCTTCAAAAGTTCCAAAAAGAGGAAGAGAGTCTGAGTCCTAAATAGAAAAAATAACGAAATAGATAAAAAATAATAATTCTGTGATTCCCATTCCCATGTGAGCACATGGAACTCCTGAAATGTCTTCTCTGTCTTGAAACAACGTTTCGGCCAAATTGCAAATGTTAGAGAAGGGGTCACAGGGAATGCCACGGTAATACGACCAAAATAAAATAACATAAAATTATTTTCAAATCATTCTCAGAATGGAAGCAATTTTAGAGACACAATAAAAGTCAACAGTTAACATGGGAATTGCTGAGCACCAAATCAGAATTATTGACAGTGAGGCTGACTCAAACCTGAAGAGGCTGACATCCCAGCAAATGCGGGATTTCTGAAGTCAACTCTCTGAGTCAATCAAGGTCTGGACAAAGTGACCTCAGCCAAGGCGTTAATATGTAATTCCTTCAAGTTGTGTACCTACCACTCCTTGTCTCCCCAGAGAGAGAGACAGAGAGAGAGAGAGAGAGAGAGAAAAGAGAGAGAGAGAGAGAAAGGGAATTCAATAGAGAATAATTAAAACTCGTTTTAGAAACATAAATTCCCCAGTGCCATAGTAAAATAGTTATTAAGTGAGTCATTTGCTGCAATAGAAGCTACAGAATAGAAAGAGGCACTAAGACAATTTGGACCATGATGACAATTTGGACCATGATGACAAATGCATTTAAGAAAGGAAAACCACACATGTGGCTCAGGTAGAACAGTCCTTCCTGGACCCACCTTGCTACAAAGCACTGATCCCTGGGAGATCCGTGAGTATTGTAGTATATACCACATGCTACACTTTAAGAGGTATTGGGAAGACTTTTATGCCAACCTATAAAATGGAATCGTGTTTAGTCTTTCAAAAAAAGAAAAATTGTCATTTTCAACAACATGGACGAATCTAGAGAACATTATGTGATAAACTAGGCCAGGCACAGGGAGACAAATGCCACATGATGTCAATCAAATGTGGAATCTCAAATAGTTAAATTCATAGCAGTAGAGAGTAGAATGGTGGTTATCAGAGGCTGAAGCAAGGTGAGTAAATGGATAAAGAGGAGACATTGGTCAAAGGGTACACAGTTTTAGTTAGGAGGAATACATGATCTGTTGCACAATATTGTGCACTCTATTGTGATAAGTACAGTTAACAATCCTGTATTGTATATTTCAAAATGGTGAAAGAGTAGACTTTGAATGGTCCCACCACAAAGAAATGATAAATACGTGAGGTAATGGATTGTTCATTGGCCTGATTTGATCATTCCACAATGGATGCATGTATCAAAACATCACATCGTACTCCAAAATAGATGCAATTATGATTTGCCAATTAAAGATAAAATTATAACAAACACATCTTACATTTGTCTTTAATTAATATTCATTCAATAAGAGATAGTCTTTCATTCTACAGTTCACGTAAGAGTTAAAAGCCACCTCTGCTAGGAGAGGACATCCAATGAGTCTCTTCTACAATAAAGCACCCACTTGTCAGACTCCGAGACTATCTATGCTTGTGATAAGAACTGTGTGCAGAGACTCAACAGGAACAAAGAAGACAAGTACCAGAAGAGCGACTTCGAGGCTAGAAAAGGCTTCGGAAGAAACAAGTGCAGACATTAAAGTCAAATTTCACCCACTTCTCAATTTTGCATCCGTCAGGCTGTGCCTGCAGGTGAAGGGCTCAGAAGAACCTTCTGATCCTATGGAGAAAATGGAACATAAACAAGAGACTCTGCAATGATTATGTCCACTGTTTGGATTTTTTTTTAATAGAGAACCCTGAGTAAATGTACAAGGTAATATGTGCAGGGAATAAAAAAGGATAATGAAGAGAATGCACATTATAAACATTAAGTCAATAGAGAAGTTTCTTATAGTTGCAGTCAGTCTACTACGTAACTGTTAAGTGACTGTATCATCATGGGATAAGTGCTCTAGTCACAGTAACCTCACTGCACTCCCACATTACACTCTGTGCTGGTGGACTGAAGGAACCCCCCTCCAGCCACCCTTCGGCCAGGTCCATGGCCACCTCTCTGACTCTGCCGTTTCTTGGGCTGACCTGGCAATGTGAAGGACTCATGCTACAAACAGGAGCCTGGAGACACGTGGGCCGGCCACTCTTTAGAAGGAATTCTTGCATTCAGCTTTGCTGCTTTTTTAGCTTTTTAAATTTCTTGTCTATCACTGCTTTGCACATTCTTTAATCTAGTTGTGAAAACTGGGAATATAAAGATTGTGCTCCAGTCAAGTTTCCCAGGGGTTTTTGAATGAGAATGGAGATGGTCTGTGAAGCGGCAAGACCCAGCTGGGGCTGATGTGCCCAGGTAGCCTTCGAGACCCTTAGCTGACACTGGAATCTCAAGCTACCTAGTGCTCCAGCTTAGCGGAGGGTCTTGCTCTTTGGAAGTACTCCTGTCCATGAAGGATGTTTTCCTAACAATCCTTCAGAAAGGTACAATGAAAAGACAAAATCTCATTTCTCTTGGGGTCAGCCAAAGTAAAGTTGGATTTTTCCCCCAAATAACTTTTCTGTAAAAAATATTGGGGGCAGAAGGGAAAGTGGGTGACAGAAGGCAAGAACACACACACATACACACACACACTCAAGAACACACACAATGAAGTTACAGAGAACCTGTATCTGAGTTCCTGACTGCTGGCTCTAACTCTCATATCTTTGAGTGTGGATATATGTCTCTAGCTAACAAAATTAAGTCCTTTTGTTGCACACACACATACACACACACATTCTTGGTATATATTCGATTGCACATTATTATACAATAGAAAGGTCTAGGAGAGAACATACAGCGTCAAGTTAACTTTTTAAAAGGGGTAAAATAACTAACCCAAATAACTCCCTTCTCTGATCCTCTCTCATTGTTATATCCATCTTTCTTTTTCTTTTTTAAAATGTTATGTATATATGTATGTATTTTTTAGAGGCATGGGTCTCACTCTGTCACCCAATGCAGTGGCGAGATCATAGTTCACTGCAGCCTCGAACTCCTGGGTTCAACAACCGTCCAATCTCATCCTCCTGGGTAGATTAGACTACAGGTTATGCACCACCAAGCCCGACTAAGTTTTCTTATTTTTTGTAGAGACGAAGTCTCTCTAAGCTACCCAAGCTGATCTTAAACTCCTGGGCCCAAGCAATCTTCCTGCCTCAGCCTCCTAAAGTGTTGAGAATCACAGCACTAGCCCTTTACATCTGTCTTAATGTTGTGGATGACTTTGCAGAGGATATGAAGGCTAGAAGGGTAGCTTAGTAGAGTCTAATAGGTCCATTTATTTAGTGACACTTGAAAAGACACAGTTGCCAATGGCATCACCTTGATTGCACAGAGGCAGTCTCACGATTCCACAGGTGGCCTCTCTGTGTGGTTCTCATCACAAATGCAGCACAAGCAGTGTCTGCTAATGAACAAACTAGCAAAAAAAAAAAAAAAAAAAAAAAAAAAAAAACATTTTTTGATATCTATGTTTGGTTTGCCAAGTAATTTCAAAGATATATCAGAAACTTGCCTTGATAGTTCTGGGAAGTTCTGGGAAGTTCTTGGGATAGTTCCAGGAATTTTTTTGTAAAGGATAGAATATACAGTAGCAGCAACTACAACAGAACAGAGTTCACAAGACTTGCATGAAAATTGATCAACTTTACAAACCAAACTTCCTAAACAGGCAAAAAAAAAAAAAAAAAAAATGACTAATGCTAGCTTAATTGCAATAAGAATTATTTTATAAATATGTGTTAAATATTTCCAATATCTCTAGAGATCTGTGTCAAGGCAGCAGATAAAATAATCTATCTGTGGAGAAAAGTATAGCAAAGGTGCTAACTGGGCACATTGCTAAATGGGAAAAATTACCACTAAAAGCCTTTTAAAAGAAAAGAGAAGATGGTTGAGGCTTTGATGTCACAATATAATGGAAAAAAAAGTCAAACTTGATGTGGAAAAAACATCTACATGTATTTCGGTTAGGTGACTTTCCAAATCTTCTAAGACAAGCAGGAATGAGATAAGAGTTCAGAAATTTTTTGTAACTAAACATCTCAAGAATGTGTGCAGAAAAGAATTATTTATAAAAACAGTGTTTTAGTAATTTTATTCTTTTTTATTTTGTAAGCTACTTTATGGAAGTAGGATTGGCATACAAAAAGCTGTAAATATTTAACGTACACAAATTGATGGATTTGGAGATAAATATACACCTGTGAGACCATCACCACAATCTATGCTGTTACCCATTCATCACCTCTGTGCTTCCTCCACCCTCTTTATTTATTCTTATTTTTTTGATTGTGATAAAAGCACTTGACATAATAGCTGCCTTCTTAGCAAATTTTTAAGTATACAATACAGTATTTTTAAGTATAGGCACTCTGCCTATTGGATCTCTAGGATTTATTAATCAAAGAATATAAGGTTTCAGTTATTCTTTTTTTAAATGACTTTACAAATTTTGGGATTATGAACAGGCAAAGCCAACATTATAAAAATAAAGTTAACTCATTTTCTCTTTCTAAAATGGCCTTATACTCTTTGATTGAAATTTAAATTTTTAAAGATATTTTAAACCTGAAAAAGTAGGCAGGGCATTAAGGTTGTCAAATTTATGAAATAAAAATATAGGATGCTCAATTAAATTTGAATTTTGGGTAAACAACAAATAGATTTTTAGTATGTCACAAATATCTGCACACTTATTGTATATGTAGGTTAAAAGAGTTGTTATCTAAAATTCAAATTCATTTAGTCATCTTTAGATAAACTTAGAGGCCATAAAAAAAATTCACACCTGCACCAAATGGCTCACTGTTCTGGTGGGTGAACATTCAATAATATAGGGTATCCAACTAAATAACATCTGTTGCTAGGCTATCAAGGGCAAAGAGTAGGACAAATAATTAAATATTTAGTCATCCTAATTATTGTGGCTGAGAGAGATGTCACGTATACACAGTCAGTGTGGCCACCAGGAGACTAGAGAAGCCAAATACTTCAGACCATTTGGCTGTCCCCAATTTCTCACTTGGTCAAACAGGGTCATCCCTTTAAGAAAATACATCATTAAAAGATTGTTTTCAAACCTAATTACAAGCACGTTCTTCCTTCTTAAGAAAAAACTGGCAAAGTGTGGCGAATTTTCCCTAGACAAGCTATCTGCTACAGGAGGGCTATTAATATTCTCTCCATTTCTTCAATCTCGGGATATGTGAGCTAAGTCAAGAGGATTGGAGGGAATGTCTACAATATCCTACCAGATTTAGAGAAGCACTGCTGTGCATATGTTCAGAAGGAGCAGAGACCATTTCCATTCTAGCAGCTCTGGAAACCTCACATATAAGCCATATTTCATGAGACCAAAATGACTGCCCCAGTTTCCCTAGGGAAGATATTTAAAAGATACCAAAGTTTTCTCTGAGTAAAAAAAGGGTATGAGTAGGCAAAGTCAAACCTTATCTACTTGTTCTTATGTTAGATTCTTCATGAGTTTATAACTCTTGGGGATGAAAGCGGAGAAGTTGTGGACGTTGTTTGAAGATACCTGGAGGCCATGTTCTATTCTGAGCGAGGAGGTGCAGGTGTAAATTCCTTCGCAGCTTTAGAATTCCTGTACATTTCTCTATGGCTGGCTTCCCAGTCCGTTTAACCAAGCACATGTGCATGCCCACACTCCAGGTAAGAACTGATCCCAAGCAGTCTAGAAGCTATCATCTGCCTTCTGTTTCCACCATGGCACCGAAGAACAAAGAAAGCTAGGAACTCCGCCTAACTATGAGTAACCACAGATAATTTTCAGTGACTGTTCTCATCTTTCCATTGTGGAGGAGATGTCTCACGTACTGAAGGATGCTTTGCTTACAAAAATCAATACATATTTAACACTTGGAAAACCATATTTCTTTAGACATGTGAGTGACCACCACATCCTGAGGCTAGCATGGTGGGGAACACCCCATGGGTCATTTATTGATTCACTAAATAAACACTTTTTTAGTGCATACCAAGTGACAGATTTTGTGCTGAATGTTAATCATACAATGATGAAACAAAGGTACAAGGTCTCTGCCATCACAAACTCAGTCCAGAGGGAAGAGACAGTGAAAAGGTAATTACTGCCCATTGCAATGAGTGCTGCAATTGTACAGAGCCCTGTGGAGACAGGAAGCGAGCTCAGCCTGGAAGCATTCTAGAGAAAGGTCCCCAGAAGATGCTCATTTAAGGAGAAATTTGAACATTTAGTAGAAATCTACAAAACGAAGAATGTACGTGCGTGTGTGCGTGTGTGCGTGTGTGTGTGTGTTGTCCAAAAAAAAAAAAAAAAAAGGAGTAAGGGTAGTGTTCCAGGGAAAAAAAAAAACTACAGAAAGGCTCATAAGAGAGGAAAATAATTTTAGTAAGGATGCAGTGTAAACCAAGGTTGAGAGTTTTTAAGAGGTGAAGTTGGAGGGGAAAATAGAACCAGAAACCAGACACCAAAAACATTTCCAACAATATTAAGTTTAAACTTTCTCCTGAGGACAATACTGTGCTTATGAAGGTTTTTTAAACCAGGGTAATGGCATAATGAGATTTGTATTTTATAAAAATCTCTACAGTTGCCAAGTAGAAAATAGGTTGAAGAAAGAGACCATTTAGGAGACTCTAAGCTTATAGTAGGGGAATGATAAGCTTCAGGGTATAGATGCAATTGAAAAAAATATTTGAAGGGAAAGAATTTGATTAGATGGGATAAAAAAGGAGAAATCATTTAAATTAAGCAAGCAACCTGGCACCCAAATCTTGGTTTCTAATATCATTCTCCAGGAAAAAAGAACTGGAACTCCTTTCAGAAATGGCTATTTCTAGGACTGAGGCAGGAAATTTACAAAATCAGCCTTGAGCATCTTGTTGTGCTGGAAAATAAGGAAGTACAGAAAAAAACCACACACACCCACGCACGCAATGATTTGAGTACATCAAAGGCACATGGGAGCCAACTAAGAGTTCCCAATAGCAAACTCTAGAGCAACTTGAGCAATAAAATAATCACAGTAGAATTAGATCATAATCTAAAGTGTAAAATAAATATATCCATGAGCTTATTCAAATATAAATGATTGAATAAACAAAGAAGATAGACAAGCCTCACATGCAGAATTATTTTGAATAATTTATGTAGATACTCCACCCTGAAGGAGGTGAAATACAACTCCTCACGCCTTAAGGCTGGGCTGTGCATCATGAATTCCTTCCAAAGAGTACAGGATGACCAAGAGTGACCAAGATGGTCAAGAGCCAGGTGACCAAGGTCAACATCAGCAGCAATAAGTCATGGTAATAGTATGCACACTTGGTATGATGTGATGAAAATGGACTTTACGTCTGTCATCTTTCTCTCAAAAACCCATATCCCAGTCTAATCCTGAGAGAAACACCAGGAAAATTTCAGTTGAGGAGCATTCTCCAAAATATCTGACCAGGCCTCTCAAAACTATTAAATCATCAAAAACAAGGAGAGTCTATGAAACTGTCACAGCCAAGAGGAGCAGTCTAAAAACATGTGATGAATAAATTTAATATAGTATTCTATATGGGATTCTGAAATAGGAAAAGGGCACTAAGTAAAAGTTAAGGAAATCTGAAAAAATTGTGGACTTCGGTTAATAATAACGTAAAATATTGGCTCATTAATTGTAACAAATGTGAGATGTTAATAACAGGAGAAGCTGGGTATGGCATGTATAAAAACTGTGCTATCTTCACAATGTTTTAGTAAATCTAAAACTATCCTAAAATAAAATGTTTATTTGGAAGATAAATAAGACATGGATAGGAATGAAAATTGTAAGTTATTGAAATAAGAAAGAACCTAACTTTACTAAGCAAGCAACATTGGAGGGAAGACTTATAGAGAAAACCATGACACAATCAATATTGTGTTTAAGGAAGTTTTGTTTGATGGATTAGAAAGAATACATAAAACTAAATAAAACACACAGAAAATGTAGGTCCATTGCAGTAATGGTCTTTATTTGAATAAACATTTGTAAAAATGGAGAAGAAAATATCTATAGAAGAGAAACTTTATGCTCATCCACATTGTTGCCTGGGGAAATGAACTCTCCTTAGCCCAATGACTGGAGCACTTTAGGATAAAAGTATTCAAGGAAATGCCTGATTGAGATATAATTAAAATGCTTCAAGTTTGGATGTAACATTCCCAACACTGGCTGAGATTCATAAAGAGAGGTGAGCTAAATGCAATTGAGTGACAATTCATGACAGGTGCAGTTTTCATATGAGATAAAAATGCATTGTAACCAAAATTATCTTTGAATAAACTTAAATAATCCATAAACTACAGTATTCACAGTTGTATGTCTACAGCCCTATACAGTAATATGTATATATAATGTATATATCAAGGTAACAATAACACAACAGGCTGATACACAGATAACACACTTCTTTTCCCACTAGAATCCTAATCTCCTTATTGTGAGTTAGTCACCATAATAGGTAAGTGTCGCCTCTGTAGGAAGTTCACACAAAGAAGTGTCTCCATTATAAACCACTAGTATATGATCCTAATATGTATTATAAACCACTAATATATAAAAACACCATAATAGATAAGCATTGCCTCTGTAATAAGTTCACACAAAGAAGTGTCTCCATTATAAGCCACGAATACATATATCCTAATACCTATTATAAACCACTAATATAAAGAAACCAGTGAGGACTGGTTTTGTTGTATTTTGAATTTTATATTCTGAAAATTTTTGCCTCTTAAGTGTTTAATTCACTTATAATTAATGTAACTACTAAGAAGATTAATTTAGAATTTTCATTTTCACTACTTGTTTTCTGTTCATCTCATCTATTTTTTGTTTCTCTGTTCCTCCCTTCATGCTTCTTTTCATTTAATTGAATTTTTTAGACTGTCATTTTTATTTGTCAGTTACCTTTTTAGTTATATTTCTTTGTATTTCACTGTGGTTTCTCTAAGAATTATTGTAAACATAATGAAAACATACTTGAACTTTTTATTCTACTTAGAATTAATATTGTATCACTTTCCATGAAGTATAAGAACCTTACTTTTTTTTTTTTTTTTTTTGAGACGGAGTCTCACTCTGTGGCCCAGGCTGGAGTTCAGTGGCATGATCTTGGCTCACTGCAACCTCTGCCTCCCAGGTTCAAGCAATTCTCCTGCCTCTGCCTCTTGAGCAGCTGAGACTATAGGTGTGCACCACCATGCCCATCTAATTTTTGTATTTTTAGTAGAGACGGGATTTCACCATATTGGCCAGGCTGATCTCAAACTCCTGACCTCGTGATCCACCTGCCTCAGCCTCCCAAAATGCTGGTATTACAGGTGTGATATTACCTGGTATTACCTGGCCAAGAAGCTTACATGCTTATTCTTTATGTGATAGTTGTCAATTTTATTAATATTTAATTAACTACATCTATAGTCCACTATACAGTTAACAATGTAATTTATATTAATCCATTTAAAATAAGTATCCATTTAATAAATTTTATTTATTGTTATCAATTTAATTTGTCTAGAGGCAAAGAAGGACATTTCATGATGATAACACGGTCAATTTATCAGTTATAAACATGTATGTACCTAAGAACAGAGCCCCAAAAGTACATAAAGCAAAAGCTGATAGAATTTAAAGGAGAAATAGATAATTCAACTTTAATGGTTAGAGACTTCACTATTCAACTTTCAATATGGGTAGAACTATTAGCAAAAGATCAATAAGAAATAAAAGACTTGAACAACATTATAAACCAAGTAAACCTTAGAGACATCTACAGAACACTTCACTCATCAGCAAGAGAATACATATCCTTCTCAAGTGCACATGAATCATTCCCTAGGATGAATTATATGTTTGGCCATAAAACATGTCTTAACAAATTGAAAAGGGTTAAAATTAGTTAGGTATGTTCGTTAACCATAATGGAACAAAATTAGAAATCAATAACAAAAAGAAATTTGAGAAATCCAAAAAGAAGTGGAAATTAAACCACACACTCTTAAATAACCAATAGATCAAATGACAAATAAAAATGGACTGCAAAAAATATACTGAGATAAATGAAAATGAAAACAATATATCCAAACTTACAGGATGCAGCAAAAGCAGTATTTGAAGGGAAATTCATAGGTACAAATATAAACATTTAAAAACATAAGAAAGATCTCAATTCAAGAACTAAATTTTTATCTTAAAAACTAGAAATAGAGCAAAATGCTCAATGAAAAAACTCAGTGAAAGCAGAGGGAAGGAAATAATACATTAGAATAGAAGAAGGTGAAATAGTTTATAGAAAAACAATAATGAAAGTCAACAAAACTGAAAGTAGGTTCTTTGAAAAAAATCAACAAAAGTGATAAATATTTAGCTAAATTGACAAAAAGAGGTAACTCACAAATTACTAAACTAAAAAACAAAAGAGAGGACATCACTAATGATCTTACTAATGTTACAGAAATAGAAAGGATTGCTAGTTAACACTATGGACACTTGCATGTCAATAAATAAGACAACCTGCTTAAAACAGATATATTCGTAAGAAAGAAACTATCAAAACTGACTCAAGAAAAAATAGAATGTGTGAGTAGACTTATAACAAGTAAAGACACTGTCTTAGAAATCAAAAATATTTCATACAAAAAAGAGTCAGACTGGATGCCTTCATTGGTGAATTCTACTATTTTAAGAAAAGTTAACACCAATCTTTCATGAAGTCTTTCTAAAAACAAAAGAGGAAACGCTTCCCAACTCACTCTATAAGGCCGTGTTACATAAATGCGCCAAAATGGCCCCTGTATGCCAGCCCTTGGTTGTTTCCTCCTTCATAGCAGGCTGAGACCTGTTACCACAAAACCCACCAGAATCAAACTCAAATTTTTTATGCATTCAATTGAGTTAAATAGAGCCAGGTAAGCAGATTTTTGTCACATAGAGCCTGCCTGTTTTGCATACCCTGTGAAACCACTCAACATCTGCTAGCCATAGGCAAAAATAAATCTTGCAGCTATAAAAGATGCAAAGCCACCAGTGTCTTCATGGCTCTCTAGCCCAGAGACTCCCTGCCATGCTGCTGAGCAGCATTACCTATCCATTCAAGTCCCCTCTCTGATTATCTTCTCCTTTAGAAGTTTCCTAGGCCTCCTCCTGTTCTGGGTAGTGGTCCTCACACTGTAGCCTGTGAAATGCATGCAATGAGGCACTTCCCCTGCATACAAGCCTATCAAAGCATCACATATGTAAACCTCATGTGTGCTACTGCCACCTGTGGTCATATCTTTTTCATTGTTTAACCCTGAAATTCCACAAACTCACTATAGGTCTATATTACCCTGATACCAAAGTCAGACAAAGTCATCACAAAAAATAAGAAAACGACAGACCAACATCTCCAATAAAAATAGACATCAAAAGTCTTAACAAAATGCTAGCAAACTAAATCTGGGAACCTAAAAATGATAATGCACTATAACCAAGTCGAAGTTATCAGGAATGCAAGGTTGGTTTAACATATGAACATCAATAAATGCAATTCATGGAATAAATTAAATAAAAGATAAAAAATTGCCTGATCATCTCAATGGATAAAGAAAAGGCATTTGACACAGCACAACACCCTTTCATGCTAAAAACACCCAATGAACTTTAAAGAAAAAATTCCTCAACTTGATAAAGAGTATTGGTGAAAAAAATCCACAACATCATATTTCATAGTAAATAATGAAGAGCTTCCTCCCTAAGATCAGAAATAAGACAAGTATGTCCACTCTTGCCACTTCTATTCAAGATTTTACTGGAGGTTCTAACCAGTACCTTTAGGAAAGAAAATTAAATAAAAAGCATCCATATTAGAAAAGAAGTAGTAAAACTCTCTATTAGGAGATTACATGATCTTGTATTTAGAAAATGCTGAGGAATACACACACACACACACACACACCCCACATAAAACTAAGTTCTGTAAAGTTGCAGTATACAAGATTTATATTAAAAAATATTATATTTCTACATATTTACAATGAACAATCCAAAAATAAAATTAAGATAACAGTTGCACTTACAATTGTATAAAAACAATTAGGAATGAGTTTATCAAAACACATGCAAAACTTATACACTGAAACCTAAAACATATTGTTGAGAGAAATTAAATAAAATCTAAATAAATGAAAAGTCATTTTGTGTTCATAATTTGGAAGGCTTAATACTGCTAAAATGGTAATACTCCTCAAAATGATCTACAGAGTCAACACAATCCCTACCAAAATCTGCCTTTTTGGAGAAATTGACAAGGTGGCTCTAAAATTCATGTGAAAATTAAAAAGACCCCAAATCACAAAAAAAGTCTGGAAAAAAGAAGAACAAAATTGGAGAATTGACACTTTTCAAGTTCAAAACTTACTACAGTGCTACGGTAATCAAGATTGTGCTGTGTTGCAGAAGAAAAAAGACGTATGGATTAATGGAATAGAATTGATAGGCCAGAAACAGATTCATACATTTATGGTCCATTGATTTTCAGCAAAGGTGCCTCGACAATTCAATAAGAGAAGTCTTTTCAACAAATGATACTATTACAACTGAATACCCCATGGAAAAGAATAAAGTTGGGCTCTTACTTCAAGTCACATACAAAAATTAAGTCAAAATGGATCAAGGACCTAAATGTAAGAAGTAAAACTATGAAACTTTTAGAATAAAATTTTGATGTAAATATTTGTGACAATTAGATTAACCGATATTTCCTTCAATGTGATACAAAAATGCAAACAACAAAAGAAAAAAAATGTAAATTGAGCTTAATTAAAATTTAAAATGTCTGTGCTGCAAATGATAAGAAATTGAAAGTCCACAGAATGACAGACAAAATTGAAAATCATATATCTGGTAAGAGTCCAGTATTCAGACTAAAGATCTCTTACAACCCAGCAATAAAAGGCAAATAACTCAATTAAAAACTAAGTAAAGAATATGAATAGGTATTTCTCCAAGAAGATATACAGATGTTCAATGAACACATGAAAAGACACTGAATCTCATTAACCATCAGGAAAAAGTAAATCAAAGCCACAGTGACATACTATGTCATATTCTAGGATAGTTAGAATGAAGAAGGTAGATAATAATAAGTGCTGACAAAGATGTATACAAATTAGAACACTTATACATTGCTGGTGGAAATGTAAAATGGTACAATCACTTTTGCAAACACTTCTGCAATTCCTTAACAAGTTAAACATAGAGTTATCATATGACCCAACAATTCTACTCCTAGGCATATATTCAAGAGAACTGATAACATACATCCACACAAAAACATTTCCATGAATGTACCAAGCAGTATATTCATAATAGTCAAAATATAGAAACGATCTAAATGTCCATCAACTGATGAATAAACAAAAAGTGTATCCATACAATAAAATATCATTAAATAATAAAAATGATGTACTGATACATGCTACACAATAAACGACCCTTAAATACATTATGCTAAATATCTGAGGTGAAGAATTTCAAGACTACGTTGATTTGATCATTACAGGTAGTATGCATGTATCCAAAAAACACATCTACCCCATAAATATGTACAACTATTATGTATCAATGAAAAGGAACACAAAAGGCACATACTGTACAGTTCCATTTACATAAAATGTCCAGAATAGGCAGGTCGCCAGAGATAAAACCTAGACTAGTGGTTGCTTGGGGATGTGGTAAGGGAATAATGGGAAATGGTGGAATACCCTAAAACTGATTGTGTTCACAGTTGCACAACCTCATGAATATACTAAAAACCACTGAAATGTATATTTCAAAATGGTAAATTTTATGGTGTGTGAATTATGTCTCAGTATGTATTTATTTATTTGGAGACAGGTTCTGGCTCTGTTCCTCAAGCTGGAGTGCAATGGCATGATCTCGGCTCATGGCAACTTCCACCTCCCAGGCTCAAACCGTCTTCCCACCTCAGCCTCCCAAGTACCTGGGTATGTCTCAGTTTCTTAAAGGAGGCATAAAAATTGTATGTATTTTAAAGAAATTTAGAACAAAGAAAGCATGTTATGCTAATACACGAATTTGTCGTTCCTGGTCATTTCCCATCTTTCTTGAAGATCTAATTTTTTTATCTGGTATTTCAGCACAGCCTAAAGAACTTCTTTCAGCATTTCTGGTTGTACAGATGTACTGGCAACACATTCTTTAGTTTTTGTTTATTTAAAAATGTTATTACTACACCTTTATTCTTGAAGAATATTTTCACTGATTAACAGGCTTTTTTTCCTTGCAGTAGAGTTTCACTCAATTTTGGATTTAATTTTTTGTTTTAATTAGAAATTAGTTATAATTCATATTGTCACTGACATCCATATAATATGTCATGACATCTATATAATTATTTATTTAATAATTCTTCTCTGGCTGCTTTCAAGATTTTCTCTTTCTCTCTGGTCTTCAGCAATTTGACCATTATGTACCATAAGTTCTCACTTAATGTTGTCAATATATTCTTAGAAATTGTGACTTTAATGAAACAATGTATAACAAAACCATTTTTTTCTCATCCACAAAACAAAGTTGAACAAAATGATCTTCTTCAAGGACTCCCTGTAGGGCTTTTACTTAAAGTCTCAGTTTCCAAGAACTTGCTAAAGACATTAAGTGAGGAATTACTGTATGTAATAATTTTAGGTGTGATTTTCTTTATAGTTATCTTACTTAGGATTCATGAGCTTCTTAAACATGCAAATAAATGTATTTCTTTCACATATGAAAGACTTCTGACATTGTCCCACACACTGTGTCTTAATTTTAAAAAATATTTTCTCTGCATTCTTGAGATTAGATAGTACCTATTTAATTTCAAGTTCATTCTCTTTAAATCCAATTCATGTTATAAACTTATCCAGTGAATTTTTCACTTTGAATATTTTATTTTTCAGATCCTCTTGGCTTTTTTGTTTCTATCGCTGATTAATGTTCTATTTCCTAACTCACCGTGATATACTTTCCTTTATATCCTTGAGCATAGTTATAATAGCTACTTTTAAAATCCTTGCATTCTATTAGCCGGATTATCTCAGTATTAGTCTCTATTGATTGCTTGTTCTCTTGAGCTTCAGTCACATTTCCTAGTTCCTCCTATGCATATTAATTTAGGACTACATCTGAACACTATGCATGATATATTGTATAAACTCTGGATTCTGTTATATTCCTCTAGAACATTGATTTTGAAAGCAGGCAGCAAACTTGGCTGAATTCAAACTCCATATTCTCTTCCCCTGTGATGTGTGTGTGGTAGAGGTGAGGTGGGAGTTGGGATGGGGTGCAGGGAGTTGGGAGGTGTGTATGAAGCAGCTGAAATTTCTTCTCAGTACTTTTAGCCTGAGCTGGAATGTCTGGAGTTGGTTCCATGGGTACACTGTTTAGTTATCAAAAACAGGTTTAGGCAGCGTGTGTAGACACACAAACACACACAACTGTGGTTTTCCCTTTTCTGGAATTTTTTGCTTTGCTTTCCAGTGCTACGGTTTCCCAGAGCTCTCTCCTCTGGTCTTCAAGCCAGTAAGACTGTGGGTTTTTACCTACAATTCCAGCCAGCCAGCTTGCTGCTGACTGAGATCAGCCCTGAAGAAAATAGCCACAAGAACTGGTAAACTCCCTCAATGTTCTTTCCTATTCCAAATGTTCACCTCCCTCCAGTTTCTGTCTGGTTTTGATTGCTCCCCATTGTCTTCAAGTAGATGATTTTTATATTTTGTCCAGAGTTCACAGATATTATTAGTAGGAGGGTTGGTCTGATGACTCTAGCATTAGTAGAAACAGACACCCCAGACTTGGTTGTAGCAATAGTGATTTCCATTCACATGGTAACCACACTTGGAAAAAATGAGTGACAATTAGAAACGAGATATATGATCAGGAGTCATGTTTGGGTACGTGTGTGTACACGTGCTGCAGAGGCCAAGACCACTAACAACTCCACTATAGAACCTTTACGTCTGAAAGCTGAAAATACAGAACTCACAAATGTACACTTTAAGGTGAAGGAAGGTTATGAAATGGGAATGAGATGAGGGAAGGAGTCGATAAATTTAGTAGACATTGTCCCTTGAGGGTAGAGAGCAAGTTTTAGGTATGAGGGAGTGTGTTGAAACAAAGCTCCTTACATGTTGGTTTGCTTAGGGCTACAAGTCAATATAGATTTTGTCCAGAGTCAAGCCAAATCATAATAAAAAGCTTTCTGCTAGAACACACAGCTGCCTTGGGTCCTTGCTTTGCCCCCTGGATGCAGAAGTCCAGGGGTGCTCAAACAGAATAGAGAGGGAACAAAATAACCCCTTTTTATTTGGTGTTCCCAAGGTAGGGTCAGTGCATCATTAAACATAAGCTTGAACAATCTGATATTTTACAGATTCTGGAGTGCAATTATTCACAACCCAAATTCACAGACTCAGAATAAATTGTTCCCCCTGTGGTACAGACTGACCTCGATGGCAACTGGATGGATAACAAAGCTAGAAGAGATCACCTCTCCCAACACCTTCGTTTCTGAGAGGAAACAGGCCCAAAAAGATGAAGCAACTCATCAAGGTCTCACAGCTACTTAGTAGGAAAGACAGGACTCAAATCCAGGGCTTATGACCCTGAGTCAACTACACTGAACCTTACTGATTCACTAGGACTTTGCAAAACTGTAGTTCCTGTATTAGGGTTTATACTGAGTGATAGATGCCTTTCTTTTACATATAACTGCAAAAGAAATCAAGACTCTCATTTTCAAAACAGCAATGCTTGATAATTCGCTGCAAATCACTTAACAGTTTGCCAGCTGGTATCTGTGAAAAGCTGTGCTACCACGCCACTGGCCCATTAGCTATTTCAGTAAACATATCATTATTTCTCATATTTTGTAAAAATAGGTTCCAAATTCAAGTTATTGCATATTTTTGTTCATTATTCAGGTCTAGGAACCTATTTATCTAATGTAGACATCATACTCACCTTCTAAATAAAAGGTCTGTTTTGGTAAATAACATTTCATTGGCAGCAAACCACCAGCCTCCATATTTGTAAAGAAATCTTTAGTTGTCTATTTTTAAGTTGAAGTGGCTTTTTCAAGATTTTAAAGGAAGTTTTCCTATTTCGTACAGTAAAGATATGCAAATCATTTGAGGATCTAAAAAGCATCCTTCAAATAACGTTAGATTGCTTGCCTTACCTACTAACTTAGAAGTTTCCTGAAGGAAAAGACCATGCCTTTTTCATTATTACATCTTCAGTACTGGGTATAATGCCTGTTACATAATAACCACCTAATAGGCATTTGTTGAGTGACTCATAGATGGACAAATGAAAAGCTCTTTCTTTCAGGTGACTCCATTGTAGCAAAGCTCCTGTAGAACTGAATTTCTCCATTTTCAGGTAGCAGTTTTGGTCCCGGGTATAAAGTCATACAAAGGTTTCAGACACAATTTATCAGGACACCTGCTGTTTCCTCCCTACCTCACCCTCAACTATAAAATGTCCATTTGCTTGGGGAAACATTCACATAAGATGATAATGGCCAGTAGCAGAATCTATTTGAAAAGTAGACTATAGAATACTGAATGAGCTAAGCTTTTGTTCATTTCTTTCTTTACCATATGTGTATGCTTTTATACGCACAAAACATACCAGAGATCTTCAGGTAAAAAGCTCTTCACAGTATTTCATTTGCCTTGGAAATCACAATGATGTGGGCTATTTGAAAAGAGGGAGAATGTCTTTTTTTACATATCAGGACAATGGCATCTTGGTATTCCAGGGTTTATCACAATGCCTATTAAACAGTAGGTGCTTATTAAATATTAGTCAAAATGAGATAGTAAACAAATATATCAATAAGTATGTTCTACTTTGAGTACATCTGACTTTTTTTTTTTTTTTTTGAGATGGAGTCTTGCTCTATCACCCAGGCTGGAGAGCATTGGCACAATCATGGATCACTGCGACCTCTGCCTCCCAGGTTCAAGTAGTTCTCCTGTCTCAGCCTCCTGACTAGCTGGGACTATAGACATGCACCACCACACCCAGCTAATTTTTGTAGTTTTAGTTGAGATGGGGTTTCACCATGCCGGCCAGGCTGGTCTTGAACGCCTGACCTCAGGCAATCCGCCTGCCTTGGCCTCCCAAAGTGCTGGGATTACAGGCGTCAGCTCTCATCCCCAGCCGGTGCTTATTAAACATTAGTCAAATGAGATAGTAAATAAATACATCAATAGGTATGTTCTACTTTGAGTAAACCTGACATTTGTTTCTTATACCATAAGTTTACAATCAGTTAGAGCAGCCCATCTATTGCAGAAAATTAGGTCCATCTGCAGCAGCTTTAAAATAAAAGACACTTAAGGCTACTATTTCGCATGGAGTTAAAGTTATAATTTTAGAAACAAACAAAATAGTTTCCCATTTGTTAGAGGACAGGTTTCTCCTGATTTTGCATCTTTTCACGAGCATCTCTTGTTTTGTCAAATGAATGTGGACCACAAAAAAGCCCACAGCTTTTTAGAGGCAGCATAATGGATACATCTTCCTCGAACCTTATGAAAACACTATGCTGAGCTCCTGCAAAATACTCCACTGGCTCTTGAGCTTAAACTAAACAGAGATCTTCAGTCAACACCCAGGAAGAGAAGGCCTTAGAGCACTGAGAAGAAAAAGGAATTAGTTGGCAGTTTCACATGATATTGTCAGCTTCTTCAATGTAGCCGAAATGGGTAACTAAAGAATAGGTTAAGTAAATTTTTTTTTTTTTGAGACAGGGTCTCACTCTGTCACCCAGGCTGGAGTGCAGTGGTGCAATCATGACTCACTGTAATCTCTGCGTCACAGGCTCAAGTGATTCTCCCAGCTCAACCTCCTGTGTAGCCGGGACTACAGGTGTACACCACCATGCCTGGCTAATTTTTTTATTTTTTGTAGAGATAGGATCTCACTGTGTTGCCCAGGTTGATCTTGAATTCCCATGCTCAAGTAATCCTCCAAAAATTGCTAGGATTCTAAGCATAAGCCACCACGCCTAGCCCAGGTAAGTACTTTGGATATGGGTAGGGGTGTTTTGCTTTTGCCCTTTTCTTGGTCAACATCTAATAACAGAGGACAGTGTTTCCATAGAGCAAATGTAGGGGCTGTTTCCAACGAAGTAGCTGACTCTGAAATTAAAAATTCGGATAGGTTTCTCATTTCCTGCTTAAGTTTGCCCACAGTGCATAAATGGACACAGTCGTGCAAAAATGATTCAATTTTACAGCCAATCTCATCTCTTCTGAATCCTAGTCAGTGATGACGGAAGAGTTAACCAAGCTTCTTTAGAGAGTGCTCCATTTCTTCGTTCATTCATAATAATAACAGGCAAAAACCTATCCCAGCAGAAGGAAGACTGTCCCTACAGGATGTAAATGCACTACTGAGAATGTTCATCAGCTACATTTCTGGTGGATTTGAGATGGAACAGAAATCTAAATTATTACTCATATTACTCATTAAATTTCTATTTTTCCTATTGGGGTTCCCAAACAGAAATGCTGGCCCTGCCAAGGTGTCTTTGAGAATTCTAATGTACAGGCTCATTTTCATTTTGCTAATGGGGAGAGCACTCTGAATAGTGCACCAAGCAATATATCTTTCACTTATTCCACTTCTCTGCCCTGTCCCCCTATTCTTTGGCCTCTGTCTCAGTCTCCTCCAGGCCCTCACCAGGTCTCTGCATGAATTCCATTTGGTTTTCTAGCCTTCAGAATCTCCTCACTCCAATGATCACATGCTCTACGGCCGAGTATTCATCTCTCTACTCAAAAACACATCAGTGGCCACCAAAAACAGTTCAGCTTTGCCTGACATGCAAGGCCATTTACAGTTCTGTTCCAATCTGTCTTCTCAGCCTTCTCTTACCTTCATCTTACCCGAGGTCCCCCTCTGACCTGAGCGCTAGTTATGACCCCCCTTTCCCCATAACTCTGTGTCTGTGCTCATGCTGATCTCTCTGCTCTAGGGAAACTAGCTGCTAACTTCTACATGGCTCAATGCTGACTCCAAGTTGGAAGTCATTTTTTCTGTATTCTCCATTCCCAAAGCATTGTGGTTGGAGGGCTCCGAAGCTCCTTTTCTTCATATTTTCTGTTATGTTTATTTCAGTAAAGATCTTATCTTCTCCATCCCTTTCCCAGACTTCAAACCCTTTGAGATTAGAGGATGAGTCACTTTTCCTTATAAGTTTAAGCACAGGGCCTCTCACATAACAGGTACTTAGTGTGCTTGAAAAAGTGAATGAATGAATGACAAAATGAGTGAATGAAAATTATCTCTTCTATACACACTGTTTTTCCACTTCATTCCTACCCCCATAATATGATAGGAACACGAGCCATTTAAGCAGTTTAATCATCTCACCCAAAATGTGGGCTCTGAAGATCACAGTGAGTCTACACAGAACAGCTGAGGTGTCAAAACACATTAAAAATAATAATGCGAAAATAACCAGGTGTAATCTAAGCTGAGTATTTCCTCCGGCACCTCTTCCACTAACATTTAATTTAGAATTGTGTTCTATAATTATCGTATCTGTTTAAAGGCCCTATTTTCTGCAGATTCTTAACTAGATACAATACATACAGCTTTCAGAGACTGAAAATATTAGCATTAAGAGAGAACAAATGCTTTCATTTTAATTGATTAAATATATTAAAAGTACCTATTAATCGACACTAATTTTTGTCAAGTATTCAGCACTGGGAAATGTCCAAGCATCGGTTTGAGACCCATAATTCTGACAGTATCACACAGAGTGGAGAAAGTGGAGTGTAGTTTTTCCACTGGGTGACAGGAGGGAGACCTACCCTCCAGGACTTCTATCAACGACACCTTGTTTTGGATACTGTGGGTGATACGAAGAAGTTCTAACACATAGAATGTGTGGAGGTGGTGGTCAGAGACCTTCAAGTATCATAGAAAGGGGAGCTTCCTCCAGACGCTGCCTTGCATCACTCACTCCGTGGGAAGCCAGTGACCACAGCACCAGGGCTTCCAAAACCCCAGGGAGAGGCTTACAAGGAGAAAACCAAAGGCCTCTCACCAACAAGCCAGGTGTGTGAGTGAGCTGCCTTTTTTCTCTTCTTCTACTTAGCTTTTTAAATTTACACACGTGCATAGCCATTCAAATTTTGACAAAACCATATAGCCAGGTTGCCATCACTATGATCAAAGTATAATTTCCATTATGCTTCCAATACCCCATTATCATCAACCTCTCCTGCCCTCCCCAATGTCTGACAACCACTAATCTGTTACCCAGAATGGAATGAGCGACCTATAAGAGTAATCCCCCAGCCTCATTCAAGCTTTCAGATGACAGCAGCCCTGGTTGATGTCTCTGCTACAATATTATGGAGAACCTCAAGGCAGAATCACTAGCCAAGCCACTCCCAAATCCCCCTCACGGAAACTGTGAGAGACAGGAAGTGTCATTTGTTGTTGTAAGCCACTAAGTTTGGAGGTAATTATTGTACAGCCATAGTTACATTGGTTACCTTATAAAACTGTTTTTTCAATTATTATTACTGTTGATATTTACCTAGAGTGCCTTTCCTTTCACTGGTCTTGGAGCAGATCCAAAGCCTGAGTGCCTGGGTACAGGTAACTTGGGTCCCTGAAGGTAGAAGAGTGTCACCGCATTGACATGACTAAGCTGTCCACTGCCTGAGATATGGACAAAGGCCATGCCAAGGTTAAGTGGAAGAAAATGAGGCAGTTAATCCTCTATCACTTGAAAGCTCACAGCAGAAACAATTCAAAACGTAAAGTCCTAGCTGGGCGTGGTGGTGTGCACCTGTCATCCCAGCTACTCGGGAGGCTGAGGCAGGAGAATCACTTGAACCTGAGAGGTGGAGATCGCAGGAGCCGAAATCACACCACTGCACTCCAGCCTGGGCGACAGAGCAAGACTCCGTCTCAGAAAACAAAACAACATAACACAAAACAAAAAACATAAAGCACTCTCACCACCAGGTTCTGCTTATCTTCAAGCAAATCTACTCCTTTGTTTCACATACTGCTTTCATGATTTGAAGTCCTAGATAAGCTGCCGGCATCCTCTTGCAATTCACCCCCATCCCCACACACAGAGGTAACAGCTGCATTACAGGGGGAGCTACTGTACATTCTAGAGGCCTCTCCAGTGGTGTGTCTTCTCTTTCCAGAACTTTGCCTCTCTCACCCAGGCCCCCACGAATAGTGACTTCAGTGTCTGTCATGGCTATATTCACTCCAGCTGTGATGGAGTCATGAATATGGGGGACAGTCCTTTGTTAAAGGTACATACTGCACGTTGCAAATAATCTATTCCCAGAAAACCGAGCGTTGGCTGTGCTTATTCTATACTTGAGTTCAAAGCAAGTTTTCTGCACTAAAAATATTTAAGTCTCCCAAACTCAACTGTTTTAAACAAAAGAGTTAATTGCTCGGGATTCTGGGTGGTCAATGATGAATCACCAGAAACTGTACTCTCAGTGAGGAGCCCTGGGTCTAGCCCTGACTTGGAAGGGAATAGTCACATTGTCTCTGGGCCTCAGAATCATTCTCTGTAAAAAAGAAGGAATATAATTCAATGATATTGACTGTCTTTTCCAGCACAACTCAGCTTAAGGTTCTTGGAAACATTATTAAATTTTTAAATGAATTCTTTTGTTCTGTGTCTTCAGATGAGAATTATAATAGAATACTCTCATTTCCTCTGCAACAGTAAAATAACTGCATTTTTCCATCTTAAAGTATTTAAAAGAATAAATGATAATGGTCTGTAAAATGAATATCCTATCTTCACATAGCCATAATTTTATAATTTACACTGCCACTATTTCTAAGTAAGAAACTGCCTTCTATCTGTGTTTTATGCTGGCAATGAGAATTTAATCTATAAAGAAAACCTCTAAAGTACTTTCTGACCATTGAACTTTATAATTCCATAACTCAATGATTTCCTTTGTTTTCTACATTAGATTACACATTAAGGAAGATAAGACATTTTTTCCCTATTAACTTTAAACTTGGAAGTAGAAACAGGTATCATCTGGCCTCTGGAACAAATAACACTAAAGCTGAGTCAGTAACCAAGTTATGCATATTCATAACTACCCAGGCCTACCTCATTTACAATTCTTTGTTAACCTATAAAACTAATTTTATTTTTAAAAATTTGATTTACTACTTGAAGCAAAGGTAGGCAAGAATAACAAAATTTCACAAGGTTCCCAATGATTAATGCAAAAATTAACAAAATACAAAAGGAAGAGATTATTTGCACCATTAAATTATATACTAATAACGAGTAGAAAGTTATGTGTAAGTCACAGGAATCAAAGTCAATGAACAAAATTCAATTTCCTTTTCTATATATCAGCAACACATAAAAATAAAACACATGAAATAAAATTTCAAAATCTTCAATAAAATACTGGCAAACCGATTGCAACAGCATATCAAAAACCTTATCCATCATGATCAAGTAGGCTTCATCCCAGGGATGCAAGGCTGGTTCAACGTATGCAAGTTTATAAACATAATCCACCACATAAACAGAACCAGAGGCAAAAACCACACGATTATCTCAATAGATGCAGAGAAGGCCTTTGACAAAATTCAACAGCCCTTTATGCTAAAAATTCTCCATAAACTAGGTATCGACGGAATGTATCTCAAAATAATAAAAGTTTTTGATGACAAACCCACAGCCAATATCATACTGAATGGGCAAAAACTGGAAGCATTCCCTTTGAAATCTGGCACTAGACAAGGATGCCCTCTCTCACCACTCCTATTCAATATAGTATTGGAAGTTCTATCCAGAGCAATCAGGCAAGAAAAAGAAATAAATGGTATTCAATTAGGAAAGGAGGAAGTCAAATTGTCTCTATTTGCAGATGAAATGATTGTATATTTGGAAGACCCCAACGTCTCAGCCCAAAATCTCCTGAAACTGATAAGCAGCTTCAGCAAAGTCTCAGGATACAAAACCAATGTGCAAAAATCACAAGCAATCCTAGACACCAATAACAGACTAACAGAGAGCCAAATCAAGAACGAAGTCACATTCACAATTGCTACAAAGAGAATAAAATACCTAGGTATACAAGTACCAAAGAATGTAAAGGACCTCTTCAAGGAGAACTACAAACCACTGTTCAATGAAATAAGAAAGGACACAACAGATAGAGAAACATTCCATGCTCATGGTTAGGAAGAATCAATATCATGAAAATGGCCATACTGTCCAAAGTAATTTATAGATTCAATGCTATCCCCATCAAGCTACCAATGACCTTCTTCACAGAACTGGAAAAAACCACCTTAAACTTCATATGGAACCAAAAGAGAGCCCCCATAGCCAAGTCAATTCTAAGCAAAAAGAACAAAGCTGGACGCATCACACCACCTGACTTCAAACTATACTACAAGGCTACAGTAATCAAAACAGCATGATACTGGTACCAAAACAGAGATATAGACCAATGGAACAGAACAGAGGCATCAGAGGCAACACCACATATCTACAACCATCTGACCTTTGACAAGCCTGACAGAAACAAGCAATGGGGGAAAGGATTTCCTGATTAATAAATGGTGTTGGGAAAACTGGCTAGCAATGTGCAGAAAGCAGAAACTGGACCCCTTCCTGACACCTTACACTAAAATTAACTCCAAATGGATCAAAGACTTAAATATAAGACCTAACACCATAAAAACCCTAGAAGAAAACCTAGGCAAAACCACTCAGGACATAGGCATAGGCAAGGACTTCATGACTAAAACACCACAGGCATTGGTAACAAAAGCCAAAATAGACAAATGGGACCGAATTAAACTCCAGAGCTTCTGCACAGCAAAAGAAACAATCATTAGAGTGAATCAGCAACCAACAGAATGGGAAAAAATTTTTGCGATCTACCCACCTGACAAAGGGCTAATATACAGAATCTACAAAGAACTAAAACAGATTTACAAGAAAAAAACAAACAAGCCCATTCAAAATTGGGCGAAGGATATGAACAGACACTCCACGAAAGAAGACATATATGAGGAACAAACATATGAAAAAATGCCAATCATCACTGGTCATTAGAGAAATGCAAATCAAAACTACGTTGAGATACCATCTCACGCCAGTTAGAATGGTGATCATTAAAAAATCTGGAGACAACAGATGCTGGAGAGGATGTGGAGAAATAGGAACACTTTTACACTGTTGGTGGGAGTGTAAATTAGTTCAACCATTGTGGAAGACAGTGTGGCGATTCCTAAAGGACCTAGAAATAGAAATTCCATTTGACCCAGCAATCCCATTACTGGGTATATATCCAAAGGAATATAAATTGATCTATTATAAGGACACATTCACATGAATGTTCATTGCAGCACTGTTTACAATAGCAAAGACTTGGAACCAACCCAAACGCCCATCAATGATAAACTGGACAGGAAAAATGTGGCACATATACACCATGGAATACTATGCAGCCATCAAAAACGATGAGTTCGTGTCCTTTGTAGGGACATGGATGAACCTGGAAACCATCATACTCAGCAAACTGACACAAGAACAGAAAATCAAACACTGCATGTTCTTACTCATAGGCGGGTGTTGAACAATGAGAACACATGGACACAGGGAGGGGGAGCATCACACACTGAAGTCTGTTGGGGGGGGAACTAGGGGAGGGACAGCAGGGGGTGGGGAGTTGGGAAGGGATAACATGGGGGAGAAATGCCAGATATAGGTGATGGGGAGGAAGGCAGCAAACCACACTGTCATGTATGTACCTATGCAACAATCTTGCATGTTCTTCACATGTACCCCAAAACCTAAAACACAATAAAATATATATTTAAAAATCTTTTTTCAAAAATATAATACAATGTATACTAGGGTTAAACACCACAAAATTTAGTTGACCTTTGAACAACACAAGTTTAAACTGCATGGGTCTGTTTATACAGACATTTTCTTCAATCAATATATTGGAAAAATATTTGGAGATTTGCCACAATTTGAGATAACAGATGAACCACAAAGCCTAGAAATTTTTAAAAAATTAATAAAAAGTTACATATGTCATGAATACATAAAATATATATAGCTACTAGTCTATTTTACCATTTGCTATCTTAAAATATATACAAATCTATTATTAAAAGTTGAAAGTTGTCAAAATTTTCACACATATACACAGACCACATGCATGGCACCATTTGTAGTCAAGAGAAATGTAAAGAAATATAAAGATGCAGTATTAAATCATAGCTGCATAAAGCTAACGTAAGTAAACACTGTCCTACTGCAATAATTTCATAACTGTCTTTTGTTGCTGTTGCACTGAGGGCAAGTATTGTGAGTATTGACTTACAATGTCATGTGGCGCTAATCATCTCCATGTGAGTAGTTTGTCTCCCCCAGTAAATTGCGTATTGCAGTAAAAAGTGATCTCTCGAGGTTCTCGTGTATTTTTCATCATGTTTAGTGAAATGCTGGAAACCTTGAGTAACATCATGTAACTCATCATGCTGGAAGTGCTCTTAAGAAGCATGGGAAAGTCAGGACTACAAGAACAAGTTGAATTGTTTGATATGTGCTATGGATGGAGATCTTCAGATTGGTTGCCTGCCACTTTAAGATAAATAAATCCAGCATAAGTCCCATTGTTTAAAAAAAAACAAAACAAAACAAGAAAAAGAAATTTGTTAGGTTGTTGCTATAGTTACGCCAGCAGACATGAAAACCTTGCACTTTTGGAGAAATATTTTGGCCTTATGTAAGAAATGCAGCTTTTATGTGGTACAAGATTGCTACAAGAAAGGCATACCTAATATGATTCAAGAATAAGCGAACTCATTATAGGACAACTTAAAGCAAAAGTAAGGTGAAGGATCTAAAGCTGGAGAAGTTAATGCCAGCAAAGGAAGGTTTGATAACAGGAGCAGCAGCTTCTGCCAACCAAGAAGCAGCAGAAGAGGTCCCAGAGATTATTAAGAAAATTATTGAGGAATGGCTGGGCACAGTAGCTCATGTCTGCAATCCCAGCACTTTGGGAGGCTGAGGCAGGCGAATCACTTGAGGTCAGGAGTTGGAGGCCAGCCAGGCCAACACTGAAAAACCCTGTCTCTACTAAAATTACAAAAATTAGCCGGGTGTGGTGGCATGCACTGCAGTCCCAGCTACTCCAGAGGCTGAGGCAGGAGAATTGCTTGAACCCAGGAGGTGAAGGTTGCAGTGAGCCGATCTCCCACCACTGCACTCCCGCCTGGGAGACAGAGCGAGACTTTGGAAAAAAAAAAAAAAGAAAGAAAGAAAGAAAAGAAAAGAAAGAAAATCAACTTCCTGAATGGTTTTTTAAAGCAGGAAAAAGTCCCTATTCTGGGGAAAAAATGCCACTAAGGATATTTATTTGTAAGGAAGAGAAGCAAGTACCAGGGTTTAAGGCAGGAAGGGATAGGAGAACTCTACTGTTTTGTACAAATGCAGTCAGGTTTATGACAGGGACTGCCCTTATATATAAAGCTGCTACCCACCTTTCCCAGTAGCCTTGAAGGGAAAATATCAATACCAGCTGGTAGTCTTTTGGTTGTACAAGAAGTCCTGGACAACAACAACTGTTTTTCTGGATTGGCTCCATGGATGCTTTGTCCTTGAAATTAGTAAGTACCTTGCCAGTAAGGAACAGCCTTTTAAAGTTTTTTTGATATTGGACAATGCTCCTGACTACCCAGAACCCCATGAATTCAACAAGGAACTCATCAACGTGGTTTACCCCTCACTAAACACAATGTACCTAATTCAGCCCCTGGGTCAGGAGGTGCTTAGGAACTTTAAGGCTTGTTACACACAGTACTCTATGGACAGGACTGTTGACATTATGGAAGAGAATTCTGATAGAGAAAACATTATGAAAGTTTGGAATCCAAGAGCTAACAGACACTACACCAGAGGAATTAACAGAAGACGGCGTGATGGAAGGGGAGTGCTTCTGAGCCAGTGTCAGATGACGAGGAAGACGACGTATAAGAAGCAGTGCGGGAAAACAAGTTGATGTTAGACAATCTGGCAGAGGGGTCCAGTGATTCAAGACTGCTTTTTGACTTCTTTTATGACACGGACCCTTCTATGATACAGATACTGAAATAAGAGCAAGCAATGGAAGGATTGGTACTGTGGAGAAACATTTTTAGAGAAATGAAAATGCAAAAAAGTCAGAAACAATGATGTATTTCATAAACTTACACCGACAGTGCCTGACTCTCTGCCTCCCCTTCCACGTTCTCCACCTCTTTTGCCTCTGCCAACCCTGAGAAGCAGAACCAACCCCTCCTCTTCCTCCTCCTTTGCCTACTCAAGATGAAGATGATGAGGATTTCCACTTAACAAACAGTAAATATATTTTCTCTTCCTGATGATTTCCTTAATAACATTTTCTTTATGTTACTTTATTATAAAATTACAGTATAAAACATGTTTAACACACAAACTATGTGTTAACCAACTATGTTATTGGTAAGGCTTCCAGTCAACAGTAGGCTATTAGCAGTTAAGTTTTTGAGGAGTCAAAAGTTATTTGCGGATTTTCAACCACGGAGGGGGTTGGTGTCCTTGATCCCTGTGTTATTCAAAGGTCAACTGTATTTGGAGATAAATTTAACAAATGATGTGCAAAACATTAACATGAAAACTACAAAACATTACCGATATAACTTAAACATAAATGAATAGAGAGATAGAGGATGTTCATGGATTGGAAGACTCAACATTTTGAAGAATTTAAATAAATTATTCCCAAATTGGCCTATAGATTGAATTCAATCCCATTCAACATTCCAACAAAGCTTCTATGCAAGATTGATTCTAAAATGTATGTTGACATGTAAAGGATTTAAAACAGCCAAATAATCTTGAGAAAGAAGAAGAAAGTTGGAGAACTGGCACTACCTCATTCTGAGACTTCTATAATTATGAAAAATCAGTATAGTGTGGTGCTGGTATAAAGAAAAAGAGACCCATGGAACAGAATAAATTGTCCAGATACAGATTCACACAATCAATAGATGTTCAATAAAGGTCATTCAAGGCAATTCAATGAGGAAAAGAAAATATTTGCTGCAACTTTTTGTAACAACTGTATAAATATGTAAAAACGAAATAAATTTTAACCTTTACTTTATACTGTACATAAAAATTAATTTCAGATACATCATAATCCTACATGTAAAACTTAAAACTACCAAATTTGCAGAACAAAACATACGAGAATATCTTGGTCATAGGTACAGGCAAAGATTTTTTAGGTAAGACACAAAAAGCGATGATTATGAAAGAATAAAAAAGATAAATTAGCCTTCCAAAATTTAAAAATGCCTGCTCATCAAAGGCTTAAGAAAATTAATAGCCAAGTCACAAACTAGGAGAAAATATTCACAATGCATATATCCAAGAAAGAATGTGAATCCATTATATTTGAAAACCTTCTATCTTGTCTTATTAATGAAAAGGCAAAAAATCAAATTTTTAATAGACACAGATCCTTCACAAAGGAAGATATACAAATGACCAACAAGCACATTTAAAAAGTACATGACATTATTAGTCAATATGGAAATACGAATTAAAGGCATCATGAAACACCCTCCTATACCCACTAAAATGGCTAAAATTTAAAAGACTGGCACGAACAATGTTCATGAGGCTATGGAATTCTTATATGTTGGCTTTTTGAAGTGCAAAATAATGCAACTATTTTAGATTTTGGCAGTTTCTTAAATAGTCAAAAATACATACAACTTATGACCCAGCAATCCTACACCTAGCTATTTACCAATAGAAGTAAAACATGCGTTGACCAAAAAAAAAAAAAAAAAGCCTTGTGCAGTAATGTTCATGAAAGCTTTATCTAAAATAGTACCAAAATAATCCAAAGGTCATCAGTGAATAGAATAGATAGACAAGTTGTGGTATTTCTGTCTATAGAATACTACTCAGCAATAAAAGGTACTACTTTGCTTTGTATGCTATAAATAAATAAATTTCATAAAACAATATGCTATCTAAAATAAGCCAGACACACAAGAAATACATATTTTATGATTCCACTTATATGGAATTTTAGAAAAAGGAAAACTAATGTATCATGAAAAAATGAGAAAATTGGTTATCTGGAATGGAAGGTTGGAATTGACTGGGAAAGAGTACATGGAAATTTTCCCATGATGGAAAAGTTACGTATCTTAATAGGACTGTGGGTTATACAGGTATTTGCATTGTCGAAACTCATAGAACTGTAGCATGTAATATCTCTGCATTTCACTACACATAAAATATGCAGCATTTAAAAAAAGTAAAACAGAATTAGAAATAATTTCTTATAAAAATATTAAATCAAGATCCTTCTAGAAATGAAAATGATTGCCATGTTGAAGATTTCAGGTGATTCTGTTTTAGAACATTCTCTGCTCATTCATTCATTCAGCCAACTATTGAGTAACTATTATGTATGCCACTATTCTAGGTGTTTTGAACATATAAATGAGTAAACCAGACATAGATGCTAATAATCTATAAGTGACTAGAGAGAAAGAAAATACAAAAAAAAAAGTAAGTAAACAATGGAGTGTTTAAAAATGTGAGAAATGCTATAAGAGAAAGAGAAAAAGTCTACCATCCTGTCACATTGCTATATCATGCTACAGCTGCCTGATACCATTTTATAAAAGTCATGGATATGCCTGTATTTATGGATTAGCGTTTTTTGCCTTTATTAATCGATTGATCATACATTAGAAGCATTACAAGAATAGAGGAGGGTATGTGTGGCGTGTGTGTTTCAAAGTGCTCGCTTACCATAGTTGCTTTATTCCTTAAGCTTTTGCAATATTTAATGCTTGAATAAATACCTATGAGGATATCACCTGGTGCATGTGGAAAGGTTGGTTTCAAGGGCATTGTGTTCAATGCTAATCGCATTCCATGGGCTACTGAGTCACAGTCACATTGAGTTATCGAGTTGAAGAGCTGCCTTTTTGTCTTCTGTATGAAAGACGAGCTGCTCAAATGTTACAGAATTCAGACTCCCAAGTCATTAAGATGTAGTTGTACATAAAAGATGCAGCGTTGATAATTCAAAATAGACAGGAAGAATGTGCTCCAGGAATAATTTTTCTTCAAGTCATAATATCTGGCACCAAAACATAAATAAAGCCCTATTTTTCTCCTTCAATACCCTGCCGGGAAGGAAGTCACTGAGACAACTTGTTATCTGCCAGTAACACAGGCATTGCAGGTAGGCCTTCAGCTATGGAGAGACCCTGCTTATTTTCTTTAACAAGACATAGAATGAAAACCCAAGAAATCCTCCATCAAAAAGCAGTACTACCATTGACTCAAAAGCTTCTGCAATGAGATTATCCAACATGTTGAAATATAAAGCCTCATGTTACTTTTCTGTAGCTAAAAAACATACACGAAAATAAAGTGTTTTTAATATTTGCTCTTTTTTGGTTTTTTTAAGCTGGTATTTTGGGAAAAAGATCAATCTCTAATCAAGCTCTACAGATGTAGTCATGTATCTCCAACCTTAAATCTATGCTGCAGTATAAGACGCCTCGATGATGACTGTAAGGCCGGTTGCCTCCCTGGGAGCTCGGACACGCCCATCCCTCTCCCCAGCCTGGAAACTACGGCACCACTCCGCACTCAACATCAAGCCCTGCACTCAGCATCTAGCTCCACCACGTGGCTCCCCCAACGCCCACTTCTGCACTCCGCACCAGAATCTGCACTCAACACTAAACTCTGCACCCGGCACCTAGCCCGCCGTTGGAAAACCCCGCCAAAGTTTAAAAGAAGCCCCGCCAAAACCTGCCCAATAGCATTTTGCTCCATCCAGGTCCCACTCCCCCTGGGAGGCCCCGTCACCGGAAATCCCACCTACCTACCAGTAGCAGCTTGCCCAGTCCACGTCCTGTTTCTTCACAGTCAATCAAAACGCCTTCACTCCCTATAAAACCCCACGTCCAAGAGGAGTCAAGCGCGACTTCTCTGGTCCCCCTTTCCTGGACCACAGAACCTTGCCCGGGAGCTTAATAAATTGGCATTTAATTTTCCTAGGCTGGTCTCAGTTTCCTCATTTTAAACTCGGCAATAACCCTTACAATGACTTCTTAGCTGTCTCTAGCCTGTTCCTGACCTTTACCCATGCATATGTGATGCTGCTCACACGGAATGCCTTCTCACCTTCTAACATGCCACCTACTTTTCTAGTTCTAAATCAAGTATGTTCCCTTGGTGAGATCTTCTGCAACCAACATATTGAGAAGTGACCTGTCCTTCCTCTCAGCTCGTTGTAGCATGACCTTTAATATTACTTATTTTGCTTAGAATTGTTCCAAGTCATTTTCTGTTACAATTATACCCCTTAGAGGTTCACTGCCAGGTTAGGGTAATTAGAATCATAGGCTGTGTATGTAGAACCCTGTTTAAACCCAGGTTGCCTTCTCCAAATTAATTTGTAAATTTTGTTGTCTATAGCTTACAGCCATTATGAATGATAGTCCCCTGATCTGCCCACAAAAGCTTATCAAACTTATACCAAATCTGAAGTATACTATCAATAGCACCCCTTGTAGAATTATTTTTCTGAGAAAAATGCATTCTCAGAAAATGTAGTACGCAATTTTACTGTACTTCTATGCTGCTAATATCAAGCTGATCAAAAAGGATATAGGTGATTAAAAATGCTTGAATGGTTGCCGGTGATAAAATATTCTATTTAGTCCCACAAGTTGGTTGATGGCTTCCTAAGGAATCCACAGAAGTAATCCTCATGCTGTGATTTCCAAATTCAGCAGCTTCTGTAAAACCTCATATGAACTTCAAATGATACATGGTTTCTAGCAGTCAAGAAAAACCTGTCCAGGATCAGGGGCAGGGTGCGAAGGAGTGAGGTGTTGACTACAAAGTGTGACACAGCATCGTCTTATCTCGATTTCTTAGAGATTTTATTAAAGGGGCTTGGGCTTGCTTTCAGTCATTACATTGAGTCAATTTGTTGCTTTGTTTAGGCTAAATTTTAAAAAGTACAAAAATTTAAGATAAGATAATACTATTCGGCCTTTCAGCATCTTTTCGTTTTCATTTTTCTTTTTTCTTTGTTTTTTTTAGACAAGTCTCACTCTGTCACCCAGGCTGGAATGCAGTGGCGCGATCTCGGCTCACTGCAGCTTCTGCCTCCTGGGTAAAGCGATTCCCTTGCCTCAGCATCCTGAGTAGCTGGCATTACAGGCATGCGCCACCACACCCGGCTAATTTTTGTATTTTAGTCGAGATGAGTTTTCACCGTGTTGGCCAGGCTGATTTGAACTCCTGACCTCAAACAACCCACTCGCCTCGGCCTCCTATTTAGCACCTTTTCTAACACTGCTACTCTACAAAAGCATTCAGTAAAGAAGGCGGTTAAAGATAAAGCAGAAGGAAAACAACCCGGTTCATGAATAGATGCCTTTGGTTTTAAAAGCGGTCAACACAAATGTGGAAATAAAACACTCTGAAACAAAGGAACTTATAAAAAATTAAACTAAAGCGAGCCTTCTGCTCATTTCCTTTCTTGTCCATTTCTTTTCGATGAGCCTCACTTTTTCCTTAATAATTAAAGAAGAAGAAAAATCATCCCGATTTGTGAAAGCCCCATCTTTTCTCTGAAAGCCCAATTTTGTGGCAGAAGTGAGAAGAGCTGCCCTTACCTCTCAGTTCCCCCATATCCAGGGTTGTCCCCCAGTTGTTCTAATAAAGCAACTCTTGCCGCATTCTTTTTGTGTTTCTTGCCATCATAATGTTGCTGGGCCATCAGAGGGTTATTAAACCAGGCTGCACAGAGCCCACAGTATCTGTCTGAATCTCTTCTTTGATAGGGGAGATGCGACCACCGGAGCAGTGTCCATCCGTGGGGGTTTAAGTGGGCTCAGGGGTGTTGCTGTGAAAGGAAACAACCAGAGAACCACAGCCACGTTAGTCCAACACTGAGTCCACTCTTCCTCAATCCCTGAAGACCAAAAGTCTCCTGCTCACTACACAGCTTAAACATCCCCAAGAGTCCACTGACAGCAGGAAAATTAGCCCTGCCAGATTTCATTTTTGAGTTGGGACACAAATAAAAATTCTTAATGTATTGAGATCAGAGTTTACATATTGCTATGCCAAAATCTGATAATTTAAGAGACCATCCCTTAGGGGAAAAATAAGGTTTTTAAAAATAAGTTCTCAGTTATTTCCACTGTGGCTCTCAGGAGCTATGGACGATAGCTCTAAAGTATTTGGCTGCCTGGAGTACCTTTGTAAACATGGTTGTTGAAGGCCTTTTCCACTCACTTTTAAAATGTATTCTGCTCTAACATGGGCATTTAGAAAAAAAAAAGTGGTAAAATACAGGGGGACAAGTTCGATGAACCAGGTAAAACTTGAGCAATAATTTTTCTAGCATCACTAATAATGCAATAAGCCTATTTGTAATTGCTTTCAATTATGTGTGTGTGTGTGTGTGTGTGTGTGTGTGTGTGTGTGTGTAAAGCTAAAAATAAATATTGGATAAAATGAAATTAAATAAATAAATTCATAGAGGTAAGGGAGGGATCTGTCGGTCAAAGACAGCTAATGCTTGAAGTAAACATTGGACGATTTATGACTTAAAAAGATTCTGAATGAATGAATTGGACATTGTGAGCTATAAATACAAATAACCAATAAAGGATTTGGCTAAGTGGTAGAAACGGATCTTTTGGTGACATGGGTTGTATTAATTGAGGAAGTCATGCTAATTTTATTGTCAGCTGTTTGTTTATTGTAATAGGCTATATTCAACCTGTACCTGCTAATGTTGATGCTGAAACGTTTTTCTAAAAACCAAAAGAGAAACACCGTAGATCAGGTGTACTCATCTAAACAGAATAGACATGTATCACTATTTTGAGATTGCATTGTCCCGCCTATTAAATTAACACATTTCATTGTGATTATTTCTGGTCCAGAAAACAAAACAGAAAAGAGAGTCTAACCTGAAGGAGCTCACTAATGGAAAGTCAAAATAACTTCTGTGTGCATTACAACATACAAGTTGCTTCCATCCTCGCAAGGACTATGACTTGGCTTTTTATCCCATTTCTCAGATGTTAGACTTCAGAAATGCCAGTGATTTACTGACGGTGAGATACCTACTGATGGGAAAAACAGGACTAAAACAAAATCTGGAATTCCCAAAGCCGATGTTCCCTTCAATGCCCCCCCAAGGCTTCTGTTCATGCTTTTTAATAAGCAAAGAGATATTTTTTCTAGTTCCATCATCTTCGTATTTCATATAGGATTTCATTAAATTTTGGAAAAAGTATTCTGATCCGAATATTTTGGAGAAGAAATCAATATATAAATTCTCACATGGGCCATCAGTCCTAACGGAGTCTATAGCAGCAGCCTGTGTGTGTTGTTTCTGAGATGGAGGATGCAGCTGGCAAAACCAAGAGCATTAGGGTTGCTGTTCCAGGGAAAAGCTGAGACCTCAATAACAAGTTAAGGAACCAATTCACCAAATCCCCAAGCTTTCAAGTAACCTTTATGTGGATTTTTATTTTTTCTATTAAAAACCTTATGTAGAAACAAGTATTTGCTAAATGACATTTTAATTCAAGTAATGCCTGTATCAAAACAGTATTCCTAAGAAGTTCTTTTCCTTTTTTTAGAGATTTCATCAGATCGAGACCTTTTAGCTAGTTTAAACTTAATGGTGTTATTTCTATAGAGACTCACAAACAGCAGGCCCCTTAAAAGCCTCATTGCAGGATTTGGTCATATATCACCATGTAGAAATAAAGCTCAAACGTGGGCCATTCCAGCTGCCACCCAGTATCATTCTGCTATGACTTAGAAATAAAAGCTACAAATATACAGTTGACCTGGATATGAAAAGATCTGTATCTACTTTTCTGAAGGTAATTGAATATTGCTTCCAAAGTTTCCTGAATCCTTATCAATTTCTGAGGATTTATAGCTGCCTATTGTTTTTGATGGCAATGGAAAACATATCAAATGTTTACAATCTGAATAAATGTTGACTCTTGAAGTATAATTTATTTTTCTTTAAAGTAGGCTCTATAAAACATTTCAGTCGATTTTATCAATTGATACCTTCTATACTACATCCTGGTAGAAGCGAGGCACAATAGAATATCCATCAAATAAGATAATCTTATCTTGCAGATAAGAAAATAATTTGATGTTACATTGGTATTGTAGCTTCTCCTCCTGAATAATTCTACTCTCATGTGTATAGCCTGAAAGTTTAAAGGGTTTTTTTTTTCTATTGTTTTTAACTGTCTTCACCTATTTCAACCCAGCTTATATTCCCTTAATGCCTATAAAAGCAGGCAAAGGCAATAGCATAAAAACAGCCTTGAATCAGAGTCAGACCTCTGGTTGGGTGGGGCTCTACCATCAGTGAGCTGTGTGACCTTTGGCAAATTTCTAAGGTCCCTGGTTTCCTCAAGGTTAAAATTCAGGCTAACCATCTCTTTCAAAATTAACGTACTTTGCAGCTAACCCATAGGCTGTAGACGGAACAAATTGTAGAAGCTCTCTCCCTTTTACAGCTTTGATTCAACGCCAAATATAGAAATTACGTGGGAGGAGAGCAGTTTCCAGGTTTTAATGATAAACCTGTGTGTGTACATGAACCATAACACTGACATTCTTTAGGAGAGTGTATTATTCCAATAAAATGAATAAAGAGTGGGGCAAAGATCTTTTGATTTAAAAACGTACTTTAAAAAACTTTAGTTGACATGTAGTTAATTTTTATTTTGATTTCATAGTTTATGTTTTTACTCTAATTGCAAAAAAAAATTTAACTAAATATTTACTTTACCTATCCTTTAAATAGATTCGACCAAAAGTCGATTAATCGAAACCAGTGGTTTTTAACATTAGACTCACCAGGCTTTAAAAATTTCTGTGTCTGAACTCTGCCCAGATCAATTGTATCTTAACTCCAAGAGTGGGAAGCAAGCATCAGGATGATTTTAAAACCCTCCCTCCTCCCGCAGCCTGATCCACGTTTCCAAGGCACGGCCAATGCTGAGAACAAATGATCTAAATATTGCACATTTTCTTGGAAAATAAATATAAAATAAAGCTTTCTTAGATCTTCACATAAAAGAAAGCAGCATAACACATCCAACAGCAATGGAGCTAGTTTTGCTGTAGGCAACAGCCAAAATGTCACATCATCCATGACAGAGAAAGAAATAATTACTTGCCTTTTTAAAACTCCAATTAATTTTCCCATTTTACCATAACATAAAAGAATCACTAAAATAGGAGCAAACATTATAAATTCATACTGGTAAAGTTAGACGGCCATTCCGATTCCTTTCCCCAGGAAGCAAGCGCTGTTGTCCCACCTGCCTCCGTTCAAGGCCATGACCAGCCTGGTGTGCTGCCCTGTACCAGACGCTCCACATAGCCATGCACCTCTCCCGCAAGATGCTCCTGAATCCCATGTGCTTTGTGGGGCCTTAACAACCTCCGCAAAAAGTAGGTCTTCCTCCTCTAAGCTTATAAAGCATTTACTCACTGCACAATTCATTCGGCATTTCTTAAATACCACCTTGTAACCTTAGCTGTGAGAATGCGCATCTGTGTGTATATGTAAGGGAAACTGGAACAGAAGCTCCCATTAGACACTTTTGTGTTGGTTCTCTTCTAGTACATGTTCACAATCCCTGTTTCAATTCATGAAAATGCAAAAAAGAAAAAAAAACCCCAAACTCAAGTTTTTTCAGATCGATTTATTACCAAAAACTGACGTGAAGTCACATGAGACAAATTATAGTCTTTACATTTGACATAAACATACATACATATTGCAATAGAACTATTAATACCTTTGGTCAGGGACTGCCGTCCTATATCCATATAAACACAGTGTATGGTATCTGTGCCTTATTATATTATCCCAAATCCTACAATTTCTGATTTGCAAAATACCATCAGCCCCAAATATTTTGAAGAAAAGATCATGGATCTACAGTTGATTCAGAGTCAGTAAAACCAATGTGAGCTCCTCTAAGGCTTGAGCTAATTGAAGCAAGTCAGTTTTCAACACTTGATTTCTAAGAATCACCTCAATGTAGAATGAATTTCAACATCCCTCAGTACCTTGCGCAAGGTTTGTCAAGGAGTCTGTTATCAGCAGCTATCTATCACCTGTGGGATATGTTGGCTTGAGTAATAATCTAAAATAATATGTATATTCATCTTATATTTGTTTCTTCCAGGCATAATAACCACAGTTGATTTAAGGGTAAAAGTATTTCCACAGCTCCTGTGTGTGTCTCTGTATTAGTCTGTTCTCACCCTGATAATAAAGCCATAACTGAGACTGGGTAATTAATAAGGGAAGAGGTTTCATTAACTCAAAGTTCCACAGAGCAATAGGCCTCAGGAAACTTACAAGCGTGGCAGAAGGGGAAGCAAACACATTCTTCTTCACATGGCAACAGGAAGGAGAAATGCCAGCAAAAGAGGGGAAAGCCCCTTATAAAGCCATCAGATCTTATGAGAACTCATTCACTTTCACAAGAACAGCAGCATGGGGGGAACCACCCTCATGATTCAATTATCTCCCACTGGGTCCCTCCCATGACAAGTGAGAATTATGGGAACTATAATTTAAGATGAGATTTGGGTGGGGACACAGCCAAACCGTATCAGTCTCTATCAGAAAATTTCCTCATTCTGTAATTGCCTACATTGTCTAATTACCTAACATAGTCTACAACCTGACTCTTCATGGCACCGGCAATTTGCATGCAACAGACCCATAGTGTAAATTCCACATCTTTTGATGAATGAATGAATAAATAAAATATTCTTCACATTATGAGTAAAGAAATATGGCAACCAAGAGTCTTCTTGTTTCTTCTAGATTGTGTCGTTCACAGCTTAGGCAGCTAGGTTCTGTGCCAGTCAATATAAATATAAGTCAGTACATGAGAAGATCCTGGTGGCTGAACTGCAGAAGGGTAACATCTCAAAGTGTACATACATGTCACAGTCTCTCTCCTTCTATTGGATTCAACTAAATATATTAAAAGCAATTATTCTCCCAAAATTCTATTTTCTGGAGTGGCCTATTTCTGTAAGTTGCAGAGAGTGCACATCCTCTTGGAAAATTTACTTTCAAACAGGAAGCCATTTACTCTGACTTGCTTATCATGGCATCCAAACCCTCACTCCAGCTTTTGGTATGGCCCCAACCATCCTAGCTTTCCTGGGACTGAGACAGTTTCCCGGGACCTGTGGTTTTTGGGGCTTCAACAGGGAGAGTCCTAGGCAAACTGAAACTGGTCGCTCCAGCTTCTGAGGACAGACTGGATTTAACAACCTCCAGGGAAATTAGTAAAGACTTTGGGAACAACTGTTCCAGAGACAAGAGCAGGTGTTTCATCCAAGGGAACAAGATCCATGGACAGATCTCAAAGCTCTGTCAGACCACCAGGTGGGCATCTTCAGCTGGAAAGGAGGGTGACACCACCAGCAGTGAGATAGATTCCTACCTGCCTGTCCCTGTCTGCCTTCTAGGCCCTTTTAGTTTGTCAAAGAGTCACAGGGTTCTCCGCCATTCAAACTGACAACTCTACACTCCTCTCTCTCTCTCTCTCTCTCTCTCTCTCTCCCCCCGCCTGCTGCCCACCAACCTAACACACACATACAAACACACACATACACTTTCTCTCTCTCTAAGTCCCCCATCACGCTCCCTCCCTAGACCCTGGCTCTTTATTTTCTTCCTTTCCCTTTCTCTCCCTTTTCCCTCATGCTTAATGCTTTCTAGGCTTTAGGATAGTGAAATTTAATTCATTGTCACAAGGGATGTGGGGGTTTTTGATATAGAGAAATAGAGCCAGAATTTATTCATTTTAAAGTACGTAGTTTTTTCACCTAAGGCATTCTCATCCACAACAATAATTCTTCCCAGTTTGTGATATCATGCAATTTATTATGTCTGTTCTGTGTGTTTTGTTAAGTTACTCAGAGATCTTGTCTGGTCAGTAAGGCAGCTCGAAGCCCAGGGAGATGAACCCACTAGTGTACAGTCCCTTGATTAATAAGCAGCAGAGGAAGTGGCAAAGACCAGATCTCTGGACTCTTAAGACCAGCCCCATATTTCAATGTCAACTCATTTCCAATAATGCCTGCAGAGCAATAGGCCACATAAACAAACAGATTCATTCTAGAGTCAAAACACATTTCCTAGGCTTCCACATCTGCTCTCAGTGGGGATTATTTGAAAATGTGCATTTTTTTTCTAAAAAACACTTTTTCTGATTTCCAATCCCTATGACAAACTGCCTTTCTTTTTTTCCTACCCTAAATCAAATTAATGATAGTAGTATTTCTTCAGCAAGTATCCCTGTTTTTTGCAAATGCTACCAATAGTAACGTTAGATTAGGTCATTCAGTGAGTGGCTTAAGAGGCAGCTGTCAGCGGAGTTCTCTAGCTCTGTCTCCAAACAGTCCGGCCTCCTCTGCAGGGAAGCACCTCACCTCCATGCCCACCACAAAGTCAGGCCTCATACTTAGATTTCTTTTGCATCTCTGGCAGAAGCTTGGGCCTCTTGTGTAGATAGCAGATGCTCAATGAACGTGTGATGAATACATGAAGAAAAGTACTAGTGACTTTTAATATCAACTTGGGGGAATTTTCATGTTTTGATAAATATGATAGCTAAATATTAAATCTTTAATAGTTTCATTCACCTTATTTTACAGGGTTAAAAAACAAGTTAGATACTCCTAATAGGTGATAGATGAAATAAATCATAGCCACCTATACTCTGAAAAACATGCAGCAATGAAAAAAAAAAAAGATATGTTTTAGAAAAGTATTTAGGGACCTGGGGGAAATGTTCAGAATAGGATGTAAACTAAAAGATATGGTTTATATGTATAATATAAACAAAATCTCTTATACACACATGGCCGCAAAACTTTATATAACTACAACCACTACTATTACTATGTATATGTGTAAAGCCTTATAGACTAGAAGATAAAAGTCTTAGCAATAGTTGTTTCTGAGTTGTGGAATATGGGTGACCTGCTTTATACTCCCGGATATATACTCCCTGATGTAGATGGAAAACATTCTTATTTTACCATTTATATATAGGCCACATATTATGCTAACTTGTTTTAGTACAAAGTCTAAAAAACACTGCTTAAGGAACTTGCGATGCCACAACCCAGTCTTCAATCTCAGAGGATTTTATTTGCAGTGCTTTATTCTTAATTTATTGTAGACTTGAAGGAAAACGGGTTGGAAGAAGGCTGGCCCAGTCAGAATGTAATGTAAACGTGCCAGCTTCCCCAATTTCTCTAAAAGATCCAGAGAAAAGCAGTTTTCCCACTGTTATCACAGGTTCAAATATGGCTCTGATTATTTAGACAAAATGAAGGATACGTCTGGATGTGAATTCTGCTACCTGCCACCATGAGATAGAAAAATCCACATGCTATTTATTTTATACCATGAAGGAAATTAAAAAGCACTATAATATAGCCGATGTTTCAAAATACATGCCATTTCACATTTCCTGAGAATAAACAAAGATGAGGATGACTTGAGGGGACCTTCCAATTCAATTATGTATCAACATTCTAAGTATAATCGGCCTATTAACAGAAGTTGCTTCTTTACTCACAATGCATTCATATGTCATCAGTCTTCATTAAGAGAGTATTCATAGATCATTGATTTTCATTAATATAGAATAATTCCCTCTAGTTTCAGTCACTTGATTAGGTTCTAAATGTCTTAAGTATGCCTGTTTTCTGCAGAATTTTCATCTTTGAAAATAAGTCATTAAATAGAACTTTAGAGGCGATAAAAGTCCTTTTATGACTTTCTTGTGTTGCTTGACAAAAGAATCCAAAGGCTGTAATATTCCACGTTCTTTGCCTTGAAATCAAGAGGCCATAATCTAAGGTCCAGGAGGGCAAGGATTTTTTATCCTTTGTTTGCTGACAGATTCCAGGTACACAGAACTGGGCTTGGCACATAATAGGTGTTAAATAAACCTTTCTTGAATGAGGGGGAGCTGCTTATTCTCCGTAAGAGAAGGAATCACTTCTCTTACATAAACTGCTGTACTTGAGGACATCCTGCAGGTATAACGCTGAATGCTGCAATCAATGATAGCATCCACTCTGTCGAGACAGATCTGAAGAGCAGTTGTTGCCCTGTAGTATATTCATGGTATTAAATCTTCAAACCCTACTCAGTTAAGGTGATACACTCCCTGAGTTCAGTATCAAAGTCTCCAGTGATGGCCACAGTCCTCAAACTCTGCGTAGAGGTGTCCTACGATGCACAATGAACAAACTCATAGGAAATCTGTAAGATATTTTGACATTTTGAGGAAAGTCTAGTAACATCTGTTGGTCTCCACAGGGACCATTAACTCACGGTAGCTCAGTTTCAACCTAGATGCTATATTTCTTATAATTATTTCCCTTTCTGTGAAGCTGGGTTTTTGGATACTGTGGTGTATGACCAGTTAATCAAATCATTCAGTGAGGAATAAGAAACAAAGGTGGCAAGGTCCAATTTGGTTTTATGGTTATGCAGTGCCTACCAGGCAAACACACTCATTAGTGTAGTTATTTAAGAAGGAAGTGAAAACATTAAGATTTGTTTTTCAATTTATGTGTATAATTATTTCAGACCAGGCACAGTGGCTCACGCCTGTAATTCCAGCACTTTAGGGGGTTGAGATGGGTGGATAACTCGAGCCCAGGAGTTCAAGACCAACCTGTGTAACATGGCAAAACCCAGTCTCTACAAAAAATATGAAAATCAGCCAGGCGTGGTGGCACATGTCTATAGTCCCAGCTACACAGGGCGGGGCTGAGATGGGAGGATTGCTTGAGCCCACAAGGTCAAGGCTGCAGTGGGCCATAGGTGTGCCACTGCACTCCAGTCTAGGCACCAGAGGAGATCCTGTCTCAAAAACAAAAAAAAAATCAGATGGCTACTAAATTATTCGGACATAAGTGTTTAACTTGTTTGGACCTAGCTATTTAATAAACTTACCTATTAGGCATTTCTTTGGACCTAAGGGAATAGCAAAAAAAAAAAAAAAAGTACAGAGACATTAAGACTGTGGTAAACTTTTAGAAACACTAAGAGTTATGACTTCACCCTTCTCCCTTCTTTGTGCATTGCTTGGGAAGAATCTACAATCTGCTAATTGGGCACTGCTAGAAATGATGATTGCCTTTCCTCATAAACCTCAAACCCCACATTTAACACAGAGTTCTGGATGGACAACGTGGGCTTCCCTGACAGGAACTGGTTAACCCACTGGCACTCTCAATGCCCACTGAAGGTGCTGCTCCTGGAGTACTGACTGAAGGCATCACCTGGATCCCAGGCATTATCCTACAGGGGCTGGAAGACTGGTCCGCTGCACCCCTGGGAATTGAAACCAGCTTTGGTTCTTTTAATTCTTCCAGCCTTCCCCAGTCATCTAATCCACACTCCGTGCTCAGGGGTGGGGAATGATTTACTTAACCGGCAGCATTAGCTATTCAACTAGAGAGCCAGCTTCCTGGATCATTTCTTATATCCTATGAATATTTATAGAGAATTCAAAGATGAGAAAAGTGATGAGTGCCAGAGGCACAGCAGAGAGAAAGTGCAGGCTAAGTTTAGAGGAAGAGAGACAAAGAGTGGCCTTTTGTCCTGGGCTAGAAGAAAGCTGAGATTTTAGAATGAATTTAGGGAAGTTGGTGCTGTTCCATTCTGTGAGTGGAATGCCCGTGTCTACACCCGCTCTTCAGCTACCATCCCTCGCCTCCAAAAAGGGGACCTTGTGGTTTCTCTATTGAACCTCCATTTTGAGCTGCCTTAAGCATATTTCCCTAAAAATAACATTGGTCTTAATAACCCACAGTTTGCAAGCTATGAAAATTGGCTCTATTTTGTATTTAAAGGATGAATATTAGCTATGCATATATTTTGCATGTATCACTTTGAATTTAATCTAGAAATAAAACACTTGATCTCAACTGGCATTTGGGAACTGCTTTTCTGAGTCAGTCTGTGAAATCTCAAAGCAACTCTAGAATTCTCGAGATCAGATGTGAGGTAGATGGGGCTATTCTGCTCCGTCATGTCAGGTCCCTGCCATCACCAAGATTGAGATTATTTAGAGTATTAAATGTGAAAGCAAGAAAGTACCCTGGTCCTGAGGGCTTGAAGACCACACCCCTACACCACTGCTTCTCAAATGGAGCAATGAGTCTGATGGGCAAAGAAGCACTGCAAAGGAGGAAGTTGATTTTAGGGCAGATAAGACTTTGCAGACTAATGTTGGAAAATCCCTAGGCTGATTCAGTCCCTGGGGGAGCAGAAGCCTACCTAGAGCCTGCATTATTCAGGGGTGTCACCCACACTCATTAATTTAACTATGGCTTGGCCACAAATTGCACACTTCATTATTGCCACAGCCAGAAGGAAGGGCATGAGAGAGAAAAGGAATGATTTATTTTGCGGGATTTTTAGGACAAGTGTGTCATTAACAGCCAGTGAGGACCTGTGCACCACCAACCAAGACCATCCACAGCACTAGGCGGCTTATTCTAAAAAGCCCATCTCAGGCCCCGTCCTGGACCACTGGATAAGAATCTGCATTTTACAAGAGCCTCGGGTGATGCATATGCAAATTACGTTAGGAAAGCCCTGGATTCAGTTCCTGTCAGAATCGCCTTGGGGATGTTTAGACACTCAAGGACTCCAGACCTACTTAGGCCACCTAGCTGAGAATGCCCTGGGGTGGGGCCCAGCCGAGATGTTAAAGCTTTGCAGGTACTTCCAATGGGCAGACAGGACTGGGAACCCGCAGACCGGTGCAACAGCGTAGGTCATGGGCGTCACTTGCACCTCAACCGTACCAAATATTTGTGTAGTCACGTTTCATTCATTCAACTATGTTCTGGCACTCTGCCCTGCCTTAGATATAGAGGGCCATCCATGACCTCATGGAGCTTAAAGTCTGAAATGGACATATTTTGAACTAATTTCATAGAACTATTTCATTAAGACGTATTCATTCTACAGAAGTCTATGTGCATTCTTTAAAAAAAAACTCACTGGCAAGGCACGGTGGCTCACACCTGCAATCCCAGCACTTTGGGAGGCTGAGGTGGGAAGATCGCTTGAAACCAGCCTGACAACACAGTGAGACTGTACATCCAGCTACTTGGGAGGCAGAAATAGGAGGTTCTCTTGAAACCAGGAATTCCAGGCTTAAGTGAGCTATGATCACGCCACTGTATTCCAACCTGGGTAACAAGAGAGACCCCTGTCTCAATGAAAAAAAAAAAAATCTAAAAATTAGCCTGGCATAGCGATGTACATCTGTAGTCTCTGCTACTCAGGAGGCTGAGGTGGGAGGATCCTTTGAGCCCAGGAAGCTGAGTGAGCTGTGGTCACGCCACTGAACTCCAGCTTGGGCAACAGAGCGAGACGCTGTCTCTACAAATTTAAAAAGTAATAATAATTTGTAGAAAACATAAGAGAAACAGGTACAAAGAAAATAATATTACGAAATATCATTTTGAAATAAAACCAAAACTAGATTCAAATCACAAGTCCGGTAGGTTATTTTACCTACAGTGAGAATGTTTCCTAGTGGTTCAATTTCACACCCTTGTTGTGGGATTAAAAGTGTCTGTTTCACTAAAGTTATTTTTCTGGCATCTCGACCATAGAGAAAACTAGGACTAGAACCCAGATCCCCTGACTGCTACCCTCTGTTCTTTGCTCAGTCCCACATTGCCAGGCTGTGGAGAACATGAGGCGGGAAGGGTGGTTGGTAAGAGTGAGTCAGAAAAGCTCATGCACTGGTGGTAGTAGGTTCCTGTAGCTGGTCATAAGTTTGCTGACATTCCAGCAATCAGAGATTCCTTCAAAGCCATCCAGAATGTTTTGCAGAATGATAGAAAGTATATATATAAGAGCCAGAGAAATGGTATAAGGAAGAAAGGTGTATGAAGCAGGATAAAGGATGTGGAATTACTTAGCCAGAAGATGGGGGCTGAAATACAACTTAATGACACTTGAGGCACAGAGAAGGTGACAGAATTTGGACTGATGACCAGCCGTTTCCCGAAGCTGCTGAAAAACAGCTTTGAAACAGAGAAGAGAGGGAGCTGAAGGGAGCTGATCTCTGATGTGAAGGCATGCTGGCTGTCCTCAGGGAGGGTGGTTCTGGGAGGTTGACAGAATTAAGGATTATTAATACCTGATGGGGGAGGGGAAGATATTGGGTAAACCATACCAGACAATGAGAAAGAGTCAAATAGAATCTTACTGGAAACAGAGAGATGGATATGTTGGTAATTCAAGATTCATGAATGTCTAGATAGAAGTCATTCCATACCCTACACTCTGGATGAAATATAATTTTTTTGAAAAAGCACAATTTTTGGGCGGATCACAGTGGCTTACACCTGTAATCCCAGCACGTTGAGAGGCCGAGGCGGGCGGATCACGAGGTCAGGAGATCAAGATCATCTTGGCCAACATGGTGAAACCCCGTCTCTATTAAAAAACACAAAAAACTAGCCGGACGTGGTGGCACGTGCCTGTAGTCCCAGTTACTCAGGAGGCTGAGGCAGGAAATCGCTTGAACCCGGGAGGCCGAGGTTGCAGTGAGCTGAGATTGCACCACTGCACTCCAGCCTGGTGACAGACCAAGACTCCATCTCAGAAAAAAAAAAAAAAGCACAATTTTTGAATATAGAATTATCAGGATTCATCAGATGTACGGACCTCTTTCTCTCTGACTTACTTTGACTACAAATAAAACCGCCCTTTGTGTCAAAAAGGATGGACTCAGTGTTCATTTACATACCACAGAGAGTCCTTGTCTTGCCTGCTCGTCGGCATTCTTGATATATTAGTTTTGCTGACTGAAAATGAAAGGACCAGGTATTAAGATTTCATCTACTCTGTTGAGTGAAATGCAAAATGAGGATGCTAATGATTAGCAGTCTGCACTAATCAAGATATAATCACTGCAGAAATTCACAGGTAGGCCTTCAACCCATCTCCTGCTTCTCAGTTAAGTGATCTCAACAGGTGGCAAGACAGCAGCAATCCCCTCCTTTTGATGACTGAGGACCCCTGGCTTCCAAAGACTTACCGACTTCTACAGTTTTGAGAAGTGCACTCAGAATGCCCAGATTATGTCTTCAGCCAGTACCACTAACAAGAACTGCTGCCTCCAAAAAGGGGTTGCAAAAGCTTTGTTGCTTAGTTCTTCAATGCAACTGAGCAACACCAACAACAAAAAATTTAATACAATAAAGTAGGCCGGGTGATGTGGCTCACACCTGTAATCCCAGCACTTTGAGAGGCCCAGACAGGTGGATCGCGAGGTCAGGAGTTCAAGACCAGCCTGGCCAACATGGTGAAACCCCATCTCTAGTAAAAATACAAAAATTAGCTGGGCGGGTGGCATGCACCTGTAATCTCAGCTATTCTGAAGGCTGAGGCAGAAGAATCGCTTAAACTTAGGAGGCGGAGGTTGCAGTGAGCTGAGATCGTGCCACTGCACTCCAGCATGGGCTACAAGGCAAGAGTCTGTCTCAAAAAAATAAAAATAAAAATAAAATAAACTTCGTTGGGCCCCTTTAATCTCCCCTTTACAATTCATGGTACCTCAAGATGGCCAAAATACCCTTAAAAATTAGGTGGATTTACAATTAGAGCCATAAAGTACTGAGTCCTCAACAAACAGTTGAAGAAAAACACTTAGCAGGAAATCCTACACAAGAGGAACAACTTCTCTGAAGGCTGACAAAGTGAGGAAAATACATTAAATTTCATCTTTCTGTTTTTAGTAAGTAAACATGCTAGGCGTCTGTGTCACGTGACAATTTTCATAGCAGAGTAACCTATCGAGAAATTAGATGTCTTATTTTCTTATAGGCTCACTTCATTGATATGACAGGAATTTTTGCATTCCATTCCAAAATGCTACCTAGGCCCTGAAGTCCGGTTTTCCCCTTCCCTAAGAGAGAGCGAGCAAATGGATTTGTGTTGTGTTGTCTGAGAGGCAAAAGGATCTGAATGTCAAGGAGGGACAGGCCTGCCGTTGGCAAAGTAATTGGCTTCTTGGGGACTAGGCAAAAAGGGAGTTGCAACTGTCGATAGAGACCTGAGCAGCTTAAAACAGCATATCCAAGGTGGTGGGACGTCCCTAGGAATGCTGCCCATGGGACCTTGCTTTTCTTTTCCACGGCCTAGGTTGGCATAGAAAAGATTTGGCCCATGTAGGAAAACAGATGATTAAAATCTACTTCTAAGGGAGTCCCAGGGCTGGACCTCCAGCCTGTGGAGGCTGAGAACACAACAGCATCCTGGGTGAGATCATAAAGGAGCCAGAGTCCACAGGTCGAGACTTCGCCCTTTGCCTGGCTCTAAAGAGGGAGAGGGTAACCCAGTGAACGGCTAGGGCCAGCCTTCTCACCAACCTTCAGGGTCAGAGAGCAGAAGTAATTTACACGGCTTTTTAAAAATATTTTAAAATGTTATATTAACTGCACTCAAATGCCATGCAGTAATTGGTACCTATTGTATCTGATTCTTAAAGCAACCAATCTGAGCATTAAGCAAGAATTTTGAGGCTGATGTTTGAAATGTATAGATATTTCAAAGAATGAGAATATAGTTTGGGGCATTTACTACCAATTATTTCAGGTGTAATGCTTACTTCATGAGTGTCTTCTCAATTTTATAGACTAGACACTTTTAGGGTTCTTATCTTTAATAGATGATTCAGGAGTTGTTGCCAGAAAATCTTGCACTTGAACTTTTTTCTGAATAGTAATGTATTTTGTGTATGGCTTCCAAGTCCTGACCATGTTTTCTGTTGACAGTTTCAGAGTATGCACAGGAAATTGATTATTTTATTGTTCTACTATTTTCCTTTATAAAAGTACGCCAAAGAGTATTTTCTGAAATAAAGGTATAACCACATCATAAAAGCTGCTGAGATGATCAAGTGTCTTATACCACCATGTGACCACTCAAAAGAGAAAAGCAAGTTTATGGTGTTGAAAAAGATTTGTGAAAATCACCTAAGCGGTAGGCTCCGCTCCTTGTTAAAATCTTTAGTTTGATCCAATCATTGATCTCTTGTTTCATTAGTTATCAACCATAAAACAAAAACTGAGGCAGTCTTGATCTGATCATTGCCCCAAGCTTACTATGACCCAGTGCATGAAAATTATGGCCAAAAGAATCCAGCTCACCTCACATTGCTAATGGATTTAAATCTTACTCACTGTAGGACAGTCATGGACTAACTGGCATGGTTTCTCCCATCAGTGACACCAGGGAATCATTACTGCAAGAGAAGTGTCTTTGCTGTCAGCCACTTGTATCACCTTGGGTAAATGATTTCACCCCTCTGGGCTTTAGTTTTCTCGCAAGGAATCTGAGATAGCTAAAATAACAAACACTAAGCCCCTTCCAGCTCTGCTATTCTGTGAATCTATTACTTATATTTATAAGCTTAGAAAAGCCAAAAACATCACTGGAACAAATGCACTGATCTAGAGATGATGCCTCAGAACACGCCAGCTTTCCTAATTTAAAAGAAAATGCACCACTATTACGACGTGCCTGTTTGACAAACTATTGTTTGCATCTATTAAAACAAGCATCTAGACAGATTATGCCTCACAAACCAAATAACCTGATTCAGATGAAAGAACTGCTATGGTGTATAAAATCTTATATGCAAATATGAGGTGCTGATTGAACCTAGAGTGCATATATTATTCAAAATTTGAATTTATGTAACTTTCAAACACATCTAGAATAACCTGATCCTTATTTATTCAACAGAGAAGTTAAATAAGCAATTCTGTGTCTGGTATGGAAATGTATGGCAAAGTTCTGAAGCTCTGTCTCTCTTATTTTCAACAGGAAATAAGGAAAGAAAGAAGAGAACCAACAGGATTTTAGAAGAGGAATATACAATAAACACATGATGCACACAATGAACGAGATCATTGCTCATCTGTTCCTTTTCTTACATTGTTTATTGTTCCTGCAAATAAGAAATACTTGATTTAAAGTGTATAAATATCTGTCTTTGTTGCTACCAGTCCACTTAGTGAGAGCCTTGGATTTGGAAATGTTCTGTTCGGTAGATGAGCAAATATCAGTAAATCATTTTATGAAACATTATGTATTGCTAGAAATGAAAGAAAGGTACCAGGACTCTGCGAACGAAAGGTTCTGGGCTTGACTTCCAATTCTGTATCTTACAATATAAAATCAGGCAAGTTACTCAGCCTGCAGGGTCTGTTTCCCCCTTCAGTAAATTGGATACAATAATACTATAAGCTTCATGCTTTTTATGAGGATTAGGTGAAACAATGCATGTGTTTTTTCTGTATAACATCTTTACAATTATCAGTTATGATTATTGATTTCGTTATGTAGCTAGATTTAGTCTATTCAACTATATGTAGTTTTACCACCACCACACCCAGAATCTTTTAAATAGTATATATTCTTATTTAATTGTTGAGAGATAAACAGGGTTTTTGAAACTTATTTTTATATAAATGTAATGAATAGAAAATACTTTTGCTATGAATATAGTGTATTCTTGTTATTCATGATAGTTATGTTTTACAAAGTTACCAGGAACACTGAAATAGCAAATATTGAACATTTGCTCCTAGGAGAAATTCAGGGTTAGGTTCCTAGGAATTTGCAGTTACAAGATTTTGATCAATCAATATACAACCTTGATGTATGTGTTTTTCTGCTTAACTATGTCTAATTTAATATAAATGTTTGGTTCACTAACTTTAAACACACCACCAATGGCACTGTAACTCATGTCTAACGAAGCTTATTTTCTCAGTAAGGTTCATCACAGCCTTCCTGTACGTAGCAATGTTAGCATTTCAGCACTACCCTTGGGGGTCATTTTAAGTGGCAAACTCACCAACAAAAAGCACAAAAAGTGCAAAACACGTGGCACTAAATAGACTACAAATAGGAGAGGGACTTGTTTACTAAATGAGAGCTGAAACATGAAGGCAGAATGTCACCGTGTTCAACCTCAGCTATTGCATTTGGCATGACTCACATTTTTAACAATTTCACACATGTCTGGGAATAACCCCAAAAGCACCAGCAGTATTAATTTGGAGTTACAAATAAATCATAGTGGATTCATCAATACAGAATGCTCACACACTGAGTCTCGACTGTGTGTGTGCATACACTTGTATGTATTTACATACAATAATATATCCATTCCGCACTTAATTTGTGTGGCAGGCACTATATCAAGTATTTTACTTATATCTTCTGCCTCACTATAATTCTGCAATGTGGAATGTTTATACTGAGGCACTTTACCCATAGCAAATTGAGGGCTGAAGAATTAAAACCACTTGTGAATGTCCCTGTGGACATAAGCAGAATTTAAAACTGGGTCTGACTTTATGGCCTCTGTTTGTGGCCTCTGTTATTCTGTATATCAGCTATTTTACAAAGAGAGGAGTTTTGTAAGATCAAGCAAGTGGACAGGAATGCTAAATTCCTGTTAAACTAGAAACCAGTTTTTTTTTTTTAATCATCATGCTTGACTAAAATTGAAATAACCAAGGTAACTAATTTGAAAATAAAACTGTAGACACGTAACCACCTATCATTATTCTAGTGTATGCTTCCAATTTTTACACATCCAACAAGTATTAATTAAATGCCTACTATGTGCCCAGAGGTGCAGTCATGAACAGAGGCAGTAACAACTGTGGTCCCTGCAGAACATACCTCAGAATGGTTCTCCAACCATCCAGCCTTGTTAGTTAAGACACACATAACCCTAGGGCCACTTCAAACTTTGAAGGGTCAAAAATGAAAGAAAGGTTATTGCTAAATTTGATGTCATTACCTGTCAAGCTAATGATGTCTGGGAATTATATGAAAGATTGCACTCATATCCATTTTCACTATGAATGATAGATGTGTTCATAAAAGCTTCTAACTGAAACAATAACTTTAAGTGATAATATAGCCACCAGGATAGATTTGACTCTCCTGTAATATCATACAACCACAAAGTATCACAATACAGGCTTATTTCTTGTTCATGCAAAGTCTAACACAGTTGAACAGCTCTATTCCATCTTGTAGCCAGGCCTTAACACACAATCAATTGCAAGTCTGGGGAAGATAAGAAGCAAATGCGTGTCAGATAAGCAAAGTCTCTGCTACAGACACAGATGAATGTTTTTATTAATGCAGGATAGAACCTAACCATTCAGATTATGCATAATCTTAAAAATCACTTTGACGAATGGTGGAAAATGGAGAATACCTATAGTTTAAGGATTTTTTTCCATACATCAGATTTCTTCCTATTCATATTTTCTTCAAAAGAAAGTTTCTAAAGAGACCAGTTAAATGATGTTTTCTTCAGGATTTTGAGTGAGATCTTGCTGATATGGATTTATCATAAAAAAAAGAGGTTGGGGGAGGAGAATCATGAGCTGCAGGCACAGAATCAGAGCCTGTGATCTTTGCCGGCTGCCAGCAGCTAACTGGAGTTTGCTCATATACTGGGTTAAATAGTGTTCCCCTCAAATTTATGTCCCCGAGAATCTCAGAATGCCAAGTTATTTGGAAATAGGGTTTTTGCAGCTATAACTAGTTAAGCTAAAATGAGCTCATACTGGATTCAGGTGTGCCCCAAACCCAATGGCTGGGGTCCTTTTTCTTGTTTTCCCTAAGACAGGGTTTCCTTTGTCACCCAGGCTGGAATGCATTGGTGCAACCTCGGCTCACTGCAGCATCAGCCTCCAAGGCTCAACTGATCCTCCCACCTCAGCCCCCTGAGGAGCTGGGACTACAGGCATGTGCCACCATGCCTGGCTAATTTTTAATTTTTTGTAGAGAAAGGGTCTCACCACATTGCCCAGGCTGGTATCAAACTCCTGGGCTCAAGCAATCCTCTAGCCTCAGCTTCCCAGAATGTTGGAATTACAGGTATGAGCCTGTTCTCAGTCACATCCTTTTCATCAGTTCCTACCCCAGGTACCTCCCCAGCTCCTGACTGGTACACAATCTGGAAGACTGCTTCCATTTTATACGGAAACTCACACCATCACCTGTAGGGAGTCTCCTTGTTGCATGTTCTTCACGATCATCCAATATCCACATCAGTTGTCAGCAAACTTTTATGTAGAGTCACATAGCAAATATTTTCGGCTCTGAGGCCTGGATCATCCCTGTAATAACGACTCAGGTCTGCCACTGCAGCAGAAAAGCAGCCACAGGCAATATGCAAATGAATGAGTGTTATTCCAGCAGCTCTGCCAAGCATTTCAGAAATCCTAGTAAATATGCACCCATCTGGAGAAGGCAACTCAAGTTGCAACTCATTCTGCAGGAGACCCAGAGGATGCTCGATCAAAGTGCAGCTTGAGGAGGTGGAAAGGTAGTGATTCACAGATTCCCAACTGCTCACCCTCATCAAAGTAGCTGGCAGAAGCAATGAGTTGTGGTTCAATTATTCTGACACAGAAATCACTGCAGTTCAAGAGCCTGTTATTCACTGGGGTGAGGGCGGCATACCTGAGCTGAATTGTTTCTCTTGCATCTTGATTCAGTTAATCGTCTTTTCTGTTTTTTTTTTCCTTTTGTTTTTATTACAGGAACAATTTGAAGCGAACTTGGTTAATTAGGCAGAGCGGCTCCTAGAGGAGCCCAAGGCAACCACCACGTGGAGGGTGAAGCCCTTAGAAGCTGCTGCTGGGTGTGACTGTAGACAGCCAGGGAAGATGGCATCCGGATTCCATTCAGGGGAGCTTCACTTGATAGCTCAGGGGGTCCCAGCGTGGGTTTTCTTTTCCATTGCCTCCAGGTCTTTCTCCTGTACTTACAGTAACTTGAAACCAAGCCCCAACCTATACTCTAAGGCTAGAATTCAGTTCCTGTTTCGTTCCCTAGGCATGGACTCCAGCCCAGTATGCTTGTATTAAATGGTGGTGTCCTGCCATGGTCTTCACAGCCTATCCTTTCCTAGAACCCAGGACTGCAGCAGGCCTTGCTACCATCTGCCAGGATCTCCCTGCGCCAGCACACTGCTGGTTCACCTGTATGCTCCCTGGGCCCAGAGCCTCTGACGCTGGTGCCACCCTCCTATCAGGCCTTCAACCCTTAATCTTGGACATTGCCCCAATGCCCACTTCTGCCATTGAGGGCTCAGAAAATACTACCTCAAGATGAAGACCCAAGTGGCAGCCTGAGAAGCAAAGTTTTTCTCTGACATTCTCCTACCCTCCTGTCCCTGTCCCATTCTCGTCCAAGGCTATCCTGGAAACCCTCTTCTCCAAGGCAGGTCAGAAACCAGAACCCCTTTCTCCCCAAAGCCAGTCATAAAACCTAAAAATATTACTCTAACTTTCCCCTCATTCCCCTCACGTTTCTGTGTAAAAACTGACCATAAAGAAATTATCAGGCCAGGCTCAGTGGTTCATGCCTATAATCCCAGCACTTTGGGAGGGCAAGGCAGGAGAATCACCTGAGGTTGGGAGTTCGAGACCAGCCTGACCAACATGGAGGAACCCCCGTCTCTACTAAAAGTACAAAATTAGCCGGGCATGGTGGCGTATGCCTGTAGTCCCAGCTACTTGGGAGGCTGAGGCAGGACACTTGCTTGAACCCAGGAGGCAGGGGTTGCAGTGAGCCAAGATTGCACCATTGCACTCCAGCCTGGGCAACAAGAATGAAAAAAAGAAATTATCTGACCAATGTTTGACAGTAGGGCATTAGACCCCCTTTCCAGAGAGGGTCCTGCCCCACATCCAGAAGGAGGGAGTGCTGCCCAGAGAGATGAAGAAGACTCTAGACAGGCCCTGCTGGGTGTCCCCACTCCATCCAACAGCATTAGATGGTTCCCTTTTTGTACAATCCATCATATATGCCCCTATTTTGCTGAACCTAACTATAAAAATGACCAGTTTCTACTGCATTTGGGTCTTTATTCTGAAGGCTGTCGTGTATACGTGTTGAAAGCATTTGCATGCCTTTTCTCCTGTTAACCAATCTGCCTCACGTCTGACGACTCACTCCTTCTAGTAGGAGCCCTTGCTTTCTCTGCTCCCTGCCAACAGCTGGGTTGACACCAACCCAAGCCAGGAGCCAGTTTAGCTTCCTAGGCACTCTCACCTGTCTGCTGTTGCCACTTTCCAAGATCCTTTCTGCTCAGAGCAGCTTCAGAGGGGAATGGATAGAAGAGCATGCTTCAGAGGGAGGTATGAGCTGGGGTGCAAAAGGGGTGCTGGCACAAGCAGGCCCAACCTGAGACACAGCTGTTGGTGCACCACACCCTATTCATTCCCTTCTTGCCTACCTAGCAACCTGCTTTTTGCAACAGGGAGGGCTGAGCCAGTCCCATGAATAGCCAAGACTAAGCCATTAAGTAAAGGCTGTACTCTGTTTTTTCTTTCTCCTTTGGAATATATTGATGACAGCTAACAAATTACCCTCAAGTTCTAGTTCCCAGTTCTGAGGGTGTTTGAATTCAGGAAAACAACCAGATGCTCGGTTGTCTTGAAACTGTTTAAATTCATGAAGAACTAGTTCTGCCATGTGGCGATTTCTTTTTTTTCAGAAAGAATAACTCTCCATTTGCTAATTGACATGATAAACAAACACACACCTTGTCCTCTTCCATCATTACCTCCAAAATTTAATTTAACAATAATATTCTGCTTCAGCAAAGAAACAAACGGGCTGGTTACTCATTCATAGGAAACAGGTAAAAATTTTCCAGTGACTGTTTCTTTGAGGTGTCTATTTTAAGAGATTTGATGGAGAGTAGGTTACAAGGTGAAAACACAACCTTTCAGGGAGCAAGAATCAGAAGTTTTGATTGACTGGCTGCTCGTCAAATGCTGACACACAATCTGTACCCCCCAACACACAAGGCTTGTCTCCAGATTTCATGTGTTTTGCAAACCCATCTTAGGCCTGAATGTCACAGCCCCCTTTATAAAAACAATGCTGTTAAGTGAAACTAACTAGAAAAATACAGTAAAATGATTCCTTGTGATTCTCTAGTAAAATAACACATTTTTCTTAAGAAAAACAGTGGTAAGGATAAAAGACAAGCATTGTTTTAGACTCTCTCCCGTTTCCAAAATACCATTTAAAAAATAATTACACCCACAGTTATGCATGATTCATTAGACAGCTAGATAAAATGTACTGCTAAATTTCAATTGCATGGGAAGAGTAGGCACCATGAAATATGCCCCGAATTTCTCCAGATTATAACCTGTTTGGTCACATTTCTGCCACAACATAAATCTTGTCCAAATAGTCCATCTTGATTACATTATAACACTATTTTAGTTTCATGATTTGATAGACCTCTGAAGAATTTATTTTAGTTAAGCAATTAGAAGGTCAAATAATCGGTTATCAATATTTAAGCTTTTACTTGTGAAAGTTAATAGGCTTGAATCACAGGATCCCCTGCAAAGATGATGAGAATGTCATCTCAGGAAAAAAAATAAATAAATCAGTTCTTGGCACACTAAAGCAGTTTTAAAGATTACAGTTTTTCTTTATGTTCCTCCCAGCCCCCCAGGTAAAAAAGGATGATGTCCTACTTTATACAGACATTGAGAGGGGGTCTCTCTATTACACGTAACATAGCACGCATGATCCACACTGATTGCCTACGGAATCCAGAAGGCAGAATAGATACCACATGTTACATAATACACAGGAGGTATGACAGACAACCTCTTGTAGAATGCACACAGCTCTTCAGCAGATGCAAGCTGATGCATTATTTCATCGGAAGGAGCCAGGCTGACAGAATGAGCACCTGAAGGGGTATTTAGGGGTCTAATGACAGCAAGGTCTGCTGAGGTCAGCACCCATCCTTTAGGCTTTGAGTGACATCTGCCACCGGGCTCTGGTGCTGGCAACTGCCTGTGAAAGAGGAGCATGATCCACATGGCAGGCCAGCACTTGGTTTTAGGGTCCCCGCATGATCACTGTTCCTACACGTACCTGTGGTCTTTAATGGGGTCTTCTCTCCTAGCAAGAGTTTTAATCTCTTGGCGTGGATTTTGCCTTGATAATGGGAATCGGCCACCACGGCTGAAGTGAATGACATGTTGCAGAGAGTGCAGCACTTGTTCTTATCCACCATGTCAGCATCGCTTCCCTGTGTGGAGAGAAAGAAAGGCCACGTGTGAGACAAACCCAGGTCCCGGGATTTCTTTTCCCATTCCATTCTTTTGCAAATGAGACTTATCCCAGAAGAACTAGTGTGTCGAAACATCTAGTTTTTGTACTGCAATCTCTTTTTCTTCCTGATAATCAAATCACAACTTACTCAGTGACTGAGTTTGACGTACATTTAGTTAGTAGATATTAACGCCGGATACTGGGATTTCAGGACAAATTTGCAGAGATGAGTTGTCCAAATAAAAACGGGGCCCACAATTAAATGAGAGCACATTGAGCCCGGCACGGTGAAGGAAAGCAGTCTCTAACTGGACCCATTATACTCATTAAAGTCAGTAAAATATCAGAGTTCAGATGGCCTGAATTATTTAGCAGAAATTATCATTTGTTATTCTGCTCTGCTTTTGACCAATTGTAGCCTCACCAGGATACATGGCCATGATGTTCAATATTTTTAAAGATTTCTTTAAGGAACTGAGTGTTTTTCATAATTAACTTGAGTCTGTATCATAAAGCTATAATGAATGTGCTGGCTGGATTTTCTGGGAGAGTTTATGTAATTTTACTTTTCTTCAAGAAAGGTGATTCATTAAATGCTGCACAAAATGCTTAAATCCAGTTGGATTTTTATTCCTTTGTAAGACTTAATGAAAACGAATCATAATTCAGAAAAAAATAAATCCTTGGTCAGACCATGTGACCTGCTATAGTGCAGGCAGGTCATCAATTACCTACACTTACAAAGGGGAGGATTAATCCGTGCCTCCCCCTCCTGCTTACTTAAAATTGGAGGGTAGAACAGACTTTTAGATAAGAGGTTAATCTATTCCTTAATGGTGCAGCAACAGCCAAGCTTCTCTTTGTTAAAGAGCAAGCTGGAATGACTATATGGCCCCACAATGGCCCCTTCTCTTATTCCTAGTGAGCCCAGAGAGTACGATTTAAAATTGGATGGTGAGGAGGATGAGGGTGGCCACGGGCTGGAAGAAGGGAATTACATATTTTATCTGCGTAGTAATAAGATGTCCAGACTGCTAGAGAGAGTGCTGCCTTGCAAATTATGTGGTAGTTAGGAAATGAGCTCCTTCCTCCTTAAGGCATTAGTCTGTAATATCTCTAATTAGCATTTTGTCCTTGGAAGGAAGGGATGTGTGTGTGTGTGTGTGTGTGTGTGTGTGTGTGTGTGTGTGTCCCAGGAGCAGGAGGCTGGCCTGAAGTTCAGGAGGAGACTTGAAACATTGGGGGTGGGATGGAGGTGGTTAGCAAGTAAAAAAGGACCTCTGGAGAGAGAACAGGCTTTCCCAGTGGGTCTTTTCCTGCTAGGAAATCTAGTAGCCCCGAGGCTGTGCCCATTGACAATACTCTTACTGGGGGTTTAAAGCTGAAGTGCTTTGAGCTTTCTCCATAGAGAAAAAAACAAAAAGAACAAATACTTTAATACTTCTGTGTGGAACGCTATGGAGATGAAATGGACCTGAAGGGAAAGGGAAGAGTTGGCTTCCTGGTTCCCCCTGAGCTGCCTACCTCCCCAGCCAAGCCTAGGACATGGCACAGAAGCCAGGGAGAGGGCATAGACCAGGAGTACCAGGAAGAGGCAAATCAGGGACTTCCTAAATGGTCCCAGCACATTAAACGAATAACAGTTCACTCAAGAGGAACGAGAGACCAAACTTAGTGTCTCTTTACTATATGTTGGAGGATATTATTAGTCTCACTTTTAAAAATGTGTATACATTTGAGGGATACAAGTGCAGTTTTGTGACATGGATATATTGCATAGCGGTGAAGTCTGGGCTGTTAGTGTGACAAAGAACTAAAAATAGAACTATGATTTGATCCCGAAATCCCACTACTGGGTATCTACCCAAAGGACAAAAAAAATCATTGTATTAAACAGGTACCTTCACTCTTATGTTTATTGCAGCACTATTTACAATAGCAAAGATATTGAATCAATGTAAGTGTCCATCAATAGATGATTGGATAAAGAAAATGTATATATATACACACACCATGGAATACTACTCAACCATGAAAAAGAATGAAATCAAGTCTTATTTCTTTTTTAAAGGAAGATTTTCATGGTAAAAGGTGGTGCTTGAATTATACTGCTTTTTTTTTACCTACTTATGCATGATATAGGTCAAAGCATTTAATTTTTTTAAATTAGGAACAAGTTCATAGGCCAGGACTTAATCCTCATTCTTAGAATCTGTGCATTTGTTCATCTGTGTATCCTCTTTAGAATCTGCACATCTGTTATGCCACTTTCAGGGAAAACTTCAGCCAGGCCTGGTCTTTCTCCCTGAAGCTCTAACAGGTAGAAATTTCTAAGGAAAGTCTAGTGGTGCCCAGACACAGAGGTCAGCATCACCGTACAAAATGACTGAGAACTAGTTTCCAGGGCAAAGAGTTGCCCTTAAACTGAGTAATGAATAATGGATTTATGGCATTCATTTACCCAACACATTTTTAAGGACTTACTAATTGTGTTAGATGCTGAGCCAGATGAATACGACTCCATGCCCTGTTATCAAGGAGGCTGGCACCAGGAGAATTGGAGAAGCAGACAGAAAATAAGGGGAGTATTATAATCAAGGAATTATAGTCTCATATTGTACTCACGCTCTCCTAATTGTAAGATTCAAAAGAAAACATTAATGTAAATCAAGCCTGTTTATGTGGGTTTTCATCTTTAGGCCTTTCTTGAAGGAAATGCTGGAATGCCCCTCTGAATCACTTTGTGTCTAATTCAGTCATATCAGAATCTTTCTTCCTGGTTCATTACTTCCTTGAGGTGAAGTTGCTTCTCGTTTTTTGGCTACAGGGTCTTGCTCTGTCACTCAGGCTGGAGTGCAGTGGTGCCATCATAGTTCACTGCAACTTGGAACTCCCTGGGTTCAAACAATCCTCTCATCTCAACCTCCAGAGTAGCTAGGATCACAGGCACATGCCACCACACTTGGATAATATTTTTTTATTGTTTGTAAAGACAGGATCTCTACAACCCGTTTTCCAGGTGGTCTTGAACTCCTGGGCTCAAGCAATGCTCCTGTTTCGGCCTCCCAAAGTGCTGGGATTGCAGGAGTGAGCCATTGCACCAGTCTGAAGCTTCTTCTGGCTCCCCTCTACTGTACGGGAGAAGTGAGAACCAGCCTTTGGGTCCCCTGGGTGCCTTGTACATTCTTCTTTTATAGAACGTGGAATTATGACACTTAACTTGTTTTCATATTTGTCCCCCGTCATGAGACGGCAAAACTTCTTTAAGATCTAGGAAATTGTCTCATTGATAGTGAGGACCCAGCACCTAGCACCACACTTACTACGCTGGAAGACCTTCACATGTGCACTGAATGAATGGAGGAGAGGTTTCATTTGTAGGATCAGTAACTTGCATGACATAAAAGTCAAAAGAGGAGACAGGTAACACAGGGAGGTCTATTGCAAGCCAACATTTTTCCAACTGACAGGAAGATGGCCAGGTAAAGAACCAAAGGTGTTAACAACTTATAAACCAACTTGAGGGCTCAGTAGGGAAATATGTTAGTTTCACGACGGTAGTTTTAATATGTATTCCTAGATTTCTGCTCTCCTGGGCAATCTCATTATCATATAGAAGAATAAAAAATCATAGAAGAGGAAAACCCATTGTTATACAATAAGGTATCATGGGATATAGTTATGCCATAGTTGTAGAAGAGGCACCAGGCAATTTTAGGTACCTGACAATAGAGGGGCTGTTAATATAATTATATATACATAAATATATATAAAATATATAATTATACATATGTATATATTATATATATAATTATACATATATATGTAATTTTTTATATATGTATACATATATTCAATAAGGTATCTCTAAAAAGAAACACACACAAAACAAGGTTACATATGGATGGATTGACAAAATGTGACCAGAGGTCTCCCAGACCTAATCCTGTATTTTACCTAGGAGCAGTGGCTCAGCATTTGCTAATTCAGTGTTGATGGTAACGTTATAGGACATAACTACTGTGGAAAATGAGAATTGAATGTATTTCATTCAAGAGAAATAAAAATATATGTCCACATAACAACTTTTACATGAGTTTTTATAGCAACATAATTCATAACAGCCCCAGAGTGGAAGGGACCCAAATGTCCGCCAACTGCAGAAGGAGTAAATAAAATGTGGTATGTCCATACAATGCCATGGTCTTTGCAACCAAAAGAATCAAGTACTGATACAAGCTACCACATGGATGAATCTTGAAAACATTAGGCTAAATAAAAGAAGCCAGTCATTCACAAAAGACCACATAATGTATGATTCCATTCACGTGCTATTTCCAGAACAGGAAAAATCTATAAATACATGGAGTGAATTAGTGATTGTCTAGGAATCAGGGGGCAGTGGGGGGAGTAGGGAGAGGGAGATAGGAGGGGAAATGAGGAGTGACTGCTAATGAGTAAAGAGTTTCCAAGGTTACTGTAGATCTGGCAGAAACACGGCTCTGTGAATACACCTAAAATCCTTGAAGTTTATACTTTAAATAGGTGAATTGTGTGACATATGAATTATATCACAATAAATCTGTTCTAGAGAAAAATGCCTAAAAGATTCATTTAAAATTATTTCAAAAGCTCAAAGAAAATGCGAAGCATAAGTTGTTAGGTTTTTTTCTTTTCTAGGCATCTTCTGCTCTGAAGGTGAAACTCATTCAGGAAGTGAATAATAACGAGGAGCATTTTGTTCATGTTGGCTCCTGTGTAGTATATGAAATTCTCTGAGCACTGGCTCGACATTCTACGATCCTGATCACCGCTGTTCATTTTGGCAAAAGACATTCTGTGGCTATAATGAAACTCTACTTGCAGCTGATACTAAGCAACACCTGAAGGCAACAGTCATCTGATACCTTCTTGCTAGAGGCAGAAATAACTGTACCTCTCAGCACATACCCTGTAGTAAGGTAGAATGTCCAATAAATGCAACTATTTCCAGTGTTATTCATGTTGTTGCTTATATTCTGGTATTTAACTTGGAAGAAAAGCGGAATGTAGAAAATGATGTCTCTTCTCTCCACTTTACTGGAATCAAAAGGACTGGAAGTCACATTTCGTGACTGACTACAGGATCCCGAGCAATGCTGTTTCCCACAGTTCTCTCTCATGCATCCCGTTCCACTCCATTTGGGTCAAGCTGTTCTCTCTTCTCCTGACCTGTTTAAGTCACATCCAGATATCAAGTTTCATTTTCTCCCAGAGTTCTTTCAAGATGTCTGCAGATTTCATCCACGTCTTCCTTCCTGACCTCTCCTAGTCCTTAACAACCTTGCTATACATTTTGATTTGGTCCTGCCGTTTAATTGCTTTATTACTGTTTTGTTTTCGTTTTAGAATTGTCTTTCTAAAAACATCTTAAAGGCAGCAAATTTACAAGAACTTTAGAAATTATCCTCAGATCATCGCCAGTGCCTGATGATCCAGGTCTGGATTTATAAAAAGAGACTTGACAAACATGAACTAAATAGCTGAATGACTTGACATGGCCATTCATTAACCAGTTCTGACTTGATCACTTAACTCTGTTTCCACCTAATGTAATATCTCCCTTGCTTTCTTACCAACATGATTGCTTTGTCTCAGGAAAAGGCCAATTGGCATAAAGTTCATACACTGTACTGAAACAGATATAAGGGGGAATGATGTGTTATTGTTGTAAACAAAGGATATGTCCATATACAAAGGATGTATCCTAATGGCTAGAAGGTGGGTGATGTTCAGAGTCCCATGGAGAAGCGGTAGTGTCTTCAGGAAGGCTGGCAGGAAGCCTTGGGTTTCACTGCCAACTAGACAGATACATGCTCTGCTACTTGGATAGAAACCACCGACTCTGTGGATGAAAACTCTCAATTTCCATAGTATTGGGGGGGGGGAAATGGTCATTTTAATAACAAAGGAAAGAGAGAATGAAGCTTTCTACTCAAGAGGGTTGAAGAATTCTGTTTGCCTTCGGAATTTGGATGGCTTTCGTTTGTTTCTACAGTCACTGAAGAAATATTTAAACAGATGGTCACAGTAGTTGCAAGACCCCAAAAGGGAGAAATTAGCCAGAGTTCCTGAGAGAGGACAACTATGTAAGTTAGATAAGCTCCACTAATCAAGAGAAGTGGCTCAGAAAATGCCGCGAATGAATAGACGGCCGAGAGAGAGTAAAGGTGGGATGAGAGGAGGTGGGAAGATCACAGCACTTACTTCACATTCTAGAATCAGATGACTTAGATATTTAAACCTACTATCTGTCTCTCGATCACTATTCACTATTGTACGCTCAGTATCTAGAGCAGCATTGTCCAATAGAAGGAGAGCAAGCTGCCAATGAGGCCACATTGAAATATTCTAAATGCCATATTTTTGAAAAAAAAAAAAAACCATGAAATTAATTTCAAAATTTTTTTTCAATTTTTTTTAATTGACAGATAAAATTGTACGTATTTGAAGCATATATACATTTCGGAATGGTTAAATCTAGCTAATTAGCATACGATTGCCTCACATAGCTATAATTTTTATGGCAAGAGCACTTAACATCAACTCTCTTGGCATTTTTCAATAATATAATGTATCATCATTAGCTATCGTCACCATGCTGTACAACAGCTCTCTTAACTTATTTCTTCTTTCCTTTCAGGATATATTCAACATAAAAATTATTAATGAGGTATTTTATATTCTTTTTCTCATATTAAAACTTCCAAATCAAGTGTATATTTCACACTGACAGCACATCTCAATTCAGACTATCTGCATTTCAAGTGTTCAATAGCTCCTTTGAATGAGTGCCTACCGCCTTAGACCATGTGGGTCCAGAACTGAGTATTTATTAAATATCAGTTGAACTTCAAAATGAATGAATAAATGAATTGTCAGTGAATAAATACATAAATAAATGCCCATTTTTACAGGTCAAGAAAATGAAGCTCAGAGGGTTTAAATAAATTCTTCGATATGTCATCTTTTCAGGAAGTGGAGGAACTGATTTTTGAATTTTTGACCGAATTCACAGATGTGCTGGCATCTTAGGTCAGTCTTCTTGTCAAAAACTCTCAATGATGGTTTACTACTCCAAAATAAATTCCTTATCATGACATTTAAATTCCGCTAACATCTAACACTCAACACACTTCCTAGTCTTTCTCCCCCCCACGGGTGCTTTTCAGACATAATATGCTCCAAGCAAATTGATTTTTTCAAGGTTAGGAACACCAAGCAGCCTGCCAAGAAAATGGCTCAGAATCTCAGCTCTAAAATCCTCTGCTTGTCTCCTGGCTGCCTGTTCTTGTTGGATGCTGCAGGTGAGTAAAGATTCAGTCCCACTGAAAGGTCTCACTTTCAAATCAGGTGGGGAGCACACGTATCTCCCACTAGACTAAGCTCCTTCCCTATCTATCTTTCTATCTCTGCCCTGGCACAGAGTAACTTAAAACTTACTGAATGATGAGTGTATGAAGAAAAACTAAACAGTTGATTGAACTCTGGCTCTCCTCTAGCTGTGTTAAGGTTGTCTCTGTTCATGTGGCTCATTCCAACTGGAAATGGCCCCGTCTCCTTATGTGCAAGGGCCACTCAAATGTAATCTCCTTCGCCAGGCTTCCCCGGGACATCCCGCCACAAAGACAGCTCATGCTTCCTCGCTCCCACAGAACTTCATTCAGGCCTGCCCCGCAACCCCCTGCCTGACAGCACTAAGCATATATCTTGTTGTCGCTAATGAAACTTGATTATTTGGGCTGAAATGGTGTCATCTCTAACCCCTAGCACAATGTTTTATGTAATGTGGTATTAAAAAATAGAACATTAAGTTTAAAAAAAGCAGATTCAGATTTAAAAGATACTTGGTGAAGCTTTGGCTATAAGTGTATTAGATGTCACTTATAATTACTAAACACGAAATTCCTCCTCTGTCACTTGGGGAATAAAATCTACTCTATCTGCCTATTCATAAAAAGATAAAAGAATGTATTATATGGAAACAGCATTTTTAATCCAGAAAATACTATTCATAAATATTTGCAGGTAAGTCAAATATATTTGTGTGTGAGTGTGTATGTGTGTATGTATATGTGTATACATAAACACTATATACACACACTGTATACACACACAGTATATACACACACATATATACTCAAATAATCAAATGGTTTAAAAGAATAGATACATATTATCTCATTTCATTTAATTCATGAAATTTACTTACATTTGACATTTTCTCACTTATTTAGTAGTGTACGTGTTAAATACCTTTTTTTTTCCTATTATACGTCTTGAGGGTAGAAACTCTGTTTTGTTCATAGCTATATACTTGGTGTCCATAATAGGACCTGCCATAGACCATTTAATAAATATCTGTTGATTGATGAAAACCACATACATACAAAATAAAATGAGAATTCTCAGAAACTGTTGGCAGCAGTGGTATCCATTTTTTAAATCTCTCTAAATTCCCAAATAAAAATAGAACTAGAAAGGCAAATAAAAAACTCACAGACAACATTTATTACAAAACTAGATGACAAGGTTGTTCTCATGAACCTCAAAATGTAAGTGAATGGAAATAAACCAGTAATAGCACAAAATCTGCATGCTATCAGCATCTGTGCGGGGAAGTAGAGGGAAGCAGTGAGAGCTCTGCTGGACCTGGAGACACAGGAATCCTCAATAGCAGCAGGTATTCACAGAAAGCCTGGCAGCCCTGCATGAGAACAGCAGCTGATATCAGAAGCGCGTGTCCCATCCCCCACAGCAGATTGTAAAAGAGGTGTGCGGAGAGCCTGGAGGGGCAGACACAGCCTAGACCCTCCACATTTTCCATACCATCCACCAGAACAGTTTTCAGGCCATGGCTTCACACTGAGGATAAACTGCTGAGAGTAGAATCAAAACGGAGGACAAAAGTGATGGAGACAAAGCAAAGAGAAGGTTCAAACAAATGTAGGGGAGAGTGGAGCTAATACACATCAGCAAACAAACCATTTTGTTCTTAAATACTATACTACACACACACATAGGCATGCGCTCTCTCTCTCTCTCTCTCTGTCTCCCAAAGAAGCTGTTAAGTTAGGAAACCAACCTTGATTTATTTTTTCTTTGAGACAGAGTCTTGCTCTGTTGCCCATGCTGGAGGGCAGTGTCACCACCTCAGTTCACTACAACCTCCGCCGACCTGATTCAAGTGATTCTTCTGTCTCAACCTCCTGAGTAGCTGGGATCACAGGTGCCCACCGCCACGCCCAGCTAATTTTTGTATTCTTAGTAGAGATGGTATTTCACCACGTTAGCCAGGCTGGTCTCGAACCCTCAACCTCAGGTAATCCACCCATCTTGGCCTCCCAAAATGCCGGGATTATAGGCATGAGCCACTGTACCCATCTGGGAAAGCAATCTTGAATCATACCTCCTTCTGATAGTTTAAGAAACAATATAATGATAATATGAGAAAAACAGCAAAATCAAATTCTATAGAAATTCATTATTTTAAAAAAGGATCAAACAGCATGTTTATAGCCATGAGAACATGCCAGAAACACATGCTTACAAAAAAAGATCAAAACAATAACTTCATATTTCAAAGCAAACTAAGAGACTTCAACAAAATCATACAAGATATGAAAGAACAACAGAATTAAGAAGCAGAAAATTCACAAATTAGCTGGAAAAACTACAAAGGAACTAGAGGTAAAAGAATCGGCTGGGCACGGTGGCTCACGCCTGTAATACCAGCACTTTGGGAGGCCGAGGCAAACGGATCATGAGGTCAGGAGATCGAGACCATCCTGTCTAACACAGTGAAACCCCGTCTCTACTAAAAATACAAAAAATTAGCTGGGCATGGTGGCACGCACCTGTAGTCCCAGCTACTCAGGAGGCTGAGGCAGGAGAACTGCCTGAACCCCGGAGGTTTCAAGCACCACTGCACTCCAGCCTGGATGACAGAGCAAGACTCCATCCCCCCAAAAAAAAGAAGTATTCTCTTTAGAAATGAAGACTAAGCTAAAAGAAACAAGTCAATAAATACAATGAATAATTCTCTAAGACAAATAGATAAAATGAAGAATAACATTTAAAAATATTAAAGAAATAATGATATACAACGAGATATACTGGCAAGTGACAAATTAAAGACCAAGATAATCCAGTATATAAATATGAGGAGATCTTGAAGAAGAAAAACAAAGCAAGATAACAAAACAAACTATAAATTGAGAAAACTCTCCCACAATTAAAATTAAAGGAAGTATACGCAGTCATCCTTCAGTATCCACGGGGAATGGCTTCCAGGACCCCTACGTTTGTCAAAATCTGCAAATGCTCAAGTCTTTGAAATAAAATGTCAGTGTTTGCATATAACCTACACACATCCTCCTGTAGGCTTTAAATCACCCCTGCATTACTTATAATACCTAAGAGAATATAAATGCTATGCTAATAGTTATACTGTATCTTTTATTTGGACTATTTTTATTGTATTGTTATTTTTTACTTTGTTTCATTAAATATTTTTGACCTGCAGTTGGCTGAATCCACAGATGTGGAGCCTATGAATATGGAGGATCAACTGTATTGAAAGAGCCTCATGTACACCCCTAAATGTCAACCCAAAATAACCAACACGAAAAACTTTTTCAGTAAAATTACCAAACTTTATAAAAAGGTATTTTTTAATTACCTAAGAAAAAGACAGAAGGAAAACAAAATTAGTTTATCATCAGACATTTCAACTGCAATGCTTTATTTCCACAACACATGATGTAATACATTTTAGATTTGTAAAATGACGTGTGACAAATTTTGTGTATCCTGCAAAGCTGACATTTAAGTATAAAGGGCCCAATAAATAAACAGGCAAGAACTTGGGGAAGCTTGTTCTCATGAGCTGTCTCTAATGTGCCTACTAGAATGTAAGATTGATTTTCATAACCAAAACGACTGTGAAGACATTGACATAAGAACTGGTGGTAGTCTGAGATATATACACATAGATATGTAAATAGATATAATTAAGATAAATGGAGGCAATAAAGATAAAGTACAGTGTATAATGGCTGTAAACTCAGACAGTATAGAAATAGCATATTTAAAAGTGGGGAGACACTGGGGAGATTATGTGCTGCAATAAAGACATTTCGTTCCTCAGTTAATTATATTGGTGCTGTAGCGTCAATATTGTTATTCATAGGATATGTGCAATATTATTGGATAAAGTATATCAATACTTATGGAATATTCTAATTCATCATTTGTTGCATCTTTGTGAACCAACATACTCAATGGGGGAAAAAGAGTAAGGAGATGGAATATAAGCGAATAAATATCAAACCTGTAATTGTGATTTGAATTGGAGATATTAGTATAACTGCTTGAGATATCATATAAACATATACATTTCTTAATCCTAACCAGCTAAGAGGCCTTAGAAACAATGAAAAACTCTATAAAAACGTCCCTAGCACTCAAAAACCCTAGCAATCTTGAAGTGCCATTCCCATGAAAAAGAAACCCAGCATTTCTGGGGGAAAAAAAGACTAATTCTAGGAGGAGTAGAAGAGGAGGGATGGGGGTAGAAGAGAAGCTTATATTATTATTGGGGAAAGTATGTGGGGACAATTATTAAGGGAATAGTGTGCCACATGATCTTAGAATATCTTGCCATGCTAGACAACAAGAAAGCTAGGAATGACGACCACGGTCACAACACAAGGACTCAAAGGCAACCTTGAAGCCAATGAGACAACTGGATCTTTAAAAGGACCAAGATTTCTCAAATAGGTTCAAATACATGAATTCAGAATCATATTTCCTAAAAACCTGTTTGTTCACCTTTGTAGAATGATAGAGAACCAGTTCTTTCATTAGACAACTGATAAAAGAAAAGAATGAAGCAATTTTTCTGCTTTTCCTAAAAGAATTGTAGCACAGAGTATCAAACAATAAATGAGGAAAATTGCTTATTCTAAAATTATTCCAATTAATCAATGAAAAAAATAGAAGAAAACAGTTTTGCAACCTTCAATGAATTAATGCATCTAGGCATTGGGAATCAACAGCTGCTAACATCACCAGAAGAGAGACAATCAGATATCATGTGCCTCCTAATGAAAGAACCCAGCACCATTTATAGTCTTGCCAAATGTATCAACCCCAAATCCAATCAAGTCTCTGGATCCATCTGCCAATTTCCAGAGAACGGAAAAACAGGAAAGTGTTTAATGGGGATCACAAGTACACAATCAGCAAAACCTATACTTTAGAAACTCTTTAGGTCAAATGCCCCAGGTTCTTTTATAGGTAAATTGTAAAGAAAAGAATAAAAGATAGAGAAGGAACCTGCAGACTAAAATAGACGTAGAAAATATGTCAAGATTTTAAAAATGGGGCAAGAATAAACTATGGTCATTAGAGGGGTGCATTAGTGATAACATTATACAAAACTCAAGAAAGTGGTTCTTGAAGTCAGGATAGTGGTTATTTCTGGTGGAACAGAGAGGGTCAATTGTGGGAGAAGACAAAGAGACAAGCTTCTAGAATGATTGGCAAAGGTCTATTTCACAACCTGGGTAGTGGTTATAATAGTGTTTACCTTAGGACTCATTAAGGGATACGTCTGTTTTCTGAATTTTGTATACGTGATTTATTTTCTAATAAAAGGTTTATAAAAGATGAATTCCAGTTTAAAATGTATGTGGTTAGCAGCCCTATGTGTCTCCCTAACTATAACTTCTAAATATTAACGAAGACAGAAAAAGATGAAGGGCACACTAAAAATTAATTTGATAGACCACCTGATGCCAGAATCTAAAGTGAATTTCTACTTGCTGTAAGGCACAAGGAGTTCAATTGAGATAAGCCGGAAAAAACAAATAATAATTGCATTTCTCTCATAAGGCAGTCGTGAGAACTCAATGAGCTTGTATGTGGAAAGTACTTAGAATGATGCCTAACTTAGAGAGCAAAAACTGTATTTAAGAATAGGCTATTGTTTTTATTAAAAACTGACCCACTCGGGGTGGTGTCTCATAAAGAGAAACCCCTGAAACAAAGATAAGACCCTAGAGGATACTCCCCTGTGTCCCCCGGACCCAGATTTGTACCAACACAATAGTTGACCATTTATTCCGTACCATGGGCTTTCATTCAAGTTATCGTTAGCACATGCTATCATGTCAATGATAAAACACACATGGCTTTGCCATCTTTCTACATCCATTCTGTGACATCCATGCCTACTTAGCGGTTAGGTGGGGGAGGCAGTTAGTACATTGCATGCTGATGAATGCAGCTCCTCACCTTACCCACAAACAGAAGGGCTACCACAGCAGAGGCAGGGAAGCTCCAATAGCGCCGTATCCTGAAATCATGGAATTTTTCGTTTTGTTTGTTTTGTTTTCAGATAGAGTTTCGATCTTGTTGCCCAGACTGGAGTGCAATGATGCGCTATCAGCTCACTGCAACCTCTACCTCCCAGATTCAAGCGATTCTCCTGCCTCAGCCTCCCGAATAGCTGGGGTTACAGGCATGCGTCACCAGGACCGGCTAATTTTGTATTTGTAGTAGAGATGAGGTTTCTCCATGTTGGTCAGGCTGGTCTCAAACTCTTGACCTCAGGTGATCTGCCCACCTCAGCCTCCCAGTATGTTGGGATTACAAGTGTGAGCCACCACGCCTAGCCGACATGGTTTTCATGGAAGGCCCTGTCTCCCAATGTTGGGAACCCAGGTAGCAAGGAGCAGGAAAAAAATGACGCCCAGGGGAACAGAACTTTCAGAAACTGGGAATTGCCCCAGGAGCGCCGCATATCAAATAACATCTCATAACCGTGCTAAAGAAAGGGACTAAAGAAGTAGCCAGTTGAATTAGCCAAGAGCAGTAATTTCTTCCCAAATCTATTTGCAAAACTGAGACAAGTTTGAACACTAGAGGTTGGAAAAAAATGATTCTGAATTTCTTCTTCAAGAAAAATACAGATACTAAATAATTAAGATAATTTTGAAAGTCAAAAATGAGAAGCAGTTGTAGTCTGAAATATGAAAAGCATATTATAAAACTCATAATTTTTAAAGTGGGTTTCTGCTACAGAAAGGCACAGGTTAATAAAACAGTCAGAGCCTAAAGAACAAAATAACACATCAAATTAGCATGTAATAAAGGAAATGTCAAGTCAGGGAGGAAAAGGACATTATTCAATAAATGGAATTGGAGGACTGAAAACAATTTGGAAAAAGAATAAAACCATAAGGTAACTAGGAGAAATTAATAGAAATACTCATACAGTCTTAGGATGAGTTAAACTCTTTAAGCATTACACTGAAAACAGTTCAAAACATAAAATATATGCATATCCCATTTAATATAAATGTTCTGTATATCAAGAAATAACATGAAGTCAAGACCAAGGTAATGGTAGGGAAAAAACAACATGAAGGTGTTTCAAAGCAAATGGCCAAGAATATTAGCTATACATATTTTTAATGCTTATCTATATAAAGAACAGTTGTAAAGCATTAAAAAGAAAGCTGGTTAACCCCCCATCGATTAAGCAAAGGACATAAACTAAAAATGGATAAAAAGAAATATGTATATCCAGGCCAGGTGCGGTGGCTCACGCCTGTAATCCCAGCACTTTGGGAGGCCCAGGCAGGTGGATCACTTGAGGTCAGGAGTTCAAGACCAGCGCTACCAACATAGTGAAACCCTGCCTCTACTAAAAATACAAAAATTAGCTGGGCATGGTGGCAGGCGCCTGTAATCCCAGCTACTCAGGAGGCTGAAGCAGGAGAATTGCTTGAACCCGGGAGACGGAGGCTGCAGTTTCTGTCGCTGCACTCCAGCCTAGGCAACAAGAGAAAAGCTCCATCTCGAAAGAAAGAAGAAAGAAAAGAAAGAAAAAGAAAGAAGAAAGAAAGAAAGAAAGAGAAAAAAATATATATCCAATTTTTAAAAATATAAAAAGATCAATCTTAACCAGTAAAGTAAGGAACATAAAATTATTTAATGAGTTACCATTTTTTACTCATAAAAATTGGAAAGTTTTTGAAAGACAATGTCTAGTATTGTCAAAGTTGCGAAGAAACCAGCATTAGAAATCCCTGCTTAGAGAAACAGCCTTTTGGAGAGTGATTTGAAATGTGGATCAAGCACCTTAAAGATATATTCTTCTTGACCCAGAAAGTTAATTTTTAGAAATTTATTCTAGGAAAATTATCAGGATTTAAGCAAATATATACAAGGTAGATTGCCAAGGTGCTGATTAGAACAGCAAAATAAGCAGAAACTTACAATACTGAGGTTAATAGAGGACGATATTTGAACAAACTGTGGTATATTCATTATTAAATTCATGTTTAATTAACTGTGGTATAGTCATATATTGATATAATGGAAAAAAGCTATTAAATGGAAACAAAGCTATTAAAAATCTTGATATAGAAAAATACACCATGGAATATGGAATATAATTTATGATGAATTGTTAAGCTCATTCACTGGACATCTTAAAGCAGCTATTTATGGGGTGTCAACCCTGCATCAGGCACTGTCCTGTAGAGTGCAGAAAGCAATCCAGTGATGCCCCCATCATGGAGTTTATATTCTAGCTGGAGAAGCTCACCGTATTTAAGACAAGTTAAGTAAAATATAAAATACATATTATGTTAGTCATGCTTGCTAAGGAGGAAAGAAATGAAAGAAGTTTGCAGGAAGAAGTTTGTGAAATGTTAAAGGGGGGTCCAAGAAGGTCTCACTATGGAAGGGACTTTTGAGTAAAGGCCAGAACAAAGTGAGGAACTGAGGAACAGCATTCTAAGTAGAAGGAACAGCGAGTAGAGAGGCCTTGAGTATGAGGTGAGCTGTGTGTGCACAGATTAGCAAAGGAAACCAGCCAAACAGGAGCAGAAGGAATCAGAGGCGATGAGGTCAGGCAGTGATGCGGAAATGATGACTATCAAACGGGGCCTTGTAGCTGCTAATAAAGACAGAGCTTGTACCCAGACTGAGAGGCAAAGCCATACAGCATGATCTTATATAATATCCAGAAAGAGGAAGATTTGCACATGTGTGAAAGAGCAAGGGTAAAAAAAAAGCGTGCCTCTAAATATTAAAAAAAAAGCGTGTCTCTAAATAGTAAAAAAAAAAGCGTGCCTCTAAATAGTAAAAAAAAAGCATGCCTCTAAATATTAAAAAAAAGCGTGTCTCTAAATAGTAAAAAAAAAGCGTGCCTCTAAATATTAAAAAAAGCGTGTCTCTAATTATTAAAAAAAAAGCGTGCCTCTAAATATTAAAAAAAAGTGTGACTCTAAATATTTTTTAAAAATCGTGCCTCTAAATATTAAAAAAGTGATATATATATACATTGGATTATGCAAAATTATTTTTTCTTTGTTCTTTATGAATTGTCTAAACATTCCACAGTAGATGTTACTTTTTTATTTTAAAAAAGAAATCAAATTTTGAAAAATAATTCTTTAGAAAAGTAAGTAAACCTCTCATTCCACAATTTTATAAGGTTAATGGATAAAAAGGGAGAAAAGAGAGTGTGTTTTATGAGATGAGATCTCCTTTCGCTCTTTGGGAGGAAGCCCAGCCATGCATGGAGCAGAGCTACAGGGATGTCCCTAGCTGGCACTGCCACCAGTGTGACCCACCTCACTAATCTGAGTCCCTTCCTTGAGCACATTCCCCTGTGGGGCCATTTGCAATGCCATGTGGACTTCCAAACAAGCCACAACTCTGACAATAGCTGGGCCCTCCAAGTCACAGAGAAAAACTGCTAAGGCATCGAGATGAGTGTTTTCTGCCCCTCTGCAAGGGCCTGTGGTTTTATATCTTTATCACCCAAAGTGCTACTCTGGTCCTCAATTCTGTAGAGAAGCCAGCCAGAGACAGACACTTGTCCTCCAGTTTCCGCTGCTATCCTTATCACTACAGCATGGGGGGAGAAGAAAAGGGTCGGACCTTGAGAAAAGATATAACTTTAATGGAGGGCTTTAAAGGGAAACAGATTTCAAATCTCAACTGGATTCACGATACTCAGAGAAGAAAGTCTGGATTCTCAGAATGTGGTACCCGAATCTGCAGCAACAGCGTCACCTGAGGGCTTGTGGAAATGCAAATTCCCAGGGCCCTCGCCAGATCTGCTGCATCAGAAATATGGGAAGGGGATCAAGCCCTCCAAGAGAGTCGGCCCCATGCTAAAAAATGCCACAAACCCACTGCAAGAGGTGTCTCCCTGGACTCTCCTCCCTTTACTTAAGAGAGAGTCAGTTTGGGCTGGAAGCGGTGGCTCACGCCTGTAATCCCAGCACTTTGGGAGGCCGAGGAGGGCAGATTACCTGAGGTCAGGAGTTGGAGACCAGCCTAGCCAACATGACGAAAACCCATCTCTACTAAAAAATACAAAAATTAGCCAGGCCTGGTGGTGCATGCCTGTAATCCCAGCTACTCAGGAGGCTGAGGCAGGAGAATCACTTGAACCCAGGAGGCGGAGGTGGTGGTGAGCCGAGATCGCATCACTGCACTCCAGCCTGCACATCAGAATGAGACTGTCTCAAAAATAAATGAATGAATGAATGAGAGGGGAGGGTCAGTTTGATTAGGATCCAAATATCTCATCCTCTAGCAGGAGATCTTCATTACTACTTTGTGCTCCATGGAGGATTCTAAAAGCAAGTCTCCTTGAGATATCAATGCCTATCTATGCCCTTTACTTTGCTAATGGGTCAGACTGAGCTGGAGCTTTGTCACTGGCAATTCCTCCAGGAAGACCATGGGGATCTCGTGCACCTGCCCTTCTCCTCCTGTTCCCTGGACTGCTAGCATACCTATCATTGTGAAATTGTGTCACTGGGAAGTTAATCTCTCTGGATATGAAACTCTGTCTTTCTTTAAAAAGTTCTGAGCACTTGTTTTTAACAAGGAAAAGAGCTAGAATGTGTTGTATCTCTTCTATAATCTTCTAATTTTATCTTTGATTGCTCAGTAATACCATCTTTTCCCAGTAGGGTGAAATCATCCTTTTGCTTATTAAACCTTGCACACACTGAAGGTTCTCAAGTCCCAATTTGAAGGACCAAGATGGATGGTATTCTGATTTTCCCACTCACTGTTTAATAAGTGGTTGGTCTCTGATATAGATAGTACAAAAATGTCAAAACAAATCACATATTTATTAGCTTTTCTGTGTTAGTTCCACCAATAAATATCTTCTAATACAAAATATTCAAAAGAAAGCATTAAGGCAGGGTACAGCAGCTCACGCCTGTAATCCCAGCACTTTGAGAGGTCCAGGCAGGAGGACTGCTTGAGGTCAGGAGTTTGAGACCAGCCTTGGCAACACAGTGAGACCCCCCACTATCTCTACAAAATAAAAAAAAATAATAATAACCAGCCAGGCATAGTGGTGCATGCCTGTAGTCCCAGCTACTGGGTAGGCTGAGGTGAGAGGGTCACTTGAGCCCAGGAGTTCAAGGCTACAGTAAGTTATAATTGTACCATTGCACTCCAGCCTGGGTGATAGAGTAAGACTCTGTCTCTTAAAAAAATTTTTAAATAATAAATAAATAAAAACAAAATAAAGCTTGCAGTAAAAATATATATTTCTTAAAAAAAATACAAAAAGTTCAAACTTCAAAGAATCCATCAATAGGGACTTACTTTACTAAAGTTATGACTCTGGGTGGTATGTTTCTTATCATATTTTTAATAAATTTTTAATTATGAATAATTTTAAATTTACAGAAAGATAGTACAGTAAGCTCCCATAAACCATTCTTCATTGCCCCACCTGTTACATCTTACTTAACTGTGATACATTCATCAAAACTGAGAAATTAACATTGGTATATTACTATTACCAAAACTCCAGACTTTCTACAGATTTCACTAGTTTTTCCACTAATGTTCTGTTTCTGTTCCAGAATCCAATCCAGGATACTACATTGCATTTAGCATTTTGTTTTTCAGTTCTCTTTACTCCTTCCTGCCAACTTCTGGATTAGAACCTCATACAGATAGCCACTTAAAAATAGCTGTTCATTAACTAACACAGCATCCTCCACTTCAGAACTGGTAGCAATTCTGCCCTAAACATAAAGCAATCCACAGGGCAGGAACAAGTCTGTGTCAGCAGCGTCACCAGCTGCCGTGGAGGTTAGGCAGGCTCTTCCCAGACCTCGGCATCCTCTTAGGTAGGCCTGGGTTAGAGGAAGAAATCTACTCTGGGCCCACATGAACTGGACAATCTAATCAAGCCCTACTAATCCCATTCTTGAAGATAAAAGTAAGCCAGTTTGTTCTGGGGGAAACTCCTTATAACAATACTTGAAGGATGACTGGAGTGTCAAATGATTTAGAAAAATGCAGTTATCATATATATATTTTTAATTTCCAGTGTATTCAAAGGCCACAGTAGAAAGACAGTCTGGCAACGGTGCAGGAAAAACGGAAATCACCCATGACTCTTGGGTAGGATTCTCTGGAGAACAGCTACCGCACAATTACCTGCTCACCCAGTCTCCTTCTTCCTTTCCTCATTCAGTTTGTCTCCATGACAGTGACACAGAGATACACACACAGAGAAAAGCAAGCAAACATTTGTAGCACAAAGTAAAATGTGCAAAGGAGCGCATCTAAACCATAGTTCTCATGCCCGCTCTACAGATATGGTTTCTGGGGGCACAAGATAATGACTTCCGAAGTGAAGCAATTATCTCTCATACTCCTGTGGATTCAAGTTCCAATTTGTGATGACATTCTTCCTCTAACTCTCTGACACACATACACTTCCCAAGGTCCCCCCTGTGGCACTGACCCCCCCTGTGGCAATGATCAAGTCCAATTTTTGGAGGCAACTTCGAAATACTGCTCACTCAGATGAGAAATGGGTGGAGCATAGAAATCAGCCTGAGGGCTCCCTTTACATGCATTACCCGTAACTGATGTTTTCTTCTCTCTCTCTTTTGATAATTAACAAGTTGTCATAGGAGTCGTTAAGACTTTGAGGCCGGGTGTGGTGGCTCATGTCTGTAATCCCACATTGTGGGAGGCTGAGGTGGGAGGACTGGGTAAGCCCAGGAGGTTGAGGCTACAGTGAGCTATCACTGTGCTACTGCACTCCAGCCTGGGTGATAGAGCAAGACCCTGTCTCTAAAAATAAAGCTAAAAGACTTTAATGAAAGCAAATTAGAGAAAGTAGGGAGAAATACTCAACTGAACAAGGGTGACTGACAGGCAGCAAGTTTATGGAGAAAGCACTCAAGGCCATTTTTTTTTTTTGAGATGGAGTCTCGCTCTGTCACCCAGGCTGGGCTGCGGTGGTGCAATCTCAACTCACTGCAACTTCCACCTGCTGGGTTCAAGTGATTCTTGCGCCTCAGCCTCCAGAGTAGCAGGGACCACCACACCCTGCTAATTTTTGTATTTTTTAGTAGAGATGGGGTTTCACTGTATTGGACAGTCTGGTCTTGAACTCCTGACCTCAGGTGATCTGCCTGCCTCAGCCTCCCAGAGTGCTGGGATTACAAGCATGAGCCACCACACCCTGCCCACTCAAGGCCTTTTTATGTGCTTGCTCTCCCTGGAGGCAAAGGGCACAGACCCCACACTCCTCAGCAGCCCATGCTTCCCCAAGGCGAGTTCTGTCTGGATGTTAGGAACTGGAGAGAATTCCACTGTGCCCTCTGCAGTAGGACCCAGTGACCATCTACATAATTCTCTGCCCCCCATGAACCTAGGTCAACAATGGACTTGCCTCTCCCTAATTCCAAAGTAATCACGAATGTCTGCAGCTGAACATTCTTATCAACTTTTGGGGCATGTTATTCAGTCTCAGAAATTTGTTTGAAAACATCAACATGGGCACGATTCACGGTCTAAATAAAAGCAATTCCATTCAGGTGATTGTTGTCACTGTTGATCTTATTAATCAGCACTATTATTGAGTATGAATGTAAAGGGAATTAGCAGACCATTCAGAGTAAATGTTCCCAACTTTTCTTAATAAAGTCTACGCTTGGTTTTCTCGAACTCTTTATAGTGTCTATGGATGAATGCAGGTATTAGTCTGTGGTCAGAAGGATTTGCATTATCCCCTCCTCCTTGGTGTAATTGTCCATTTGAGTTACAGGGCAAGGCAGACGGGAAGTGTGGCATCAATGCCCAGCTAGATCACAGGCCAGATAAAATTTTAGCATCATTGGGTAGACTCTTCTTTTTTTTTTTGAGATGGAGTCTTGCTCTGTCACCCAGGCTGGAGTGCAGTGGCATGATCTCAGTTCACTGCAACCTCTGCCTTCTGGATTCAAGCAATTCTCCTGCCTCAGCTTCCCAAGTAGCTGAGATTACAGTTTAGCCCACCACCATGCCAGGCTAAGTTTTGTATTCTTGTAAAGACGGGGTTTCACCATGTCGACCAGGCTGGTCTTAAACTCCTGACCTCCAGTAATCCACCCACCTCAGCCCCCCAAAGTGCTGGAATTACAGGAATGAGCCACAACACCCAGCCCAGTAGACTCTTTTAGAAGTGTCTATTTCCTTTTAGCAAGATCTGAATAAGGTGGGAGGGAGGGGGAGAGAGGGAAAGAGAGGCTCAGAGGCAGAGTAGTCAATGTCATGAGAAAGCTTAAGGCTTTTAAGCCTTAAGATGACACTAAAGGTGGAGGTTTCCTACACCTTAGAGCTTTTATCTTAAAGCCAGGCCACGTGACTGTAATTTGGAGCTATTAGCTAGAAGCAGCTTAGTAGGGAGGAATTCTTATTTACAACCAGATAAGTGCAGTATACAATTGGATCACACACATCTTGAAGCCACTTCCCCAGATTTATTATGCTTGCAATGATCTGTTGTAGACTCTCTGCATTTCTTTATAAAGAGCCCTAAGTGTGTCCTTAAGTAAATTGCCATCAAATATGATAAAGTCACATTCACATTACTCTCAAGAAGTCTAATATTCATTCTCTTTTTCTTTGATGCATAAAAATAAAACTATTTAATGAAATCCCCAAAGGAAAAGCTGTACATACACCGCCAACAAACACCCACCCAGCTCCAGGCAGGATGAGGAACCTACAGGGACTGTAGCAGGCTGCTCAAAGCACCCGCGGAATGGTGTGACTCTACCGGCGGAAGGAGACGGAGGTGGAATCAGACACCGGGTGATAAGCGCGCGCATACATCTCCACCTGTAAGCATCAACACACACACAGCACACACACTCAGAAGTTAGTCTGAATCATCACCAACACACAAGAAAGGCCCATGTACAAGAAAAGGTTTCCAAAGCATGTGAGCCTCCTATCCACTGGGACAATGCCATTTCTTCCCACCCAGTTACAACTGGAATTGCATCGTCACTCAGCGAGAAGGCAGGGATGTGAAAATGTCTTCTCAATGCAGTAACAGAGGTGGCACTTGTTTTAATAATGAGAAACGAACCAATTCTTAGGACTGTAACTCCCAGAGCATTGCCTGTGAATCCCGAGAGGACCTAGAAGGCTCCTCGGGCAGGGCAGAGAAGGATAGGAGAACAAGATTTTACATTTAGAGTCCCAAATATACCTTCTCACAGAAATCATGCTATAAATATTGGGTAGGGCCGGGCATGGTGGCTCACACCTGTAATCCCAGCACTTTGGGAGGCCAAAGTGGGCAGATCACCTGAGGTCAGCAGTTCAACACCACCCTGGCCAACACGGTGAAACCTCATCTATACTAAAAATACAAAAATTAGCTGGGTGTGGTGGCGGACACCTGTATTCCTAGCTACTGGGAAGGCTGAGGCAGGAGAATCACTTAAACCCGGGAGGTAGAGATTGCAGGGAGCTGAGGTCATGCCATTGCACTCCAGCGTGAGCAACAGAGCAAGACTGCATCTCAAAAGAAAAAAAAAGATTGGATATTAATTAAATCAAAAGAAAGCTAAAAGTTTATTTTAATTCTCTAAATTAATGAGGATTGGTGGATTAGTTAGGAATCTAATCAAATTTTATATTATTCCTGTGGGGTTGGGGAAAACTATTTCATACTCTAGGTAACATATTTACAAATCAACCACTGGAACACAATACATGTGTACTTTGGTGACTAATGAGGAGGGTCAGGGGATAGAGAAAGATGCTGCTGGTGGAGAGGGGGACTGTGCCCCGTGCCCCTGTGTGGGCAGTGAGAGCCAGCAGAAAGTTGTCACTTCCTGAAAATGTCACACGTGAAATTGCACCCTGGTTCCACCCTCCTGAGACCCTATGTGCAACACGATGTGCCTCCCCCGAGTCTTCCTGTTACACATCCCTTCACTTGCTCCCAGCTAAGGCTCTTCCTCAAAGATCCAGGTAAGCAACACTGCTTAGTTTATGTTAGGTTTATGCTGTTGTTGCTGTTTTTCCTTGTCCTTTGGGCTTCTTCTTTCCTCTGCACTTAGATTTCTCTGCACAAAAGCCATTCCCCAATGTTCTCATTGTTTTCAGTTTTCTGCCCGGCAGTGCGGCCCTGGGATAAGACCACAAGAAAAGGGGTAGACAGACCTCACTCTGGGACTTTACTTGGTAATAAAATCCGAATAGAGTGGGGGAAAAAGTGATGGCAACACCACTGAAAAAGCCAGAGGTGGTCTCTATGGTGGACCTAAGTCACGTAGGAAGTCCAGATGTGAGATCATTCTCTAAGCTGTTAGTAAGATTTGGAGCTTATTGGGTTTCAGTTCAGTAGTGTGGTCGGACAGCCTTGCAAAGAAAGTTTGATTTTGTTCCAACCTGTTTTATAGATAAGCACATCATTGGACAATGTCTGAAGATGACATCTAGCTTTTCAGTGGTCTGACTCATATTCACTGATATATATTGATCACTCACTATATACCAGGCGTTGAGGAGACAGTGATGAGTAATTCTGATCTTCAGAAGCTTGCAGTGAAAGAAGGAGAATGACACATCACTGGGTCAGTCAACCTCTATACACTGTGATGGGATCTACAGTAGACAAGGAAAAGCACAGAAGAGAAAATAACTTTCCCTAAAAGCGCTGGGGCCATCACAGAGGAAAAAGGATTTAAAGTGAGTCTCGAAGGATGGGCAGGACTTTGCCAAGCATATATAAGATGTGGAGATGAGAAAGAGACGGTACAATCTGGAAAAGGGAAAGAAATGCAGAGCAGGAGATAAAGTGGGCAGGGAGGAGGATCCAGGTCAAAAGAAAGTTCCAGACCCAGCTGGGATGATACCTTTAGCTCCCTACGCTCCACTATAGAATATTTTTACTAACTGAAGAATTAGAACTCAGCATTATACTTCTTGTTTAACCTGTCTATATTTTCCACTTATAGTGCTAAAATTATAACTCCTTTTCCATCACCACATGACTTGCAAGTAAACCATTTTGCCATGGAACTGCCTAGTTAGTTGCAAACTGCGGGAAGTGCCATCAGGAGGGAAGTCATCAAGAAGTACTAAGCATTAGAGTTGTGCTTCCTGAGACACCTGTAAGTGTGCTTATTCCTGCTAAGTCATCTGGCATCAACTTAAAAGCATAGGTTTTTCTGTTAATTGCGAAGTGGCAATCAGGCTGTGGGGAGCGACTGTGTGGAAGAGTTAGAGGGATTCAGGTCTCCTCCATTCCCCCAAAGACAGAAAGGACCTAATTAGAAACAAAGCTAATATAACATCTTTCCTGAGGAGCCTTCCTAAGGGGTGGTTTCTTTTGTTCTATTTCCATTTTTGTATATGTTAGTATTAGTCAGAGTCCACTAAAGTGCTGGATAGAAATGTCTCAAGGTAACATGTATTCGTGTGAAACATGTATACTTCTATTCTAAATGGGCTTCAACGAGCAGTTGCTTGAAAACAAAATGCTTAGTCTGAGATGCACACGCTTCGCGGACCCTCACCAACTGTCACAGAGGAATCGAATGATCCACCTGGATGCTTTCACTCTGGCACTTATGTACACTAAAGACCTGCTTTAAAATCATGATTTCATGTCAGCCTACTTTCAGAGACAGCATTGCATTTAAAGAAACAGAGGAATGAGAAGTACAAGATGGGCTTTGTAATAATAGTATTCTGAAGATGTGCTGTGCACATTTGCATAATTTTTATCATCAGACCAGCTAAGCCAGGACACTCCTATTTCCATTCCGCTTTTCCTCTCTTCATTGTTTCTCAACAGAGACTCATCACTGGCGTTTTTCTAAATCAATCTTACCTGATTTCCATTACCCCTTGTTGTTTTTGACAGAGGTTCACTAGATCTCAGAGTACGCTGGCTAAATATGACAGGCTGGCACTTTCAGAAATAACAGCTTTCCCATTTTCCTAATTAGAACAGCATCCTTGTACAGACTGCCCAGATGCACCTGCCTTTATGCAAACTCTGAAGGCAGATCATGTTGCCTTTTATTTGGTCAAAGATATTTTGTATAAAAACAGACGGATTGGAGTAAACCTGGTTCAAATGCATTTTCCTCATTCAAATACATTAAGATTATGGGCTTTTCTAGACAAATGGTTTCAGAGGAGTGTAGCCAACCACTGGGTATTCAGTAACTGATTAAGTAGAATGTCTATGATGTAAATCTCTTGTTTTCAATTTTCTCTCTCCTGATTTTTGCCCTTTCTACCACCTTACTGCAAAATTGCTATTCTACCAGAAGGCAGACAATACAAGAAAAAGGAGAGAAAACTGGTCAAGGTAAGCGATCTCACAGTTACCTGTTCTGTGTCCCCATCAACCATCAACCTTGATTATCTATAGTTGGCTTGAATGTAATTTAGGTCAGAAGTCAGCAAACCACACAACCCAAACCACAGTCAGCAAATCCACAACCCAAACCTGACCCACCAACTGCTTTCTGTAAATACATTTTTACTGGCACACAGCCATGCTTCATTCATGTATATATCATCAATGGCTGCCTTTGTACCATAACAGCAGAGTTGAGGAGTGGCAACAGAAACGGTATGGCCAGCAGAGTCTAAACACTTACTTTCTGGTTCTTCACGGAAGAACTTTGCCAACTCCTCTCTTGGGTGCTTAGGCTAATACGTTCCGCTTCTTAGAGCGTAGTTTGACTAAAGCAAAGGTCTCACATTCTCTAGTTCATAAGCCTGGATTTCTACTGGCCACACATAGGAACACTGTAAATTTTAAAAGCACCCTAAGTCATCGGAGAAGTACAAGAAGATATTTTGGAAAGGATACTTTCAAGTACAAGTACAAGAAAACCCTAAATCAACTGGCTTGAGGAAATGATTTCCTCATACAACAAATGGAGAGGGAATTTAGCTCGTGGGTTTTTTTGTTAGTGGTTTGGAAGTCTAACAAATACTCAGCCTCTTTTTATCTCTCTGGGCAGCTGGTTTGTGCTTCCGGCTAACTCTCCATATAGCCCTGTGATGGTTGCCAGAGTTCTCGTCATCTCAGGCAGATACAACAGTGTCCACAAGCAACAGAACAATCATCTTTCCTTGTGTCTATTTTTAAGGTTGAGGAAAATCATTCCTGGAACTCCCACTCCCCCACCTCAGTTGACTTCTGCAATTCAGTAGCCAGAATAGCACGACTGACCCATGGATTAAACCAATGACTGACAGGGAGGCAAAGGCCACAGCTTACTCCAACCATAATACCACCCATGGTGCTAAGTGGATGTCTTTCTCCCTGGAAACTAATAGATTAGCTGAAATGGGTGGATATTTGAACAAAATTGGAGCTCTGCCAGAAGGAAAAGAAGAAGAGCATGGATGTTGAATAAGCAGCCAAGAATGTCTAATACAGGGTGGCACGAATCCCATTTCCTTTTTAGAAGAATAATTCAAAAGGTGTGTCCAATTAGTGAAGAACAAGTTATGCTCCATGCATAAAGTATACAACTTTTATATACAGTAGAGAACACCTTCTATTTTAGAACTGAAACAATTTTATGAACTATCACTCTCAACATTTTATCTCTCTTGATCTTAAGAGGTTAAGACAAGATAAAAATCCCTTCAAGGGCTGAGATACAAAAACCATTATTAATTCAAAACCTAAAATAAAGAAATGCTAAGTATTTGAATAACATTTTATTTATTTTTTATAAGCTGAATTTTTATGCAAAGGATATGAGCTAGGCTTTAAAAAAATAACAAAATACCAAAAGAGGTAGTTATGGGATTGGTGCTAGGGGAAAATAAAGATAGAAAAATATTAAAGACAAGAGGAGCATGCAGAAACACAAATCATATATTCCTGGAGAGTTAAGAGCTGCCTAAGAATTACTCTCTGTGATTTGAAACAAGAAGGAAAACACTTTAAGTTATAAAACTGACAATGTCTTTAAAATAAAATTACAATAATGGTTTACAGGAGGCATAGCTTTGCTCGATATTAAAACTTAAGATAAATTTCACTCATATTTCCTCATAAGGAGGACACTGCAATAAATATTATTCTCAGCATCAAGGTCTTAAAGGCTGGTATATTAAAGTGATGCCAACCACTGAAACAAACAAACTTTAATACTTCAGTGCCTTATCGCAGGAAAAATTTATTTCTTGATCATGTAACATCCTGTGCTGGTGGCCAGAATGTTTCTATCTTGCGGGTCCACCTGTCTCCCGGGACTCAACGCCCTCTGTATTCAGCTACAGCAGTTTCCCAACCTGAGCACCACTGGCATTTCAGAACGCATGATGCTTTGTTGTGGAGGGCCGTTGTGTGCCATTGTAGGATGTCGAGAAGTATCGCTGACTACCACTAACTAGACACCAGAAGCACAACAATCAAAAATGCCTCCTCCTCCTACTGCCGAATGTCTCCTGGGAGACAAAATTGCCTCTGGTTGAGAACCCCTGAATTAGAGAATGGGGAAAGAGAAAGTCGAGAAGGCACATCTGGTTTTATTAAAATGTAATTCACACATGCACACACAAATACTTGGATCTTAAGTGTTGAGTTCAATGAGTTTTGACAATTGTTACACCTGTGTAATAACTATTCAGAAGAAGACGCCAACCATTGTTTTACCTAGAACGTTCCCTACTGCTCATGTGTAGCCAACCCACCATTCCCCCACAGGCAAACACTTCCTGATTTTTCTCACCATAGACTAGTTTGGTTTATTATTGGACCTCATATGAATGGAATTATACAATATGCGCTCTTTTGTGTTTGGCTTGTAGCACACAATGTCGTGAAACTTAACCATGTTTTTACCTGAATCAGTAGTTCTTTCCTTCCTATTGAGGAACAGTATTCTGATGCATGAATACGTCACAAATTTGTTTCTTTGTTCAACTGTTTTACATGTTCTTTTTAAACAATTTGACCTAAAAGTGATGTGTTTCACTTCTGTTCAGATTCCACTGATGAGAACTAGTATCATGACCCACCTAATTGTAAGGAGGGCTGGGAAATGATGTCTTTTGCAGGTAAGACACTTGTCAGCAACAATTCTCTGTACTCTGGGAGGCAGGGTACAAATCTTCTGAAGGACAGTTAATTATCTCTGTCATAGCTAGTATCCAAATGGGAGGTCTGTGTATTGTTCTAATCTTTAGGCTAGAAGAGCTAAGTGAAAGCTGTGGGGGTATTCATGAACATACATAGTATGTTTTGAAATGCAGTCTGAAGCATTATCATTTATTTACACATTTTACCATTAACCATGTCAAATAGCAAAGCAAAATCATATTTCAAGTAGCTATCCACATGTTCTAAGTAGATACTAAATAATCAACCAATATCCAAAGCAACAAATAATTTTTAGTTAATGCATATTCGTGCTTTCTTTGTATATTCCTTTCTTTTTTTTGCAAAGGAGTCTCGCTCTGTCACCAGGCTGGAGTGCAGTGGCTCACTCACTGAACCTCCGCCTCCCGAGTTCAAGTGATTTTCCTGCCTCAGCCTCCCGAGTAGCTGGGACTACAGGCACACACCAACACATCTAGCTAATTTTTATATTTTTAGTAGAGAAGGGGTTTCACCATGTTGGCCAGGATGGTCTCGATCTCTTGACCTCATGATCCTGCCATCTCGGCCTCCCAAAGTGCTTGGAGTACAGGCGTGAGCCACTGGGCCCATTTGTATATTTCTTTCTTGAAGGCTCATTATTAAAAAAAACAAATTATTTGGCATTGATTAAAACATGGTTGATCAGGTATAAACAATATGTCTGAGTAACCATAATTATGTTTAAAATCTGCAAACCTGTGATTCACAGAAGGCTTCACTTGAATTTCACGTGAGTATATTATGTTTTTTTTTATTGCATTTTAGGTTTTGGGGTACATGTGAAGAACATGCAAAATTGTTGCATAGGTACACACATGGCAGTGTGATTTGCTGCCTTCCTCTCCATCACCTATATCTGGCATTTCTCCCCATACTATCTCTCCCCAACTCCCCACCCCTGCCCCCCCCACTGTCCCTCCCCATCCCCCCCCCAACAGACCCCAGTGTGTGATGCTAAACTAAAAAGAAAACAGATAATCCATAATAATAGAAATGTAAATGAAACATTTATCACAATTATCCATGAATGGAAGCCCACAGTCATGAATTCATGAGTATTTTTAGAGTAAAATTTTTCCCAGTCCCTTTAAAAGGGTTGGCATCCTAAAAACACATTGTGAAAACAGTTGTCTTTCCTGCTTGAATAATGCTGAAAGATGAAAGAGACCAGCATTCTTTGCTTTACTTTTACTAGTGATTTCACATATATAAGAACATGATAAAAATACATAACAGGAAAACTATGATTGAAGATGAATTGATATAAATCTATCCCTCATTTGGAAATATAAGCATATCTGTTGGGATTCCATCATATAAAAATAGAGATTTTATTTATAAACGTGCATGAATGTGCTGTCATATCATGAACCTTTTTTTATTTGCCTAATCTAACACATTCACAATACTTTATCCCTCTAACATACTTAATTTATACTCATTTTATATTCTGTGTATGTGGGTTCTTACGAGTGTTCCCAACCTGTGTTCCCCGGAAGGATTCAGACCTAAATGTGTGTCTGAGTGGGACTGACATGAGCCTGGTGGGGATCTCAGAAGGCTCTAAAGAAACCCTGGGAAGACAACCCCCTTCAAAGAAGAGCAAGCCAATCTGGCTGTAAGCAAGATTTGGCTGTCCTCTATACTTTTACCTTAAAAATCTGAGCACAGTTAAAGGGAGTTGCCACCCTTTTTTAAGAGCCCTGAATTCATCTTTGCAGGCGGACAGTTATCTCAGGGGGTTCAGTGAGTAGAACAGACCCATTCTTGGTCTTTCATTAAGTTCTACATTTTAAAAAGTCAGAGCAAGCGTAACTGCATCTAATTTGCAATGCTTGCCTAATCACAATGTTAATTCACAGGACTTGTGTTAATAATATTATGTACTTCAAAGTGAATCCTGTATATTCTACAGAATTAACTAGAGTTGTTCAGGGGCCTGTTAACAAGTTGCTGAAATGCAGAAGCTTTTGGGTTTGTTGAGCAGTCATAGCCTATTACAAGTTGTGTCAAGACAATTTCAGGGACAGGCCAACGAGAATCGCTGTTCTTGGTAGAGCCTTAGGCACTGCTTTCAGATTTCATTAAGAATGACATATGCAGAGATTCCAGATAACTACTATAGGTGGGCTCCAGTTTAAGAAATATTAGTTGTGAAAGGCAGCCTTAGAACACGTCTAACTTAGCAAAAATAATGAGTTTCCTATTTATGCAACAACTCTCATTCATTCATTCAACAAATGTTTCCTGACCCTTGCCATGAATCCCCTATTCCAGGAGTGCTCTGAGTAAGACACATCCTTTCCCTGAAGGAGGTGATACCTTGGAGGTAGATATTAATAATTAGCTACATCCAGAGGTGATCTGTAAAAACAAGATACTATGAACACCAAAATCATGGAGACACTATTTCCAGCAAGAAATTCAAGGAGAGGGGTGGGCGCAGTGGCTCAAGCCTGTAATCCCAGCACTGTGGGAGGCCAAGGTGGGCGGATCACAAAGTCAAGAGATCGAGACCATCCTGGCCAACATGGTGAAACCCCATCTCTACTAAAAATATAAAAAATAATTAGCTGGGCGTGGTGGCGCACGCCTGTAGTCCCAGCTACCCGGGAGGCTGAGGCAGGAGAATTGCTTGAACCCAGCAGGTGGAGGTTGCAGTGAGCTGAGATCGCGCCACTGCACTCCAGCCTGGTGCCTGGCGACAGAGCAAGACTCTGTCTCAAAAAAAAAAAAAAAAACAAAAAGAAAAGAAATTCAAGGAGAGTTCCACAGGGAAGACAGTTCCCAGCTGAGACTCACCAACCCAAACACCCATCGATGATAGACTGGACAGGGAAAATGTGGCACATATACACCATGGAATATTATGCAGCCATCAAAAATGATGAGTTTGTGTCCTTTGTAGGAACATGGATGAACCTGGAAACCATCATTCTCAGCAAACTGACACAAGAACAGAAAATCAAACACCGCATGTTCTCACTCATAGGTGGGTGTTGAACAATGAGAACACATGGAGACAGGGAAGATAGCAGGATTTTAACCACTGGTGATTGCAAGTAGGAAAGATGAACAATGCTTAAAGGAATGAGGATACGAAGCTACAAGCCATGCATTGGATATGGCAAAAGGATCTACTTGTCTAGGTATGGATTTTGAATAAGAGAGTGTCAGCTGGAAAGAGAATCATAAAGGTAAGCTGGAGCTGTATTAATAAGAGCCATAAATGCTAGGATAAGAAATGCGTGAGAAAGTTGTTAGGCAATCAGGAACCACTAAGCTTTCTACAAAGAGAAAAACGAGGACTAGTATTGATTGAACGACAGAATCCTTCACAGATGCTAAGGATCTTCTAAATGGAAAGAAGATACAGAGCAGCAATATCAAATAAAAATATGCCACCACAGTGTGCGGAGAAGTGATGGTGGCCCAACCCCGTGTAGTTATACACGCAATCGACTCAAACAATAATGTCCCCTGTTGCTGTTGCCTGGAGGAGGCTTAATTGTACTACTCAAGAAGTGTCACGGAGCTTCCCAAATAGAGAATATATTTTAAGTTTGGGCTCTGTTGGGAAGAACAGGAGGCTCTTCTTCCCAAAAGAGCTTTTCGATGGCCCCTCATCATCCTTGGTGTTACAGAAGATAAGGTGAAAAGCAAGATTAGAGGGATAGAAATAGTGCTGTGATGTCACCACCAAGGCTAAGAGAACAGTCTTCAGAGAAATACTTTGCAGAAGACCAAACCAAAATCGAGTTATTGATAAGGGCTGGAGCAAGTCATGGGCATTCCAGAGTCATCTAGACTTTGGGGTAAGAACACCACAAACCTCAGAGAGACAAGATCAGCTCAGAAATCATTCCCCTGGAGTTAACTTGTAAAGGTTACTCATCAGTTCTTTAGTAAAGAGGACCTAGATCCTGCTACAGAAACCCATGTCTCTTCTTGTGTTTAGCTGCACATAAGGCTGTAAGGAAACCAAATATCGCTCCTAGTGGAGGGTGAATGTGATCATTCACAGTGTATCCTGTTGTCAGTTCTACAAGGTGCCAAAAGAACTAATCTCTCTAAGTATATGTAAATGACCTAGATGTAGAAGACCCTTCTGAAATTTAAAGTTAGGGATCCTGTGTCCAGAGAATGTCGTATTAGGAGGCAGGGCAAAAAAAAAAGGATGTATTATTGGAGAGTTCCATGTCTCTAAGGCTGATGGTACTAGAACAGGTTACACTTTGCAATAGCTTCAAGAACAGTAAGTTATGGCTTTGGGCTTGGATACGTGAAGAAGAGGAGCCTAGCATTTCAGTGTTTCCACTGGGTGATTAGGAGAACAGTGTTACTCCCTGTCAGACAATAGCAGTGAATGGGGAAATTATTTGGGTGAGATGAAGATTTCAGTTGAAAACATGTTGCATCGGGATGGGAAATCCAGAGCAAGATGCAGAATATCAGGAAAACAGGATCAGAAGAAAGGTCAGGGCACAAGATCGGGCACTTTTCAAAATAAAATACAAAACCCCCAATAAGAAACTTATTCTTAAAGCAAATTATCATTTTGCATACAACTTTCCAGAACTACCTCAAAAGTTTAAAGTGAGGTATATCTTTAATTATCTTAATATTATATTTGGTATTAAATAAAAGCTTATTTTACATAATTTCAGAATAAGGAGAAACAAAACTCTTTTTAACAAATTTTTTATATATACTTAAGTTCTGAGATACATGTACAGAACATTCAGGTTTGTTACATAGGTATACACGTACCATGGTGGTTTGCTGCACCCATCAACCCATCATCTACATTAGGTATTTCTCCTAATGCTATATCCCTTCCCTAGCCCTCCACGCCCCTTGACAGGCCCCGGTGTGTGATGTTCCTCTCCATGTGTCCATGTGTTCTCATTGTTCAACTCCCACTTATGAGTGAGAACATGTGGTGTTTGGTTTTCTGTTCTTGTGTCAGTTTGCTGAGAATGATGGTTTCCAGCTTCAGCCATGTCTCTGCAAAGGACATGAACTTATCCTTTTTTATGGCTGCATAGTATTCCATGGTGTATATGTGCCACATTTTCTTATCCAGTCTATCATTGATGGGCATTTGGGTTGGTTCCAAGTCTTTGCTATTGTGAACAATGCTGCAATAAACATATGTGTGCATGTGTCAACAATAGTCTTTTTAAGAAATTGTAAAGCTCTGATTTGTCTCCCATTCTTTTAGTCAATATGCTTATTGAAAGAATATTATCATAAAAATGTATGATATAACAATTGCTAATAATTTGTTCTTTAATAGACACCTAGATACTGGCATCTCATATTTAAAACATTCTCCCTTTTAAGTGTGTTCTGATATAAATTTTGAGCCATAATTTACAAAACATTATAGGTGTTAGGAACACAGCACCGAATCCTAATTCCAAGAGTTCATACATGGAGTTAATATATCCCTGTCCCATGCATTTCTCTTCCGGATTGTCCCTCAGATGTGCAGACTCTTGGAATCCATCAGTTCAAGTAACCCTGGCCCACAGAATTTAGATGGCAGGTTCACAGGGCAAGACAGTCATCCAGCTGCCTCCTACAGATGGCTGTTAGTACAATTGTTTTCCACTTCCACACTCCAATCAAAACCAAAACAAAAAACACCTAGACCAACTCTTGAAACCAAGAAAGTATTACTTTACCCTCTCAGTAGCATGTCAGCTTCACAAAGCAGGGACTTTGGTCTTTTTGTCGCTGGATCCTCCATGCCTAGAACCATGTCTGGCACATGGTAGGTATTCAGTAAATATTTGCCGAAGCAATCAACCGATAAACATCAGCGTAAAATTTTTATTTCTCAACAAGCACACGTTTGGCATTTTAGAGGGGACTAGTCTTACTGATGAAATATTGCCCTGCAAATTGGAGGACGTTTGGCATGGCCGGCCCCTCCTGCTAAGTACCTGTAACACCCCACTGCAACAATAAAAGCACGCTGGCACATTTTCAAATGGCCCTTAAGAGGAGTCATGGGCCCCAGTTTTAAGATGCAGTGTGTGAAACGTGTAATGTATTGTTGGTATCTGCATGTGAACCACAGTCGACTTCATGAGACTACAAAATAAAAGAAAACAAAGTCAGGAGGATTTGAGTGTAAACTTAGATTTCCTTGTGAAGAGAGTGCCCTGTGTCCTAGGTGAAAGATTTTGGAGATGGAAAAGTACCACCGAGTGGAGACAGAGAGAGGAGAAGCAGCCTGTCGGCATGCTTTAACATTCTGGAAGACCCTGGTAATCATCTGTCTCTCATTAAAAACACCCATCAGTCTCTTCTCCCAACTCTGTAGAAACCATCTCCAGGTTTAAAATGAATGTCAAAGGGAAAGTACAAGTCACCTTATATTTAACAGCAACTATTCCAGAACACCACCATCCCATAAAACTACTTGAGGCTATTTTCAAGGTTACTGGAGGCCAACCTTGAAAATCTCCTAACAAAAAAAAAAAAAAAAATGAATTTGTCCAAAAATTTAAAAATCTCTAAAGATAAAAATGTAGAAATTAAATGTTTTGGCCAGGTGCGGTGGCTGATGCCTGTAATCCCAGCACACTGGGAGGCCGAGGCAGGGGGGATCACCTGAGGTCAGGAGTTCGAGACCAGCTTGACCAACATAGAGAAACCTCGTCTCTGCTAAAAATACAAAATTAGGCAGGCGTGGTGGCGCATGCCTGTAATCCCAGCTACTCGGGAGCCTGAGGTAGGAGAATCGCTTGAACCCAGGAGGTAGAAGTTGTGGTGAGCCGAGATCGTGACACTGTACTCCAGCCTGGGCAACAACAGCGAACATCTCAAAAAATAATAAATAAATAAATAAATAAATAAATATTTTGCAATAATGTTCTCTTGCTTGAATTTTTCAATAAATATTTATTGCTTCATAACAAAATGAGTGTGTACCAATTTTAAATGCACACTAAGCATATCATAGGGGCTCTATATCAATTTTTATTGCGAATAATACAAAGAAAAGGGATCTAAAGATTACAGACCCTGTTGAGTTTGATGCTTGAAGAACATACGCTATTTCACACTCTTTGTTGGGGGGACGCCCATGTCTAGATGACTAAAATGGCTGGAGTGAGACACAGCTGACTCAGCTTTTTACTGACTGAGCACGTGATAATTTGAATTGCCCACCAAACCTCATGCTCTAGGCAGAAACTCTGCCTTATCGTTGCTCAGAACTCCAGATTTAATATATAACATCAAAACAGTCAACCTGTGTGAATGAAGCAATAAGGAGGAATCTTGGTGGTGATAAATCTAAAGTAAGATACAAGATGCCCACCACTTAAGCATAGGGCTGATATATTGGAGTTTAATACATATTTGTTGAATAAAGGAATAAAAGACATGACTATAGTCACATAAGAAATTTAAATTATATTATACTCAATATTTTCTGTTTATAGGATAAGATAAGGTGCTATATGTTTTATAAGGATTTCCACCCTTATAAAATGAGCACTATTCATTTTCGTGCTCATAGAGTCATAGCCAGTTATTTGAAAAACATACTTATGTAGAATAGTCCATTTTCAGACAGTGCCAGATGTTTTTAAAAGCATGACTAAAATACAGGATATAAGTTAGAAACTGGATCTAAAAAATATTTGAGAGCTGGTTTCAGGAATTTAACCCATCGTAAAGCCTGAGGAAGCAGGTTTTGTGTTACAGTCGCTTTTCAGTTTCCTCCCGGAAGGGACATTCCTTTAGCCGGCAATCACAATTTGCTAAGCATGGTGTTCAGTGTATTCGATAGTCTCTGTAAAGCAGTGAGTTCAGTGTCTCACTATTAAGGTCTGTAAACAAAGACATACGGACGTTTAACCGCAGGACCCACCACAACACACAGAGTCCCAGAACAGCATGTCTGGATGGGTGCTTGGGAAGCATCTTCCTTTTCCAGAAAAAGAAACAGGCATGGGGAGTGGGAGTGACTTCTCCCAGGGCACACAGTGAAGTGGTAGCTGAGACGAAGCTGGAAATTAGATCTTTCGAATTCGGTCTTCTTAGAAGCTAAGAATCCAAGACAGATTATTAAGGAACACAGATAAGTAAATGTATCAGTAGATGTAGTCATGCCACAGGGCAGAGCAGGAGAAACACTGTATAAAGTCCACCGATGCTATCCAGACCTACAGCCCATTGAAGGGATCAGGAAGACTGACCAACCTCACCTGATCTCCTAGGAATCTTTCAACCACAATGGCCTCGGGAATACCGAGAAGGAAAACCATGAAAGGAGTCCATTTTTTTGACTGGGGGCCTGAGTCCAGGAAACCATATAAAGTTGGTAAAAATGACGATGACTCCTGTAACCTTTCCAGACTGCTGCAAACAGCCCCCCAGGAAAACGCATAGAAGGTGGAGGAGGACCCGACCCTGTTGGCCATACCAATATCAAGGACCAAACGTCAGTCAGGAAATGGCAGCACTTCCCCTCAAATTTGGATATTGCCCAGAACCCTTGCTTTCTTGGAATGCTATGTTTTGTTTTGTTTTTTTTTTGAGACAGAGTCTCACTCCCTCACCAGGCGCCAGGCTGCAGCGCAGTGGTGTAACCTCCGCTCACTACAACCTCTGCCTCCCGGGTTCAAGCAATTCTCCTGCCTCAGCCCCCCGAGTAGCTGGGACTACAGGTGCATGCCACCTTGCCAAGCTAATTTTTTTGTATTTTTAGTAGAGACGGGGTTTCACCATGTTGGCCAGGATGGTCTCGATCTCTTGACCTCGTGATCTGCCCGCCTCGGCCTCCCAAAGTGCTGGGATTACAGGCGTGAGCCATCGTGCCCAGCCTCCTGGAATGCTATTTTTATACCTTTCAGCAGTAAGGTCTACCTCACAGTCTCAAGTGGCATCTCATGATTCTCATTCATTCAGTGAATATTTACAGACCACCCACTATAAGAAAAGTATGGTACAAGCACTTGGAGGTGCAAAATGAAGAGGCATCATGGCTGCCCAACAGAAACAACTGTCAAAAAAAAGTGTTGGAAGGACTGTAAGAGTACATGACAAAAGGAGTTAAGGGAGGCAGTCCACAAGCAGAGGGAGTGATTGGAGGTAAACTATGAGCAGAGAAAACTTGTGAAGTAATGGGTTTTGCAGTAGAGAACAGTCCTCTGGCAGTCTGTGAGGATAGGCAGGAGGGAAGCAAAGCGGGATGTGAAAACCAGTGAGAGTGAGTGGAGGAATCAGAGATCAGGGGTTAAGCAGATAACAACAGAGAGGACATACTCATGGACTGAAAATAGGGGTTACAAATAGAACGACTCTAGCCTAGCAGCTGGGCAGGCTCATTGACTAAGACTGGAACTACGAGGACTAGAGGTAGCTCTGATTGGACATAAGCAGTGCCTAAGCAACTTCCAGATGGAAAGATTCATGAGGCATTTGGGCACGGAGGTCTAGAAGTGAGCAGGAGGTCTTAAGGTCAGCAGGCAGAATGGCAATTGAAGCCACTGCAGTGAATAAAACAACACAGAGAACACATTTAGAGCAGGCTTGTTCAACCCGTGGCCCAGGATGGTTTTGAATGTGGCCCAACACAAATTTGTAAACTTTCTTAAAACATGATGAGATTTTTTTTTTAGCTCATCAGCTATCGTCAGTGTAGTTTATGTATGGTCCAAGACAATTCTTCTCCTTCCAATGTGGCCTAAGGAAACCAAAAGATTGGATACCCCCTGATTTAAAGAGAGGAAGGACGGGGAGGCCAGGATGAGATCTTTGGGTGGATCAGAATTTGAAAGAGGAACAGCAGAAGGCAAGCCAGCCACAGAGAATGAAGTGGCCAGAAACAGAAGGAAAATGAGGAGGAAGAAGAGTGGTTAAATCCAAGAGGGAAAAAATGAGGTGGTTTTTTTAAATAATACATGAGTAGTTGTTGGTATATTCTCAGGCAAGGTGAGAAAAGAACTAAAATGGCCTAGTGGCATGGTCATTACCAAGGCATCAGTAACCTCGGCCAGTGTTTCAGAGGTGCCCGTAGCCATGTGAGCAGGAGGTAAATGAGATGAGAAGCCTGCATAAACTTGCTCAAGGAAAGGAACTGAAGTTTCGGGGAGGTCTGATTATATATACATATAGTGGAAAATGGCATGAAATATCAAGCCTGAAATTTTCAGACCATGTGAAGCAAGTTATTTCATCTGTCTTATCCTCTGCTTAGTTTTTTCTTAATGAAGAGAATAATAGTACCCACATCAAAGAGTTCCGTGAAGCAATGCATGGGAAGCATTGAACTTAGAGCCCACCGCAGGCACTTGGTCATGTTAATAAGTAATATGACTGCCATCCCTGCTACTACAGCTAAGACACTGAGGATGCTGGCAAAAGACTGGCCAGAAGGAGAGCTGAGAAAGAGAAGGAAAGAGGTCAGTATTGGATGGGTTGGAAGAAAAGCAGGAAGGGACGGGAGATAATGGATGGGGTAAAGAGAATGAGTCCCAAGAATCAGGAGGTGGAGAATTAAATGAGAAGGAGGTTCTGATTAGAAGTCTGTATATTGCAAATTAATACAGAAGAGGTACCAGGTGTTAACAAAGGAATAAGACTCTGGAACTGGGGAGTTGGATCGCAATGGAGACAAAGAGAATTCACGCATTATTAAGAAACAAACATTTATTGAGAAAATGACTACGCTTTGCTTGGGAAGCTGGAGACACACCTTGGACAAAGTTCAGACCCTGCCACAGAGCTCTGAGATTAGAAGGCGGGGTACCTTGTCCCCATGGGAGGTGAAAGTTGTGCAAGGTGGTGGCTGGACCGCAGGAAGGTTACTGATTCAGGGATCGAAGAGCATAAAGAGTAAAACCACAGATTACAGCAAAACGAGAGCTATCAGGATATCTGTGGATAAAATGAAACTTCAAGTACAGGGGATGGTTTTGCACTGAGTAAAACCACGCAAGAAGCAAGGCAGAAGCAGGAATGTGCTAACACTGCCTGTAGTGTCCACAGCAAAGGAAGCCAGTAGCCTCCGCTCCTACAGATGGCGGCAGGAAAGTCCTGGCGTGAGGAGAGGGGAACCAAGTGTTCCGTTCCTGAGAGGAGGTGGAGGATGCGCCCTGTGAAAAGGTTGAGTATGAAAGGCTGTGGCCCCTGTCGACATTTAATCCATTAGACACTGGCACAAGCGTCCAGGTGCTTTCCAGGACCCATAAAACAGACTTTTAAAAAATGTCTCCAAAATATGAAAAGAAAATCTCAAAAATTGCTATTGCTAAATGTTTAATCAAATGTATACAAAACGTATCGTGAGTCAACTTCATTAATTGTGAAATTTAGTGCTCATAAAAATTTCACGGCATTTAGAAAACAATTTGTATGTTAGATTTTCCCACTTTGCTAGAACCCCTACGTAAGCACATTGGTTGTCAAGAAATTGCATTAAGTTGTAAATTAAATTAAGTTCTCAAAATTTAAAAGACTTAAAAAACAAAATTAGAATAATTTTTTCAAGTTTTTATATAAAAATGTATTTAATGTGGAATGTGGGTGAATGTTAATACATTTGATACAGCATTGGAGAAGCTTCCAGGAGCCTCCGAAAAGTTTTTTTTTTTTCTTTTTTTTTTTTGAGACGGAGTCTTGCTCTGTTGCCAGGCTGGAGCACAGTGGCAGTCTCTGCTCACTGCAGCCTCCGCCTCCCGAGTTCAAGTGATTCTTCCACCTCAGCCTCCCAAGTAGCTGGGACTACAGGCACGTGCCACCATGCCCAGCTAATTTTTGACTCAGTCACATGGGCAGAACTGAGGAGGAAGAATACCCAAAAGGAGTCAAGGCAACAGAAGAAACCTTAGCTTCTCATCAAGGAGCAAATCAGAACCTTCTTGCAACTTTCACGCTGTCTCCAGCTCAGGGATTCTTGACCTATGGGTGCCTTGGATGCCCTTAGCAACCTGGTGAAGTCTGAAGACCCGTTTTCAAGATAACCTTTTTGGGTTTTTTTTTTTTTTGGAATCTCCCCCTCCTGAGAGAAGAGAATATTAAAATGTGCAAGAGATTGATAGGAGATCACAAACTTAATTCTGGAAATTCTTAAATTTAGGACTCTAAAAAGTAATAAAATTGTCTATTTCAGTTGCAGCAGTACAATTGACACAGGAAAAAAAAGAGTTGACATAAGCCACTTACTCACTAGGTACCTGCTTAATCTCTTTGCATTTCAGGTTTGTTTTTTGTTTGTTTTGTTCTGTTTTTTGTGTTTTAAGTTCTGGGATACACGTACAGAACATGCAGGTTTCTTACATGGTATACATGTACCATGGTGGTTTGCTGCACCTATCAACCTGTCATCTAGGTTTTAAGCCCCACATGCATTAGGTATATATCCTAATGCTCTCCCTCCCCCTCGCCTTGTACCCCCTGACAAGCCCCAGTGTGTGATGTTCCCCCTCCCTGTGTCCAGGTGTTCACATTGTTGAATTCCCACTAGTGAGAACATGTGGTGTTTGGTTTTCTGTTCCTGTGTTAGTTTGCTGAGAATGATGGTTTCCAGCTTCATCCATGTCCTTGCAAACATTATGAACTCATTCTTTTTTATGGCTGCATAGTATTCCACAGTGTACATATGCCACATTTTTTTTATCCAGTCTATCATTGGTGGGCATCTGGGTTGGTTCCAAGTCTTTGCTATTGTGAATAGTGCTGCAATAAACATACGTGTGCATGTGTCTTTATAGTAGGATGATTTATAATCCTTTGGGTATGTACCCAGTAATGGGAGTGCTGGGTCAAATGGTATTTCTGGTTCTAGATCCTTGAGGAATCAGCCACACTGTCTTCCACCACGGTTGAACTAATTTACACTCCTACCAACAGCGTAAAAGCGTTCCTATTTCTCCACGTCCTCTCCAGCATCTGTTGTTTCCCAGTTTTTTAATGATCACTATTCTAACTGGTGTGAGATGATATCTCATTGTGGTTTTGATTTGCACAAAATAACATTTTAAAATACTTAAAGCAAAATTCACAGGATCACAATCTATTGAAATGCAACCATCAAAATATGCAATGCTTGTATGATAACAGATAGAGTAACAATATGCTTCTTTATAAAATAACAAAATCTAGTTTCATTTCATAGTAGTGATATTTCAAGATATCTTCAACAACAGTAATATGATTTTAAAATATTGGTTTTCATTGGTGTCAGAAACTGCTAGTATTACTGTGAGTTGTTACTCACATTTATAATTGAAATAAATCCTAACGTTCAAGAGATTGGTGCAGATAAAGATGCAATTTTTTTCCCATCTAAGTTCACAGACCTCTAGGACTGTGCACACAGCAGTTTATGCAGCCTTGTGAAAAATCTGTGTGCTCTAACTCCTTACGCATAAAACGAACCAACTGGGGGGCCAGTGTTGAAGGACTGAGATGCTGCAGGAGAAATGTGCAAACTGATTGTATAGGTACCTCAAATTCAAAGGTGCTCCCTCCAATTTTCATTTCCTCCCTCTAATCTACTTTATACATTCTTGAAGAATCTATTTCAGTTGGTGTTATCTCCTTTAACAAAAATGTATTTGAACAGTACTAATCTTTGATAATACACATGCACACGCACACAAAACACACACACACACACACACACACACACAAACACACAGCTGTCTCAAAGTTAGAAGACAATTTCACAAACTGCAGAAAAAACACAAAGAAAAATATAAAAGTCAATAATTAAGGAAAAATAACAATGGAATATTTGGAAGAGGTTGTGAAGGTTTAAAAAAGACATTGGCCAGGCATGGTGGCTCATGCCTGTAATCCTAGCACTTTGGGAGGTCGAGGTGGGTGGATCATCTGAGGTCAGGAGTTCAAGACCAGACTGGCAAACATAGTGAAACCCCGTCTCTACTAAAAAAATACAAAAATTAGTTGGGTGTGGTGGCGGGCACCTATAATCCCAGCTACTTGAGAGGCTGAGGCAGGAGAATCACTTAAACAGGGGGACGGAGGTTGCAGTGAGCCGAGATCACACCACTTCACTCCAGCATGGGTGAAAAGCAAAACTCCATCTCAAAAAAAAAAAAAAAAAGACATAAACATAGGAAATGATAATCTTGCTAGTAATTTGTGTTAATGAAAGAAATTGTATTTTTGCCTATAATTTATAAAGATTAAAAATATTAGTAATATCCAGTATTATATTAATAATACCATTTGTGAAAATGAGGTAAAGTGGAGAGACTTTCCCATGTTGGTGTTGGGAATATCAATCAGTCCCACTTTTCTGAAGGGCAGCCTGGCTACACAGGTCAAAGGCTATGAAATGTGCATGCATTGAAATGTGGCAACGCTAAGTGTCAGAATGTCTCTATGTAAGTACCTGTACCAGTGGACAAAAATAATAGTGAAATGTTGAAAACAAGGTAAATTTTCAATTTTAAGAAATTGGTTAAATATATTACAAAATATTAATATAACACTAAACAATAAAGCATTCAAAATAAAACATATGTATTGAAATAGAAATCTAACTGAACTATTTTAGTACATAAAAAAGTAGAATACCCAGGTGTTGTGGCTCATGCCTGCAATCTCACTACTTTGGGAGGTCAAGGCGGGCGGATCACTTGAGGCCAGGAGTTCGAGACCAGCCTGGGCAACATGGCAAAACCCCGTCTCTACTGAAAATACAAATAAAACAAAACAAAACAAGCTTGGTGTGATGGCGCCTGCCTGTAGTCCCAGCTACGCATGTGGTTGAGCTGGGAGGATCACCTGAGCCCGGGAGGTTGAGGTTGCAGCAACCCATGATCACATCGCTGCGCTCCAGCCTGGGTGACAGAGGGAGATCCTGTCTCAAAAAACTGGAATAAGAACATCACTGATAATGTTACCCCAATTCTGCTTAAAAAGAACTATATATATAAAATAAACATACAAATATAATTTATATATGTGGTTTTTATATAAATATATATCACTTTGTATATAAATATATATGTTTGTAAATATATATATATATATTTGCAGATATATAAAAGTAATGAAATCTGAAAGGATCCATCTATACCCCTCTGTTAACAGTGACATGCCTTAGGGGTGGGACTTTACTTTTCAACTAAAATAAATAAACAATATTTAAAAAATAATCATCATACATCATTTTATAATCAGAAAAGAAAATAAATGTTTGTTTATTTTTTGTGTTGGCCAAAGGCTGACCTCTCTGAAAGGAGCTTTGGAATAATTTAGATCTTTCCCTACTCAGCAAGAATTTAGGGCTTTAAAACATTTATTTGATTGCATCATTTCAGTGAACACCTGAGGGCAGTCACCTGGGATGACAGCTAACAGGGAGCTTCCTTCCTGATTTTCCCTAATGAACTCAAGAAGTCAGGAGAAGCCCCAGACAGTGGATTGGAGGTTGTCCTGCCTGAGTTGCCCACTAAACACTTCCCAAGGGCCAGGAAGTCAGCTTCGCAAGGGATGTTCTGCACTGACAGAGGTCTGGCTAAAACCCAGGGGCTGTTCTCTCATTCGGTCCTTCATTTATCCATCCCATGCACACTGACTGCCTACAACGCAGAAGAGGACTTGAAGCGAGAGTGCCACAGGAGGATCACAGTGGACTAATAGAATCTCACTGCTCCGGGCTCCTCAAGGAGAGTGGGAAGCCCTCGGTACACAGGAGGACACATACACACACACCACAAACAGAATGGGGACAAGGGCACAGGGGAGGGAGCGGCGAATTCTGGCTGAGGAGCCACAGATCACGGCGGCCTTCGCGGTGCATGTGCTGTTTGACCGGATCCATGAGTGAGGAATGAGCTTCTCCAGAAAAAGGAAGAGGAGAGCAGACATCCATTTCTGGAAGGATGAACAGCTTTGAAAAAATACAGCTAGGAAGAATGCTCCCAGGAGCAAGGAGTATCAGGTTTGACATGATTATGATTCACCTGGGTGAATGCCCAGAGCTGAGTCCAGAAAGACTGAAACTAGAATGAAATAGTACAGGCCTGTGAAGGGCCTCCTTATGAAAAGTCCCCTCCACGGGACCTTGGATTCCTCCAGCCCTACCTGTTCAGATGTTTCTTCCTCATGGGAAGCTGAAAAGACTGATTCACAGATCGCAACCAATGTCTTGGGTTCTTAATCCAGACGAATCCAGGGAGGTTGTGTCCCTAGCCAACAGAGGTGGAAGGCCAGCCTGCGCCAGCTGGGGGTGAAGATGGGGTAAGGGGATGGCACTGAAACCAGGATGCAAGGTGCATCTGCAGGTGTCCAGCTGGCTTAGTCATCATGCTGGATTCCTTTTATGTTTCTCTAAAATATTAGGAACACCCTGCTCTTCAGTGTCCCACATAAGGGAAGAGAAATGTGATAAGATATACCCAAGGGCTCACCATTTCTGTCCTAAGCGAAAGACTACATCAAGTCAGAGCCTTCGCCTCACTTCCAGCATCCTCCTCAGGGCAGCTCCTGGAGCAGCTCAGCTGTAACTCACAGAGTTCCTCCCCATTGAATGATTAAGCAACACCCGCCCCAGGGGTTAGGTTATTTTGAGTAGTTTGAGATTTGCACCTTCACAAAGGGGCATAAAATGATAGATCTCCACCATCGACTGGGGAATGAAGAAAGAATAAAATGTTTTAGCTGGTCTCTTCTCTTGCTATCCTGCAATTTTCAACTACTTTCAAACAAAAATAATAAGGAAGGCAGGCAAGCCCTAGTTTGGCAGCCCTTAGAAGGGACAATGGGTGTTTTGAATAAGAAGTTTAGGTTTTAGGAGAAAATGTACCATCAAAGATGTATAGATGGGCCCAAGTTCAGATCCTTACCTAAGAAAGGCAATTCTGGTGGCACAATTTCTAGGCTGAATAGAAGAAACAGACTTGGAACAAGGGTCAGGAGGCAGGGGCATGGAGCCAGAGGGAGTTGATAAAAGCGTGAACTCATTCTGAAACCGCAGGGAGGGACAGAGGTGAAGCCAGCAGTGGCAGGCAGGGCGGAATCACAGCATCCGGATGTGGTGAGCCAGCAGGTCAAATATAATTCAATCATTTCTAGCCTGGGTGAAGGAAAGAAGTTGGTGTTATTAATCAAATTCTAAAAGGAACTTTAAGAGAGGAAGCAGGTTTAGAGAGAAAGAAAGGAAAATTCCTCTGAGGTGTTACTACTCTAGAGGGAAAGCACCCAAAAGTCTACACTTGTGTGACCCTTGGGTTCTATTTCCAGGGCATTTAAAAGCAAACTACAAGGAAGTAATTCAAGTAAAAAGAGGAAGGTTCAAAACATCCTCCCCCACACTCAGAGAACTGCATTTTCCAGAACAGAGAGAGCTTTCTTGTTTCAGGTGTAGTTCTCTGAGCAAAACAAAAGACTTAGGCTTATCAGTCCTTTACACCTTAGTATAAATGAGTTTGCAAGCCAAGGCTCTGGAAACAGGGTGAAGATGCTGTCAGAAAGTCAAGCATGGTGGCTGTGAGAGGGAATAAGTGCAGAAAGAGGATGCAGATGGCACATTCCTCACCTTAGGACAGCGTTCAGAGCCAGATCTGCCCGGCAGCATGCCCCCATTCCCAGCCAGAGGACAGGTTTCTCCTACGCCTGTCTCTAAGTTCATCAAAATCGCTGCGAAGGTAAGACAATAGGGACATTTGATGTTTTATATTGCTCATCACTCAGTTCCCCTCTTGAGGAAACAAAAATGGGCCACTCAATGTATGCTTTATTGAACATTCAGTAATAAAATGCACATGATTTTTATTTCACCTTCTAGCACTAATTTGTTAGTACTCAGCTAAGCATCCCTTAGCGTCCCTGACACAACACACACCTAGTTTTCCTCCTACTCGCCTTTGCCTGTTTCATGCAGGTCTCCTTGGTGGTCTCACCATCTTTGCAGCCAGTAGGTTTCCAGGCTCACTTTTCTTCTCTCTTCAAGCTCTCTTGGTAGATGTTCTCAACTGCAGAGCTCACACACAGATATCTCTCTCCTATTCAGAACCTCTCCTCGGACCTCCACAGAGGAACAGCCACTCCTGGTTAACATCCTTTTCTTTTCTTTCTTCTTTTCCCTTCCCTTCCTTTTCTCCTTTCCCTTCCCCTTTCCTTCCTTCCTTTCATCTTTTCTTTTTCTTTCTTTCTCTTTCTTCCTTCCTTCCTTTCTTTCTCTCTCTTCTTTCTTTCCCTCCCTCCCTCCTTCCCTTCCTTCCTTCCCCTCCTTCCTTCCTTCATTTCTTTCTTTTTTTTTCGAGACAGAGTCTCACTTTTCACCCAGGCTGGAGTGCAGTGGTGAAATCTCAGTTCACTGCAACATCCACCTCCTGGGTTCAAGCAATTCTCCTGCCTCAGCCTCCCGAGTAGCTGGGACTATAGGCATATATCACCACACCCAGCTAATTTTTGTATTTTTAGTAGGACGAGGTTTCACCATGTTGGCCAGGCTAATCTCAAACTCTTGACCTCAAGTGCTCCAGCCACCTTGGCCTCCCAAAGTGCTGGGATTACAGATGTGAGTCACTGCGCCTGATCACATCACCTCTTTCTTGAACAGCCTAACCACTCCTCCAAGTCAGCATGTCTGAACGAAGTTGGTTTAGACTAAACCTGGTCCTCTTCTACAGTTTTCTCTCATGAACATCTTCTGTATCTATTGCTATGCAATCAGTCCAACCAAATCTTCATGCTTTAAAATAACAATCATTTATCTAGTCCACCTCATTTGGGCAGGGGGCAGCCGAGTGGGTCCTCTGGTCTGAACAGGCTCCGCAGCCCTCAGTGCTTGTGTCTGCTGTTTGGTTGGCTGGCACTGGCTGGTTTTGAAGTTTATGGTAGGCGTCCACACCTCTTTCCTCCTCCTCCAGGAGATGGACCCAGATTGGTGGATGGCGTCTAAAGCAGTAGGAGTGTAAGTGCAACGTACACACTTTTCACGTCTCCTCCGCTGGCCAAGCACATTCCCTGGTGAAGCCCTGAGTCAGTTTGGGAGAATAATATCAAAATGCACGGATCTAAGGAAGTATTAGGCTGGTGAAAAGTAACTGCGGTTTTTGCAATTACTTTGGTTTATTTAGTATTTATTTATTTATTTATTTTGAGATGGAGTCTAGCTCTGTCACCCACTCTGGAATGCAGTGGTGTGATCTTGGCTCATTGCAACCTCCATCTCCCGGTTCAAGCAATTCTTCTGCCTCAGCCTCCACAGTAGCTGGGATTGCAGGCGCTCGCCACCACGCCCAGCTAATTTTTGTACTTTTCAGTAGAGATGGGCTTTCACTATATTGGACTGGCTGGTCTCGAACTCCTGACCTGGCAATCCACCCATCTCAGGCTCCCAGAGTGCTGGGATGGCCGGGCGCAGTGACTTACACCTACTTTTAATAAAAAGAACCAAGACCAGGTGCAATCGGCGGCCTATCACTGAAAATGATGACTTTAAATGCTCTCTTATCTGTTCCTTTCTCCTAATCTCCACCTCTTCCAGCCTTGTCCAATCTCCAGTCATGTCTCCCTGGACCTCCACAAATAGGCTTTGAACACGCCCACCTGCTCTGCCTCTGGGACCTCCTTTAATTTTGTCTCCACATTGCAACAGTACGCTTTTCCAAAGCCAAGTCTCATCATTTCAGTCCACCAGCTTAAAATATGTTAATGTCCTCTCATCAAACTTAAAGATAAAAACTTTAAAGGCTTTCAAATAGGCTCTTTGATCATAGATATCAGGTTACACCTGTCATTCCAGTTTCTGTTTTTGTTTTTTTTCTGAGACGGAGTCTCTCTCTTTGTCCAGGCTGGAGTGCAGTAGCGCAATCTAGGCTCACTGCAACCCGGGCTCAAGTGATTCTCCTGCCCCAGTCTCCCTAGTAGCTGGGATTTCAGACATGTTCCACCATGCCTGGCTTTGTATTTTCAGTAGAGACAGGTTTCACCTTGTTGGCCAGGCTGGTCTTGAACTCCTGATCTTAAGTGATCTGCCCACCTCAGCCTCCCAAAGTGCTGGGATTACAGGTGTGAGCCACTGCACCTGGCCCAGTTTTACTATTAATAGTGCTCTTTCACTTTCAGAAGTGTCATGGTTTGGATGGTAAATGATATTATCACTCTTTCCCTACAAACTGCACGTGGTCTGGCTACTACTGTATCAGTCATGCTAACCTTTTCTACCACGACACCCTACTTTGCTCTGCCCTAGCCTCACTTGCCTTCTTTCTGTTTCTCCCCAAACTCATAATGCTGTCCCTCTTCCTGGAATGCTCTCTCATTACCTCTTTACCCAGTTAAAGCCTATGCACCCTTCAGATGCCACTCGGAATCGCTGCTGCAGAAACCTTCCCTCATTCCGAGGCAGGTGACCTCTCCCCATACACTCTCCCAGGGACCGTGCGCATTCATCCATAGCACTTATGAGACCTGCCACTTTCAGTGGAGGGCAGGGCCCCTGCCTGGCTGTGCTCACCACTTACGCTGTGCCAGAATACCCATGAAACTCAGATTAATGGTTTATAGAAATGGAGAATGATTGCATGATAAAATAAAAGAACAACTTGAAATTATAAACAATTCACTAATCCCTTCTGTTTATAAATCATGGTACTGGTTTTCAAGGAGCTTTTAAATCACATGCTATTAAAATTGGAAAGGAACAATGGATCATTTACTCCAGAGGAAGAAATAATCCAGGGAAGTTACATGACTCACCCAAGATCTCCCAGCCTTTCTGGAAGTCCAAGTGAAATGCACACAGGACTATAGATTTTCCATTTTATTTCTAGGTGGCAAGACTCCATCAAGAAGCCATAAAAACCCTTCCAAGCTAAGGTATTCTTTGGTTATGATTCAGTTTTACTTTTCCCTTGATAGCACTCTATTTCTTCCCCTTTCTCCCTCCCTTCTTTCTCGTTCCCCTTTTTATTTTTTTTCATCATCAGCCATGAAAGCAGAAAACTCATGCCCAGGCGTATGTCATAAAGCATACAAAAAAAAAAAAACCCATAAAAATGCAAAGTATGTATGGTAAGAGAGGTGGGAGGAGACACACGCTTAAGCCCCTGAATTCTTGGTGTTCAAGACATTTCAGGCCACAATTCAATCTTGAATTTTTTCATCCCCCATTACAGTAAGGGATATAATGGATAATGAGAGGCCAAACAAACTAATTTGTCAATTCTAGGATGTGACATCATGACCATTCACTTCTGGGGTTGCTAATGCCAACCAGTGACCTTCTAGGATTACCTACAAATGAAATATGAAAAAATTTAATAAGAAAAGGTCAGCCATCACTCAACACATGAATGAAACAAGATTTTTTTTCTTTTACAATAAAATATCAAAAACTTTAAGTGATCAGCATTGTATCTGATGATACATGTTCAGAGCTTATAGACAAAGCTATAATGACTATTTAAATTATATGGAGGATAATATTTGCTGAGCTCTGGAGCATTTAAAGTCATAAACACTCTTTTAAAGGTCAGCTGTAAAACCAAGTTAATAACTTTGAAGGAAAATGCCTTTTTCTGTCAGGAATTCACAATAAAAATAATCTTTTCCACACTATTTTTCTTTTAACTATGCTTGGCACAAAGACAAAGCTAATAGACGAATTATACATGATTACAAAACTATTTTGCTATCCGGTGTCACAGATCAAAAGGAACGGTTCCTGTTGCAGGCAGGTAACGGCCTTGTACCATGTTCAGTCACATATGCTGCTGTAGAGAGTTTCAATGGGGCTTTGAGAATGACATGCTCAAATAGCTGCATTTTTAATATCTATTAAAGTCACTGTGCCATGACTGAGTAACACCACCCATGAGCAGAAGGGAGGAGAATACAACCAGCTGCTCCATATGTGCAGCTCAGGGCTGTGTGTGCTGTCATCTGGAGCTGTTCAAAATATCTTAACTCTCTTCTGGCTAGACTTAAATATTGGGGCTGGATTGTGGCCAAGTAATGACAGGATGTGTTCCTCTAAGCAAAGCCCCAATGTGTAAATGCCAACACCGTATTTTTTTACTCTGTATTCATTTAGCTTCTTTAAAACAAGAATGATATTGAGCACCATAATATTTTCTCTCTGTTTTTCTAGTTTCTTGACAATTACTTAGGGTTTTTTTTTTTTTTTTTTTAACGAAGTGCATCTCTAAGCAGCATTTGGTCTTGGAATACAGACCCACTGGCTCATTCTAATCAGTCTTTTGTTGTTGGTTTTTGTTACTTTCTATCCAATATGGTTTGGCTGTGTCCCCCACCTGAACCTCAACTTGAATTGTAGCTCCCATAATTCCCACATGTTGTGGGGCAGACCTGGTGGGGGAGATAATTGAATTTGGGGGCAGTTCCCCCCATACCATTCTTGTGGTAGTGCATAAGTCTCATGAGATTTGCTGGTTTTATAAGGGGAAACTCCTTTCACTTGATTCTCATTCTCTTGATTCCCACCATGTAAGATGTGCCCTTCATCTTCTGCCATGATTGTGAGGCCTCCTCGGCCATGTGGAACTGTGGGTCCATTAAACTTCTTCCCTTTATAAATTACCCAGTCTTGAGTATGTGTTTATTAGCAGCATGAGAACAGACTAATACACTATCAAATATCCAATCAGAAAGAGGTTCACCATCATCTGGTCTGTTGGGAAGGAGAAAGAAGTAATAGCTATTGAGCACCTGTTTCTCACCAGGTCCTGTACTCCCTGCTTTAAGCTTAGATTATCATTATTTTTCTTTACAATTTTTGTATGAAGAAACTAGACCTAACAAAAATCAAGGAAATTGACTGAGGTCATTCAGCTAGCAGGAACTGGAGGCCCCATGTGACCCCAGGGCAGTTTTCAAAGCCTGTGCCCTCCCCCTTTACATGATACTGAATTAGTGGCATCACATTATCTGACCTCTCAGATTTTCAACAAGTCTGCAAGCCACCAAATCTCAGCAGGTACCTGGGAATAAAGAACAGAGTTAAGATGACCCCATGAACACTGCTCCACTGACTGGGGGCTTTGAGGGGAAGGATTCCTTGAGCCACTCTCATAAAAAATGTTCTACAGGACCCTGGGACTACTAAGGTCATTTATACATGAAATGGTTGAGGCAGGAGTGAGTGAAAGTATGTTCTTAAAAATAAAGAAATGTCATGCATCAAAGGCAGCCACAGGGAGGTGACAAGATAAAAAAGGTGCCAGATTTAGATGACCTCGGTTTGATCTTATCTCTACTTCCACTGCCCTCTGCCCCTTCCTTAGATTATTTGCAAAACACACACAGTAACGCTTACATGATAGAATTTTCTGAAAATTATGTAAGAACAACATATGCAGAGTTCCTAGTGTAGCCTGTGACACAAGTCAGGTGCACAGGAGGGCTGTGCCAGACCTAAGTCCAAAAAGACAATTTACTGCAAATCAGTGGAACTCAGTACTTCACTCCTAGTTTTAAGATGTATTTTCTGCAAGGTTTTCTGGTGTTGATCAGAAGACATTCATCATTGTCTCAGCATGACCTGCACCAAATCCAGGTCACACGAAGTTATAAATGTATCTTGTATTTTAATGTCACAACCTTGGCTGATTCTAAGGCAAGAAAAAAATATATATATGTTCCTAAAAGAACACGTCAACCTAAACAAAGTCGAACAGTCACAAGCCAGGAGGTAGTGAAGGAAACAGACTTCTTCGTTCTGCAAGAATAATATTTTGGGCATGAAGAATGCCCAGAGGTTACTAAAGAGAAACTGAATGGCCACAGGGGGTCACCTAATGGGAAGACAGCAAGCATGATTTATGAGAGCCATATGACAGTAAAGACTCACGTGCTATGTAGAACAAATGAAAGCAAAGAAGCGAGATCCTCCCAGACTCTTCCCTGTACTTTGGCAAGAGATGAAGACAAATGGACCCAGACATAGAAGGAAAGGAATTTTATTAAAAGCGAATTATACAAATTTTCAGAAAAGAGTTGAGATTTATGAGAAAAACAAACTTATGTTTTGTGGGATTCTAGCATGTTAACCAAAGAAATCCATCTTTCAGGGAAAAGAAAATAGGGTCAGGAAAGATATACTGGAGAATCAGACACCTGAAAAGAAAAAGAAACAGAGCGGGAAGGAAAGAGAACACTGAAGAACCCAGCTGCCACACCCAGGCATAGATTCCTGTGCACCCCAGTGGGGCCTCAAAAACCAAACGCCAGCATGGAAAATTAACATGGCAGAACTGAAGTTAGAGAGTGATTGTGGTATAAAACAATCACTCTCTTTTGCAGTCTGTTGCCACCAGAATTGTTTTATTCAAACTACCCTGCACAAAAATAGATTTTGGTTCATTTTCAAGGGCCCATTTAGCGTGCCAAGGGAAAGATACCGCTAAGCGTTGTGGCTTATACTCTTCCATGACTAAGGGTCATGCAATATGTATGATCAATCCTTTCACCCCTAAGGCACGGCCATAATGTCCTCCAGAGAACTTCCAGAGGAACACATTCCTTCTCTCTGATGGCTGAAACATGGATTGAATGTGGGAAGGACACGGACCTCTGTTAGCTGCAAATCAACTGTATTAAGCCACTCTTGCATTGCTATAAAGAAATACCTGAGACTGGGTAATTTACAAGAAAAGAGGTTTAACTGGTTCACAGTTCTGCAGGCTGTGCAGGAAGCATGGTGTCGGTATCTGCTTCTGGTGAGGCCTCAGGAAGCTTCCAATCATGGCAGGAGGCAAAGGGGAAGCAGGTGTCTCACACGGCAGGAGTGGGAGCAAGAGATGTGGGGGAGAAGGTGGCACACACTTAAACAACCAGATCTCAAAAGAACTCACTCACTCTCATGAGGACAGCACCAAGGGGATGGCGCAGTCCTCATGATAAACCATTAATTAAACCGTTCTGGACCACTCACGAGAAATCCATCCCCCATTATCCAATTGCCTCCCACCAGGTCCCACTTCCAACACTGGGAATTGCATTTCAACCTGAGATTTGGGTGGGGCAAATATCCAAACTATAACATCAACCCCTGCACTAATGGGCCTGATGTAAAATAAGGTCAAACTTAGGGCAGCAATGACCAACAGAGACAGCCAGAAAGAAGGTGTTTACAAGAGGAGGACGACTTCAATAGGTGTGTAATGAAAACCAGATGCAATTTATTGCTCTGTGAGATTTTTCCATACAAATGACAGGTTTTTATTTCAAAAACATTTTAAATTATAATTGTTTCCAAGAAAACACAACATATTTTATAGTTACTATAAAAATATGAACAATCATGTGTGGAACCCCCCCTGTGTGAAATGCCGAGGATACAAAGGTGAATAAGGAAAGACCCCTGCCCTCCTAAAGTCTAACACTGTGCTCTGTGGGTCTTCCCATCTCTGCCTTTTCAATTTAAGGAAGAACAGGGTGGACCCTCCAGGAGTCACTGGAGCTGAGATTCCAAGACCACACCTGAGTTGTACCAGCTGTTTAAGTAACCCTAGTCCTCCCAATGGAAGCACGTACCAAATCACTGCTGACATCGCATCCCCTCCCGGGAAGCCCTCCAGACCACCTTCTGCTACCCTAAGTTTTGACACAGGGTGCCCTCTTGCTTGGCATCTGCCTGGAACCCAGCCCACTCTCCTGGCTTTGGGCATCAGCACACCTGCAGGGTGTCTCTAGCCTGTGCCCCTGTGGGACACCCTCTGCCACTGGGCTTGCCCTGACTTCTCCTTCCTCCCACTCCTCTTGTCATCAGAGAAGGAGAAAGCCTTGGCTGAAAGGAAGCTCTGAGAACAAGAGTTTGCCCAGTCCCTTCTGCCAGGCTGCCCACTACCTCCTTGGCTGGAAGCAAACTGCACCTTCATGCAGCATCACTCCTGCTCCACCTGAAGAACCTGAAACAACCTAGAGAAAGGGTTTTTCCTCACATCCTCCCTGCTTCTCAGGTCTTCCCGCTCTCTGCAGTCACGGCCTTAAAGATCAGCATCCCTGTGGCTGCAGGACGGGACACAACCTTCCAGATTTCAGCCTGGAAGTCATCAGGAAACCTCTTTTGCTCCCGCACTAGTTATTCCATTCATCCATTTTTACCTACTCAGGTATCCTCCAAATCTATCAATGTCTCGTTTTTCACTTGTGCCATCAGCCTCATTCAAGGCCACACTGATTCAGTGGACTCTTGCAAGACTGATCCTCAACAGCTCCCCCTCAGCCCTTCTTCCCATCAGTCCACTCTGCATCTCCAATCACTGCCTGCTTCTGTCTCCAGACACCAGCCGCTCATACGTGCTTTCTTCTTCTTTTTTTTTCATTTTCCTTTATCTGAGATACATGTGCAGAATGTGTAGGTTTGTTACATAGGTATACATGTGGCATGGTGCTTTGCTGCACCTATCAACCCACCATCTAGGTTTTAAACCCCCGCATGTATTAGGTATCTGTCCCAATGCTGTCCTTCCCCTTGCCCTCCCAATTCCCAACAGGCCTTGGTGTGTGATGTTCCCCTCCCTGTGTCCATGTGTTCTCGTTGTTCAATTCCCACTTGTGAATGAGAACATGCAGTGTTTGGTTTTCTGTTCCTGTGTCGGTTTGCTGAGAATGATGGTTTCCAGCTTCATCCATGTCCCTGCAAAGGACATGAACTCATTATTTTTTATGGCTTCCTTCTCACTCCTTCCAAACACCATGCTCTCTCAGACCTTAGGGCCTTTGCACACACTACTTCTGCTGCCTGCAATTATCACGTCGCACCCTTCCCCACCATCACCACCAAACATACATCTCTTGACTTAGGTAATCCCCAATCAACTTCCAGACACAACTCAAGCATCAGGTATTCAGGAAAGCCCTTCCCCTGATTCCAGAGACCTCGTGGATTTATTTATCCTAAGCTTTCCCATTACTTTTCTTTAAATATTTGTATGATTTTTTTTAACATCCATTCCCCCCCACCACTATCCTTGTAAGTTCTGTAAACAGAAACTGCATCTGTTTTGTTTACCATTAAATTCCCAGCAATCCGCACACTGCCTGACTCTTGGTAGGCAAGCAATTAGTATTTTCTAAATGAAAAAATAAATGATTGAAGATCACATGGTAATACAGACCTCAGGTTCTAGAGCCGAACTGTATTGAGCAAGAATCTTGGCTGTATCGCACACAAGGTGAGTAACTTTGGATAAGATTCTTGACTTAAACTCTCTCCATATGTTTTTCAACAGAGGTGATAGAGATTCTCATTCGTATTTATAAAGTTCAAATGAAATTTCTACCAAGTGTTCAGCACAGGGCCTGACACGTTAAAAAAGATTTAGGCTGGGTGCGGTGACTCATGCCTGTGATCCCAGCACTTTGGGAGGCCAAGGTGGGCAGATCACAAGGTCAAGAGATTGAGATCATCCTGGCCAGCATGGTGAAAACTCATCTCTACTAAAAATACAAAAATTAGCTGGGCGTGGCAGCGCATGCCTGTAGTCCCAGCTACTCAGGAGGCTGAGGCAGGAGAATCACCTGGACCCGGGAGGTGGAGGTTGCAGTGAGCCAAGATCACGCCACTGCACTCCAGCCTACTGACAGACCAAGACTCTGTCTCAAAAAAAAAAAAAAAGGTACAAACAGGAGAGTATATGCAATTATATGTCAACAACAAAATAATGGAGTTAAAGTACAGGAGGGGGGGCTACCAGGCTTTCTAGTGATCAAAGTATCTCCACCAGGGAAAACAATTATTTCCACAGCTGTCTCTTCAAGGAATATTTCTTTCCTCTCCTCTGTATCAGATTCTAGGCAGAAGTAATAACTATGATATATATCTCAGTATAAATGAGTTTCAGAAGCAGAGTCCCAAGCTAGAGAATTGGTCTCAGGCCTAGAAAATCACGTGTAGCTGAAGCAGTATGCCATATGTTTCCATCAATGACGAGTTCTACTATTTTTTTTCATTTAAATTATTATTTGTGTATCTGTACCTGTATAACAAAAAATTTTATTCCACCTGGGGGTATAGTTTGGTGAGGTGATTTGCATTGACAAGAAAGAACATTGTAAATATGGGCTGTCCTAGAAAACTCAGGAATTTGGGTTACCGTAATTTGGCTTACAGGACAGACAGCATAAAATGACCAGGTGGGCTGACTGTTGCCTGCAGTCCCAGCACTTTGGGAGGCCAAGCTGGGGAGAATCGTTTGAGGCCAGTGGCTCAATACCAGCCTGGGCAACATAGTGAGATCTTGTCTCTACTAAATTTTTTTTTAGTTTAAAAATTAGCTGGGCACAGTGGCTCATGCCTGTGGTCCGGATATTTGGGAGACTCAGGTGGGAGGATCGTTTGAGACCATGAGCTATGATGATGCTGCTGAACTCCAGCCTAGGCAACAGAGAGAGACTCTATCTTGAAAGAAGGAAAAGGAAAAGGAAAAGGGAATGAAAGGAAAGGAAAGGGAAAAGGGAAAAGGGGAAAGGGAAAAGGAAAAGGAGGTGAGGGGAGGGGGGAGGGGGGGGAGGGGAGGGGAAGGGAGGGGGAGGGGAGGAAAAGGAAAGGAGAAGAAAACAAGAGAAAAAAGAAAGAAACAGAAACAAGCTGTCCTCATTGTTCCACATAATATGTTCACAAATTTCAAACTTTCTATATGAAAAGAAACAAAGCCAAACAGCAACAATGCAAATGGAAACTCAGGGGCTTGAAATGATGCTTCTGTCTTAGGTGAAACCTTCAACCTCACAACCACAAACTGAAAGTCTGATGAGGAACGGAAGACAAGGCACCTTTAGAGTCGCAATGGGCAGCAAACGTCTTCTGTAAAGGGCCACAGTAAATATCTTAGGCCTTCTGGGATATTCCATATCTGTTGCAACTACTCAACTCTGCCCTTGTGGCACAAAAGCAGCCGTGGATAACACGTAAAGGGATGAGTGTGGCTGTGTTCCAATAAGACTTTCTACTTATGAGTATTAATATTTGAATTTCATGTGATGTTTTTTGAGACAGGGTCCCACTCTGTCACCCAGGCTGGAGTGCAAAGGCATCATTTTGGCTCACTGCAACCTCCGCCTCCCAGGTTCAAGTGATCCTCCCACCTCAGCCTCCCGGGTAGCTGGGACTACAGGCATGCACCCCACGCCTAGCTAATTTTTCTATTTTTTTGTAGAGACAGGGTTTCTTTCTCTATGTTGTCCAGGCTGGTCTCCAACACCTGTACTCAAGCGATCTGCCTGCCTTAGCCTCCCAAAGTGCTGGGATTACACGTGTGAACCACCGCACCCAGCCTGAATTTCATGTAATTTGTATGTGTCATGATATACACTTCTTCTTTTGATTTTTTTTAAACATTAAAACGCTTAAAATTATTCCTAGCTTACAGAGCACACAAGAACAGGCAGTGGCTGAATTTGGCCAGTGGTTATTTTCTGACTCCTGACTTGAGACAGTGAGGCACATGAGTGAATACTAAATCACATCTATGGATTTTCTAATTGCTCTTCAGCTCTTCCAGATGGGAACAGCAGGCCTGCCCTTAACTGGACTACAGAAGCTGCAAATTACCCTGAAGAGACCCAAATGAAGGGAACCCATACACATCGATCCTCTCGTTGGGACCTTAAACATTACTGCTCCACTCTCCTCCCATCAGGGGTACTCTGAGTGGGGAAGATGAAAAGCATCTGGATGCTTAAAGTTACTCTCATGGCCCTGATATACAGAGTGGCCTCTCAAACATCAAGTTCTGTGCATTTGTCTTAAACAACAAAAGAAAAGTCCAAAGTCCATGTTCCATTCTGCCACCAGGCTTGTGGAGAAGGTGCTCCAGGAGACAGTGGGTGCTGGCAGCCCCAGGCAGTGTAGACGAACGCAGCCCCAGGCAGTGTAGACGAACACAGCCTCCATGGGGACACAGAGCAATACCTATGAAAATTACAAATGCACACATCTTTTTACCCAGCTATTTCACGTCTAGGAAACATCTTATATATATACTTACATACTTGACACATTTATGTCATGGCATTCTTTGTAATACCAAGTGATAGGAAAAACCCAAATGTCCATCAGTAGGAGATGACATAAATTATGGGACATTCATACAATGAAATACTCTGCAACTGTTTGAGTTTATGTTTATGTGTGTGCGCGTGTGTGTGTGTACACTTGATGCTCATCTTTTGTGGTAGTTCTGTTCTGCAAAGTTGCTATGAACACTGAATGAGCAAATACTGAACCACTGCTCCTAGAGAAAGAGAAGATTAGCTTCCTGTGAGCCTCTGGTCATAACATCTTCAACTGATCAATACGTAACCTCGTTTTATGTACGTTTCAGTTAAAAGACATTATATAATATACATTGTTGACTTGTTAACACTGAGCTCACAGCCAGCAGCACTGGCACTCGGCCTGAAGGAAGCTATTCAATACCTGTCTTTCTCCCTGAGGCACCTCACAGCCTTCCTGTGCTTCCGGACGCAGGGCAGCACTTCAGTGCTGTGTTTGGATGCCGTTTTAAACAGTGAAAATGACAACCGAAAGCACAAAAAGGTAACAAGCACGGCTCTAAACAGACTGCGAGAAGGACACTTGCTCACAGTGTGGAAGTCGAAGCAGGAAGGCAGAGGCTCACCTGGTTTAACCTCAGCTGGAAACATGCACTTTGGGCCACTCAAACCTTTCACTACTCTGTCCATGGCTGTGAAGAACTACAAACGTGTGCCCATAGAGATGGGAGGTTACAAATAAACTTCAGTGAGTAGGCGAATCTGCACATATGGAATCCACCAATAATGAGTATCCACTGTACACACACACACACACACACACACACACACACACACTTTTTACCTCATATCAAATGACCTCCAAGATGTGTATCATTAAGTAAAAAAGCAAAGGTAAAATGGTACATACACTGTACCATACTTGATGTAAAATATAGGAAAATAATATATTTGTTTACGTATCCATCAAATATCATTAGAAGGGCAAGGAATTACCTCTTGTGGTGGTTAATATTGAGTGTCACCTTGATTGGATTGAAGGATGCAAAGTATCGTTGCTGGGTGTGTCTGTGAGGGTGTTGCCAAAAAGATTAACACTTGAGTCAGTGGACTGGGAGAGGCAGACCCAGCCTCAGTCTGGGTGGGCACCATCTAATCAGCTGCCAACATGGCCAGAATAAAAGCAGGCAGAAGAACGTGGGAAGACTAGACTGGCTGAGTCTCCCAGCCTACATCTTTGTCCCATGCTGGATCCTTCCCGCCCTTGAACATCAGACTCGAAGCTCTTCAGCTCTGGGACTCCTGGATCTTTGGCCACAGAATGATGGCTGCACTGTCAGCTTCTCCACTTTTGAGGTCTTGGGACTCGGACTGGCTTCCTTGTTCCTCAGCATGCAGATGGCCTATTGTGGGATCTCACCTTGCGATCATGTGAGTCAATACTCCTCAATAAGCTCCTGTCTATATATACATCTATCCTATTAGTTCTGTCTCTCTAGAGAACCCTGACGAATACACCTCTGAACAACTGAAGGACAGAAATGGGAGGAAGACTTCATTGTACACCCTTTCTCTTCTCGTCATGAAGCCAGTCCCTCCATAGTCAGCCTCCACATCAGTCTAAGAGAAAGCCGGAAGATTCAGTGAAATAACCAACTGTAATGTTTTTTCATTAGTCACCATGACTCTTCAAATGCATGTTATCATCATCCCTTTCAAAAAATAAACGGAGCAACAATTCCTGTGTTGATGTATTAAAGAACTATGGCGTGGTCATCAACAGATTTTAGTTAGTAAGGGCCCGCAAACATTCTCTCCCAAATACAGATTTCCTGTAAATGACAATGTCTAATTTAAAATTCTGTCTGTGGTCTTCTTTTCCATTTATGTGAACAGCAAAAATAATAACAATAATAATACTACTATGGAAAAAATACTAAATAGAAAGAAGAAACGCTGAATATCTGGTGTTCCCTAGAAGGAAGCAAAGAAAAATGGAGCTTGGGAATAAACGGGATTTGACCCTTGAGAGCTGGATGGTGACAGCGCTCCCTAACATAAGTGTACAGCAAAGCAGAGAAAGACTCGCTAATGCCGCAGAGAGAACCGTCTCTACTGGTTAAAGACAGAACAATGGAAAGGGTGCCAGACATCAAAGGGAATGAAACAGAGAATCAGTAGTGCTTCCTAATAACCGGCTGGAGAAAAGAAACGTGCATAATGTTACTGCAATCATAATTGGATTACATCAGCCCTTTGGAATGCTATCTGAGAAAAGCCGGTCTAGAATCTAGGATTGCTAAATTCAGTATTGAAGACCCAATACCCAGTATGATCGTATGTAAAGGCCATAAGATAGGCTCTGAGAGATGACCAGGTCATGGGAGTGGAGTCCTTGTTGTAAAAAGAGACACAAAGAGCTGATCTCTTGCTATCCCATATGCCATATGAACCGCAATAAGATGTTCATCTGCAAAGCAGGATGAGAACCCTCGCCAGAAGCTGAATTGGCCGCACAAGTTCAACTTGATCTTGGACTCCCCAGAAGCGTGAGAATGACATTTTTCATGTTTAAGCCACCTAGGCTATGAGTTTTTTGTTATAGAAGCACAAGCCAACTAAGGCAAGGGGTGACGGTCTTGGTCCCGCCCCACCCACAGGATCCCCACCCACATGACAATGTTGAACTTCAGCTGAGGTCCTGGAAGAATATGAGCTCCTGCTCCTGGAAAACAGGAATCGTTTTTTAAAATCTCCCATCCTTTTCTGTTCCAGGAAAGGGCTGACTGCAAAAACCAGCCTTTCTCCAGAAGACTTAGATAAGACGTGTGGATGATCATCTTATTTACCTATTGACAAGGCCAGACACAAACTCTCCCAATTCCCATTCTGCAGCTCATAAATCATTAACTGAACTATTCATCCCCACTGACAAATCGGGACAAAATGCCCACTAACGCAAGCTGACCAAACTCTGGCCAGCCTTCTCTGCTTTCCCAAGGTCCCTGAACTTTGTCCCACTCTTAGCTTGTGCGAGCACTGAGAGTTTACGCAAGTGTTAGAACGCAGACAGCATCACTACTGCCAAGAGCCTTTTTCCCTAGAATCGACGGACTGCATATGCAGAGAAGCGCGCCTGTTTAGTCGCTCACTCACTACACCTACTTACTTGACTCTCCGACATCCAGTTCCTTCTAGCCGTGCTCTACTTCTCCCTAAAACGAGTGGTTGGGACATTCCCCCAGTTGCAATAGACTTCCATATATGATCAGTCCTTACCTAAGTCCTGATTTTTTCCTTTTATTTGACCTTTTGGAAACATCTGTGGGTTGGCGTGCACTTGCTTCTGCAAATCTTCCACCTGCCCTCAGGCACCCACCCCCTCCTACTGGCCAACCCAGTCTGCATCCCTCCCCAGACACACCCCAGGCTCCAGCCCTGCTTCACAGAACCCTCACCAGAACCAGATTAGAGGGCAGGAGAGCTAAGCAGCCTCTTGGGTCACCTAACTAGAAGCAGTACAAAACTTGCACTGGAAGAAGTCAGGGAAAAAAAATGCCTGTTAAGCCAAGTTTCCACTGACTAACTCTGAATGGTTCTTGCTTCTGGCAAAGCTGACTTGGTTCATGGTCGAGGGAACATTCTGTGCACAAATTCTCTCTCTCTCTCTCTCTCTCTCCCCCTCTCTCCCTCTCCCTCTCTCTTGCGCTCTCTCCCGTGCTTTTGCACCATACACATGCAAGTTGCACAGAGCTACTGGAGGTTTCATCACCAACTAGGGGCTTGGCCAACGTGGAATTGACAGCTGCAGTCAGCTACAATCCTGAACCCGATAATGCATGTGGTTTCCTAAAAATGAGGGATTTGTGTTATTACCTACATTATAAACCTTTAATTGGCCTCCCAAGAAATTGCCGATTCAGAAATTAACAAAAGAAGGCTGAAGAAGAGAAAAGAAGGAAGGAAGAAAGGTGAAGGTGAGGTGGGGGTGGGAGATAATTTGCTGTAACAAAAGACAGTAAAGGGAAATTGTAAACATATGTCACATAGTACTTCACGGTCATATCCACGAATGTAATATCTGTCTTGGCCAAATGTGGGTAACTATGGCTATCCACGAGAGATCCAATTCCAAACAAGTTTTAATGTTATAACTGGGTTACGGACTTGATTCCTTATTTTGAATATAAAACAAATGTGTTTGTTTTATATCCATGTGTTGCTAATTTTTCCAAGGGCCTTTTGAAGTAAATACCGAATGAAAGTCTGTTTGAAGGGCCCGTGCACCTTCCTGCCTAACCAGGTCTCCCACAGGCCTTCCTGATTGCTGCCTCTAAGGCAGCTCCACCAAGAACAGCGGCCCCTCCATGGCACAATCTTCCAGAGCCTTCTAAAGCGTCTGCCTTGGGGAAGCCATTGTTAAGCATTCCCACCAAAAAATCACTTCTCTGATCCTTGACTTCATTAGAGTCAGGGCCACAAAAATCAGCCCTTGGTTGTTTTTAAATTGCTTTCTGCATGACTTATCACTCCAACTACCTGAAGAACCCCATATTTCATCCTTTTCCTGTGTCCTTTACAGTATGTGGCTCTGTATTCTGTAAATAGTAGGAGCTCAGTAGACACTGGCTGATTGATTAATTATGAAGGGGCCCATAGATCAGGAGATAATTCACAAGAAAGAAAAAAATCCATGACAGAACACTTGACACACACTTTGCAATTTATCATACACCTTCACAAACAAGATTTTATCTTGAGCCCCTTAACAGCGCTGAGAGACAGGCAGGACAGCAATTATAGTCCTTGATTATAACCATGGTAATTAAGTTTTAGAAAGTCTAACGCAAAGTTGTGAAACTCATGCGTAGCAGAACTGGGGACAGAATCTCCGCTTCTAACACAGAGCACTTGTTAGTAAATGCATCTGTCTTTGAGAACTGACCACGAAATCGGCAGCAGATCACTTGAGAAGACAGGAGGACATTTGACGAAGTAAATGTCAGTGTTATGCACAATGTCCCACCATCCCAACCTCAACTCTTGCCTCCACCATGGTACTGAGTGAATAATGCCCCCCCACAAATTCACATCAACCTAGGACATGCAATGTTATTTGGAAATGGGGTCTTGTATGTGTAATTAGTTAAGAACCTGTCATATTGCATTATACTGGGTCATAAATCCAATTACTGGTGTCCTTATAAGAAGGGGAGAGAACACACCGAGATACACACAGAGGGAAAGGGCCAGGTGTGGTGGTTCACACCTGTGATCCCAACACTTTGAGGAGCCAAGGTGGGAGGATCACTCAAGGCCAGGAGTTCAAGACCAACCTGGGAAACAGCAAGATCCCATCTCTACAAAATTGTAAAATTAGCCAGGTGTGCTGGTGCACGCCTGCAATCCCAACTACTTGGGAGGCTAAGGCTGGAGGATCCCTTGAGCCCGGGAGTTTGAGGCAGTGAGCTATAATCATGCCACTGCATTCTAGCCTGGGTATCAGAGCAAGGCCCCATCTCTAAAAATAAGAAATAAAAATGAAAAGATAGAGGCAGAGATTTCTGCGGGACAGTTGCAAATCCGGCAGCATCTATGAGAGAGGCATGGAAGAGATTCTCAGTCAGATTCTCCAGAGGAAGGCCCTGCCCATGCCTCAGTTTCACACTTATAGCCACCAGAATTGCCAGAAAATGAATGTTCTTTGTTGAAGACACCCAGTTTGTGGCAATTTGTTACAGCAGCACTAGGAAGTTAACAGTGCTAGAACTTCATACTCAAGAAATGCCTCTGACTTTGTTTCCCTGAAGACATTACCAATGCTGGCTATATATTCAAAAGGGCCTTTCCCACTCTTTTTTATTGCACTCACTCAAATCTATCCTTGAAGAAGCCGTTCAGTGTCACTTTCCCCAGGAAACTTTACCTGGCCCCATCCTACCAGGAGAGGCCAGGGACCCTCCCCATGCCCAGGCATAGGCTTATGGTAACACTTACCACACTGCATTAAGATACGTGATCTGCACATCTGACTCCCCTAGTAGATCCTGCTCTGTGTTGGGGAAGGTGTCCCTGTCCCCCAGTGCTTCGCAGATGCTCACTACCGTCTTCCGAAGGGATGCTGTGGAGCCAGGTTACAGTGTCACAGAAGATCAACTTTCCCAGCCATGTCTCTGTCAAGTACCAGCTGTGTCATCACAGTCAAGTTAATTAATCTCTCTGTTTGTTTGCTTCTCTGCAAAGCGGGGACAGTGACAACTCCCACCTTCCTCAGGGCTTGTGACGATGAAAAGTCACTTACATCTGTAAAGCATTTAGAATGTGTGGAAAGCTCCTGATAAAAGCCCACTACGATATTTACCCCGACCAGAACAGCAGTGCCCCCTGGCTCCAGACCCAGTAATGGTTACAATGCTGAAAAATAAGACAGGATCTGATCCAAGACGGCCGATTAGACACAACTCCAGCACACAACACCCAGCGAGAGAGATGCAGAAATCCAGAGATCTCCTAGCTAAAACCGAAGTACCCGGTGCATTTCAACGGGTCTGGTCCCATGGTAAGCAAAGCCCACTAGGGGCAGACCAAGGCGGGGAGGGGTGCTACTTCACCCAGAAATGCATCTGACCGGCAAGTCGGAGGCTCCCCCTCTGGCGCTCCGGTCCAGATACAGCGCTTCCCCCAAAGCCTCAGCATACACAGAACAGGGGATCTTTGCCAGTCTAGCACCAGGAATTACAAGTGCAGAGTTGAATAAGAACCTGTGGACTGAGCTATCGCCCCCCCCCCGGCCTGGGAGAGAGAGGGAGCTGTAAGCGGAAGCAGCTGGGTGGGCTCCTTCCCCATGGCCAGAGAGAGAGGAAGCTGAAATGGGGAGATGGCCGGGTGCTGCTGGGTGGGTCCCTAACCTCCCCCACAAACCCCAGAGGGCTGAAGCTCTGACTCTAGTGGGTTGTGCAGCCAGTGCCACAGTCTGGGATGAACCATGAGTGATCCAGCCCAGTGGAGGAAGGGCACAACCCGCCACTAGAGGGGTGGGACTGGGCTACATGTTTTAACAAAAAACACAGGAAGCCTACATAGCAAAGGGACAGCGTTCTTGACAACCCAGCAGCACCTACAGGTCAGCAAAAAGGTGGGTCTAATCTCCCAACATAAACAAAAAAGACACAGGAAGCTTCCCTAGTGACCTGAAGGAGTCCCTAGAAACCCAGTAGCGCCCCCACAGGCAGACAAGCGACCTCATCAAGCAGCTCTCTGACACCACAGCCAGGTAAATCCACAAAGATGGGAAAAAAACAGCGCAAAAAAGATGAAACCATCAAAGGCCAGAACACCTCTTCTCCTCCTAAGGGATCACAACTCCTCAACAACACAAGATCACAACTTGACCGAGAAGGAGTGTGAAGAATTGACGGAAACAGGACTTCAGAAGGTGGATAATAACAAACTTTTCTGAGCTAAAGGAACGTGTTTCTAACTCAATGCAAAGAAACCAAAAACCTTGAAAAAACATTAGATGAAATGCTAACTAGAATAACCAGCTTAGAGAAGAACATCAGCGACTTGATGGAGCTGAAGAACACAGCATGAGAACTACGTGAAGCCAACACAAGTTTTAATAGCCGAATTGATCAAGCAGAAGAAAGGATATCAGAGACTGAAGATCAACTCAATGAAATAAAAAGAGAAGGCAAGACAAGAGAAAAAAGAGTGAAAAGAAATGAACAAAGCCTCCAAGAAATATGAGATTATGTGAAGAAACCTAATCTACACTTGATTGGTGTACCTGAATGTGATGGGGAGAATGAATCCAAACTGGAAAACATACTCCAGGATATTATCCAGGAGAACTTCCCAAGCCTAGCAAGGCAGTCCAAATTTCAAATTCAAGAAATAGAGAGAACTCCACAAAGATATTCCTCAAGAAGAGCAACCCCAAGGCACAAAATCATCAGATTCACCAGGGTCGAAATGAGGAAAAAATGCTAAGGGCAGCCAGAGAGAAAGGTCAGGTCACCCAAAGAGGGAAGCCAATCAGACTCACAGCAGAGCTCTCCGCAGAAACCTCCACAAGCCAGAAGAGAGTGGGGGCCAATATTTCAACATTAACATCCTTAAAGAAAAGAACTTTCAACCCAGCATCTCATATCCAGCCAAACTAAGCTTCGTAAGTGAAGGAGAAATAAAATCCTTTACAGACAAGCAATTATTGAGAGATTTTGTCACCACCAGACCTGCCCTACAAGAGCTCCTGAATGAAACACTCAGCACAGAAAGGGACAAGTACCAGTCACTGCAAAAGCAAACCAGCTGGCAAAGACCAAAAATGCAGTGAAGAAAGTAAGTCAACTAATGGGAAAGAAAACCAGCCAGTAACGAAATGGCAAGATCAAATTCACACATAACAAAATTAACATTGAATCTAAATGGCCTAAACGCCCCAATCAAAAGACACAGACTGGCAAACGAGATAAAAAGTCAGAACCCATCAGTGTGCTGTATTCAAGAAACCCATCTCACATACAAAGACACACATAGACTCAAAATAAAGGGATGGAAGATGATTTACCAAGCAAATGGAGAACAAAAAAAAGCAGGGGTTGCAATCCTAGTCTCTGATAAAATGGACTTCAAACCAACAAAGATCAAAAGAGACAAAGAAGGACATTACATAATGGTAAAAGGATCAATCCAACAGGAAGAGTTAACTATTCTAAATATATACGCCCCCAACACAGGAGCACCCAGATACATAAAACAAGTTCTTAATGACCTAAACGAAATTTAGACTCCCACACAATAATAGTGGGAGACTTCAACACTCCACTGTCAATATTAGACAGATCAACGAGACGGAAAATTAACAAGGATATCCAGGACTTGAATGCAGGGCTGGACCAAGCGGCCTAATAGACATATGCAGAACGCTCTACCCCAAATCCACAGAATACACATTTTTCTCAGCACCACCTTGCACTTACTCTAAAGTTGACAACATCATTGGAAGCAAATCACTCCTCAGCAAATGCAAAAGAACAGAAATCATAACAGTCTATCAGACCACAGTGCAATCAGACTAGAACTCAGGATCAAGAAACGCACTCAAACTGCACAACCACTTGGAAACTGAACAACTTGCTTCTGAGTGTCGACTGGCTAAACAATGAAATGAAGGCAGAAATAAATATGTTCTTCAAAACCAACCAGAATGAAGACACAACTTACCAGAATCTCTGGGACACCTTTAAAGCAGTGTCGAGAGGGAAATTTATAGCAATAAATGCCCACCAGAGGAGAGAGGAAAGATCTAAAATCGACACCCTATCATCAAAATTGAAAGAACTAGAGGAGCAAGATCAAAAAACTCAAAAGCTAGCAGAAGACAAGAAATAACTAAGATCAGGGCAGAACTGAAGGAGATAGAGACACAAAAAACCCTTCAAAAATCAATAAATCCAGGAGCTACTTTTTGAAAAGATCAACAAAATAGACAGACCGCTAGCCAGATTAATAAAAAAGAAAAGGGAGAAGAATCAAATAGAAGCAATAAAAGATGATGAAGGGGATATCACCATTGATCCCACAGAAATACAAACTATCATCAGAGATTACTACAAACAACTCTATGCAGATAAACCAGTAAACCAAGAAGAAATGGATAAATTCCTAGACACTTGTATTTAACCAAGACTAAACCAGGAGGAAGTTGAAACGCTGAATAGATCAATAACAAGGGCTGAAGTACAGGCAGCAATCAATAGCCTACCAACAAAAAAAGTCCAGGTCCAGACAGGTTCACAGCCGAATTCTACCAGACATACAAAGAGGAGCTGGTTTCATTCCTTCTGAAACTGTATAAAACAATACAAAAGGAGGGAATCCTCCCTAACTCATTTTATGAGACCAACATCACCCTGATACCAAAACCAGGCAGAGACTCAACTAAAAAAGAAAACTTCAGGCCAATATCCATGATGAACATCGACACAAAAATCTTCAATAAAATACTGGCAAACAGATTGCAACAGCACATCAAGAAGCTTATCCATCACGATCAATTAAGCTTCATCCCAGGGATGCAGTAGGCTGCATCAACAAGTAGGCTGGTTCAACATATGCAAATCCACAAATGTAATCCATCACACAAATGGAACCAAAGACAAAAACCACATGATTATCTCAATAGATGCAGAGTAGGCCTTTGATAAAATTCAACAGCCCTTCATGCTAAAAACTCTCAATAAACTAGGTATTGATGGAACTTATCATAAAATGATAAAAGCTATATATGACAAGCCTACAGCCAATATCATACTGAATGGGCAAAAGCTGGAAGAATTCACTTTGAAATCAGGCACTAGACAAGGATGCCCTCTCTCATTACTCCTATTCAACATAATATTGGATGTTCTAGTCAGAGCAATCAGGGCAAGAAAAAGAAATAACGAGTATTCAATTAGGAAAGGAGGAAGTAAAACTGCCTCTATTTGCAGATGACATGATTGTATATCTAGAAGACCCCATCGTCTCAGCCCAAAATCTTCTCAAACTGATAAGCAGCTTCAGCAAAGTCTCAGGACACAAAATAAATGTGCAAAAATCACAAGCATTCCGATATACCAATAACAGACAAACAGAGAGCCAAATCAAGAGCGAACTCCCATTCACAATTGCTACAAAGAGAATAAAATACCTAGGAATACAACTAACAAAGGATGTAAAGGACCTCTTCAAGGAGAACTACAAACCACTTCTCAACAAAATAAGAGAGGACACAAACAGATGGAGAAACATTCCATGTTCATGGTTAGGAAGAATCAATATCGTGAAAAGGGCCCTACTGCCCAAAGTAATCTATAGATTCAATGCTATCCCTATCAAGCTACCAATGACCTTCTTCACGGAACTGGAAAAAAACACTTTAAACTTCATATGGAATCACAAAAGACCCCGCACAGCCAAGACAATCCTAAGCAAAAAGAACAAAGCCAGAGGCATCACACTGCTGGACTTCAAACTATACTACAAGGCTACAGTAATCAAAACAGCATGGTACTGGTACCAAAACAGAGACACAGACCAATGGAACAGAACAGAGACCCCAGAAGAAACACCACACATCTACAACCATCTGATCTTTGACAAACCTGGCAAAAACAAGCAATGGGGAAGGGACTCCATGTTTAATAAATGGTGTTGGGAAAATTGGCTAGCAATTGTGCAGAAAGCAGAAACTTGGACCCCTACCTGTCATCTTACACTAAAATTAACTCCAGATGGATCAAAGATTTAAACATAAAACCTAAAACCATAAAAACACTAGAAGAAAACACAGGCAAAACCATCCAGGACATAGGCATAGGCAAGGACTTCATGACTAAAACACCAAAAGCAATGGCAATAAAAGCCAGGATAGACAAATAGGATCTAATTAAACTCCAGAGCTTCTGTACAGCAAAAGAAACCATCATTAGAGTGAATCGGCAACCAACAGAATGGGAAAAAATTTTTGCAATCTACCCATCTGACAAAGGGCTAATATCCAGAATCTACAAAGAACTAAAACAGTTATACAAGAAAAAAACAAACAACCCCATTCAAAAGTGGGCAAAGGATATGAACAGACACTTTTCAACAGAGGACATATATGAGGCTAACAAACATATGAAAAAATGCTCATCATCACTGGTCATTAGAGAAATGCAAATCAAAACCACACTGAGATATCATCTCACACCAGTTAGAATGGCGATCATTAAAAAATCTGGAGACAACAGATGCTGGAGAGGTTGTGGAGAAACAGGAACACTCTTACACAGTTGGTGGGAGTGTGAATTAGTTCAACCATTGTGGAAGACAGTGTGGCGATTTCTAAGGATCTAGAAATAGAAATTCCATTTGACCCAGCAATCCTACTACTGGGTATATACCCAAGGAACTATAAATCATTCTACTATAAAGACACATGCACATGTATGTTCACTGCAGCCCTGTGTACAATAGCAAAGACCTAGAACCAACCCAAATGCCCATCAATGATAGACTGGACAAAGAAAATGTGGTACATATACACCATGGAATACTATGCAGCCATAAAAAACAATGAGTTCGTGTCCTTTGTAGGGACTTGGATGAATCTGGAAACCATCATTCTCAGCAAACTGACACAAGAACAGAAAGCCAACCACCAGGTGCTCTCACTCATAGGCGGGTGTTGAACAATGCGAACACATGGACACAGGGAGAGGAGCATCACACACTGGGGACAGTTGGGGGGGGCAGGTAGGGGAGAGACAGCAGAGGATGGGAAGGGAGGGGAGGGTGGGAAGGGGATAACATGGGGAGAAATGCCAGACATAGTATGCACCTAAAGTAAAATAAATAAAAAAAAAAAATCCTTTCAAGATATGTGGGAAACAACTAGGAATAGCTTTTAGGGACGCAGCATTTTAATCTTAGGTGTGACCACTTTGGGCAAGTCATGGTACTTCTTTATTTTCACCTTGTAATAAGAAGGGATTAGATTAGATTGATTCCTCTCCACCTAGACTATAAGATGTTTAGGAACTTGTGAAAGTGAGACTCAGCTTCTCAAGCTATGCAGTGTATTTCAGATCTAATGGAAAGTCTGTATATTAAGAGTAATGACCCTGATGACACCAAATGCCAAGCTTCTCTATGTTTAGAAGGAATTATCTTAACTCCACATAAAAACACTGTTTACTTAATACTGACTTGCAATTTTGGTCAACAGTTACTTACATTTTGCTACAGTCAAAGTATATTAAAAAAAAAAAAAAACCCAGGTAAAATTAAATCACCCTTTTACTTAAAAGTGCTGTTTCCCAAACAGATCATGTTTTTCCCAAAGCATCTGACTCACGGGTGAGAAGATAAGAAAAGGGTAAAAAATGGAGTCTCAACGGACTGTGTGAACACTGAAGTCCTTTCTGCCTCCAGTGCTCTAGGGATTACTGAAAATTTCTCCAAGGCAATTGACTATAACAATTTATTTCTCTTTTAATTTTACTCTGAGGCCCCAAGGGAAAAATGTCTTCCAGGAAAAAAAAAATGTAAGATCCAAGTAAGGATTTGAAAGAGAAAAGCACATGAAGAGAAAATTTAAACAGCTGACAGTGTCAAAACAGAAGACAGAAACGAATTTGGGCGTCTGAAACAACAACAGCAAAAGTCAAGTGGCCTGAAGTAGAAATGGCAACAATAGACCTTGGAAGTGAAAATAGACCCTTCACTGCATCTGTAAGGAAATTTGGAGTTACTATGAATGGGGGTGGGAGCAGGTTCATGTGTGGTCAGGGTGTGGGAAGTCAGGAACAACTTTTCTCTGTTTCGGAAGCCAGGCATTGGTGGTATTCAGGGCAGATGTGAATGCTCTTCGCCATCAGGTATCACTGGGATGCAAACGTGTCACAGCCCCTGGGAGCAGAGAAGATAAGTAGGAACCGAGAGGCAGGTAAAATACAGTGTTATAATCTTCTGAGAACACCGGGTGCTAATGGAGAGAGTATGAGCAAGAATAATATATGCAGAAAGTGCTTTGAAAACAAAATGCTAAAAGATGACTTATATCAGTTGGGTCTTATGATAACTCTATATGTTAGATATTATTACCAGCATCATTAGTTTTAGAGACAGTGTCTCCCTCTGTTGCCTAGGCTGGAGTGCAGTGGCGCAATCATCGCTCACTGCAGTCTCTGACTCCTAGACTCAAGCAGTCCTCCAGCCTCAGCCTCCTGAAGGGCTGGGGCCACAGGTATGCACCACCATACCTGGCTAATTAAAAACCAACAACACCTGTAGACACAGGGTCTCATTATGTTGCCCAAGCTGGTCTTGAACTCCTGGCCTCAACTGTTCTCTTGCCAGCCTCCCAAAGTGCTGGGTTTACAGGTGTGAGCCAGTGCACCCACTCGCCCAGAACAGCAGTGCTCCCTGGCTCCGGACCCAGCAATGGCTTCAATGTCCCAAAATAAGACACCATTTCTTATTTTCCAGATAACATCTTTGTATATTCAGTCTCTCAATTCTTAGGTATAAGTCTGTACAAAAGGAAGTTGATTCATGTAATTACCAACATACACTCTTTTTTTCCTTCTTTTTCTTTTTTTTTTTTTTTTTGAGACAGAATCTTGCTTTGTCACTGTCACCCAGGCTGGAGTGCAGTGGTGCGATCTCTGCTCACTGCAACCTCTGTCTCCCAGGTTCAAGCAATTCTCCTGCTTCAGCCTCCTGAGTAGCTGGGATTACAGGCACACGCCACCACACCCAGCTAATTTGTGTATTTTTAGTAGAGACGGGTTTCACCATGTTGGTCAGACTGGTCTTGAACTTCTGACCTCGTGATCCGCCTGCCTCGGCCTCTCAAAGTGCTGGGATTACAGGAGTGAACCACCACGCCCACCTATGCCAGTATATGCCCTTAAAGCCCCTGAGAAGTACTGGGGATGAATTCCATGCTGGGTACGATAGATCAAAAAGCATAATGGAAATTATATATTCACCTATAAACGTACACACAGTGTAACAAAAGCATCAACTATCACTTTCAAAAAGTATGATGATTTCATTGCTTTTTCTGTTTACTGATTTGCTTTTATATTATACTTAATAAATTATAGAAAAATGGTTTCATAAATAAATCGTTGCTAGATCAAGGTTTCAAAACCCAGGAAACAGCAGAGGAAAGAGTTTTCCAAGAGGCCTTTGATAAAGAATGCAAACAGATGCTTCTTGCTCTGAAATCCAAACATCTTCCCCGCTGTAAACTGTCCTCACAGTTATCAGCAGCACCAGAGCCTGAGGGAAGGGAACTGTGCACCTGACCAGAGCGGCAAGGACCATCTTGAGTCGCTACGAATACAACACTAGCTTGAGTCCAGTAATCTCTTTCTGTTTGCCACTGTAAGCCTTCCCTAGGAGCTCAGACGTAAGTGCAACATTCATTACTACAACCTGAGCGGATAGAAAATAATCTGTGTCAAAATAGCTAATTGTCAAGTGGCCATGAACCCCGTTGTCTGTGACCATTAGCATGAGACACTAAATGGCTATTAAATGAAGGAATTCAGATCTCATTGCTGGATAATTACAAGAAGTTAAAAAAGAAGTCTATTCTTTCTGCTAATAGATACTCTCCCAATAGGAAGCCTGATTCCAGTAGCCATAGTGTTCCAAGGTTACATAAAAGCTGGTGTAGGCCAACTCTCCCCGTGGCTTAGTAAGTTTTTCTGAGAGGAATGTGCCTAGGAAATTGGTATCCTCCTCCCTCACTCCTACGGCCTCCAGCTGGTAAAATCCATTCATGCCCCCAAGCCCCAGCGCCAATGCCAACTCTTCAGGAACACCTTCCCTGACCAGAGCCCCTTGGCAAGATCTGCTTGCCTTTTGTCTCCGTGGTTCTTTGTGCAGGATGTTAATAAATACTTATGCTGTGATATGATAGCTCCTCTTTATACAATGTCAATCTCCCATACATTACAAATATCTTTAAGGCAACACTGCACTGTTTCCTCAGTGCCAGGATGTGACGCTTGGCAAGTCACAGTACACCTCCTATCTACCTTTAATGTTCGCCATAGCCCAGTGAGGAAAGTAAAATATGATGATTATAGCCTGTCTGATTGAGAAAACCGGGGCTCCAGGAGATCAATTATTTGCCCCGGGTCCTACAGCTAAGGATTAAAAAAAAAAAAAAAAAAAAAAAAAACTAGACTCAGTCCCAGCTCTTAGCAGCTTGCAAAGTTTCCATTACATCTCTTGCTTCCAATAAGCTCTAAAGGCTGCTTCACCAAGGCAGGAAAGACAGATCCACAGTGTTCCAGACTAGTCTGTGTATGAGCAGCTCATTTTGCAATACCAAGAGGCATGTTTAGAATTTGTTAGGAACACCAGCCCTGATGCTCACAACCTTTGCTCATAGGCAGTTCTCGTGCTCCCTCTTTTTTCAACCTGTGAAAAATACACAAGTGCAGGTTTTGTAAAGTTTCTTCAATGATCATATATTAATTTTTAAGAAAAAAAAACCGTCATCTACAGGGCAACAGCAGGAAAACAAGATCACAAGCACACGGATAGTGTGGGGTGTGAAGTTTCTGCCTGCAGCCTACTCTTAACTCAAAGGGCGAGGAGTTTCTATTGAATCCGAAGTGTTTATCAGGAGGAACCTCTGCAGCTGGTGGATATGAATATTCCTCTCATTAGGACAAGTAACCCCTGCTGGGAAGAAGGAACTTTTATTTCATCAGACTTTGCCTCGGCCTGGCTGAAATTAACCCTTTGCTCTGACTTGACACCCTCAAAGCAACTTTGTAATTGTCATTTGTCTTCCCAAGGAAATGTTCCAGAGGGATCAAGAAGACTGGGTATTTTTATTTGCAAGATATGCACATTCTTCATTATAAATTAACAAACAAGGCATTCTGTTTTACACACCAGAGGAAAAATAAAGTATGTAAAAAATGAAGTATCCAATATTTCCAACAGAATCTGCCCCTGAGGTTCTGTCTTCTTAATACTTTATAGTGCCATGGTCCTGTCTCCTCTCGCCCAGACTTGCTGTCTTACAACCTCTGTGTATTCTCACTGTTTATGGCCCCAGTGTAATGTCATCAAAAACTCCTCCAAGACTACATGGGCAAGTTCTGGCAGGAAAAAAAAAATACCTTGATATATATTATAATATCCGTAATATTTAATGAGAATTAGTTCTACTCACTCAGCTTTTCTATGAATATGGACTAGACTACAATTCCTACACCTGCAAAGTTCTCAGCACACAGAAAACATCATCTAAGGATACCACGTGGTGCCAGACACTCACATTTTCTGACCGGAGCCTCTTGGCAGGACACCCTCCGTCCCTGGGGTGGAGCATGTAATACAGTCGGACTTTGCTTGCATGTTTTCGACTCTGGGAAGGAAAAGCAGAAACAGATACTGTAAAAGAGAAGTCATTTCAAATCCTTTGAAATCTAGCAGTGCCTGCAAATGCAAAAATTGTATCGTCAGTAGAAGACACTTCTGCATACTCCTGTGAGTGATGTAGGGTGTAGTTTCAGATAGGTTAAGGGGTTTGCCCCAAGTTCTAAAGCCAGTGTAATTTCAGGATGAGAAAACATAGTAATGAAGAAGGTGAAGGTATTGGGATCATTTAGCCTAGAGTGGATAATACACTGTATTTAATTTTCCTCAAAAATAAAAACAAATAAGCAAAAGAAATAACATAAGGATCAATTGTGATGGGAAGAGGAATAGTGATCTCTGTCACTACTGCTGCCCTGCCCTCAGGGTCTGCGGACAACGCCTCCCCTGGGAGCCTGGTACACCTCACCCTCAGTAGAAGCCTTTTCTCATGGCTCTCCCATACCCAAGTTATTAATAAGCTATCAGAAGGGATGGGATTCTCTAAGGTCAGATATCATGAGCAAACTAAAGAGAATTGTATGTCAGTCTGGGGACTGACCACGGCCTGAGCTACCTGCCAGCAGATGATACAGTTGAGCAAATAAAGACCTGTGTTCTTCAGAATTAGCAGGATTGTTGATTTCTGGCTATACTGAGGTCCATGCCTAGCATGGAGAAACTGATGCCTTCTTTGTTTCCTATTTCCTCTTCTTTGCTCAACTGAGAGTCCACCCAGATTCCCACCACTTTTAAAGAATACAGCAGTTCTAATTTCCAAGTTTCTACCTGAGGAAGGATGGCAGAGTGAAAAGAACACTAAGAAAATCTTCAGACATTCAGAATCTGGGTTCCAGCTCCTCCTAGCTGTGTGATATTTGGCCAGTTTCTTATTGGAATGTGTTTATAATCAAAGTAAGTCTCATTTTCCCCATGTACAAAGTGAACATCACAATATTTGTTAGGGTGTCATAAGAATCAAATGAGACATTGCATATGAGAAATTGCAATCCGTATAATGTTAAACATTTCTCGCTGTTGACTGCATCAACTCTTCAATCCATTGTTCCCCTAATTCCAATTCCCCTTCCCTTTTCCTTTACTCAGAGGTTATTTCCTTCTTTTCAAGGCTTTTGTTCCACTACGGCTTTATTTACAGTTGCATCCTAGCCCATCTCCTAGATGGTGGTTTCCTTTTATCAATCAGCCATAAAGGCAAAGTGATTTCCAGAGAACACACAGCAAGTTGCATCTTGTTTACAGGATATATTGTAAATCCTTCCTGTCCAATTTCCTCATTCATTACTTTCTAATTTCTTTATTCTGCCTAGAACAAAAAGACCAGGCTTCTGGACAATTCCTGAACACTTTTAAGGCCTTTAAATGCATTGAAAAGTGCCAATGAAACATGAAAAATGTTTACAGAAGTGTAAAAGTAGTGATATGTGATTTGGAAATCCATTGTCAACACTTATAGCACCATTTCTAGGCTACATAGTAGGTTTTAATCAAAGGCCATCTGAAGTATGTTTGTTAGTTTTTTGTCTAGAAGATTGTTGTGAGAAACAATATGTAGATGTATGTCAGATGAGTCGACGCCATTGTTCAGTTTCTACATGAAAATGACAGTGCAGGTGTATATCGTTCTCTTTGCAAATAAATTTGCAGCTTGCTAACATCTGCACGTATTTTCTTCCATTTTGCTGAGGGTATTTTGGAGGTAAGGAAGGAGTCATGGTTATATTGGGACTACTGCTGCAGTAAAAAAGAATAAAAAGGAGGGTTTAACCTGCAAGATGCTGAATGTGGACACAGCCCGGGCTGGTGAAAAGGCACACAGACGGTAACTGATGGAAAAACAAGTGTTATCAGTGTGAGCTCAAATGTGGCTGACGTAGACTTTCAATACTGCATTTGTTACCGGAGAAGAACTTCTTTTCACATTCCCTGCATTATCAATCTCTTAAAGCTCTGGATTTCCAGAGAATTAAATTACAGCAAAACTGGAAATCTCATCACACAGCCTGGTTTGTGGCTGTTTTTGTTTTCCCCCTCTTAAGGTATTCCATTTCTTTTAAAAAGGCTTTCTAGTAAAGGCAGAGTTCACTGAGTTATTTATCTGATTATAGTTAGACAACCTAGTAAAAACTTGTTAGCTGAAAAGAAAAGGAAAATAAATGTCAAGCTCTGCTATGAAGCCATTAGTGATGTGAGATGTTGGGATTTGAGGCTTATTAGTGATTTTGATCATTACAGGCCTGTTTTCCTCCCTCCACGGCCCCCACCTCTTTAGTTTCGGCGGGAGAAGGAATGGCTATATCTGCAGTAGTGCCCTAGCCTAGGGTTCTGGGTGATGGAAATCAGAGCCTTGGCAAATACCTCCTGATTCTGGAATGATGGCGGAGGCATCCCAGATCATCATTTAGCAGCATTCCTTTTGCCTGGGCATCTTTCTTCCCTCTCTTTGCTGAGGGTGCTGGGACCAGATCCAATGCCTTCCCCTGGTAACAACTTCCAGCAGGAAGTGAAAATCTGCAGACTTCTCAGTGGGAGGAATGTGGAGTCACATTCCCAGTTAGTCTGACTCAAATCCAAAGTTAATTCCAAATTATGTTGGTTGACAAAGGGAAAGACGTTCCTTGCAGATTGTTCCTGGGGTTTTTACAGCTTGCCTTGCCTCCAACCTAGGCCTATGACACCTAATGGAGACCTGCCACAGAGCCCTGTCGTTTCTTTCTTTCGTGTGTGTGTGTGTGTGTGTGTGTGTGTGTGTGTGACAGAGTCTTGTTCTGCCACCCAGGCTGGAGTGCAATGGCACAATGTGGGCTCACTGCGACTTCCACCTTCCAGGTTCAAGCGATTCTCCTGCTGCAGCCTCCCGAGTAGCTGGGATTACAGGCGTGTGCCACCACGCCCTGCTAGTTTTTGTATTTTTAGTAGAGACAGGGTTTCACCATATTGGCCAGGCTGGTCTCGAACTCCTAGCCTCAAGTGATCCGCCCACCTCAGGTGCCTTTTCTTTGCTTCTCAGCTTTCTTACTTCTCTTTCTAGATGAAACTCTCTGAGACACTTCCAGTGTCTTCCTCTAACTGGCTCCTCTCTACCCTGTACCTACTGGAAATTCTTTGAGATTTGGCACAGTAATCTACTCCTTTCAATTTATTGTAAAAACAAACAAATGAACAAAAACTTTCCTACAACAAGAAAGTGAAAATTAATTGAAGCAAAGATATCCATTGCAGCATTACCTAAATAGGAATAAAAAATTAGGGAGACAATTGCAGATTCAACAATAGAAGGCTGGTTAAAGCAGCTGTGGCATGACCTGTATTAAAGGGAGATTTGGGGACAAAAAACCCTTTATCTCCACACACACACACACACACACGCGCACGCATAAAGGTTTTTAATGTAGATGATATACATACATATATGTGTACATACATATACAATGAATGCTGAAAGAAAAATGCTAAACTCAAAACTGCAGATACGATGTTACAATGACATAAAAGTGCGTAAGTAGATAATATGGGTAGAAAAGAAAAAAATAATGATTTATGAGAATATGGGGAGTATAAATGGTTTTTATTCTTTATTTTTATAACAAATTTGCTTATAACATTCATATAATAATAATAATTGTATACAATGCTTAAGACATTTTGATTTTCACATTATGTACACTTTTTACCCACAATTATTGTAACTAGTAAAAAACATCACTGATCAGAAATGCTTTTAATGTATACTGGTATGATTGACCACATTTTCATCTACCCTCATTAATGTCTTATTAACATTCAAAATGCATTTTTGTTTCATTGCAGTACTTGGTATTAGATGAGCCTTCTTAACCCAAGAGCAATGCATGCTACTTCAAATTTTCAAACTTCCTTTTGGTACATGTAAATGCCAGGGTACATATGTGTCACTTTCACTTTCTGTGTGTGAATAGAGACCAGAGGATGGGGAGGCCTAAGCTATCCACGCAACTACACTGAGAAGGGCTGGAGGAAAAGATACGTCTGACACTGGCTCTTACATCCTCCAAATAAGCATAAGCAACAATGCATCCTTATGACTTTCGTCCAGATTTATTAGTACCCAAAATTTCCACTGCTTTTAAGAGTCTGAAAAGACAGGCAAATGGCCAAGTGAAAAGAACTTTAAGGAGAAAAAAATACCCACATGTTAAATGTATATGTTACAGAGTTTCAGGAGGAAAAAAGAACCATTACTTTAAGGGAAAATACATGAAAAGAAATAACAATCTCTTCCAATTGCACTGAGAGTCAATCCCAGGTTCTTTTTTGCATTAATATTTGCATTTTGAGCAAAAGTCATTAGTTTCATTCAAACCACATCAACTTTAAGCCTCCCAGATCGACCAGAAATTACCAACTCTTCTATTTTAATTAAAGCCTTTGCCCCCAATCCTAGGCATTGTGTGGGGACAGACCTATCTGAAGATTAGTTTCTTTGCTGAAACAATCTCTTGGCATGCAAAGAAATAGTCTAAAATGGAAATTCAGGCCAGTCTTCTCTTTGGGGGAATAAAGAACAAGACAAACCTCTATTTCAGATGTATTGCTGTGAAAGAAGGAGGCGAAACACATAGAAATAGAATGGCTTTGTGCCCCACCTAAATAACCATCTTCCATTATCACACATGCCTCAAAAAAATTCACAACTCAAATTTGCTTCCAACAAGGCTACTGATTTCTGGTCCCATAAAATGTGGAGATAACAAAGCAACCTTGTATTTGCATAATGCTTCAGGCAGTCTTCAAAGTCCTTTCACGTTCATCATCTCGTTTCATCCCGGAATCACAGTTGTGAGGTTGGCAGGAGAGGTGCTATCTCAAATAAGCTTTAGATCCATTCCTGATTTCCTAGATGAGTCTTCCACCATCTTATTTCATCACAGGCATCTAATTATACCTCTTCTAGAAATCAGCTAAAATAAGACAAGGACCTCAATAAAACACGGAAAACCTGGAGCAGAGAGTGATTCTCACATGCCACCACATTTGAGGTCATTCCAGGGAGAAGAGCAGCCAATAGGGAAAGGACAGCAAACACCAATGTCTAGCTCATTGGGATACCTGCAAAACAACTGGCTGATGCGAGATGAGGGGCTCCATCACACAGGATGAACCAGAGGGCATCCTGGCAGAACCCCAGGTAGCATCCCTTTACTGAGGGCCCCAGGGATGAGCCCTGGAAAAGGTGCAGTGTGGCCTCACTAGGACGGCAGGGTTAAATACAGACAGGCCAAACAGAAAACTACAAGTGTTGGGGATTCCCTCTAATGAATGGAACTCTTTTCCAAACTGATGTATCTTCCCTTATTTCCCAGGGAAAGAACATTGGGCACAGAAACTCCCTGTGATGGGCCAACTAAAACTCTAGGAAGAGAAAACTGGTCCCTAAAGGAAGGCTTTACCAACACAGGGAAGGAAGAAGTCAAACTCCTCTGCTGGAACACCCTGAGGCGCCAGGTTCCAGACCTCCTGCCCAGGCCACTGGGCTACTGAAATGGTCTTAAATTAAATCCTAGTGCTAAAATAGATCAGAAGACCCTAAAAGGATTTAGGTAGATGATGGAAAGCCAACCACACATATAGGGGACACATGGCTGGCCTTAATAACCTTCTGCTCTGCCAAAGATGGGTGACATCTCTAAAAAAATTATGAAAAAAAAAGAAACAAGACTTGAGAAACTATCAAGGAAATCAAGCAATTGTTTGTACAATATTTACTATAAGAAGTAGAAGTTTTAAATGGCACATGTTTTATGTCCTTTAATTTGAGAAAATATCAACAGGGTAAAAGCTAAAAGATGAGATAAGACAACAGATTGAGATAAGGTATTGGTGTCTGAGTTCATACACAACGGGAATTTAAAACATCACAGCTTAATTTTGAAGGTCTTTCAGTTGAATAGCGGAATCAACACCGCAGATCTATGTAGAAGTCAAGAGAGAGACAATTTCTAGAATCCATAGAAATAGAATAAAAAGTAAAACAAGAAAAAAAAAGAAACTAAAGATCTTATACATGAAAGACTAGAACAAATGTAACATGGTTTTAATGGCAGAATAAACAGACAAATACGTAGAATATAATAAAAAGTTCCAAAATAGGTTCAGTAATTTGGGACCAAATATATTTAATCTTGCTAAGCAAAGAAAGAAAAAAATGCAGGACTGATGAACCTGGCTACCAAAAAAAATAAATAAATAAGTGTTTTCAATCTGAAACACATATCTATAAGAAGAACTCACAAAGTAGGAAAAATAGTTGCAGTGTGTAAAAGAAAATGGCTTAATATCTTTGAGATCCAAAGTGTCCTCACAAACTTATTCAGAAAGAATATTAAAATAGACAAAGGACACAAATAGGAATTATAGAAATACTAATAGTTAAAAGACTTACAAAAAAATCATCCAAATGCTGCCTTACAATTTTTTAATTTAAAAAAAATGTGTTTCTTTCACCCAGCAAATTGGCAAGGATTTACAAAATATACATATCCATATTGGTGAAGATGCAGAAAAAGCTAGCACTTGTGTACATAGATAATAGGTATGTAAATTGATACGAGCTTCCTGGATGGAAATTTTGCAGTATGTATCCAGAGCAAAAACTTGTTTGATTCAGCAATCCTACTTCTATGAATTTATTCTAAGGAAGCAGTCAGAGACATGTATTGCCATTTATTTATAACAGTAAACATGGGAAAATAAGCTAAATTCCCTAAAACAAGAAGGATAAATATTATAAAATATCCATAGATACCAAAGAGTCATTGGCAAGCATAATAATATTCAATGTCATATATATATATAATAAAATTTAAAAGGTAGTCTCTAATCAGAATGTAAATTTTTAAATAAAAATGTATATGCATCTGTGTGCATATTCAATGGAAAAGTCCAGGAAGAAATGTAATTAGCATTGTTTATACGGATTACAAGTGATTTTAAATTTTCTTATTAAAGCTTTCTTGAAATTTCAGATTACTTAGACGTAATCTGAAAATCATTCCAATGATAGGATGGAAAAGTCATCATTTTAAAGATTCATTCTAACACTGATGATTTATCATTCTAATAGTCCTACCTTAAGATGAGGAGAATATGTCCCAGAAAGACCGAGAGATTTTCTCAAGATCCCACAACTTGCAAGTTCTCAGCGAACAGGGATTATATCTGTTGGCTTCACTGTGACATCCCCCAAATCTATCACAATGCCTGACACATGGCTGGTGCTCAATAAAGATTCGTCAGTTCAGTGACTGAACATGTGCAGAATAGAATAAGTCAACCTCGGAACAAGAACCATGACCCTTGAAGAATTAAGACCATTGTGTAAAAGTGTTGTGTACATTTGAAATCACTGTTGTTATAGACCCCTTTGCATCCAAAAGATGAAATTGAAAGCCTCACACATGTACTTCCATCTCTAACTCCATGGGTGCAGTGCAGGTCAGAGAGGAGCGAGGGAGCCCGAAGACCAGAGACAGTCCTAGGTGGCAGGGCTCCCAGGCATTTGACAGAGTGCATGGTGCAGGAAAACCTCTAGCAGGTGAGCTGATGAAGACTGCAGTTGAAGCACAAGCTCTGAAGAAACTGAGGGTTTGCTGCAACTAGTGCAAAAGTAGAGATTCAGGGCGGCAGTTGCCTTGCTGCAGAATCCACGGCTCATCCAGGGGCAGTGTGTTGAAGAAGAGAGGTTAGGGACAAGGCAGAGTTCACTGTTCCACTGTTTCCAAGAATCAGAGATCCATCAGACACCAGCTTGATAAAGTGTCCTTAAACCTGTGGTCAGATATGCAGGCTTCTGTGGCTAAAGGTGCTATGCCTTTGCTTTAATTATAGGGTGGTGGATATTTATTTTGTTCTGGATTGAATTGTATTGCAGCCCTAATCCCCAATGTGACTGTATCCAGAAGCAGAGTCTGTGAGGAGATAATTAAGGTTAGGTGAAGTCATCAGGGAGGGGCCGTAATTGATAGGACTGGTGTCTTTATATGAAGGGGAAGAGACACCAGAGATTGTGCTCTCTCACTCTCTGCCTGCATGCATAGAGAAAAGGCCATGTGAGGATACAGTAAGAAGGCGGCCGTCTACACACCAGGAGAGAGCCCTCACCAGAAACCAACCCTGCTGGCACCTTGATCGTGGACTTCTAGCCTCCAAAACAGCAACAAAATAAATGTCTGTTGGTTAAGACCCCAAATCTGGTATCTTGTTATGACAGCTGAGGCTGACTAATACACATGCCATCCATCTACAATAGATGTTCTCCTAGGGTCTTCCTTCTTCTATGCAGCAATCAGTTCAATTTCCAAAGGCACAAACGGTAGCCTCGATGTTTCCAGAATTAGGTCACTTCGTTTCTTCCAAAATATGTTTAAAAGAGCATTTAACATGACGAACTCTTATAAAAAGGATTGGGAAAAAGCAAATTTTTGTTGGAGAAAAAAATCACGTACAGTGGGATGTGTGGCGCCTGTGATTGTGGAAGCATGTTTGTAATCATCTATGTGGCCGTCTGCCTACACAAGTGACTACATCGATGCATTACAATTCTAAATAAAAGTCCTGCAACTCAAAAAATTAAATTACCACCAAAGCCTGGAGGAACAGTTTTCTGTGGCGTTCAGTACAGAGCTAAATATGTCTCCATGATGTCTGTGCATTTTAAACAGAATCACATGAGAAATAAAAGAATACAGGCTCATCTAGGCCTCTCTTTTGTGGTTTGGGGGAAAAAAGTGCTATTTCCGCAGAAAGCCCTTGAAGAGAAGTTAAAAGTTAGGGACAAGGGAAAAAATAAATCCAGTGTGATCAGTGATTAAAGTCAGAGAAGACTGGGTAATGTGAAATAACAAAGTTATCGAATCCTTCCAAAAATGTGGACCCTTAAACAACACGAGCCAATCCTGGGCTACAGTTTCCCATGTCTCAGGTTTCTTCTGTAAAATTTGTGGCTGGACTAAGAAAAAATATAGCACTTTATAAAAATAGCACTGTGTGGAGTCCAAAAATTAACCCCACCACTAGCAAGGGCAAAGACTAGTATGATTGCCACCAATTTCAAATGAGGTTTAGTTTGTGGGAAAAAAAAAAGGGGGGATCTAGTGTCCCCACCCTTATGTGAATGACAAGGGGGGCAGGGCAGTCCCTCAGACAAACCCAATAAGGTCAACAGCTGCAACAAGGCTCTCAGGAGCTCCCCCAACCTGTTCTGGTCACCTTGCTATTCTGTATAACATTTTTACATGAGATTCTCTTTTTATCCTATTATTTTATACTTCATAGCATGTATCATATAATTATTCCTAAAAATTGAACTCTGTTATTTTGAGTGAATCTTGCATTTCTGTTGATCCAACCCTACAACACACCTTTAAACATTCTGCAAAGGCTGTTCCTCTTTAAATACTCATTAACTATTTAAGTAGCTAGATAAGTCAGATTACATAACATAGCTTAAACGGACCTCACCTTAAACAAAGCAATAATAGAAGAAAAAGCTGGATTAACAAAACAACAAAATAATAGAGTACTTGCTGAACAAAGGGATTCTCCATCTCTCAGCAAATTATATTTTTAAAGTCAAATTCCTAGGGTGCACTTAAAATATGACTTTTATTTTTGAAGATTTCATATCCATGTTATTTTCAAAAAATACTTCTAGGTATATATAACATTTATAACCTGAAAAAAGCAATCAGTGAATTCTATAAAGAACATTTCTCAGTGTAAAATAATATGCACAGAACAGCATATCCATCTTTCCCATCTCTGCGCTGATGTTGCTACCCCTGCCCTCGAGTCAGTTTCTTGCACAGAAAATTACCCAGTGGAAGTGGTGCAGGGCTGAAAATTCTCATGCCTCACCAGTGTAGCTGGGGCCAGTTATAATACTATAGAAAAATAGATGAGTAGCTTTGTTTCAGCTAATGATTAGAAGACAGAAATTTTTTTCTCTTGAATTCCATCTTTCTGAGTCCCCAACAGAGTTAAGTACTCAATAGCATATTTTATTTTTCCAGCAATATTTGTTTTATTTAATCCAGCTTTACAAGCCTTAGGGGAAGTAGGCACTCGCTGCCAGCTGCAATTCCACTATCACCTGCAGCTCAACCCCCACCTGCTTTTCAATTTTTCTATTTGCCTACTCAAAGACCCAGATTTTAGTCTGTTTGCAGGTTGCTTTCAATTGATGGCATGATTAAAGAAAAACATTTCTAGCCAGGTGGTTGAGTAGAAGATTTTTTGAGTTGCAGAACTTTTATTTTAAATCATAATGCATCCTCTACTCAACCACCTGGCTAGAGGCTGGATTATATATTTTGGAAATATATAATCAATATTTACTCAATCAGGATTGATATGGTTTGGCTGTGTCCCCACCCAAATCTCATCTTGAATTGTGGCTCCCACAATTCCCATGTGTTGTGGGAGGGACCCGGTGGGGAGATGATTGAATCAAGGGTGCTGTTTCCCCCATACTGTTCTCATGGTAGTGAATAAGTCTCATGAGATCTGATGGTTTAATAAGGGTAAACCCCCTTTGCTTGGCTTTCATTCTCTCTTGCCTGCCACCATGTAAGAGGTGCTTTCGCCTTCTGCCATGATTGTGAGGCCTCCCTAGCCATGTGGAACCTCTTTTTCTTTATAAATTGCCCAGTATCAGGAATGTTTTTATCAGCAGGGTGAAAATGGACTAATACAAGTACCCACCCCCTAGAGATGCCCAGAGCTCCATATCATGCCTCTCCCTCAACTAGGGGGACCAGAGAAAACACGGGCAGAGGTTTACATTTCTAGAGGCAAGGGCATGCAGAGCACCCCCCTCCTGGGGACAGCTGAGAGGGACTGCCGGAGGTCAGACTGTAAGAGTCCTCTCCTTTCCATTCTCTCTCAGTTTGATGCCTGGATCACGTGATTCAGAATCACAGGGAGTTTTTTAAAGGCAGGTTTCCAACCGAATAAGGACGACTAGGGATAAAGTTCTGGGCTTTAGATTTTTCACGAGCTCCCCCAGTGCTTCCTAGGAAAATGGATTTTTAAAAATCGCGGCTTTCCTTTCCTCTCCTTTCTAGCTCTCTCCTCTCTCCCTGGTGGCTGCCAAGCCCAGATTGGCAGGAAAAGAAACCAGACTGAGTGAGCTGTTTTCTGGCTTCAGCTGGATAGCACCTCAGTGAGAGGCAAAATGAGGGAGAAGCAGTCTCAAGGCCAACCCATCGGTGACCTGGAAACAGCAGGCTGAGAGGTGTGGAGCGTGAAGTAAGCCCACTTTTGGCAGGGGCTCTGCTCTAATGGCTTCCAGCTCTCAAGCTCTTCAATTGCCAGTTTTCATTTCTCAGAACCTTATCTTTCCTTCCCCTCTCAACTTTCCTTCTCCTCTTCCTAATCACCTTCACAACCTTGACCCTTAGCTATCCAACCACCCTACTCAAACTCAGTACAGATGCTCCTTGACTCACGATGGGATTTCTCCCCATAAACCTGCAGTAAATGAAATCGAAATGCATTTGACACACATAACCTACCCAACACCATAGCTTTGGCTGACCTACCTTACACATGCTCAGAACGCTTACATTAGCCTACAGCTGGCAAAAACCATCTACCACATAGCCTGTTTATAATATAGTGTTGGCGATCTCATGTGAATTATTAAATGCTGTACTGAAGTATGGCTTCTACAGAAGGTGTATTGATTTCTCACCATCATAAAATCGAACAATTGTTAAATTGAAACATTGTCAGTTGGGGACTCTCTGTACTTCCAAAAAGAACCATTCTCTTTCGTCCTACATCAAATTCCTTGCTCAATGTTCCTGTTTTAGTCTGGAGCACTGACATTCTTGTAGGCAACAGGCACAAAACCAAGTGAAACAAAAATATTGGAATATATGAACCAAGAATTTAAAATAAGAAAGATAAGTATATTTGAGAGGTTGAGAAGATACTACCAATATGAAGCAAAAAACATGAAATCAAAAAAATATAAAGCAGACATATTAGATAGTAGAATTATATACCATGACCAAGTAAGATTTATCGGTTTAATAGATGAAAACCCATTAATGTAATGTACCACATTTATAGAAGGAAATACAAAAACCCTATGATCATATCAATAGAGCCAGAAAAAGCTTTGAACAAAATCTAACACCCTCTCATGACAAAAACTCTCAACAACTAGGAATAGAAATGAAGTTTTCCAACCTGATAGGGCCATCTGTGAAAAACCCTAACAGCACACTTCATGGTGGATCAGAAGCTTTCCTCCTAAGATGAGGAGCAAGACATGAATATCCTCTCTCACCACTTCCATCTGACGTTGTAGTGAGGTTCACAACGGGACAATTACGTGACAACTCCTGGTGGTGAGGAGGGTGGGGGAAGCATCTAAACTGGAAGGAAGAAATAAAACTTTCTCTACTTGCAGATGACATAATCCTAACCAATCCACCAAAAATTAGAATTAATAAACTAGTGAAGCCAGGCTGCAAGATGCAAGATCAAAATACAAAAATCAATTGCATTTCTAAACACTATCAATTAATAATCTAAAAATGAAATTAAACAACTCCATTTACAATAGCATCAAAAAGAAATAAAAAATACCTAGGAACAAGCTGATTCTAAAATTTACATGGACTCAGATTAGCCAAAACAATTTTGCAAACAACAAAGTTGCAGCACTCACACTCCCCAATTCCAAACTTATTATAAAGCTACAGTAATCAAAACAGGGTGGTACTGGCATAAAGATAGACATATAGATCAATGGAATTCAATTAAGAATCCATAAATAAACCCTTCCATTTTAATCTGTGTTAATGGATTTTTGACAACCATACCAGCACAATTCGACAAATAATGATGGGACAATTAAATAGCCATATGCAAAACAGTGGAGTTGGACGCCTACCTCCTACCATATACAGAAGTTAACTCAAAATGTATTGTAGGCCTTGATGTAACAACTAAAACTATAAAAGTCTTTGAATATTTGTGACCTTGAATTAAACAATGGCTTCATAGATGTGCCACCAAAAGCACATGTGACAAGAAAATAAATAAACTGGATGTCATCAATTTTTTTTAAATGTTGTGTTTCAAAGACACCAGTGGCTCACACCTGTAATCCGAGTGGTGGATCACAAGGTCAGGGGTTCAAGACCAGCCTGGCCAACATGGTGAACCCCATCTGTACTAAAAATACAAAGTTGGCTGGGCCTAGTGGTGGGCACCTGTAGTCCCAGCTGCTCGGGAGGCTGAGACAGGAGAATCACTTGAACCTGGAAGGCAGAAGTTGCAATGAGCCGAGATCACACCACTGCACTCCAGCCAGTGAGTTTAGGGATCGGGGGGAGGTGGTGTGAATGTCCTGGAAGCAGTGGTGATCCATGTAAAACTCCATGAAATAACCAACAATCACCAAACTATAAGCTTAAAATGGTAGACTTTATAGTATTTATATCAAAATAAAGCTGTTATGTAAAAATTAAAATTATAAAAACTAGTAAGAACAACTACAAAAATCACAATAGATACATGTCTAGAAAATATGATCAAAAATTTCAAGAATAAAAAAGAACTTGAAAAAATCTCAAGTATTAAAGAAATTGAGGCCAGGCACAGTGGCTCATGCTTGTAATCCCTGCACTTTGGGAGGCTGAGGTGGGTGGATCACCTGAGGTCAGGAGTTTGAGACCATCCTGGCCAACATGGTGAAACCTCATCTCTACTAAAAATACAAAAATTACCTGGGCATGGTGGCAGGTGCCTGTAATCTCAGCTACTTGGGAGGCTGAGTCAGGAGAATCACTTGAACCTGGAAGGCAGAGGTTGCACTGAGCCAAGATCGCACCACTGCACTCTAGCCTGAGCAACAAGAGCGAAACTCTGTCTTCAAATAATAATAATTGAAATGATCAACCACTTCCTTTCTTCCCTACCACCACCACCACCACTAACACCACCAACAATATTGTTTTAGAGGTTCAAATGCCCAGATCATTTTATGAGGTTGATAGGTCCATTGCTTTTAATTATAGATATCAAAACCCTTAAGTAAAATTAACCAACTGAATATAACATTGTGTTTTTTTAAGTAATATATCATGCAATCATGGATTAATTAGTAATACAAACATAGCACAACATTAAAAAATCAATATTATTTACCACATAGACTAAAGGGAGAAAAAAATCAATGTAGAAAAATCATTTTACAAAATCCAGCACCTATTTATAATATTTTAAAAATTCAAATAGCAGGGAAAGATAGAACTGTTCTTCTCTCCATACAGAGTATATGAAAAATCTACAACAACTATTACACTTAATGTGGAAATATTGATTGCATTCTTTTGAAGACTAGAAACAAAAAAATATGGCCACCATCACTACTGCTGCTGAATATAGCACTGGAATTCCCTGCCAAGAAGAAAAAGACCTAAGAATAGGAAGGGGAAGAGCTAAAACTTATTGTTTGCAAATAATAACAAATGTTTATCTAGAAAATTTGGCAGAATCCATAGACAGACCCTTAAAACTCATAAAGAGTTTGGTCAGTTTGATGGACACAAAAACACACTGCCCCCATTCCCATTCAATGGAGAACTCATTACCGCTGCTCCTGGGGTTTGACAGACTCCAGCCTTTTCAGGGATCCCCTGAGCTACAGAGAGCTACCTTGCCCAAGGTCAAATCCTTCCCAGGGTGTGATGATAAAAGCACATAAGTCAATGGATAACAAGAGAGGTAGTTTGCACAGACTGATTTGAAAAACACATTATGAACTTTTAACTCTCTGCAATCTGAGGTTAAATAATATTTAACTTGTACAAGGACACTGTATAGAGCCAGGATTTGAACCCAAGCTCTCTGACTTGAGAGACTAAAGTCTTAACTACAGTGCTGGGCGCAAGATCAGTTTTCCAGCACCCTAAGATCACATATTGCATATTGGTGCTTCTAAGTGTTCGCTGAGTGTCACCCCAGTTCTTGGGATACACATATGCCTCCCTTTGATATGCTAGACTATGTATATGTAAACAGACCGTTCAATATCTATTGCAAGACTGACCCCTCTCTGAAATCTTCTCCTGTAGCTCCAGAACACTAATTTCAACCTATACTGACCTCTCACGGCTCTCATTGTCCTGGCCACATAGCTTAGCCCTTTCTGATTTCCATTTCAGCAATTCACAAAATACAGACTAATAACTGCCCAGCTTATCTCATGTGGCTCCAAACCACAGCCCTTTGGCAAAGAACAATGCCTGATGAATCTTCCATATTCTAACAAAGTACAATATACCGTAGAAGTCCAAAAAACGCTCCTTGATTTGAAATGATTACATCTAGTATATTAATTAGTCTCGCTGTCTCAGACTGAAGTTAAAGCAAAGGAAACAGAAGTGTCTGTCAAACTCAGTTCTGCTTGTCTTTCTCAAACACATGGTCAGGATTCTATAATTTCTTCCTGACCCTCATCATTCTTGACAATCTAATTTTGATTCAGTCTCTTCACAAAAGTCAGCCCACAGATAAATATGCACATATAAAGTTGGTCCAAAACTACTGGGAAGTGCTTAACCAGTATAATCATGCATTCAGGCTGGACATTTTCTCATCCAGGGAAAATAATAATGTCTTCATCCTAACGTCATTGGCAGCATGCATAGCCCTCTCCCCTCCCGCCACCTGCTCTTAGCTAGACTTCAAGTCAGCCTGGCCCACTTCTTTTCACCTGCTGACTGATTTGCTGTTTCATAGAAATGCATTAAAATTTTGAAAACTGATTAATAAGGGTGGAAAAATTATGACCATTTTTTTTTTTTAAGGAGAGAGGGTTTAGCTGCCTTCAGCTCCTCGACAGCCCACTGCAGTCGTTTCTGACTTCCATGACAAAACACAGCAGCCAAGGGGAGGCTGTGGCTGCTGATTCCTTTCTTCCTTGCTGAATTAGGAAGCCAGAAGAAATTAGTGCCTTAAACACAACCATCTGTTCTCTTCTGTGCAGGCCTTTCTTCTGGACTTCAACAAGGGAGTGATACATCAATTCTAAGTCAAATTTCAATCCAATTCCTGGTATTCCTAATTTTACTCCTCTCTGCTGAGAGTGAATTTATAAACTTGGGCCAAAGTGAGAAAGGAAGTTGACTGATGTTTGAGTCCTATTAATATTCATAGCTTGTGTTTTTTACTAGATTAAACCAATTCTACCAAAAAAAAAAGAAAAACAAACTCTGCTGTATTTCAGCTATGAGAAAAGTTGAATGTTCATGAATTACAGAAGGTAAATAGTACACAGCAGTACATGACATTCATTCATTCATTCATTCTTCAAACCTCTGATGCATATCTTATACAGACAAGGGTCAAAATATACCAGATTAAGTAATCTGGAATGTGAAGTATTTCGGTTGAGTTATTGTTACCAAAACAAAGAATAGCCAGCATGCACATTCTAGTTATTCTCTCGTGAAATCTCAGCATCTCCTTCTGTGAGCAGCCATTCATTTACCATCCTCATTCAGTCCTTGTCCTCCCAACTTATAGGTCAGAATTCACACAGTCACCTTCTGCAGTGTGACATCTTCTTTTGGCTTTGTATGTCTAATGAAATTCCCCTTCCTCAAGAATTCTGGACCCTAGGATAGATGGAAATAAACAGGCTGTGCTAACAGAAGAAAATTAGGATTGTATTTCACTGAAGGCTGTTCTAGGTCCACAAAGAGTAACTGGAATGTAATTTTGGATTCAGTTAACAAGATTAAAACAGAACAGACAGAGTCTGTCTCTGAATATAAAGATAGGTAACATTCCAAAACCGGTTTCACAAGAGAAGTTTTTTCAATAAACACCAAGAGCGGTACATAAATTAATCGTAAAATGCTGACTAATATATGTTTCCTTAACTATAAAATGTAAAAAGTAGAGCATAAGAATTTCGAATGTCCCAATCAATTTTAACACTCTGTATTCATTATATGGAGACTTTGAAATGCCATCTCAAATTTAGAGCACTATTGCTTATAATAGAAAAGAAGAGAGATCTGAAATCAATGACCTCAGTTTGCACCTTATAAAACTAGAAAAAGAAGAGTACAGCAGTCTTCTTTTATAGAATAAGTTCCCAGACCCACAGTGGGTGCCTGAAACCACAAATAGTGCCAACCCAATGGCTGTCCATCAGAACATGTTTCTGTCCATGTCATCCATCAAAAAATAGAATGCCTTTCCATCTTAACTAAGCACTTATCACACACTGCGGTCATAACTCTTTCAGTTTGAAATGCAACAGCAAAAGTAACACGAATTTCTTTTTCTTCCCAATTTCATGGATGGAAGATTTATTCTCACTGTAAATCTTAGCAACCTCAGCATACAATTTTTTTCCTTATTAAGTTGAGAACTTTCGTGTTTTTACTTAAAGGAAACACTTTACAGCTTCTCTTTGGCATATCTGAGTTGCCAGCACCACTACTCTAGTGTTTTGGAGTCAAGTAAGGGTGACTTGGACACCAGCATGGCGATGCCTCATCAGTGGATCTGACAACCTTTGGGGTCTACAAGTGTGACTCACAGGCAGACAGCACCTGCAGCGCAGAGACACTGCGATTCACGGTCAGGGCAGGATGAAGCTGGATGGTGTGAAGTTTCACGTGCTGCTCAGGACAGAATGCAACTTAAACCTTATGAATTGTTCACTTCTAGAATTTTCCATTTAATGTTTTTAGACCATGGTTGGCTGTGGGTAACTGAAACTGTGAAAAGCAACACCATGGATAAGGAGGACTATGTAAATTAATCTTCATGGAAGCAGAAGAAAGGAAAACATAGAAGTATTAGAGTGAACATCAAGAAAACAGAAACAGAAATATAACAGAGAAAATCAATGAAAGCAAAAGCTCGTTCTCTAAGATCAGTAGAATTGAGAAATCTCTAGTCAGACCAATGGGGAAACAAAGAGAGAAAAGACACTAATCACGAATATCAGGAATGAGAGAAAAAAGTACATGACTCCGTCTACAGATACTAAAATAATAATCAGGTAATATTATAGATACTCTGCCAATTAATTCTACAACTTAGATGAAATGAGCAAATTATTTGAAAAAAACAAATTACCAAAGCTTAAGAATAAACAGATAACCTGAATAGATTATTTATCAAAGAAATTAAATTTGCAGTTAAAATCTTTTCACAAAGGAAACGCCACACTTGGATGGTTTCACTAAGAAATTCTACCAAACATTGTACACAAATTCTAGAAAAAATTTCCAGAACACACTGAGTGAAAAGATGTGCAGAAGGAGCTGAGGAGCACAGGATGGCCTCCAGAGAGCGCAGGGGACCACAGACGTGACCAGGTACCAAAATCACAATGGAATCAAAGGTGACATGGAAGCTGTCCTACAAATTCCAAAGTACTTAAGCCTGGGAAATCCCAGCCTGAGCCACACTTCCAAAGCAAAGGGTTATAGTCTGAAAACAGATAACCACAGAAACTACACTGAGAGAGTAATGTACAATTTACAAAGTGACTTCACATACACTATTAGCAGCCTGTCTCATATGATCCTCCAAAAACCTCAAGGCTCAGAAAGGCTGAGCAACCGGTAGGGTCACACAGGTCCTTCGCCCTGGCTCATGGTTGAGTTAGGCCATCTTCTGCTCATGCAGTTCCCCCTCACCCACATCCAGCCTTCTGCAATAGAAGCTTCTTGAGGGCAGGGACTAGTCTGAATTGCTCACTGTTAAATCTCCAGAACTCAGAACGTAGATTCTTTTAATAATATTTATTGACAAACTACTGACTCTAAGATCAGCATACTTTTCACGACACTGACCAATATATTCTGCAATGTTTTGTCTTAACCTAAGAAATAGAAGCTCTCCCTTATAAGTCCACACGCAAGGAAGCTGTAGAAGGCCAGACCTGTGCCCTGGTGCCCACTGGCTGGTCAATTAATTGGATTGCTATGAGCACCAGCTAACTTCATCAGGAGGGGCGCTGCACAGCAGAGGAGCCATGACTCCATGTCTGGGTGGGTTGATTCAAAATGCACCAGCGTTGCTATCCACCCAAAGCATGCAATGAGTTCACCTCTTTCTGAGATTAAAAATACTAGAACTAGCTATGGAGTTGAAACTAGACTGGCTGGACTTTGAGGCAGAAAATACTTTTACATTAATTTTCTTTTTAATTCGCCTACAAAAAAACTCCTATGTTTCACTTTCAATTTTCTACACTTCCGTATGTGAGCTACATACTGTGAGCATATGCTGTGTTGAACCATGTGAAACTACAATTTTTGTATGTGAAAATGATTAAATATTGGCAATTTCATATGGTTCAGCTTTGTTTTTTAATAAACTGAAAAAAGTCTTTTTTTTTTTAAAGTAGACTATAAATACATATATTTTCCCTAAATTGGTCACTTTCTTCTCTCAATTTCAGTAATACTAACATAATCATAAGATTAAAAGTCTTGCCATTAGCAACCAAGATATCCTTCAATAGATAAAAGGATAAACTGTGGCACATCCATACAATGGGATAGTATTCGAGAAGGGAAGAAGGAAGGAAGGAAGGAAGGAAGGAGGGAAGGAAAGACGAGAGGGAGGGAAGGGGAAGGGAGGGAGGGAGGGGAGGGGAGGAAAAGAAAAGAAATAAGCTATCAGGCCATGAAAAGACATAAAGAAAACTTAAATGCATATTACTAAGTACAAGAAGTCAATCTGAAAAGGCCACATCCTATATGATACTAACTATATGATGTTCTAAAAATGGAAAACTATGGACATGGTAAAAAGATTAGCGTTGCCCAAGAGGTGGGGGTGCGGGGATGGTGACTAGGTGAAGCACATGGGATTTTTCAGCCAGGGAAACTGCTCTGTATGATACTGTAATGGTGGATACATATTATGTATCTGTCAATACTCATCGAAAGTATAACACACAGAATGAGCCCTGAGCTCCGCAGTAGGCTTTGGCTGATAATGATGTGTCCATGTGGGTTCATTAATTGCAACAAATGTGCTGCACTAATGCAAGATATTCTCCCGTGGTGAGAGGGAGTATGTGGATACTTTCTGCTTAATTTTTTGTAAGCCTAAAACTGCACACAGAAATAAGTCTATCAATTAAAATTTATAGAAACAAAAAACAAACAAAACCCTACTTTGCCTTTTGTTCAGGTAAGAAAACTGAAGGATGGGTGAGAGAAGGCACAGAACAGGCCGTGTGCACCTGGCGGGGGGGAATGCCGCTTCTCGCTGTCCACGCAAGGAGCAAGACAAGTCCCAGAGCCACGCTCCATCGATTTTCCAATCGGCCAAGGGCTGACCTTTCTTTCCTAATAGCATGACTTATCAACAGCCTTGAAATCCTTTTGGGAATTTGCTGCTTCCTTTCAAGCGTTACAAATTTTCCATTAGGGGGGTGTTTCTAAAGCTCTCGTGGTGTTTAATCTCATCTCCAAGTCATGCCGAAAAGTCCAACACTTGCAAACATTTCCAAGTAAAATGAATTGCTCATGACAAGCAATGTTCCCAGTGTTTTCAAACCTGCTGGTCTGTGAGGACCAGAGTCACTCATTTGTATCTATGTCGTTTGTCTAAGCCCTGAGGTTTCTCAAGGTTAAGGGGTCCCCTGAGATGTGACATCTGTAATTACAGTCCATCTGAATTCCTCATCACCTTCTTCAGGAAGAGCGTGACAGACTTGCCCCTCCTTGGGATCTCTTAGTAGAAGCACATATTTGTATATTTTCTGCCCCAGATCTACACACTCCTCAAGGACATATGCAAGCTCCCATCTATGGAAAACAAACAGTATTTATTTCTCCCCCTCTCCCTGGTATTCTTATTCAGTTAAGCAGAATGTCCACTTTCACCGAAGAGAATTTCCCTTGAAATTAGGTATCTGCCAGTTGACTTAGGAAATATCAAAAGGCAATTTTTTTCCTTTTTTACCTCTTTGGAACTTCTTGAACTCGAAAGTAAATATCATTTAATCAAATGCACGGATGCATTAGTACCGATGCATAATATGGATGAGCACTAATGCACCCGTAGAAGTAGGATAATGAGGCTCTCTTTCTTATCGCGGTAGGATATCTTTAGGAAGAACTGACCTCACGCACGTGGAGGGGAAAACAGCTTGTCTGCACCATTCATTGGCTACAGAGACTCCATGGGTGTTTGGAGGCATCAGGATCTCCCCCTGACTCAGACATCAAGTGCTTCAGAAATGAATTTACACTCCACCATCAAGCAACGCACCATATAGCACTCTGTGTCTTGGCTCTGACTACTAGTTGAAACCTGGGGCACCCAGAAAGGAAACACACTATGTTGCATTTCACAAAGTCTTTCTCCAGCCAGATGACCCCAGGCACTCTCTACAGAAGAGCCCACAGTCCTGCTTCTCTGTCAGCCTTCTTCCTGGGGGAGTTTACTTGGGCTTTGTGTTGCCTCCCTGTGTTAGGGATGGGGGAAACACAACTAAAGAAGGAATGAAGCCCACCAGCAGAGCACGCGGCCTGGAGCAGGAAACCGCAGGGGCAGCGTGGTCTGGGTTTTAGCTCACTGATGCTGTGAGACACACTGTCCCACTGCCTTTCCAACTCTCCCTTCCCTGATGGACGCAGGTGTTCCCAGGTCAGGCATGTCCCTCCCCTGTGGCTCAGTTTTCTTTCTCTCTGGGTCTTTGTCTCAGCTGGGGACACACACAGCCAGCTGTCACAGTCAAGGTGTTGTGCTTTTGTGTGGCAATGATTGCATTCACATGAGGATGAGGGTCTACAGGTGGGCTGGGGACACTGGGCAAAGGTGGCAAATGGCATCTCATTCTCCTGTCAGCAGAGGAGGACTAGATGGCTCTGAAAGCTCAGAAGAAGGAGGATGACAGACTCAGAAATACTCTGTCTCCACTCAGAAACGTAAGACAAAGCCTCAGAAGTCCTCTCTGTGCCTTTATTTCTCCACTTACCAGTGTGTCATCAGCAATGCTATTCTAGCATCCTGGCATCATGGTATAACTCCTCAGACCCTTGTCTAATGACACATCTAATCTGGACTAAGCCCTTACCTTGAAAGCCCTAGCCTTGAGCCCATGATTATAGCCATGCGTCTGATCATTGCGGCTGATTTGGGGGCAAGCCTCCATGAGCAGTCGTGGCCAGTGGTTTGCACACTCACGTGAAGAACTCATGCAAAAAGGCCCTGGCACGCTTGACTCCTAAAGACACAAATACAAACCTTACCCGGTCTGTCCATCGGGCAGCCAAAGACACGAATTGAAAACTGAAAGGGATCCTTATGAAATACCAGGATCACCAGACCATGAGACTGCTTGTTAGCGCAATTTCTGGCCAACATAGTTAACTCCAGAATTTACAGTAACAGAAATTCATTTCAAAGCCTCGGCTGTCCCTAGGCTGAGGGGAGAATTTAGTATCACACCTGCTTCCTCCCACGGGGCTATTTTGACTGGCTGGACTGATGCATCAGTGGGGAAACTGCTCTCATCACTGGAGTGGAGTATTGATTTAAAGGTCTGAGACTCTGGAACTCAAGATATAAACTTTCACTCCCCAGATTTATTTTATACAATCCATTGCATTAATGTTGCATATAAAATTTTCCTCATACTTTATAATAAACATTTTCCGTTCTGCAAATTGCAAACTGATGGCATTCTTGAGCATCCAAAGGGATGTTTTATATTCCACTCACTACCACTGCAAGTACCATAGCATTTAGCCAACACACTGCCTAGATGGGTTTTGGTCACTTCCTGTTACAAATGAACCGGCAAAGCAAAAGAAGAGCTTAAAATATATAACCGCAGCTTTTTAATTTTCCGCATTTTCTTTCTCTTCTTCTTTCTCTCTTCTTCTCACTCAGAGTCTTCAATAGCAACTCTGGTGTGTGAAGAGATAGAGGTTGATGCTGTGAAGTCCCTGCTCAGAACAACCTAGCTCTCCCGCTCTGGCAGGCTCTCAGGGGCTGGAGCAGCTACAAAGAAAGGGGAAGTTTCCGCTCCATATTTAACCTACCTTGAAAGCCTGGATAGCCACAGATACCCAGTGTCCATGCAGAGCAGCTGGTGCACCTAACCTCAGGCTCCACGAGGCTCCCCAGAGGGAGGAGACGGCCCCACAGTTGTCTGTACTGCTGAAACATGATACCCCCCTCAAGGCATGTCCCCTGCCATGCCACATTTTCCTTTCCAATGAATGACCCCCGCATGATTTACTCCAATCAGTACTGAAAAACAAAAACAAAGGGCATTGATGTTTCATCTCGGGATGTTTCTTTCTGTATATTTAGCACCGGAGGAGAAAAGCACTTGAGGAAGGGGAGAGAGTAACCGCTGAAGTCAGCAACTCGCCAAGTGGTTGTCTGCTAACCAGAACCCTTGAATCTCACCCAGCTCTTTATCACTGTTTCCATCATATTTAAAAGAGAGAGAGAAAGAAAAACTTTCGAAACTGCAGACCTACAGTTCTTCCTTCAATGCACTAATTAGAATGGTATCTCTTCCCACCCCCCCTCCCCCGGCCCCACCCCACCCTACACAGCTGCTGCAGCGACTGGAGAGGTGAAGGTGCCTGGAATTGCAAACCCGAAGCATTTTTCACAGTCTTCCCTTCTGCTGCTTCATCAAATCTACTCTGGAATTCTTTCCCCTTCCAGTCAGAGGTCTCCTTATTTTCTCTCTTCTTCTGGGTGTCAAGGGAACTGCAAGAAGTCCCAGAACAGACAGCCACCTGCTGTGCTGGGAGATCTGATCTACTTCCCAGGGCAGGATTGAATGCAGCGCAAAGCCTTCCAGCCCCAGAATGCTAACTGGCCCCTCTTAGCCAGTTCGCCTGCTCTTCACCTCCAGGGACCACAGGCAGGGAATCGGGCCTGGTTAGCTTTGCAGACTCACTCCCCCTCACTCTGTGCTCCAGCAAAGCTACGCTATACACCATGTCCACATACTCGGAGCTCTGAGCTTTTGCGCCATCCACGTGGAGTCTCCTTTCCCCTTGTGTAACCACTGAACCCTCACTCACTCTGCAGATCCTACCTCACAGTGCCTCTGTGAATCCAGGCCTGTCCACCACACCTGGCGTCCTATCCCACTAGCCACTAACACCAGCACCTGTCCGTGCAGTGTGCCTCTGCCAGTGCACTTAGGGCCACCTGAGTGACATCACACTTGTGCTGCACACATTAATCCCTGCCCTCAAGGTACCCTATGCCATTACCCAGACAGTGCCAACATTACTGCCCACCCTGTGTGTTGGGGACCAGGCTCAGTGCTTGGCACATTCTAAGAGCCCAATACATCCTTACTGAATGAAAGAGACCACAATTGAACTCAGCTGCATTGTCAACTGTCATTTCACCTTAGACAGTGAAGGTGGGGGGGGTTGGGTGAGTGGCAAGACTAAGGAGGGTGGTATTTGGAGAATTTGCAAAATAACAGGGCTCAGGTATTGTAGGCGTGCACATTACACGACTTCCATGAGCCACAATTTCCTCTAAGGAGGAGCGTGCAAAATTGATATAGCTACCACTTGAGAGGTCATCAGAAGAAAGAAATGAAAGGATGCATAGAAAGATTGGCACAGCACTCGGTCCTCAGTAAATGGAACTGTTGCTACCAGGAAGCTTATCAGGCATGGGGTACGTGGACAGGTCACGCCCTCCTCACCTGCAGCATCCCCCATGTAGAGGCTGCTGTGTTGAACATTAGAACATGCACTAGAACAGGCAGCCTTTGGATGTGGGGCAAGACCTTGAATTCCAGGTCAGAACCCTCAAAGGAGTAAGCCAGGCAACAGGCCAGGGCACCGAGGTGCTGGCAGGTTGCTGTAAGGCAAGGTCCTGGAGAGCCAGTATCAGGTGTCCACACCTTTCATTCTTCTCCAGGTCTTCACTGCTCCACGAGGCACAGCCCAGCTTCCTAGCAGGGGAAGCAAGAAGGGACAGTATGTCGCCCAAGAATCGGGGGCAGGGGGGAACTTCTACTTCAGGCTAAGGGGTCAGGCTCCTCACTGGCTTTTTCCTGCATCTCTTTGTGATCTAGGAAAGTCTTCAAAGAACTGGAAATTCACACATACACCAGAGCAGTTGTGCTCAGGGACTTGATCTGCAAGTTAATGACCCACACACATCTTGGAAAGAACTTTCTGATGTTCTCTGCCTCCTCCCCTGGCAGACATTTATCAAGTTCCACAGTGGAATGCGTTCTTGCTGACTGGCAGGGCTCTGCTCCAAGGTCCCAATGCCAGGCTGTTTAATGTATGACAACCCACAGCGGACAGGACATCTTATTTTTCAAGCCCTGCTTGCAAGCTTTATGAGAAAAGATGTTGCTGAAAAGCAGAAAAGAACACTTAGAAACCAATAAACACCTCTTACTCCCTGACTAATTCCACTATGAAGAGCTGCCTTGAGTTTCCATATGCCGCATAAATCCACTCCATTTTAGAGCCACAGAGGTCCCTGCTGATGCTCCTGACAGTCCTCATCACTTCCAACTTCTGTTGGCTCTGACAGAAGAAAACTTCATTGACAAAGTGGATAATTCTTACCTGCTTTCCCAGAGCAGCACTCAGCTGAGATTAAGTTCCCTTTGCCTTTATTGCTATTGCTACTATTTCTCAGCATTACTTTCTAGGCTTCAACCTAGGCCGATACAGTGTTCTATCAGTAAATAAAACAATGGCTAAACTTGAAGGCAGTTTTAGCAGCATACAGACTTTCCTCCACCCCTCTTCTCTACTCAAAGTTTTGGAACTGTGTTTGTAGCCGTTGGGGAGGGGCTTTTTTTTTCAGGCCAGACCCCTCAATTGACTGTGAATGGGACATGTTCCCAGCTGGCCTTACCTTTAGCGTCCTGCCTAGCTCCTCTCTTGCTGTGTCTGTCTGCCTGTTTCCATCTTGAGAAATAGATAGAAGGATAGATGGCTGGCTGGCTGAACAGAAAAAGAGAGAGAGAGAGACAGAGGAAGGAAGGAAGGAAGGAAGGAAGGAAGGAAGGAAGGAAGGAAGGAAGGAAGGAAGGAAGGAATCCAAAACTATATTTAGATATTAATGATGTTTAGATAGTTTAAAAATGTTTCTGTTCCTCTCTCTCTCTTTCCGTTTCCTTTCTGATATGTGTAGACAGAGACAGACAGAAGCAAAGAGTCGGAGAAAAGAAAGACTAAGATTTTTTTTTTTTTTTTTTTTTGAGATGGAGTCTTGCTCTGTCGCCAGGCTGGAGTGCAGTGGCACAGTGTTGGCTCATTGCAACCTCCGTCTCCCAGGTTCAAGCGATTCCCCTGACTTAACCTCCTGAGTAGCTGGGACTACAGGTGCACACCACTGATATTTTTATCTTTATTCCAAATTGAAAGATTTGTGCCGCTTTACCATTGGAACTTTCTCCTGAGGGCTCTGGGGGCTCTCCGAAGGGTTTTCCATTTGAATGCCCCAAAATAAAGGGAGATATTTTAAAAATTTAAAATAATTTTTAAAATGCAAAAGGAAAATAGTAAAGATCAGAAGCTCAGATCTGCATAAGATCAGGAAGAGCATGGATGAGGGTAAAATAAAAAGAATGTTTTTTTAATTGATATAACGGATAAAAGTTTGTTCAAAATAATAATAGCAACAATGCATTCAATCGTATAAGTATTTGTAAGTGAAATGACTGAAAGCAATAAAGCAAGGGAAGGGAGGAAGGGATTAGGACCATTCTGATATATGAGATACACCAACCATGAAGGGGTATAGTGCTATTTCAAAGTGGACTTAGATGAGTTGTAAGTGAATATTACAAACTGTAGTCCAGGCAATAAAAAGAGTAAAAACTAAGAATAACTAATATGTTAATAAAGGAGAGAAAATGGAATCATATAAAATACTCAATAAAAACCACAATATGTAGAAAAGAGTACAAGATAAAAACAGAGACAAAAGCAAGGGCAACAGATAGAAAACAGTAACAAATATATTAGACATTAATCTAACTACAGTCATTTGCTGCATGACAGCATTTGAGTCAACAATGGACCACACAGGTGATGGTGGTCCCTTAAGATTATAACAGAGCTGACAATTTTCTGTTGCCTAGTATTGTCTTGATGATCCTGGCCCTATTAGGCCTAGGCTAAAGTGCATATTTGTGTCTTAGTTCTTAACAAAAAAGTTTGAGAAGTTAAAAGTATATATAGAAGTAGAAAAAAGCTTATAGAATACTGATAAAAGTTAGAAAATATTTTGTACAGTTATCCAGTGTGTTTGTGTTTGAATCTGTGTCGTTACAAAAGAATCAAAAAGTTAAATAACATTTTAAAAATTATAAAGTGAAAAAATTTGCAGCAAGCTAAGGTTGATTTATTATGGAAGAAAAATATGTTTCAGAAGCTTAATGTATCCCAAGTGTACAGAGTTTATAAAGTCTACAGTAGTGAACAGTAATGTCCTCAGTTCACAGCACTCACCTCTTTCTCACTGACTCACTCAGAGCAACATTCAGTCTCACAAGCTTCATTCACTGTAGGCGCCCTATACGGGTAGTACTGTTTCTTATATTTTATGTATGTTTACTGTGCCTTTTCTATGTTTAGATGCATAAATACTGACCACTGTGTTTCAATTGCCTACATTATTCAGTATAGTAGCATTCTGTATGGGTTTGTAGCCTAGGAGCAATAGCCTCTACCACATAGGCTACGTGACACCATCTAGGTTTGTGTAAGTACACTCTGATGTTTGCACAATCATGAAATGCCCTAAGATGCATTTCTCAGAAAGTATATCCTGTCATTAAGTGGGACATAATAGTATATCAATAATCACGTTGAACATCAATGGTCCAAATGCACCAATTAAAAAACGGAGATTGTTAGACTACATGAAGAGAACCAAAAATTCAACCATATGTCATCCACAATAAACCACCTTTAAATATAAAAATACACACAGATTAACATGAAATGAATGGAGAAAGATATACCATGCTAATGCTAGTGAAAAGAAAGTGGAAGTAGCTATATTCATTTCATACAGAGCAGACTTCAGCCCAAGACAAGTTATCAAGGATAAAAAGAGGTATTATGTAATAATAAATGGGTTAATTCTCCAAGAAGACATAACAATCCTTAATGTGTATAGACCTAATAACAAGGTATCAAAACAAATGAGGTAAAAACTGATAGAACTTCAAGGAGAAATAAACAAATCTGTTACTATAGTTGGCCATGTCACCACATCTCTACCTAAAGTGGACAAAGCCAAAAAGCAGAAAACTAGTAAGAACATAAACACAACACCATTAATCAACTGAATATAATGGATATCTATAGACTACCCCATCCAGCAACAGCAGAATACATATTCTCAAACTCACATAGTACACCAAAATAAGCTACATTCTGGCTGCAAAACACACCTTAACAAATTTAAAATAATGAAAATCATAATAGAAATAACGGAAATCAATGTCAGTTCTTAGACCACAATGGAATTAACCTAGAAATCAATAACAGAAAGAGTTTAAAAATTCCCAAATATTTGAAGACTAAACAATACACTTCTGAATAACACATGGGTCAAAAATATCTCAAGAAACACTTTAAAATATTTTGAACCAAATGAGAATAAAAACACAACTTAAAATTTGTGAGATGCAGTAAAGTAGTGTTTAAAGCAAAATTCATAGCATTGAATTCACACACTAGAAAAGAGGAAAAATTTAAAATCAATCACCTAAGGTTTTACCTCAGAAAACTAGAAAAATAAGAAAAAAATTAAATTCAAAACAAGAAGATGAAAATAAATAAAAAAGCAGAAATCAATTAAATTAGAAAAAGAAAATTAATAGAAAAATTATCACAACCAAATATTGGTTCTTTGAAAACATCAATAAAATCAATAGGCCTCAAGTCAAGCTAACTAAGAACAAAAGAGAGATGACACAAATTACTAATATCAGAAATAAAAAAAGGGAACATTACTACAGGTCTCAAGACATTAAAGCAACAATTTAAAAATGCTATGAAAAATTCTATGTCCACAAATTTAATAACCTAGATGAAATGACACCAATTTCTTAAAAAGACACAATATGAAAAAAGTCACAAAAGAAGAAATAGACAATGTTAATAGGCCTATATAAATTAGGGAAATTGAATTAATAATAGCCTTCCAAAATAGAAAGCACCAGACCTAAGTGGGTTCACTAGTGACTTCTACCAAACATTTTAGGAAAAAATTATACCAATTCTCTATGGTCTCTTTCAGAAGATACTTTCTTTTATAAAAAAAATAATTTCAATAATTTCGTTAGCTGCTTTTTATCTCATTCTATGAGGCCAGTATTACTCTAATAACAAAACCAGAAAACAGTATTATAAGAAAAAGAAAACTACAGACCAATATCTCTTATGAACATAAATGCAAATATTTCCAACAAAATATTAGCAAATTCATCCAACAATGTACAAAATAAATGACATACTACAATCAAATGAGATTTGGGGTATGCTAGACTGGTTTAACATTTAAAAATCAGTTAATGTAATCCATTACATCAACAGGCTAAAGAGAAAAAAAAAAATCACCTGATTCTATTAATAGATGCAGAAAAAACATTTGTCAAAATCCAACACCCGTTCATGTTATGAACTCTCAGTAAAATAGGAAGAGAGGAACATTTTTTCAATATTATAAAGAACATCTACATGAAACCTTCAGCTAACACCATACATAACAGTGAGGAATTCAAATCTTTCCTGCTAAGATCAGGAACCAGACAAGAATGTCTCCTCTCACCACTGCTTTTCAGTATTGTACTGAAAGTCCTAGCTAATGCAATAAGGCAAGAAAAGGAAATAAGAAGTATTCCTTTGGGGAAGAATGAAATAAAACTATCCTTTTTCACAAATGACATGACTGTTTTTATAAAAGATCTCAAAGAATCAATAAAAGAGCCCCTAGAGTTCATAGGTGATTACAGCAAAGTTAGAGAATGCACAGCTGATACATAAAAGTCTATTATTTTTCCATAACCAAGAACAAGTGAAATCTGAAATTAAAACACAATACTATTTACGTTAGCACACCAAAAAAATATTTATAAATATAACAAAACATGTACAAGATTTATATAAGAAAAACTATGCAATTATGATGAATAAAATCAAAGACAAACTAAATACATGGAGAGTTATTCCATGTTCCTGGATAGACTCAATATTGTCAAGGCCTCAGTTCTTCCCAATTTATTCTATAGATTCAGTTCAATCGCAATCAAAATCCCAAAAAGTTATTTTGTGTATAACTTTAAATCAATTTAGAAATTGATGGTGAAGTTTTGATGGAGAGGCAAAAAACAAAAATAGCCAACTTAATATCAGAAAAGAAGAACAGTAAGAGGGCTGACAGTATCTGACTTCGAGATCTGCCACAAATCTACAGTAATAAAGACAGTTTAGTATTGGTGAGAGAATAGACAAATCAACCAATGGAACAGAATAGAAAGACCAGAAATAGATCCACAGAAATAGAGTCAATTGATCTTTGACAAAAGAGAAAAGGCAACGCAATGAAGAAAAGAGCATGTTCAACAAATGATGCTAGTACAATGGGATATCTACTATCTACATGCAAAACAAAAATGAATCTAGACATAGACCTTACATTCTCCACTAAAAGGAACTAAAAATGAGCCATAGACCTAAATTCAAAATATACAACTACACGGGGAAGTTGGGGAGGAATAACACTGGGAGAAATGCCTGATGTGGGTGACGGGGGGCTGGAGACAGCAAACCACCATGGCATGTGTGTATCTATGCAACATTCCTACAAGATCTGCACTTGTACCCCAGAACTTAAAGTACAACAAAAATAAATAAAATAATAAAATATACAACTATGAAATTTGTAGAAGATTATATGGGAAAATAGCCAATGACTTTGGGATTGGTGATAATTTTTTAGTTGCAACACCATAGGCATGACCTATAAAAGAAAAAGTTGACAAGCTGGACTTTATTATTAAAAATTTCTATTCTGTAAAAAATACTGTTGAGAAAATGAAAAGATGGCTGCAGATTGAGAGGAAATATTTGCAAAAGGCATATCAGATAAAGGACTGTTATCCAAAATATACAAAGAACTCTTAAAACTCAACAAGAACACAACTAACCCCACTAGAAAATGGGCCAAAGACCTTAAGAGACACCTCACCAAAGAAGGTATAGAGGTAGCAAATAAGCATATGAAAAGATGCTCCATATCAGACGTCATGAGGGAACTGCAAATTAAAATAACAGTGAGATACCACTGCATACCTATTAAAATGGCCAAAATCCAGAACACTAACAATACTATTGGATGAGAAGCACCAGGAGCTCTCATCATTGCTGGTGGAGATGTAAAATGGTATAGCCACTCTGGAAGATAATTTGTCAATTTCTTACAAAACTAACCATACTCTTTCCATATAACCCAGAAATCACACTCCTTGGTATACAGCCAAAGGAGTGGAAAATTCGTGTCAAAACAAACAAAAAAAACCTTGCACATGAATATTTATAGCAGCTTTATTCATAACTGCCAAAACTTGGAAGCAACCAAGAGGTTTTCAGTAGGTGAATATATAAATAAACTGTGGGACATCCAAACAATGGAATATTATTCATCACTAAAAGAAATGGGCCATCAACCCATGAAAAGACATGAAGGAAACTTAAATGAAGCTTGCATTTACTAAATTTAAGAAGCTAAAAAATAATAATAAAATAAAAAATAAGTTTAAGAAGCTAATCTGAAAAGGCTGCATAATGTATGATTCCAACTATATGACATTCTGGAAAAGGAAAAACTAAGGACACAGTGAAAAGATCAGTGGTTGCCAGGAATTAATGGGATGAACAAACAGAACGCAAAGGATTTTGGGAAACAATTACTTTGTATGATACTATCATCCTAGATACAAATCATTATACACTTGTCCAAACCCATAGAATGCATAACACCAAAAATGAACCCTGAAGTAAACTATGGACTCTGAGTGATAATGGTGTAAGTCAATATAGGTTCATTACTTTTAACAATGCACCTCTATAATGGGTGATATTGATAATGGGGGAGGCTGTGCATGTGTGAGGCAGGGCAAACATGAGAAATCTCTGTACCTTTCAGTCAATTTTGCTGTAAAATAAAACTGCCCTAAAAAAAATAATAAGCAAGTTCATTTTAAACACAGCAACCACGACATATTTGGGAAATGGATCAATCAATCTATCATCTTCATATTCTAAATTGTTGGTTATAGATTATTATCATATTCATAATCTAAATTACTGGTTGACTGACTTTGGAGATTATTGGCACGAAAGCAATTTTAAAATATTAAGACCAAAAAGGGGTAATTGTGTAGTAGGCTCAGATATACTATAATACCATTTAAACAAATATTTCTCAAGTGTAAATAAAAAAAACCTCAAGTTTTCACAAGAACAAAATTCTAAGATCTGATGAACCTTGTCGAGAAAAAATAAGAATAATCTCATCTTGTTCTACAAAAAATATATATTAACCATTATCACAAAAAAGGGGAACATTTGATCTCTATACCTGGTAAAATACATGCATTAAGAATTATTAAAAAACAAAAACTTTAAAAGTCTAAAAGAATTTGTAGAAGGTCAAAGTTATACCCAGTTTGAGAAAAGCATTCTGAACTTTTTGCGTGTGGGCAGTTCAATCCACAGTGTGTGATACTCGCTGGAGCACTTAAAGTTACAAACATCTAAACTGCTATGGAAGCAAACACTAAGCCTCACTATCAGAGTTTTGCTTTGTTTCTTTCTCCCTTTCTTTTAATTCAGGGCGTTAGCAGTGACTTTATTTCCTAATGACACAGATGCGCAGCTCCTCATGATCACACATGTGAAAAATGTCCAAATACAGAAAAACAATGCTTCCTAAAGTTTGGCTTTGGGCAGCCTTAATTCTCGGAGATGTGCTGCCATAAACAGAGCTTTGCTCTGTATATGAAACAACCACATGTCCCCTTTTTCATTATTAAATATATTATGCATACAGATCTAGTCTACAACAAACACAGGCAGTTCTTTCTATTATTTTCACATTTCATTAAATAGAGAATAAGTCAAGTTGCATTTTTCTTTCTCACCAAGTCATCCTACATCTCTGTGATGGATAGTACATACTTACGTGTCTCTAATGCTACATCCGCTCTTCTCATTTGTATGGATGTCATTTCTGCTTCTGTCTTAATTCCCTACCCAAAATGAGTGCAAGGTTTTTGGTGCGTTTTTTTTTTAATCTAGAATCCCCATAGAGGAGAAAATAGAAGCTATTATGGTGCATTTATACAGTGTAGATGTTCAAAAAATATGTTGGGATAATAAATGCAGGCACACATCACAGTTGCTTATCACCAGGCTCCAAACTTAGAAGAAAACGCTCAGAAATAGCTGCGAGTCACCCACCTCTAGGATCTTATGCTATTTGGCTGACCTAAATATAAGCACATTAACCAGTGTATCTTTCTGTATACCACTGTCAGAAAAACAAGCAGAAGGAACTTGCAGTTTTTTAGTGAATGTGTTCAGAGAGCAAGATAAGACTCTCTTGGGCATGGGGAGGTGGAAAGGTGGAGGAAAAAAAAAGAAAGAAAGACAAAAGAAAGAAAAAAGAAAGAAAGAAAGAAAGAAAAGAAAAGGTCAGCTGGACGCAATGGCTCATGCCTGTAGCACTTTGGGAGGCTGAGCCAGGTGGGTCACCTCAGGTCAGGAGTTTGAGACCAGCCTGGCTAACATGGCGAAACCTAGTCTCTACTAAAAATACAACAATTAGCCGGGCATGGTAGTGCACAGCTTTAATCCCAGCTACATGGGAGGCTGAGGCAGGAGAATCGCTTTAACCCGAGAGGTGGAGGTTGCAGTGAGCCAAGACTGCACCACTGCACAGTCCCTGTGACAGAGCGAGACGCTGCCTCACACAAAACAAAAGAAAAGTCCCTCTTTAATTCTGGAGTCAAGTCTAAGTGGCGAGGGATGATGGAAGTGTTCTATGACCTCAAAGATGAAGGAAATAACCCTGGACCTGACGACCCAGCATGGCTCTTTATTTTTATGAAACAGAGTATGTGCCTCTCTGCCACATTCACATTTTAGCTACAGGATTGCTTTTCTTTTGGTCTTTAAGGTGCTAATATAGTGAACATTATCTTATATTTCTTTACTCAGAAAACATTTCATGAGAAATTCTAAATGCCAGAGAGACACAGTGACATCACTAATTTCAAAATTTTGTTTTCTCCTCAACAAGATTAGAAAATTGATTAGTCCATAAATAGCATCACCAGTATCAATTATCTCAGCCATGCCAAGGAATTCCAAAGACATTTAGCTTGCTTCTCAAAATACTAGAGGCAAGTCATACTGTGTTTTTTCAGTGCCTTCAGCAAATTCAGCATTTGATTTTCATAACTATTTCTTCAAACATGGTCTTGCTTTCCCAGTGCACATAGTCTCGAAGAAACGGACTTGATTAATTCTGTGCACAGCAACAAAGGATTGAAACACTTTTTAAACTAGGAAAACTCCATTATCATATCGCTTATTATTATATGGATTTAGATAGGGTGCAGGTCAAATCATGTTTCTGGATCATCATAATTATATAGATTGAAAAGCAGACACGGGGCAATAACAGCCCACGAGGCAGGGGTTAAACAGGTCACTTGCAAAATAAAAAAGGATACACTATAATACTTTCCTTTCCCTTCAATTAAGAAAATAATTTTTTTTCCTTTAGATCAAAGGAGACTACTATGAGAACACCTGAAACAATAAAGGTTTCAATAAAGAATGTTATAGCACTTTGCAAAGAAAATGTGGTAATGAAAATGCAGCTTAAGGGTGAAATTGGAAAAAAAAAAAAGACAGCATATTTTGGCTTTTTATTACAGGATATTTAAGAGACAGCTTGACAATAAACGTTAACATCTTTCTAACGGTTGGCAATGCAGTAGTATAAAGCTAAAACTCACCTTGACTTATTGACACAGCTAGTTTTAAGTTACATTGCTCATTCCCAGAGGAACTGCACCACACTGCAAAAAAAAAAAAAAGTTCTGAGCTTCACTCAATAAATGGAGGTAGGTGTGAGCTCCCGTTACACTGTCACGTTAGACATCTTCACTCAGGGGAGGCAATAAGAAAGAGAGGGAAGGAGCAGGCAAATTAGTGAAGAGGAATAAAAAGAAAAGTGAAGAAGGAAAAGAGGAGGTCGGAGAAAACTTCCAATAAGATGCTAGTTATCCTGGATGCCAACTAATTAAAAAAAACCAAAAACTATTTCCAAAGCTCTTTTACATTGAGACAAGAAAGGATAAAAAGTAATTAAAAGCATTTGGTAGAATGATTTATTTTCCTTTGGGTATATACCTAGTCCTGGGACTGCTGGGTCTAATTGTCTTTCTACCAAAAAGACACATGCACTTGTATGTTCATTGCAGTGCTATTTACAAAAGCAAAGACATGAAATCAACCTAGGTGCCCATCAGTGGTGGACTGGATAAAGGAAGTGTGGTGCATACACACCAGGGAATACTACAAAGCCATTAAAAGGAATAAATCATGTCCTTTGCAGAAACATCAATGTAGCTGAAGGCCATAATCTTAAAAAAATTAATGCAGGAACAGAAAACCAAATACTTCACGTTCTCACTTATAAGTGGGAGCTAAACATTGAGGACACGTGGACATGAAGATGGGAACAAGCACTGCTGACTACAGGAGAAGGGAGGGAAGGGGCATGGCTTGAAAACCTACTTACTGGGTTCTATGCTCACCACCTGGGTAATGGGATCCATACCTGAACCACAGTATCAGGCAATATACTCATGGAACAAACCTGCACATGTATCCTCAGAATCTCAAACACAAGTTGATGGTATTTAAAAAAAGAAAGCAAAGAAATTAAAGGCATGGCCTTTTTCTCAACATGATTACAATTTAGTTAAAAGACTACTGATTAAACCTTGACAAAATGATGGAAAGATAGTATTAAGAATCAAATCACACAACAATTCTGTGTGTTCTCATGGTTTATATGTTTATCAAGTTACCTTTTTCTGAAATTTTAATATAGAAATTGGTTTAAAATTGAAAAGACAGATACTCCTGCTACAAGAAAAGATGACTTACAAAAATATTGTCGCTGAATGCAGTGGCTCATGCTTGTAATGCCAGCACTTTGGAAGGCCAAGGTGGGCAGATCATTTGAGGTCAGGCTTCGAGACCAGCCTGGCCAACATGCAGAAACTCCATCTCTACTAAAAATACAATTAGCTGGGCATGGTGGCAGGTACCTGTAATCCCAGCTACTTGGGAGGCTGAGGAACGAGAATCACTTGAACCAAGAGGCAGAGGTTGCAGAGCCAAGATCACACCAGTTCACTCCAGGCTGGGTGACAAGAGTGAAACTCCATCTTAAAAATACACACATACATGCATGTGTGTGTGTATTTTTAAGAATATATATATACACACACACGTATATATATACACACACACGTATTCATTATATATATTCAATACATATTTTCATATACATATATATATATATATATAGTCTTTAAATGAATTCTTAAATTGGACAAAATTCCAATCAAGATTTCCACGGGATTTGTGAACTTCTTCAAGTATTCACATGGATTAAAGAGTACACACTAAACAAATAGCTGAGTCAACTCATCAATACAAGAAGATAGATATGTGATTTGTCCCTCTCAGATATTAAAGCACAGTAACTAAATACAAAAGACTGGAAAAGATCAAGAAAATTAAATTCATAGAGCAGAAGAAAAGAATCTGATTCAGACTCATGCACATGTGGGAATTAACACATGGCAAAGTGACACCCCAAATTACAGGGAAGGAGTGAATTGTAAGTGGTCGTAGGAAAACTGGCTCACCATATGGAAGGAAATCAAAGTGGATGCCTACCTTATGCAATATTTAAAGGTAAGCTCCAAATAGACTTAAAGATATGAATATGAAAAATGGAAGTGTCCGTTAATTGAAGATGGTATACTTAATTTTTTTAACTATTAATGGAAAGGGCTTCTTAAACAAACTGCAGGGCAAAATGTTTATCAAATTGATCATATAAAAATGGGCAACATTAAAACTAACAAAAGGCACCATGGACAGATATAATAGGAAGATGACAGAATGGGAGAAGATATTTACAATGTCTAAATCCAACACGGAATATAGGAGGAAATAAAGAGAATACAAGCACACCAATAGAAAACTGGACAAATGATATGAATAGGAATCATTTTAAAAAGGAAAACAAAAGGGCTAATAAGTATATTTAAAAGTTGTTCAACCTTTATAATAATTAGGGAACTACAATTTAAAGTAACAATAATATATTGACTAGATTAGGAAAAAATGAAAGCTGAAGAAAGCCAATTATTGGCAGGGATGTAGAGATCTGGGAACCCTCATGTACGACTGGTTGGAGAGTAGAGCGAGACTGAGTCCGATTCAGTAATAACACACCTTATGATGGCTGTATATCCATCTGTTCCATGAAAGGGCTGTATGTACAAAGCAGCCCCCAAATGCTGAAGGAGCCAGAAAAGAACCGGGGGAGACAAATTCAGTTTGGCGGTGAAGAGTGTCTTAATGGTCAGGGATGGTGGCTTATGCCAGTAATCCCAGCACTTTGGGAGGCCGAGGCGGGTCAATCACCTGAAATCGGGAGTTTGAGACCAGCCTGACCAACATGGAGAAACCCCGTCTCTTCTTAAAAAAATACAAAACTTAGCTGGGCATGGTGGCACATGCCTGTAATCCCAGCTACTCAGGAAGCTGAGGCAGGAGAATCGCTTGAACCCGGGAGGTGGAGGTTGTGGTGAGCCCAGATCGCACCATTGCACTCCAGCCGAGGCAACAAGATCAAAACTCCGTCTCAAAAAAAAATAAAAAAAGCTTAACTGGGGGAACTTACAGACAGAAGCGTGGCCTTGGGCGGTTGCAAGACAGGTAGATCTTCATATCTGCTACCCCCAGACCCAGGGCTGGGTATATTTCCATAGGGAAAGGGGATACATGATCTGTGCAAGACAACTAAAGGCACCCTCCAGAACAGGCCAGTGTCACAGCCTGTAACATGTGCCATAACATCAAGGTTGACAGGTTCCTACACCACACACAGGAGATAAAATAGCAATCATAGCAATCAGGAAGCATTTACGGGACTGGGGTAATCGGAAGTCAATGTGGTGGATTAGCATCCAAGATGGAGTCACTTTGGCCTCTACATCATCTCAGAGAAATCCCCCCACAGTTCTTCAGGGCATCTGTTAAGACGTTTGTCACAGCACTGCTTGTGTTAGTAGGGCACTGCAGGCCAACTAAGTATCCATCCCTGAAGGAATGGGAAAGTCCAAAGGTAATAGATGCTTTTTATGGAGTATTAGGCAACAGTTAGAAGCCATAGATTACATGTAAATGCAGGAACATGGATGACTCTTGGAAATGCACTGCCAAATGAACAGCAAGATAAGAATGAGATTCGCACCACAATATCACATAATAGCATGTTAAAAATACATGCCAGGCCGGGCATGGTGGCTCACGCCTGTAATCCCAGCACTTTGGGAGGCCGAGGTGGGCAGATCACCTGAGGTCAGGAATTGAGGCCAGCCTGGTCAACATGGGGAATCTCCGTCTCTACTAAAAATACAAAACTAGCTGGGCGTGGTGGTGTGCACCTGTAATCGCAGCTACTCAGGAGACTGAGGCAGGAGAATCACTTGAACCTAGGAAGCAGAGGTTGCAGTGAGCTGAGATTGCACCACTGCACTACAGCCTGGGTGACAGAGTGAGACTCTGTCTCAAAAAATAAAATAAAATAAAATAAAAATGCATGCCTATATACATTGTGTATGATAATATCCTCCCAAAGAGTATACAATGGAAACGGAGGGATTCAGTGACTTTGCAGTGGAGAAACCTGACAATCACTCCCTCAGCCAGGTGATCAAGGTCAACACCAACACTGATAAGTCCAATGGATAGAATGTACCCTTGATGTGAAGAACCCTTTAAACTCTGCAGTCTTACTCTCCAAGGACACAAAACTCCAGTATCACCATAAGAGAAACATCAAATAAATCTCAGCTAGAGGCCATCCTACCAAATACCTGACCAATCTTCAAAACTGTCAAAGTCATCCAAAACAAGGAAAATCTGAGAAACTATCATAGTCTAGAGGAGCCTACTGAGACGTGATGCTGAATATAACATAGAATACTGGGTGGGAACCTGGGACAGAAAAAGACATGAGGGAGAAACTAAGGAAATCTGAACAAAGATTGGACTTGACACTTTAAAATATAGGTTATAGGCCAGGCGCGGTGGCTCATGCCTGTAATCCCAGCACTTTGGGAAGCGGAGGTGGGTGCCTGAGGCAACTAATTAAATTCTCAAATCATAGCAAACAAGGAGAGCACGCTGTTCTCAACACCTCCAAGTATCAGAAGGAATTTAGGCGAAGACACATGTTTTTGCTCCACACTCAAGTCCACCTACTTTGGGGGATTCCCCGGCCTGCTAATATCTTTTTGAAACGATAAACAATCCCAGATGGCTGAACTACTTGGGGGGTCAGGATTGCATATGCTTTCATGTGAATACGGGAAATAGAAAAGCTGGAAGAAAAATTGTCACAGTCAATAACCAATCAGTACGGGTCAAGATCTGAAAAGCAACTGATACATGCATCACTGCACAAGTATTCACAAGGAGAAAGTCTTTTTCCTACCAGGGTTTTATCAAGGCTACCGTGCAGTTATCAGTCAACTTATCAAGTACTTTACAAATTATGATACAATCATAAAATGAAAATCTATGCCACAATTAAGACAAATGAAACTAAAATTATAACATGTTACCATTTCTGAAAAATACATAAAAGGAAAAATTAAGTTGCATCTATATGCACAGAATATTTCAAAGAAAATTGGGAAGACTGGTTTCCTCTGAGAACTAGGTAGCTAAGAAACAGGAATAGGTAGGGAACTTTTCACATCCTATACTCTTTCATAGTTTTTGAATTTTGAATTGTGAATTTACAGCCTCTTCAAAAAATGAATAAAATGCTAAAATAACAAATATTTACAAATTTATACTCCACCAGTTTGCTCAGAGACTTCAAGAACACATACGAAAATATATCTACATATAATACAATCAGATAAAATAAATGAGTGATACGTATTTAAAATAAAACAGGAGAGGCCAGGCGTGGTGGCTCACACCTGTAATCCCAGCACTTTGGCAGGCCAAGGGGAATGGATCACCTGAGGTCAGGAGTTCAAGGCCAGCCTGGCCAACATGGTGAAATCTCTTCTCTATTAAAAATACAAAAATTAGTCAGGTGTTGTGGTGTACACCTGTAATCCCAGCTCCTCTGGAGGCTGAGGCAGGAGAATCTCTTGAACTCGGGAAGCGGAGGTTGCAGTGAGCTGAGATCATGCCAGTGAACTCCAGTGTGGGCAACAGAGCAACACTCCGTCCCAAAAATAAAAATAAAATAAAACAGGAGAAATAAAATAACAACTAGAGGTAAGTCAAGCACAAATGTATACACAGCATTTTGTTTGGTTGCTGGATGTGGCCATGCATTTGGTGTCAAAAGCAAAGAAAGAAACAAAGTCAAGTGTCTACACTGAGCTGCCACTCAAAAGATGAATGGCTTTTCTTGAAGAGGAGAGCAAAGGAAAATGTCTGTCAAACATCCATCTAAATAAGACCCCAGGATACCACAGGCAATGTCCTCAATCACAGTGCACAGCTAAGGAGACCCTCAGGAGGACCCTGTCCTTCCACCTCCATGCGGAAGGTGGGATGGTTCAGGCTATTCAGCAGTGAGGCACACAGCTCAGGACCTGAGAGACAGCTGGCCCCAAAAGGTAGGTACAAGAGAAATGCTATGGGAGAGACATGCCACTTGGCACACAGGCTCCAAGTTCCAACCGGAAAACCTCTTGTGCTTGATCAACTAAGTCAGGGAAACGGGAGAAAAGTCTAAGTCAGTAGCATGTTATTCTTTGGTCTTTTAGACAAACAGCACTTTGCTTGCTTCCGTTTCCTCCTAGCACTGTAATAAAATGGGCATCCGCTTCACAGCAGCTCCTAAACACTCGGTTTCAACAGGTGTTACATTCATTCGTTTGCCAAAACCACCCCCTTTGGGAAGCACCGTCTTTCCTCTCCTTCTCTTTCTTCTTCACCCCAGCATCCACAACGCAGGTCCTAATTACCACATTTCCTCCAGTGTCACACATACACAGTGCACAGAGACGATGCTGTGTGTTCACCAAACCAGTTTCATTTTCTTCCTGGGCACCCAGCAAGGTGACATGCCCCAGCCTCTCTACAGTAAGAAGAAAATGCGATTGAGTTCTGGTCCATGGAATCGGGGGATATCATATCAGCCATTTCCAGGGCTGGTCCCTAAAATGTCCTGTGCAGTCACTCGTCATCCCCATCAGTTTCCCAGATACCAGTTGGATTTTGATACTCAGGGCAATGTCAGAAGCCTCTACCAGTCTGAGTTCTAAACAATTATATAACCCAAAATCCCCCTCCACTAACCTACAATGGCTATAATGTGAGCAAGAAAAAAAAAATTTATTTTAAGATGCTGAAAGTATTCATTGCCAAGAATTAGCCTGCCTTGTCTAACATATATATTGGGGTTATCCTGTAACCAAAAAAAAAAAATGTGACATTGGCTTGGCAGATGTGTAGTAAATGGAGAAGGTTCAGATATTGCAGACCTAGGCTATATGATAGCAAAATACTGGCAAAACTGGCCTACAATACTTTGGAAGTCACACTACCTGCCTACTGAGCTTACAGTTGTAGGAGAACCAGATAGTTCTATTCTAGGACATGGATAGACTTTTAGAAGAATTGGAAGAGGATAAAGAACACTTTAATATATGTTATTTTGTTACTATATTCGTTACTAATTGTCTATATTGGTGTTTGGTCAAGTTTTTCAAGAAAAAAATCAGAATGCAACTTACCCATTAGCAGATAGAAGTCATATGAAAGAGAGGCAATCCATACATTTAGGACATAGAGAGTTGGAAAGGCCATTTGCCAATTGCTTCTAGACACCCAACCATGAGAGATGGCATTTTTAAACACATTGAGGGTTGGAGATCCAGGGAAACTTCTCAGTTGAGCATGTGACTCAGGCCTTTGGCAAAAATCAAATGAAGGGCATAGCCTTTCCACCTGCTTTTTTTAGATAACCTCAAGATACCCACCATTAAACTGGAAAAAAGAAAGAGACAGTGCTTCCTCACAGGGGTAAGGAAGCATTAAAATAAACAAGTAGTCTTGAAATTGTATTTAGGAGAGAATTTGTTTTGTTACTGAGACATGGAACTTTCTAAAAAATAAATCGGAAGGCTTTTTACATTATTGAAAAAATAATGTTACTAAAGACATTATGATACTAAATTAGAAACACTTTCAATACTCTTCAGGCCTTAAATCAGTCCTAGGAAGGAAGTAGGCTATGAATGCTGGTACTCCCTAGGAGGGGGAGAGGACCAAGATCCATTTCTGATGTTGCCAGGAGAATAATGGACAGGAAAGGACTCCAGGGGTCAGTGCCAGGGGTCATTGGGAAAAATGAAAAAGAAAGTCCCTCCCACAGAGGAAGATCAGATTCTATTCCAGGAACTTGCCCCACTTTATGGAAAGGGAAAAGTTACAGTGTCACCCTGCAGGATGCCAGCTTTGCTATGGACCAGCGATTTCTCTTTGCCTTCATTCTTCTTTTTTCTGGATGGGAAATGTTACTGTTATCATCACCATCCAAAAGCATAGGGGGAAAGTGGTAATATTTTTCTTTTGCTCATAAGTCGCTGAACCAAGAGGAGTCACATTCCCACTCAACAGGGAGGCCCCCTCCTGGAGATCCTGAAATTTGAGGTGAACACGGTGACTGGGAAGAACTTGAGGTCATTCTTGTTAAGAGGGGATGTGTGTGTTCTGTGTTAGAGGAAGAATGAAATGGATAGTTGGTGTCCAGAAGAGTAGAGTGGCAGAGATGGTGCTATGTGTTTGTTAAATCTGTTTCCTTTTACCCACATATTTAAGTTGCATTTTCCAACTTCTGCTGCAGGGAGGCACTACGTGACTGCGTGCTAGCCAGTGGGATACAGTCTGACTCCTAAACTCCACTAAGTCACATCATCTGCTTTCTGCAAATGAGAATTCAGGCTACAGAGCATACTCTACCTGTGTTCTCTTAACCAATGATGATCATCTAACAGCTGCTCTTAGCCACGTGCGTATTGCCATGAGTTGGGTGGGTTCTTCAGTCTCCTGTTACCTACTTCATTAAAGCCTCTTACCGGCAGTTCATTTTGTGTTCCAGTGAACCATTTTTACTAATAGTGACTAATAAAATGTAAGATGCCCATGCTGGCCCTGCTGGAGTAAAACAAAAGGAAAATATAACAGTAGTTACAAATCTTACAGAAGATTAAGATTCTTCAATAAAATGAACAAGGAAACAGAAGTTGAACATTAACAGACAATCAGGGATAGGCCACCACACACCAATCATCCAAAAGATCTTCCATATGGAATAATTTTCTTTATCGTATCAGAAATATTATCTGTGTCAGTAAGTCTAGGATATTATGAAGCTATTACCCTGGACAAATGTACCAATGATTGTACTAACAGCCTCTGGGAGAATTAAGCAGCCATGATGCCGGGATGTTCAAAAACACTGAAACAGTGATTCTCAATGCGTAATGCAAAGAAGGGATCCACGAAAGCATCCTGCCATAAAGACTTTTCCTAGGCTTTGCCCAGTCAGCCCTTGAATCTCCAGGAACACTTCGCCTGCAATACCTAGGGTAAGTGTGGGCCCAGCTGGACTCAGGTCCAGTTGGTGCAGTGCTGGGTGGGGCCAACAGGCTACAGTCACAGTCCGATCTAAAAGCCACAACTCTCGTGCATCTGAAGGAAGCTGTTTAGCCTGCATGCTTACTTCGAGCTATTAGAAAAAAGAAAAAGCAAAGGTAAGAAGAAGGTATGAGAGTCTATGAGAGAAAAGGCAACAAAGGCATTAATAGCTCTGGAAAGTCATGAAACTTTAATCAGCACATTTTAGAAACCTTAATTTTCACCTTTTTATCACTACGCACAGAACACTTACACCTGATCGCCAACCTGACTTACAGAAGCTAGAAATGCGCTTCCACCTGCTCCCCCTGGATTAAATAGAAGCTAGGCAAGGCCAAAGTTCTGTTGGAAGGCAATCAGAACAGCTGAAACAGAAAACAATATGTTTTGGCATGTCTCTGCAGGTCCAAAAGGCCTGCTGCTACCATAATGAGTGAAGAATACTAGATTCTGCCATTCCCAGGTGGGCTAAAGGGGCTCTTTCACCCATACTGATATTACATCAAGATTTAGAGATGTTTGAAAAATTCCCCACTGGCTTGGAGAAATGCCTTTGCCATACCTATAAAACTATCACTCATAACCATATCTTGACATTGGGCTCTCAAGTACAGACTGACGCTCAGTGTATTAATACATCATCATCTCTTCCTGTGCAGACACCTTGGCCATCATCAAACTTGCCCCACCCCTCCCTTCCTTCAGTCCACCCCCGAAACTCAGTCTGTGCATCCCTGTCAGTGCCAGTGAGTGACAGCCAGGAGCAAAGCTCTACAGTGGGGACCAGAGGAGGTATGGCGGGATGGCAGGAATGCACAAAAACACTTAGCACATGGCTCCCCACCTGCCCTCAGGAAGCTTGCAGTCCTATTGGGAGGGACAAGGATGCCTAACCACTGATTTCACTTGGAGCAATTAATGAGACGTGGTACATCAACACAAGGGTTATTAGGGTTCACCAGAAGGGACAAGCATTTGGGCGGGTGCCTGTATGGCTGGCTTGATGGGATCTGCCCAGCAAGAGTTCTTCTCACTCTCCTAGGTCTACTCAGTACTTTCTTCCTTTAGCTGTGTGTGTGTTTATGAATTCCTTTTAAAATATATATATATTTATTTATATATATATATTCCAACTATATACTCTAATATATAGATAGATAATATATAGAGAATATATAATGTTTTTGTATGTTCATATAAATATATGGAGAGAGAAAGCCCTTACTTAACATCATTCACAGGTTCTTGGAAACTGAACCTTTAAGTGAAACCAGGTCTAGCAGGTCTTCAAGTAATATCATTTCATTCAATGTCATTTCAGTATAACACTGATGAGGAAAAAGATTGGTTTCATTATACACCATTTCACTTAAAGTCACAGTTTACAAAAACACACACACACACACACAGAGGGAAATGTACAACATAAGGACTTTCCCTCTGTGTGTGTGTGTGTGTGTATGCGAGTATATGTGTGTGTGTGTGTGTGTGTAGGTATGGGTGGGTGTGTATGTGTGTTTCTGTGTGTGTGTACATGTGTGCATTTATGTATTGGTGTGTGTGTGTGTTTATGTGGGTTTGTGCAGGTGTGGGTATGTGTGTATATGTGTATGTGTGTGTTTATGTGTATGTTTGTGTGTGTACGTGTTGTGGGTATGCAGGGGTGTGTGTGTACAGTGTGTTTATGTGTAGGAGGTGCCCAGGGGTGTTTGTGTATTTATGTTTATGTATGTATATGTGTGTATGTGTTTGTGTTTATGTGTGCATTTGTGTGTATGTGTGGGTGTTTATGTGTGTGTATATGTGTTTTTGTGTGTGTGTGTGGGGAGTGTCTGGGGTTTATGTATGTGTTTCTGTGTATTGTGTATGTGTGCATGTATGGGTGTGGGTAGGTGTGTGTGTGTTTATGTATCTGTATGTGTGTTTACATGTGCATTTGTGTATATGTATGTGGGGTGTGTTTAAGTATGTGTGTGTATGTATGTGGGGGAGTGTCTGGGGTGTATTTCTGTGTATGTGTGTATGTGTGTGTGTATTTGTGTTTGTGTGTGGGTGTGTAGGTGTGGGGGATGTGTTTATGTGTCTGTATGTGTGTTTACATGTACTTTTGTGTATATGTATGTGGGCGTGTTTGTGTGGGGGGTGTCTGGAGGGGCATGTGTGTGTATATATGCGTGTGTGTGTGTGTATGCATGGGTGTGGGTGTGTTGGGGTGGGTGTATTTATGTGTGTTTGTATGTGTATATGTGGTTACATGTCTGTGTTTATGTGTGAGGGTGTGTTTGTGTGTTTATGTGTGTGTGTTTGCATGTATATGTGTATGTGTGTTTATCTGTATGTGGGTGTTTATGTGGGTGTACGTGTGTGTGTTTATGTGTGCATGTGTATGTGGTGTGTTTATGTGTATTGGTATGTGTATTTGTGTGTTTGTGTGTATGTGTGTTTATGTGTGTGTGGGGTTTGTGTATCTATGTGTGTATGTGTGGGAGGTGGTGGTATATTGTGTTTATGTGTGTGTGTGTATGTGTATATGTGTGGGTGTGTGGGTGTTGGGGGTGTATGTATGTGTGTATATGTATAAACACATGTTTATGTGTGTGTTGATGTGTTTTTATATGTGAGGTGTGTGTGTATGTGTATATGGGTGTGTTTATATGTGTGTGTTTATTGTGTGTATGGGTGTATGTGTGTATTTGTGGGTGTGGGTGTGTGTGGGTGTTTATGAGTGTGTTTGTGTGTATGCGTGGGTGTATGTGTTGTGGGTGGGTGTATGAGTGTATACACACATACACACACATCATCTTTCTGCCCTGCAGAAAACCACTCCTTCACTCATACAAGCAACTCTTTCCCCTTTTCAGGAAATTATTCTTTAGCCACTTGAAACTGCAGCAAATCACACAAATGGCCTCCCTGGAAAACTGTTTTTAACCCCCATAATGCTTAGGCCCTTTCCTTTGAAAGCTTTCTCTTCCTTCTGCGTCTGTGTCTACTTGTTGTGTTGACTCAGACTATTCGTCCAGTGAATAGAGACAACATCTAATTATATTTCCCACTGAAACGTTAATGTGTTCTTAACGCTTAGCAGGTAAGAAAAATAATAATGCCTCTATGTTCCCCATTTTTTTCCACCTGAGGACTTCATATGCAAAAAGAGATTTTTAAAGCATAGCATGAAAAGGTTTGGTTGATTAGACATGTATTAGGTTTTTCTGTGCTCTCGTGCAAAGGTTCAGCCTTTCAAATGGGGTGTCCAAGTATTTGGCATTAACCCATCTGTTTTCTTTTGCTTTCCTACTTCGGAAGACTAACACACTAGTCTCACAGCAAAAGTCATACCAAAAGCCATTTTCTTCCCCCAACGGTATGCCCTGACCACTACCAACTATCTATCACTTAGAAATGTTCAGTTAAAGCGTTATGCGGCCAGATGCTTCAGAGCCTCACAGAATCCAAACTCCTCTTTCCTTGACATCCTGACCCCATCCTTTCCTAACACCATGCTGCCAGCGTAGCCCCCTCAGTACTCCTTAAAGATAGATACCAAGATGTTCCTCGTTCCACTCACCCCTAAACTTAACCCATTTGTGGAGGCATGGATAAATCCATGACATTCTCCAGCAAGTCTTTCTTGGCCATCATAGCTCTCAGTGATGCCTCACTCTTTTAAATTTGTAATATGCAGATATCTACAAAGTTAACAGCACGATGTAGCATATATCAGGACGCCAAGTGGGGGAAAAAAACAAAACAAAACAAAACCTAACACTTTCTCTTTGTATCAAATTCCATCAGTAGCTCCTTAAAAGAAGACAGCAGAATTCTACAGGTCGTGTGCTTGGAATCACACAGGTATTTTTTGCCCCACTGAACTATCTGTGACTTTTTCTCTCAATGAAGTTTATGAGCTTCTCAGGGACAAGGATCATTTCTCATATAGGTTCAGAATCCCATGCAATAACTAACACTAATATTGCTGGACATACAGAAAATACACAGTGGATTCTCACCGATTTGCCCCATAGGGAAGCTGAGAAAATTATCAGGTTGAAATGAAGAATGAAATCATACTAAAACAAATCAGTAATAGGACATGGAGACTAAGTGTGACAACAATTTCAATAAATTGAATGGAATTTCGATCTCTAGAGACCCGTTCTATCAGTCACTTCAGCAGGGAAGGTGTCTCTGGAGGGGAAGGGGCAGGCTGATAGGATCAGAATATCAATTTTCCAATGGCCTTAGAGATCATCTGATGCAAACTGTCTTCTTAGAGACAAAGATGTGGTGTGGAGAAGCCTCAGCCAAAGCTGGGGAGACCGGAGATTGATATAAGATACCCTCAGTCCTGACTGTGTCCTTTCCACATGCTCAGCAGCTTTGCAGCAAAAATGCATAGCTATTTCTCACTGTAGAAAGGGCCTTACCTCTGCCTAGAGAAAGGAAGGAAAACATCATTCAGAGTTCCCATCCACATTTAATGGGGATGCATTTAATGTTACCTCGATGATGTGTAACACTGTTAATGGCAGATCTATTGTAATTGCTTTATTTTCTCTATGTCATCTAGCTACATTTAACAAACACTAACGCATTCTCCAAACAATTAGATTGTACAACAGCAAGAGTACAGTATGTTAACAGGAAGACGTGCAAAACGTGTGTTCAAATAACTAAACACTTAATTGAGCAGCTGAATTCTTTGTTTAACAATTTTTCGTTGTTTTCAATGTTCTGATGTTACTTTTCTGGTAAGGCAGTGTGGGACAGGGTCACCAGTACAGTTTTGTAACACACCCACCCCTCCACGAACGCTCTCTGAACATCTGTCACGTGCAGGCACTATTCCAGCAATTACAGAAGACCAAATGAATGAAACTCTGTTTCTGTCCTTATGAATCTAGTAAGACGATTACAAATGAACACAAAAAGTCTAATAAAGGAAGAACATAAAGAACTAATAGGAGGCTATGGAATTTCAGAGCAGGGACACATTCCCCCATTTCCTTAACAGCGGAAATCATACAAATAAAACCATATGGCCAGGCATGATGGCTAATGCTTGTAATCCCAGCACTTTGGGAGGCTGAAGCAGGCAGATCATAAGGTCAGGAGATCGAGACCACCCTGGCTAACACGGTGAAACCCCATCTCTACTAAAAATACAAAAAATTAGTCCAGCGTGATGGCACATGCCTACAGTCCCAGTTACTTGGGAGGCTGAGGCAGGAGAATCCCTTGAACCTGGGAGGTGGAGTAGTGAGCCGAGATCACACCACTGCACTCCAGCCTGGGTGACAGAGCGAGACTCTATCTCTCTCTCACACACACACACACACACACACACACACCCATAATGTGTTTATGAAACCATGGCCACAGAAATTAGAAAGTCCTTAATTTCAAACAATGGACTTTTTTAGATAATTCTTTTAAGTTCCAATTGGCTTCTAACACTTGGTTGCCTTTTAACAACGACTATGCTAATTTTTTTACACAGATGCTAATTTTAAAGTTTTCAACAAACATTTGCTTTCATCAAAACATTGCTGCAGAGGAGTTAATGATGAATAAGAACATAACTTGGCATGTTTGGTAGACTTTACAGCTTCCAAAGCATTTTCACAGCTACAATTTCGATAGATCTCATTTGGTCACCACAAAACCCTGAGGAGTATGCAGGGCCTGTTGACTGTCTTTCTGGGTGCATATGTGTGTGTGTTATTATAATTATTTTCATTGTGCATAGAGGAATCTGAGGCCTAGAGGAGTTTGAGGATTGACAGTGACAACTGGCATTTGTCAGACTTGTCAGACAAAAAGGAAATTGCTGGTTAAGCCTTCCAATCTAAAATTACTTTCAAGTTCTTACACTTGAAAACTCATGTTCTTAGCAAGACCCAGTCTCCACTAAAAATAAAAATAAAAAATTAGCTGAATTCAGTGGCATGTGCCTGTAGTTCCAACTGTTCAGGAGGCTGAGGTGGAAGGATCGCTCGAGCCCAGGAGGTGGAGGCTGCAGTGAGCTATGCATGCGCCACTGCACTCCAGCCTGGGTGAAAGAGTGAGACCCTGTCTCAAAAAAAAGAAAAAAGAAGGAAGGAAGGAAGGAAGGAAGGAAGGAAGGAAGGAAGGAGGGAGGGAGGGAGGAAGGGAGGGAGGCAAGGGAAGGAGGGAGGGTAGCAGGGAGGGAGGGAGGGAGGGAGGGGAAGAAGATGAAGAAGAAGAGAGAGAGAGGGAGGGAGGGAGAGAGAGAAATAAAAGAAAGAAGCTCATGTTCCTACTGATATATGTTCTCTTGAAAACAAAACACGCCCTGGTAGCACCCAGCATCTCAGAATTCCCCAGTTCTCTTTTACTCCATCCACAGCACCTCATTCCTTCCTCATCCTCAGACACAGGCCAACCTCTCTGCTCTCGTGCTTTGCTCCCAACAGAGGATCAAAAAGCGGCCATTTGCTCCTCCATCCACTTGGAGAGCCAGTGCCACTGATTTATGACTTTCAAGAGTATTTGCACTTTAAAACTTCGTTATAACTGTGCAGAAGGCATCTTGATGGTGATAAGCACATGCTGGGTACTGGCCATCAGGTGGAAGCAATCTGCAGGGAGGAAGTGACCCGGGTGCTTCATCACTTGCTGCCTCTTGCCCTGCAGTGGTTAACAAAGGTCTTCTGAGCTTATCTTCGGGGTCACAGGTGGAGAGAGGAGCTGGCACAAGGCATTGAAAGGAACTTCGTGGATGTGCAGTGACAGATTTAACAAGTAAAGAAAGTCCAAGCAGAGTCTCCAGAGACTGAGATACAATTTTAAAAAAGGATCTGGGAAGCGGCCAGAGTCTGACAATAACGCCCCCAACTCTCACTCCTAACTCCACACGTAAACACTTGTGCTGGCCTTGACCTCAGACTGCACAGGCTCAAGCCCTGTGATTCTTAAAGTCTGCCCCAAGTCCAGAGGGAGGATCTTGGAGTCCTACAACAATGACCCAGGATGCTCCCTCCTGCATTTGCAAACGGAGTGGGAAAGCTGTCCTTACCTCGTAGTGGGCCACACGCTGCGATTCGGAGATCAGTTGTGCACTGCACACCTTGCAGTAACTGTCTGTAAATAAATCCTGATCGATATCGGAGGACTTCATCAGGCTACAGGAGAATCAACAGAAAAGAAAAATGAGTCCACTGCTTTGATGTTTACGCAGGATATTAACCATGTGAAAAGCCAGGATCACAGTAACATGTCTGACAATGGTGACAGAGGGGCGGATCTCCCTTGATGTTACCGTATCGATTAACCATATTACATGTATAGGTTATAATTTTATCATAAATACCCAACAGAGTTGCTATACCCTAAAATTAGAAATCCAGCTATAGTTTTTCTGTTTGAACAAACCAGACTTATATCTAATGCCTTGTCAAACGTTTCTGTAAAGGTGGGGCGCCATGGCTCACGCCTGTAGTCCCAGTGCTTTGGGAGGCCGAGGTGGGAGCATCACTTGAGGCCAAGAGTTTGAGACCAGCATGGGCAACAGAGAGAGATTCTGTCTCTACAAAAATAAAAATTCTAAAAAATGATGTATGGAGACATTTTCACATGTTATATATATGAACAAAATGTCATAAGCACCTAATATATACAACAATAGAAAGTAGGTTAAATGAACTTTGATACTTCATCACACTAGAAAATTAGGTGGCTCCTAAATCCAAATTCAGATAAATCCTTCTTTAAGGGGACATTAGGAAAAGGTTTACCATTAGCAAAAGAGATTTATAAGTATGTATAGTATTAGACTGCAGTTGTTTTAAAATATGTATAGATATATTTTTTAAAATTCCAGGAAATTAAAACACAATTTTAATAGCACTTATCTGTGGAAAATGATAGAAAATTGCAAAAGCAATTTTTAAATTTTGTTATTTTTAAATTTTTCTTCAACAATCATATATTACTTTTGTAGTCAAGGAGGAAGTTAGCTTCGTCTAGAGATTTTAAGCAGCATAAAATCTAGTTTGGAGTTGGATAGTTACAATTAGAAAACTCAGAAATAAAATCAGACTAAACTATAACTTTCCTTGTAACCTCACACTTTGTAACACATGAGACCTCATTGTTCAAGCTGACTCTTCTGCATTTAGAGTTGCTGAATTGAGAAAGGCCATCTCCATCACTGCGCACCACAACTGGACCCACAAAGTCAATAAACATATTCTCAAATTCCAAAGCTGGAATCAAACTGAGCCAAGGATCTCAAGCTTCTGAAAGCGATCTGTTGGAAACGGATCTTACGGCAGCTGAAGTGTCAAGTTTCCACCCGGAAACACACCCCAGCGCATCCGACTGCTTTCACCCAGCCCACAAACTCCACTTGTTTCACCCAGCCCACAAGCTCGTATTACTACCAGCCAAGCAAGAAGCGAGGACCATGGCAGACAGCATGCTCTATGGAGAGGCAAGAGAAGCTCAGACAACAGTAATATGGTAGGTTTGGACTTTATCTTATTCCAACACCATCGTCTCACCTATAAGACTGTCCACAGTTACACTATTAGTCATTAGCATAGCCAAAAATACTGCCTCATTTGCATGATTCCAATCTCCACAGGCTAGATCCATCCCAGGTCTGAGGCTACCACATGGCATTAGGTGAGTCACTCAACTTTCCATGCCACTGTTTCCCCCCATATAAAAATTGAGATAATAATATTTGCTATGCCTCCTTAGAAAGTGATAGTGAAGATCACAAGGAGAAATATATGAGAAAGTGCTATAGCAACCGTTAAACTCTCTGCATTTGAAAGGGATCAGTAGATTTTTTAATAACATCCTGATGTTGTCAAGATGTTGGCCAAGTCCTGAGCAATGCAACAAAATGAAGGACTGTGACTCATTTTAGGTGATTTTTGAAATGATCTAAATAATCAGGCCATATTAGTAAAGTATCTGCCTGAAATAAAAGGCTGTCTGCCTCAACAACTCCATTCTCACACTCTGTCCTCGGCCCTGGCTCTAGTGGGTCATTCAGGGCATCTGTATTCAGCAATTCAAAAGGATTTACAGTTTCTGCCCCTAAGAGATAATAATGCCTGTGGTTTTTCAATGTCCCCAGCAAGCAATAGCTATGCCAGGTACCACTGTGTCTCATGGTTGATGTAGGCCTGTTATTTCAGGGAGGACCACACCTGGCAGGTGGCCCAATTGGCCTGGAGTCTATCGCCTGCTGTGCCTGCAGGTCCACCTCCTCTCCCACAAGGCAACCTGTTCCAGAAAGTCCAGAAGGTCTAGTTGTTAGTTTTTTCTTACGTTGAATCAAAATCTGTCCCAGCAAACTTTTCATCCAGTGATTCTGTCCTTAGGTACAACATGGGACCATACCAGTCTCCAAATTTTCAAGAGATATCCTCCCTCGAGTGTCTGAAGATAACTCTCTTCTATCTACTTCGAAGTCCTACCTGGCCTTACCATCTTGTTCTGAGTCTATTTCATTATAGTCCATCTGCTTCAAAAGCAAGACCAAGAACAGAATAGGGCACTCCAGAGATGGGAACTTCTGAGGCAGAGGACTGCCAGTCCCAATGCCAACCCAAAATATCATAGTCATCTGTAATGGTCTCTATTCACGGCCCAGAATGTAAATGAAGAAGAGATGTTTTGATGATGAGAAAATGTAGTACAACATTTTGAAATGTCAAATGAGAAAAGAAAACTTACTAAGGTATATTTTTTAAGCCAAGCTTCTATAAGTGGTTGTGTTTAAATATTATCGTGTTCCCTGCTATTTCTAATAAAGGAGCACACGAAAATAGATTCACGAGTGACCTGGTTAATAGGAATCTCCAAACTCACTGCACACTCCTTCCTCATTATACAACCAACGGCAAAAATCAAACACTGTGAAAGGATATTCAAGGTACGTGTCGGACCAAGCAGGCCCGTAGGAGTCTGAGTCTCGGTAAAGCAGCTGTGCAACAGAAATAGCTTTAAAGGCAGAATATAAAATGTGTATACTAAAAAAAATTCAAGGGAAGAGAAAATATCATGGCTTTTTCCACTGTTTTATATAAGAATATTGATTTGAACAGTCCATATGCAATTTTTAAAAAGGCAATAAGGACTCCTCTGAAACTGATGACACCTGAGTGGAATGCCTGAACAAGTTACAATCCAGTGGGAGGCAATTAGTGGACAAGTGTCAGCCTGGTTGGTACATGAGAGTTTTCCTCCAGGAAAAGAGAGCTCTGTCCATGTAGGAGGTCACTTTAGACAACCAGAGGGTCCAATTTATGATGCAAAGACTGGAATTCCCAAGAAGAGAAGATGTTACTTGCTCCCCCTCCTCTGGTTTGTTTAGAAGAGGATTTTATCTTCACTGGCCTTCACTGTCTTCACTGAGACAGCTGGTAAGAAAAAGGAAGAAAAAAAAAAAGATTTCCAGTTTTTTAGCCTTGTCCATGGTCCTGAAGAGCCCATGCTCTACTCCAGCATCTGGAGTAGAGACAGAGCCATTGATCACTTACTGGTCAGTACAATCTGTCCCATCAGAGCTAGTGTCTAGTGACCTCCCCCCTGGAAACATTCATACTGTGCTGTGCCATGAGGCCTTGGGACATTCTGAGGAGGGATACAAGAGTAGGGGAAGACAGGAATTTGATTTCCTGAGTCTGAAATGGATCTGAAAGAAAGCACCATCTGTATTCCCAGGCACAGCACATTGCAAAGGCAGGCACATGGCCAAGCAACCACTGGAGGATCTGAATGACCTCTTATCACTCTGCAGTAGTCACAGAGGATAGTGCTACCTGCAATGGAGGAAAGAGTCTCCCACCCGAGGTGGACACAGTACTAAAGCAGGTCACGTTCTCATGTGCTGTCCTGGGGTCTTAGTTTCTACAGATCCATGTGCATAGCAGTGACAGAGTGAGACTCAGATGTGCAGCTGGTATCAGAAATAAAGAAAACATCAAGGAGGAGAGCTTTTATTGATTCCATAATGGTTTGGGGAAATCTACTATGAGTGAAGCTCAGGGATAACAGAGGCACAACCCATGTCTTCCAAATCTTTCTGAGCTACTAAGTAAGAGACATACACAAACCAACATCTAAGGCACGGGCAACTAATTCCAGCAATTTGGCTGATGGAAAGTGACACAGGATTTGAGAAGACAGAAAGGATTATCAAGAAATTCCTCAAGAAAGTTCTATTAGGGTTGAAAATTTGAGGATGGATAGGATTAGAGTGGAGAGAAATGAGTTCCAACTCAGAAGTTAATTCTTTTCCCTGGCACAGAGAAAAAAATCTTACTACCACTAGGCATGAGAAGATATATAGGAGGGGCATTGGCAGGGCTAATTTGGAATAATTCAACATAAGGAGGAAAGGCAGAAAAATGCAAGGAAAAGAATCTCAAAACCTAGATGGAATAAAAGAGGCTAGGGGAGAACAGCCAGGTCCTGAAATGTTTCTCAAGGTGCAAGGAATGGCCTTTTTCAGGATCCTCAGATGCAGATATGAAACCTTCCTTTCTCCTTCTTTCTGCTTCTCAAGAACAGATTAAAGGAATGCAGGCTAAAACTCCAGAGAGATCTGGGGCTTCATGGAAAAGAGTCATATTCTTTTTAAATTTTTATTTTAGGTTCAGGGAGTACAGGTACTTGCTTCTTGCATGTGTATATTGCATAATGGTGGGGAGAGTACACCTATCCCTCAAACGTTAAATACTGTACCCACTGCGTAATGGTTTAACCCTCACCCCCTCTCCACTCCTCCCTTCTTTTGGAGTCCCCCGGTGTGTTTCTCTCCATCTTTATGTCTACATGTACCCACTGTTTAGCCCCCACTTACAAGTGAGGGGGATGCAATATTTGATTTTCTGCTTCTGAGTTAGTTCACTTAAAATGATGTCCTCCACCTCCACCCCTGTTGCTTCAAAGGACATTATTTCATTCTTTTTTTATGGCTGTGTGGTATTTCCATGGTATATAGGTACCATATTTTCTTTATCTAATCAACCACTGGTGGATACTTAGGTTAGTTCCATGACCTTGCTATCATTAATAGTGCTGCGATCAACATATAAGTACAGGTATCTTTTGGGGTATCTGTGCAGAAGAAACAAAAGCATTAGTTCAGAAAGATTAATATTTTTCATTCCATTCCACTTCTGATGGTGCTGAAATAACTTCTGACTCAGAGAGTCCAAAACCCATGCAGGGCTCTTCAGAGGGAAAGGCATTGGTTCAAATCCAGGTGTGGTTGCTTGCCAACTAGGTTGTTCAGCAACTTACACAGCCTCGCTAAGCCCTGGATTCCTTAGTTGTAAAATGGGGGGGGAAATTCTCACAGGGTTATTGTGAGGATTAGAAATAATGTAGATAAGCCATCTAGCACAGACTGTGGTATAGCAGAGATACGCAAAAAGGGGATATTACCATCATTATCATTAATATTATTAATTTTATATTATCATTATTCTTATTTTCAGAGGGATGCTGTAAATATTTAAGAAGAGAAATAAATAGAACCACATAAAAGGCTAAGAGAGAAGATAACATAGTCGGTGGACTGAAATCATAGCTTTTATTGCTATTATAGCCTTTCTCTTTTGTATCAACAGTACCATCCACAAAGATGGCTCATTTCCACAGAAATGCAGCTGCCCACTCCTCCTGCCAGCTGAAACTCAGGCCTGTGAAGACCCTGTACTGCATAAACATTTAAAATCTATTTTTGTTGTCACAAGGCGCTGACCCTGGCAGACAGAGAAGTTTGATGAGAGCTTTGTCTCACCCTCTTGTCCTCCCATGAGTATTCACCTCCCATGACCTGCTTCCCAAGGGGGTGCAAAGGGAGAAGCATGTCATTCAAAGTATGGCAGAGGCCCAGGCACTCCAGCAACCAGAACCCACGGCACTCACTGTGGCAATCTCCAGGTGGCCACAGCCATCAGGGCCCCAGGGTGGCCCCTCCTCCATCCCAGTCCCTTGGGGAGAGAAGCCCTTGGCTTGGTGTTCCCCACCGGGTGGGCATCCTTCTGTTACAGATTTGGGCTATTTCCCTACAAACCTTCTCTAGAAGATCTAATAACCTACTTTCCACCCATACGGCTCCTCCACTGGCCCTTTAAAGATAGAATTTAAGACTCATGAACACTTCAACTAGAGAGTAGCTTCAACACACTTCAACACACACCAACATCTAAGGCACAGGCAACTAATTCCAGTGGAATTTGGCTGATGGAAAGTGATACAGGATTTGAGAAGACAGAAAGGATTATCAAGAAACTCTTTAAGAAAGTTCTTATAGGGTTGAAAATTTGAGGATGGAGAGCTTTGCAAGCTCTCTAGTGTCAGGGATTGTGGCTGCTCTAACAATGATCCCAACAGGCCTGGCCCCTTGTGAGAGCTCCTGACCCAGAGGCATAAAGATTTCACTGAAGTGCTTCCTCTGAGCCAGGCCTTGTGCTGAGGGCTTTGTATAAATCATCTGATTTAATTCCCTCATAGAGCTGTACAGACTTGTCAGCCTCATTGTCTAAATAAGAAGACTCGGGCTTAGCAATTGAGTAACTCACCCAGAGGTCACTCAGCTCCTAAGTGGTGCTCAGTTTTCCAAGCCAGGGCTGACCTCTATGCCCGCAGCCTTCACCCCTCCCCTGGGCCTCTGTCCTCAGCACGAGGCATTTCCTTCAGTTTGTCCCCCCGCTGCCTCCAGCTAGGGACCACCATAAAAATTTATAAAAGGAAAGCCAAGGGTAGAAATTCGGTGCAGAATTAATATGCTGGGACCTGAAGAGCCTCGATGGTTCAGACGGAGCCTCAGAAGCTACTTCTGACCTCAGTGCCCAGATTCTCTTTTCTGTGTTTGCCTGAACTAAGCTGGGACACGCTAACATCTTCCCGGACATTCTAATTCAGCTTCTGCCTGTGCAACCATGATTCTGCCCCTCTGCAACCTCACTCACCCTCAGCAGATCCGCGACCTACTGCTGCCCTCCAACATGGCCTGAAAACCTCGAAAAGCCACAGTGCCCTCTGCCCAGTCCTGCTGACCCTTCTCCATCCAGCCTAGAACATTCCACCAGATGATGCTCCCTGCCCACCCACCACCAAACAGCCTGGTCCCCGAGCCCAGCTGCCCTTGGCAATGCTAACCAGCTCACTGGCTCCCTGGAGCCAAGGCAGAGAGGCTGAACTTTTATCTCCTTCAATTTTGACAAACTCCACGGCAGACTAAAAATGCTATCAATTAAGATGAACTATGACCTGGTTATGAACGTGAAACAGACAAAAGGCCTTCCACTGCTGTTTAAACTCAGCCTAATTTAAAAATTTTTCATCTCAAAAAAGCAATTGAACTTGCTTCTATTTTGATTTACTAAAACAAAGGAGAGGGGGATAAGACTCTGCTCAGAAGGGAGGGGGAGTACGGGAGTGAGGGCTGACTGTTTCCAGCCTTGGTCTGCTCTTTTGTTATAATTTTGTTTTTATTCCCTGAACCTTAAACCCATATCTGGTGCTTTGGTGCCTGTTGTACAATGTTTGCTCCCTTTCCCCTGCCACTGTCCTTCTGAGGCAAGAAAAACTCCTTGCTTTCTAGGCTGTCTACCAACAGCAGGAGAGATTCAGGAGGCAAGCAGGTGGTTTTTACAAACATCTCTGCCATGGCTGCCTGTGCAGGAGCCTCAGAGGATGGGCTGGAGGCAGGGTCTGTCCTGTCCCCATCACACCTCCCCCGACGTGAAGGTGGGTAAGGCAGGGCTGGTTGCCGTGGCAGCAGACAACGCAGCCCTAGGAAAAAAGAAAAAAGAAACAAGAAAAGTACTCTAGAAATGAAATCATCTTGGTCTTCCATCAGAGAAAGGGAACAGCAGGCAGCTAGGGTGCAGCGCAGGGGAAGACGTCTGACCCCCCACTCCTGGGGCCATGGGCTCCAGCACACACTCTCCTTTCATTCACACACCCGCTGGGTCGAAAGGCAGGGGAATCCCCCTGTGCAGCAGCTGAGAACAGGGTGAAGGTCAAGTACACAGCCAGCTTGAAGGGCCTTTTCAATTCCCTGTTCCTCAGGATGAGGACCTTTCTTCTGGTCTGAGGCTGTCTTCCCCATTCCTGATGTTGCTCAGATAAAGGAATCTGGCAGTCTAGGTCTCTCACCACACATCACCCAGATGCAGGTGCAAGCTCTGCTTTCCAGCCTGAGCTTTTGTTTAAAAAGAGAGAGATGGAGAGAAATCTCCCCACACCACTGCCTTCTCCTGCCTGGCGTTGCCAGGAGCTGCATCGCTGACTCACACCACTTGAATAATTGCCTTTTAATGGCACCATTTTCTTCACTTATAAAACCAGGCTCTTTGATTCCTGACTCAGGGGCATCGGCCACTGCTGAGCACATGCGCTTCACCCCCAGCCCCGGGCCGTGGAACCATAGCTGTCAATCACATGGCAGAGGCTGGCCTGATGACATCCAGGAAGCAGAGCAGCAAAGCCAGCCCCAGCCTGCAGGGCAGCTCTCTGGGCCAGCCGCCGAGGGCAGGCACATGTGGCTGATTCCTTGCCACCTCTCCCCTCTCTGATCTCTTGTCCTTTGTCTGCGTGGACAAGTCTCAATTGTAGACTCCAGCAAACATGAGCAGGGCAGGTGCTGACCAGCCCAGCCCAAGGCTTCAGATTTTCACTGTAAATTCTATGCAAATACCACAGATTTTCTATGTAATTCGCCAAATGGCCTCTGCCTAAGTCCTGGACATACAACATCACTTGGATTCTCTCTTTATTCGTGAAATGAATTTTTATTGAGCATTTACTATATGGCTGGTGCTGCTCTAAGCACTCTGTCTGCAGCAATGAACAAGGTTCTGATCTCATGAAAAAGGTTCACATTCTGGGATCCAGCATACACCACCCTCCATAAACACAGACACGCTTCCCACCTGCTTCAACACATAAATAGAATATTCACACCAGCTGGAAGTCAATCACTCTGGCAGGCCCCCATGTCATCCTTCTGGAACATCTCCTTACTGTGAGGTACTCACTAAGGCTTTAGTATGTTCCTTTGCCTCCACCTAACAGGGAGACAAGGGACCTGAGGACCAGAGGCAGGTGGGGGGCTAGCAGAGACTCTGCAAGATAAAAGCCATTCTGTCTGGCTTTCTAAAGGGACCCTGCAGTGGAAGCTTTGGGGAGAACCCAAGGGGTCAGGCAGTAACACACAGCAAGCCCAAATGCACCCAGCTGATGTGTCCGGCCAGCATGACGGAGCACAGTTGTCAGGGAAAGTGCAGGTGCTTCTGTAGGACACTAATGGATAAACTCCAGCACCTTCCTGGGTCACAGCAGGCCCAAAGCATCTGCTTCCACTTTCTGCACTTTCAGAGGGAAAAAAGTGAGTGACAGGTGGAGAGCTCGGATTTTCAACTAGTTTACCACTTCAAGTCAGAGCAAAAACAGAGCCCATATCACGGGGGAAAGCCAGAGGCAGAGAGAAACAGAAAAGATCACTAGCCTGCAAAGAGAAGCGGGGAGAGGAGGAGAAAATATGAGAGAATAAAACATGCTCCTTATGTTTCCCGTCGCGCATTCCATCACACCAAAGGGCTGTGCACCCAGGCGGAAAAGCCACTCACATGTTAAAAAATAGGCTCCTACCCTCCCCCCACTCAACGGAGAAAAGCCCACGTGGGTCCCCCCATTTTACTATGCATTGGGTACCTGAGTGAAGCAGGTGCCTGCTCCAGACAGGTGGATTTTCTTAACAAGATGAACGACTATAGGACCCTTCTTTTCAACAGTGGATACAAGCCTTCAAAAATACAGTTTCTAAATATGTATTCCATTACTGTAACTTGTTTACATGATTTATCTTCACAAGACTGCCCCTACGAAACCAGACAGATTGAGGGGCAGATTTAAATGCGGCAATGGCATTCAGACCCAGGGAAGCATAGTTCTGCACCTGTATTCAACTGCAGAGGAAGGCACTGACGAGACAGACCAAACTGCTGCAGGGAAAACTATTATTTTTATTTAATTCATACTCCGAGGTTGCTGCAAGTGCTGTCAGTCAGCCAGCAGACATTCGAGCTCCCCCTCTCCTCTACCGCATATTAACTTGACTGGGCTTCTCTGAGGAATTCTAACTGCTTGGCGCTGATTTGTCTCCTGACCTTCCTAAAATCAGTGAAAATGTAGAGTCCATGTAAAAGTATCTAGAGTAGCCAAAACAGGAAGATACAGGAATTTAAATGTTGCAAAGGCAGAGGAAGGGACTCACTACCCAGCCGCTCCCCCACAAATGCCTCCATGGCAGGCTCCCCGACCCGTGAAATCTCTCCATTAGAACTTCCATTCAGATTTCAGAGTTGGTTTGAGAACTTGGGACATATCCTACTTTGGGATGCAGTAAGAAATTGGGAAAATAATGATCCCTTTGGGAATTCAGCCACTATGGGAAATTAACCATAGAAAGGTTATTGTATGTGTATTAGAATCATCAATAAACAATCAGGAGATTGATGAAACCTAAAATATCTGGCCACATCAAGTGTTCGCCCTACTGTATACAAGTTCCTGTGTACATTTTCACAGGAGGATAAGCTGAAAGTTAAGCATCATCTCATCAAGCTGAACAACCCAGCAACTGCACTTGTAATTTCAGACAAGAAAAGTCTTGCTCACGTACGACACAAAGCATGTAAGAGATGATGATAGCAGCATTGTTCAAACAGCAAAGCCTGTAATCAGCCCACAAGCACACCTACGGGAGAGTGGATGAATAAACTGAGGTTCAGTCACAGCATGAATGGGGCATAGCAACACATCAGAATATGGAGAAATCACAGCAATCTAATATTTATGTGAAAAAGTTGAATCCAAAGATCATGTCTACAAGATCCTTTTTATAAAGTCAAAAACAACTGAAATGAAAATATAGACATCTTGGGCGCACATGTAGAAAAGATACGACTCTAAAAATGTCTGGCAAAGAAATGAGAACTGGATTCACAATGATGATTGCCTCAGGTGGTGAAGGCAAAAGAGATGAGAGAGAAACACATGGACAGATGTAAGTGGTTGCCAGGTCTCGGCTTTTCTTTAGAAGATGTTGTATGGGTGCCCGCTCTGTTATTCACAACGGTGGTAACTGATGTCAGTGATAGTGAGATGATGACTGATAGATAGATAGATAGATAGATAGAAACATAGGTAGACAGAAACTAAATAGATGATGGATTGATTGACAGAAACATAGATACATACATAAACAAAAAAATGGATGGATAGGTAGAAAGATACCATGTATGCACCAATAATGACAGATGATTTTCTAGAAATGAATCTTCCACACCCTCTGCAATAGGGACATTGTTCTTTTCCTTTCTCCTGTCCACAAAAGATCAGACTGAATTTCCCAGCCTCTTTGCAGTTAGTGCGCCACATAATTGAGCTCTGGCTGGTAAAATGTGCACAAAAATGACAGACACACTTCCAGGCCTGGCCCTTAAAAATCTGCAGCTTGATCTAACCTCCTCTCTTTCTGCAGGCTGGACGCTGCCACATGGTAAAGAAGGCAGGTTCTCTGAAAGCCTTGCTTCCTGGATGACTGCGTGGAACAGAACCCCATTTCCCCAACCCCTGGTGCCCACTGGACATTTATGTCACTAGGAACTAAACTTCTAACATACTAAGCCACTACAATTCCAGGATTTATCCAGCATGACCTTAACTAACTCTACTTGAACCTGAGTAACTTGGCATAGCTAGGAAAAAAAACCGCACAGAAGTGCATTTTTTACCCAGTGAAACGTCTTATGTGCTTTGTAGGGGAGCATTGGAAAAAGCAGAGATGTTCAAGGGTCTGAGAGTCCAGAGACCGAACCCGATCCCTTGTCTCTCTGGCTCAGCTCACTGAGTCATGAAACTAAACAGTGAAGACCTCACTGAGAATGCTCATTCAGGTCAGGGACACTCCGTTTCTCATTTGAACAGAGTGTGGCTTCTGGGGGCTAAAATCAAGCAACTCATGGGAAAGCAGAGCATCATCGCAGGACAAGGTGTGTGTCCTGGTACACGGTCGAGGAGCATCTTTACAGGTGTGCCGACCAGGACGATGTTCTCGGGTACCAGTGGCACCTGCCAAGAAGGCTGCTGTCTTTCTCTAGTTTGGAATAAACCCACGCTCCTCACCCCCTGGCACATTAGTGTTGGTGTCTTGTGGAATCTGCTTTGCCATCTTGTGAGGGGCAAATGGAGCAGATGGCCCTGACCACTGGGATGCCAGGGAATGAGCAAGTGCCACACATCGGAGTCGCAGGGTCTTGTCACCTCGCCAGAAATGACAGCTGGGCCGTCTGGCAACAGCCCTGATGCTGGGGAGGAGGCACACATTTCACCACTCCACCTCTTAATGTAGTTACACTGTCAAATTCTTCCCCCAAATCAGTTCTTCGTGCCTTTTAGCTGCAATGAGCAGCAGCTGGCCAGTTTCCAGGAAATGACACTGTATTGATATAGATTTTGATACAGATTCATTCCCTAGCTGGGCAGTTCCTGGCTTTGGGGGACAGCGTGGAAGCCTCGCTGTGAGCTGGTGATGCCCTTCTTTTGTTTATTTATATTTTTTGTCTCTTGAGACAAGTTCTTGCTCTCTTACCCATCCTGGAGTGCAGTGTCATGATCACAGCTCACTGTAGCCTCAACCTCCTGGGCTCAGGCTATCCTCCTGCCTCAGCCTCCAGAATAGCTAGGACTACAGGTGTGTGCCACTATGTCCAGCTAACTTTTTGAATTTTTTTTTAAGATGGGGTCTCACTATGTTGCCCAGGCTCTGGGTTATACCCTTCTAATGTACCCCTCACTCTCCTCATTAGCTCTGCTTAAGCCTGGCAGCGAACTGTTCAACCATCCTGCCCGCCTGCCATGGCCAGACTGACCCTTAGTCAATGCCGCCAGCCCTGCCCCTCCTAATAACCTCCCACGCTACCTGCCGGGTGGGGGGAAAGGTGAGGCTGCTCCATGGGGAAAAAGACCAGCATCAGGGAAGAGCGGGAAGGAAACAGAAGACATCAACACTTAGGTAGACAGTGAAGAAAGGATTTGGAAGTGAAGAGGTCAAAATAAAGGGGCAGGACAAGAAGGCAACTGGAACTGAGTCGCATAGAGAGAATGAGGTCACATTAATGATGAAGGTAAGAATGAAAACATCACAGCACCAGAAAGGGCCTTAGGGAACATCTAACCTAACCCTTTCGCATTCCCAAAGAATATGGAAAAGACACCCTGGTAAATGATGAAACTTACCCAAATGTACCCTGTATATAAAAGGCAAAACGGAGATCCCTAATTCCTGAAATGACGTTCTTTTCCTGCAGCTCACTGCCTCATCCAGAATATTTACTATCTTCCTTTGAAGAATCACATTGGGCAGGGAGAAACCAAAAGCACCCTTTTAAGCTTTGGGGAAACAAGCCCTCCGTGACTGAGCAGCAGACGCAGTGGTGCAGAGATGCCTAGAAAGACCAGCTTCCAGGTCAGATCTGCGGGGGCTGGCGAGAGGGAGGCATGGGGCAGTGGCAGGCAGCTGGGCTCGGGTGCACCTTCCTCTTCTGCTGCCCTCAGAAACTTATAGGTAAGCATTTTGTCTAAAATGGCAAAGCCCAGAGATGTGTGACACATGAAGATGTTAGGGTCAAAGTGGAAAGTACATTAAGTACAGATTTCACCTCAAACTGAGCACTAGCTGCAATTCCACCAGTAGGTATCTACCCAAAGGAAAAGAAATCCATATACCAAAAAGACACCTGCATTTGTATGTTTATTACAGCACTAGTCATGATAGTGAATCAACCTAAATGTCCATCGATGAATGAATTGATAAAGAAAACATGGTTCACCATAGAATACTATGCAGTCATTAAAAGAATGAAAACATGTGAAAGCATGTCTTTTGCAGCCACATGGATGGATTGGAGGTTATTATCTTAAGTGAAACATGCCAGGCACAGAAAATCAAAAGCCAGGTGCATTCTCCCTCATAAGTAGGTGCTAAAAAAAAAAGTATAACCCAGGGACATAGAGTGTGGAGTTAAAGACAATGAAGTCTTAGAAGAGTGAGGGGTGGATAATGAGAAACTCGTTAATGACTGATAGCTAACCTAAAAGATCTGATGTTACCACTACGCATTCGATGCACGTAACAAAATCGTACATGTACCCCATATATTTCCATGAATTTTAAAAAGCGGCCGGGCACAGTGGCTCACGCCTGTAATTCCAGCACTTTGGGAGGCCGAGGCAGGTGGATCACTTGAGGTCAGGAGTTCGAAACCAGCCTGTCCAACATGGCGAAACCCCGTCTCTACTCAAAATACAAAATTAGCTGGGCACGGTGGTGCATGCTTGTAATCTCACCTACTCGGGAGGCTGAGGCAGGAGAATCACTTGAACCTGGGAGGCGGAGGTTGTAGTGAGCCAAGATCGTGCCACTGCACTCCAGCCTGGGCAACAAGAGCAAAACTCCATCTCAAAAAAAAAAAAAAAAAAAAAAAAAGCAACTCCTATTATAAGCAGTAATTCCTATTTGCCACCAAATGAAACTAAGTGGTGATCCTCCCAAGTCAGTGGGCTGTGAGTTTCTTACTGATGGAGTGACCTGGACTCATTAAAATACGTCCTTGGAACATCTTTGGTGGACAAGGGAGATGCATGGCTGAGGTGCCCTTTCAAGGAAGAAATGCTTGCCTTGACTTGCTGAGAACACAGTTGGCACTCAGCCTTCAGCAACCGGTCCCTTCAGGAGGGGCTTGCTTCAGAGAGTCATGCCCCGAAGTCACCCTCCTCCAGGTACCCTGCAGCTCCTGCCTCGTCCAGAACTGACAGCCGCAAAGGTGAAAAAGCCTAGTCATTGCAACACAACATGGAACAACCTTGATGAGCCTTTTCAGCTCCACGACTCCCCATGGGGCCGGCTGAGGCTACGGTACCTGCACCAAAGCCCAGTTTCTCCCTCTTCCCAATCCTGCTTCTGCTCCTCCCTTCCATGGGTATCCTTCCCCAGAGCCACCCGCTAAGCACCCTGAGCACTAAACTCTGCAAAGTCTGTTTCCTGGCAAACCCTGACTGTGGCTGCGTTTCTTCTCACTCGCTTCCCCATGAAGCAGAGCTCACACACAACCCTGCTGTGGCTCTCACCTCATTAGAAATTGGCAACGTGCTACATCCTTCAGTCAGAGAGCAGATCAATTCCCAAAGATTCAGAACTCCTCCAGGAGTCCAGAAACTTATTCTCTGAGTAACATTTATGCAATACTAGGCAAGGCATTGTTTCTAGTGACGCTGTATTCTGAGATAGGTTCAATACTGTTTAATCATATGCAAAAGAGAGAAATTAGCTAGTGCCAAATTCTAGTTCCCATTCTTTTGATCTCAGTCCCCAATGTGGTTACAGTTACTATAGTACCATCTGACTTGAACCGATGATTCTAAGCTCCATAATGTCAAATAAGTCATATTTCAATAACACTTCCTACCCACTGCTAAAAATATTGTTTCTTCCCACACAGCTATTCCTAATGAGATATTACAAGCCACCTGGCACCCGGGGGAGTTCCTCCGCTAATTTTCTATGGAGCCCCACAGAATGGAAACTGTGTACAATAGAACCCTGTTGGATGCTGGCGTCAGGGGCAGGAAGAAAAGCAACATCACAGGCTACCTAGTCCTATAGGAACAATGGTCCTCAGCGACGTCATTCGATCTGCAGCTCGACCCTAGGGTGGAACGTAGTACAGTCTAACGTGTTTTGCAGTGAACTCACCAAACGAGGAGCTGGCCCCAATGGCAGGTGCGCTCTCCCCAGGACCTCAACTACCCCTCAGTTTCTGATAAGAGCCAGTTTGAAACCCGAGCAACTGCTAACTCCTACTGGACGTAAATGCATCTGGGACCAGGCATCTGGGACCAAGCAAGGCGTCCGGCTCAGCTGCATGGCCAACCAATCCCAGCCACTCCAGAGGCTCGCCCCACTACCACCAACAATGTGCCTGCTCCCTGTCCCCTCCACGTCTTGTTAAATGCTAGACTGTGTTCTCTCCTCTGCATCAGCCATGTGCTAAGCATCACCTCTCTGAGACATCCTCCTACTCCTCTCACCCAAGCTGGGCCAGTGCCCCCTACTCAGGCTCCCTGGCTCCCTGTGCACTCCCACAATGCTGTGCTTGGCTGCCTGCTTCTCCTCTAGACTGTGAGCCACTTAGAGATAAAAACTGTCTCTCTTCTCTGTAGTCAGTACCCAGCACCATTCTAAGTACTTTAGCCAGATGACAATAAACTGATAAAATAACAAAATAAAACGCACTGGAAATGCAGTAATAAAAGTAAAATGCACTAATGTAATCTATTGTGTCTCAATAGAATTTCCTGTTTCTATTTTGAGTTTTATCCTGAGCACTGTTAAGAAGAGCCCAGAGGGTGGTCCTAAAGAGAGCAGCTGCAGGATTCATCTCCGCACTGTCCTGGACAGGGTAGTCTCCAAGGACAGCCAGGCAGCACGTGCCTACTATGTAGACAGCCAGCAACTACAGCCAATGGAGGGGCTCCTCTCTGGTTAGAAAATGATACCTCTGTGATCAGAAACAGGTCTGGGTAGAAAGTATTAGGTCTCCCCCCACCCTGCCCCCAGCCCCAGAAGGCCCTCCTGTAGGTGAGGCACCTGAACCTGTAGGTGGCGCTAAGGGAAAAAAACAAGTGTGGCTCCTGGGGGGCAGCAATGGCAGTCCCCCAAGGGACTGAGCAAGCTCATCAACTCTCCCTCTGCCCACCAAGTGCACCTCTGTTCTGAGCTATACCATCCCGTGGCCACATCCACTACTCAGACCACAGTGAACTTGCACAAACAGGGCAGGGATTCCAGCCCATGTGTCCTGACTCCAAATCCAAGGGTCTTTCCAAAACTTTTAAATCAAACTGTTGATTTAGCATTTGCTTCAAGGGTCTTGTAATCCTTATTAAAGCAGTCCAGTTATCTTCCAGTTATCTTTCTTTCTTTTCAATTGCTGAAAGGAGAAATAACTTGTGGCTCTGACGGAATTCCAGATCTTGCAGTCAGAAAAGGCAAAGCCGATTGCAGCCTGCAGTCTACCCAGCCTTGCACAGCGCCTGGCTGCACTCCTCCACTTGATTTGGGGGTCAAGAGAAAGCAGTGATTTACAATCATCCTCACCTGCCATGACATAGAGTCCATGAACAATTAGGCACTTCTGATCACTTAATTCCACTTTAAATCTCTGCAAGAAGAAGGTCATAATGATGGAGCTCTGATCTGGCTGATCCTTGTCTGGTCTTCAGTCAACCAGAGTCCTACAGTATATTATAAAATACATTTTTTTTTGAGATGGAGTTTCACTCTTGTTGCCCAGGCTGGAGTGCAATGGTGCGATCTCAGCTCACTGCAACCTCCACCCCCCAGGTTCAAGCGATTGTCCTGCCTCAGCTTCCCTGAGTAGCTGGGATTACAGGTTTCTGCCACCAGGACCAGCTAATTTTTTTGTATTTTTAGTAAAGATGGTGTTTCATCATGTTGGCTGGTCTTGAACTCCAGACCTCAGGTGATCCACCTGCCTCGGCCTCCCAAAGTGCTGGGATTACAAGCACAAGCCACCACAGCTGTCCTAAAATACATTTTTAAAATGACTTCTCCAAAGCATCTTTAGCTCTGAAATGCAAGCCCCTGGCAGAGAGGCAAGGCCAGGAAGCAATTTGGGTTTCCTTCTAACTGTGTCAATGTCTCTCATTGCTAGGACCTTGTTTATGAATATGAACCAAATTCTTCATTCTAACACATTGCATGTGGGCAACCTCTCCAGTCACTGGTCGGTCCCACAGCCCCATGACAAAAGCCCCACATGTACAACTGACCAAGTTGTACATGCTGGCTAGATCAGAGACCCAGCAGGATGGCATGGGCCCCTGTGTCCAGTTCACTCCAAGGTGGCATTTGTATGTTGGAAGATGGGACAGAACTGGAAGGGAGCTGAGAAAGGGACCCATGAGATCCTGCTTTTCCAGGGACAGAAGCCTTCCCAGGAGAGTAGACACTTCCTCTTCCTACTGGACTAAAACGTCTTCTCTGGTCTTTCTAAAGCAGCAGCAGCAAGCCCTAATATTTTGGGCTTTTATTTCCAGGTTCTTAGCACTTTTCCAACCTTCAACACTCACAGCGGTTGCTACACAGAAGTGCAACATTGACTCAACAACTGCCAGCTCTAGGATCTCAAGGAGACACAAAATCACACCTGAGAATGCTCCTCGTCTACTTTCTGCAGAATGTACGCCTGCAAGTCATCACTACATCCTGCTGGCATGAGATGGCAGAAGCTATCAGAGAAATAGCAATCAGTTGAACGAATTTGATGCTGGCCTTGAGTTTTGGCTGATAGGGCAATTGGGGCATGACTGGAAAATAAATCCAGTAAGAAAGTGCACACATTATTAAGATTAGTCCCTTCCGTCTTTCCCCTCCATGTACACAGTGTACCCAGAAAACCAGGACTCATATAACTGGAAATGGAACAATGCAGCCAAAATCCAACTAACAGACTCTGGGTTTTTTCTTTATCCCAGCCTGGGGGGACTCTGGAAAGTGCCCAAGTATCCCACTAGCCAACCTAACCACTGAGGAGTAACAGGAGAAGAGAACACTGTTTCTTCTACAGAAAGGGGGTAAAGGAATAACAGTTTATCACATGTGACAGGTAATTTTATGTGTCAACTTGACTGGGCTAAGAGATGCCCAGATAGCTGGTAAAACAGTATTTCTGGGTATGTAGACAATGGTGTTCTCAGGTTAGCATTTGAATTGGGTAGTCTGAGCAAAGACCACCCCCACCACTGAGGATGAGCATCAGCCAGTTGCTGAGGGCTAGAATGGAACAAAAAGGCAGAGAAGGGTGTGTTTGCTCTTTCTCTCCTTGAGCTGAGACATCCATCTTCTCTGACCCCTGGGACTATGGGTACACCTGATTGTCAGGCCTTCAGATTCAAGCTGAATTACATGACTAGCTTTCTTAGTTCTCCAGCTTGCAAATGTTAGATTGCAGGCCTTCCCTTGGCCTCCATCATCATGTGAGCTGATTCCTAAAATAAATCTCATATCCTCCTTCTCTGCATGTGCTGTCTCTCTCTCTCTCTCTCTCTCTCTCTCTGTCTGTGTGTGTGTGTGTGTTCTGTTTTTTCTGGAGATCCCTGTCTAATACACCTTATATTAGCAATAAAGCTTTCCAGCATTCCAAAGTGATCCCACATTCATCACATCTTAAACTCACTTGGGGTAGTAAAAGTATCTTTCTTACATCTGACAGATGAAGAAACTGAGGCCTCAAGAAATTAAAAGACTTGCATAATGTCACGTGGTCTGTGGCAGAATCAGGGTAAGAACTCAGGCATCTATTGATTGCATTGGTGTGAGCTCAAATAACAAGACTCTTCCAGCAAAGACGGTCAACTGGGTGACCTCACGGCCATAAACTGTACAAACTCATGCATCAAAAAGACCAAAGCAAGATACTGAATTCCCTTGTCCATCGGGAGATTCAGTCCCAGTTAATGTGACCGCAAGTGCTAAGTGAGTCTGCAGGTAGAATATCAATAACCAATAAATACTGCATCTACAGCTCTTACAACTTCACCTTTCAATGAGCTCAGTTCCTCCATTTTCATGGAACTTGGATCTCCTCCTGAAAGAAGTGTGTGGATGCCCTGGGTCAGTTCCCAGATCAATATGGCCAAACAGCTCCAAACACAACAAAAAATTTAAGCATCTTCATTACTATTTTCAAAAGCTTTGCTTCTCTAGATAATATACTCTTATTTCAAGTATTTTCTCTAGAGAAAATTATTTGACAGTCTGTTGATTGCCCACAGAACAGGACAAAAAGTTAAAAGTTATGAATGGGCATCTCCAGGCAATTAAAACCACGCTGCCCTCAGGTTTGGTCTCTCCCAGATGCTGTGTACCAGTTGACAATTTTTCTGCTTCTGAAAGATAATGTGGTTTTTGCTGAAGTTAGTAAAATGCTCTATCCATAGGTAGATTGTAGCAGCCTTCTGAAAAAAACAAAAATAGCAGTGTCCTGTAATCTAACTACAGGCAAGACAGGTGCTTACATTCGGGCAAGATAATCCTGACACAGTGAGAACCCCAAGAGACCACTGGTAAGACACAGTGAAAACCTGTGTTCACTGCACTGTCCAAAGGAATGAAAAAAAAAAAAAAGCCTGTTATGAAATGTTTCATCCGCACAAGTTCAATGCACTTTCTAGTTAAAAAAAAAAAAAAAGAAAGAAAGAAAAAAAAACCACTAAGGGTGGAGAGGGCAGTGAGGGTGAAAAAGGTGCTTAACAAGGATAAAGCCAAGCATCGATTAGGACCAGCCCAAAAAGACGGCAAGATGTCAAGAGGAGAGCCAGCCAGCTGACAGATGGCCTTCTAGCCGGGAGGAAGCAGGACTCTCCTAATCTGTGAATCCTGGAATTCAAAGGTTTGGACTTCACCCTCTTTCAAACTCCAGAGACAGCATCTCCACCACAGCCTTCCTGAGGCATTAAGAGAGGCAGCAGCTGGATCTGTTAAACTTTCACTAAACAGTCTGCAGACCAGGCAGTTCCAGCTGAGATCGGGAGACAGCAACTATTTGCATACTTTCTTCCAAATGCCCCACCCCCAATAATACGCTTGCAATGTTTCTTTTCTTATGTATAACCTTTTATATATAGCTCTCTCCCTCATCCGTGATCCATTCTACCATGACCCCTATCATCCCAGTCAACCCAATCCCCACCCCATGAGGAAGCCAGATGTTCCCATTTCCATACATTCTTCTAGGACTTACAGGGAGAGCAGAGGTGCAGAGCTCGGGGCTGGGACAGCCGAGCTCTAGTCCACAGAGGGATACGGTGTCCCGGGCAAGGCTGAAGCTGTCGCGGAGCTGCCTGGCTCTGGATTCCATAATTAAAGTCACTGGGTGTTTGATCACCTCCTCAATGCAGAGTAATTAAAATCACTGCACTGTTTGTTTTTCATTTCCTTTGATAAATGGTGAAAACTGCTAACAAGCCACGGCAGTGTCGCTCCACCTCGCTCCCCCTTGACGTCCCCATTTCCAGGAGCGTCCTGCATTTCTCCAGGTTGAGACTGAGTCAGGAGCTGCAGGAGCAAGGCCAGGCATCACCAAAGAGTGGGGACTTGGCAGGGCAGACCCACATGGCTGCTGCAAACCTGTATGAGACTCACCTCTCAGAGAGAGCTGGCATCGTCTGTTCCAATGTTTAACGGCAGGAGGGGTTCAGGTAGGTCATCATTTTATAGGGAACACTAAAAGCATAAGTTCAGGCTGTTTTGTTTGGCTTTTAAACACACACACCCTTCCCAATCCCTTATAAAAAGAAGTGAGGGAAGCCAGGCACAGTGGCTCGTGCCTGTAATCACAGCACTTTGGGAGGCCAAGGCAGGCAGATCATTTGAGATCAGGAGTTCAAGACCAGCCTGACCAACATGGTGAAACCCTGTCTCTACTATAAATAGAAAAATTAGCTGATCATGGTGGTATGCGCCTGTAGTCCCAGCTACTCGGGAGGCTGAGGCAGGAGAATCGCTTGAACCTGAGAGGCACAGTGAGCTGAGATCTCACCACTGCACTCCAGCTTGGGCAACAGAAAAAGACTCCATCTCAAAACAAAACAAAACAAAACAAAACAAAAAAAAGTGGGGGAAATCTAGTCATCCTGGAGAAAATAGCTTCTATAAGTCTCTGTAAGTTTCAGCCTCTCCCTCTAAAAAGTGGGTAGAGTCATATTTTCTGTTGATTACACTAAGGTATTAATGAGAATTAAACAATGTGTTACCCAGATAAGTGCTCTTCAAACCACAATGTCCTACATGATCTCAGGAAGTTGCTGGCATTATTCTTGTCTCCTTGCAACTCAGAGTGGAAAAGCAGAGAGCTTGGCTGTTTCCCAAAGCAACTTAGCCTCTCTAGTTAAAGCCAGGTGCACTGAAGAAGGACAGGGAAGGGGAGGGTGTGGGAAGGCAATGGGCATTCCTGGGAAATTTCCACTTCTTCTTCTGCAGCGTGTCAGGTGCTCTCTGAGACCTCACTATGATGTCCCTTAGGCTTGAGGCAGCCAGCAGGGATTGTGGACCACAGACTGCTTTCCCAAGGAACTCCTTCCCTCGTAACTTTCATCACGTTCCCTATAATTGAGCTGTGAGGGAAATGAAGGCACCTGCAGAGGTGACTTCTGACGCAGGAGTCTTCCCTCGCCTCCCCTCTATGTGGTAGCTGAAGTCCATCCACCAGGTGCAAGCTAGCCCTGCTTAATCAAACGGATGTCTGCACGGGTCTGACAGAAAACCCTGAGGTCAGCCCTTCTTTGCCTCCAGAGAGTACTAACCTACCCACAGATTATGTGAAATCATTTGAAAGCACACATGATGCAGCCTCTCATTTTAAAGTCCAGGCTTTTTCTCAGACCCACAGGGACCAGTCTGCCTTCTGGCAGTGGGCAATGTTGTCAATGATGAGCGGTTTATCTGTGGAAATGCTAGATTTTCATCTCCCCTTCAGTCTAACTCTTCATGTCATCCATTGTCCTGGGAAAAAGATGTTAATAACCCACACAGAGGAAAACGAAACCCAGCAGCCTAGAGAAACAAAAGGAGAGAGCTTTCAATGGTGGAAAATAATAACTCTCAAAGGGAATTGATTGTCCCAAAGCAACACGGGCCCATAAGAAAGAGCACAAGCTTATGGGTGACACAGCTGCCCTCGACGCGGACGTCAGACTTTCCACTCTAGGACTCCAGCCTTTGTCCATCACATCTGATTTTTAATGCGATGATTCCCAGAAACACAATCAAATGTTTGAATTCAGGACTCTACCAACACCATTACTGGAAAAACACAGTGATTTTCGTCTATTGTTTGGAAGAAGCTGAACCTCTTGGAGAAAAGTGGGAGGTGGCCTGGGCATGAGTCAGGCAGCCATACATGACTGAGGAGGGACAAGCACAGGCTTGGGGACACACGCAGCAAGCTGCGAATGCTGACTTCACCATTTGCTAGTCACATAACTTTGGGGAAGTCATTTATTCTCCAAGTCTCAGTTGACTCATCTGTAAAATAGGGATGATAATAACCACATCATAACATTATCACAAGGAGAATAAAGAATATAGAGTACCCAGTGGTTCTTGTTGCATAATAGGAATTAAACAAATGGTCACTACTATTATCTTTATTACTACCAGTAAGTACTATTACTTTTGGTAATACCAGTACTATTACTCAGGAATTGGGAGTGGTTGTATCATTCTTTATTCATTTCCCTCCTTAATTCAAAAATCCCTCCATTGCGGTTCCTGGTTCCGACAAAGTCGGCACCTACATCATTCCCCCAGTGAGCTGCTTTGGAAACGACTCCAGACTCAGCACCAAGGAGCTCCCTGAGGTCCCCTGCAGGTCATCGCTCTGTGTCCTGACAGATGGCCAGCCATGCGGGAGGACAAGCTGCTGTCAGGCTGAAGGTGCCATCCCATCCCATGGCAGCCCATGCCATGCTATCCCATGCTGGCATCAGAAGTCCCCAGGTCAGACCTGCACAGCTGCCTAGAGATGGCCAGAACCCAGCCTGCAAATCTAGGAATAAAGTTGGGGGCCACGGGGTGTGAGAGGAAGCAACAAAGCCTGTCAGCCTCTTCCCCGGGCTCTGCACTGGCCTCAGGCCACTCTCACCACACAATCGCCCTGTTTTCATCATCTTTAAGCCAAACAAACACAGCCAGGCACTCCACAGAAAAACAGTCTTCCCTTCTGCCTTTCTGAGTCCTTTCATTATTTACTCATAACATATTTATAAGTAATGACATTTCCCCACCCACCTCTCTACCACAGATCCAAGAAGAAGGAGTAACATAAAATGCTCTAAGCCTACCAAGAGAAAGAGATAAAAGATGTTATATTTAAATCTCTTGGGTCCCAATAATTTGCAAAATGATTCCCCAGGGGTGCCACCTGTCCCCTGAAGAACACACACCTGCCCTGATTCTCAGATTCTCTTGTACCTCACTCACCCTCAACATATCCCCCGAGAAAAGAGTGGGAAGAGAAGACAACTTACCCAGATGACATCACTCTCTCTGTCCTCTCCATTTCCGCAGAACCGAGACGAGAGAGAGGGACCAGCATGATTTTTTATTATTTGCTTGTATGTGTCATTCATGAGGCCCTCTTTGTGTGTCTAGATCAGTGGCTGGCACAGAGTAGGTACATGACCAATATCAGCTCAATTGCATAGTAGATTATGTGCCTGGATAGCTAAGGGGGCTCAAACCTAACTTGAGCCCAAAGAGTTCAACTAAATCCCATCAGCAAGTGTGCCGCCTCACAGGCTTCCCCACCTAGTACACAGCTCAGAACGGAAACCACTCCCTTTCCTTCCCACCCATCCAATCTGTGAGCAGGACATGTTGCTTTGACCTCCGCAGTCAACGCTGAATCTGACAGTGTCTTACCATCCTCAGGCAGCACACCTAGTCTTCAGCTGCCACTGTCCTTTGCTTGGAGGACACCTGCCCTCCCTCCTTCATCCAGACATCTCAAAATCCACCCTTCATGCGATCAGTCAGATCCCAGCCATCCCTTGCTTCAAGCTTAGAAATGTCACCCAGACAATGAATATAAACTCCAAAGCCCTCGCCTGGCCTGTGAGCACCGCCCAGTCTGCGCCCTGCCGGCTGGCCCCGTCACTCACTGCCCTCCTTCCACACTAGCCTTCCCCTCATCAACTGTGGAGGAAGGGCAGATGTGGAAGGTCCCTGTAGCGAGCCCTCATCTGCACAGTCCAGGCCCCCTCCGCCGACATCACGCTACCCTCCTTTCTCTGCTTCACAGGGAGGATCACTGCGGACAATCATGGAAAGTCTCTGTTTATGTGTTTTTTCTCTAACTTTTGCCCCCCAGAATTTAAGCTCTGTGGGGTAGAGACCCCTCCTATCTTATGGATGGCCGTATCCCTGCTGCCAAGCACACAGTAGGCACTAGAAACCCTTTGTGGGCTGGCTAGATGAAGTGCTTACTCCAGTGCCGTCTCCAATCCTCGAATTCTTTCTCGCTAAATTTAGTTTTGCACACTCGTGTATTTACAGATCACATGGTGGGGGGATCTCCCCAGAGACATTAAATAAACCCTCACCTTACAGCTCTCCTTACAGTTCTGCATTTACACGTATAAACATTCTCCTCATACAGAATATTCTAGGTCAGCAGCTCTCAAATATTTTTATTCTCAGAACACTTTTATGCACTTAAAAGTCATTGAGATTTAAAAAGGGCTTTTGTCTATGTGTGGCTTATCTATCATTATTTACGGTGTTCAAAGTTAAAACTGAGAAATTTTTAAAGTTTTTATTAACTCATTTTAAAAATAAACCATTACATGTTAACATATATAATATATTTCTATAACATTAACTATGTTTTGGCTGGACACGGTGGCTTACATCTGTAATCCCAGCACTTTGGGAGGCCAAGGTGGGCAGATGACATGAGGTCAGGAGTTCGAGACAAGCCTGACCAACATGGCGAAACCCTGTCTCTACTGAAAACATAAAACTTAGCACAGTGTGGTGGCAGGTGCCTGTGATCCCAGCTACTAGGGAGGCTGAGGTTGAATAATCACTTGAACCCAGAAGGCAGAGGTTGCACTGAGCCGAGATCGCACTATTGCACTCCAGCCTGGGTGACAAGAGTGAAACTCCATCTCAAAAAAAAACAAAAGTTAACTATATTTTAAATGCCATGTAGTATCCTAGGTTGGACCCTGGAACACATAAAGGATATATAATAGAAAAACTAATTCAAATAAAATCTACAGTTTAGTTAATAGTTATGTACTAATGTCAATTTCCTAATTTTCACAAGTGTACCATGGTCAGGTAAGATGTTAACATTGGGGAAAACTGAGTGAAGGGTTTACAGACACTCTTTGTACTATGTTTGCAACATTTTATTTTTAATTTTTTTAAATTGACACATAATAATTGCACATATGTATGGAGTACACAGTGACACTGTGATACATACAATGTACAGTGATTACCAGTTCAGGGCAATTATCATACATATATACCTCAAACATTTATCATTTCTTTGTGTTGGGAACATTCAATGTCCTCTCTTCTAGCTATTTGAAGCTATATAATATATTATTGTTAACTACAGTCTTCCTATAGCTGTAGGATGTTAAATCGACAGTCTGCTATAGAACACCAGAACTTGTCCCTCCTATCTAGCTGCAATTTTTTTATTTATTTTATTTTATTTTTTGAGACAGGGTCTGACTCTGTTGCCCAGGCTGAAGTGTAATGGCATGATCTCAGCTCACTGCAGCCTCTGTTTCCAAGGTTCAAGTGATTCTCATGCCTCAGCCTCCCAAGTAGCTGGGACTACAGGCGCCTGACTAATTTTTATACTTTTTGGTAAAGACGGGGTTTCACCATGTTGGCCAGGCTGGTCTTGAACTCTTGACCTCAAGTGATCCATTTGCCCTGGCCTCCCAAAATGCTGGGATTACAGGCCTAGCTGTAATTTTGTGTCATTTAACAAACCTCTCCCTATCCTCCAACCCTGCCCTTCCCAGCCTCTAGTACCCTCTGTTCTACTTCACACTTCTATGATACCATTTTTTAGTTTCCTGCAACTTTACTTTAAACATAAAATTATTTTAAAATAAAAGGCTCATTTTTTAAAAGTTATATTTTTAGAAGAATTGTGAGAAGAGGAACATGGTTTTTACATTTTTTCAAATCCCATGTATGTCTGCCTTACTAGATGATAGCTGGATTTTCTTATCTGCATCTGTATTTAATCTGTCGTGATATGCTGTCTTAGTTGAAGTTTGTGAAGAAATCCAGCTTCACACAGATATATAGTTGGAAAAGGGAAGCTTTAATCGCCTTATCAGATAGTTATAAATGTTTTCTATTTGCTTTTTCACCAAAATTTGACAAGGGGTAGCTCCATAAAGGTTACTTGCAATACGCAATGCGAAACCACACCAATGAACTTTTTGTACTCCATTACAAAACTTGTTTTGGTGTGTCTTGCACTTTGGATAGATCTTTTACCCACCCATGATTTTGTAACTTCACGCACTGGTAAAACTGTTCACCGAGTCATGTAGATCTTCCAAATTTTGATACATTTCATTATATAACATCAAAAAAGAACACTCATTAATATAAACCATCTCATCAGAAAAGTCTTTAAGATTTGGGAAGTTGTCAAGTTCATCATGATGGAATTTTCCAAACTTTAACGCAATTCTCATTTTTGCTTGAGTGCTTGAATTTTATCACTGGCAAAAAAAATATGGTCAGTTATGTTCCTTGAAATGGCAGGCTCATTTCATGCCATTTTAAGAAAATGTCTCCCAAATATTGAAGTCTGAATAGCCATGGTTTGTCTACCAGTCATTTTTTTTTTAAGTAAAAAATGACATCCCATGAAAAAGGCTCAAGGTCAGTTGACAAGTCAAACAACTGCATAAGGGTGTTTTCCTCAAAACGGTCTTCGTACAGTGGTAGGAGGCAGAAGTCCTTTACGTATGCTTCTCATTTTGCCACTCAGAATATTAAAAGATGTGTCTTCAAGGTTGACATTGAATACAATTAATAATTTCTACCACGTCAGCGAGGACATTCCTAAGTAAAACTGGCAGAGTTTCGTGTGTTTGTTTTTGGTTTCTTTTTACTGTGGGTGGGAAGCAGCTGGCCTGACTTTCAGTGGTTTGGTGCCCCTGCCTTGATTTGGATGAAGGCACCCACAGCTTCACCCATCTTTGTTTTTACCTCATCAGTCTAAGCTTCAACACAATGAAAAAGGCAAATAATGTTTTAACATCATTAAGCAAGTCGTTTTGACCTCAGAGAACCCCTGAAAGTGTCGGTATTTGTCTGTATGATGCTATAAAAGAATACCTGTGGCTGGGTAATTTACGAAGAAAAGAGGTTGATTCAACTCATGATTGTGCAGGCTGCACAGGAAGCCTGATGCCAGCATCTGCTTCTAGTAAGCCATCAGGATGCTTTTACTCATGGGAGAAGGTGAAGGGGGAGCAGCGTGTCACACGACCAGAGAAGGAGCAAGAGAGAGAGGAGGAGCCAGCCTCTTTTTAACAAACAGATTTCACATTAACTCATTATCATGGAGAGGGTAGCAAGCCATTCATGAGGGATCTGCCCCCACAATCCAAACCCATCCCACCAGGCCCCACTTCCAATACTGGAGATCATATTTCAACACAAGATTTGGAGGGGACATATATCCAAACTGTATCAGTCTTTGGAAACCTCAGTGATCTATAGACCTTATGTTCTGAACCACCATTCTGGATGACTTTCCAATGAGATACTCCAAAATGCAAACATGTACTGAGCACTGACTACGCAGACACAATCTGAAATGTTTATAGAGACTGAAGCTAGGACCACTCAGAGAAAATGAAGACCAAGACACATCCCTTTAAAATATAGTTATATAAATAGCAGATGGGTAAAACAACTCTGAGATATATAAGAGAACTTCGATGATGACAAAATGGAGGTTGTGGTAAGAATTCTAAGTGCTGAAAGGATGCAGACCGGACCTCAGGGAGTCTGGCGCATCAGGCAGAAGGGATTCCAGGAGTCCAATCCTTTGGCAGAGTTAGCTGGGGCTTGTGGATTTCTTCTTCTGCCTCACTCCTGAGAATGTGCCCCTGACCTAATGAGGATCCCAAAGAGCAAGGCCTCAGTCCACAGCCTGCAGGTGGAGCTGGCATGGACAAGGCAAAAAGATGGCAGGCAGGACACGTGCACACAGCTCCAAGCAGTTAAAACAGTACAGAAGGGAAAGGCAAGAGCCCCTGCCTGGAGACCAGTAGTGGTCAATTTCTGCATTTGGGTAAGAAAAGAAAGAAGGAAAAATACTGCGAGATACCCTAAAGGGCTAATTATAAAAGGGCTAATTATTTTTTAAACGACTCAATTATTTAAAGGACTGATTATTATTTTCACACATACACACACACACACACACATACACACACACACACACATACACACATGAAAAAAACAAAAATTGATTTAATGAAAGATCAAAATCCAAGGACAGGTAGGGCATTTTTGAGATGAAGTTTATGCCAAATGCATACTGTACACCAACCATGTCTGAAACTCCCACAGCTAATTTGAACACAGTGGCATTCACAGGTTTTCACAATCCCCCACTGTTTGTGTTCATTTCAAATGACACTAGACTTCAAAAATTGGCCACCTGCCCACTTAACTTAGGCTCTTTGTAAATGGCGTGTCCAGACCAGGAGCCATTGAGCCCGTATTGTCTTTCTGACAAGCTGTGGCTTTACCCTGCAGAGCCAGGACATCCTGCATCCTAATGGAGCCCACTGGAGCCCATCAGAGGTGGTTACGGGCTTTTCTGCTGCCTGCTTTTGGCCCTAGTGCCAAATGACTCAAAACCCCTCTGGCTCCCTGTTGCTAGGCTCAGATGATTCCAAGCAGAGGCCCCAAGACACCTTTAACAGAGATTAAAAAAAAAAAAAAAAAAAACACACAAAACTGTCTCCCTCCCCCAAAACTCCACAGGCTCTGTAGGAGTAGAAAAGCAAAGCATTCCACCATGTAGCCAATGGCCCTGATCAAATCCAAACCAGGTCTCATGGAATCTGAGGCATTTTCCCAAGCAGATTTGACCAGTGACAAACCTTGGTGACAGTAAAACTTGTCCTTCAGTCTTACTCAAGACCCATAGGTAGCTCTATTCCATCAGCATTTGGTGTTGTCATTCTGTTCACCAAAATTTTTTTTTTTTTTTTTTTGACACAGGGTCTTGCTCTGTCCCCAGGCTGGAGTGCAGTAGTATGATCACGGCTCACTGCAGCCTCACCTTCCTGGGCTCAAGCAATCCTCCCACCTCAGCCTCCTGAGTAGCTGGGACTACAGGTACATGCAACCATCCCTAGCTAATTTTTATATATATATATTTTTTTTTTGGTAGAGACGGGGTCTGGCTATATTGTCCAAGCCAAGGTCTCCAACTCCTGAGCTCAAGCAATCCACCCACCTCAACCTCCCAAAGTGCTGGGATTATAGGCATGAGCTCCAACTCCTGAGCTCAAGCGATCCAACCTCTCGAAGTGCTGGGATTACAGGCACGAGTAACCACACCCTGCCACCACCACAACTTTTTAAGTGGAATCCAATTTAGTTTTCTCTCCCACAAGCCCCCCGCCATAGGAAATAGTACATGGGCTCCAGTAAATCTTGGTTCACACAGGCCACACAGGACAGGCAGAGGGGATGTACAATGAAGTCTAAATCATGCAGTTACGGGTCTCTGCATTTGTGTTTATCTTAACTCTCTAAATAGTTGATGAGCTTCTTTAACGGGGAGCTATTAGGAAAGACGTGGGCGCCAAAGGAATTTAGAGATACCACATTGAGGAGAAAGAGTACACTGCTAGGTTGAGTGTCCTGAGAAGGTTTCATGGAGGAAGTGGAATTCAGGGGCCAGTTTAAGATGAGAAGGGTGGGGAAAAAAAGCAAAGGGAAGAGAAAACTCCAGGTAAGGGAGGACAGCATGGGCAAAGGTGTGGAGAGAGAGAAGCTTGCACAGGCTGGTCTGTGTACCACTTGGCAGGAGCACAGCTTAAAGCATGGAGATCAGTGAAGCAAATGTAAGACATGTAGGTTGAGGCCATAATATAAAGGAAATTGAATGTCAGAATTTGGGGCACTGCAGAATCAAAGGTGATTATGATTCCAGGCAGGTGGTAGCACAAAGCCAGGACACATCAACCCTGAAGACCTCATGACAATGAATGCTGGAGCATCTTGTCATAAAGGATGTCTTATTTCCAAGGTGACACTGGGAGATGGGCAGGCATCCCCTTTCTAGGGACAGGGGGAGAGCGTTTTCCATTCAGGGGCTGGAAGGGAAGGTGAAGGGGATGTGGGAGCTCATGCTCTACATGTGGTGGGCACCAGGTCAGGGAGATCTGGTCAGTAAGTGGTTTCCAGCGTAGACTCCAAAAAGCACATGAGTCCCACAGATGAACCCCAAAGTCTGCAACTGGAAAGGGATTGCAAAGGGGGGTGGGGGAGAAGCTGGCCCCATCCCTTTTTAACCAGGCGAACTCTGCTCTGAAGAAAGCATTCCCCACTAAAGTCATAAATAATTAAAGGTTGGAAAATCCTGATACTGGTGTTAGTTATTAAAGGTTTTTAGCAGCAAAGGAGTGAGATAATCAGGAAGCTACCTGGGCAATACCAGGAGCCTGGTTGCCTGGAGGGAGGCAGGCAAGTGAAGAGACCACTGCCTAGTTCGGACAAGTTGATTAGGACTGGGTTACAACTATAGGCGAATAAAAGGAAAGAAAAAGATGGATCTACAGTCTCAGCTACTCAGGAGGCTGAGGCAGGAGGATCGCTTGAGTCAGGAGTTGAAGGCTGCAGTGAGCTATGGTCATGCCTGTGAATAGCCACTGCACTCCAGCCCAGGCAACATAGCAAGACCCCGTCTCTTAAAAAACTAAAAACGAACAAACAGAAAAGATGGGTCTAAGAGACAATGCCAAGAAATGATTCTCTGGGAGTTGATGGTTACTTTTACATGAAGAACCACCGTGGGATTCCACCACACGTTCATTAGAATGATTGCAATTAAAAAGGCTGGCAATACATAGTGCTGGGGGAGGAGGCGGAGTCCCTGGAACTCTCATGTACTTTGGGTGAAAGGAAAAAATGTTTCATCAACTTTGGAAAACTGTTTAGCAACTTTTTGTTAGTATGAAATATATATCTACCCTGTCACTCAACAATTTCACTTCTAGATATTGGTCCAAGAGAAATAAAAATATATGTCCCCAAAAAGACTCACATAAGAATATACATTGAAACTATGCAAAAAACTGGAAATATCCCATATGCACATCAACAGAATATGAATAACCATACTTTGGTATAGTTATACAAGAGAACAATTAAAAAATCAGAAATAAAAAGGAATGAACTAGAAATACAAGAGACAATCTCAAAAACATTATGTCAAGCAAAAGAAGGCAGATATTAAAGAATGCATACTATATGAGCTGGTTATATGAAGTTGAGAGCAGACAAGACCACTCTCTAGGAGAGAAATAAGAACCATGATTGCCTCTGGGGAAGGGGAGTTATTGACCAGAAAGGGGTGAGGGAAAAGTTGTATATTTTTATTTGGGTGGAGGAACACAATGTAAACATCTGTCAAAGCTCACTGAGCTCTATACTTAAGATCGACGCATTTTATCGTATGCTTTAAAATCGACCTCAGCACTTTTTTCATGAGATGACTAGAAAACAGGAATGTCAAAGCGACTCAAGAGCTCCAACAGACAGACCGGAGAAGAAATTTGCCACTAGTGAAATAGCGGAACCAATGGGGCCGAGGTGGTGCTCATTTTCACCTTTTATGAAACACTCTTTATACTTTGCAACACCGTTTTTTGTCTTTTGCCTCTTATTAGACCACAAGCTCCCTGAAGTCCCCTTAGTACAAGGCTGTGTGAAAAACAGATCCTCAGTCATGGGAGGTGGCTTGGAATTAAGATCAGGTAGTAAATATTCCTCTTCCCTCTGGATCCTAAGATTGACAGGTTTAATAAGCAAGTATATGCATGCATTAATGAATAATGACAGGTTAAAGTGCTACCTCTGGCTGAGAAGATGGCTTCATTTCTGTGGGTCTTAGAGAGATTCAGTGCCTTGACCCAGAGGAATGACTAACCGGAAAATTTTAGGCTCCATGGAAGATCAGTCATAGAGCTTGGAGGAAAACAGTTTCCCAGACCCCTAGGTTCACATGGCCCATTCCACCAGTGAAGAGCCCACCTCAGCCTTCAAGGCACTAGCAAAGTCCTCTCACTAGAGATTTCTTCTCCCTGTTCCTCTCCTCTTCTCCAGCGTGCCCATCTTCCTGCCCCTTGTCCTCCATATCAACACAATCAAACGCAGGAAATCTGTCCACGCTCATTTGTACACGGGTCTTTGTCATTTACCTGCCCTGGAGACAATAGGGGACCCTGCAGAACAGCCATGTTTACAATCCATGGTGAAGCATGTCCTGTCATCCTCTCAACATTAGGATGCACTTTGTTTGCACCTAACTAAACTGAGGAGACTCCAGAAACTCAGGGAGAGCCTCTGCCATTGCCCTTGAGGAGCGAATAAACACTATGTAAATGTTGCTTCCTCCCCAGCTGGACCAGGACTGCTGGCGCCTGCCACGCGGGTCCTGACCTCAGCAACTTTAGAAGGATTGTGTGTTCCCAGGGAATTAGATTTATGCAAAATACCCAGTAAAGTCCTGTGCCTTCAAGGCACCCTCATCCGCCCCTGCCTCAGAAGCTGCCAAGGAGCCATCCCAGGTAGCTATCCCTTGTAGGAATGCTGTCCCCACCCTCGTCAGCAGGTGAAGAGGTTGCTCAGGTGACACAAATGCACAGAACAAAAGGTGATGCCCCCTCCTCTGCTTCTGCCCTTTTCCACCCTTCTCCCCCAACAGGAGTGAGCGTATGGAAACCCACATCTTCAATCCCTCAAAATCCCTGCCAGTGGCAATAGAAATGTCTAGCCACGCGTGCAAGTGCACGGCGCGCACACACACACACACACACACACACATACACCCACCCCTTAAAGATCCTGAGTTAATTGTCAGACAAGGGGAATTACAGGCCCAGCTACTGCCTTCAGTGGACTTTAATCATAAGCAAGACAACCCCAATTAAGAACAGAAGCTCCAGGTAAGAGACAGTTTCTCCCCCTACAAGTCTGTACGCGTCCCATCAGATGTACAAGCAAATGCTGTGTGTGCACATGAGAGGTGCACCAATTGCCAATGGATGGTGGAGACTGTAAATTACCCTGCAGTATAACCAAGCTTCTAGGGCAGCCCTTGATGACTATGAGTGGCCAAGTTAGGTCACGAGGGGTGAGTGGGGTAAAAAAACAGGAGGGGGTCACAGCAGTTTCTGTTTTAGTGTAATGAGATCACAAGAGCAATTTCCGCAGCACAATCTGCTTTCCAGCCTCACTATCCAAGCAGCTTTAAAATACAGAGGAGGATGTCAAGGTTAGGCTGTAGGAAGAGACCGTTAGCTCTACTGAATGAGAAGTAACAAACTTGCATGTAATACAGTCTAGAAAAGGATTCCATGTGGCCAGACCCATCAAGGACTAATCCCAGGTCTGAGAGCTGGGCCTGGAGCAAGACATGGATCTTTTCAGCCTGTTTCCACATCTGAAAATATGGAGAATAATATTTGCTTATAGAGAGTCAGCATTCAGTAATGACACCTGCCACAAAAAGCTGTTTTCTAGAGATCTCCCAATTCAAAAGAAAATGATGATGGTTGTCACGGCTTTCACAGCCTGAGGGGAAGTGGGGGACCAAGAGATGAGCAGAGGCCAAGCTGAACCCAGATAGGATCCAGTATTTATCAGGGTCATTGCCACACTCTGCCCCCCCCCAGGATTTACAGGCATAATTAATGTATTGATTAAAACAGACAATTTTTCACTTTATTACAATATCCAGTATCATCTTTGGTCCTTCAGAGGATATAATACTCTTTTTCACCATGACATTGTTACATTGGACAATAGCAATATTCCTTCCTATGAGCTCCCAGGCCCACGCACAAAGCTCTGTGAAGAGCCACAGGGTGAGAGTAGCACCCAGCCGTAGGTTTGTGTGTTCCCACCTTGGACATTAGGATAACGGCTCCGAAATCTTTTCAGTCTATGGAGAATTTTGGCAGAGAACATGGACCGCATACTACATGTCTCCCACTTTACTGGGCAGAGCTTCCAGCTTTACCCAAAACGGTCCATGGGTGTTCATGAGTGACCCCCTGTGTGTTTGAAATGGGAGAAGCAGCAAGCAAGGCTCTGCCCCATCCTCCTGGAGTCTGCAGTCTGGAGGTGGACAGCTAAGTGCAGGGCAATCACACCAGACAAATGACCTACCAGGGGGGAGCACCTGGCCCTATGTGAGCCCTTAGGAAGCCACTGGACCCGCCCTCGGGAAGGCCAAGAGAAGTGTCCTAGAAGAAGTGGTGGGAGACAGACCCAAAAGAGGAGCAGGTCTCAAGGTCAACGTCACTTCCTCAAAGAAGCCCTCCCTGACCACCCCCTCCCAATCTAAATTCAGAGCTTCTGACACTCTCTTATGGTCCCTGTTCTTTCTCTTACTGATCATTATCTGTATTTACATATTCATAGTTCATGCTTCCTCCTCGATTAGTCCAAAACTCTGCTAGGGACAGGGGACCCTGTCTCTTTTGTTTAGCAGCACTTGGTCCAGTAGCTGGCAGGTGCTAAGTGCTCAGTAGGTATGAATTCGATGAATCATGACTGAGAAGAGTGTCCTAGGCTAAAAGGACAGCCTGCATAAAGGACTGAGGGTTGGAAGCAGGTGATGCAATCAGTGCAAAGAAAAATCCATTCTGGTGAAGCAGAGGCCATCTGGGGGCGAGGAGAGAGGCAAGAGCCGAGGCTGAAAACGCAAACAGTGAGCAAGCCACGCAAGCCACACAGCACGACGGAAGCCTTGTGGAAGGGTCTGGGCGTGATCCCAAGGACGGCGCTGACCTCGGAAGAGCCTGAAGTAGGGGAGTGAGGTGATCCGATCTGTATTACTCTTGCTCCAATGTGGAAAATGCTTAGAAAGGAGCAAGCGTGGAAGTGAAAGAAAAAAAAAACTGGTTAATTGGGTGTGGATTAAACCATGTGAAGGATTATGGAGGGCTGTTCCAGAAATGAAAGAGAATTTGGAGAAAGCAAAGGTACAAAGGAAATCAGTATGAAGTGGAATCTGCATGTCTTAGGCATCCTTTCACGAGGTGGCTGAAGGGACAAGGAGAGTCAAGAACTACCCTCTGGCACGTGGCGTGGATGGTGGTACCTTTCACTGGGGCGGAGAAGAACCCAGGAAGAGCTGGAAGTGAGGCTGTGAGAAGAGGTGTTGATTGGTTCAGTTCGCAACCGGCTAAGTTTATGCGCAGCTTCCGGTAGAAATATCCAGTAATAATTACATGGACCACAGCAAAACAGCTCACAGCAAGATATAGACTAAGGGTAGAGAGTTTTTAAAAATCCATATAATGACAGTCGTTAATGACAGGAATACACAAAATTACCCTCAAAATTAATTAGAATAGTTTACTTTCATGAGACACCAATTATGGAAGACCTTGTAAAAATCATTATGTCAGCTGGGCGGGTTGGCTCATACCTGTAATCCCAGCACTTTCAGAGACTGAGGCGGGCAGATGACGAAGTCAGGAGATCAAGACCATCCTGGTTAACACAGTGAAACCCCATTTCTACTAAAAATACAAAAAATTAGCCAGGCACGGTGGCACACACCTATAGTTCCAGCTACTCAGGAGGCTGAGGCAGGAGAATCACTTGAACCTGGGAGGCAGAGGTTGCAGTGAGCCAAGATTGTACCACTGCACTCCAACCTGGGTAACAGAGCGAAACTCCGTCTCAAAAAAAAAAAAAAAAAAAAAATCATGTGAGAAACCATGGTAAAGCCATCTATCACCAATACTCATGCTCTAATATTCATATTTTACATACATACACATTTATTACACCTATATAAAAATAATCATCACACATTATCTGAATTAAATCATGAAGTTCTAGAAAATGGGAGTGTATTTTTGTCCATATTTATTTATTTATGTATTTCCTATGCCTCACCTCATATCCATCATAGAGAAGGCACTCAGTTACTGTGTATGTACCACATGGAATTTAATTCCTTGATTAAATGACTTTCTTAATTCTTTTCCCAATTAATGAATGTACCTGACTTGTGCTTAGATGGACAGAAACCAGAGGTGGGTGTTCCTGGACTCAGGAAATATGGCCCATTTCACTTTGGAGCAGAAAGAAAGGCAATTCGCCCATCTGCCTGGGTCACGAAAATCAGCAGGAGATGACCTCGCCTGGGATTCTTCTTTCCTTGAAAGTTTCCTGTTCTCTTCTTACTGTGCTGGATGTGTGCCCCCAGGTCTCATATTAATATGTTACTAGAACTTTGAATACATGAAAGCATTTGTATTTTAAAAGCAGTCAGAGCAAAATTGAGAAAGCGGGTCTCTAATGCTGGGGTGTCAGCAAGATGGCGCTAGGATGACAGACGGCCAGGCACACTTCAGGTCCTCCCCATGTAGGTGGGAAAAGGTGATTCTGGCAGCTAAGGCACTGTGGTGGCAGGGACAGAAAAGGTCAGGCATCACACATGCCGTGTGTGGCCTGGGTACTCACCCCAGTTTGTGGCAGTGATGAGCTGGTGATGACATCATGACCCCAGGTTATAGAGGTGCCACAGTGTCTGCATTTTAAATTCCTTGTCTCTTATGACAGTTGGGTCATGACCTACCCCAGTGACTGGTATTTTTATGCACTGTGATGGTATAACATAGAGACAGCCTCTAGCATGTGAAGAGATGGCTGTAAAAGTCTTCCAAATTGTATTCCCCAAAACCTGAACTACATGTCATAACATATCAAAAATTGAAAATGCACTGAAACTGATTTGGATGATATGAAATTCCAATATTTATGAGGTACCAAGTTCCTAAAAATATAAAATTCAGAAAGCTTTTATTGAAATGCTTACTGAAATTCTTCCTCTATTTAGGAAGTCAGCTCTTTAAATAAAGGAGTGACATTGTGCACAGCCCAGAATTTCACTGAATGAATTCTGTGCAAGGTCAGGCAAAAATGTGAAATTAAATCATATTGGCAAATTCTGATGCAAGATTCCCTTTAAACATATGTTTTCTGGATGGACATATCTCAGCAAAAGCGAAGTCTGAAAGAATCAACCCTTGGCTGCATTCACACGTTCATAATGACTCGTAGCAAGAGTGACAACGCCACTTATTCTCTCGCTTCTGAGTGTCACACAATGTTTTGCCTTACAAAGTCCAAGACAAAGAGAAAGACATGAAAGCAAAATACAAGGTGCAAATACAAGCCAAGACCGGTATCTCTCTGAAAATGTCGCCTTTCAAAAAAAAAGAAAAAAGAAAGAAAAAGAAAAAGAAATCTTCCCCCCCCACTGCAGCCTGTGCTGGGCCATGCAGGTCCGTGCCATGGAGAGGAGTTGGAAACGACCAATGGCAGAGGGACCTTCCAGGAAGGATGTGGCTTCAGTCCCCAGGAAATTAGGGCCTCTCTGCTCTCGAGCACTCAGAGGATGGCCAATGACCATCAACAACCACCTGGCATCTCTGCCATGCTGCACACCCAGCTGGGGGATTGAAATACACAGTTCTGCGCTCCCCGGAACCATGCTAGGAGAGATTATACCTTTTGTATTCTACTGGCACTCAGAAGAAAACTGGAATTTAGAATGTTGGTTATCTGCAATCACACAGTCTCAGTTTCTAAAACTGGGACTCGAACCCAGACTTTTTAACTCCATCTTCTGCTGTTTTCACTGTATGAGCCAGAATATGGAGAAGTCTGGGCCCTAAGTGACATTCTTTGTTCCCTCTGCATTTGCTAAACAGCAATCTGATTGTTGCAACCAATTTTTAGATTTTTGAAGGCTAAACCAACTAACCTTCCAGCTACTCGAAAGGAAAGAGAGCTAACGACGCAAGTGAATGGGTTTGATAAAGCCTTGGCCCCAGGAGTGCCCTCTGTGTCAAGCGCCAAACAAGCTTGGTGTTTCCGAATGTCTCCTGGCTGAAAGCAGGGATCAACAATTCTGTTTCACAGCCTTCCTAGAATAAGGCATTCCCAAAATACACTATCACCAACCCTGACCTTCGAGGGCCCCTAGAAAGAAAGGGATTCCCTAAAGTTCTTTCTCTTGAATTTGTATCTATCACTAAACCAGCCACACTCCTTTGCTTTAGTTCTCTATCTTGTCTTCCTGATTTTAAGAATTGGTGGGCACCAGAAGCCTTAGTGCTATGGGCACAAGGGTTCTGCACACAATGCTGGTGCCCCAGGGCTGGCACTGGGATGCCTCAAATGCCCCATTGTGAGTAGAAACATTTCTGCTAATAGCTGGTGGATGTGCGTTCTGAGCCCACGGGCACCCCAGGCACATTTCCAACAAACAATGTGGCACACATAGGAATTCATCCGAACCCAGCAAAAATCACTTAGCTTAATAACGCTGCCCTGATTTAATTTTAACTTTTCATAGAGCATGAGAGATGAGTGGGGTGTGCTTGGTGTTTTATAGATTACTGATGAGACTGGGCTCACATCTGGCTGTTTTATCTTTTTTTTCCCCCCCCCAGTTCCTAAAAGAAGAGGGTTAGGAAAGGAAGTTGATGAATAATTAAGAGGAGGACAACACCTGCAAAATGTGCAACCAACTGCAAGAGGGAGTTTTTGCTTCTCTCTGGTGTGTAAGTAGCTGGTAAGTGCCCGGGGAGTCCTCGAGTAAGAAATTCAGGGCTGTGGATGTGGATATCCAACAGGATACACATATAAAATATGTATGCATGCAACATGCGTGCATATGCCTGCACATGTGAACATATGTATACACATATATATGGCATACAAATCCCCCTAATCTGCATTTAGACAACACCTGGAGGGCACAGTGAGTTCAATGGCTACCCACAGAGTGGCTAAGATTCACAAGAACTAGACTGGTATAGATGCTCTAACAAAGTTATCCTTAACTCTTCTCTTTTTCTTCTCTAACTTCAAACGTATCCATCACTTTTTACCATCTTCTAATAATCTACAGCCTCCACCATTGGAAGGCAACATTGCCTCTGGCTGGTGTTATTACAACGGACTTCTCTCTGGACCTTCTGCACCCTCATCTTACCCCCTAGGGTAAGGGGTGTGCAATCTTCTGGCTTTCTTGGGCCACACTGGAAGAAGAATTGTCTTGGGCCACACATAAAATACATTAACACTAATGATAGCTGATGAGTTAAAGGAAAAAAAATCCCCTCAAAAAATCTCCTAATGTTTTAAGAAAGTTTACGAATTTGTTTTGGGCCACACTGAAAATCATCCTGGGCCATGTGCAGCTGGTGGGTTGTGGGTTGGACCAGCTTGCTCTAGAGTCTATTTTCAAAGTGATCATGGTGAACAGAAGTCAAATTATGACTCCTTTGCTTGGGCCTCCCCAGCGGCTTCTCAGTTCTCTCAGAGTAAAGCCAACTGAAAAAATCCTGAAAATCCTTGGAATGGCTTCAGGGTCCTCCATGATCTGTACCTTCCACCCTCTGCCTCTTTGTCCAAACCGTTAACTCTCTGTCCTCATTCCTCTGCTCCAGCCATACCAGCCTCCTTGCTGCCTCTCACATACAACAGGCACACTCTGCCTCGAGGTCACCGGATTTGCCGTTTCCTGTCCCTGGAAGGCTCCTCCTCAGACGTTCACACAGCTCCATCTCTTTCACTTCCTTTGAGTCTTTGTTCAGTTGCCACCTAACCAGCATCTGTGGGAGTCCATTCCTCTCCTGCAAACTTTCCCCAGACTTCCCAATCCCTCTTCTTAGCCTGTTATTTTCCCACCCTGCATTTATCATCTTATAAAATACGATAGAATGCAGTAAACCACCATGGCACATGTTTACCTATGTAACAAACCTGCATGTCCTGCACATGTACCCCAGAACTTAAATTATTTTTAAAAATTATTTCAGAATTTGCCTAATTATTTTTCTGGTTGTCTCCACCTAGCAGATTGTAAGTTCCATGAGGGCAAGGATTGCTGTCCTTAGCTGTACTCCAGAGGCTAGAATCATGTCTGGCACAAATATATTAACAAATACATTATAGGCATATACAATATATGATATATAAATAACATATATCCATAATATATTTGTTGAGTGCAAAATGAACAAATGTTTTGCTCTGGTTTGCAAATGTATTTATATGGAAAAAATAATCCCATTTATGTTTCCATGTATAAATCTCCTGTATTCAAAATAATAAAATTAGACAAAATCAAGAGGACCATGGGATATCAGGAAACTGTGTGCTGTGCAGGTCACAGCAGCTTGGAAACCTATATTATATAAGGAAAACAAGCCATTCTCCTTTGTGCCTGCAGTTCCTTGCAGCTCCAGGACTCTGCAGGAGCAGCTAAGCCCTGCTACAGAACCTCAGGAGAGGAAGTAAACCTCAAGGTTTACTCCTCCTATGCCTTCACTGTCTGAGGGCTTACCCCAGCAGTTTCTCAAGACACATCTCCCTACCCTAGGACGAGGGTCAAAAAGTCCACCCACCACAGACTGCACTTGGGCACCAAGGAGGGCCCAGAGGCAGCCAATACAAGAAAGCAATGGGAAAGAAAATGAGTGGGTTGAAATTATTAAGGTGGAAGAGGTCCAAGATCACCTGAGCTGTCTACTCCCTTCTTCCATCTTCAAGCAAAGATTACCACAAATACCCTCTGTTCCTAAAGCTGACTGTGTGAGCTCTAACGCTGCCTTCCTGCCTTAACAGGCTTTTGAGAATTCCCTGCCCATGCCTCTCCATTGCACGGCTACCACTAAAGGCAGGCATACCAGGCAGCCTCCCTGACTTCAGCACCACTTGTCTAGTTCATTCTGCACACCCCCAGCAGAGTCACAATCTTTAAACACCATCACTCTTATGTAGTGTCCCTATTGTAAAATATGCAATATTGCCCATTACACCAAACTGCAGTGCCCCTTCCTGACATCATAGTCCTGCAGGGATGGGCTGCATAGCAAACAGAGTTGGATGGGCTCTCTCTATCCATCCAACTCTGCTTGCTATGTCTCCCCCACCTGATCCCACTGGTTTAGATGCTGTTCCCTCACATTTCCCATGTCTGGGCTTCTTCTCCCCCTCAATTCACTTATGCTTGTATTACTCCCTTTACCTGGAAGGTCCACCCTTTAGCCATATAAATACAAGCCATGCTTCTAGAAGACCCAGACGACCTTCATCTTCATCAAGAAAGTCTACTCATCTTGTGAAACTTTACACCACCTTTGGTCTGCGTAACACCACTGTCTTACAGAATACATTATTAGTTGAGATCCATTTACAAATTGGCTGGTGTCTATTTCCCTTACACTGATATCTAAAGAGATTTTTGGTTTTTGTTCTTGTTTTTGCCCGCAAGAAAGGAACATAATGTCGGGCTTTGGTGTCAGACAGATCTGAACTAAAACCTCCAGCCTGCCGCTCACTAACGCACGCAACTTCTCTCAGTCTCAACTGCATTCTCTAGAAAAAAAAAAATAAGAATATCTACATCACAAGATTATTAGAAGGACAAAAGGAGATAATCTTGAAGCTCTATTAGGGCAGGGATTTTACCACGTCCACCTGGGTGTTACAGTACCAAATGACACTTGGTCCTCCGCAATAATGAGAAACTGAGTGAATTCGATGCATAAAATTCCTCTTAAAATGCCCAGTGTTAGACCCCCAAAAACAGCTATTCCTGAGAGCCTCATTCTTAGGCCGCTGAAGAATGATGCATGACCCTCAGTGAAGAGTTCCACACACCTGAACACCATGAGCAGGCTGATCCGCCTTCTCTTCTCCTGACTGAGACAGCAGGGGCCCCTCATGTTAAGAAACATGAGCTATTTCTTACTGTGCTTGTCCCTTGATGTTTTCTTTACCATCCTTGGGCATGTTTCCAATTTTCCACACTTTGGGGCTCAGGACACACCACCCCAAAATATGATAGCAGGAGACCAGAATATGCCACCCCAAAATACACTTCCATGGCATATTTTGGGCTGGTTATTCTGAGAAACTGCAGACACAGGAGTAGCTCTGAAAAGCTTTTGCAAAATAAATGTACATCTATAAAGGAAATCTGCATTAGTGAATGCATCTGTACCAGGAAAGGGGCTGCTCCAGACAACTTTTTTTTTTTCTTTTCTTTTTTTTTTAATTGCATTTTAGGTCAGACAACTTTTATTCCCTGAGAGACTTTTTACCTGCACAGCAAGACGGCCTTTGTTCATCATGCATTTCCTTCCCTTGCCCTCTAGTGGCTGGCTGCCGCCACCCCTGGAGGCTCTGGCCCCTCCTCCTTTCTGTAGCCCAGGACGCTGTATCAACTCCAGTCATCTGACCCTTCCTCAAGTCTCATATTTGATGGGACTCCCACATGTATGCCTGTAATTAAAATGGTACTTCTCCTGTTAATCTGTCTTATGTTAGTTTAATTTGTAGCCCAACTAAAGAACCTAGGAGAGTGGAGAGAAGCCATTTTTCCCTCCGCTATACACAGAGCTTAAAAATTAAGAAGTCTGATTAATTCTGGAAGAGAAGATTATCCTTCCCTAGAAGTGCGTTATTTGTTTCAGCTGCATCTTTCTTGTGTTGCTAAAGCCCTCAGTATGTTTCTTTCCTTATATGTCCTATGTCCTCATGCAAGACTGAGAGTGGATTCATAGAACCCTAGAATATTTCTGGCACCAACGTGTCCCTCAAACACCAGGCACATGATAGATGCTGAAAAACATAATTGCTGAGTAACTGAATAGAAAGAGCCGATTGACTCAAGAAAGCCATTTTTATAACTGTGGACCTTAACAATTCAAGGCAGAAATCGGTCTGCACTGAGATCTTGCAAATAAAGCAAAGACTCCCTTTTCAGACTAATGAAGGGGAGGCTGGGCCCACAGTGTCAGCAGCTGCTATGTCCGGGGCCACTTGCCCATTTTGGACAGTGGTCTGGGTGCGTGTACATCACCCTTCTCTCTCTTCACCAGCTCCCTTATTTGTAAAGCAAGCCCCAGGACCTCTTCAGTGACCTTCAAAGGAGGTCAGTTGACAAATAAGACCATTCACTTGAGACAGTCTCCATCCCCAAAGGAAAGGGCTACACTAAGGGAAGAGATATGCCTTCGCTGCTCACTTATTCAGGTAAAGACAGAGCTTGTGCCTTCCTGCCCCACAGAGACATCAGGCACTAGTTTCTCTTTTACAAGAGTTGCTACAACATCTGCTTAAGGGTGCTACAGGGCAAATAAAGAGGGCCAAGAAGTGAAGATTAGTACAATTCTATGAGGGCACAGTGTCCAAAGATTCCTTCCTGCTTTTCATTTCACCTTCCCCTCCTCCTTCTCCTGTAAAGCCAAACCATTCTTTTCTCTTTCTTCCCTACTCCACACCTGCCCACTCTCAAGTTCAAAGGCCTGGGGGAGAAAATAGACACAATGAGGGTGAACTTCAGTCACCAGAAAAAAGACAGCCATGTTTCTCTAACTATATATCCAGAAATACCAAAAACATAAAGTTGCAATATACAAGGAATTCTCAAAATCTCCACTGAGGTGCAGAGAAAGTTGGGGGCATAGAAGAAGCAAGGGAGTGGTGGGAAAAGGCAGGGAAAAGAAGATCCCCCACCAGGACATGGAGCAATGAAGGGTACCACTGTCAACAGTGAGTTTGGTTTTCCCAAGGAGGAGTAAGACGACCCACCTGCTAGCTAGCCCGGGACAGCTCTGAGGTGTGGACTCATCCTTCATTGACACCATGCAATTTCCCTTTCAGCACTTCTCCTCTGCAGGGAAGCCTGTCTCTTCCACCACGTGGCTCATTCCCTCATGCTCTTTTCTCCTCCATAAAAATGCGCTCTCAGGAAAGGATTTGACAAACTACCTCCTGATGAGTTAAAATGACTTCCCACTCCGAAATATACTGGTTTTTCAGCTCAGATTAAAGCTTAATGTGAAAGAAATTTATCTCAAATTTTAGACTTTCAGGGAAAAACATGGGACTTGATTTCAAAGTAGAAAAAGACAGCTGAAATCCAGGCCAACTTTGACAAATTCAGGAGTTCTGGCAGCTGCAGCTGTCAGCCACAGGGTAGAGAGTTTCTGCTGGGAAGTGGAGAGCACCTTCCAGGACCTCTGAGGTCACGCTGACTGAGGAGCACGGGCAGCTTCTACACCCCCATCACATCCACCGTGCTCATGCGTGTACATGTTCACACACACACGTGCATGCACACACACACACACACACTGAGCAGGCGAGCCTCTGCTCCAGGCAGGAAACAGCATCCCACAAGGAAGAAGTCTGAAGGGGGCACCCCCACAGAGCACCGCTAAGAGCTGCCCAGCCCTCCAGGTTCCAGTGGAAACATCCTTCCCTCAGACACAAGTCATGTCACAGGATGTGGCTGTTGCTAAGTAACAGTGACTCCCCCCCTCCCTGTAGGCCTCCAGGTCCCCAGGCCCCCCTACCCTGGAGAAGGAGAGTAAACAAGCTGACAAATGCCTTCAGTGCACTCTCAAAGCTCCTGTCCTGGGTGGGCAGGCGCCTGTCCCCTCTGCCTTAGTGAGCTGTTGTAGGGAAGGTGTGGGTCTTAAGGGGCCGGGGGGGGATTGCCAACGGTGGTACAGTGGATCAAAGATGCTGGTGACAGCGGACCACTCCCTCCAGCAGCCCCTCACTCCACACCCCCTTGGGTAACACCCGAAGTAAGCTGTCTGCAACATTCTGAGTGCTTAAAATTATAAGACAACTGTCAAAAAAACAACACTGGATTTGAATTGGGGGAGATGGGTGATGCCAACTGGAGTAGGGGGTGGAGAGGACCAAAGCGGATTTTGCTTGTTTTTAGTTTTTGTCTTTAGTTTTTGTCAGCTGTTTTGGAATTTAAATGGGAAAGAGGTGGGGTGCTATTCCACACAACCCTTAACAAAACACAGACCACTAGAAGCATCAGCAGGGTCTGGCCAGCTCAACCCTCTGTGGACCAGCACAGCAGAAACCGTGGCCTCCAGGATGCTAAATAATCAGGGCTTGTCAGTACCAATAAGCCTCAATCTCCGAAGCCCCAAGAAGTTAAAAAAAATTCTCCATGCAAGGTGACAGAGAGATTTAGACGAAGAATCCTTTGGAGGAACAAAGGGGCCAACTGCCGCTTTAAGGGATGCGTTGCCTTCGGCCCATCTGAGAAGCCCCCCGTGTCACCTGATTGGCAACTCAAGTCCCAAATCAGCATTCCTCAGATGCACCGCCACATGTGCACAGAAAAGATAATGCTAATGTCGCTTCTTATTTGTTTTTCTGTCTACAAAAATGTCCACTTATCAGGATTTAATGGCTCTCAGAAATAAAGCTATTTTAAAACATTATCCAAAATGCAAATGAGTCACCAAAAGCTCTTGCCATGACCGTTCCTGTCGCTGGGCAGATGTTTCCAAATCAACGACAGTCTTTTGTAATGACCTCACTCAGTGCAGGATTCCCTGACTTGGCTTCGGAACGTCCGTCCCTCACCCTGGCTTTGGGATGTGACAGACCCCAAAATGGTGCATGGGTCACTTGTTTTTACTGAGGAATCCCTGTGGCCTTACTACGCAAGATGCCTTCTCCTTCGAAAGGCTGATTCCTCAGGCTCCCCACCTCTGATGAGAAATCGAGGTCATCCAGCAACAAAGGAGTCCCCCACACCTGCCTGCCACGCTCTGCCCATGGAAGATCTAGATTCACAGGACCTGGTCAAACAAGGTCACCCCACCAAGAAGTCCCAGAGGGTCTTAAAATGGTTGCACTTCATTAGTTATTAGCAGTTAGGACACATGACTGTTGGGGAACATCCGTCCTCCTCACTGGTGTTAATTTCTGTTGTTTTTGGTGATGTAAATCCACTTGGACGACCTGAGAGTTCCACCCTGGGATGTTGACGAGAAGGGGTGAGGACCTCAACACGAACAGAGTAAGCCTGGTGGGCGTGACCTGGTTAACGCACCACACACCTACCATTCCCACTTCAGATTAGGGAAAGGGAAGATGATTTGTGACTGTGGGATCTGAGCTGCATTTTGTCATATCAGAGGTCCTTCCCTCCAGGAACACACACTCAAGCACATACTCTGCTTACTGCTGATTTTCTGTAAATTCTACCCCAGACGCTACTCCCTATAAAATACTCAGACCCGTTGTCAGCATTTTTACAATTCCCCAGATTTGAGAATCCCCAAACCAGGAGCCATCTGAGACCCTTTCCTTTCCCTCATTTCCCAAAGTCTCCTGTCTCCCTCAGTCCCTTCATCCATACAATGGGACAGTCTTGTCTCTCTGGGAGGCACTAACAGTGGTGTGATTAAGGGTGTGGATGGTGAAATCAAATGCCCAGACCTATACCCTGGTAAAGTGAGACCTTGGGCAGCTTATTCAAATCTGTGCCTCAGTTTCCCTTACATATAGGATGAATTCATAATAGTACCTACTTCATAGAGTGGTCACGGCAATTAAGTGAGGAAAGGACCTAGGCCTTAATATCAGGTTGGTGGAAAAGTAATTGCCGTTTTCACCATCATTACCATTATAGACTAGTTTTAAGACTCAAAAGTAACTGAGGTGAAGAAAGGTGCCAATACCTCTTCAACTGGTCTCCACTACGTAATGCTCTAATCCAGGTCATCATCCCTTATCACCTGGAATACTGCAAAAAGCCTTTAACTTATCTCACTCTAGAATCCTACCCGCCAATCTCACTTTCATGACACACTAGAGACCCAGTTACTAATTTTCATCATTCTCTTCCTAAAAACCTTTAGTATCTACCTAGTGCTTATCGGATAAAGTCCAGACTTCGCCATGACCTGCAAGGCTTTTGATGACTGGGCCCTGCCTCCAAGGGCTTCTTTCCTACCAGGCTGCTCCCATCAGCCTGGAAAGGCCTCCCCATTTCATCTTCAAGAACACTCCACATCCTTCTCCACAAAACTCAACCACCATCTCCTCTAGAAAGCACCTCCAGGTCCACTGGGTAACTGACCACTTCCTCTTCCTCTTACTGTTCATGCTCCTGCCTCTTCAAATAGACTATGAGCTAAAGGCAGGGGACAGGGTGTCACGCACCTGTGTGTCCTGCCATACCTGACACGGTGGCTGGCACTGAGCAGATGGTCTCTAAGCACCTGTGGAGTGCAGTCTCCTCTTGCACTGACTTGGTAATGATCAGGGTCCATGTCAACAAGTCCTCATCACTGGTACAACCCCACTGGGATTATTGTAACTAAGTAGCCCCTTGTCTTAGCCTAGGTATGTTTTTCCGCAGTCTCTCTACCAACAAAGTGGAATTCTCTAAGTCCAGGTCTCATGCAATGCTAAACACACCCACCTCCCGACCCCCCACTCTGGCCCCCCCCAGAATCCAAAAGGAACATTTAATTTTTAACGCACTCACACTCTGTTGGCATACCAATTAACACCAATTAATCATCTTCATTAGGGAGAGAAAAGATTAGAAAGAGATTTTTTGCCAACAAAATATTCTGTGCCGATATCCAGTGTTCCAGGAGCTCATGAGATTAACCCACTCAAGATGAAATCCTCATGAAACCCACCACGCTCCCCTGGAGACCCAGTACTGAACCTCTGGATGGTGTCAAAGAAGCACAGACGTCCAGCCAGGGAAGCAGGCAAACACAAAGCTCTGACCACAGTAACCATCCTGAAATTCACGACTGCCCTCCCATAGCAGGGATGCTTTGTAATCATAACAGCCCCTGAAATAAGCATCCATCACTTATCATTCCTGAGACCCCAGGGAGGCGGCAAAGATGAATCATGCAGCAAACCTACTCTAAGTAGCTTCTAGTCCAGCGGGGGACCAGCTCAACACTCTTCATTCATCAGCCGCCCTCCTCGCAGCTTTCTTTATCTCTGGTCTGGCAACTCCAGCCTTCCAGTTGTTCAGGCCAAATTCCTTGCAGTCATTCTCAGTTCCATCCTTCTCCCCCTCTTTCACAAACTACTCACCAAAAATAAAATTCAAAATATACACAGAACCGAGCCACCTTCTCCGGCCAGGCTACCTGGATGACTACAGCGGCCTCTTAACTGCCTCCACACCCGCTTCCGTTCTTCATGACCTTCAGTCCATTCTTAACACAGCACCCAGAGGGACTCTTCTACAGAGTAAATCGCATCATATCTCTCTTCTGTTCAAAATCATCTTCTTGTCTCCTTCAGTCCTTAAAACAGCCTAGCAGACCCTATGTGGGTGTTCCCACTATGACTTCTCTTGCCCATTCCCTCCCTCTCTCCCCATATTCCATCCTTGGATAACAATACTGGCCTTCTTCTTCCTTGAACACGTCAGGCACACTTCCACCAAGGGGCCTTTGCTTTGCACAGATGCACCTGCTCCAGGAGGCCTGCTTAAAGGCCTCATTGTTTAAAATTGCAACCCGCTACCTTCCCATCCTCATCACTCCCAACCCCTTTCTCCTGCTCTCTTTTTCTGTTTTTCATGACAGTTATCACAAGCCAGGTGCGGTGGCTCACACCTGTAATCCCAGTAATTGGGAAGCTGAGGTGGGAATATTGCTTGAGCCCAGGAGTTCAAGACCAGCCTGGGCAACATAGTGAGACCCTATCTCTCTAAAAAAATTTTTTTTTAGTTAGCCAGGTGTGATGGTGTGCACCTGTAGTCCCAACCCTGGCTGCTCAGGAAGCTGGAAGATCGCTTGAGCTAGGGAGTTCCAGGCTGCAATGAGCTATGATTGAACCACTACGCTTCAGCTTGGGCAACAGAGCAAGACCCTGTCTCTCTCTCTCTCTCTCTCTCTCTCTATATATATATATATATATATATATATATATATATATAAATCTCTAACATTGTATATACTTATGTTATTTCTATTATTAGATAGAAAAATAGGGACACTATTATTTATAGTGTCCCTATTATGTAAGGACACTATTATTTATAGTGTCCCTATTATGTAGGGACACAATAATTTAGAACACTAGGGATATTGTGTTCCCTGGATAAAATCTAAGCTCAATGATAATAGAAGTCTTTGATTTGTTCATTGATTTACCCAAAGTACAGAGAGTAGTGCCTAATACCCAGTAGGCTCCCAATCAATATTTTACTGGTAAATTGTAAGAATAATAAAGAGCACTACATATAAATGACTATGGGCATCTCTTAGAGCCAGGGACAGGAGGGTAGAGGAGGTCAGGAAAGGCTTCATAGAAGACATGACATTTGAACTAAACTTTGGAAGATGAATAGGTTTGAACCTGTAGAGTTGAGAGGAGAGTAGTCAGGTGAAGGGGTCACTGTGTCTTATGTTTACAGAGGTCCCATAGAGAAGAGTGGGTTCCATTAGGCACAAAGCGGCAATGGGCAGACTGAGGGGGGAGACATAGGCTGAGAAAGTAGACTGGAGCCGGGCCAGGCGTGGTGGCTCATGCCTGTAATCCCAGCACTTTGGGAGGCCGAGGCGGGCGGATCACGAGGTCAAGAGATTGAGACCATCCTGGCCAACACGAAACCCCGTCTCTACTAAAAAATACAAAAATTAGCTGGGCATGGTGGCACGTGCCTGTAGTCCCAGCTACTCGGGAGGTTGAGGCACAATTCCTTGAACCCAGGAGGCGGAGATTGCAGTGAGCCAAGACTGCGCCACTGCACTCCAGCCTGGCGCCTGGCGACACAGCGAGACTCTGTCTCAAAAAAGAACGTAGACTGGAGCCATAGCCTTGATGGCCAGGGACAGGACTGTCCTGATGGAAGCTGCTAGGGATATTGTGATGAGCTGGAGGTACTGGTCTCCTTTTAGCCACTTCTGTTTCATAAAAACACAAACTGGAACTATTTTTCAAAACACCATCAACATTTACAGATTGATGGCCGGGAGGGCTAAGGCCGTTCTCCCTTCCACCCATACCTCCCATGCTCAGTCTGTTAGGGGCCTTTGCTCAGGTCGCCTTCCCAGCCACGGCCCTGGCCCCTTCCCCGCCTTTTACTCCTTAAAGACTAAGAAGGCCCTGGCTCAACCTCTTCCTTGCACTTGCAGCCTGCTCTGGCCGCCACTCGGGGTCATCCACTTCTGCAAGCCCATAGCACCCCGCTGACCCCACTGAACCCTTCCTCGTTCTCTAAACATTCGCTGTGTGTTCTGCCCCCTCATTCAAATTCTCTACAACTTGTGGGCAGGCTCAATCTGTGCCTCGGGCCTCTTTCGTAGCTTGAGTTCTGAGCATTCAGTATCCAGTGAATGCCTGCTGTGCTCAGTGTTCTTCCAGAGGCAGACCTGGTGCCTCCCCCAGCACGGCGCTCCTACTGGCCACGCTCATCACGTCCGCTTCTGAGATCACCACCACTGGGCATTCTTTTGCAGAGAAGAACCTCCTGAGAGAGCCAGAGTTAACTTAAGGTCTCACCTGAAGATGGTAGGGTGGTGGCTATTTAGTGGGTTCTGAGGAAAGTATTTGTTTTGGCTAACAAATGGATATAATGTAGACTGGGAGTGAATGTCAGCATTCACCTTAACCCTTTCCTACTTTGCCAATGGAATGATCCACCTACCTCGAATCTCAGAGTTGAGTCTCTGGCACACCCAGAGAAAGTGGTCCCTAAACTACACACGTTCATCTTTCTCTTCCTTCCCCTTCTCTCTCACTCTCAGGTAAAAATTATGAAAGTTCTACTTTATATTTTAATGTGTTTCTCTGCACCCCTCCCAGGGCAGCTAAGCATACCCAATTTAAACATAATTTATTGGTGGTTATACTTTTGCACCTGGATGGTTTTTGGCTACTGGAATTTATTTTAGTGGTTTTATCTGATCAGTGGCCCAAGGCTTTCCCTAATTAGAACTCTTGGTCTGAGCTGATTGGACTGCAGCAGGTGTGGTTTCAGACATGGCTTCTCTTAGTAAACAACACCAGAGAAGGCAGTAATGGCTGGATTCAGAATTCCGTGGAAGAAAAATGCCTCTCCCTCTTGCTATTTTCCTACTGACTTCCCATCTGTAGCACATGGCGTGGCCCTAGAATGTCAGAAAAGGGCAAGTGAAAGCCCCCCAAAAACACACATGTGCTGGCCAGTCCTCCATGAGCTGTATTTGTTGGTGTTTCACCCAGGAACTGTCCAATATAAGCCCTGAAACACCTAAAGAAGGCATTCAGACAGCCAGAGACAAAGCTAGATGCTTGCCTTTCTGTCTATACCTGGCCTTCAGAGTTATATCTCTTCCTGGAGGAGCTCTGGGTTCCTCCTGGGCAAACATAATTGACCCCTTGAGTCCCTGTCCACGTGTCCCCTCCCATAGTACACATACAAACTCTTGTCCAGATGTGTGTGCTCCAAACAAATGTACCCCTGGACAGCATCCTGCCTTTACCTAGGACCAACCCCCCCAGGTGTGGTGACTGCAGGTATAAGACCAGGACAGGACATGCTGAGGGGGGAGACGACAGAGGAGCTGACAAGCTTGTTGTTGTTACAGGGGAATTGGCTGAAAAGAGTTAACGAGCATGGGTGCAAAAGGAATTGGCTGTCAATACAGCATATCGGTGCTTGCAAGCACCCCCCTGCCACCTTGGCAACAAAAATGCCAGGTACTGCCTATGGGATTTCCAAATTAGTAAGAACAGTGGGAAAGCAGGCTAGAGCGTATGTGGGGTGGGGTGTCTTCATGGGCCATGGAGGTGGAGAGTGTGTGAACTGACAGTCAGTGCTTCAGCCCCAGGGCACCGCCAAGGCCAGGCTGGGAGCTGAAATACAGTTGAGGTCATCCTACTCCCCCAGGAAGTACAAGTTCTGCCCGCAGTGCCCAAGGCTGGTCAGGCAGTGAGAGAATGGAGGAGGTCATTGGTCCACCCTTCTGTGAATCCATCTGGCCCAGGACAGGAGCTCCCCTAAGACTCTCTTGTAGGCGTCCACTGGTTGTGCTGAACTGGAAGAGTTCTGTACCAAGGGGAGGCCAAGATATGAATGGGAAAGAAGACGGATGTGTCATGGCCTTGAAAATGGCTATTAACCCACCAGACCAAGGGTAGCGACAGGCTGTTCTCCACCAGCACCACAGAAGAGGAAATGGGTTTACCTATAGCAAGGGGATTGGGATTGTAGAATTAAACTAGAAAATAATGTGAGTTGTGGAACTCACTCCTTAGTGAGAGGAGTGGCAGAGAAATACAGTTGACCTTTGAACAGGTTTGAACTGCAATGACCCACTGATTTTCTGCTGCCTCTGCCACTCCTGAGACTGCAAGACCAATCCCTCCTCCACCTCAACATGAAGACAACGAAGATGAAGACCTTTATGATAATCCTCCTTCCACTTAATGAGCAGTAAATATAAATAGTAAATACATTTTCTTTTTCTTATGATCTTTTGTTTGTTTATGAGACAGAGTTTCACTCTGTGGCCCAGGCTGAAATGGTATGCCGTGATCATAGCTAAGTGCAGCCTTGACCTCCTGGGCTCAAGTGATCCTCCTACCTCCGCCTCCCAGTAGATGGAACCATACAGGCAGGCGCCACCACTCCTGGCTACTTTTTTAAAACATTTTTGTAGAGATGAGGTCTCGCTGTGTTGTTCAGACTGGTCTCGAACTCCTGGGCTCAAGCAATCCTCCCACCTCAGCCTCCAAAGTGCTGGGGTTATAAGCATGAGCCACCATGCCCAGCCTCCTTATGATCTTCTTAATGGCATTTTCTTTTCTGTAGCTTATTTTATAATAAGAAAACAGTATATAAAATACAGAACATACAAAATATGTGTGAATTGACTGTTGATGTTCTTGGTAAGGCTTCTGTTCAGTAGTAGGCTATTAGTAGTTAAGCTTCTGGGAAGTCAAAATTTATTCGTGGAGCTTCGACTATGCAAGAGGTTGGCACCCTTAACCCCTTCATTTTTCACAGATGGACTATACTATAAATCTGGCAGCCTGGGAAGGTTTAAGGAAAGTTATTCTCAGAGAGAGAAGCATTACCTAAAATATTCTCATTACAGGGTGAATTGTATCCTCTCTGAATTCACATATTAAAATCCTAGGCTCCACTCCCTTAGAATGTGACTTTATTTAGAGAGAGAGAGTCTTAACCCAGATGTCAAAATGACACCATTAGGGTGGGCTGTAATCTAAAATGACTCATGTTCTTGTAAAAAGGGAAATCTGGACACAGTGACAGACATGAATAGAGGGGGAGATGCCATGAAGACCCACAGGGAGGAGATGGCCGTCAATAAGCCAAGAACAGTGGTCGGGGGCAGATCCTTCCCTCACAGCCCTCAGGAGGACCCAGCCCTGCTGGCACCTTGACCTTGAACTTCCAGCCTTCAGAACTGGAGACAATAAATGTCTGTTGTTGAAACCCCCCTGGTACGTGGTACTTCATTACCACTGCCCTAGCAACTAATGCAATTGTTAACAATCCTCTGTACAGCTGTAAAGTTCCCAGGAATACATGAAAGGTGTCTTCTTATAGTTCATCCCCAGGAAGCCTGTAATGATTCGCTGCTGATAAAGCCGCCCTCTTGCTGAACTGTGCCCTCTGAAGACAGGAGCTAATTTAATTCAGCACAATGCCTGGACACAGTAGGTACTTAGGAAAGTCATTTTGTTTTCTGTTGTTGAAAAGCTTTTTAACTCCTTTTTATCTAAATCCTAAAAAAAAAAAAAGAAAAAAGAAAAAAAAAAGAAACAAAACCATAGATATGTTGGAACACATTCAAGATTTTGCTTCTGTTTGGACATGGAACTATAAACATGCATATGTGTATGTGTGTATGTGTGTGTGTGTGTGTGTGTGTGTGTGTGTGTGTCTGTAGAGGGGAAACAGAGACAGAGAGAGATGGAGTGAGGAGAGATAGAGAGAGAGAATTTTCTCCCAAGACTTTCAGTGGGTGGCTGGAAAAAAAAAGTCAGCATCACGCCAGCATTATAGCTGCTGTTTGGGACTATTTATAGAGCTGGCCACGGTCATGTCAGATCTTTAAAAGAAGCAAAAGACCTGGGCGCATTCCAGAAGCAGGGAGAAGGAACCCAAGTCCCAACACCCTGCGCAGTGGAAAGCTACCTCCCTACGGAAGTCACAATTTACATTCGCTAAACCGAACCCAGAGCCTCCGAGGATTTTAGGGGAGCTCATTCCGGCACCCAGTGTAGTGAAAGAATAACACAATAGCCACTGCATTTTCAAGCCTTAAAAAAGCTCTGCGATGAGTGAATGAATGGCTTCCAATGGCAGAAAACATAAAGCAAAGGGCCTCTAAGTGGCCGGTGGTGAACCGTCAATCACGAGAGCCAGTCACATTGAAAGGACATCGGGGGGGTGCCCTGAAACATTTCAGCAGGGGGCAAAGTTAGGGCCAAAACCTACCCCCCACTCCTCACTTGAAGGCACCTCCTCCTTGCCCCATCTCACAGATGATGGCGTTAAGAATGAATTAAATAAAAATATTTAAACTTACAGAACACTTGGGACATCTGCACTGAAAGAAAAAAACACTATTTCTACAATATTTCACAGATCTAAAGCAAGTGTGTCCTACTTTCAGTAAAACCAATATATTTAAAAATTCTGATTTTGAAACCGGATATATCAGAAGTAAGTTGTCCAACTTAGAAAAATGAGTTTGCTCCACACAGGCCAAGGCCTCTATTTTACTCACCAGGGAGTGTCTACCACATAGCCCAAGACCTGACACGCTACATATCCTCAAAAGGTATTTGTTGTATAAGAGAATTATCTCTGTTAAATAGCCCGTTCCTCTGGTGCACTCAATGTATTACAGAATTTACAAACATTTCCTTCCCACGCCGCCGTCCTCACCACATAAGGTGCAGCAGGTGAGAGGAGCTGGAGAAGGAGCTCTGGCCTCAGAGGACTGTTTCCTGGGAGATGCCCCCTCCTCTGGGCCCATCGCCTCTGCTGAGTGTTTTTCCAGCATCCCAGGCATCTCCAGCCCCATGTGCTATCAGCACTGTGTGGGCAGGACTGCTTTTTGTTTTAAGAAACTGCTTCCTGGCTCTCCAACGACAACCCTAAAGGAGAGAGAGCAGCTGATTTCCATTCTGGCTGTGGCTTTGCTAGTGACTGGCACTTGGGGGAATCTACCACATTTGTGGCTTCCTGGAAGCTAATGGATTTCAGGGCAGCGTATAAATGGGGACAGGCCGTGCCTGACACTGTCTCCACAGCACACTCACATCTACCTCTTTGTTCCAAAATATTTGTTTCAGCCAGGCATGGTGGTGTGTATCTACAATCCCAACCCTTTGGGAGGCTGAGGCAGGAGGATCACTTGAGGCTAGGAGTTCAAGACCATCCAGGGCAACGTGGCCAGACCTGAGCCCTACAAAAAAATTTTAAAAATTAGCTAGGCATGGTGGTTCTGACCTGTTGTCCCAGCTACCCAGGAGGCTGAGGCAGAGGAAGTCCTTGAACCCAGGAGTTCCAGTCTGCATTGAGCTGTGATCATGCCACTGTACTCCAGCCTGGGCAACAGAGCGAGACCCTGTCTCGTAAGAAATAAAAATGAAATTAATGTTTCTTTCCATCCCAAAAACATCTGTTACTTCCACGTGACTCAGGAGGAGTAAGAAATGGTTCCACACAAAGCGTTCTGATGGGCTTTTAGGGAATCCACGCCAGGAAGGAATCATAGTAAAACACCCACTGCCTAAACAGGGGAAGGAGACCGGGTCTCATTTTCTTTCTGCAATTTTTATTATTTGTGTTATAAAAATGAATAAAGACTCACTGCAAAATATTTGGAAACCGCAAAAAATATATATAAAGAAGAAAACAAAAATCATCCTCATGTTACCATCCGGAGAGAATCCCTATTTGCATTTTGGCATATTTTATTTACATTTATGCACATAGACCTATTCCATTAGCCAGTTTAGAAGATATTTCATTTTCAGCTTCATGAGCATTGTCTCATATCATTAATATGCTTCAAATACTTTTATAGGGTAACCTAGTACTCCATTCTATGGACGTACCGTAATTTACTTAACCAGTCTTCACTGCTAGGGAGGTTGATTCCAGTTTTTGAGGAAGACAGATAGCACTGCAGTAAACAATTTTGTGCACGTGTATTTCCCCAAATTTCTGATTATTTCCCTAGGATAGGATCCTAGAACTAAATCAAAAGGTACAGAAATCCAGCCATGCGCGGTGGCTCACACCTGTAATCCTAGCACTTCGGGAAGCAGAGGCAGGTGGATCACTTGAGGTCAGGAGTTCAAGACCAGCCTGGCTAACATGGTGAAAGCCTGCTTCTACTAAAAATACAAAAAATTAGCCGGGTGTGGTGGTGCGCACCTGTAATCCCAGCTACTCCGGAGGCTGAGGCAGGAGAATCACTTGAACCCGGGAGGTGGAAGTTGCAGTGAGCCGAGATCACACCACTGCACTCCGGCTTGGGCAACAATAGTCAAACTCCATCTTAAGAAAAAAAAAAAAGTACAGAAATCCTAAAAAATCATGCTTTCCAGAAAGACAGCACCAATTACAGTTCCATACCGTATATCTGTGTGACACTGAGCAATGTCATCTTTAACCTTCAATAATTTTATAGCTGGAAAATGGCAACTCATTTCCATTCTAATTAACATTTTTATGATTGTTATTATTGGAATTGTTATTGGTGATAAGTGTTTGGCTTGAATCATCACGCTTCGCCACAAAATGCCTATGAGGTAGGCCATCTTGTCCTTATTCCACCAGGAGGAAACGAGGCACAACCAACAGACCTGCGCAAGGTCAGACCTCTAACTTCAGAGCCAGGACTCCATGCTTGGCTACAAAACCACCCACCTGACTATGACACTATGCTAATTACTCAGGGAGTTAAACATACCTCTATGTATTTTTAGCGGTTGTATTTCTCTTTCTCTGAACTATAGTAAATTTATTTTCTGTATGGAAAACACCCCCCCAGCATGTTGAATGTTTTGACACTCTACGCTCGTACCGAGATTCACACATCACCCCCTAACTCCTCCTCAGCTCAGCCCAACCCAAACAACCACCCAACTCCCCACATCGTTGAGTATGACACAGCGTCTTCCCCTGTAGGTTAAAACACACTTAAACTGGCTTCACCTAACTTCTCGAGACTACTTAGAATATTCTGGAATTTATGTAAGCCTTGATTTAAAAATGTCAGTTCACTGGCTGGGCATGGTTGCTCATGCCTTGTAATCTCGGTGCTTTGAGAGGCTGAGGTGGGAGGATCGTTTGAGGCCAGGAGTTCAAGATCAGCCTGAGTAACATAGCAAGGCCCCATTCTACAAGAAAATTTAGAAACAAAAATAATTAGCTGTGCATGGTGGCACACACCTGTGGTCCAGCTACTGGGGCGGCTGAGGCAGGAGGATCACCTGAGCCCAGGAGGTCGAGGTTACAGTGAGCCATGATCCCACCACTGCACTCCAGCGAGGAGTAAGACCCTGTCTCAAAAAAAGAAAAAAAAAAGAAAAGAAAAGGAAAAATATCTGTTCCTAGTCAAAGCAACAATACTTAGGAGCAACTGTATAGGAACTGATAACATGGACCAGCTTGAACAAAACAGCTCTCCCCCAGAGCCCACGCTATCGGAACACTCATTCTTTTCCTTCTAGGGGTACAACGAGATGTCGACTGCATTTTTTCCATACAGAGATGGAACTAGCTCAACCCAACACACCCACGACAACGTAGTGGTTAAGTGCACAGTCAGGCCAGCCACTCTCCATCACAGCCACTCCTCAGAAGCCTGAGGACAGATGCCACCACCCTCCCCCATAGTGGGCAGAATCACCTGGAAGGATGAGAGCCCCAGAAACCCTGCCCTGGGCCTAATTAGAGGACACCCTTGCACCCAACATCCATCCCTGTGCTGTCAGCTGAAGGAAAGGTGAGGAGGGAGGGCATTTCTTTCTTTTGAAGTCACCTGCTTGTCCAAAAATTCATGCCGCAGAAAAGTTCTGCAGAATCATAAACCAGCCTTGTGGCTGCCTCACAGCTCATTCTGCAACTCACAGCTGATCATTCACTTGATTCAGGTTAGAGAGATGGATACGGTTTTCCCACAAATCACTTGATTAGTATGAGAAATCTATGTTTCTGCTGTTCCGAGCATTGCAGGAATTTTGGGTTCCCTTTAAACCTGTCTCAATATTTTGGTTCTAGAAGCTTTCAGAGTTTCCTTTCTAGGATTTATGTTTCTGAAGGTGCTACCCTGGCAATGCTACCTTGTTCCTCTCTGGTGTCTTTCTTTCAAAGAATGCAAAAACCCTGGCCAGCAGTATTTGGGAGGAAGTGCTGGAGCTGTGACAGTCAGACACAGGTATTGCAGCTTTCTTACTAATCACCCCAGCAGTTCTGCAGCAAGCAGTGCCACAGGTCACTCACGACCTGGCCACCCCAGTCCCCTGGCCTGGCACACCTGGAGAGAGAACCCCTAGATGCCTGCTGCCACCACCACCACCCCTTTTATCACTGGCCATAGATCCTGGAGCACTTTGCATGCTACAGGCACTATGCCAGATGCTTGACACCTATACACCATCTAATCCCCACCCCAGGCCTGAGACATGTACCAGGTGTTTCAGAGCTGGGGACACTGGGAATTTGAGCAGCCTCCTGGACTATTTGAGCAAAGTCTGTGGAGTTACCTTGGATTAGATCAACTCCAGCTCACTACAGCTCTGTACTCTCAGATTGCCTATTTCACCCCCAAAGACCACCAGGAGTCAGTTGTGAAGAAAAGATGGGTGAGTCCTCTTCTTTGCTCAGTCCTGAGCTACAAACTCCTTATTGCCGTTATCACTCTGGCACTCGACCTCACTCTCTAAGTGAACCCAGTGTGCTGGGCCCTTTGCAACAGGAAGAGTTCCCTCTCAGAGAAATTGACAGACCCAGGGTCAACTGTACATCATGAGGCCAAAGTCCTTTCAGGCTGTCCTGATGGCACACTGACATGAACAGGTCCCTTGGCACCCTTGCTGAGGCTCCCTGAGCAAATGCTATGTGTCCCTTCAGCCTCAGTTCCCACCCTCAGTCCCAGGCACTGCATCCTCCATAAAAAGTCATTCTGCCACGTATGTGACCTTAGACAGTGCTCTTTTCCAAAGCCCCAAGCCAGTTTCCTTCCCTACAAGCCCACGTGTTCCCTGGTCTGTTTTCCTTTTTCTTTCCCTGTGTACATGGAAATGGAATCACTAGGTGTTCCATTTCTTCCTTGTTCACACCAGCATTTCCCTCTTCCCAGACTATCTGGAACGTCCAACTCCTCTCCAGGCGGTCTCTTCCTCTCCCTCTCCTCATCTCCCTTTCTCCCTCCCTCCTGGATGTCTGAGACAGCAAAGGAGTCACCTCCCACCCTTCTGAGATCCACCCTCCCATTCAAATCACATGACCCTGGGTAAGTCCCTTCTCTCCCCAAGACAGTTTCTTAAGGTAAAATTAGAGAAGGTGATCTTCCTCTCACTCCCCCACTCCCTCCTCCCTCATAGGAAGATGCTTTTAAAAACAAAGCAAGAGGTCTCAAAAGCAAAAAGCTTTAGGAGGAGAGCAGAAAGTGCCTCGATCTCCCCTAACTCCCCCTGAGCCCAGGCCAATGGACTCTGCAACCCTGCCACCTGCCTGATTTCCGAGGAGGGTCATTCCTCACTCCGGGCCAGCAACTCCGTTTCTTTTCAATACAATCCTACAAGAGCCACCTCAGCCGTAACTCCAAGCCTGGAGGAATCTATGAGACTGTTTTTGAGGATCTCGATCCACGCCCTCATCTTGGCCTTATTAATTCAGTCATAACTCTCTGAGCTCGCAGGGCCCCTTTTGCTGTGAAAGGCTCAAGTGATAGCACTGGCAGAAAACTTTTAATTTTAATTTAGACCCTCGGCACATCTCTCTGTCACTGTCCAGCATCCCTGTCGCTCTGTGGGCAGAGGGCATTCATAGCCACGACCCGCCGGGCCAAGGTCCTCCCTGTCCTGTCTCGAAGTTTGTGATCCACCATGCTACTCTCTGAGAAAATAAAGGCATCCAAGAGGGTCCCCACCCTGCCGCATCCACCCCATCACACTGCCTCTAGCTACAGACTCCTCTTCCAAGGCCATTCTCACCTCCATCCCTCCACCATCATCTTTGTGCCCTGCACACTGACTCATTTCCATCCAATACAAACATCCCGCTACTTTCCCAATTTTTAAATAAGCAATACTAACTTTGACCCCACATATCCCTAGAGTTGATGTTTCATTTTTTTGCATGGCTTTACAGCTCCTCTCCTCCAGGAAGTTGTTTGCATGCACCATCTCCAATGCCTCTCCTTGAACCCACTCCAAGGAGCCTCTCGCCTCATCCTCCACCAAAGTGCTTTCATCAGCTCACCCACGGCCTCCACACTGCTCACGTGCAATCTTTAGTCCTCGTCTTACTTCTTATGCCAGCAGGATTTGACCCAGCAGATCACTAATTCCTTCTGCAGAAATGCTTTGCTTAGTTTCTGAGGCAACCTCCTCTCCCGGTCCACCCCCATCTCCCAGGCTGCTCCTGCTCAGTCCCCGTTGCTGGTTCATCTTCAGTGTCTTGCATCCAAGGTCAGCAAACCTGTGGCCTGTGGGTGGACTTCCTGCTTTGTAAATAAAGTTTTTATTGGAACACAGCCATGCTCCTTCATTTATATGTCCTCTATGGCTGCTTCTGTGCTGCAGCAGCAATGCTGAGTAGCTGCAGTAAAGACTGTACAGCCTGTAAAGCCTAAAATATCTACGATCTGGCTCTTTAAGAAAGAGTTTGCAAACCCCAGACTAGATCTATAAATACTGCCATTCTCAGGATCTGTCTTTCTACGTCCTATCTGTCTACACTCACTCCCTAGGCAATCTCATAGAAACCATGAAACACTGATCACTCCCAGGGTCCTCTAGCTTAGAGCTCGTCTCTGAACTCCAGACCAAAACACAACTGTCTAGTGGGTACTTCACTTAGAGCTCCAACACCCCCCAAACAAACACTTCCTTCCCCCTCTGCTCCTCACAATTTCTAATTTGCTCCTTCCACAGTCTTTTCCATCTCAAGCCAAAAGCCTTGGAATCATCCTTGAACACTCTAGTCTCAACGCCACCTTCAACCCATCAGCAAATCCTGCCAGCTCTCCCTTCAAAACATACCCAGGATCTACCCTCTCCCTCCCCACTGCTACCACCCGACCCCAGGCAGCACCCGTCTCGCCAGGACCGGTGCCTCCCAGGGCGTCTCTGCCTCCACACGGCCCCACTCCACTGTGCTATTAACATAGCGGCCAGAGTGATCCATATATTCATTTTTCACATTTGTATTTATTCATGTATTTATTTTGAGGCAGAGTCTTGTTCTACCATCCAGGCTGGAGTGCAGTGGCATGGTCATAGCTCACTGCCATCTTGAACTCCTGGCCTCAAGTGATCCTCCTGAGCAATCATTTTAAATCATACACAATGTTACTTCTTGGCTCAAAACTCCCAGTGGTTCAAGGAAGCACACCCTGTCCTCGTAGCTATTCCTGGCACCCCAAGTGTCTCTAGCTTCAGGGGCTTCTTGGGCTGGACTGCTGGTCTCCTAAATACCCACAGGGACCACCCCTCGCTGCTTTCAGGTGTCTGGCTAAGTGGCATGTATAAGTGAGACCTTCTCACTCCCTGCTCCCCCCCGGGGGGTGTCGTGTTCCTCCCTTGCACTCATTGGCCCTTCCACAGGTTATCTTATGTGTTTACCATCTCTCTCCCCACTTGAATCTAAGCTCTGAGAGGCTGAGAACTGGGTCACTTTTTCCATGGCTGGATCCTCTAAGCTTACAAGTGTACCTATCAATTCTCAACATTCTCAGCAATGAATGAGACTACATAACATGTCAAAAGCTCATGTCTCCTATTAAGGAAACTGAAGGATGGGGAAGAGAAGCACATTGCCTCACGGAGAAATCAAAGAACAGAGCTCAGAGCTCACACAGCCCCAGAGCCAGGATGTTCCTTGCTGAAGAGACTGAAGCCAACCAGTCCCCAGTGACAAAGGGGACAGGTCAGGGAATGCCCTGACAGCATCTTTCTTCAGACCCCTGGGGATCAGAATTGGCAAATGCAGAAGGGGCTTCTCTGGGGGCAGACAGAGCAATGCCCCAACCGCCTCCTGCCCTCGCTCCTCCAGGCCTCCAGAGTCACACAGCTTGGAGTCCTGGCTGCAGTCCACAGGGGGTGAGTGCATGGCACGGCACAGCAGACGGTGCACAGGCTTGGAGTCGGTCGCTCAGGGGCACCTTGGTGAGTCTTGGTTTTCTCATCTGTAAAACCAGGGTGATGAGCAAATGCTTCGACGTTTGAAAACAGTGGGCAGCCTCAGGTTCTTTTTCTTTCTTTCTGGTTTGTGTCTTATCACACCAAAGAGCCTACGTCTAACTTTAAAAGACATTATGCATCGGCTAGCTCCTGTGCTGAGAGCTGCTCCCAAATTTCTGAACATCCCTCCTGGGTTCTCCAACAACTCCCCACTCTGCTCCCATTTTTCTTTCTTTTTCTTGTTGTCTTATAACTTCTCCTTTCTCTTCCTACATTCTGAAAATCTTCCTATCCTAATCTTACTACATGAATAGTAACTGCTTGAACATTTGTGGTTGGAATGATTGATTTTAAAAGCCTGTTTTGGCCACCGTGGTGGCTCATACCTATAATCCCAGCACTTTGGGAGGCCGAGGTGGGTGGATCACCTGAGGTTGAGAGTTCAAGACCAGCCTGGTCAACATGGTGAAACTCTATCTCTACTAAAAGTACAAAAATTAGCCAGCCGTGGTGGTGGGCGCCTGTAATTCCAGGTACTCGGAAGGCTAAGGTAGGAGAATTGCTTGAACCCAGGAGGCAGAGGTTGCAGTGAGCTGAGATCATATCACTGCACTCCAGCCTGGGCAACAGAGCAAGACTTCATCTCAAAAAAAAAAAAGAAAAAAAAAGTGTGTTTTCTGATTTGTAAAATAACGGTTTACTATAGGAAATTTGGAAAATATAAACAAGTTTAAAGAAATCAAAAGTCATCTGTTTCCCAAGGCATGGTAAGAACTGACAAGACAGCAACCCTCCCAATCTCCCTTTCTCTCTTCCTGCAGCCCCACAGAGCAATTGCATTCTCAACAGGAACAAAAGCCAGGGAGATGGCAGAGGGGAAAAAACAGCTATGAGCCCCCCAACTCCCTTCCCCCCAGACTCTGGGCTCCCCCTCCCTTTGGTCCTCTCACAGCCATGTGATCACAGGTGTAATAAACAGGAGGGACTTCTGAGACGGAGCCTGGCGTGCCGGGGCACCTCTTGCCATTGTCCCCTCCCATCTCCCAGTGGAGCCAATCTGTCCCTGAGCAGCCACAGACAGTCTGTGCCAGCTCTCAGCTCCAGATCTGCGCTTGCACCCAGCATGCCCCTCCTGCCTTCCATGAGGCCAGCATCCTTCAGTGCTCAGGGCTTGGGACCCTCTGCCCCCGTGAGTCCTGTGAGTCCATGTTCGCCTTCACCTGCGTCTACTTTTCTCAACACCTACACTCGACCTCAGCTGAATATACCCTTGGACCCAAAGTCATTACTCTTAACTCCTCCAGCATCTGTCAGGGCTCTACAGGGTGATACTCTGCACCCCTCCTTCTCCAGAAACATCAGGCAGGCCAGCAAGAAGCCCTTATCGATGACAGGTAGGGCTGTATTTACAGGCAGAAAAATTAGCTCATTCCATACCTGGCTCTATTCCTGCTGCCCTTACAAACTAAGCAGAGTGGCTTTGCCTTTCCAAGCATCAGTTTCTCCCTCTGCAAAATGGGGGGTGCCAGCACGTTCCCCACCCACCTCTGAGGCTTACGAATACAAAACACCATACAATGAGTTATTATTAAAATAATCAGAGCAGCAAACAGCCAGGCAGCCTACACAGCTCCTCTTCGTCCTGCCCTACTTTCAGGCAGGCCTGTCCACTTTTCCCAATTAGCCTGTGAACGGTCCAAGGGTGTGCCCATCAGAGCCGCCACCTGCCCTGCTTAGGGAAGGCACCCCGGAGCCCCCAGGTGGCCCTGGCACACATCATGGAGCCAGCGAGCTGTGACTTTCACCCTGTGCAGACTGTCTCAGGCTGCCTAGAGTTTATGCACCAGAGGAAACCACAGCGGGGGAGCACACACATTCGGGAAAAGCGCTCACAAATGCGACACTGCATCAGGAGGGGGACCCAGAGGGCCACCACGGGGGAGGGGGCCCGCAGCACCCAAAGTCCCTGCTGTAAATGGGATAGCTGCCACACATTCGTTTGGTCTTAATTAATAAGTAGATTGAGCCAAAGACATGGCTTCTGGGAAGGAAGGACGAAAGGAAGGAAAGGTAGGTCCATGCTTTCTTGGGGGAAATCTACCACCCTCTTCTAGAGCACACGGAACCCCCAAAGTAGCCCACTCTGGAAAAAGCATGGTACGGGGCAGCACAGTTTCTTGTTTTTCATACCTAGCAAAACCACTCACTGGCTCTGTAACCCTGACCAAGGCACAGCCTCTTGCTCTGAGCCTCAACTTCTCTGGTTGTGAAATGAGAAGATATATGTGATACACCCCTTGAAATGCTAAGGTAGGCCTGGCCACCGCAGGTGACAGGGCCCGGAGGTGTGAGTGTGGCCAGGAGGAAGGAACACGGACGTTCCCTGCACAGGGATCGCACACTAGGCACCTGGCTGCAGCAGACGTCCAGTCCTTTCTGATGAAGCAGGTGGCCCTTGCTGGATTTCACGTGAGCATTTCTCTTCTCCCACCAGATGGACTCAGGATGCAGGCATTTCACCTCTTAGTGAACAGCATTGCACCCAGCTTGCTACGGGGATAGTCCCCGCTTGAACGTGTGTGGTTGGAATGACTGATTTAAAAAGCATGTCATCTAATTTCTAAAATAACATGTTTACTATAGGAAATTTGGAAAGTATAAAAAACTTTAAAGAAATCAAAAGTCATACATTTCCCAAAAGGCAGTGATAACCACTATTAAGATTTTGATAATATAGTCTTCTAGTTTTCAGGACTACATACACCTTTTCTTAGAATTGCAATTATACTCTATTTACTTTTAAGCCTTTACTTACTTAATATATATTATTAGCATTTTCCTATATTCTTATATATTATTCAATGTAAGTTTAATAGTTCCCTTGATTTCCATTTTATAGAGGAGCCATATTATACTTAATTAATGCCTCCATGCAATGTTTTCTGGTAATGAATAATGCTGAAAGGAATATTCTTAATTAGAACTATTTTGTGCATCTCTAACTACTTCCTTAGGATAAATTCCTAGAAGAGGAATTGCTCACTGGTTCAAAGGGTCTATTTTTTTGAGACACGTCTCCCGTATTTCCAAATTATCTTCCCGTTAGCTAAGTCTAAAAATGCCCAATTCCCAACAACACTGGATATGATATTATCATTTTTAATTTCTGCTAATCTGTTAAATGGATAACAATACCTTGTTTTCATTTCACATTTTAATTATTAGTGAGGAGAGACAGTTTTACACATTTTTCTGGCCACTTACTTATTTTGTTATGTGAACTGTCTATTCCCATTCTTTGCTCACTTCTCAATCAGGGAAAGGCTAATTTTTAAAAATACTTTTTGAAAAAGAGAATGAGTCCACAAACCCCCAGAAAGACCCCGTTCCCTACATCTCAGCATCACCTCCACTGGAGCGTTAATTCTAACATCCAACGTAGAGCCTTCTCCTATAGTTTAAACCCATTTCCTCCCATCCCAGCTTCAGTGGGAACACTGCTCTCTCTTCGTCTAACAGCGTGACCTTTCTTTGTCACCTGTCAGCTTCTCCTCCCGGGGATGAATAATTATTCTTCATTTTTGCCTGATCTAGTGTAACTTATGAAGTCAAAGTATCGGCCTCTGATGCTGCCCTCCTCCCTCTCCCTGGCGCAGCTGTCTTCCTGCAGGCCCTCGCCATTTCTCACCTGGACAGCAGCAAATTACTTCTGAACTGGCCTCTTGGGCCCAGGCGTGACCCCCTCCCCTTTGAGCCCCTCTCAAACCTCACCTCCACTCTTCATTTCACAACTGCTGGACCATTTTTCCTAGATGCAAATGTGAGCATGTCATTTCCTGCCTGACACTTTTCTGCTCTTCCGTGTGGCAGCAGCCCCTCCCTACCTGGTGGGCAACCACAAGTCTAGCTCCCCTTGCCCCCAAAACATGCCTCGTATGAGCAGATTCAGGAACACCCATGTCTCACCAACACATTGTGCCGATCATGCGCTGGATGGAATCTTGCCACCGTGGCTCCCTCCTTCCCACCCTCCTCCCATCCACCGATGGCACCTATTCAAGCTTCAGGTCCCACTCAGGTGTTCCTTGCTCCCAGAGACTCCTCTGCCCAGCCCAAATAAGGAGAATCATAATGTACCCTGCACCCAGATGCACTCTATCCACTTAATACACCTGACTGTATTCCAGTAAGGTCTGTGGCATCAGAATGGAGGGCAGGGGCTGGATGCGGTGGTATGTGCTTGTAATCTCAGAGCTTTGGGAGCTGAGGTAGGAGGATTGATGCCAGGAGTTTGAGGCTACAGTGAACCATAATTCCATAACTGCACCACTGCACTCCAGCCTGGGCAACAGAATGAGACCCTGAAGAAGGAGAGGGGAGGGGAGACAAGGGGAGGGGAGGGGGAGAGAGGAGGGGAGGGAGGGGAGAAGAGGGAGGAGAAGGATGGAGGAAGGGAAGGAAGAAGGGAAGGAAAGGAAGAAGGAAATTGAGGACAGAGTGGTGATCTCAGTGGAATGTCATGGTGAGTGGAATGGATGTATGCAGGCACTGGGTTGGCAACCCGGCCTGGCCTATCCCTCAGGTTCTCTCCATGGACCACGTGGGCTGCTCCTCCCTCTGCAGATGAGCACTGCGGTCCCTGGGTTTCCTCCCTTTCTGGGCTGACCCACTGCTCCTCTCGTGTCTGCATCTTCCCAAGCTTGAGTCTGTCTCACACCCTGGACAGCCTGCCTGGCCCACCCAGCCCCTGGCATTCCCTGGGCCCTGTGCCCCTGAGGCACCTCCATGCCTTGTCTCAGCCATTCTCTGGAAGGACACCGTGCCCTGCTGCCTGAGGGGCTGACGGTCTTGCTGGGCCAGTTCCTGCAGGAGAAGGACCCTCTAGTGCCTATCTCCATGCTGGACACAATGGCCCAGGATGCCTTTGTTAGCACAGGGATGCCCTGGCCAGCCAGGGGCATGGGAGGGCTGTGCCCTCCCCACAGGACACTCACTGCCAACCCTGCACTGTCCTCTTGCTGCCTAGCTCAGCACTAACTTGGGTGCTTTCTTCTTTCTTCTCAAGGCTACACACAGGATGGATTTATTGATTCTGTGGTGCTCAGTTCACCACTTTATCTTGCTTCCTACTTGGCTCAAACCAAGACAAAGCAAAGGCCTCCACAGCTGGCCATGGTCTCATTCTCAACACTGAGACTCCCTGACTTCATGACAGCCAGCCTTTGGGTTCAGAGCTAAGCCACCCCCTCCACTGGGCCACCACGCCACCCTCCCTGAATGCCCTCACATAGTATGTTTCATTTTGTTCGTAAGGTAACAGGTGATGTGTCTTGCCCAGAGTGATCCATGCTGTGGGCCTGACTTATTTCACGTATCCAATGAGGAGTTTACAGAGAAATTTAAAGTCTCTCTTCCCTTTGTAAGATTCAGATTAAGTATCTCATTGCTTCCGTGTCCCTCCTCTCATCCTCTTCTGGTCTACCCATCCCCTCCTCTCAGCTCCGGTTTCTAGAATGCATTCCTGCCACCCTGGCCTCACAGCCACACTCAGGAGCCCCCACAGGGATGGGTCAGCAGTGCCTCCTGGCCACTCAACCAGAACTAAAGAGTCATCAGAATCAACAGAGAAGCTGGTGGCGTGCACGGTGTTAGCAATAGGCACTCAATAAATATTGCTTAACCGCAGGTGTCCCTGTCTTTGCCATTTGGTTACAGAGAAATTAGGAACCTAGAGAAAGCAAATGGTCTATTCAATTTGGAAAAAATGAGCTACAAAGCTAATAACACTGACTTGGGAGATGGAGGACCGAGATTCTGGTCCTTGCTCTGCTATCGGCTCTCTGTGTGACAACGCCAAGGCCTGTTACCTCTCTGGGCGTCATTTGCCACATCTAGAAGTGAAAGAAAGATTCCCATGCAATAGACAGGATCTGCCAGTCCAGGTGGCAGCTGGCGCAAGGCAGGGTAGGGGGAGGTGCTCCCAGGCTCAGGGGAGGAGTTTGCACTCCTTTCTCCTTCATCCCAGGGACTCTGGTTTTCAGCTATTTCAATAGCCCCAAAGGGAAGGTGAGACTCTGGAGACATAGGTCAGGGTTCTCATCAGCAGAGGGCACAGATGCCTAGATGTGATGGCCCTGACTTTCCCCTCCTCACAGAATCACGGCTCCTCCCCCAGCTAAAAGCCCCTGCTTATCCATTTCCTAAAGATCACCACAGAGGCTCAACAACCTTCCCTTTTTAACATCTCTTGCTGATGGAAAATTCTTCCTCATACCTAATCTAAGTCCATCTGCTGCAATTTCTGTCTATTTTCTCTAGTTCAATCCTTGCTGGAGATGGAGAACAGCTGGTCGCCATCCTCCATATAACATCCCCTCCTAAACCAAAATCAGTTATTACATCAGCCCTCATCCTGTGTTTCTTCTGGTACAACATCCACCGCTCCTCCAAGCTGCCCTCGTGGGTTCCAGCTCTGAAAGCATCACTGATCACTATGGCCCGTATGGGAGGACGCTCCGCAAGCTCCGAGGCCTTCCAGAGCTGTAGCATCTGCAGTGGGACATAGAGCTCTGTGGCAAAATCGAGAGAGAAGGTTGGAGCAGAACAGAGCCTATGAGAACGTAGTCCTGACCTCTGGCTCTATATCTGAAAGAACTGAAAGTCAGACCGGGCACATAAGCACGTGCCCAAGGTCAAATCTGAGGCATCTAGCTCAAGTGCCAGAGCCCAGATAGTAACATCACCATGCCCTGGGACACTGCAGCATGTTTTCAGCACCAATCAGAGCAGGACCAGCCAGAGCTAAAAAGCAAAGGCCACCATTCCCCACTCTGCTCCGTGTCCAAACTCGGTCTGCCTAACCCCACTAGCACGTGCCCGGAAATTGACTGTGTACATCTTTTTTCTTTTTTCTTTCCAACTTTTTAATTCTTAGTCCAGGGGGTACATGTGGAGGTTTGTTATAATGGGTAAATCACACGTCGTGGGGGTTTGGTGTACAGATAGATTATTTCGTCACCCGAGTAATACGCATCGTCCCTGATAGGCAGGTTTTTGATTTTCACCCTCCTCCTGCCCTCCACCCTCAAGTATGCCCCGGCGTCTATTGTTCCCCCTCTTTGTGTCCATGTGTACTCAATGATTAGCTCCCCCTTACAAGTGAGAACATACGCACATCTTTGATTTCCTTTAAGAATTTAAATGCCTCTGAAGTGGTAACACTATTAACTGCTCACATCTTAGTATGAATGAGTAGATTTGATCCTTTCCAACTATTAATAGATGTAGGGGAACAAAGAAACCGAGAGCACAGCAGACAAATGTCCCTGCGTGCTAATGTTTCCAAGGTCAGCTCTGTGCACGGGGCTGCAGCAGGCGCTGGCCTCAGGGCAGTGGCACAGCAAGCGCTTGCACCTGGTGGGACTCCCTGGGTGCCAGACAGCACTGTGCTCAGAAGCATCTGCCCTGTCTGCCTCACGCAGGTCCGCAGGTCCCAGCCGCTGCACCGCCCCAGGTGCTCTGGGGAGGTCTGCATAGAACTGAACTGGGGGAAGGGATTACCTCATTGTTCCCCCCAGGGAAGGCTCCTCGCATCCCACAATTCCTGATGTACCCTGGTTAACCCTTTCAGGAGTGAGGTGTGCAAGGCATCTACAATTAGATCTCCATCCTGGGGTGCTCTGAAATGACATGAAGGAAGAAACAAAAAGAAACCAGGAAAGAGAAGTACCCTTACATGTCAGATTGAGCAAGATTACTCAGGTACCTGCTTCAGTGTGAAATAGCTCCCAAGGGGGAAGGGAGGAAGGGGCATGGGAAGGACAGTGAGTCGGATGAACTATTCACTCATAATTTTGGCTACGAAATTTTCCGAAATGAAAGACGAATAGGGAAAATAACAGAGTGTGGTGAATACATTTCAGGGCCTAGGTTTCAAAACAGCCTTTACCCCACCTTGAATACACAGAAATACCGTGCTCCAACCTCTTCAACTTTCTGAGATGTTCCAGAGGGTTTCAAATCTCCAGACACACCTTCCCCTAGGACAGGCAGGGAATTTACACATCCACAGAAAAAAAACAAGGTAAAAGTGTTTCCCAGAACAACTAACACAATAGATGTACTTATTAAGATTTCCCCAAAACCACAAAATTAAATTTTAAAGTAGAAGGCAGAAAACCTCTTCTCTGATAAAAATTTTAAATGTTTTCAATCTTATTTCAGGGGACAATTTTCTTTAAGAGAAAAATCAGCATGAAATGACAAGATCCAAGTAGGTTGGCAAAAAGATTACTTACTGATATGTTTATGATGAAAAGGGGTAACAGAAGGATGACGGGGATGGAAGGACAGAGGAGTAAGGAGAGGACTTTTATTTGCCAGGTAACTCAAGTGGGGCTTGGAAAAGCAGAAAGACACAACCCCTCCCCCACGATAGTGGTTAAGAGAGATCCGGTTCAGCCAACTGGGAAGAGGAGAAAACACTGGGTCTGTAGATGGTACTTATCCAGGGTCCTGGCTAAAGTCATCATGTTTGATGAAATGACAAGTAACATATTTAATTTCCTGAGCATCCATGGGTCCTTGCACACACAAACAGGCATGCAGATTCACAAGGAGTTAATCAGTCTAACACCAGCAGTTAGCTTCTCCAAACTGGATCGCAGCGGAGGTGCTGGGTCCTGGGTTTCACACCTCACCCCAACCAAGGTGAAGCTGTGATGAGGATGTTTTGCACTTTGTCAAATATTTTTCAGCTCCTAGGATCCTTTTTTGGTCTAAAGTTGTTATTTTAATAATCTCTGTTCCGAATGAGGAAATACAAGAAAGAGGAATGAGGGGGAGGCCGAGGGAAGGAAAGCGAGCTCCAGCGTGTCCCATTTGTACTTTCCAAGGTCCCCTCCGCCCCCTCCCCCACACTGCCTCTTCCCTCTGTGCATGAGTCACTCTTCAGGAGCTGTTTCAAGTGCCTTACTTTTAATGTTTCCTATCACGATAGAAATCCAACAGATCGGCATCAATTAAAGGGAACCCCCAGTTTTGCAATCTTCAAACTCAAAACCATTTTACAGTTTCCTTACCGCCTTCTTGAAAACCAAGGTGCTCTCATGCAAGATCCCCCATGTGCCGGGGGCTGCTTCTCCTGAGTTCCCTGGGGACCGCGTGCCCTGGAGAGGCCACAGAGGACGAGGTCCAAGACTAACCATGCCCACCGGCTGGGAAAAGTTTGGATTCCACTCCAGACCCCCCAAATACAAAGAGATTGTAATTGGCAGGGCTGCAAATGTGTTGTGTTTACTGTCAGATCGGATGTGCAGAAGAGAAAGCTGACGGTATTTTGACCAAAAAAAAAAAAAAAAGGTCGGCATTTTTTTAACCACTGTGAGTAGAACTTCAACAATCACAGTTCCCATCCAAAATAGCTGCCTACAGGAGGTGGAGGAGAATCTGTTGTGGCGGTTAAAGAAAATAAGATTTAAAAAGTGAAAGGGATTTGTGGAACTGGAGAATCGAGACTGTTATCTGCATCTCTGCTGAAGGTGCCCAGAGGAAGAGGCGTCACTAGAGAATCCAACATTCACTCTTGTCGGACTGGGAATCGAACTCCCCAGCTGCAGGTTTAACAGAAATCAAAGGGAAGAAAATCACCTGAACCCTTCCACACCCCTGGGACTTGGAAGATCAGCCCCAGGCTATCAGCTTCCGAGTATCCCTCAGATAGGCAGTGCACCTGGTGAAGTGCAGCGGGCACACAAGCAGAAGCTGCCGTCGCAGAAGAGGAAGGAAGTTCAAGAACAAGCACATTACCTGCTTCCCCACGGGGACCCTGCTTCCTGGTGGCTCACCTCCCTAACACCTCCCTTTGGCAGAAGCCAAAGGCGGGGGAGGTGAGGAAGGAGAAAGGAGTTTCCCAAGGGTCTCAGAGCAAGAAAGGCCCCTGAGGTCTCTCGATTTAGAACGCTCAAGGTGCTTCTGGGCTGAATCAGCTGCCTGCCAGGGTGAGCTGTTTTACTCGAAGAGCAGTTAGCAGAAGCAGTGTGGATGGTATCTTCAGCACCACCTCTGCCATAAATGCACCTGTGCACCAAAACAACCTGCGCACCTACATGGAGCCAGTCCCTCCACCAGCCTCCACCTCCCAGAGCTGCGGGGATGCTCAGGGCCAGGCACCCCTTCTGGGGACAAGGGTGTAAGTTCACCCGGGACCAAACCGAACTCTATCCCATTTTTTTTTCAGGACACCCCAAGCCTGGAAAGTCTTCAAGAGTTTTCAGGAGCTAAGTGATTATGTGATTTCTTTTCCTCTGAGAATTATTTGGCTGGTGTGTCACCAAGTTGTCACGCAGGTGCCCACCAGGTCAAACAGGACAGCCCTCCCACCCCCCACCCCCACCCCAGGGAATGTCTCCTTCCACCAAATAAAATGAACTGAGACAGGGCAGGAGGCAGAAGTTTGAGGAAGGACTCCAGTGGAAGGTCATAACAGTTTGGGGAAGACAGATCAAGGTAATACGAAGGGGACAGACCCTATAGTGGAAAACACAAACAACCAATCACGTTTCTCGGAACCAGCCTACCCATGATGGGTGCACCAGGAAACAGCACATCCTGGGATTCAACTTCTTTCACCCAGCACACCCGAATCTCCACCCCAGCCCTGCAGACACCCTAGCCGGAGAGCAGACCTATTTAGACAGACCTGAGCGCAGCTAATTAGGAGTAGTAAACAAGCCTATTTCTCGCCAACGCAGAAGTTTTCCAAATTGTCCGCTTGTTTTCCTCCCAACAAAAGACAGTGATTTCCCACCTTTGTCACATTTCCTCCCAGAAACTTTTCTTTCTGCAATCCCTCCACCTAAGCTCAACTGCAAAGCCACTGGGAATGGAGACGCAGGCGCTGCACCCCCGGGACGCAGGCAGATGTACCTTTTCCGCGAAGCAGAGGGGCCGGTGCCCAGAGGCCAGCTGCCCTGCCGAGCAGTGGAGCGAAGCTGTGGGCTGGAGCACGCTGAGGATTACGTGTTCCTGTCTCTGCGACCAGACCTTTCGGCAGCGCGGACCAACTGTGCTAGCGATGCACTTAGCAATTATCTGCTGGCGCCGACGCCCCGCCCTCTGCTCCTGCGATTGGCTCTCCAGTCCCGGGCAGGACTGCATTGGTTTCAGCCGACCTCACTCATTGCTTTGGCTCCTACTATTATCTAAGCCATCAAAGGAAATAATTCCATGTTTCATTGACAACCTGTAAGGCTCTCCTCCAGCCCAAGGTAGGGGGCAGGACCGGGAGGCCAGTGGAGGGAGGGGGAGAAGAGTAGGAAGAGGTGGGGGAGCATGGTGGGGGAGGAGGAGGTGGAGGGGGAGAGGAAAAGGAAGAGAAGGTGTAGGGGGTAGGAGGGTAGCAGAGAGAGAGAGAGAGAGAGAGAGAGAGAGAGAGAGAGATATGGAGCTATCAAGCAATCAGATTCTTGCTCCAGCATTTTAACTTCCACAAAACAGAGCCCATAGCAACAATTTTCTGGCCTTATTTTTCCCTCTAACTGGTAAATGTTGCTGAGGGCAGAGAGAATGATAACCGTGCGGTGTCTGCCGGCGTGAGACAGCCTCTGGAAAGCCAAGCAAGGTTGAGGGCTGAAGGAATGGAGTAATGCTTTTCACAGGGCCACCCTGGAGGGCATGTGAAGGTCGTTGTAGATTGCTTGGGGAGCATGGTAGGTGCACACCTGGAGTTTACCTACCAGTACTTTATCTCACAGCCCCCCTCATCCCCCCAACCTGAGGAAACAATTTTCCTTTGCACCTATCCAAAGAGTCTCAGAAGAGCTATTCTTAAAGTCCATAAAACTCTGGAGTTTCTCACTGTTCTCACTGGAAGGTCCAGAGAGCTGGGTGTTCCAGAGTTAATTACTCTGCTGGGACCCTCACTTTGGTTTATTCTGACATGGCTTAAATTAATCGCTTAGACTTTCATCAACAACCTAAGTACATGAGGAGAGAACATGCCCATCAAAGGGTGGGGACAGCTTAAACACCTTTCCTTGTTCACCAGGAAATCATAAAGTCTTACCCCAGTTAAAATGGCTTTTATCCAAAAGACAGGTAATAACGAATGCTGGCGAGGATGTGAAGAAAAGGAAACCCTTCTACGTTGTTGGTGAGAATGTGAATTAATACAGCCACTATGGAGAACAGTACGGGGGTTTCTCAGAAAACTAAATATAGAGCTACCATATGATCCAATAATCTCACTGCTAGATATATACCCCCAAAAAAGAAATCAGTATCTTGAAGAGATGCCTGCACTCCCTTGTTTATTGCAGCACTATTCTCAATAGCCAAGATCTGGAAACAACCTAAGTGTCCAACAACAGACAAATTAGATGAAGAAAATGTGGTACACATACACAACGGAGTACTATTCAGCCATAAAAAAAGAATGAGATCCTGTCATTTACAACAACATGGAGGGAATTGGAGGGAATTCTGTGAAATGAAATAAAATTGGAGGGAATTCTGTGAAATGAAATAAAACAGGCACGGAAAGACAAAATTCACATGTTCTCATTCATCTGTGGGAGCTAAAAATTAAAACAATTGAACTCATGAACATGGAGAATAGAATGATGGTTACCAGAGGCTAGGAAGGGGCGGGGGGGGGGAATGGTTATTAGGTACAAAAATAGAGTTAGATAGAATGAATGAAATGTAGTATTTGATAGCACAACAGGGTTAATACAGTCAACGAAACATATTGTACATTTAAAAATAACTGAAAGAGTACAATTGGATTGTTTGTAACAAAAAGAAATGATATATGCTTGAGGTGCCGGATACCCCACTTACCCTGATGTGATTATTACACATTGCATGCCTGTATCAAAATATCTCATGCACCCCATAAGTATATATACCCACTATGTACCCATAAAAATTAAAATTTTTTTTTAAATTTAAAAAGAAATCATAAAGCACAAAATTTGACCTTCCCTTCTCCTTTACGTATTTGTTACCATATGGAAAAGACATTACTTGGCAATTAAATTTCTTAACTAGGTAAAATATTTATTATTGTTTCTAAAATAAAAGAGCTTTTGTAGACCAATAAGTAAAAGATCTATAACCCAGTTCACAAATGGCAAAGGACAAAATGGACTGAATTTTTAAAGAGAGAATTATAAAAGCGTCTTTTAAAGAAAGGTTTTAGAATATCAAATTGCAGATGAACCAGAAACTGACCCTTCAGCCTTCTCATCCTGGGATCCCCCATGTCTTTGATGAGACTAAGTTTCCAGTCCTGCCCTGGCCTCCCCTGGGGCCTTGAATAACTGTAGTCCTTATCAGTCCTTATTTGCTGCGTCCTCTGCAGCAAATGGCAGGCACCCCACTGCCTTGTATGGTGGCTTTCTATTTCATGCGTACATGCCTGGCTTCCCTGAATACATTTCAAGCCCTGGAAGGACAGAGATGGTATCATGCATATCTTTATCACTCCACAGATAGCACCTAGCACTCAATAAGAGGGCTGACTACTAAAACCCATTTCAAAGCATCCAGGGTGCACAGCCCTGAGCCTCGTGCGATCCTCATTCCACTGCGATTACTCTTCCAGCTGAGCAGAGTGCAGAGGGGGGCCCACTCTAGAGTCCAGGAGCTAAATTCAGGACTAACCACTTTGAAGTGTGGCAACTCCGGGGTCACTCGAAGCTCTCAGTACCTCTATGTTCTCTATGGAAAATGAGGCAGGTCTTCACCCAGCGCCTTCCTTCTCCCTCAAGCATTTGAATGAAATGGAAGGATGTGGGATGCGCATTTTACTTGTGAGGCATAACTTCAAAAAATGAAGTCCTTTCCATAATGGCTTTCCAAATATCAGCATGGGTAGAGGAGAGTAACCCTGTATTAGGAATTCAAAACTAGGGCAAGGGATGGAGCAAAATAGTTGTTTTCTATTTCATTCGTTTGTTTAGGTGAAATTCACACGAAGGCACAATAATGAAACTAAACTTAGCTATACATTTGAAATTGACACTGTCCTAGAAAATCTGGTGTGTTCAGTCATGGTGTAAAAATCATAAATAACGTTTTTATCGTTTAAGCAGTATGATTTTTATTTTCAAGTGAAAGTAGGCTTCAGGTTTGTGCCTTCATACCATCTCTTTGTGCTCCCCCCAAGAAAATAAGAGAAATAAACTAAATTATAAGAACTCTCTTGAGTACCTATCAAAGGTTCAGTTGTCCCTGAAGGAAAAGGAAAACATTTCAAGTGATTTTCTAAAATGCTTTGTCTAAAACAGCGTGTCCTTATATGTACTTTTTGCCTTTTGAAGATGAGAGAGAGAGAAAGAAAGAGAGCAAACTGCAAACAGTTGTTTATGTCAGTGTCTTTTAAACTGCGTGGTCACAAAATATTCTCTTTGAGAGAAGGCTGCTCCCTTTGTGTCCCATAGATCAACTGCTTAATTCTGAGAGTTAGAGAATGAACATTAAGTATGCAGATTCCACTGGTACTTGCATTTGTATTAAATATCAGCTCCATACAATTTAAATTCACTGAGGTATGAAATGGACCAAATTCCATTTTGTGGGCCGTACTCAGCAAAGCAGTCCATTTTGATTTAACAGTTTCGGGACATTCATGGTCAGAAAGGCTTCTGGGGGCTCCTGTTCCATTTTGAATAATTAGGGAAAGAATGTGGGTTTCTTGGTTAAAACACAAATTAGATAGCAGCCGCCAGAACCACCATCTTTCTTGTGGGTAACCACTTGCTACAACGAATTACCGTAACCTACAGTGGGAGGCTGGAGGAATCTTGCATGTACTCGTCCGTTCATACCATTTTCTCAGTTATCATTTATTTATGCCAAATTCTGTTCCTAAAAGGGAGAAGAGGAGAATACATCTAGGCAATGCCAAGAAAGAGGGAAATGTGTGAAAACAAGAGGAAAAAAAAAAGAGGGTGACTTTCAACACTACATCTTTGCTTGAGCCATACAATACTATTTCAGTGAAAATATAATATTAGCGGGATTTCTTGAACCTAGCATTGGAAGAACGAAAGGTTTTTCAGAAAACTTCTCCCAACACAGCTTCCTAAGTAGAGAAACTTGGAGGAACATTTTCACAGCTTTCTGTTCTAGCTGATAGTTGTTGGGAAATCAAACTCCCTCCCACTCCACCCCCACCCCCCACCCCCACCCCCACCCCCACTCCCACCAAGAAAATCAAACCTGTGGAGCCAGTGACATTTCGACAAAGCATAAGAGGAGACTGTGGCTGCCAGGAGGGTGTCAGTCACCATGAACCACTGTTAATGATTTCATTAATTACTAATGAGTCTTCAGAAAGTTGGTATTAGAATATTCAGGCTTCTTGTGGTTTGAAAACAGTAAGGATATTTTATTATTTAACGTACCCTGATGAATAAAGCAGGCAATTTTGTTTCTTCAAATCACAATCGAATTTATGACGATTTGTAATAAATCCAGAGTTGTAAATAATGTGAAAAAGAGAAAGAAGAATACAGAGAGAGAAACAGACAGAGACGGAGAGATAGAGAGAGATTTGCAAAGCTAGATTGCCCACCTAGATTCTGTTTTGCTTCAGTTAAATTCTTCATAAGAACTGTGGAGCTGAAAGCTGTCATGAAATATTGTCCAGCGATGCAACAATTGACAGGAGTAGGGGAGCTGAATTAAGAAGGTCAGCTTGCCTTCTGTGAGGCTGGCAGATCACATGTAGGGTGAAGCACCCTTCTAGAATAAAAGTCTGCACACATGGAGACAGCTGTTGGACCCCTGCCAGCCAGGACCCACTTTCTAACATAGACGCTTTCTTGAAAGAATCCATTGAACATGTGTTTACAACACCTGCCACACACCATTTCCTCATTTATAAAGCAGAGTGATCATTGTTTCTAGGGCCGTTTGAGAGAATGATGGCAAAGAAACCTACAAAGGAAGATGCAGATGTCCTCGCCCTTGATGTTAAGCCTAGTGATAACAGCAGCAGTGTCTTGGCATGGGTCAATATTCATGTGATGCATAGCCACTTGGCTGTCCTAGGCCAGATGTCACATCTGCTCTTGGGGTAGGACCTGAAGATGCTCAGAGGGGCAGGAAAGCTGCTCAGGGCATAGGGGGCACAGCTGCAAGCAATGGTGTTTCCCTTCCTCTTGCCTAAGGAAATTCTCAAACTGTTCCACTGATTTATGCCGCTCTGGAAGAAAGGACCTTCGAATATGAAGGTGTCATCCACATTTCTTCAAATGTGCATGCTTTATTATTCAAATCATGAGGATTTTGTATTCTACTCCAAAATGTATCAACTTTGATATATGAGTTAGAAGAAGGATTTGGACTGGGCACCATGGCTCACACCTGTAATTCCAGCACTTTGAGAGGCCGAGGTGAATGGATCACCTGATGTTAGGAGTTCAAGACCAGCCTGGCCAACATGGTGAAACCCCGTCTCTACAAAAAGTATAAAAATTAGCCGGGTGTGGTGGCACACACCTGCAGTCCTAGTTACTCAGGAGGCTGAGGCAAGAGAATCACTTGAAGTCAGGAGGCGGAAGTTGTAGTAAGACGAGATGGCTTCACTGCACTCTATCCTGGGCAACAGAGCAAGACTCCAACCAAAAAAAAAAAAAAATTCCCTGTTTTTGTGGTGCAGACCCTTCCAGCCCCTTCCTTATGCAAATATGCGTGCAGGCACACACCTGTGTGGACACACCACTCATATTCTTCCCTGCTGCCTGCTTTGATCAGTCTGTGGTCCCCTTCATTCCATTTCGCTATATTTTCACTCAGTCAATACCCAGACCTGAATTGACCAGCCAAGACTGCACCACTGCACTCCAGCGTGGGCAACAGAGTGAGACTCTGTCTCAATCAATCAATCAATAGATTTGCCCCAAATATTTGTGTAGCACTGACTGTCCAGAAATACACTCCATATGGAAGGAGGCTGGGGTTTAAGCAGCCCAAGCCTAAAGCCCCTAGTTTGCCCTCTGCCCGGCTTCCAGAGGTGGGTGAGATCTGGCCCCATCATATCTGCCTAACCTTATTCCACTGTCATCTTCATGTGCCCCAATTTTGTCACAGCCTTCCTGTGAATCTGAATATTCTGACCTCCTGACATTCCCATTGCTGCCTCAGTTTCTTCCTCCCACCCTGCCTTCTTGTGTGAGATCGCAGTTTGGAAGGCACAGCCCACATCTCCCCTTCCTTCACTACTCCTGTCTGCCCAGCCCTTTCGATTGTACCCTGCACCACACAATTTAAAATCAATCACATTCTTGTTTGTATTTTCATTATTGCTTCCATAGGAACCACCCCCCACGCCCCACCCCTGCAATCCACAACAATGCCCACAGCAGTTAGAATTCTGCTAGACAAACACATAGAAATCCCAGCATTGAAAAGTTGATGAGAAAATGGGCAGATCTGCTCTATTCACAGGTGGGGAAAACGGACCACTTCAACAACAGAAAGGACGCTCAGGTAACATCTAGCCCAAAGGTCGCTCAGGTCTGTTTAAAGCATTCAGGAGAGAGTGAAGTATCCCATCTTTGGGACACACAAGTCCCACTCAGCATCTGTTGAAAGCGAAGCTCCAAAAGCATCTAGATGGTGGCAGGACGTCATTTTCCCTCATCTCTATTCCCTTACTCTTCCTTCAGCAAGGAAGGAGCCTTGGTAAGGCCCGGGTGGTTGTGCTTTAGCGTAGATTGCATGTAGGTTACCCAGGAAAAGTATTACTGACAAACACAAGCAAGGAGACCCTGGTCTGCTGTGAAGCTGTATCTGGAGGAAGCACTTTCTCTCTGTGCTGCAGGGCAGGTGTATTTGCCCCCTTTGAAATAAAGAAGGAGTCCTGGGGTCAGGGAGGTTGAGGTAGAAAAACTGAAGCGAGGTGAGAAATAAATTGAAGTGGAAGACAAGAAAGGGAAGGAACTCCAGGACGCTCAGCAGAGGTGGCCACCGTTAAGACGGAGGGGGTGACTGATGGAAAAAGCAAGCCCACATTTTTGAAGAATCCTCTGCCCTCTGCATGTTCAGGACCGTCTCATACTAGGGTCTTCTCTGACCCGTGATGAACTGTGGCTCTTTCCGATCACTGTGGCACAGCCCGCAGTAAATAGTTGACATTATGGTGATACCAGAAATTATTAAGGAAACATGAAATTATGCTAATCTATACTCTCTTCAAGACAGCATCACACATTTAGAAAAGACAGATCTCAAGAGTAACTCTCTCTACAAGAGTTTACTACACAATAGTTGCCTTCACTAGAAGGTAGCTACAATAGAGGCTACTTCAATCATCTATTTATTTCAAAGGTTCAAAAATACAAAATGCTTAGGACAAATACCTAATGCATGCAGGGCTTAAAACCTAGATGTCGGGTTGATAGGTGCAGCAAACCACCATGGCACATATGTACCTATGTAACAAACCTGCACATTCTGCACATGTATCCCAGAACTTAAAATTTTTTAAAAAAATACAAAATGCTGTGAAGTAGAAATTAACTACATGTCCCAATCACAGGCTTTGGCTATCTGAATGTTTAGTTTGGTTTAGACTTAGCGAAACACTCTTATTCCCCCCGATTCAGGCCTGCTTAGGATCGCTCCCCAGCCCGTGAACCATCTCTTCCAAGCTATTCCCTGGAAGCCGGGAAGACAGGGCGGTTTCCTCTGTAATAGCTCCCAGAACTGCAGCTTCCAGTGGTTTCTCCCCACCATTTCCCCTCTCGGTTTGCTGGTAAAATGCTGAGCCTTTTATCCTATGTCTTTGCCAAAGGCTTTGAACGGCCCTTCTCAAACGGGAGCTGATAAGATTCAGATAGGTTCCCCCCTACTTCTCTCTCTTCACAAAAAAAACAAAACAAAGCAAAACTATTTTCTTCTTCTTAATGAGAGATGCTTCTATTTCAACCCCTAGTTCGTTAAGTGACCAGAGATACTTCTGTTAAGAAATGAAGTCTCACTGTGTGGCCCAGGCTGGACCTCCTAGGCTCAAGGGATCCTCAATCTTAGCCTCACAAGTAGCTGTAACTACAGGTGCAGGCCACCCTACTCGGCTAACTTTTTAAATTTTTTTGTAGTGATGTGGTCTCACTATTTTGACCAGGGTAGTCCTGAACTCTTGGGCTCAGGGGAATCCACCCACCTTGATCTCCCAAAGTGCTGGGATAATAGGTCTGAATCACAGACACTTTTTTTTTTACTTTATCCTTCTAAAAAGGGGAAGGAGGGGGCTGTTTTAAACAAGGTCTGTTCCCACATGTAAAGAGTAGAAAATGCCCAATTATCCACCAACTGCCCTAGAGACCAGGGCAGGGGGGTGGGTTTATGCTGCAGCAGATGACAGATGGGCTGGCTACAAAGAGGTGATCTTGGATCCTAGACTGGAAGGCAGTTCCAGCTCCTGTTCAGATCTTCGGAACAGGAAGCCCCTCTCCTCTGGTTGGAAAGCTGTCAGACAGTGTTCCTGCAGGCCAGGCTTCCATGTCCCCTGGAGATTCCCTCTCACCTTTTTTCCCTTCATCATACTTCCTACTTTCCTTTTCAATTTCCCATGTTAGACCCTCCTGATAGACATTCCTAAAGGTAACTTCTTTCTCTTACAGATCAGCCTATGCTGATTATGGAGCCAGTGAGAAGAAAGGGGACATGAGAATCTCATCTCTAATCTTACTGGAGAGAATGCAACTCCACCTCTTCACCTAGATTTACTAGGGGGGGGGAAAGACAGAACAGCAAATACTTAATTTTTTTTAAAGATTCTAGACTAAAAGATATTTATGAGATCAGTGTGACATAAAGTCGTAGCATAATGACTACAGCACACATTACTGATTTTTCTCAGGAGTTGGATTGTGGGGGGATTATTCTCAGGTAACTTCAGCAAATGATTCCTCAGTGCTGAAATTCATTAAAATTACTCCCATTTCTAATCAGGGTGGGTTGTCTGAGGGGGTCAAGGATCAAGGAAGTGACAGATGAAAAAGAAAAGAATGATGGTGAAAAGATTTCGGCTTAAATCCTCTTAACATCAGTTTTACAAAATGTCTGAGTGATGGAATTTCAGAATCCAACTCTGCTTTTTAGCTATTAAAGAACTGTTAAGAAGGGCTTAGGCTTCCAGAGGAAAGCTTTGAAATCGACACAAGCTCCTTAAGAAAGTCTCCAGAGCCCGAGACACTGAAGGGCTGGAAAAGGACGAAGCTGCCAACTTGTTTAGAGCAATGCCACTGCTGTGCGTAGGGCTGGCCTTGAATCTTTTTTTTCCAACTTCCAAGGTACTGCTAGGCTTCTGTGATTTACAGCATCTAGGAACCAGTGTTCTTTTCATGATTATTCCTTCTTGGTGCCACTGAGAGCAGCATTTGTATAAGAAAATATGGTACTTCTGCCCTTGTGATGGGCACAGTGGAATAGCCTGGTCTGCAGGAATAAGAGCACAAATGTGGATTCGTGAGTGGAAGTTTTATTAAAGTTTATAGTCAGCTGCACAGAAAGTCCTGTCTGGAATTCACCATCCTGACTGGTTAAGAAAATATCTTCTGATCATTGCAGATCTTCTTGGAGACTAGGTTTGGATAATATGTCTGGACTCCTCATCCTGACGCTGAAGGTCTTGTGTGGTAGATAAATAAAGTTCATCAAAGAGCCCCGACCAATAGAACGTTCTGAGTCCCAAGACGATCGCAAAATGTGCTGTTCAAGAGGTATGAGGGACTGGGCACGGTGACTCACGCCTGTAATCCCAGCACCTTGGAAGAACGAGGCAGACAGATTGCCTGAGATCAGGAGTTCAAGACCAGCCTCGAAAAAAAAAAAAAAAGAGAGATATGAGGATGTAAGTAGGGGAATCTAAAGAGCAGTTTCCTGGTGTGACCAGAGCACAGGGCCTGATGCACACTAGGGCTTTGTAAGTATTAATATTTGTTGAAGAATAAATGAATGAATGACTTGCATCATTGACTTAAACCTTGGCCCATGTAGCATGACCTTTCATTTCCAAGTATGTTTGCAGGAAGGATTATCTTTCTTGACTTCACATTTAAAGACTAGGAATGTCTCCTAAACATCACATCTTTGTAAGTTTCTATACACACAAGCAACTCTACACAAACCTACCCTCAACTTTTCCAACTTATCTTCTCAAACATCTTCACCAAATGTTGAGGGGTCCCTAACCTAGGCTGTGACTACCTCAGGATGGTGGGAATGCATGTCATGAACGAAAGACCTGCTAAATGATTTGATATGAGTTGCTCTGGGAGATGAACCTCATCTCATTGCTGCTTGTTTATTTCTGATCACTGCTAAGGCCACTGGTGTTTATGAGGGATTAGCGAAGAGTTCCAGTTTTAGAGAACTTCTAAAATAGGTGAGCTACTATTACAAATACCACCGACTGAGTGCAGACAGAGTGGTTTAAACAAAGGAAACTGATTTTTGCTCAGCTCTGGAGGCTGAAAGTTCTAGAATAAGGTCTGTCGGAGTCAGGTTCTGGTGAGGGTTCTTTTCTCAGCTAGCACATAGCTGTTTTCCGGCTGAGAGAGAGGAAGCTCTGGTGTCTCTTCAAATAAGGACGCTAATCCTTTTGATTGGTTGGTGTTTATTCCTATAAGGACGCTAATCCTGTTGAATCAGGGTGGATCCTCCCCTTATGGCCTCATTTAACCTTAACTACTTCCAGAAAGGCCCTATTTCCAAAGGTAGTCACATGGGCGGGCGAGTTCGGGCTTCAAACATAAATTTGGGTAGGGGAGGGACACAATTTAGTCTATGGCCGTGTTCTCTCGCCTCATTAGAATAGTTTGAGTATAATTCTCCATGAAGAAGAAGAAATGGAAAGGATGAGATTCCAATATCTTTTACCTTCCAAATTGTGTTTGTGGTTTCTGTAAACTATCTTTCTTTTCTCTCCTTTTATTTCGCCTCTCCTTTTTCTTGTCACTGTTGTTGTCATTAGGTTCACTAATTTTCAATATTTGAACATTAAAATAAAGCACTGGACATACGCCTATTTGTAAGTTGCAATAGATGGTATCCTACAGTATTGGCAACCTCCCCCTCCTGCCTGCCATATTCCTGCCTTTCAGAGGATCCAACTGTATCTTCAATCTTTAGAGCCCCTTCCAGAATCCCGGTATGCACACTTCTCCTTGAACTCCGCCTCCTATTCCTGGCATGCTCGCTCTGCCATTACAAGTCCTACAGCCTGTCCCTCCTTGTCACATGAGCAGACACACTCTGGAGGCAGAGAGATCTCTTCCACTGGGAGATCTCTGTGGGAGGAAAGTCCTATAGAAAGTAGTGCTCAATAAATGCTTCTGGGAAGAAAGACATTTCTGTCAGTCTGACATATTTGCCATTTTCAGAGCAGAGCAGGATGGAAGAAAAGACTAGCGCACCGATATTTGACTCATTCTTTTTCATCTGGCAAGAGCTGGATCAGGAGTCAGCAGATCTGGTGTTAATTCTCACCTATGTCCTTTTCCACCCAGAGCTTCCTTGAGCTTCAACTTCCATGACTTTAAAAGGTAAGCAGTACCCGTCTTAAAACACTATTAGAAGGGTTATTACATTAGCTAATGTAGCTAAATTCATCAACACAGTACTAGACATACAATAGTTCTCAATAAATGTACTTTGAGTTTGAATAATGTTACCTGAGAATAATACATTACTTCTTGTTAATTTATATATCAAAGAGTGCCAAACCACTCACTACTTTTCAGATGAACTCTCCTTCCCTGAAGTACATTGCTACAAAGTATATTATGGTTTCTTCCTTATGAATTTTAAAATAGTTTCTCTTTTCTTTTTTTTTTTTTTTGGAGACAGAGTCTTACTCTGTCACCCAGGCTGGAGTGCAGTGGTGTGATCGCTGCTCACTGCTATCTCTGCTTCCCGGGTTTAAATAATTCTCCTGCCTCAGCCTCCCGAGTAGTTGGGATTAGAGGCACCCACCACCACATCCAACTAATTTTTTTTTTTTTTTTGAGCAGAGACACCAGGTTGGACAGACTAGTCTCGAACTCCTGACCTCAGGTGATCCAGCTGCCTTAGCCTCCCAAAGTGCTGGGATTACAGGTGTGAGCCACCGCGCCTGGCCTAAAATGGTTCTCTTAAGTCTGTTACTTGAAAAGAGTTTTGGAGACCAAATATGATAGTAATTTTTTATTTGTTATATTACTTCATGAAAAAATTGTCAATCCTTTTAAACATGAACATAAATATAAAAGAAACCATTCAGAAACAGTGTATTGAGGAAATTAAACAATAAATACAACTCAGTTCTTTTAACACTTACTGAACTCATGTTAATCTGACCTGATTTTATTCTCCCAAATATTAGAGTCAAAAATTCTTTCAAATAAGTTTATAAATTACTTTTCTACTGAAGAATCTTTAAGATCAGGATGCTGACTTGAGCGTTATAGGAACATGTCTCAGTTTAGCGTCAATAGTTTTTAACTATGAATATCCTATGTAATAGAAACTATTTGCTACAACTAGTGTTTTGAAGAAAATTCCTTAGGACTGCATTGATAAATAAGAATGCCTTGAATACTTTTATTAATAATTAAAATAGAATAAAAATAAATATAGCACAAATTAGAAACAACAAAATATACCTAGAGTAAATTAATGTTTAATTAAAATAATACCAGAAATTAATAAATTTGGAAACTAAAACTGGAAGAATTTCTAAATTACGACTCTTTGACTAAAGCAAACACTGAAATTAATAAGTTGTTAACTCACGCAATCAAGTAAAGAGAGAAGAACAATTATTCAACATAAGCAACAATAAAATGGAAATAACCTGAAATGTATGATGTTTTAAAATATGCATACATTATGGAACGGCTAAATTGAGCTAATTAGCATATGTATTCCCTCATGCAAGTATTTTTTTTTGTCGTGAGAACACTTACGTATCTACTCCCCTAGTGATTTTCAAGTATGCAATGCATCGTTATTAACTGTAGTCGTATAGTTGTACAATAGATCTCCCGAACTTGTTCCTCCTAACTGAAATTTTGTAGACTTTAACCAACATTTCTCCAACCACCAACCAGCAATTTTTCTTCATAAAAATTTTTAATGATCTAGGAATAAATGGTTACTTAATAAAAAATATAAAACTTCTCTGGGTGCGGTGACTCACACCTGTAATCCCAGCACTCCGGGAGGCCGAGGCGGGTGGATCACCAGGTCAGGAGTTCAAGATCAGCCTGGCCAAGATGGTGAAACCCTATCTCTACCAAAAATACAAAAATTAGCCAGGCATGGTGGCAGGCTCCTGTAATCCCAGTTATGGAGAGGCTGGGACAGGGAATTGCTTGAACCCAGGAGGCAGAGGTTGCAGTGAGCCAAGATCATGCCACTGTACTCTAGCCTGGGAAACAGAGTGAAATTCTGTCTCAAAAAATAAACAATAAAAAAAAATGTATAACTTATATACATGTATTTGCATGTATCCATGTATAGAGATCACCATAAAAGCCAGATAAATGTAGAAATATAGCAACTATTCTCATTCACATTAGAAACAAAAGAGGTATATCTATTACAACCATTTTTATTTAACATTGTTCTGGAGACACCAGCCTAAATAATTATATGAAAGAAAAAAGAGGAATGGATTTGGGGAGAAAAGAAGTACAACTATTATTATCTGCATGTAATACCATTGTATACTTGGAAAGCATATGAGAATCGTTACAAAGAGTACAAATAAGAAAATTGATAAAGACGACTGGGGGATGTAATTAATATATCAAGCTAAATAGTTTTTATATAAATAAAAATAGAAATTGTTTTGGAGATATAATGAAAGTATAATAACAATAAAGTAAAATACCTAGAAAATATATTAAAAATGTGTAACATCTATGTAATTAAAACTTTAAAATGCAATTGACAGACATGAAAGAACAATTTAATGAATCAAATGAGTGCCATGTTCCCGAAGAGAAATATACAGCATCATAAAGATGTCAATTATCCCTAAATTAATCTTAAAAATAATGTCACCCACAGTGTTTGGGGGAGGAAGAGGGACAAAGTGACAAACTGATCCTATTTTTCATAATAAAAAAATAAATAAGCAAGAAGAGAGAAATTTTTTAAAAGTAGAACCCCAACAACTATTAAAATATGTTTAAGCCATAAGAATTAAAATAATGTAGTGTTTCTTGACTAAACAGACAAATTAATGGCTTCACATAGAAAAGGCAAAAGTAGACTGAAATTCATGTAATGAAGATAGCATTTCAAATGAGTAAACGTGGATTATTTTGTAAATAATATTGGAACAACTGGGTAAACATCTGCACAAATAAAGCTATATTCTTTAGTGCATATTTTACATAAAATAAAGTTTAGATGTATCAAAAATTTGAATAAAATAGTGGAACTATTAAAAGTACTCAAAGTATACTATAAGATTTCATATTATAGTTTTCAACGGGGAATGTCTAAGTATGACCCAAAATCCAAACACAAAGAGAAAGGTCCACATATCTGATTACAACAATAAAAAAAAAAAGTCTGCAAAGTAACAGGGTGGGGGATCATAAGACAAGTATCAAAATGGAGAAAATATTTGCACATAATAGAGCAGATAAAGAGTTAATTTATTTGATTTATAAAGATTTCTTATAAATTAGTAAGGGAAAAGACCAGTAGCCAGTAGGAAAATGAGCAAAAGAAAGAATACTTATTCCTGCGAAAACTCTTAAACATATAAAAGAATGCTCAACCTATCTCCAAATGCAGATTTAAAAAAATACAGTCAATATTTTTCACCCATCACCATTTCACTTAGCCTAAACATTTAAAAAAATAAAATGCTGGGTGTTGGCTGTAATGTGGGTAAACAGGCCGTCCATTTTTTGCTAGGGGCATAGGAAGTTGGCAATATCGAAAAAATGTAAGACATGTCCCCTTGTCCCTATAATTTCATTTCTAGGAATTTATGCTACAGTTACATTCCCAAATGTGTGAAATGATGTATGTACAAAGGTATTTATCACAGCATTGTTTGAAACAGCAAAAAAGAGGACATGACCCAAATGTATTAAATAAATTCTAGTACTTTCAGACAATGCAAGACTATGCAGCCATTTCAGAAGAAAGAAGCGACTCAGAAGGGCCTGCCATGTCAGCAGTCCCCAAGGTGCATGCTAAATAATAAAAGCAAGATGAAGAACACCATGAATAGGGTGTTAACAGCTGTGTAAGAGCAGAAAGAGAAAGAGCGGTGCGCATTTGCAAATGTGCTTGTGCATTCCTGGAATACCCTGGAAGGACACGTGGGGCTCAAAAGCAGAGGGTGAACCCCACCAGGAAGGGGTGCTGCCCAGCTGGAGCCAGGGTGAGATCCAGATGCTTTCCTAAGTCTAGAGCTTTTGCAACTTTCTGATTTTGTATCATCTGTACATACGGTTTTAAAAAACAAAACACTGGGCACAGTGGCTCATGCCTGTAATCCCAGCACTTTGGGAGGCTGAGGCAGAAGGATCACTTGAGTTTGGGGGTTCAAGACCAGCCTGGGCAAGATAGTGAGACCACATCTCTATAAAAATATAAAGTTTTGCTGGGTATGGTGATGCATGCCTGTGGTCCCAGCTACTCAGGAGGCTGAGGTGGGAAAATTGCTTGAGTCCAGGAGGTAGAGGTTGCAATGAGCCAAGATCACACTACTGCACTCCAGCTTAGGCAACAGAGCAAGACCCTATCTCAAAAATAAATAAATAATAAATAAATAAATAAATAAATAAATAAAATGAAGTTTAAAGTCCTTGGCTTTATTCTTTTCTTTAATGAGACCTTACTGTTTACAATTAATCAAAAAAGGGTGTTCAGGCCGGGCGCAGTGGCTCACGTCTGTAATCTTGGCACTTTGCGAGGCTGAGACAGGTGGATCACGAGGTCAAGAGATTGAGACCAGCCTGGCCAACATAATGAAACCCTGTCTCTACCAAAAATACAAAAATTAGCTGGGCATGGTGGCACGTGCCTGTAGTCCCAGCTACTTGGGAGGCTGAGGCAGAAGAGTCGCTTGAACCAGGGAGGCAGAGGTTGCAGTGAGCCGAGATCACACCACTGCACTGCAGCCTGGCAACAGAGTGAGACTCTGTCTCAAAAAAAAAGAGTGTTCAACATAGGGAGAAAGCAAGGTTTTGAAGTCAAATAGTATTACAGAGGAATGGCCGTAAACTAGAAAAGCAATGTCCACCTTTTCTGTTTTCTCATCCACACACCCACACAACTACTCAAAAATAATATTTACTGAAAGAGACATGATTTTAATCTTTTTATGACTAAATAGTATTCTGTTGTGTATACACACTACATTTTCTTCATCCAATCATCCTTTGATGAACACTTAAGTCAATTCCATGACTTTACTGTTGTGAATAATGCTGCAATAAACCTGGAGGTGCAGGTATCCCTTTGATACAATGACTTCTTTTCCTTTGGGTAGATACCCAGTAGTGGGATTGCTGGGTCAAATAGTAGTTCTATTTTTAGTTCCTTGAGAAATCTCCATACTGTTTTCCATGGAGGTTGGGCAAATTTACATTCCCACCAACAGTGTATAAGCGTTTCCTTTTCTCCACTTCCTCACCAACGTCTGTTACGTTTTGTCTTTTTAGTAACAGCCATTCTGACTGGTTGCCTTTTGTAGTAGCATGAATGTAACTGGAGGCCATTATCGTAAGTGAACAGCTCAGAAACAGAAAGTCAAATACCATATGTTCTCACTAATAAGGAGTAGCTAAATGTTGTGTACACATGGGCACAGAATGTGGAATGATAGACACTGGTGACTAGGAAGGGTAGGGTGGTGACGGGCGTGGAGATGGGAGATTACTTAATAGGTACAATGTACATTATTCTGGTGATGGTTACCCTGAAAGCCCAGACTTCACAGCTAGGGTAATAGATCCATGTAACAAAATTGCACTTGTAACCCTTAAACTTACAATTAAAAAATATATTTAATGGGTTTTGTGCATAACAACTGTATTTCTGCCAGCATAGGGAGGTCTCCCCCCTCCTCTCCCGGCCTCAGTTCCTGCACTTTTATAATGAGATCTTTGGACCAGTTGCTCTCCAAGGTCCCTTTTAGCTCCAGAATTCTATAAAACATCACTCTGATCTTTCCCTAAGGTCACTTTATGAACTTGCTTCAACATTAGCCCACAAATTGGGGGATTACCAGCTGCTTACTATTGCTTGAAGCTTCCTCTTCATTTAAATAAAATGGTTCCCTTACCAACCTTTCTTTTAAAGCCAAGTTTATGAAACAAACAGATTCTATTTGTGTGTTCCTTTTTAGTTCCCAAAGCTTGTATTTATATGCATTCCAATTTAGACCATTTTCTGTTTTCTAAAAGCTAGTATTCTTTCTGGTCCAAACTATGCCTAACCAAAATTTGGTAACCGTTATGGCTATGCTGGAGGTATAATGTGGTTTCCTCTCATATGATTTTTCAAAAAGACAAGACAGTGCTCAGGAAAGACCGTTCCATTTGCTGTTAACCAGTGATTTGCAGAAGAGTCCACTGCTCTGCTTTTCTGAAAGGCACCTGGAGACCAGGATGAGCTTTTCTTGTGGACCCGGGCACACTGCTCCCCAGAGGTATCTCTGAAAGGCGGCTCTGCTTTTCAGGGAGCTATTTAGCCAATACGCATTACCCAACTCCTTAACCCTTTTATACGATCCCTGCCTGATGCTGCCTTTTGGTGATTTCTGGTAAAGCATTAGCGCCTTATCATCTGCTTTAGTGACCAGCTTGGGGGAGTAACTTAAATCAAAACCAAAATATGTCTTGGCGGGGCATGAACGAAAGCATAGACTTTTTGTGGGGGAAAAAGGTGTTACTTCGTTTCAAATTCCCGTTCAATGATTTGTTAGTAGATGTAGTGACTTGTATAAATTTGTCAAGCTGTTAGACTCTCTATTTTGTATCCATAAAATAAGAGTGATAACACCTACCTTACAAAGGTTTTGTAAAGATTATAAGAAATACATAAAATATATAATATATGTAATAATATAATATAAAACATTACATATAATACACATCATAAGTTATCTTTTTTGTTGTTTGTTTTTGTTTTTATTTTTTGAGATGGCGTCTCACTCTGTCACCCAGGCTGGAGTGCAGTGCCATGATCTCGGCTCACTGCAATCTCTGCCTCCTGGGTTCAAGCAATTCTCCTGCCTCAGCCTCCTGAGTAGCTGGGACTACGATACCCGCCACCACGCCCAGCTAAATTTTGTATTTTTAGTGGGGACAGGGTTTCACCATGTTGGCCAGGCTGTTCTCGAACTCCTGACCTCGTGATCCACCTGCCTCGGCCTCCCAAAGTGCCGGGATTAGAGGTGTGAGCCACCACACCCAGCCAATATGTATTATAAATTATCTATTACATAACGTATATTAGTGTAGGGAGTGAAATCACAAGATTTTACACTTGACCACTCTGCACCTCTGTTCCCATTCAGTAAAATGGGCATTTGAATAGGTCCTACCTTACAGTGTTATTGGAAGGGTTAAGTGAGTGAACACATATAAAGCATTTACACAGTAGCTGGCTAAAAGCTCAACAAATGTTGTCACCATATGGCAAGGTCCCCTTTATGACATCAGCCCTCCATTCGTATTGTCATTCATTTTTTCAGTGATGGCCAAGGTGCACAGATGCAGACGTCTGATGGCATTTCAGGGATGCTACAGGAATGGACCCTGTGCAATGTGCTGAGAAGAAACTAGGTGTAGCCTGCAAGATGAAGGGGTGCAGGGAGAGCAACAGGGACATCGTCTCTTCCCCGATCTCTGAGCTGAGATGGTCTCAATGCCTGGCTTCTTATTTTCAAAATAGGCATGGGCTTTCTTTAGAGAAGAGGAGGTGCTCATTGTTATTGAACCAAACTGGGGCCCACTGGCCTTGTGCAGCAAAGCCAAACACTGACCCCGGGACTGTGGGGAGAGAAAGCGAAGCATTTATTCCAGGGCACCAAGCAAGGGGACTTGGGCAGCTCAGGCTTAAGACTTGAACTCGCAGAGGGTTACAGGTAAGGGCTTTTAAAAGCAGGGGAGGAAGAAGTACAGGCATAGTCATAGATCAGTACTTGGAGGCTATCCATTGGTTTGACTCAAAAACAGACCTTGAAGCTTTCATACGTGGTCATAGGCATAGGTGGATTCCAAGCTTTTCTGGTTTACAATAGGTTAAGGAGTCAAACTTTTGTCTAAAACTTTGGGATCAGCAGAAAAAAAAAAAAAAGTGTTAGCTCTGGTTCCTGAGTGTGGCCTCCTCTAGGCCCCTTAGGAAGAAACTTAGAACACAGAACAGCGTCAGAGTTCAGTTTCTCCTTATCTGAGCTCTGTGTCAGCAGATCCATCAAGAAGGAGGCCCAGGTGGTTTCTGAAAAACAGCCCAGGGACATATGCTAAGATGTTATCTTCAGTTTCCACTTTCTCGGCTGTTGCCTTAGGCTACCATTACCTTCTTGCTTATCAAGTTGCTGATTTACTTCTCAAGGCTAGCTCGGTACCTTGAATTTCCCTTGAAGGAACCCAAGATTTTTCTTTATTTCCATGCTTGGGGTGGGGGGCACAGGTCCCTAAGGCGCAGGGAGGAGGTCCTTGCTCCATCTCGCAGTGTGATAGGTGATGAAGGTGTTGGACTCTGATGGGATGACGGGGTTCTGGCAGTAAGGCAGATACTTGACCAATGCCTGGCTCTCTGCCTCCTCACCTATTTCATGACAGTTTATTTTCAGGGCAAGTACGAAACACAATTCCCCAACAATCTTACCTTTGGATGTAATTTTCGGATCTTCTTCTGGGAGTGGGAGAGAGGAGAAAGAGAAAAGAAAAAGAACAAAGAGTGGGGAGGGGCGGAGATGTCAATGACAGCTTCAAAGAGAATCTTTCTTCTGGACCACAAGAAAAGAATCACATCCATCTTGGGTAAATTCCTGTGAAGTTCCCTCCAGGAAAGCTTCAAACTGCAGTATTGCCTAATCAGCATCTCTGAAAATACACAGTGGATGGACCTCCAGGCATATATTAGAGTGTCCAGGCTTCATGGCTGTGACACCAGCATGTTTGAGAGCAGACAGCACACTCCAAAGCATTGATTCAGCAGCCACAGCAAATACGCATTCTGCTTAAAAAGAAAAACACCTGTTTGTGTACAGCAATCGTGCTGTGTCAAGAAGGAGAAGATGAACAGGAGCAGAGGTGGGCAGAGCTTGTTGCCTGAGTGGTCCCCAGTGCACAACTCCAGATGCGGTCAGGAGCTCTTTACTGCCTGAAAGTTTTAGAGCATTTCGGGAAGGCTTTGCAACTCAATTAGCATTTAATAGTCCTGATGTTCAATCTCAGGGATCAGTGAAGTTACTAAAGCCATTGACAGGGGTGTAGAGTAGCCAATTGTGTTTGCAATGCCAATGTATTTCACCTGGCACTACTTTCTCCCTCCCGGCAGTCCGCCCAACCTGAGGTCCTGATATTTAGTAACATGTCACAAGGGCAGGTGGTCACCCTTCAGTCTTGGAAGCAGGGCCCTTGAACCAGCCATGGAGTCAACTTAAGCTTTACTCTGTACCTGGGAAAGCAAGCCAGTGTCAGAGATGCAGGAGCAGGTTGGGAACCTGGGCACCACAAATGGGTGAATCCCAAAACAAGTGAGCACTTGCTCCCATGAGGTCAGGGGGTTCTAACTGACCTAGTTGTCCAACTAGCTAAATAAGCAAACTCCCCAAAAGCGCTGAAAGTAGTTACCTGTATATGAAGGGATTATGGATGAAATGTGTTTCCTTTTTTTTTACCTTTTCAGTATTTTCTAAATTTCTTACATTGAGAATAAGTAATTTTATAAACAGAACAAATTGCACATCATTTATATGCTAAAAGCTGTATAATCCTTTTCCAGCTGAACACCTCCCGAGCAGATGGCATCAGAGAGAAGCTGGATGTTTTTCCTCAAATGAATTAAGAAAGCAGAAGCTTCTGCCAGGGGTAACAATGCCACTTGTGGGCACGACTGATTTTTAAAGCATTCCACATTTGTTAGCTCCCGGAGCCTTCGAAGCATCCCTGGAAGGCAAGAAGTTGGTAGGTATCATCCCCATTTCAGAGAGGAGAGACAGGGTCAGAGAGGCACCTCATTCTGTCATCAAAAGGGTCACTATTGAAATCTAGAGCACTCACTTGGAGCTCAAGCTTCCTGGACCAGAGCTGCCTGGCACTAGGACACTTCTCATCTGTAACATACACCCATGCCCACAAACCCTCGTCTGCATAAGCCCACACCTTACATGCTCCCAATCATCTGAGTCTGGGCCTTTCGCAGGAGTCAAATGGGATTGTGCAATTCCAGTTGTGATGCTGGAGGCTCCTCTCAGCCTCATCTTGTTTCCAGAACTGGGGCTTTCTGATCTTTGGGTGATCAAGGGCAAAGACCCTGGGTGAGCCCTCCGGCCAGGAGCTGCTCATTGCATCTGTTACATAACATTTTTATAAGACTGTGTGTCTTATAGAATCAGGAGCTCAGGCTCATGTCTAGGTAAATAAGAGAATGCCTCCCCACCATAGCCCTCTTCTGTAGGCTGTTCCTTTTTCTAATCACTTTGGCAGGTAAAAGTGTTTTTTCCTCTAAATGAGTCAGATGGGCTGGGAATGTGTAACTTGGAAAAGAAGATGCCCTCATACCCGTACATAAAAAAAGACAGACTGCCAGTTACCTCAGCCTTACCACCTGTGCTGGGCACCCATTCAGAACTCCAGAATGATCTCATTAGCAGGGAATTCTTAGATGATAGGTATGAATTAGTTAACTAATAAAACTCTAGGCTGTGCCAGTCAAAGACTAATTAATAGTGTCTCAAAAGACATGTATTTTGCTCATTTTAAAAGTTTTGTGCAGGTGGGGTCCTTTTCAACTCTGACCCAAGTTAGAAGTTATTTTTCTCACCTAAATGCTCAGAATATAAATCTCAGCCTCAAGAGAATGTGGGCAACAGATCATACACAAACAGAAAGGCCCAAGAAAGAGAAAAAAGGAGAGATCTGGAAACCCAAATCAAGAAGCAAACAACAGACATTTTGCAGAGAGCATTAAGGGCAAACCAGTATTTCAATGTCATCGAAGGTAACACTACTTAAAACCAAGCTATGAGCTACTCTAACCACAGGGATTGGAGATCTCTGTAATTAGTAAATACATAGCTTGCATCACCCCAACATAGTATCACATGAGATAAGTAGGGGAATGAGATACGAAAGACCAACAAAGCCTGGATTTTGAATGAGGGGAACTCTGAACTAGGCAACAGTGGAGATTACTGCACAGGACACAAGGCTTAAAGTTCAGCCATTCTTGGAAAAAAAAAAACAAACAAACAAAAAAAAACGGAAGGTTAACACTAGAACTTTGGTAAAAATAACTTAGTTTGTTTTTTTTCAATTAATCTTTTTGCTATCTTGGTAAAAAGTGGGGGAGGAGACCGGGTGCAGTGCCTCATGCCTGTAATCCCAGCACTTTGGGAGGCCAAGATAGGAGGATCACCTGAGGTCAGGAGATCGAGACCAGCCTGGCCAACATGGCCAAACCCCGTCTCTACTAAAAATACAAAAAAAATACCCGGGTGTGGTGGGGGTTGCCTGTAATCCCAGCTATTCTGGAGGCTGAGTTAAGAGAATCACTTGAACCCTGGAGCCAGAGATTGCAGTGAGTTGAGATCACACCATTGCACTCCAGCCTGGGTGACAGAGGAAGACTCAGTCTCAAAAAAAAAAAAAAAAAAAAAAAAAAAGTGAGGAGGAATGACTTTAGTAATTGTTATGATCAATATCTGGACTAGGTGTGCCTCGATGGCAACTGTGGATAATGATATCACAAACCACCCACTGAGAATTATAATGCGCTGGTCACTGTGCGGGGTACTTTAAAAATATTGAAGTGGGTCTTCTCAGCATCATGTGATGTAGGCATGATGAGTTCCATTTTACAGAACAGTCAACTGGGGCTCAGGGAGAAGATGTGATTCACTATTGTAAACACAAAAAGGAAAAAAATGCCCCTGTAATAATATCCCTGTTGTTATTTTAATAATATTTTCTGTACTTGTACTATCAAATGTTAACAAAATCGAAATACTTCATCCAGCATTTTGTGCCCTGCTTTTTCACTGTTTCCTTCCATCATTAAATATTCTTCGAGAAAACCATGCTTAATGAATAAACTATTCTCCATTCTTTAGTTGTATCATCAGTTATTTAACCAGTCCCCTATGTGGGACATTTGGGTAGCTTCTAATTTTTTTTCCATTACACTAATGACCGAGATGAATATTCTCGAACCTAAATCTTGTACATAAATTTGATTATTGCCTAGGATAAAGTCCTAAAATTAAAATTGCTGGCTCAAAGTGCATCAGCACTTCAAGGCTGCTCATACACAAATTGCCAAATTACCCTCCAGAAAGCTTGCACCAATGTACATTCCCATCAGCAGCAGTGTGTGAGGGGTGAGACACCCATCTATCCACATCTTCTGCAGTACGGTTCTCTTTAAATTTCTGCCAATGAGATGAGCAAAACTTTACACATTTATAATTTGCATTTCCTTGATGGCTGGGGTGGTCACCCACCTTTCCTTGTTTGTTGGGCATAAGCTCCGGCTCTATTGTGAATTTCCTGTCGTGCTTTTCCTGTTTGTCCATCACTATGTGTGGGGATGCTGGAATTTAGGACCCCAAGGAGGCTCTGCCTGACCTTTTCAGCACTTAATGTTGTTCCGCTTGTGGTGAGGATGAGGCAGAGTCCTTTCTCCATGAAAGAAAAACTGATGCTTCCTTGATACTTAGCAAATGTCATCCCATTAGCAACTGACTTGAAGCTGGAGGCAGTGGCTACTCCATCTAATCACAATGGGTTTCTGGGCACAGTCAGGTCCCTAGGTTTAGAAACATACCAGAACCAGGGCTGGAACTTTAGGACTAAAGGACTCTGCAAAATGTGTGATGTCTCAGAGACGTGACCTTCCTCCTGCCTCCACCTGGGGACTGGATCAGGCTGAGTTGCATGGAGCACAGCTGCACTCCTCTCCTCCCAGGATGGGCCTGAAAGCCCAGCACAGAAGCAGAGTCCCTATAGCTGGTGAAGATGCCCTCTGGGTGACCCTGAGGCACAGTAGGAGGAGAGGAGGGTGGCAGCCCTCTCACTTCTGGAGAGGGAGCAGTTCTCCAGAAAGGCTGCAGCAGCCCCCTGGAGGAATGAACACAAACCACACAGCCGCCTGCCATGAACGTGATCTCAGTGGTTGGAATTCATCCCTCTTTCTGCAATTCCTCCGCCTTTGCCTTGCCCATGCCTTTCTCCATTGGGAAGCAGTTTGGTCTAGCTTGAAAGTCAGTGGGCGAAGTTTGGAGCATCCAGGACCTACTATGGGTTAAACCCCTTTTAGTTGTTATGAGTGAATGAATGAACGAAAAATGACACAACTCCTTTCTAGTATTTTTCTTTCTTTTCTTTTTTTTTTGAGACAGAGTCTCACTCTGTCACCCAGGCTAGAGTGCAATGGCACGATCTCTGCTCACTGCAACCTTGGCCTCCCAGGTACAAGTGATTCTCCTGCCTCAGCCTCCTGAGTAGCTGGGATTACAGGTGTGTGCCACCATGCCCAGCTAATTTTTGTATTTTTAGTAGAAAGGGGTTTCATCATGTTGGTCAGGCTGGTCTCGAACTCCTGAGCTCGTGATCCGCCCGCCTCGGCCTCCCAAAATGCTGGGATTACAGGCATGAGCCACTGCATCCAGTCCCTTTCTAGTATTTTTCATCGTGTTTTGAAACAATGTATGCAGCTGCTTCCTTCCTACAACGACAGACTCTTTTTTGCGGGGGGGGAGGGGGACAGAGTCTTGCTCTGTGGTCCAGGCTGGAGTACAGTGGCCCGATCTCGGCTCACTGCAACTTCCACCTCCCAGGTTCAAGTGATTCTCCTGCCTCAGTCTCCTGAGTAGCTGGGACTACAGGCACATGTCACCACACAACCACATACTCTTTGAAGACATTTTGCCACCCCTGTATGCCTGGCACACAGTAGGGTAAATGCTTCCTGAAGGCATGAATGAGCCAAACCACATTTCCACCACTGAAAACCCTACTTGAGCTCGTCTTTGTACCAGCTCTTCCCTTAGGAGGCATGTAGGATGCAGCAGGACTCTCAGCTGTTGCCCATGGCCACTCGTGCTGGACAGAGCATTCCCTATTACATTGCTCTGCATGGGCGGGGGCAGCCAGATTAACTCGGTGTGACAGCCGCCCCCACAGGACTCGCAGAATAACCACTTGTCTGTCTCCCCCAGCTTGATGCTGCTGGGAACAACACTTTCCGGAGAAGGAGAAAGATCCAGCGAGGGTATACCTGTGTACACCTTTGTTTACATTAGACAGATAATGACAAGCTCTGTTGGAACAAAAGACATCTTAAATTCACACGACTCTTGGTGCCAGACCCTGACAGCAGCTGAAAGGGGGTGCTTGCGACAGGCACCTGCCTCAAACCAAACCCTAGTTTGAATCAGAAATACATTCTGTAGCAAGAAGTAGGTTGTCATCACACATAAATTGCGTGTTTTGTCAGGGGCACGAGCACTCTCTGAAGAAGCCCCATGACACCCACGAGCAGAGCAGAGGGCAGGTGGCTGGTGGTCTCTGGGGCAGGACCCCCTGGGCTCATACCCCTGGCAGCAAATTGACCTCCAATCAGAGAAACATGGAGCTCGGCCTCCTGGTGTGCCCCCGCATTTCTATATACCCAGAGAGCTCTAGCCTTACTGAATAATTGAACTTCCCATCAGAAAGAAGCTCAGCTCTCTCCTCACACAAACATTAGGGCTTCTGAATATTTCAGGATCCCTGGGTTGGGTAGGGTCACTCGCTTGCCCCTTTGGATAACATAAAGCCAACGTCAGTGGCTTTGGGCACAGCCTTGGACAGAATTGCAAAGACAGAAAGTCTCTGCGTGTGTCCTTCTTCCCTCTGTGCCGTTTTCAGCTGTATTCAATAACCTGTCTGCTTTGTGAGCAATGATTGAGCCCCTGCTGTGAGTGAAGTTCTATGGTCTCCACCAAGAAGAACAGGCTCAGGGAGGAGCGTGTGAAAAGACGGATGCCTGGATTCTCGCCAGGGCCTGCCTGCTGTCAGTAGTGGACTGCTCCCTGCTGTCTTGATGGGCCTCCATGAATGCAATGACTCAGGTGCCCCATCCTCATCTCCCTGAGTCCTTTGTTTTTCGGGCTTTAAAAAATTTCTTTTCTTTTGTCTTTTTTTGGTACAGATGGTGGTCTCACTATATTGCCCAGGTGGGTCTTGAACTCCTGGCCTCCAGCAATTCTTCCATCTCAGCCTTTCAAAGCACTAGGATCACAGGCATAAGCCACTGCACCCAGCCTGGATCTTTTGCTATTGGCTTCCACACAGCCCCATTAGCCTTGGGGAGGCCTTGTAGGACCACTTGTTCTTCAGGCTGTTACTGGGGCCTGAGAAAGCTCAGCTCAGTGCAAAGCAAGCTCTGTAAGTATCTCACTTCACCATGTTTGACAATTTTACCTTCTCCCTAACTCCATCCATCTCCCCCGCCACACATACATTTGTTTTCCCCAGAAAGAGCCTCCAAGACAATGTTGAAAGGGGTTTCCTTTACTGCCCTGCTGTAATAAAACTCTAAAAGTGGTACCCGCCCTGCAGCCAACTTCAGCAGAGCCTCCCAAAGTTCTGGAATTATAAGGATGAGCCACCATGCCTGGCTTTCCAAGGCCTCTTGAATATAGAAAACTCTCTAAGAGTCAAAGTGATTGTGTTGGTTTGTTTACATGCTGCTGATAAAGAACATACCCGAGATGGAGCAATGTACAAACAAAAGAAATTTATTGGACTTACAGTTCCATATGACTGGGGAGGACTCACAATCATGGCGGAAGGTGAAAGGCTGGTCTCACACGGCAGTGGCAATAGAGAGAATGAGAGCCAAGTGAAATGGGTTTCCCCTTATCAAGCCATCGGATCTCATGAGACTTATTCACTATCGCGAGACCTACCGCTGTAATTGAATCACCTTCCACCAGGTTTCTCCCACTACATGTGGAAGTTTTAGGAGTTACAATTCAAGATGAGATTTGGGCGGGGACACAGCCAGACCATATCAGTGATTTAGTTCTAGTGATAAAATTATACGTAGCCCTATTTAGGGCTAGAGAACTTACAAACCATTCCCTTACATCTCCCTACACGGACAGCTGACTCTAGCTAAAACCCTCCCATCTGAAACACTCTAGCTGACCAGTTTGGTTCTCTTAAGGGTGCTTTCAATATTGTGACTCTTGCTGTCTCCCCTGGCTAAAGACATAGCCTTAATAATAAGGCTACACCCTGCCCATCAGGGTATTGCACCCATTGATCTACATCTTCCTGCCTTCTTCCTCCCCCACTTTGGAAGCTTTAGCAAAACACATTTCAAATCCCACTTTAAAATGCAATCACCAGCCTGTAAATAATTAATCTTGTGTCAATAGGAGGGCATGCAGTCTGCACACACACCTATGGTGGTCAATCTGCCCAGTGAAGGGGAGAGCAAGCTTTTCCTATGGGGTTTCCTCGGAGCTTCAGAGAATGAAGTCTGGGGAATGTTGGGAAACTTAGGGAATGTATGTGTTTGGAAGTGACAAGGGGGAGACTTCTCCTGTAGGGGAAGAGGTAGGGAGCCCCTCAGTGCTATTCCTAGGTAGCAACCTGTAGTAACAATTAGCGTTACACCCCATCACCATCATGAACATCAGTATAACAAATTTAATTCCAAACTCCTTTCCCAACTTTAAATTTCTTTTTAATATTTAACTTTGTATACTATTTTTACAGAACAGTGTTGAGTGATAGATTTGACATTGGACCCCTGACATCATAAACAGCAGAAGTTACTATCTAACACAGCCAGGATGCTGCATAGCTTCCTGGGACCTCTAACACCAAAGACCACCATGCGCTGATGAGACACCTGCAGCGCTGCAGGCTGTTAAGGGCACATATACCCCTTCTCTCTGCATCTTTCATACCCAGCCCATGGTGCTAATCTGACTGAGCAAGAAGCATCCAGAGGCTCTTCTGCTGGGTGTGTGGAACACACTCCCAAGAGATCCAGCTCAAAATAGGATTCTATGGTCAATGAAATGGCATGGGAAATGATGCATAGCGTATCCCCTTTCCAAGGACCCACATTGTTTTTTTGCTGTGTTGGTGAAACCTCTTAGACAACCTTCAAGAAAGTCATCTGTTTTTTTTCCCCAAACTTTCTAACCTTTCCCCATGATGAAATTGTGTTTGTTTGTTTGTTTGTTTGTTTGGTGAGATGGAGTTTTACTCTTATTGTCCAGGCTGGAGTGCAGTGGTGCGACCTCAGCTCACTGCAACCTCTGCCTCCCAGGTGCAAGTGATTCTCCTGCCTCAGCCTCCTCAGTAGCTGGGATCACAGGTGTCCGCCTCCATGCCCAGCTAATTTTTTTTGTATTTTTACAAAATTTTAGAGAAGGGGTTTTTCCGTGTTGGCCAGGCTGGTCTCGAACTCCCAACCTCAGGTGATGTACCCATCTCAGCTTCCCAAAGTGCTGAGATTACAGGCGTGAGCCACCGCGACCGGCCCATAATGAAATTTTTATTAGTATTCTGCAGATTTGTACTCCACAAAACACACTTGGAAAAGGCTTTTCAATTAGCACACTGGTTAAGCGGGAAAGAAAAAAAAGGCTTTTCCAGAATGGTATAGGATGGTGTCTGCAACCATAGTTCTTCTGCAAACGTAGCAGTGAACTTTGCATGACTGTTTCTACCAGGTTTAATTACAGCCAAGGGCATGATTCTTAAAATGCAATCCAAGGAAGGTAATTCTGTAAGAAAAGAAATGAATATCTTTCAAGAAATTTGCCTTCTGCTGGTCTGCTAAGATCATAGGTCTCAGAGTGCCTACAGGGGTGGATGGTTGTGGGACCTTGCACAGTCACCCCTAAATGGCACTTCTCCCACCACATCATGTGGGTACTAAATGGGCAACAATTCTAGGTGAGACTCTCTGAAGAAAAACAAGAAAACCATTATCTTACATTGATAATTGAGGATGGGATCCAGATGCCTTGGAAACCAGAAAAGCAAATGGCGCAGATGCCAGATGAGAAGTATGATTCATCTTCCTATCTGAATGGTGGTCTCACCCTCCTCAAGGATGGGAGGCATGAAATGATTCAGCTGTGGCCACACCAGGCTTTGACAAGAGGTGGAAGCCATGTTCAGCCCTCCTGACTCTCCTCATTGTGACCCCATTCAGTTATTACTCACCCTACCAGCTACCCAAAGATCTCAGCTTTGCTGGAATATGTCGAACTGTTATGAGCTGGCTGCTTTTTAACATATTCAGAATTATTTTATTATCTGTTTTTCTTTTCTTTGTAACATATATTTAGTGCAGATTTTTTTACATGAATATACTGCATCCTGGTGAAGTCTGGGTTTTCAGTGTACCCATCACCCAAAAATTACTCAATAGGTAATTTTCAGTCTTCACTCTATTGTTTTGTTTTTATTAAGTTGATGGAAGTCTGAAACCATGAGTAACCAGGAGCTAGAGTGGAAAGAGAAGAAAAACAGAAAAAAAATGTGGGGGGGAGGTATGTCCTCCTGTACTCTTGCTATTTTTACTTAAAACTATTTTTTTCCAGTAGTCCAACCATAAATATTGGGATGATTATGATGATGCTGGTGGTGGCTGGGTTTAACTGAGCTCCTGCTCTGTGCTATTACATGCCTGTCTTTAGCATGCTTTCTAGATTCCCCTGCTGGTTCCTTCTCATTTTTCTGACTTCTAGACACTGGAGTATTCCACAGACCTTTTCTCTTCCCTATCCTCGTGCACTCCCTATGATCTCATGCAGTCCCAAGATCTAAAAAAACTATCTACAAATTGGTGATTCCCAACATTATATCCCAGCCCCAGCCTCTCCCCCTAGGCTGAGACTCTCACATCCACCTGCCTACTCAACACCTCCACTTGGATGTCTAATAGGCACCTGCAACTTAACATGCCTCAAGCCAAACATTTGATCTCAGCCCCTGCTACAACAGAAACAGTCTCCTTCCAGCAGATTCTTCAATTTAGTCCATGACAACTGCATTCTACCAACTGCTCAGAACAAAGCCTTGAAGGCATTCTTTGTGTCTTACAATGCACACACCCCACATCCATCCATCAGGAAGTCTTATAGCTTCTAAATGCCAAGTATCTTCAGATCCTGACTATTTCTTAACACCATTACTGCTTCCATGATCCAAGCTATCATCATCTTTCACCTGAAGACACAGCTGGCTCCCAACTGCTCTCCATCCTTGTCCAACAGCAGTCTTAAAATCTCCTTTCCACCCAGCAGCCAGAGTGATGCTTCTAAAATGTATGTCAAGCCATGTTATTTCTCTGCTTAAAGCCTCCAATGACTGTCCATTTCCCTTAAAGTAATTATGCAAGACCTGCATGACCTGACCTCCCTACACACACACACACACACACACACGCACCACGCACACACGCACACACACACACACGTCTCTCTATTTTCTGCTTCTCCATGAAGAAAGTAAATTCTCCTTATTCCCACTACTCTGGACATACAGTGTCAGAATTTATTCTGGTTGCTATAACAGAATACCATGGACTGGGTGGCATACAAACAAAATGAAATTTATTTCTGGAGGCTAAGAAGTCCAAAATCAAGATTTCTGTAGGTTCAGTGTCTGGTGAGGGTCTGTCTTTGGGTTCATAGATGGCTGGCTTTTCACTGTAACTGTGCAGGGCAGAAAGGTCAAGGGATCTCTCTGGGGTCTCCTTTATAAGGGCACTGATCCCATTCCCAGTCACCCTCAAAGGCCCCGCCTCTTCATGTCATCACCTGGAGAATTGGGACTTCCATGCATGCATCCGAGAGGACATAAACCTCCTGTCCTCGAACTGGCAGTCTCCATGCTCTTTGAACTCACCAGGCACTCTTCCACTTTGCGCCTTTGACCTTACTCTTGCCTATGCCTGGACATCTACATGGAACCTCACTTTCTTCAAGTTTCTGTTCAAATATCACCCATCAAAGACAACTTCCTTGCCCATTCTTAAAAATATAAAAAATACACCCCTTCCCATGAGCACACACACACACACATCACTGTCACTCTCAGTCCACTTATCCTGCTTTATTTTTCTTCATAGTAGGATTACCACCTGATACATCATACATTTATTTTATTGAGTTTTTTACCCTCTCACATTAGAATATAAACATGCTATGGGCGGGCATGGTGGCTCATCCTTGTAATCCCAATACTTTGGGAGGCCAAGGTAGGAGAATCACTTGAGCCCAAGAGATTGAGACCAGCCTGGGCAACATAGGGAGACTCTACAAATAATAATAATAATTAGCCAGGCATGGTGGCACACCTGTAGTCCCAGCTACTTGGGAGGCTGAGTTGGGAGGACTGATTGAGCCTGGGAACTGGAGGCTGCAGTGAGCTATGGTAGCACCTTGCTCTCCAGCCTAGACAACAGAGCAAGACCCTGTCTCAAAAACAAAAACAAAAACAAAATCCTAAGAGGAAAGGCTTTATGTTTTGTTCACTGCTTTACTTTTAGCACCTAGAATACACTTTAGTGTGGATTTACATATATTCATATTGTTCATTAAATAAATGAGTGCAAGAGCCATGCTCCAGTTTTGCAGATGAAGACATGGAAATTCTAGAAGTGAATCACCTGCCAAATACCAGGAAGTGGTGGAGCCAGGATTTGAACCTAAGTTTCTCAAGCCCCACAGGCACAGCCATTTCCACTGTATCCTTATCCAGTCCCTGTTGGCCCGCATGCACCATTACCACAGTGAAAAGACACGCCCTTTGCCATCTCCCTTCTCCTGCCTTTGGGAACAAGCAGCTATCAGGGGTGCGGTGGGAAATGGAGAAGCAGGTGCCGTAGGCAGAGGAGAGGGCCCAGCTGTTTGAGGTTGTGTGTATGCCATGCACCCTGCCTCCTCAGTCTCCCGTCATCAGACTTCTGGAATATCTGCAGCTGTCATGGATTCCAGAGTTTCGCACCCCCACCCCCCCCCCCCCCCACCCTCCGCCGCCGCCCACCGCAAGAGGAAAAGCAGGCACTCAGAGGAGTCTGGGGCTTCCCTCAACCCTTCTGCGGCACCCCCGTGGGCCTGCTTACCATGCATGCTGTTCAGGCTCCTGTATTAATTATGAGATTGGAAAAGAGCAGGAAATCCATCTCCCTAATGCACCTCAGCTGGACTCCTTACAACCTTTTCCACCTCAGCGATGCCATCCCTGCTCTGCCAGCACGGCGGTCCCATGAGATATCCCATGCCTTCCGTGACAGCAGAATGCCCTGGGCATGGCCTCTGCCCAGAGGTGCAGGCCAACGCAGGAATGTCCCTGATCGTGCTCTATACCAGGCCCATCCCAGCAGCCCCCACTCAGGTGCCCCCGAGGCTAGGGCTGGGAAGAAGTAGGGAGTTTCTCAAGAGAGCAGCAGCCGACCTGCTCTGCACTCTCGTGATCAGCCCTGAAGAAGCCAAGCTGCTTCCCTTGTTCTCTCCCTCCCAGGCGCTTCCCTGAGGCCATGGGAGAAATTTCATCAGAAGAATATCAGTCTATTGGTATAGGTGCTGGCAGCCTTTCTGAAACAGAATACCAAGCCACAAGCTCCTGTGTCTCCTGGCACCTGACTGCTGCCTTGGGGACTCTCCTGTCCTTGCCTCTGTTGACCGAGCTGTGGGCTGAGCTTTAAGGTTTCAGGGCCTTCACTTGATGGACGAGGGTGTACGTCCAGGAGACAAGAAGAAGGGAAGGGAAAGGCAGCCAGGCCTCCGGCAGCGCAGCCATGGTTGCTATTTAGGAAATTTCATTCCTCCGCCTTCCTGTATGACTCCACGCCCCGAGGAGACTTGGCCCAGGGTCTGGCTGTCTTCCGTGTCATATGCAGATCTGAGCGCCTGAGGGTGGCTGACAGCCTGGGCCCTGGCACCCCCGCTGCTGCCGCTGCTGCAGATTCCATGACAGCATCTCTTCTGCTGTCTCCTCTCCCCCTCCATCAGCCCCTGTCGGTGCTGCCCCACCTGCAAGCCCACGAGTCCTAAACGATTGTCCAGGTTAGTAAATGGTGTTATGTGTAGGGGGAGATTTGAAGGGTAAGCGAGGAGTGTAACACAAAATAGGAAAAGCTGGCTTTGGTAAAGATGAGCAGGTTCTTTACTGCCGGACTTCTCAGAGCCTTTAAACACATATGTAGATTTTGAATTCCCCAGAGGAAAATGGAGTAGTAACATTCTTACTTATCTTACAAGAGAGTGCATTTTTCAAGGCACTTGTCATTGACGAGGGCTTCGGAGGCCTGTTTCATGAAACATCACTGAAGGCACGTGGAAGACACCAACACAAAAATTGGCAGGAGGCATGGGGGTGGGATTGGGAAATGCAAGTGACACCACCCTTCCGGTGGGACAGAGAATCCCGCATTCAAAGTAGCAAAATATCTGGCTCTTACAGCCCCCTTCCAGCGCGGGTCTGCTCTGGAAGGAGTTGCATGTGTGTGTACCTGTGTGTGCGTGTGTGTGTGTGCACGTGTGTGTGCACTGAAAGAACGAGGAAGAGGAAGGATGCAGACTGCTCATGAGAGTGTGTGACATGGGCACCAGAAAGGACAGGGAACAGCAGAAGAGGGGGAGAGGAGCTGGTGAAACAGCAGAGGAGGCAGTGACCTCCTGAGAGGTGCCTGGAAAAGCCCCCCCACTCTCCCTTCGCATCCTAGTCCTTTAGGAGGGTGGGGAGGGGGAGATCAGAAGAGAGCTGTAGAAAATGATTGAAGGTTTCTCCTAAAGTTAAGGGTTTCTTTTTTTTTCTTCATTCTGTAAAGCAGGTGTGAGGAACTGAAGGAAGCATTTCCACACTTTTCGGTTCCTCTCCACCTTCACTGACCATCTAGCGCGGGTGCAGTCCTGAGTCAGGCGCTGCAAGGAATGACAATATGGACCTCGTGGCTGCTTTCGAACAGCTGGCAACGTTGCTGGAATGATGAGACCACACAAGAGAGCACAATCAGAGAACAAGGAGAGACTTAATCAAGAGCAGAAAGGGAGGGTGCCATCCGCCCCGCCAGCAGAGGGAAGGCAGTGCGCATGGAGGCGGGAGCAAGGGCTTCTCGGAGGACGCCAAGGAAGACATCGGGAGGAGAGGGCATTCCCTGCAGGAGCGCATCACAGAGGCACCCTCCGGGCCTCCATCTGTCCAAAGCAAGGTCTCTGGGAGTGGGCCACACCCACTGGAGGCAGCAGGGCACCGTGAGAAGACAGGAACAAGCTGGGTAGATCCGCTGGGTCATCTTGGGCTTTAGCAGGAGGCTGAAGAGACAGTGATGGCTTAGGCCACATCCCCTACGGGCACCTTGGGCGTCACAGGCAGAGGGGCTACAGCCATGTATTGGCAGCACATGGCGATGGTCAGAGGTCAACCACGTGACCCTCATCTCTTTCCCATTTGCCAAACAGGAATGTTATGGGGTGAACTGTGCCTCCTCCCAAAGCTTATATGTTGAAGTCTTAACGCCCAGTTTTCTGAATGTCACTTTACCTGGAGATAGTCTCCAAGTTAAAATGATTTCATTAGGGTGAGCCCTAATCCAGTGACAGGGGTTGTTCCGATAAGAGGAGATTAGAACCCAGATACAGGCGGAGGAAAGAGTCGGTGAAGACACAGGGAGAAGACGGCCCTCTGCAAGCCAAAGAGAGAGGCCTCAAAAGAAATCAGCCCTGCAGACACGTTGATCCCTCACCTCCAGCCTCCAGAACTGTGGGGGAAATGTCTACTGTTTCAGCCCCCAAGGCTATAGTGCTTTGTTATGGAGAGGGATAGAAGGCCAGGCAGAGATGGTTGGAGTAAGGTGGTGTAGACAACACAAGAGAAGGCAGTGGGGGCTGACAGCCCACTTGGACCAAATAATTCAGGCTTCTCAGGACACAGTGTACTCATGTGTACAATGTGAGGAAAGAGTTCTTACTCCACGTGGCCTCCATAAGGATGAAATGAACAAAATGATCCCGAGAAGCTCTGGCTGCGCTCAAGGAGGGGTGCTCTCCCGCTGTCCCTGGTCCTGGAGGGAGGGTGGAGGCCGACACGGACAGACTGGAGTCTCGTCTCACACAAGGAGGCAACACAGCTTGCTGGCAGCATGTTTGCCTGGATGCCATATTTCTCACACTGTGGTTTAGCACAAATTAAATCATTCCTGACTCAGGGAAGATGTGGTCCTGGAGCCGAGAGTAGAGTGTGAAACAGCCTCGGCCATGAAGACCCCCAGGGAGCACAAGCTGGGGGTCAAGTGGTTATCAGGGCTCTGGGACTGCCAAGGACGAGAAAGCAAACAGAGACTCTGAGCAGATATCAATGCCTGGGACATGAGGACGAAAGGAGGAGATCAGAAGTTAAAAGGAGTTGCCAGGAAAAAAAAAAAAAAGAAACTGAAAAATATCACTTTCATGAAAAGTGACAGAGGAAAGAGTTTCTTTAAGGAGCAGGAGTTTTCAATCCTACAGAGACAACAGAGAGAATGAGAACGAGAGCAAGAAAGGCTGAGAGGCTGCAATCAGAAGTCATTCAGGGCTGGGCACAGTGGTTCATGCCTGTAATCCCAGCACTTTGGGAGGCTGAGGCAGGAGGATCACTTGAGCCCAGGAGTTCGAGACCAGCATGGGCAGTATAGGGAAACCCTGTCTATAAAAAAGTAATAATAATTTAAAAAGAAGAAGAAAAAGAAGGAAGGAACAGAGAGAGGGAGAGAGAAGGAAGGAAGGAAGGAAGGAAGGAAGGGAAGGAGGGAGGAAGAAAGAAGCCCTGTAACTGGGGGGCCACTGGGGAGGCAGCTTCTGGCAGGTAGGGAGACAAGAGAAACGCACTTGGGCTTGATGAGTCCATGACCACGCATTAGTAGAGGATGGGAGAACTGACCTCATTTGAAGGAGGATGGCTTAAGTTATTTCATGTGAGATGTGAGCCTTTGTATTGTGGGAAGGAGAAGAGCCTATTGGGAGGCTTGAGAGGGAGTGAACCCAAAAAGAAAAAAAGAAGGCCGCCAAAGTAAGGTCCTAAGGCAGAAAAGAAGAGATGGAATCTGACTTTTACAGGAAAGGAGCCCTTCATTCTCTGCACACAAGGAAAGGAAAATACACGTAGTGGGTGAGGGAGGAAATCCTGAGGGAGACATCAGGAAAGTGGAAGCAACCTCCACCTCGTGGATTCAGTTAGAAGGCTGGGTGATTTCCTGAGGGCTGGGGGGGGGGGATGAGGCAGTGGAGACCTTGAGGAGAGTGAAATGTGTTAACAAGGCTGCTGTGGGAAGGGCAAAGGGGACCTGAGGAATGAAGTTCAAGGCTGACTGAATACAAGTTCTCCCAGGAGCAAATGCTGAGATCCTGATTTGGGTGCAAATAGAATTTAGGAGGTGGTCTCCAGAAGTGTGGTGAAGAAGGAGAATTGAGTCAGGCAAGGGAGGAAAGCTACTCAAGGGGACGTTACCAGGTGGGTGCTACCCTAGGACGTGAAGTTCACTCCCTCTTGGAGACCCTTGTGAAACCGGGTAAAACACACATCAGAATTGTCTCACCAAGGGACCAAAAGGCCAGGGTACGCATTCACCCACTTTCTTCCCTCAGTGTTGACAGTGCCCCCCTGGTGGTGTTAGATTCCTTGCACTTCAGGCCTCCCCAGTGCTCTAATGGCCAGAGAAATCCCTCAGGCAGACACCTGGAGCTGGAGGACAGACGCTGTGGTAGTCAGAATTCTAAGGTGGCTCCAAGATACCCCCTCCCGGTGCACACACCATGTATAATCCATCTCCCTGAGTGTGGCCTGGACCATGACTGTGATTTTGTTATATGGCAGGAGAGATTTTGCAGATGTAATTAAGGTCCCTAATCAGTAGACTTTGAGTTCACCAAAAAGAAGACTACCCTGGGTGGTGCTGACCTCAGCAGATGAGCCGAGAAAGAGACAGGAAGCAGCAATAGACACTCTCCTGGAGGTGTGGTGTGGAGGGGGTCATGGGGCAAGGTCCTGAGGGGAGTCTCTGGGAGCTCAGAGTGACCCCAACCAACACCCAGCAGGAAAATGGGGACCTCAGTCTTAAAACAGGGAACTGGGTTCTGCCAATTACCAGAAAGTGTGGAAGAGGACCCCAGGCCTGAGATGAGATTGCAATCCCAGGTGACTCTGTGACATCAGCCTGAGACCCTGAGCAGGGGACCCAGCTAAGTCACCTAGACTCCTCACTGACCCACAGAGCTGTGAAGTGACACATGTGTGTTTTAACCTGCTAATGTGTGTCACTTGCTGTGCAGCAATGAAAAATGAATCCAGGCCGGGTGCGGTGGCTCATGCTGGTAATCCCAGCACTTTTGGGAGACAGAGGCGGGGGGATCACCTGAGGTCAGGAGTTGAGACCAGCCTGGCCAACATGGTGAAACCTTGTCTCTACTAAAAATACAAAAAAAATGGCCAGGCGTGGTGCTGGGTGCCTGTAATCCCAGCTTTTCGGAAGGCTGAGGCAGGAGAATCACTTGAACCCAGGAGGTGGAGGTTGCAGTGAGCCGAGATAGCACCATTGCACTTCAGCCCCGGGCGACAAGAGTGAAACTCTGTCAGAAAGAAAGATGGAAAGAAGGAAAGAAGGAAGGAAGGAAGGAAGGAAAAGAAAGAAAAGAAAGATGAATCCAGAAGCCACAAGTGTCCACCAGAGCTGCAGGTGACCTTCAAGATGGGCGGCGGGAAGGCGGATGAAACACGGCAGCTTCCTTTCTCATCCTGAGGAGACCCAGAGCTTCAAATCCAAATTCCAGCAGAGGAAGAGGCAGAGGCAGGGCGAGTGCCCTCTCTCCCGGCCCTGCAGGGATCAGCCGGTCTGTCTGCAGGATGCTAACACCATGTGCTGGGCCCCTGGGCTGTGTGGCCTGGAGGTTAGAGCCAGCAGGCAGTCAGAGCTGGAGGTCCTGCAGGCTTGCTGACGGCGATGCTCTGAGTTGGTTTGCCATGGTTTCCAGGCACCAGGCAGGTAATTTGCTTCTCCGTCTCTCCTCGTCTGTCCTCGAGTTCTCCCATTACATTTTGGTGCCTCCGGCATCATGATGAGGAGCAAGAGGTTGACTCTCCTCTTTGCAGACAGACATGCTGTGTTTTCCTCTGACAACACAGGTAGTCCCCTATACAATTTGGGTTGCTCTGCCCTCACCTTTCCTGCTCCTCAGCAAAGTAGAAAGTAAAGCCGACAGAGGCGATTTTTACAACCAGACCAAGAAAAGGTACTTAAAATTCAATACAACTCCACATTTAAATGCCTGGGATCCCCTGTATGGCTAGACTCTGAGCTTAATCAGTTTGAAGTGCGGCACTGAACGCATGACCATGGACTTTTCTCACCTAATTGAGACTGCTGTTCTTAATGCAAAAGTTCTGAGGAAGATGAACAGTCAGAAGGTTAGCCAGAGGCATTCCACTCTATTAGGCTGTGACTTAAGGTGGCCTTAACAAAGTTCAGATGTGTCTGGGTCTGTTTTACAGATTAATAAATTAAATTGCATTGGTTTGTCTAAGGATGAACACATATTTGGGGAAGGATCCATCATCACCAAATTCACAAGGGACTGCGTAGTAATCCTTCAATGAGAGATGTGTGCCCAGCAGGATGACCCATTCAGGCCATTGTCCGGGTTTAATTTTTGGTAGGCATGTTCTGCCCCAAAATAAAATTAAAAACCTTGCTCAGCAAATACCTTCTCCGTTTTTACGTATGCACAGGTGCCATGCCAGTTGCTGTGGTGAGGACATCGAGTTATAATGGGTCTCCCATGGAGAAGCTTCCCTGCACATAAATACAACACAGATGAGGACATGCTATAGGAAGATGCAGCTATAGGAAGATGCAGATGGCTTGCTAAGGGAGCGCCGAAGAGGGAAGGATCATTCCAGCAGGGAGTGTGGAGAGTGACGAGAGAATCAGAACCTCCCTTGGTTCTTGGCAGCATTCAAGCTGAGCCTGGAAGGAAGTGTGAAGGTTTGTATGGAAGATGGTACAGGGCGGCCCTTCCAAGGAGAACACAGGTCAGCAAAGACAGGGAGGATGGAAAATGAGTAAGTCGCGTGATTTAGCAGAGGGGGAGAGGTGCTATAACGATGAGGAAGAACCAGATTCGGTTTCACAGTCACCGAACAAATGGAGCAGAGAAGTGTTTTTATTTTTTTCTTTCTTTTGAGATGGAGTCTCGCTCTGTCACTGAGGCTGGAGTGCAGTGGTGCAATCTCAGCTCACTGCAACCTCCACCTCCCAAGTTCAAGCAGTTCTCCTGCCTCAGCCTCCAGAGCAACTAGGATTACAGGTGAGCGCCACCACATCTGGCTGATTTTTGTATTTTTAGTAGAGACCAGGTTTCACCATGTTGGCCAGGCTGGTTTCAAATGGCTGACCTCAAGTGATCCTCCCACCTTGGCCTCCCAAAGTGTTGGGATTACCGGTGTGAGCCATCTCACCCAGACAGAGCAGAGAACTTTTTAGGGAGGTGTCGACTGAGCAATGAAGGCTTGATGAAGTTGCTTTTTCCAGGGTGTGGAGCCTTCTGTCTACATAATCTGTTCTAGCCACTTGAAATTGCATCTTCCATGAGTAAACCAGTAAGTATTTGAGACAGGTCTTAATCAATTTAGAAGTCTCTTCGCCAAGATTGAAGACCAGGACCTGAGACACAGCCTCCGAGGGTCCTGAGAATATGTGCCCGAGGTGGTTGGGCTGCAGCTTGGTTTTATACATTTCAGGGAGACATAAGTTACAGGAAAATATATAAAGTAATACATGTAATGTCTACATTGGTGTGGCCAGGAAAGGTGGGACATCTTGAAGCAGAAGGACTTGTAGGTCACAGGTGGATTCAAAGATTTCCTGACTGACAATTGGTTGAAAGAGTGAAACTCTGCCTGAAAAGTTGAAGTCAGCTTAAGGTGAGGGAGGTTGTGGAGGCCAAGGTTCTCGTCAGGTAGATGAAGCCTCCAGGTGGCAGGCTTCAGAGAGAAGAGATGTGAATGTCTCTTATCGAACCCTAAAAAGGTGTCAGACTCTCCGGAAAGGACCTGGTAAGGGAAGGAGATTCTCTGCAGAATGTAAATTTCCCCCACAAGAGACAGCTTTGCAGGGCCATTTCAAACTATGTCAAAGAAACATACTTGGGGGTAAAATACTTTTATTTGCTTCAGGGCCTGCTATCTGTCATGTGACGCTATACCAGAGTCAGGTTAAAATTTGGTATCCTATTGCTACAGAGTCTGTTTCATCAGTCTTAAGGTCTCTGTTACAGCGTTAATGCATGTCAGTTTTGTCTCAACTCCAAAGGAAGGAGGCTACGGTGAGCATGTCTGACCCCTGCTTCCCATTACGGGCCTTAACTACTTTTTCAGGTTTCTTTGGGATCCCGTTGGCAAAGCGGCGGGGGGTGGGGGTGGGGGTCCATTCAGTCTGTTGGGGGCCTTAGAATTTTATTTTTGGTGTACACCTGTATTGTGGAGACACCCTGACATGCCTCAGCCTGCTCTGTTTGGGTCCTTTGTTCTTTTTTTTTTTTTTTTTTTGAGACAGAGTTTCTCATCACCCAGGCGGGAGTGCAAAGGTGCAATCTTGACTCGCTGCAACCTCCGTCTCCCAAGTTCAAATGAATTTCCTGCCTCAGCCTCCCAAGTAGCTGGGATTACAGGCACCCAGCACCACACCTGTCTAATTTTCATATTTTTAATAGAGATGAGGTTTTACTATATTGGCCAGGCTGGTCACAAACTCTTGATCTCAGGCCAACTGCCCACCTTGGCCTCCCAAAGTGCTGGGAGGGTCCCTTGTTTTTCATCAGTCATTCAAGTCTTCTGCCACTATGTGATGTGGTGATGGCATCTTAACGCCCATTAGATTGTAGGTTATCTCGCATGAATTACTCTGTGAATCAGAGGCCCCTGACAGCCTTCTGTAGAGCACCCTCGACTCTGCAGTAAGGACCGAGGAACCCTCTGGTCTTCTCAGCAATGCAAAGACACTCTAAGGGGTGGGTATTCTTCTCAGGTGGCTGGCCTCCTTCGCCTCTGGCAGGATTTAATTTGCTTCCATAGCAGAGGGTGCCATTTCCCTGCCTCCATCCTCAAGGTGAAGTCCACCTGGGCTTCCATACTCCCCACTGACTGTAGTGGTGCTGGAGCAAAGACAGGCCTTGGGTGAACTGCACGTGACAATCCGGCTTCTGGGGCCAGTCAAGGAAGGTCCAGTGAATCTGTCCCTCACAGAGCTAGAAATAAAAAATGGCAGAGAATATGTCCACATCACTGATGTCCAGAGTTCCAGAAAGGGCCTGCAATCAAACAGAGCCAGCTTCAAATCTCAACTCTACCACTTACCAGCCGTGTCACTTGGCATGCGACTTATCGCAAGCCTCTGTCTTCTTTTGCCTAAACCCTGTGCTTACCTTGCAGGGTTGTTATAGAGACTAGCAGATGAAGTCTGGTTGACAGCTAGTGCAGCACCTGGCCCGTTAATGAAGGTTGATGGATGTTAGCCATCACGGCGGTAGACCAGGGAGGCACGCTTGGGCAATATCAGAAACCTTGCAGCTGCTGAGAGGAGCCACAGTCTGCACCCCTAGCAGGCAAGGAGGCCTGGATCAGTTGCCAGCAATCTGAGCCCTTTGTTTCTGAGGTGACTGCATTGTTTCCTTCCTGTCCCTCCCTCATTCTTGCACTTGACTGTGCTTCATCATTAGGCGGTACCCACAGCAATCAGGGACCCCAGAGAAACTCTCCAGTGATCCATGTAGCTTTCCAGTTTATAACATCTGCACTGATGACCTGCTCTGGGGCCAAGGACCCAGGCTCTTGGTCACCTGAGGCACAGAGAAGCAAGATACTCGGTTCCACTGTGGTTGATGGTAAAATGCATGATGGCAGCTTGGGCTTGTAAACTTTCAGAGACAGTGGAACCAGGGATGTGCTAGTGACAGCACCAATCAGCTCGTGTGAGTCTGTTTCGGAATTATTCTAGCCGCTTGACATCCTGTTTGTAGCTTGAAATTGACCAGGGGGACAGTGTTGACACCACAGGAATCAGCAAACTTTACAAATCAAAGTCCTCCACTTCCATTCCTGTTAAACATTTATCGGCACACCCCTGGGCAGGCCCTTTCTCACTTGCCTCCCCCTGCTTCACTTGCTCTTCACTATTGCCCTCACGTCACATACCCCACCCCCAGACATCCCAGCAAAATCTTAAGCAGTGCAGAAATAAACTGCCAGAGATGGGCCGATGAGAAACAGCTGGAGCTGCAGCGAGAGTGCCCTTGAGAGCGGACGCTGAGACTGTAGAGCCTGGTCTCTTTCCTTCCCCTCTGCTCCTCAGGAAGGAGTTAGTCGGCAGATACTCAGGTACAAGAACTCTTTGCTGCCTGTCAGAGGTGAAAAATCTCCATGCCAGTTCTCTGAGGGGCAGACGGATGAAAGAGGAAAACCCCATAGGGTCACAGGGACTTCTTGATGTCACCCCAAAGCAGAGAACAGAAGTGACCATAGAGGGGGCTCATGAGGACAAGCTCATGAGGCACACAGAAAAGAAAAACGAGTCAGTGTCAGCGAGGAGGACCAGTGAGTTCAGCAGAGGCCAAGTCTACATTTCCCTTGCAGGAGGGGAAGCCACAGAAGCGGCCTGAAGGCTAAGAGGGGGTGCACTCCCCACCCCCACCACACGGACAGCTTCAACCTGCAACCTCAGGGCTTCCCAGAGCAGCAGCAACCCCGAGAGGAGCCCCACCCTCCACCCTGGACATGTACCTCCGCCTCCTTCCTCTGTCCCCAGAAAGGAGCTCTTCCCACTGCAACCGAAGGGGAAGCTGCTCCCCTGAACACGATCCTTATGTGTATCGGGTGCATTCACTCCTACAATATTCATGATCTGCATCAATTTTTCAGCCGTCTCATCCCTCGCTTCTCAGGCAAGTTTGCAGACCTTGCCCTCTGCGTTCTCCTTCTCCTTCGGGCAGCTGGAGTCCACGGTAAAGCATCGGGTACCTCCTATACCTAACCTAATGGGTTTTGCTGTTCCCTGCTCAAAAGCCAGGGTCTGCTACATTGCCTGCCAGCTCCTCTGTCACACTCTCTAAGCTGTTCAGAGTTTAATCGCACCTTTAATATCCAGCCTTACCGCTACAGCTTCTCCTTCACCTGAGCTTTCTTCTTGCTGTGTTCTGCAGACATAAGCCTTCTCCCTCCCACCCTGTTGAGCTCCTGCTGTTTCTGCCACCTGGATGACACTTTCCTTCCCTTAGTGCTTCAAGAAATGCCTCTTCGTCCAAACCCAGTCCAGATTTCCCCATCTTCCAGGCAGCCATGTGTCCCCTAATCTAATCCCCACATCTTCTCCCTTTGTCTCTATTCTACTTTGGCCAGTAACTCATGACTTAGGTCTTAGCTGTTTTTTCATTGTTCCCTCCAGCTGGCCAGCAAGCTCCTTAAAGACAGACTCTGCATCTGAACACCGTTCTCTGTGCTCCCCCACGGTGCTTAGCATAACACTGGTATGCACAAGGTGCTTAATAAATACCTTGGTTGGTTTGAATTATTAGGGACTTCTGTCTATAATATTGAATCTTTTTCTGACTGGGTCCTATCTCAGCTATAATAATATTTGCAGAGACATTCTTCTCTCTGAGTAATATATGAATACATTAATTGTATTCATAATGATAATTGCTCCAATTTATTGAATACTTATTCTGTGCTCAAAACAGCAAAGCATTTTACAAGCATTATCTAATTTACCTCTAAGGTCAGAACTATCATCATCCCCCATTTCATACATGAGGAAACTGAGAAACAAAAAGAATGTGACTTCTCGAAGCAAACATTCAAACGCGTTAGCTAGACCAAAGCGCAAGGTCTTCAACATTGCTCTATTCCTGCTGTCGCCAGGAGCTCTGCACACATTCTGTGGAAGAACAGTCTGAAGTGCAGTGAATAGCATTAGCCACCAACTGTCCATGCAAATCAGCCTGACAAAAATAGGCAAATTTCCAGCTAAATAGGTAAAATGAGCATAAGCATTTATACCTACTCTCTCGAAACAGCAGTAATATCATAAGAAAGTAATAAAAGAGGAATAAATCTGCAAAGACAATGAGAAGAGAAGACTTTCTAGCAGGAGAGGGACAGCAGCAAGATTCCAGAGGTCAGATGGCAGATGAAAGAGTGGGGCATTCCCCCACACAGGACAGGGAGGCTGGGCCACTCTCTGCTCCCTGCCGGACCCTGGGTGGCCCAGAATGAAAGCAATGAGTTCCGAGGTAAAGTAGGCCAAGAGAAGAAACTAAAAAGAGACCTGTCTGAAAGCTTTCATACAGAATAGTCAGGCTCCCAAATCCGCTCCCACCACCCTGTTCAGCCAAGGAATGGCCCTTCCTTGGCCCTGCAGGATGGACTTCAGAGAAGGGCTCCTGAGAACCACAGACAGGCATGGGCCAGCTACCAGGCTGAAGACAGGGGCTGAATGATCTCTGTCTACAGAACAAAGACACCTTCATCCTCCCTCACTCCTTACCATCCTGTTTCAGTCCCAGTCCCCAAATGCCAGTGGCCAGACAGGAGATGGGAAAATATTCCTCCAAGAAACAGAATTCTCTGTTAACAAACAGATAGTCCTGAGTGTATGTACAGGTACAGTTGAGCGTCTCTCAGGGGAAAAGCCAGCTTCCAGCCCCACCACCCTACTGTGAAGTCCCAAATAAGTGCCTGTTGCAATCAGAGAGCCTCACATCAACCCTTGAGTCCTTTATTTCAAAATGCAAACAGACAGCAAAGTAGCAATAGATTTTTTTAAGGAAAGAATCTAACATGAAGATCAAAACAAATTATTTTTAAAATCGGGAACCAAAGACGACATGAAGAACAGAAAAGAAGCTCCAAAGACTATGAATATCTTTAGAGAGATACAAAAAGAAATTGACACCCATGAAATGAGAACAGAGTGCCCCAGTAGCAAAATGGGAGCAATTACAGAATAAGAAAACTCTATTAAAAAATGAAATAAAAAATTATGAACACGAAAAATTGTTTAATAAATAGAAGAGTCAAGAAAGTCAAGGAATTATTCTAGGAAATACTTGAAAAATGGAAGAAGAGGAGGGAGAGGAGGAAGAGGAGGAACAAACAAATGAGCTACGGAAAGACAGAGAGGAAAATTCAATGAGCAATTCAAGGAGACCAAGAGTTAACTAATAGAAGTCCCATAACGAGAGAAGAGAAAAAATGAATAGGATGATATTAACAAAGAAATAATATGGGAAAATTCCGATCTGGGCAGATTAAAAGGGGCCATTTAATAACCAATACAATGAACTTTTAAAGGTCCACAGCAAAGAATCTTAATCATGAAATTTTACAACATGTGGATAAAAAGAATACTCAAAATAAAGAAGCAAAGAAGGAAGGAAGGGAGGAAGGAAGGTAGGTTAGTTACATGCAATGAATTAGGGATATGAATGACGCTGGACTTCTCAAGAATCTCATCGGATGTTAGAAGGCTGTGGGACAATTTCTTTAAAGTTCTGAGGAGAAAAATAACTTTTAGTTCAGAATTAAATACTTAACCTGTCAACCAAATTTGAAAGTAGATTTGTTTCTATCTCTCACGCACTGTTTCCTAGAAGCTACCAGAAGGTGAGTTTCAGCAATAAACGCGTGCATACGTACCAATAAACAGAGAGATGGGGAGAGTGAGCGGAGAAAGGGGAAGGCTAGATGCAGGGGAATCAGTGATACATCAGAGAGACAAGGGAGAGAAGTCCCAGGAGGGCAGCCATGTCCCCTGTGCCATAGCTAGAGAAGGGACAGAAAAGCAGAAAGCTTCACGGGGAAGATATCCAGGAAAAAAGGAGAACTCATAATAATAATTTTTAAAAACTTGAGTGGTTCTGCTTCTCTGATAAAATCCTTATCTATACTAAACTAAGCAAGTGAAACGCATTTCTAACTCCAGAAAAAGCAAAAGTTTATAAAGGAGCAAAAATTGTTTACTGGATGGCTTAGCAGTCAACAATATTTGCATAAGCCTAATAATGTAACAATCAACTATTAACTTATCCAAAGCATGTGCTATAACTGTACTGAGAAGATTGAAGCCGAAGTATATGCCTGCAAGTGGGAAGAAAAAGAACACTGAATCCTCATCCAAGTTTCTTCCCCACCTCTGGGCCCTTGCACTAGCAGATGCCTCTGCCTAGAACTCCCTTCCCCAGACAGGATGTGGCCCACTCACTCATCTCATTCAAGTCCCTGTTTAAATGTCTCTTCTTTGTCCAATGTATCAGCAATAATGCTGCCCCCAACTGTAGCGCTCTTATCATCCTACTGTGCTTTACTTTTCTTTATAACACTTTCTAACAGATATAATGTAACTTATAGACTATTGCTTGCCATCTAGGAGATTTTTAATAAATACTAGTTGAATGAAGTCATGAATGAATTACCATGACAGAAAATCAATAATTAATGTCTGTCTTAGCTTGAGTTTCTCCCCGAAGCAGACCCAGAGACAAGAATTAATGCAAAAGCTTATTTGAAGGGTTTGCCAGGGCCTGGGGGAGAGAGGGAATGGAGAGTTATTGTTTAATGGATACTGAGTTCAGCTGGAGATGATGAAAAGTGCTGGAGATGGATGGTGGTGATGCTTGCACAACAATGTGAAGGTACTTAATGCCACTGAACTGTGCACTTAAAGTGATTAAGATGATCAATGCTATGTTCTGTGCATTTTACTACAGTGAAAAAGTTTTTAAGAAAAGGTATTAAAAAAAAAAAAAAGCTTACTTGGGAGATACAGAAAACACCAGAGAGGAGTGGAGAGAGTAAGAGGAAGGGAAGCCACCAATAAGGGTGCATGATCAACCAGATACCCCTTGAGAAGACTACATCTCAATCCCTCAGAGAAACTCTGGAGAATGGGGCAGCACCTGCCTGAGTTAGCCCACCACAGGGGTGAGGGAGTGGGGGGGGATTTATACACCAAGTCCTGCCAGGTTGGATCTGCTTCTGGGGAAATTGCCCAGCATTTTATGCCTGCTCCTGTGCACAGGTGAGCAGTCTTTGAAGAAAATCCTCAGGCAAAGAGACGTAGATATTGCCAACTAGAAGTAGGCAAGCTGTGCTGAGGGGTGAGGCCCAAGGGACCAGGAGGGACCCTGACAGGTCAGCTCCAGTTCCTAAAACTGATGACCCAAAGGATTGTGGTGCGCCCATGTTACTTAGAAACATGGAGTTCAATACCTCGAGCCCCAGCTGGAAGAGTTCACAGGAGTTGCATCTGGGGAGCAGGACTGAGGAATGGGAAAGGAATGGGAAAGGAATGACTATATTTTGTTATAATTTTGTCCTAATGTTTCAAAGTATTATTTCACTTTACCAGGATAAAGTGGTATATAATTTGGATAAATTACTAGGAAATCATCCCACGCTGACTTGGTTCTAATTTTTCATGGGAAAATATTAGAAAATGATTAACCAGCCCTGTGGAAAAGGAACTCAGTGAATGTTAACTGAAGAGAACTTTGAAACCAATCACCTTGGAAGCCAGTAATCAGTTGTATTCAATTCTGAAACCTTTTTGTTAAGCTCCTATGTCCTAGACACAGTGCCTCATGTTGCAAGATGAAGAGATAAGATTCTTGTAATGAGTTGAATAGTGTCCTCCCAAAATTCATGTGTATCCAAAACCCCAGAAAGTGACATTATTTGAAAATGGGGTCTTTGCATTTGTAACTAGTTGAGGTTGCAATGGATTAAGGTGGCCCCTAAATCCGAGACTGGGATCATCCATATGAGAAGGCCATGTGAAGACACAGAAAGAAGACAGAGGCAGAGACAGAAGTGATGCATTACAAGTCAAAGAACACCAAGGATTGTCAGCAACGAAAGCATGGGAGAAAGGCATGGCACCAGTCCTTCCCCAGAGGCTTCAAAGTGGTGCGGCCCTGCAGACGCCTTGATTTTAGACTTCTGGCCACTGAAACGGTGAGGGAATAAGTTTCTATTGTGTTAAAGCCACAGGTTTGTGGTAATTTGTTATGGCAGTCCTGACAAACTAACACAACCCTGTTCTTACAAGTTTGAGTCTGGGGGAGGAAGTGGCCTTGGACCAAGGAGATGTGTCCTTCATGCTCTGTTTCTCCTCTCTGCTGGTCAGAATGCAAACCCAACAGGCTGAGCTAGACCAGGAAGCGGTGGTTGTGCATTAAGGGAAGTGGATCAACAAGGTAAGCCCCGCATCTGCCTGGCCCAGGGAAGCCATGTCGAGCAGGGACTGCCGACCTGTACGTGACTTCTATGTGGAAATAAGCATTGACACTGTGTAGTATAAGTGACTATCTTTTTTGATTTGCTGTCACTAACTGCTGAATCTAATCCTAATTCAGATCTGGAGTCGGACTCATACAGGAAAATGCAAAATTCAGTGTGGTCTGTAACATGAGAAAAACAAGCCATGGTCACAAAGAAATCAATCATCAACTTAACCTGGGAGATTAGGGAAGGCTTCTCAGGAAAGGCAACAGCAGCCAGATTTAAGAGCATGAGAAAGAGACTGCCAGGCAGCCTGGATATGGGGCGGCAAGCATTTCAAAGAGGGACTCCACTTACAGACATGGACAGGAGGGTGAGAGTGCAGTGCTTGGGAACACATGCATGGAGGAAGTATAAGGTGAGAGGCAGTTAGTGATGAAGAGGGAGGCAAAGGCAAGTGATAAAGTTTTAGAATGCTTCTCTGTCAAGAATAAGAGCCATGAACAGGTGTGCAACATTGACACTGATACAATGTTATCAACTGGCATTTTAGAAAGATCACTTAGGCTTACAAGGAACAACGAAAGAGAAAGATCGGGTAAAAGGCATTGCAGCAGTTGCTCAGCTTGATGATGACAAGGGTGAAAATGAGTGCAAAGGCATCTATCTTTTGATATATTGCACAAAACTAAAATAAAAATGCACGGCAAACCAGTTGGTCAATTGTCCTTTGTGTCATTTCCAAAATGACACTAATGTCTATGTGTCATTTCCAAAGTATTCTTTGAATAATAAAACCAACACTTTCTCTAGCAAAAACAGCAACAGCAAGAAAAAGAGGCTGGGTGCGGTGGCTCACGCCTGTAATCCTAGCACTGTGGGAGGCCGAGGTGAGTGGATCGCTTGAGCCCGGAAGTTTGAGACCAACCTGGGCAGCATGGTGAGACCTGATCTCTACTAAAAATACTAAAACTGAGGCGGGTGGATCACCTGATCCTGGGGAAATCAAGGCTGCAGTGAGCCATGATCGCGTCCTGCACTCCAGTCTGGATGACAGAGTGACATCCCATTTCAAAAAAAAAAAAAAACGAAAGCAGAGGCACACATGAAGAAATAAAAATTCATTTATTTATTTATTTAGAGATGAGGTTTCATTCTGTCTCCCAGTTGGAGTGCATGGTGTGACAGCTCACTACAGCTGGGCTCAAGTGATCATTCCACCTCAGCCTTCTGAGTAGCTGGGACTACAGATGTGCAATACCATGCCTAACTTTTTTTTTTTTTTAAGTTTTTGTAGAAATGAGGTCTTCCTATGTTGCCCAGGCTGCCCTCCAACTCCTAGCTTCATGCTATCCTCCTATCTGGGCCTCCCAAAGTGCTGAGATTATAGGAATGAGCCACCACACCAGGTCAGAACAACTTTAAAATACAATTCAGGGCTGGACGAGATGGCTCTTATCTGTAATGCCAGCACTTCAGGAATTGCAGGTGGGAGAATCACTTGAAGCCAGGCACTGGAGACTGCAGTGCAGTGAGCTTTGATGACCGCACCACTGCAGGTCAGCCCGGAAGACACAGCAAGACCCTGTTTCTAGTAAATAAATAGGAAGTCAAATTTATTGGCTGTGGGATATGAGAGAGTGGAGTACAGGATGACTTCACTTTTCTGGCGTGGAGCATGAGCAGATAAATCATTACCTAGGATGTTGGGATACACGGCGGAAGGAGCAGATTCAGAGGTAAATGACAGATTCATCCTTGTGAATTCCGAAAACCACTGCTCCTTTTGGAGGGATCCCCCATCAGGCTCTACCAACAGGGGCCACTAGAGGGTAACGGAAGGCTGGAGGAGGGAGAGGACATGCTTTTCCCCCACAGGGTGCCAGCAATGGTTCATTGTCCCTCCAGCAGCCAAAGATGCTGATGTTTCAGATCTAAGATCAGCCCCGTGTATCCCTTCAGAAATAGCAGCACCAGATGGTCAGGGCCCCTCCTCAGAGCCTGAGTCCCAGCTCTGTGGCTTCTGCTGAGTTTTCACCCCAAGACGGCTGTGTCTTTTGCAGGGTCTGAGTCTCAACTCTCCCCAGCTCTGCTCAAAGTTTCTGGGTTCCATTAGCAGCAATCTCTTCCTTCATTCCCCCTGTGCTGCTGGGGTAGCTGCTTCCTCTGGTTATCTGAGTGCTTCTTCTCTGCTTTTCCAGTCATCCTAATAAATACCAGATCCTGACTGGTACAGTTGCTAGTACCCAGGTGGTCTCGGGAAATAGACTTCCCTGCAAAGATGGGAGTCTGTGATTGGTTTGCTCACGTCTCTGGGTCTCCTGGGAAGCATCCATGTGGAGCCATCCAGGAAGAGTGGAGTTGGGAAGGGAAGCGCAGCTGGAGATGAATATCTGTGCACCCTCGGCATGTCGGTTGTATGAATCCCTCCGGAAGCCTAGGAAGTGAGAAGAGAAAGGACTGACGGTGGAGCCCTCAGGAACCCCAAGTTTAGAGGGCAGACAGAAGAACCCAGGGTTGGGCACAAAATACGACACAGTGATCTGAAAATTGGGAGAAAAATCCGTAAAGCACAATGCTTCCTCCCCCAAGAGAGGAAAGTTTTGGGAAGGAAGCAACTTATACAAAAGCTAAGATAATGACTAAAAAGCTAACTGTGCACTCAGCAGTACAGCCACTCATAACCTTGATGAGGGTCCTTCCAGAGGAGGGGGGAGACAGAGTGATGGGAGAAGCATGAGGAATAAATAGAAGTAAGACAAGGTAATCACACTATCAGCTAGAGGGCCAGAGAGTGTTTCTATTTTTGCATGAGGGAGACTTGAGACCCTTTATCAGCTGCAAGAAGGCTCCAATAGAAAGTGAGGTTGAGATGCAGAAACGGGACGTAGAAAAATGAGGTGAGCTGAGAGTACACAGAGGATGAGCCTGCAGAAGACACTGTGGAACTTTCTGAGGCTACTCGTTCAGACAGCAAGTATTTCAGCTTCCAGGATGTAATGGACACTGTTCTAGATCCTGGGGATAGCGGTAAATAAAAAGATAAAAATCAGAAGCTGGAAGTGTGGTATCAAAGAAGGGCTTAGGGTGTGAAATCTACAGCAAAATTCCATCTGATTTCTGGGGGGAGGGAGGCAGTAGGTTTAGGCAGCTGGCTCTGGCTTTATCTACTTTTTCCCTGAGTGGTTGACAGGTTGTATTTGGAACAGGGTAGGGATATTACCCATTCCCTATGACTGGATGGTTGCTCCCCCAAGTCAAGGATGTTTCACTTACCCTGGGGTCACCTACCTTAGAAAGAGAAGCAGGGAGAGTAACTTGCTTGCTCTAAACCCCTTTATGGCCTCGGGTTCCACAGCCCATGGAGACAGTGCTGACCATTCCTGTGATTTTATAATGCTTGCCAGCTTTCTTTATTCGGATTTCCAGCCATGGGGTCTAGTGGACTCTCCCTCCTACTAGATACTGTCAGTATAATAATAAACTGATGGTTATAATTACTAAGATGACACCCCCCAGTCATGTCTTCAAGGAAGGCAATAACTAAAGCATGGATTTAAAAGCCACACGGAGCATTAGAAGACTCACGCAGCACTGGCTGTCAGGAATTTGAGGTTGTATTGTTGGAACAACGCTTTGCTCCTTCTGTGACTCCACTCCGCCCCCTTGCAATCCATTTGCCACATGTGCCATGTGCCATTTGCAACCGTGGCATGTGAGACTCGGTCCCTGCCCGCCTCTCCAGCAGGCTCCCTCAGGAACACCTGCTACCTGGGTATGCTGATCTTTCTCTGGCCAAAATATTCATTTTCATCGTTCTTTGGTCAATTTTTGCTCAACCTTTAAAACTTAACCCAAGAGTCACCCTCTCTGGTGAACATAATAATATAAACTATCTCTAATTGATCCTCTCTACGTTATGCTGGGCACATTATGAACACAGTCTTCAATCCTGGCAACAATTTTGCATGACAAATATTGAAATGGGACTAAATGAAACTTTATCTCTCACCAACTACTCAGCGCTAGAGAAATCTAGCACTAAATAAAACATGGATCCTAGCATCAGAGTCACGTTGGGACTTGTTAAACTGCAGATTCTTGGATCCCAAACGCATCCACAGATCACAGATTTATTGATTGATTTGGCCATGGACCTGTTATATTTGTCAAAGTAGGAAGTTTGGAAATTTTAACCAGGACCAGAAAAGAAGGGAGTGTTCTCAGCATTCTAAAGCCAGCATTATTTGTTCCGAAGAAATAAAATGAAAGCTACGATTTTAACAGGCGTAAACATCAGTCCCTCAAGTTGTGTGTAAGAAATACGAATTTCTTCCCTCATTTGGAATTTCTACCTCTCATAATAAATCATATTCCTTTTCTGTTACCTCATATCTAGCCTTGCCCATACTAGATTAAAAACTAAAAACCATTTACCTCCCTGCAAAAAGGGAGACCTCTTCCTTATCCTTCTCTATAGTAAGAATAAAACTTTTCCATGAGGGACCAATACTCTACTGAATGTCTATAATAAAACTTTTGTATTAGAAAAAAAAAAAAAGAAATACAATTTCTTTATTCTCTTTAAAATCTAAGTTTAAGGCTCATCTTTCTGAGGTGACAACAAAGTCACCCTCTGTTTTATCTCCCGCCCCATCCCTCAGTCAGCTGAGGTCCATGTGGTACCCAGGAAACGGTGCAACAGCCACCCGTTCCCACACAGTCACAGTCAGCGCTGGCATGCAAATGTCCACAGTTGCAGGAGCCCCTTGAAGATTGACGTCTTCCTCTTCCTTAGGTTCTTAGGGCATGGGATCTTTGCTGAGGCTGAAAATGCACCTGCCTTCTGAGATGCTGTCCCACCATGGGGAGCTGCCAGGTCTGGAGGTGCAGGATTCTGCTGCTTGCATTTCCTCCAATCATCTCCCCTTCCCCAGTCGCAGAGAAGGCTATATCTTCCTTCCTCTCCTCCATCAAAAGCTCTCCTTTCTCTCCCTTACCTATCCACATATAATCTAAATAATGAGTTTAGGCTTCAGAGAAAACAAAAGCCTGGGACGAAATCCTAGTGGGAGATGTCCAGAGTCCAGAGTTCACCCTTCCCTCCCTCCTCTGGAGATCTGCCAGATACCGAGAATAGAGTGCACTGTCGTTCATCCGTAGATGGGCGGAGGGGGAAGAGATGTGGACTGACTTGCCATGCCAGTGACCACAGGCCTTGCAAGGCATAAGAAGAAAGTGAAAAAAAATTCTTGAAAATGTATGATTTCTGTAGAGAAGGGTGACAGATCCCAGGATAAAAGAAAAGAAAGAAAGACAGGGTAAGGATTCTGGAATGAAAAAAGGTTGGAGGATTCCATATTATGCGAATGCCTATAAATAACATCAGAAAGCAAACAATCAAGAGAAAATTAAGCAAAACACTTAAGTACTTGATGGAAGAAGAAACACAAATAGCCCATTAAGATATAAAAAATGCTCAACAGGCCAACGCAAATTAATACCATACCGTGGTGCTCATGCACATGCACCATATTGGCCAAAATGTAAAACTCTGAACACATCAAATGTTGGTGAGAATGCAGAGAAACGAGAATTATTTTACATTCCTTATAGAAGCAGAAATTGTTACAACTACTTGGAAAACAATTTGACATTCTCTAGGCAATCTGACGATGTGAATACCTATAATGCAGCAATTTCATTTCCAGTCATTTTGGGCAGGTACTCAACATGTGGTCCACGAACTTCTCAGGGTCCCTGACACCCTCTAGGAGGTTTCACAAGTCAAAACTGTCTTCATAATCACACTTAGACATAATTTGCTTTTTTCATTCTGTTTACATTACACTATCATGTAACACATAGCAAAAACAAAAAAGAAAAATTGCCAGTATGACTTAAGAATGTCTTGAGGCATAAAAAGGCACTAACTTTATTAAATCTCAAGTCTTTTTTTGTTTGTTTGTTTGAGCTAGAGTCTCATGAGTCTCACTCTGTTGCCAGGTTGGAGTGCAGTGGCGTGATCTCAGCTCACTGCAACCTCTGCCTCCTGAGTTCAAGCAAATCTCCTGCCTCGGCCTCCCATGTAGCTGGGATTACAGGCACATGCCACCATGCCTGGCTAATTTTTGTATTTTTTAGTAGAGACCGGGTTGCACCGTGTTGGCCAGGATGGTCTTGAACTTCTGACCTCAGGTGATCTGTCTGCCTCGGCCTCCCAAAGTGCTGGGATTACAGGCATGAGCCACCACACCCAGCCTCAATCTCAACTCTTTATAAACATTTTTTAATATTCTATGTGATGAAACGGAAAATATACCTGAAACACATCAGCTGCATATTGAACTATGAAGTGTGTCCTCAAAAGCCCTTGTGCCATCATTTGAGTTCTGAGCTGAACCAACCATTCTTTCCAAAGAACACCATTTTTATTTGAAACAAATATTAACAGAAAAACCATACCTATTCAGACTTGAATATCTGACCAACGTTTCATCAAAATGGATGAAGTGAGTATATCACTTTAGGGGAAACTGACATTATTTGTTATTTTTTATTGTCAATGATAAAATTCAATCTTTCAAGCAAAACTTGGAATCTTGAAAAACTTCCTAAAATGTAAAGGCTTTGCTGATGAGATCAGTGGTAATATTAATGAATGTGATCTTTGGGCGTCTTATAATAAAATGTATAAATACTTGTGATATCTGCATAAGTCATCGAACTAACATCCAAATGTTATATTAAAATTATTTAATTTCTACACAGAGGGCAATTAAATTAAATTAAAATTTCCACACAAGGGGCAAGATAGAGCAATAATTTTACTGTAACAGAGAACTGAAAGGTCATTGATATGGCTGCAGATTCCATACTGAAACCAATCATTAAGAAATTACCATTGGCCATGGACCTGTACCATTGGCCATGGACATATATACCATTGGGTATAGTGTCAAACAAGAAGATTCACAATTATCTGAAAAGGCTCATAAAAGACCATTACCTTTTCCAGCTACATGTTTGAGCCAAATTTTCTTCACATACTTCGACCAAAATAATATGTAATAGTTTGAACACAGAGGCACATATGAAGATCCAACTGCCTTGTATTAAAGAGATTTTCAAAAATGTAAAACAATTCCACTCTTTATTAATTTTTTCTTATTTTGAAAAACAGAATTTTTTTATGAAAATATATTATTTATGTCAACATATAAGCTTATTGCTGTAATTTTTAACTTGTTAATTAATTTTTAAATTACAAATAAAAATTCTATGCATTTATTGCATAAGACATGATATGTTGAAATAAGTGTACATTCTAGAATGGCTATAGTTAATTAACATATGCATTACCTCACACACTTATCATTTCTTGTGGTGAGAACACTTAAAATCTACTCTCAGCAATTTTTTTTTTTTTTTTTGAGACGGAGTCTCACTTTGCTGCCCAGGCTGGAGTGCAATGGTGCGATCTTGGTTCACTGCAACCTACACCTCCCAGGTTCAAGGGATTCTCCTCCCTCAGCCTACTGAGTAGCTGGGATTACATGTACCCGCCACCATACCTGGCTAATTTTTGTATTTTTGTAGAGACGGAGTTTCACCACGTTGGCCAGGCAGGTCTTGAACTCCTGACCTCGGGTGATCCACCTGCCTCAGCCTCCCAAAATGCTGAGATTACAGGCACGAGCTCCCATGTCTGGCCTACTCTCAGCAATTTTAAAGAATACATTTTTATTAACTATAGTTACCACATTGTACAACAAAACTTTTAAACTTCTAGCTTCTGTCTACACAAAATTTTGTATCCTTTTATAAAATAAATAAATAAAACAATTGAACTCGTGGAGCTAGAGAGTAAAATGATAGATCTACTCTCTACACAGGCTGGGAAGGATAGTGAGGTTGGTGAGTGGGCATGGTTAATGGGTACAAAAATATAGTTAAATGAATAAGATCTAGTATTTGATCAACAGGGTGACAGCAGTCAATAATAATTTATTGTACATTTTTAAATAACTAAAAGTAAAATTGGATTGTTTGTAACACAAAGAAAGGATAAATGCTTGAGGATATAGATACCCCATTTACCCCGATGTGATTATTACACATTATATGCCTGTATCAAAATGTCTCACATATCCCTTAAATATATACACTTGCTATGTACCCACAAAAATTAAAAATTAAGAAAAAAACAGTCCAAAGCCAGGCACGTGGCTCACACCTGTAATCCCAGCACTTTGAGAGGCCAAGGCATGAGGATCACTTGAGGCCAGGAGTTCAGGACCAACCTGGGCAACATAGGGAGGCCCCATCTCTACAAAAAAAAAAAAAAAAAATTAAAAAACTAGCCAGGCATGATGGCATACACCTATAGTTCCAGCTACTGTGGAGGCTGAGGTCAGAGGATCGCTTAGTCCAGGAGAGGATCGCTTAGTCCAACTGTTATAATTGAAAAAATAACAGTCCAAAGGAAGAAAAGAAAGCTAAAATAGAGCCCACGTATATATGGGAATAATAAATCCCCACAAATTAAACTGACACTGATTATTAATATATGGTGTTGTGAAAATTGGCTTACTAGATTAATAAAAATAGAAGATGGCTTCATAGCTGAATTCTGCAAACATTTAAAGAACTAATACCAATCCTTCCAAATTCTTCCAAAAAATTTAAAAAATGAACCTCTTTGAATTTTTTTTTTTTTTTTTTTTGAGACAGAGTCTAGCTCTGTCACCAGGATGGAGTGCAGTGGCATGATCTCAGCTCACTGCAACCTCCTCCTCTCAGGTTCAAGCAATTCTCCTGCCTCAGCCTCCCGAGTAGCTGGGACTACAGGTACCCACCACCACATTCAGCTAATTTTTGTATTTTTAGTAGAGATGGGGTTTCACCACATTGGTCAGGCTGGTCTTGAACTCCTGACCTGTGATCCGCTCTCCTCGACTTCCCAAAGTGCTGGGATTACAGGTGTGAGTCACCATGCCCAGCCCTTGAAACTCACTTAATGAGGCCAACATTACTCTAATATGAAATCTAGAGAAAGACACTACAAGGAAAGAAAACTACAGGTTAATATTACTAATGCATATAGATGCAAAAATCCTCAAAAAATAAACTAGCAAACTTTGTTTACCAGTACATTAAAAGGATCATTCACCATAATCAAGTGCAATTTATTCTTGGAAGGCAAGGTTAGGATGTGCAAATTAATAAATGTGATTCACCATACTAACAGAATGAAGGATCTGTCAAAATTCAATATTCTTTCATTACAAAAAAAAAAACTCAATAAATTAAGTATAACAAGAATGTTTCTCAACACCATGTGGGCCATATATGACAATCCCCCCAGCTAATACCTTACTCAGTGGTGAAAAGGATCATCAAGACAAGGACGCCCACAAGACAGTCTCACCACTGCTGCTCAACATAGTACTGGAAGTCCTAGCAAGAGCAATTGGGCAAAACAAAGAACTAAAAGGAATACACATGGAGAAGAATGAAGTGAAATCATCTCTGTTTTCTGAAGGCATAGTTTTATATACAGAAAATCCTAAAGATTCCACCAAAAACTACTAGAACTTATAAGCAAATTCAGTAAAGTTGCAAGACACGAAAATAGCTAACAAAAATCAATGGCATTTCTATACACTAACAACAAACTGTCTGAAAAAGAAATTAAGAAAACAATTCCATTAACAATAGCATCCAAAAAATGAAATATTTTAGCCAAGGAAGTCAACGACCTGTATATGGAAAACTGTAAACATTAATAAAGAGTGATAGGGGACGACACTAATAAATGGAAAGATATCTCATGTTCATGGATTGGAAGAGTTTGTATTATTAAATGTTCATACTCTCCCAAACAATGTGCAGATTTAATGTAATCTCTATTAAAATTCCGATGTCATTCTTCACAGAAATTGAAAAAATATCCTAAAATTTGTATTGAAACTACAAAAGAGTCCAAATAACCAAATTGAGCTTGACCAAACAAACAAAACAAAGCTGCAGGCATCACACCACAGGATTTCAAAATCTATTATAAAGCTATAGTAATCAAATAGCATGAAACTGGCATAAAAACAGATATACCAACCAATGGAATAGAATAGGAAGCACGGAAATAAACCCACACAGTCAACTGCTTTTTGACAAAAGTGCCAAGAACACACAGTGAAGAAAGAAGAGTCTCTTCAATAAATGGGCAAACTGAGTATCAACAGACATAAAAATGGACCCTATCTAACCTCTTACAAGAATCAACCTAAAATGGTTTAAAGTCTTTAACTTAAGACCTGAAACTGTGAAACTACTAAAAGAACACATGGGGGAAAGCTCCATGACACTGGGCTAGGCACAGATTTCTTGAATATGACCCCAAAAACACAGTCAATGAAAGCAAATGTAGACAAATGGGATCATTTCAAATGAAAAAGCTTCTGCACAGTAAAGGAAACAAGTAATAGAGTGAAGAGACAACCCACAGATTGGAAAAAAAATTGCAAATTACCCATCAGATAAGGGGCTAAAATGCAAAAAACACAAGAAACTCAAAGTTCTGAAAAATAAGAAAACAAATAACCCTATTTTTAAAATGGACAAACAACTTGTATAGACATTTCTCAAAAGAAGACATACAAATGGCCAACTGTTATATAAAAACGTGACTAACATCTCTAATCATCAGAGAAATGCAAATCAAAATCACAGTGAGTACCACCTTACACCTTCAGACTGGCTATTATCAAAATGATGAAAAATAACAAGTGTTAGTGAGAATATAAAAAGAAAGGAACACTTAAATGCTGTTGGTGGTATTGTGAATTAATTACCATATGATCCAGCAATCCCACTATTAGATACATACCCAAAGGAACTGTAATTAGTATATCAAGAAATGTCTGCATTTCCATGTTCACTGCAGCATTATTCACAGTAGCCAAGCTATAAAAACCTAATTGTCCATCAATGGATTAATGAATTTTTAAAATGTACTATAGATACATACAATGTAATTCTACTCAGCCTTAGAAAGACAGGAAATTCTGTCATTGGCAATGACATGAATGAACTTAGAAGACATTATGTTGCGTGAAATAGGCCAGGCACAGAAAGACAAATACTATATAGATCTCACTTACATGTGCAATCTAAAACAGTTGAACTCATAGAAGTAGAAAGTAGAATGGTGGTTTCAAGGGCTGGCAGGGAGAGGGGTGGATGGGGAAAGGGCAGACATGGGTCAACTGGCACAGCGTTTCAGTTAGATATGTATAAAAAGTTCTAGTGGCTGGGCACAGTGGCTCATGCCTGTAATCCCAGCACTTTGGGAGGCCAAGGCGGGTGGATCACGAGGTCAAGAGATCAAAACCATCCTGGTCAACATGGTGAAACCTCGTCTCTACCAAAAATACAAAAATTAGCTGGGCATGGTGGCACATGCCTGTAGTCCCAGCTACTCAGGAGAATTGCTTAAACCCAGGAGGCGGAGGTTGCGGTGAGCCGAGATCACGCCATTGCACTCCAGCCTGGGTAACAAGAGCAAAACTCCGTCTCAAAAAAAAAAAAAAGTTCTAGTGATCTATTATTGCACAACACTGTGACTATAGATAATAATAGTGTGTTGATTTCCAAATAGCTAAAAATGCATGATGACTATAGCTAATAATAGTGGGTTGATTTCAAAATAAGTAAAAAAAGATTTGAAATGTTTTTATCACAAACAAATAATGAATCTTTGAGGTGAAGGATATGCTAATTGGCTTGATTTGATTATTCCACAATTTATACATGTGTGAAAACACCACATTGTACCTCATAAGTATATGCAAATATTATGTGTCAATGAAAATAAAATAAAACTTTAAAAAAAGAAAGAAACATAGAAATGAATCCTTACCTACCTCAGCATCTCACAATGGACTCCAGATGAATTAAATAACTAAATATGAAAGACAAATATTTATATTCCATTTATAACCTAAGGCTAGAAAAGAACTGCATATATGAAACCCAGAAAACACAAACCGTAAGGTAAAAATTAATGGATTTATAACGTCAAACAAACAAAAATTATTTTCGTGCAATAAAATTTAACTGACAAATAGGAGAATGGGAGAAGATATTTACATTTGAACCTGGCAAGGGACCAATATCAAGAATCTTCAAGGAACTCCCACAAATCAAAAAGTCAACACAAAAAAGTGAGAAGATCAAAAGAAAATGGTCAGACAGTGTAAACAAAGCCTCTGGGAAGTTCAGACTGGGCAGAGCCCACTGCAGTGCCGCAAAGCCATGGTAGCCAGACTGCCTCTGTAGATTCCTCTTCGCTGGACAGGGCATCTCTTAAAGAAAGGCAGCAGCCCCAGTCAGGGGCTTCTAGATAAAACTCCCATCTACCTGGGACAGAGCACCTGGAGGAAGGGGCAGCTGTAGGCACAGCTTCAGCTGACTTAAATGTTCCTGCATGCCAGCTCTAAAGAGAGCAATGGATCTCCCAGCACAGCACTTGAGCTTGGCTAAGGGACAGACTGCCTCCTCAAGTGGGTCCCTGACCCCCATGCCTCCTGACAGGGAGACACCTCCCATCAGGGGTCGACAGACACTTCATACAGGAGAGTTCCAGCTGGCATCTGTCAGGTGACCCTCTGGGATGAAGTTTCTCATGGAAGGAGCAGGCAGCAATCTTTGCTTTTCTGCAGCCTCTGCTGGTGATACCCAGGGAAACAGGATCTGGAGTGGACACCCAGCAAATTCCAGCATACCTGCAGAAGAGGGGCCTGATTGTTAGAAGGAAAACCAACAAAGAGAAAACAATAGCATCAACATCAGAAAAAGAATGGCCAAGTAAAAACTCCATCCGAAGGTCACCAACAGCGAAGAACAAAGGCAGATAAATCCATGAAGATGTGGAAAAACCAGCACGAAAAGGCTGAAAATGCCAAAAACCAGAATGCCTCTTCCCCCTCCAAAGGATCACAACTTGTTGCCAGCAACGGAACAAAACTGAACAAAGAATGAGTTTGACAAATTGACAGAAGTAGGCTTCAGAAGGTGAGTAATAACAAACTCCTCCGAGCTAAAGGAGTATGTTCTAACCCAATGCAAGGAAGCCAAGAACCTTGAAAAAAGGTTACAGGAATTGCTAACTAGAATAACCAGTTTAGAGGAGAACGTAAATGACCTGATGAAGCTGAAAAACACAGCACGAGAACTTCGTGAAGCATATACCAGTATCAAGAGCCGAATCAATCAATGGAACGAAAGGATATCAGAGACTTGAAGATCAACCTAAGGAAATAAAGCATGAAGACAAGATTAGAGAAAAAGAATGAAAAGGAATGAACAAATCCTCCAAGAAATGTGGGAATATGTGAAAAGACTAAACCTACATTTGATTGGTGTACCTAAAAGTGAAGGGGAGAATGGAATCGAGTTGGAAAACACTCTTCAGGATATTATCCAGGAGAACATCACCAACCTAGCAAGACAGACCAACATTCAAATTCAAGAAATACAGAGAATACTACAAAGATACTCCTCAAGAAGAGCAACCCCAAGACACATAATTGTCAGATTCACCAAGGCTGAAATGAAGGAAAACATGTTAAAGACAGCCAGAGAGAAAGGTCAGGTTATTCACAAATGGAAGCCCATCAGACTAACAGTGGCTCTCTCTGCAAGAACCCTTCAAGCCAGAAGAGAGTAGGGGCAATATTCAACATTCTTAAAGAAAAAAATTTTCAACCCAGAATTTCTTATTCAGCCAAGCTAAGCTTCATAAGTGAAGGAGAAATAAAATCCTTTACAGACAAGCAAATGCTAGAGATTTTGTCTCCACCAGACCTGCCTTACAAGAGCTCCTGAAGGAAGCACTAAATATGGAAAGGAAAAACTGGTACCAGCTACTGCAAAAACAATCCAAAATGTAAAGACCATCAACACTATGAAGAAAGTATATCAACTAATGGGCAAAATAACCAGCTAGCATCATAATAACGGATCAAATTCATACATGACAATATTAACCTTAAATATAAATGGGCTAAATGCCCCAATTAAAAGGCACAGACTGGCAAATTGGATAAAGAGTCAAGACCTATTGGTGTGCTGTATTCAGGAGACCCATCTCATGTGCAAAGACACACATAGGCTCAAAATAAAGAGATGGAGAAATATTTACCAAGCAAATGAAAAGCAAAAAAAAAAGCAGGGATTGCAATCCTAGTCTCTGATAAAACAGACTTTAAACCAATAAAGATCAAAAAAGACAAAGGAGTTCATTACACAATGGTAAAGGGATCAATGCAACAAGAAGAGCTAACAATTCTAAATATATATGCACCCAATAAAGAAGCACCTAGACTTATAAAGCAAGTTCTTAGAGACCTACAAAGAGACTTAGATTCCCACACTTGAACTCAGCTCTGAACCAAGTGCACCTAATAGACACCTATAAAGCTCTCCACCCCAAATCAACAGAATATACATTCTTCTCAGTACCACATAGAACTTATTCTAAAATCGACCACATAATTGGAAGTAAAACACTCCTCAGCAAATGCAAAAGAACAGAAATCATAACAGTCTCTCAGATCACAGTGCAATCAAATTAGAATTCAGGATTAAGAAACTAACTCAAAACTGCACAACTACATGGAACCTGAACAACCTGCTCCTGAATGACTACTGGGTAAATAACGAAAGTAAGGCAGAAATAAATAAGTTCTTTGAAACCAAAGAGAACAAAGACACAATGTACCAGAATCTCTGGGACACATTTAAAGCAGTGTCTAGAGGGAAATTTATAGCACTAAATGCACACAGAAGAAAGCGGGAAAGATCTAAAATTGACACTCCAACAATTGAAAGAACTAGAGAAGCAAGAGCAAACAAATTCAAAAGCTAGCAGAAGACAAGAAATAACTAAGATCAGAGCAGAACTGAAGGAGATGGAGACACAAAAAAGCCTTCAAAAATGTCATTGAATCCAGGAGTTGCCTTTTTGAAAAGATTAACAAAATAGATAGACCATTAGCCAGACTAACAAAGAAGAAAAGAGAGAAGACTCAAATAGACACAATTAAAAAATAGACAAAAGGGAGATCACCACTGAACCTACAGAAATACAAATTACCTTTAGAGAATACTATAAACACCTCTACACAAATAAACTAGAAAATTTAGAAGAAATGGATAAATTCCTGGACATGTACACCCTTCCAAGACTAAACCAGGAAGAAGTCAAATCCCTTAATAGACCAATAACAAGTTCTGAAATTGAGGCAGTAATTAATAGCCTATCAACCTAAAAAAGCCCAGGACCAGATGGATTCACAGCTGAATTCTACCAGAGGTACAAAGAAGAGCTGGTACCATTTCTTCTAAAACGATTCCAAACAATAGAAAAGGAGGGACTCCTCCCTAACTCATTTTATGAGGCCAGCATCATCCTGATACCAAAACCTGGCAGAAACACAACAAAAAAACAAAACTTCCAGGTCAATATCCCTGATGGACATTGATGCAAAATTTTCAATGAAATACTGGCAAACCAAATCCACAAGCATATCAAAAAGTTTATCCACCATGATTAAGTTGGCTTCATCTTTAGGATGCAAGGCTGGTTCAATATATGCAAATCAATAAATGTAATCCATCACATAAACAGAGCCAGTGACAAAAACCACATGACTATCTCAATAGATGCAAAAAAGGCCTTTGATAAAATTCAACAGCCCTTCATGTTAAAAACTCTCAATATACTAGATATTGATGGAACATATCTCAAAGTCCTAAAAGCTATTTATGACAAACCCACAGCCAATATCATACTGAATGGGCAAAAGCTGGAAGCATTCTCTTTGAAAAACAGCACAAGAAAAAGATGCCCCTCTCTCACCACTCCTATTCAACATAGCATTGGAAGTTCTGGCCAGGGCAATCAGGCAAGAGAAAGAAATAAAGAGTATTCAAATAGAAAAAAAGAAGTCAAATTATCTCTGTTTGCAGATACGAACAGACACTTCTCAAAAGAAAACATGCAGCCAACAAACATGAAAAAAGCTCATCATCACTGGTCATTAGAGAAATGCAAATCAAAACCACAATGAGATACCATCTCACGCCAGTTAGAATGGTGATCATTAAAAAGTCAGGAAACAACAGATGCTGGAGAGGATGTGGAGAAATAGGAATGCTTTTTACTGTTGGTGGGAGTGTAAATTAGTTCAACCATTGTGAAAGACAGTGTGGCGATTCCTCAAGGATCTAGAAATAGAAATACCATTTGACCCAGCAATCCCATTACTGGGTATATACCCAAAGGATTATAAATAATTCTACTATAAATACACATGCACACGTATGTTTATTGCAGCACTATTCACAATAGCAAAGACTTGTAACCAACCCAAATGCCCATCAAAGTTAGAGTGGACAAGAAAATGTGGCACAGATATACCATGGAATACTACGCAGCCACAAAAAGAATGAGTTCCTGTCCTTTGCAGGGACATGGATGAAGCTGGAAACCATCATTCTCAGCAAACTGGCACAGGAACAGAAAACCAGACACTGTGTGTTCTCACTCGTGAGTGCCAATTGAACAATGAGAACATATGGGCACAGGGAGGGGAACATCACACATGGGGCCTGTCAGGGGGTAGTGGGGCAAGGGAAGGGATAGCATTAGAAGAAATACCTAATGTAGATGACAGGTTGATGGGTGTGGCAAACTACCATGGCACATGTATACCTATGTAACAAGCCTGCACGTTCTGCTCATGTATTCCAGAACTTAAAGTATAATTTAAAAAAAAAAGAAAAGAAAATGGTCAATAACCACAAATAGTCATTTCACAGAAGAAAAATCCCCAAGTACAAGAAGCACATAAAGAGATGCTCAAGTTGGTTAGTAATGAGAGGAAAGCGTATTAAGCAACAATGCTCTATCTTAACATCTATCAGCTTGGCAAAAAATTAGAACCCTGGATAATGCCAGTGATTTTTGAGGCTGTGAGAATGTGGGAGCCCTGGTGCAGTGGTGGTGAGAGTGCAGAGAGGTGCAGCCAATTCTGGGGACTGTTCTGTAATAAGAAACATTCAGTTACTCTCTCTGGCCTAAAATTTCTGCTCCTGGGTAAGTATAGTAGAGAAATTCTTCCATAGGTCCCAAAGCGACCGTTTATTGCAAGTACTGGTTGTTTATTGCGGCCGTTTATTGCAGTACTGGTTGTGCTGGAGGGAGGGTAAAAGGCAATCTGAGTGTCCCTTTCTAGAGGGGAAGTGATGGAACACATGCGGTCGGTGAACAAGGTGTAATGCTCTGCAGTAGTTAGAAGCAAGAGACCAGAAGTACACACACCAACATGAAGAGAGGCTACAAATGTATCGCTGAACTAAAAACAAAGAAATAACAATTCCATTTATGTACATTACAATACTTTCACACACTGTTGTAGAAAAAACGGGTTCTTGTCACACAACCAGGAAAGACTAGGCTCACACCCTTTGAAGGGTGAGGGGGAAACGGAATTTATTGGGCAAAAAGGAAAATAACTCAGCAAAGCGAGAGGGGTTCCTGTTAACAGACTCCCAACTCACAGTTTGAATTCCAGGACACCACCCAGGAACAGGAGAGGCTAGGCTCCTCCCTCCTTCAAATAGCGAGAACCTCCTGAGGCCCCACCTCCTCCTCCCAGTGCTCAGGCTGGTGGGAGATTCTCCAAGGACCTTCCACCTTATCTTCTTCCTGCACCTGTCAACACTACAATACATATTCTACAACAACACAAATCAAGATGAAAGAATACATATCAAGTACCTTAGAAAGATCTTCCAAGAGAGGGAAGTAAAAGGAAATGGTAATTTAAAAGTCATAAATAACAAAGCATAGCAATAAGAAAGGAGTCTTGCAGAAATAAATTATAAGATGCCCTGAAACAAATACCATGATTAACTAAATCCTCTGCATCTAAAGAAAAAAAAAAAGAGCAAGAATTTGAAAATCAGCATTCCCTGAATGCTTGGCCCAGAGGTCTCTCCAGCTGGCACATGGAGAAGAGGCAGAGGAGCTCTCCAGAGAAACTACCTTGATTCTCCACCTCTGTTTACTTTTCAGTGAAAAGCGACTTAAACTTTCATAGGACCTAATGAGCATTTGGATGGGAAAAAAAAAAAAAGGAGAAAGATGGCAGATTAGTCAGGATTCTCTAGAGAAACAGAACCAGCAGGATTTACATATAAAATATGTATAATATATAGTGTGTGTGTTTACAAGGACACTTTAAAAAGTTTATGGAAAATGCATATTATGAAAAAACCATGCCTGCATGGATTTTAATTTTTTATACCAAAATAAACTTGTACTAACTTGTTATGATATGTCTAAACTGGATCTAGTTTGAGTCCTTAAGAAAGATAAGACACCAGTTTAAAACTAGCCCCTAATGGAGCAATAGGAATTCTGCTGAAATTGAACAAGAAAAAACATCAAATTGATAGTGAAGCTTCAGTGGGAAAATGGCGATCATTGATGCTTTACAGAAAGTTTATATGGAGAGTTCCCCAAAGGAATCAGGAGTTTGCAAATGGGTAACTCATTTTAAGAAGGGACTGGACAATATTGAAGATGACACTCGAAGCAGCAAACTATTCACATCAATGTGCAAGGAAAAAAATTATTTTGTTCATGTTCTAATTGAAGAGGACTTAATGATTAACAGCAGAAAAAATAGCCAGCACCATGGAGAGCTCAACTGGTTCAGCTTACACAATTCTGTCTGAATAAACATTGAGCAAACTTTCCTCTTGATGGGTGTCAAAACTATTGCACCAAGAGTCAGCCACAGACAATAGCAGCTATTTCAATGGAAACTTTAAGCACGTGGGATCAAGATCCTGAATCATTTCTTCAGAGAACTGTAGTAAGAGACGAAACATGGCCTTATCAGTATGATGCTGAAGACAAAACACAAGCAAAGCAATGGCTACTGAGAAGTGAACGTTGTTCGGCCAAAGCAAAAGCAGATGGGCCAAGAGCAAGGAACATGGCATCAGTGTCTGGAATGCTCAAGGCATTTTGCCTGTTGACTTTCTGGAGGGCTTGCCAGGCACAATGGCTCATGCCTGTAATCCCAGCACTTTGGGAGACTGAGGCAGGAAGATCACTTGAGGCCAGGAGTTCAAAACCCGCCTGGGCAACAAAATGAGACCGCATCCCTACAAAAAAATTTAAAAAGTTATCGAGGCATGCTGGCACACTCCTGTGATTTCAGCTAACATAGGAGGCTGAGGGAGGACTGCTTGAGCTTGGGAGTTGGAGACTGCAGTGAGCTGTGATAAGTGCCACTGCACTCCAGCCTGGGTGACAGAACGAGATCCTGTCTCAAAAAACAAACCAAAAATACAACTTTCTGGAGGGCCAAAGAATGGTAACATCCACTTGCCTCAAGAGAGTTTTGAGAACGTTAGCCAAAGCTTTAGGAGAAAAATACCCAGAAAGCTTCGACAGACAGTCCTTTACCACGGCAATGCCCTTGCTTATTCCTTTCAACAAACAAGAAGGCGTTTCAATGGGAAATTATTCGCATCACCTAAGAGCATTTATTTGGATCCTTCTTACTTCTTTTTGTTTCCAAATCTTTAAAAATCTGTAAAAGACATCCATTTTTCTTCAGTTAATAATGTAAAAAAAAATACTGCATTGACATGGTTAAATTCCCAGGACCCTCAGTTCTTTAGGGATGGACTAAATGGCTGGTATGATCACTTTCAAAAGTGTCTTGACTTTGATGGAGCTTATATTGAGAAATAAAGTTTATATTTTAATTTTTATCTTTTAATTACATTTTTCCATGAAATTTTTGAAGTCCCCCCCCCACGTGTGTGCACGCACATGTGTGTGTTTGCATGTGTGTGTTTGCATGTGTGTGTGTGTGCCTGTAGAAAAAGAGGGAGATTCATTGGATCCATATATAGAGAGAGATGTAATCAAGGAATTGTCTCCCACAATTGTGGGGAGCTCGCCAGTCTGAAATTCATAGAGCAGACTGGAAACTCTTGGGTAGGATTTGATGCTGCAGCGTAGAGGCAGAATTTCCTCTTTCTTAGGAAAACCTCAGTTTTGCTTTTATTGGGTGAGGCCACCCACATAATGGAGGATAATCTCGTCTACTGAAAGTCAACCGATTGTCCCTGTTAACCCCATTTATAAAACACCTTCGTAACCCCTAGGTTAGTGTTTGGCTTAATAATGAGATACTATAGACTAGTCAATTTGTAACATAAAACTGACCATCACAGACCACATCCAGAAGGGATACAGATCCAGAATAATCATTGGCAACAAATTCATTACAGACAGTTGAAAGTCTAGGCCTATCCACCCACAAATAGCATCCAGACAGGTCAATCATTTCACTTCCTCGCCCTTCTGGTCTACCTCTTCCCCTTATTCCCAGGAATTCTAGAGCTATCCCTTGTCACACAGGATTTTGTATTATCATCTTAATTTTACAAATGAGGAGGTGTTTGGAATGGTCAGGTATCTGAGTAGCTGGCCACAGGCCACTCACTGGTGCTGATATTTTAGCTCCAGGCAGCCTGACCCCTTCCACGAGAGTAAGCCCAATTTCAAACAATACAAACTTCCTGAACCCCTTCCTCAAATCTGTTAGTTGCCTCTCCTCTGCGCTCTCATTATGGCCCATGCAAACCTGAGCATCGCTCTTACCTCTTTATGGTATAATTGTCTATTCAATTCCTTGTCTCCCCTGTCAAAATCCAAACTCTTGGTGCTCCCTCTGTGTGCATAGCCTCATCTGATTTTGACATACACGTGATATGAGACACACCTGTTCAGTGTTCCTATTTCCAGAAAAGACTGTGAAAAGCAAGAGGTGGAGGGCCTTGGTGTTCACATTTCCATAAGCACCTGCTCTGTCTGGCCATAGCTTATGGATCCCAGCATAGACACCTGACCCGAGCTGGGTCAGCCAGATCATCTCGTGAGAATTTGAAACTTGAGTGGGAGGACACGGTAGTGACAGACAGTAAAGAGAGCTTCCTTCCTGGCATCGTCTGAGAGAGTTAGGTCTATAAACCCTGCCGCTTGACATATCAAAGCTGCCCCATCCCCGCCTTCCCGAGGCTTAGTTATTCAGCAATTCTTTCAATTCACCTTCCTAAAATTGTTAGGGTAAAGGTTAAACTGCTAAAACAAAAGGCCCCAAAATGCAATAGCTCAAATGAAGTCGATGTTGATTTCTCACAAAGAAACAGTCCGTTGGGGTCGCTCGGGCTCCACGCAGTCGTTTATCAGCCCTGACCGCCAGCAGCTCTGCCTCCTTCAACACTACGTGCTGCCGGAGGCGCTCAGGCTGAAGTGATTCCAGCCAGAAACGAGGAGGGCAGACGTGCAGAAGTGAAACTGCAAGGTCTTGGGGGCACGGCCTGGAAATGACACCTGAAACTTCTGCTCATGCTCCCTGGCAGGGACTTGAACATCGGCCACACCTACCTGCACAGGTGGGGCTGGGCCATGTCCTCCTGGGCAGCCACACCCTGTTTCAACTTCGTTGCTATGGAAGAAGGAAGAACGGCTTTGGCTGATGCCAGCAGTCTCCAGCTAAGAGACATTTCTAATGAATCTCCTCACCACCCACCAAACTAGTTAGAGTCTATTTCTATTGCTTAGAATCAAAAGAGACTTAGTTAACACAGCAGACACCCTACACTCCTGGTGAATAGAGGGTTCATTGACTGATCATTTAGAATACATCTGTATTATGGGAACTGGCAGTTCTACACCTGGGGGTGGGGGAGGAACCTGGTGGTGTCAGAGATAGACAGAAATGAATCCGAATCCCTCTGGGGCCAGAGAAGAACAGACCTCTTTAGGGTTTCATCCAATCAAAGCCTGGTACTCAGAGTTTGGGGACACTCTGACCTACAAGGAAAGGGTGCTCTTGGGGACACAGATGCAGGTGGAAAATGACTCATGCTGAAGCCTTATCAAACTAGCCCGGTGCCGTGCACAGAGTGGACCATGTGAGGACCCAGCAGCATGCTCAGAGGTCCCACTGCCCCACAGGAATGTCCAGATGCAGCTAAGGTCTTGGTGCTGGGGCAGTCTCTTTGGAAAGAATCCAAACAGTCCTAGAAGGTAGGATGGTGCCTAGACACCCATGAGCACTGCCTCCCCCAGGCCAGTGCTAAGTCCTGCAGATACAGAGCCCTGCAAATGCTTCATTGTGCTTTCAGTATGTTTTTTGGTTTTTGTTTTTGTTTTGAGATGGAATCTTGCTCTGTCACCCAGGCTGGAGGGTAGTGGTGCGATCTCAGCTCAATGAAACCTCTGCATCCCAGGTTCAAGCAATTCTCCTGCCTCAGCCTCCCGAGTAGCTGGGATTACAGGCGCAAGTCACCATGCCAGCCTAGTTTTTATATTTTTAGTAGAGATGAGGTTTCACCATGTTGGCCAGGCTGGTCTTGAACTCCCGACCTCAAGTGATCTGCCCGCCTCGGCCTCCCAAAGTGCTGGGATTACAGGCGTGAGCCACCACACCCGGCCTTCCTTGTGCTCTCAAAATGGAGGTTCCCAGTCATTTGGTGAGCTATTAAGCTGCTTGTGTTACCTGTTCTTATGTTGCTATAAAGAAATACCTGAAGCTGGGTAATTTATAAGGAAAAGAGGTTTAATTGGCTCATGTAGGAGATCGGTCAGAGTGGTGGGAGAAACTATAGGGAAAGGAGCAGGCCTTCTCAAAGGTCAGAAGGCTCTGCAAAGCTCCAGGGGAGAATAGCTGAAGGAAGCTCTTCTATAACCCTGAGGCAGAGGGCAAACAGTAGGTACAAGGGAGCCGAGGGGGAAGTGATCTTAAACAGGCTCGTGTACTTATGTTGGCCAGGAACTGACCATTGATCATCCGTGCAGGAGACTGTTACCTGAAAGGGGAACAGTAAATGTTAATTACCTACAGGTTGTGTTTGCTCCAGGCTTTCGGCATTATGCCTGAACTGCATAAAAGCAAGCAGCTCCAGCGTCTCATGGCTGCTTCACTTTGGCCGCTAGGGCCGGGCAGCCTCTCTTACGCTGCATACCTGTGTCTGAGTACTCCTTTTATCCATCGCTCCGCTGGGGTCTGCACGACAGACCAGGCAGGCTCACAGGTCTGCAGGCTGCACAAGCATGGCAATGGCATCACTTGGCTTCCAGAAAGGCCTGAGGGAGTTTATCCTCATGACAGAAGGTGAAAAGGGAGTCACCACCTCACGTGGTGAAAGCAAGAGCAAAAGTGTGAGGCAGTGGGCTGGGGAGTGCTAAACACATTTAAATGAGCAGGTCATGCCAGAACTCACTCACTATCATGAAAACAGCACCAAGCCATGATCCAAACACCTCCACGACCCAAACACCTACCAGGGGGCCCCACCTCCAACATTGGGGATTATATTTCAACATGAAATTTGGGCAGGGAAAAATAACCAAAGTATATTACTGTCCCCATATTCCAACTATGACTGAGCGCTCCCATGTGCCGACGGACCCAGAACCCAAGCAGCCTGGGTGGGTCCAGGGACAAACCAGTGGTGGCCACAGGCCCAGTGGGTCTGCCAGCCTCCTGCTCCCCTTGGGGCCACCCCCTTCTGCCCCTCACTAGCTCCGTTTTGTTAGAAGCGTCAGTTGGCTCCTGTCTATAACAAAGGGGGTTGTTCACAGCTCACATAGTATGGCAGAGGAATTCCCAAATTACATACGAGAAAATGAGAAAGAAAAGTTCCATGTGGCCAAAGGAGTGTGATCCCGTAGGGAGGGGAAAGGACACTGAAAGACTTGCATGCTAATTTTACAGGTGTGCATTGCACTTATTCATCTGTTTTCACCTACAGGATCTCATTTGATTCTCAAAGCAACCCTGTGAGCTCAGCCAGGCAGGTGTTTTTATTCCATTATATGAATGAGAAAAATGAAGGTTTAAAATATTATATTATATTATATTCTTATATTTCTGATGTCAATTTCTTAACTCCAAGCCTGATGACTTTCCCTTGGGAAACAGGCCATAGTTGTGAGCACTTACTACCTCCTAGGTGCTCTGCCTTCCCATGAACTATTGTGTCCAAGCCTCACATCATCTTAAGTCAACCAAGTGAGGGAAGTGCTGTTATTATCTCCCTTGGGCAGGCGAGAAGACAGACTCAGAAACACTGGGAGGAAGGTTTTCCACAAACTAATTTAAAATCTGAATTTCACAACATTGTATTATCTTAAGGCTACTGGATTTCCAGAGGTGATACCAAATTTCACCTGTCTCGAGCCAAAAACGGTGGTAGGAATTCAAGAGGTTTTACCACCTCCCCTGGCTACTCCACAAGGCCCCTTGAAATCATAGATTCTAAATTTTAATTTCAGGAATCTCTTTCTTTGATACAGACACAACTATTACAGCATGGAGAATCCTCCCAGAATTAATTCTTAACAAGAGACTCCAGACTGGCCGGAACCACATTCTCCCCAGGTCTACTCAGCAATTTAGGGACACTGTGCACGTTTTGCACTAGCAAGACTTCCATAACTCTAAATTAAGTTTAAGTTAAGACAAAGCACGGATTAATAGCTTTCCACGTGGGATGCTCTCTCCTGGCATCCAGAGATCCCAGCAGGGGTCCCTGTTTATGCTTCAACAATGACAGGACTGCCAAATTCCAGGTGTATTTCCTGGGACTCAGGCCACATATCCAAGGACTCTCAAACCCATGAGTGGATTGAGAGCAAACCTCACGTGGCACATATTCCATTTCACTTCAGACAAATCTAAGTGCTCCTGTCTGCAACCAGGCAGTTCCTTCCAAGCACCTCTTTCAAATAAATCCCTGGTCCCAGCGAACATTAGCCCAGGGTGAATGATTGTCAAGTACCCCAGCCGGGAGAGCGCTTTCTGTCTTGAATTGGGAATACAAAAATCTCTCAAAGATAATAAGAGCTGCCTAAGAAGGTGTTTATTTATTTAGTCCTGCCAGTCATGAGTTTCATTTGTCAGGGTTTTCGATTAGATCCCATCACACACAGTCCCCTCTCCAGTCAGCCCCAAACAAGTTTGTTTCGTTTTACTCGGATGAATAGGGATTGACCTTTGCAGGCTTCCTCACCCTCTCTGCCTCCTACCCTGCCTTTGCCAGCACGCTGGGATCCTTCTCCCTTACCTGACCTGTAAAATCTAATTGCTCTTTGTCAAACATCTACCTTGCTTTTTTTCCTTCTTTTTTAAATAGAGACAGGGTCTTGCTGTGTTGCCCAGGCTGATCTTGAACTACTGGCCCCAAGCAGTACTCCTGCCTCAGCCTCCCAAAGTGTGTGCATTACAGCTGTGAGCCACCATGCTCGGCCCACATTGCCTTTCCATGTGACTTTTTCATAGTGCTCAAAAGAATTTCAATGTCCAAAAAAAAAACCCCAATTTTTGGAATGCTATTAACAGGGATGTGATACTGTCAACACTCTTATTGGTAATAACACTGCAATCCTCCTTTTGCGCTTTAAGTTTTGCTATTTATGACTGATGCAGAAAAGATGCAGTTTCAGCGTGGAGTCCAGTGTGGTTCTGTGTGTGCCGAACTCATTCTCTGCCCCCTGAAAGGCCCACAATGGAGGCAGCCAATGTCTTGTGTACAGTAGATTGCAGCAGCTGGGGAATTTGCTCTTGAAAAATTTTGCTGAAGAATTTAGTACAATGGTGAAGCAATGTTTTGATTTTATCACTGTTCAAAATGTGACAGGGCTTAGAGGCTGGAATGTGAAGTTATAGATATGTCATGCAAGATAAATTTCCAACCATAGTACCCATTTCTTTTTCTTTTTTTGTGATGGAATCTCCCTCTGTCACCTAGGCTGGAGTGAAGTGACGCAGTCTCAGCTCACTGCAATCTCTGCCTCCGGGGTTCAAGCAATTCTCCTGCCTCAGCCTCCTGAGTAGCTGGGATTACAGGTGCCTGGCACCATGCCCAGCTAATTTTTGTATTTTCAGTAGAGACGGGGTTTCACCATGTTGGCCAGGCTGGTCTCAAATTCCTGACCTCAGGTGATCCACCCACCTCGGACTCCCAAAGTGCTGGGATTACAGGCGTGAGCCACTGCACCTGGCCCATGATATCCATTTGTTAACCATCAGCTGAACAGTCCACTTTTGATAATGCCAAATCCACAAGCCCTAAGTGTTACTTTCACTATGATATCCCTTAAAACCTGTAATTAAAAAAAAAAAAGTACTGGTCTTCCATTTAGTTTCACTGGGGTCTAGGTTCTCTTCCCATTCTACCTGCTGTTCGTTTATAGGAAAGTGGGCAAATCACCTGACTACATTTCAGTGACCCATACGGCTGGAGCAGGACAAAATGAAGGATGACAAGATTCGAGAGGCAAGAAACCTGACATATATGTATTCGGTTTTTGAGCTCTTTAAATATTTTGTAAAACATCTGACCTTGCAGACGGTAGAGGACCTTGCAATTTAATGCGAATCTGTAAATGCTTTTTAAAGAGAAGAATTCTTGTTGCACCATTATTAATTACTTTGAAAATAATGATTTCTGAATTTAGAGCCAATATATTGAGTTTTTTTTTTTCCAGGTGGGTTACCAGTAGACATCTTTGGCTTACACCATATTGAGAACAGATGGCTAGATGTCAGACAAAAGGCCTGGACTGAGGTCAGAAGAGCTGCATTCAAGTCCCAGCTCTGCCACTCTCAAGCTGTGTAGGCTGGAAAGAGTCTCTTTCCTACCCTTGACCTTGTTTGCCTCAGATGTAGGAGAGTGAGGGGAGGCTATCCATGCTTATAAGGTGTGCAACTTTTAGCAGGGCTGGGTGCTGAGCGCGTGCTGTAGTGGGCACTGTGGATCCCGGCACTGCCCCATCTGTGCACTCTGCATCTAACAGCCTGCACCTGGGGCTCACTTCCCAGGGCTGCGCTTGGACTACCAGAGCCATTTTGTCCTCAAGCCCAAAGAATTGAAGTGTCGGGGAGTTTATACCCTCTCCCTTCTTAGTTGACACCTAATTTGGCAGGCTGAAAGCCCAGCTCCCTTCCCCATGTCAGGACAAACTCAGAAGTAATTCCTCCCACAGAGCTCCACTGAAGGGTCAGGCTGAGGCTGACACCCTCACCCAGCCTCTTCTCTCCCTGTACAGCTCTCTCACTCTCTTGTCAGTTTCTCCTGGGAACATTTCCTTAGTAAATCCTTGATCTGTTTCTGGGGAACCTGACATAATCACACATTTTCATGGGCAGAGCAAAACAATAATAATAATAGTGCAAGAGCTTTCTTCATCTGAGGTGCTACGTTACTGAAGAGTAAAGAGATTTGCACCTGAAATAAATTCACATAAAGACACAGATTCACAGCACCTAAGAGTCACTGAATCTCTGTGACTGGTGGATGAGATGTTCTTGTCAGGGATCTCATCTAATTTAAAACTCCACTTTCAAAGTGGTTCTGAAGAAACATCTGTGTGTCCTGAGCTTGGTAATCCCAACAAATGGGGGTGGTCATAAGACATGGTGTGTTGTAGATGAAGTCTGCAGGTTGATCCAGGAGAGAAACTGCAGAGAAGGAACAGCGCTCAAAGCCAACGTTCAATGTTGGTTGCATGAACAAAGGGATGTAGCCATGAAGCAGGGTATTCCCTCATTCCTTCACCGAATGCCTAGGCCCAGAGGTGTGTTGAGTGGCAAATGGCCTTTCCCCTCCTCTGTAGCCTTCACTGCCCTTCCTTCTTCCTTCCATCTTCCTAGTTCCTTCCTTCTCTCCTGAGCAAGCGTGAATGACTATGTGTCAAACATCAGTGAGGCCCAGTGGATATGAAGACCTTGTTCACCAGGGTCTATGGTCCATGTCGGACCAACAAGAATGTGTAATGGTGTATTATCCATGGTGCTTCCAAAATCTCTGCAAATTATAAGGAGACTACTGGCTATATATAGAAAGTTAAAAATGTTCTTCTAGAGAACTGGATGTTTGAAGTGAGATTTGAAAAATTCCAGGGGCAGACAGGTTGCAGGCAGGAAGGGAGGGGCAGTCCCAATAGGGAATCGTAAGAGCAACAGCCAGCAACAGGAAGCTGCAGGAGCTGTCCAGAGAGTGACTCACTGTGGCCACAGTGCGCACCTGCTGGGGGAGAGGACATGGGAAGAAAGGTATCAGTTAAGACCGGAGCAGGACCAGGAGTGGTGACTCACACCTGTAACCCCAACACTTTGGGATGCCAAGGCAGGAGGACTGCTTGAGCCCAGGAGTTCAAGACCAGCCTGGGTAACATAGCAAGACTCAGACTCTACAAAAGGTAAAAATAAAAATAATTATCTGGGCAGGGGCACATGCTTGTTTTCCCAGCTACTCAGGAGGCTAAAGCAGGAGGATTGCTTGAACCCAGGAGCTCTAGGCTACCACGAGCAATGATCACGCCACTGTACTCCATCTGGGGTGACAGAGTAAGACCCTGTCTCTATTGAAAACAAAGAAGAAAAAAAAGAAAAAAGACTGGAAAAGGAAACTACAGAGGAAACAACGTAACATCCCCACCATGCATGGTAAGGAGTTTGAGCTTTATCCCACGGGCAGGGAGGAGGGATGGATAGGAACGTCCTCCAAATAGCTCCAAGGTCACTCATACGGCTCTTCACCCCTCAGCCCCCAAACCCAGAAATGGTGCGTGCCCAGGGGACTGCATTACCTTTCCTGGGACTCCCTGTTCTTGCCTCACCAATGACACCAGGGGAAGAGTCTGTGAATTTAAACTAGCATTCAGCTCTGCTGCAGGGCCTTGAAGTCACTTAATGAATAGGAACGCGATAACCTGTTCTCCATAAAAGGAGGAATTAAGAACTCACTTATATCAGTGATAGGGTAGAAAGAAAACAGCAATTTTACTCTGGCCAGATAATGGAGATACCAACCCCTGCTCTGTGGAGTCTTAATTAGATCTCCTCGGTCCCCTTGTTTTTATTTCATGTTTGCCTTTTTTAAAAATTAAGGGAGAACAGCCATAATCTTCCACGATGGGAGTGCATATTTTATGGACAGAACACAGGTGATGAGACTGTGTTCTAACAACTCACAGAGGGGTGAGTAGGGAGGGGAAAGTGGAATTTGTTACACCAATGGCACATGAATAATCACTTCTCATAATGAACTCTCATTCTAAAAGCACTACAGGCTACCTGAGGACTAGGAGGACCTGCTGCAGGAATCTGAACCAGGGTGGTTTCCGGGGTGAGGTGGGGAACAAAGGCAGGAAGAACCAGAACCACAATAAACCGTCACAAGAAGAGTCCATGGGGGTCATTTTCACATTTCACGGCTTTTTTCACTCCCTTACAGAGCAAAAGTGTGACCAACTCAGGAAATTCAGGAGTGAGACACTATGGTGTTATGATCCGATGAATGAATGGATGGATGGATGGATAGATAGGTAGGTAGGTAGATAGATAGATAGATAGATAGATAGATAGATAGATAGAATTAATAGGTAGATCGGTAGGCAAGTAGGTAGGTGGGCAGGCAGGCAGGTAGGTAGGTAGGCAGGTAGGTAGGTAGGTAGGTAGGTGGGTATGCAGGCAGGTAGGTAGGTAGGTAGGTAGGCAGGCAGGTAGGTCTGCAGGCAGGTACGTAGGTAGGTAGGCAGGCAGGCAGGCAGGTAGGTAGGGAGATAGGTAGGCAGGCAGGCAGGCAGGCAGGCAGGTAGGTAGGCAGGCAGGTAGGTAGGCAAGCAGGCAAGATACGTAGGTGGGGCAGGCGGGCAGGTAGGTATGTATGCAGGAAGGTAGGTAGGTAGGTAGGTATGCAGGAAGGTAGGTAGGTATGCAGGAAGGTAGGTAGGTAGGTAGGTCTGCAGGCAGGTACGTAGATAGATAGGTGGGGCAGGCAGGCAGGTAGGTAGGTAGGTAGGTAGGCAGGCAGGCAGGCAGGTAGGGTGGGCAGGTAGGTAGGCAGGTGGAGGTAGGGTAGGCAGGCAGGCAGGTAGGTAGGCAGGTAGGCAGGCAGGCAGGCAGGTAGGTAGGCAGGCAGGCAGGTGAGGTAGGGAGGCAGGTAGGTAGGGTAGGCAGGCAGGTAGGTAGGCAGGCAGGTAGGTAGGCAAGCAGGCAAGTAGGTAGGTAGGCAGGCAGGTAGGTAGGCAGGTAGGCAGGTAGGTAGGTAGGCAGGTAGGTAGGTAGGCAGGTAGGCAGGCAGGTATGTAGGCAGGTAGTTAGGTAGGTAGGCAGGCAGGCAGGCAGGTAGGCAGGCAGGCAGGCAGGTAGGTAGGCAGGCAGTTAGGCAGGTAGGCAGGCAGGCAGGTAGGTAGGTACGGTAGGGTAGGTAGGCAGGCAGGTAGGTAGGCAGGCAGGTAGGTAGGCAGGCAGGTAGGCAGGTAGGTAGGTAGGCAGGTAGGTAGGCAGGCAGGCAGGCAGGTAGGCAGGCAGGTAGGTAGGCAGGCAGGTAGGCAGGTAGGCAGGTAGGTAGGTAGGTAGGTAGTCAGGAAGGCAGGCAGGCAGGTAGGTAGGTAGGTAGGCAGGCAGGTAGGTAGGAAGGAAGGTAGGTAGGTAGGCAGGCAGGTAGGTAGGTAGGTAGGCAGGTCGGTAGATTTAGGTTTTCATCTGCTGTTTCTGGCTCATAACCCCCATGGCCCTGGTTATAGTCTTTTGCCCTAATGTTGGTTGTGTTAGGCCGCAGGAAACAGAATCTCTTGACCTTTCCTATCCTCCTTTCACCTGTCCCAGGGAGGACTCTAATCTTCCCTCGCCTTTCTGATTGTGGGTCTTAAGACCCTCCCCCAGGGAAGGCCCTGTCTTATATCCTGGGGAAAGGAATGCTGACACCATGAAGATTCCATAGAAACCCAAGAGGACTGAGTTAGGAGCTTCCAAATGGCAGAACACGTGGAGGTTCCTGGAGGGTGGCGCCCAAGGAAGGCAGGGAAGCTCTGCAGCCCCCCCTCCCATGCCTCACCCCATGCACCTCTTCATCTGTATTTCTCATAATATCCTTTATAATAAACAGATAAGTGTTTCTCTGTGCCACTCCATCAAATTTATCAAACCCAAAGAGGGAGTCCTGGGCACCCCAACGTGAAACTGGTTGGTCAGAAATTCCGGAGGTCCTGACTTATAAGTGGTGTCTTTGGGTGGGAGGAGGGCATTCTTGGGGACTGAGCCCCCAAACTGTGGGATCTGACACTCTCTCCAGGTAGACAGTGTTGGAGTGGAATTGGAGGACAAACAGCTGGTGTCTGCCACTTGGTGTGTGTAGGAAAACCCCACACCTTTGATCATAGACGTCTTCTGTGTTGATGATTGTTGTATCGGTGTGAAAGTAAAGGAGAAACTCAGTTTGAGAGGTTTTTCCAAAACATGGACCCAAAAGGGAACAACACAGAAGAGGCAAGTGCCATGCCTGGGACAGATGTCAGCACAAAGAGGCTTGGATCTGAGTCTAGCTCTGCTGTTGACTGGCTTGTGACACTGAGCAAGTTAGTTTCTCCCTCGGAGATTTGGTTTATTCGCCAGTAAAATACAACAAAATCAGATCCAGTGACCCCCAGGCCCCACCCAGTTCCCTCAGGCTTTGAGAGTGAGAGAAAAAGTTAATACCCCTGGCACAGTGGCTCATGCCTGTAATCCCAGCACTTTGGGAGGCCAAGGCGGGTGGATCACCTGAAGTCAGGAGTTTGAGACCAGCTGGCCAACATGGTGAAAACCCCATCCCTACTAAAAATACAAAAATTAGCCGGGCATGGTGGTGCATGCCTGTAGTCCCAGAAACTTAGGAGGCTAAGGTAGGAGTATTGCATGAACCCAGGGGGCGGAGGTTGCAGTGAGCCAAGATCGTACCACTGTACTCCAGCCTGGGTGACAGAGCGAGACTCGGTCCAAAAAGAAAAAGGTTATCACCCCAGAGTCAACCTAGAGGCAAGGAGGGAGGCCTAGCCCAGGGGGAAAAGAGCATTGCCCCTGGAGAGCTCCACTGGCTTCAGGTGACATCAAAGTAAAGTCAAGAGATTTTACCCCTAAACTCTCAAAGACATATAAGCCAGCCTGTACCAGAGTTCTGTAAATCCCTCCCAGGAGAAATCTAACACTCTAAAGTTGGTTTTGAGCCAGGGAAACTCTAAATAGCAGTTTCAGCTGAGCTCAGAAAACAAGCTTGGCTGTTCTTCCTCATCAATCCACCCGAGATGAGCACTCACACCTTCTCTCTTGGGCAGCTCCACTCTCTTCACTCACTGCTCTCCACTGGTTTCCATGGGTCTCTTCTCCATCTCCGTGGGTGTGTGGCTGTGCCAGGGCCACTCACAGCCAGAGTCCAGTCCAGACAGCAGACACCACGGATATAGGGCCTGGGTGACCAGGCGAGGGTCCAGCACACAGACGTCAGGATCTGTGGGATTCAGCAAATAGAAAACAAATAGGTCAGAAACAGAGAGACCAAAATCAGGTTGTCAAATCAGAGATGTAAGCTTCCAGATGTTTCCAGAAGGAAATAGCAAACTGCAGCTGGTGGGCCAAATCCAGTCCATTACACACTTTGCAAACAGAATTTTATTGGAAAACAGTCATGCCCATACATTCGCGTACTGTCTGTGGCCGCTTTTGTACTAAAACAGCCGAACAGAGTAGCTGCAACAGGGACCATAAGGCTCATAAAGCCCAAATGATTTACTGCCTGGCCCTTTACAGCCAAGCTTGCCGACTGGTGGTTTGAGTGTAATCCAGCATGTGTAAGTAGCTGACCTGCTTTATACAGAGTGGTGGCTTCTCCCCCATCTCCCTCCTTCACCTCCAGGCAGAGCTTCCTTCAGGAGGCTAGCATCCTGCTCAGGGCAAGTCCAGGCAAAGCCGCAGTCCCAGGCCTCCTTCCTACTCCCACCCCACCCCCAGGAATGGAGAGAACGTCCTGCTTTCTCCCAGATCCACTGGAGGCCAGGAAGGTGATGGCAAAGGAGAAAGCCATAGGCCTCTGCAGGAGGAAGGACCCCCGGTGAAGCTCTCCCCTGCTCTGTGGATAGGGCTGTAGCTCCCAGCTGTGGAAGAATTGACCCCTTTCCTTTTCTCCATCACTCCTGTTGTGCCTGCTCTTTCCCAGGCCTGGCCAGAAGAGTACTTCCACATCCACGGGGCCTCATTTTAGAAGTCACCACAATCTCAGGCATGCCCCTTCCCCAAGACAGGACTTTGTCAACCCATCATCTTATTTGATCAACATAGGGTCTTGAATGATTAAAGAAGCCACATTGATCACGTCCTTGCTGAATGGCTGCTGAGCACGCACCATGTGTGGCTGCTGTGCTCAGCTCTAGGGAGAGAAAGAGGTAAGACTTACGCTCTGCCTCCAGGCCTGCTGCCCACAGTCCACCATCCTGCAGCCTCCTCAAATGTCCTGCTGATCCTCTGCAAGTGGGAGTGCCAGAAATCCCTGATCCCAGGACAGTGCGATTTATTTACGATTTTAATTTATAACTATTGTAACTGATTATTTGCAAATTGCAACTCCCCAATTGCCAAAAGACTTAAAAGTGGATAGCAAATCTGTTAAGAAAGTACATATATATATTTATATATTTTTCTGTTTTTAAAAGGAGTAGATACAGAATTAGTGGCATTGGTTCAAATGTGTGTGAGGGCAACCTCAGGTTTTGGGACATCCTCAGAGGAGATTTGCGGGGAGGAACCCCCGATGAAAGCTACAGAGGCTGTGATGCGGCTCACGGGCATGAATATTCCTGTCCATGAAGGAGTCTGCTCACCTCGCCGGCTCCCATGCTGGCTGGCAGAGTGAGGGGCATAAGCCTCAATGGAATAAGCATTTGTGCAGACACACAGCAGAAGGGAGAAGGAGAGAGATTGCTATGTGTTAGGTGGTGGAAATGCGGTCAGGATGGGAAGGCCATTGTCCAGCCTGAGCTATGAATGTTGATTTTTTTTTTTTTTTTTTTTGCATAAGTAAAAACCTGATAAAAAGTCTTCTGATCCTCTCCAGAAAGGTACACGAGGGTGAGTTCTGGATATCCGGAGATTCATCCAGGGAGGTGAAGATGAGCCCAGCAAGGTATGAGAAATTTCTCTCGCTTAGGGGAGCTCTGCTTTCTGGCCAGGCCCTGATTGTAACTTACGGAATTTTTCTTTCATAAAAAAAGAGAAGTCACTGAACTGAAATATCTGCTTTTGCTTGCAAATCTCTGTGAGAATTCTCCAAGGTCTCTTTCCCTTTCTTTGCCCTCTGGGAGCACGGAGCAAGCTCACCCTAGAAGAATCTCTTTGAAGCGCTGCCTTGAGCAGGTTGACCAGTTGTTTCATTAGAAATATACCTATAGCAGCAAAATAAAATATTTGGATTGGATCTGATGTGATTATTTATTCCAGGAACAAGTCATGTGTATGATTCCAATCATTTTAATAATGGATTGACATCATTTCTAGCTAAATGGAGATTATCCGGCCATTCGCCAAAGCTAAGCTGGTGGCTTCCACAGAGGGGCCTTTCCTCCCGCAGCCTCGGCTCTGGGGAGGAACACCTGGACCCGGCTGTAGGGGCATGAGCTTCCAGATGGAAACAGACTCTGTGTCTGCACAGGAAAAACTCTCTTTACCCCTGCTTTTCCTCTGCCCTCACACCAGAAGAACAATCATCAATGCACAGGAACATTTCTGTGACCAAATGAGCGGGGGAGGTTCACCCAAATACCAAGCAGCGGACAACAACTGGGGTCCTCTAATCCAGTTCTGACACTGTCTACCCAGAGATAGTGTCAGGTCCCACAGGCTGGGGGCTCAGTCACCAAGATTCCCCACCCCTCCCTGCACACAAGTCCAGGCCTCTGGAACTCCTGGCCGACCTGCTTCAAGTTGGGGTTCCCACAACTCTCTTTTGGTTTTGATTCATTTGCTGGAGTGGCTCACAGAACTCAGGGAAACACTTACATTTACCAGTTTATTATGAAGGCTATCGCAAATGATACTGATGGAGACACACATGGAGTGAGGTGGGGAGAAGCGGGTGCGGAGCCTCCCTGCCCTTACAGGAACCTCATGCCTCTTCTAACTCAATCCTCTTGGGTTTTTATGAAAGCTTCCCATTGTCAGTGTTCCTTCCGTCGGGGTGTATGGGATGGCGCCCTCTAGGGGAGGATGTTAAGACCCACAATCAGAAAGGCAGGTAAGAGTGAATTCCGCCTTGGGGCAGGTGAAAGGAGGGCAGGAGAGAGGTTCTGTTTCCAGAGGCCTAACACAGCCGCCAAGAGACGTGGGAGTTAGGGATCAGGAACAATGGGTGAAAACCCATGTAGACAGAGGTTAGACAGAAGATGCAGACGCAGACGCATCATCAGAGGCAGACGCATCATCAGACGCATCAGACGCAGACGCAGACGCATCAGACGCAGACGCATCAGACGCAGACGCAGACGCATCAGACGCACACGCAGACGCATCAGACGCACACGCAGTCGCATCAGACGCACACGCAGACGCATCAGACGCACACGCAGACGCACACGCATCAGACGCACACGCATCAGACGCACACGCATCAGACGCACACGCATCAGACGCACACGCAGACGCAGACGCATCAGACGCACACGCAGACGCAGACGCATCAGATGCACACGCAGACGCAGACACAAACGCAGACGCATCAGATGCAGACGCAGACGCAGCTATTATAACACCACAGGCTCAAAGAGGTCCTGTGCACTGTCAACCAGAGGGTCCCCCTCCTGACTCCCTCATTCGTCCACACTTTGCCTGGCTTGGGACTCACGCCTTCATTCACAGCTCAGGCCTCAGCTCCTCTCTAAGTTCTTCCTGGCCTCTCACAGAGGGATGGGCACATTCTTCTGGACTGGCCCTTACCCAAGTCCCCATTAGAGCCCGTAGGTGATTTCTCTCACCAGAGTGCCCCAAGGATGCTGTATCACATCTGTCTTCACGTCTTCAACGGGGACATTAGGCAATCAGAAACAAAAGATTTGAGCCCCAGCTGGCAGATGCCTCTTGCATCTGTGGTCATGAGGCTGGGGTTCCTTGCAGGGGAGTCTCCTGGAGCAGGATGGTTGGCAGATCCCTGCGGGTGCGTCCCGGGCAGAGCCCAATCAGGTACACAAGACAGAATCAGGGAAGGCTGCAGTGTGGGAATGGCTTTCCCCTAGGCATGCACCCCCTTCTCATCCACTCCTCCATTTCACATCATTGCCCCTTTAATCTCTCTGTACCCCAGATCCCAACAGAGTAAGAATCTGCACCCCAGATCTGGAGCTACTGCTTCCAGATCCCAACAGAGGGATTAACTCAGAATCTCAGCAACTGTCAGAGCCAGAAGGGCCTGAAAGATCACCAGGTCCGGGACTTCCTGCTGTGTTCGGCAGGGTGAGGTGGGATGGGACCCTCGGGGGTGGGGTGGAGGAGCCCCTCGAGCCACCTAGTATGCACGATTGAGGGTGGTTCTCAATCCGGGGTCTCTGGGCCACTTCAACCTCTCCCCTTTTCAGAGCAGTTTTACTTTTGATTTGATCTGTAATAGCTATAAAGTTGCCTTCTAACATGAAACATCTTTTTAAAAAATTATTAGAGATAAATAAAACAAGATGAAAAACCTTGGGGACTAGAATAAGGCAGTTATTTGTTCAAGGTCATAGGATGAGAAAACATCACATCCAGGAGTAAACTTAGTGATTTCAGCCCCCCTGGACCCTGCCCTGTCCCATCACCCACTCTCTGGTAGCAAAAACACACTGTTTCCAAACCCATTCACAGTTCCCAACTCTGGTCAAAGCTGAGCTTCTAAGCAAACACCCAGAGGCGTAAGCAGATGGTGACAGTTGTCTCCATGTTTAAGTGGAGCTGACTCTACAGATGAATCCTCTGCATCCAAACACGTGACCACTTAGCCACGCTGCTGCTCAAGAGCCGAGGCATTCTCAACTGTGTGGCCAGAGGGAGAACGAGCCAGTGATCTGGACAGGCCCATCTGGAGTGATGGAGGGGGAAGGCAATTACCTGGGGGAGTCAAGGCCCTGAAGATCACCTGGCTCCCATCTACCCGTGGCCATCACCTTCTGGTGGGACACAGAGCCCCCAGTGCCATGGTCCAATGGGAAATCCATCAGAACTATACAGGCAGAGCTGGGCTGATGGCCAGGGTGTGGTTCCCACTCTCCTAGAAGGGGCCCAGTGTCTGTGCAGCGGGACAGCAGAAGGAGCTTCTGCTGGTATAAACATCCAAGGATTATGAAGGAGAGAGCAGGAAGGGCAGAGAAAGTCAAATTCAAACGCAGACTGAAACCTGGCATCTAGTCACCATGGTGTTATGATTCCATAGAACTTGACTAGCAGCTGCAGGAGCTAGCCGTCCCAAGGAACACAGTCAGCGGGGTTTCAGACTTCTATCCAAGACCAACACATCCTATGAATAGATGAGCCAGGCCCAACATTATGATGCAGATAGTAATCTTATCTTTACTTTACAGATAGAGAAACTGAGGCCTAATAATGTGGGCAGAGTCACACAGATAGAGCAAACCCAGTTGATGGTCCTTGGGAACGCAGAAGATGGAGCAGAGAACCTGCCACCATGTCACCATCTACTCAATAAAGGGGGAACCTTCTGGTGATAGGGATTGGGAACAGGAGGCTATTGGATCAGAATTTTGAGCCAGGGAACTATGATAGGTACTAGATTGGAAACTGTCCCATCGTACAAAATGGCTTTCAACACACATTCACTCCTTCCACAGAGTTAGTGGCCACACACCGTCGACGCCAGGCACTCTCTGAAATTGGCTGCAAGGGGCTGAGCACATCTGCCGTGGTCTATTCATTCACAGAGAAAAGTCTGGAAGCCTGTCCTGTGCCTCACACCAGCGACACTCGTGGAATGGACCTCCAGCCCCCGTGTCACTCATGCCCAGAATCTCAACTGTGTATCATGATTTCATTTGACTCCCCACATCTCAATTCTCCCTGAATCCTCTTGCACCCAGACTCCTCTGAACTCAGTTTGCCGTGTACATCCCTCTGTGACTCACTGGACGTGAGGCTCTGCCCAATTCCCTGGGCCACCCTGACCAGCAGCTGATGGCAAACATGCAGCCTGGCCCGGACCTGCCCAGCTTGCTCCCTATAGGAAGTGCTTTTTGATGTTAGCTGCAGCAGGACTCACATCCCATCCATGTGGGGTTGGCTAATGAAGAAAAGTTGTCAAATAGCCAGGATCTACTCAGACCCCAGGAGGGACTGAGATGTTAATATCACTGACCAGTTGTAATCATTTAATCATTCATTCATTCATTCAGCAACAAATATTGGTTAAAGGATGATTACGAGCCAGGCACTGTTCTAGGTGCTTATACATCTCTGAGTAAAATAAACAAAGATCTCTGCCTTGCAGAGTTTCAACCTAGGGAAAAGAGAAAAGGAAACAATAAACATAATAAATACACACAAACATGAGTAAACAGTGATAAGTACTGTTGAAAAAAAAAGTAATTCAGGATAAGGAGCATGGGGGCGCTATGAATGGGGTGGTCAGGGCAGAGCTCATGAACAGGGAATTGAGCAAACATCTGAAGAAGGTGAGGGGGAGTCCAAGAAGGTACCTGGAGAAGAGTGTTCCAGGAGGAGGGAGCCCGAGGAGCTGAGGCCCTCAGCCTGTTTGCAGAGGAGGGGCGGCCAGTGTGGTGGCGTGAGCACGGGAGGCGAGGCAGGAGTGAGGGTAACTAAGAGCCAGATTTCCATGCAAGACCCGGTACGCTACGGCTCATATTCCATTCTTTTACCCTGGAGCCATCGGAGGCATCAGAAGGTTTTGACCCATGAAGAGACGGGACATAAAAGCCATTGCCCTATAGGGCGCAAGTGTCAATAACGATGGTGGCCTGGGCCAGGCAGGGAGCAGTGGAAATGCTGAGAAATTGATTAGCATCTGCACTTATTTTGAAGGTACAGCCAGTAGAATTCCCTAACAGACTGATATATTAAAGAAGAGGAGGAGTCAACGGTAACTTTCAGATTTTTGGCCTGTAAAATCAAATAATTCCAACTTAAAGCCATTGGAAGTTATTTTGAGCCTTGAGAGGAATGTGGTTCTGTGGCCTGAACCCCACAGCATAAAATTGCAACTTCTGCCTTTTCTTGTAAATGATTAGAGAAGGTCTTGTGGCACCAGAGATAAGACCCCCTCAGATCATCACCCCTCCTCACAGAATGTTAAAGCAATCTTCCTTGGAATGTGGCAAGCTGTAACCGATCAAAGTGCTACAACATTGTACTGATCTTGCCTGGAAGACGTTGCAACCCTGTTCAACCTCTCTGTCCCTGCCTGTGTAAGTGAAACCGTAACTTCACTGGAATACTGACCCATTCCCTTGGAGTCTGTGTATCCCATACGGCTATCCTTAAGATTTGCGCTCTAATAAACTCTATAAACTCTACAGTTCATCCTGTTTTCTGAATCTCATTATTTAAGGTTGACAGGCCAGAGAGATGGGAAAGGCAGCCAGCAGCACAAGTCTGAAACGGGAAGACGACAGTGAAGCTTTGTTCACGTGGAGTTTGCCACATTTGTTGACTACTGAAGAAAAACGTAGGAAGGCGATGAATGTATGAGTGTGGGGTCTAACAAAGGGGTGTGAGGCCTGGAGCTGGAGGTTGGGAGTCATTGATGTATAGACAATCATTAAAGCCACTCTATGCATAAGATCACTCAGCAATAAGTGAGTATATTGGCGAAGAGGAGAGGTCTACTAACTGCACCCCAGCAAAGGAGACCTTGAGGGAGAGAGGAGTGAGTTAAGAGGAGGAGCCAAAGCGTGTGCTGTCCTGGAAGCTAACTGGAAAGAAAAAAACCTGCATCCCAGAGGAGGAGACCATCAGCTGGGTCAAATGCTGCCAACAGGTGCCGGAAACTGAGAACTGAGAACTGACCCCTGATTTAACTATACAGAGGCCACTGGTGACATGAAGAGCCGTTTCAGCAGAACTGGAGAGGGTTCCACTGGAAGGAAAGAAGTTTTGCTGCAAAGAGAGGCAAACATTAGGAGGGGAAATCTAGTAGAAGTGGGATCAAGACACATTTGTTTTTATTGTCCTTCTTATCTTTTTATTTTATTTTTTATGTTTTTATGATTACTTTTGTCAATCCTGCTCCTTCTCTACTTTTTTTTTTAAAAAATGAGAAAAATAACAGCATGTTTGTTCACCAATTGAAATAATCTGGGGTAATCGTTTATGAGAGAGAGAAAGGGGAGCATTTCTGGAGCCCTGAGCGGGGGTTCCTCACCACATGGGTGTGGGTGTATACAGGTGTGGGGACTGCTTCTCCATGGTGACAGGCTGGAGGCCTCGAGGGACAGATGGGGTGGCCGGCAGAGTCTTTGGAAGTTTCCTCCAAGTTGCTTCAATTTTCCCAGTGAAATAGGATGTGAGAGAAGTTTGGCCATGTGAGGAGACAGGGAAAGTTTTCTTAGATATGTAGAAAAGCAGGAAAGTGTCTGGATCAGGCAAATACAGCATTATTGCCTGGAGATGGTAAGGTGCATTGAAGTTTGGAGGTTGTGAATGTCAAACAGGACCAGTCCTCATTGTGTGTGTTTCTCTCCCACATGGAGAAAGGGCAGAAGCTTTTCACTGCTTGGGGCAAGGGTACCTGAGGCTGGATTTCCTGAGACTCCTTGGGCCTTTGGCTGTCAAACTTTTCTTTGCTACTGCCAGGCATTTTAGGGGCCTAAAATAAAACAATAAAAATAACTGATGCGTCACATTTGACCTGACTAGTTTTGGAAATCCCCGTTAGTCTTTCTCCTGGATTGAGCGCTTGAAAGCAGCAGGCTTGGAATTCAAGGAGCTACGTTTGCATCCTTAGGCATAGCACCATGAGAAAAGGGGCTCTATTAGCATGACTTCTCGGGAAATGACTTCTCGGGAAGGCCTGTGGAAGCAATATTTGGCACGGCTCTTTGATCTGTACGTCAGCTGGGAGTAACTGGCTCATGCCCAGCCAGGAGCCCAAATCCCCAACTCCGGATGGTGTGCCTCTCTGCCAGTGCAGAGCAGCTGGTTTCCCCTGGCTTTACTGTTGGCTTCCCAGGCAAATTTCCTCCCAGCTGTCTTCTCCCCTATTTGTGTAATTGACAAGAGTCATTTAGGTGATTTCTGCCTCTGATCTGAGAGGGCCTCTGTGGTCATCTGGGTTACATAGCTCCAAATTCCAGAAATAGAACCTCTCCTGTTAGACTTCTGTTAGTGTGCAAGTGGGTTGTGATCAGGTGAGCAGGTGCCAGGCACCGTGACAGTGGCATGAGGGGGACAGGCAGCAGTAGTGAGGGGACTCTGTCATCTTCATTGTTCAGCTGTTTATCTGCAAACTTATTGCCTTTGTGTGAGATTTCAAATCAGTATCATGAAAAAGAACACAAATTGACTTAAGACCTTAAAATACAAAACACAAAGAGTGAGAAAAGTACTCACCAAAATATTGTTTTAATGTTAATTATTAGAGTTTTCTGATGTGTGACTTGTTTCTTTGCCTTTTCTAATGTCTTTTTGGCCAGAAGTAAAGAAAGGCTCAGAAGCAGAGACTCCCTTAGTTCTCTGTCTCCACTGAAATATGATAACTCTGTGTTTTTGTTTAGGAAGCATTTCTAGGAACATTTATCAGCAATTAGAAAGGAAGCAGCCCCGCGGAACCCTGACATCAGGACTCGGAGAAAGCATCCTCAGGTCTGGATGAAAGCAGGCACCTGCAACCGTGTGAGCTGGGGTAGGGCACGCTGACAGGAGATCTAACCAGACCCTGTTCCTGAACCTCACTTTCCGTCAACACAAAGGAATGACAGAAAAGCCATTCCCAGCTTTCTGAATTACTGAAAACAAGGCAATATCGAAATATTAACTACGTCACAGTGAAGAAAACAATTGTATGGAAGGCTCTCCGCCTGTATCTACCTACATTCAAAAGTTGTTTCTTTCACCTCTCCCCCACCACCCTGAAGTTCTAACGTTATTATGATGACTGGTCCATGGTAACGATCTGGGTTAAAGCCTTATTTGTCTCAGTTTCTTTTCCTAAATAGAAAAAGCAATAAACATCACCAGGAGTGTATCCTGAGCACACATTCTCTCTACTGCATTAACAAAAGCAATCAACATAAATGACATTTGTCAAAGAACCCAATTCTGTGAACCCACGCCATTCAGGAGCTCCTTTTCCAGGCAAAACCTGCCACCATGTGGAATAGAGCGGCATTGCAGCCGCCTGTCCAAAAATCCCGCTTCCACTCGGACAAAGGGATGTTCTGAGCCAAAACAAAAAGTCAAAACACAGCAAAGAGCTCTTCAAAACGATGATCGGCAGGGAGCCATTCGCAGTCTACTTTCTAGCTTACACCATCAAAGGGATATCGAGAATTCGCCGTTTATTTCGGTTGAAGAATCAAGTCCCAGGCTCAGAGTCCCCCTGCCCTAGATAATTCTTCTTGATAAAAGAACCATAGATTATCAGAAGGGAAGTAACAGATTACCCGGTTCTTTTCTTTTCTTTTTTCTTTTTTTTTTTTTTTTGCAAACAAAAGGTAGAGGAGAAGCAACAGGATGGCGGAGATGTTTACCACTTCTTGTGCTGTGTTCGCTCTCCCTGTAGGTAATAGACAAAGGAGGTAACGTCTCCCAGAGTCTACAGTAGCAGGGTGGGAAGTTCCCTCTGCAGGGAGGCGCTACCACTGCTGCCATCACCTCCAATCCCCCCTTTCAGATCAGCCAGGAGTGGCACCATAGACAGGCCAGAGCTGTCTCTGCGGAGATGAGGGATGGGCCACCTTAGTGGCCGAGCGGAACAGAACCCAAGTCCCAGGTGAACAAGCCGAGAAAAAGGTTCTGCAAGAAAACTGCAGGCAATGTGGGAGAGCCTTGCAGGGTCAGGTGCCCTCGAGGGCTTCTGCACATGCCTCCGGCCCACCTCGCGTGGTGGTCCACTTTTGGGGTGGCTGGCACTCTTCCTACAGCACAAAGAATCAGGTGGTGGCCGGCCCGAGACAGCCCTGGGAGGTGAGGATGAGTTGAAAGAGACACAGTCCCGCTCCTGGTTTCTCAGAGCACCCTCCATTTCCTCTCCTACAGCGCATGCCTGGGAGGATCGTACTTATCCGTTGCTTCCCCCACTTGCCCTCGTAGATGATGAGCCTCTTAAGGGAAGGAACTGTATCTCTTCCATCTCTGCATCCCCAGAGCCTAACATGGACCTTGATAAATAGCAGGCACCTAATAAACGTTAAGTAAAAGAGGGAAAAGAAGAGAGGGAGGGAGGCCAAGACTAGAGATGACTGCTGCAGGAACGTTGCTGATGAATGCAGCAGACCCTCAGGTTATTAATTTTAAAAAGGGTTTGCCTCCAGACACATGCCAACAGTTCCCCCAATGCTGCTTTCCCTGCCAATCAGCAAGGCAAAACCTCAGGACACTTTCTCTCCCTGACATATGCCCCTGGTAGGCTGGGCTTTTGTGGTGATTTTGTTCTAATTTTTAACATTACTTTCTAAAAATTTCAAATCTACCAAAAAAAAAAAAAACAGAATAGAAATTACTGACACACCTGTAATCTCAGCACTTTGTGAGGCTGAGGTGATAGGACAGCTTGAGGCCAGAAGTTCGAGACCAGCCTAGGCAACATGGCAAGACTATCTCTACAAAAAAGTACAAAAAGTAGCCAGGCATGATGGCACGCACTACGTGGGAGGCTGAGCTGAGAGAATCACTTGAGCCCAGGAGGTCAAGACTGCAGTGAGCTGAGATCATGCCAGTGCACTCCAGCACAGGCAACAGAGAGATCCTGCCTTAAAAACAAAACAAAGCAAAACAAAAAATCCAAGACCATCAGCACATCATTCATTGAAATCCACTCTTTTATTAGGATCAGGTTTATCCTGCCTGTATTTCTTCTTTGCAAAAATTAACAAATGTACACACGTGCGCGCGCGCACACACACACACACACACACACATACACACACAATTTAGTTTCCCCATGTCTCTTACACAAAAGGTAATAAAACATATGTAACTTTCACATTTTGCTTTTTTCTCTTAATGATCTATCTCGAAGATGACTCAGTGTTGGTTCAGAGAAATCTTCCTCATTCCTGTGATGGTGTCAACAGTCTTCCATTATATGGATAAGCCGCAGTTGACTCAACCAGTCTCCTATGGATTGACTTTTAGTTCATTTCCAACAGTTTGTCGTTACAAATAATACCAGTAATAAATAACTGTATGCATAGTATATTGTTTTAAATGTGTAATGAGTAAAGATACATTTTCAGAGAGAATTCCTAGAAATGGGGTTGCTGGTCAAAGTGTAAACGCATGTAGAATCTGTTTTTTGTTTTCCAATTTCCCATCCTACGACCTGTGCTATTTCACAGGCTTATCAGCCCTGTAGGACCGGGCCGATTTCTCCACAGCCTTGCCAAAGGTGAGCTGCAAAGCTTTTGCGCGTTGCCAAATCCGTAGGTGAGAAATGATATCCTCACGCAGTTTTAATTTACATTCTTCTTTTTACCGGTGAAGTTGTGTATCTTTTATAAGTCTAGAGGTCACTTGTATATGATTTTTGTGAACTCTGCTCATTATTTTGCTCATTTTTCTATCTGGTTTCTTATCTTTTATTCCTCTCAATTTCTTTTTTTTTTTTTCTTTTTCTTGTGTGTGTGTGTGTGTGTGTGTGTGTGTGTTGTGTATGTGTGTGTATGTGAGACAGGTTCATGCTCTGTTGCCCAGGCTGGAGTGCAATGGTGCAACTGTAGCTCAATGCAGCCTGGAACTCCTGGACTCAAGCAACTCTCCCATCTCAACCTCTCGGGTAGCTGGGACTACAGGCATGTGCCACCACACCCAGCTAATTTTAGTATTTTTTGTAGAGGTGGTGTCTTGCTATGTTGCCCGAGCTGGTCTACTAGCCTCAAATGATCCTCCCCGCCTCAACCTCCCAATGGGTTGTGATTACAGGCATGAACCATTGTCCCTGTCCACATGATCCATTTTGAACTAATTTCTGTAGACGGTGTAAGTAAGGGGTCCAGCTTTATTCTTTTGCATGTGGATACCCAATTGCCCTAGCCCCACTTGTTTAAAACACTGAATTATCTTAGCATCCTTGTCAAAACTCAGTTGACTACAAATGTATGGATTTAATTCTGAGTCCTCAGTTATTTTCCACTAGTCTATGTCTATCTTTGTGCAAGTACTACACTATGAATTACTGTCATTTTGTATAAGTTTAGAAATTTAGATGCGAGTCTTCCAACTATGTTCTTCTTTTTCAAAATTGTTTTGACTAGTCTGGGTTCCTTGCATATCCATATAAACACAAGGATCACCACATCAATTTCTGCAAAGAAGCCAACATATTTTGAGAGGTATGTGTTGAATCTGTAGATCAATTTAGATAGATCAATTGCTGTCTTAGCAATATTAAGTTTTCCAATCCACATACACAGGATATCTTTTTATTTAATTTCTTTCAAGAACACTTTCTGATTTTCAATATACAAGCCTTACACTTCTTTTGTAAATTTATTTCTAAGTATTTTATTCTTTTCAATGCAATTGTAAATGAAATAGTTGTCTTAATTTCATTTTCAGATTCTTCACTGTTGGTGTATATAAATATAATTGATTTTTATACGCTCATATTATTAGTTTTCTATTGCTGCTGTACAAATTATCACTAACTTGGGGCTTTAAATAATGCAAATGTATTATCTGACAGTTCTATAGGTCAAAGGTCCAAGATGGTCTCACTGTTGGCAGAAGGGCTACATTTCTTTCTGAGGCTATCAGGGAGAGAGTTTTTATCTTTCTCAGTCTCTGGATACTTGGTTTATGGTTACTTCCTCCCAGCACATCAGGTCACACCTTGCCATGTTCCATCCCTCTGACTTCCTCCACTGCCTCCATCCTCCACTTGGAAGGACCCTCGTCTCCACATTCGACCTCCTGATAATCCAAGGAAATCTCCCTATGTTAAAATCATCTGATTAGCAACCTTAATTCCAATCCGCACCTTTAAATGCCCTTTGACATGTAATCTGACATATTCACAGATTCTGAGATTAAGTCAGGAACATCTCTGGGATTGGGGAGCGTCATTCTGGCTATGACATTGATCTAGCATTCTGAAATACTGATGAACACATTTATTAGTGCTAATATTTTTTGTGTGTTCCTTAGAAATTTTTGTACAAGCTCATATAACCTATAGATATAGTTTTACTTCTTTCTTTTCAGTCTGGATAGATTATATTTCTTTTTCTTGCCTAATAGCTTTGACTAGAACATTCATTACAATATTCAAAAGAGGTGATGAGAACAGACATCCTTCCTTGTCTCACTCCTGATCATAGGAGAAAAGCATTCCGTCTTTCACCTTCAAGTATGATGTGAGGTGTGGCTTTTATATAGATGGCCTTAATTTGCTTGTGAAAGTTCCCTTCTTTTCCTAGTTTGAGTGTTTTCATCCTGAAAATTTGTTGAATTTTGTGAAATAATTTTTCTGTATCTATTGAGATGATCAAGTGGGATTTGTTCTTTATTCAATATTGATTTATAGTTTTCTGTGATGTTTTTGTCTAGTTTCAGTTTTAGGATAACATTGGTCTCATAAAATGAGTTGAAAAGAGGTCTCTCCTCTTTTATTTCCTGGAAGACTTTGTGAATGATTGGTGTCAATTTTTTTTTTTTTTTTAATGTTAGGTAAAATTTTCAGTAATGCTCTCTGGACCTGGACTTTTCTTTGCAAGAAGTTTTTAAATTACTAATTCAGTTAGTTTACATGTTATATGTGTATTTGATTTTTTATTCTTTTTTTTTGAGTTTTGCTCACTTTTGTATTTCTAGAAATTTCTTAATTTAATCTGGATTATCTAATTTGTTGGCAACAGTTGTTCAAACTTTTATTTGTAATTTTTTTTTATTCTGTAAGGTTGATGGTGAGGCTTCCTTTTTATGAATTTTTTTTTTATTTCTTAGAAATTCTACAATTTTGATTTTCAGTTCCCACTTTGTCCTAAATGTGCTTATACATAGTTGTTTATTTGTTTTTTTTAATTGGGAGGCAGAAGGCTCTTCTTCACTTTTGATTTTGTTATTTAATTTTATGGCATTGTGATTAGAGTATGCTATTTATATTAATTCTACTTTGTGGAACTTATTGAGGTTTATTTGTGGTTTAATATATAGCCAATCCTTGTGAATGTTCTGTGTATGCTTGGGAAGAATGTGTATTTCTATTAGAGTGGTGTCAAGTTTTGATGTAGAACCATTAGGTGCTCCTTATTAAGTTCCCTCATATCCCAGCTAACATTGTGTCGACATGGCCTGTCTTAGACTAAGTGTTAAAGTCTCATACCAATAGCATGCTTCTATTTCCACCCATGTCTCTTGTTTCTGCTTTAAGAGGTTAGTTGCTGTGTTATCTGGGTAGGTATTCAAGCCTGGCATATCTTCATCGTAAATTGTAGCCTTTAACATGTTATTGTGTTGCTGTTCTGCAAGTTTTTTGAAACTAAATTTTACCTTGTGTTATGTCAGAATCTTCTGTTTTCTGGAAATACATTTACTCATCTCTATTTTCAGCCTTTCTGAATCACATTGTTTCAGGTATGCTTCTTTTATATGGCACCAAATTGATTTTTGTGTTGTGAGCCGGTACAAATTTTTTTTTTTTTTTTTTTGAGACAAGGTCTATTTCTGTCACCCAGGCTGGAGTGCAGTGGCCCCATCTTGGCTCACAGCAGCCTTGACCTCCTGAGCTCAAGGGATCCTCCTGCCTCAGCTTCCAAAGTAGCTGGGACTACAAGTGCACACCACTACACCCAGCTAATATTTTTTTTATTTTTAGCAGAGACAAAGTCTCCCTGTGTTGCCCAGGCTGGTTTTCAACTCCTAAGCTCAAGCAATCCTTCTGCCTCAGCCTCCCAGAGCGCAGGGATTACAGGTATGAGCCACTGCACCTGGCCTGGAAATTCTTTTTCTTTTAGTGGGGAACATAAATTCATTGTGTTTATTAATATAGTCGACATGTTTCATCTCAACTTTGCCATCTTTTTAATCATTTATTTATTGGTGTATTTTGTTCTATTTACTCTTTTTGTTGTTCTTTTTTGTGTGTTTCTTTTTTATGTCTTTTTATGTGTTATGTGTTTAAGCTTTTTATGTGTTTTGTTTTTCTTTTTTAATATTTTAAATTGCTAGGGAAGAGTGGAGTTTTGAAGGTTTGTGTTTTTGTTTTACTAGGTTCGCCTATACTAATATCATTTCTAAAAATTTATTTCTCTTTTTCCTTATTTATTTTTCTACTATTTGGTTCATCAGCTTCAAAAGATGTTATTTCACACCTACCTATTAGCATCTAGAAATCAATGAACTTATTTCACTTTCTTCTTTCTCTTCACATTTTTAGTTAGATTATTACTTTATTAGAACTCATTTATTTAGCGTTTTTCTACTCTTACAGTATTTATTAATTACAATATTGCTCTTCTATTGTCTTTCTTCATATTTAAGTTGAGAACGCTGATGCTAACACAATTTTCTTTTCTTTGTAAATGGCTTGGAGTATTGTATTGAACACTTAACGGATTTTTTTCCATTTGTCTTGAAAGTAAGATTGTTTTATTAAGACAGTTGAGAACTGATCATTTCAACCCAGTTCTTTTAGTTACATGATAGATCTTTGAAATAAAAAGATTGTCTTTTTTTAAATTTTTGTACCATGGCTTTACATAAATATTAGTCGTTGTTGCTGTTCTTCTCCTTAGCCTTATTCCTCTACTTCAGTTACATGTAAGTGAGATTTTCTTTGCCTATTTATTTATAGCTGTTACTGTCTTTGTGATCCCATTTTTACCTCTTATTTTCATTTGATTTTTGTTCTCTTGGCTATTTTCGTTCCTTTCTTCAGTTTCCTTGTTTTACTTTCAAGTGAATCCATTCTCTCAATGAATCTTGTGATGGAGTTTTCATTTCTGAGGTAGTTCTCACTTACCTCTTCTGGTAGTGGTCCATCATTCATTTCACAAATGTCTGACTTCTGTCATTTTTGTCTTTAAATTTTTGTTGAGTTAGTCGCTTTGCCTTTAGTTTTCTGATCCAAGATATTTGTGTCCAACCTGAGAATTCTTTGTAAAGAATGCACAGATTGGATGAGGTGTTGACTTACCCTTTCCCCTGGTTTGTGGTGGTTTTGATGGGGGAGGGTAACGGTCCTTGTCATTTCCCGTCTTCATCTCACAGTGGCTTTGTATAGACGTTGTCCTTTGTGCTGCGTTCCTCTAGGGGGTTTGATATTTTCCTGGGTCAGCAATAACAGATGCAGCAGGTAGGAAGATTTAGGGGACTACAATTCTTAGTTGGATTCCACTCATCTTTCACTATAATAAGATGCAGTTTGTTGCTTTTGTTTTAATACAAATGTCTTTTTCATGGGGAACAATTGAGTGTGTATTTTGATCCTGTGGTAATCTTTTGTTTGCATAGAAACTTTAATTTATGATTCTGGATTCCTTCTTTCTCTTTCCCTTTAAACCTCCAAAGAACACCTGCCCTCTCTGAGTCACCAGCCAGAACTGTTGCTTTCCTGAGACTGACACCTCCGGTCCACTACAGGTTTACGCTGCCGTGGCTTCCACCTCCTCCTCCTCCTTCCTTCCTTCTCTTCTTTTCTTTTTTTTCTTCTTCCTTCTTCTTCTTTCATTCTTCCTTCTTCCTTCTTTTCTTCTCCTTCCTTTTTCCTTCTTCTTGTTCTTCTTTTTTCTTCTTCTCTTTCTTCCTCCTTCTTCCTTCTTTCTAATTAAAATAGAGACCGGGCCTTGCTAGGCTACCCAGGGTGGTCTCAAACTTCTGAGCTCAAGTGATCCTTCTGCCTCCGCCTCCCAAAGTGTCAGGATTACAGGCGTGAGCCACTGCCCTGACAATACTTTTTCTTTTTGATCCTCCAGTAGCTTGTTGCCAGCTTCACCCAGCTCAGACTTGTTTTCACTTTCCCCACTTACACTAAGGCAGATGTCTCACTTTTTTTTTTTTTGAGGCAGGGTCTTGCTCTGTTGTCCAGACTGCAGTGCAGTTGTGTGATCTCAGTTCACTGCAGCCTCTGTCTCTGGGGCTCAAGCAATCCTCATGCCTCAGCCTCCCAAGTAGCTGGGATTACAGGTGCACACCACCACGCTGGCTAATTTTTGTGTCATTAGTGGAGACACGGGTTCACCATGTTGTCAGGCTGGTCTCAAACTCCTGGGCTCAGGCTATCTTCCTGCCTCGGCCTCCCAAAGTGCTGGGATTACAGACATGAGCCACCATGCCCGGATGGGTCTCTCCCTTTCTAGAGTGATTTCATCTGAGCTGGGGCCCAGGTGCCCTTTTTCTGCTCTGAAGTCCCCATCTGACTCCACCATGGGGAGGGCAGCAGCACCGTCTCTCTTGTTTCTGATGTCTGTCCCTTACTTACACACACACTGAAGCTTGCAGGGCTCTCTGTCATCTGGTAATGTTGTAGACATGGGTTATAGATGCTAGGACTTGTTCTCTCTTTGATGCTCTATATGGTTTTCGCAGAACATATGGAGAGATTAAAATTTTGGCAGCTACTATGATCCTAAGAGAACTTGGAAGTTCCTCCAACTGCCTTTTTTTTTAAAGCTAACCTTGAAACATTGTTTTGTATTTGTATACATTTAAGGGGTACAAGTGCATTTTTGTTCCAAGGATGTCTTGGATAGGGGTGATGTCTGGGCTGTTAGTGTAGTCATCACCCCGAATGGTGCATATTGCACCCATTAAGTCATTTCTCATCCCTCACCCCTGACCCTTCTCAACGTCTAGCATCCTACACTCTGTCCATGTGTACATGTTATTTAGCACCCACTCATTAATGAGAACAGGCGGTATCTGACTTTCTGTTTCTGATGTGTTTCACTTAAGATAATGGCCTTCCGTTCTGAAGGCCATGTTGCTGCAGAAGACTTGATTTCATTCCTTTTTGGAGCTGAATTTCATTTTAGAAAATGATTGGACATTTTCTTTATCCAATCATTTGTTGATGGACACATAAGTGGATCCTGTGACTTTGCTATCGTGAATAGTGCTGTGGTAAACATGTGTGCAGGTATCTTTTTGACACAGTGATCTCTTTGCCTTTGGGTAGATACCCAGCAGTGGGATTGCTGGATCGATTGCCTCCGAAAGATTCCTTTTTACCTCTTCAAACTTTTTTCTGGAATTTCTTAACTTGGCTTCAGCCATAAAAATGTGTTGAATGGTAAAAAATGGAAGCTACATAAAGTGACTGGACTCAGCCATCCCCTAACCTAGGAAGTAGTTAAAGAGACACTTTCTGTTTTCAGAACACGTAGAGGGTCCAGAGATCCCATAGGAGGCCTACACCCCCATGTCCTCCTTTTCCTATGCTTTCTCCTATCCCCCCAGCTCCCCTAAAATAATCCTTTACTTCATCATTATAAGGCAGGGCATGCTCTACTTACAGTAGGGTCTGGTGAGAAAATGTTCCACATACAAAACCGTATACTGAGAGTGAGGTCAGAGATTTAGAGGCCAGCTCCATTTCTCCCTAACCCCACCTCATCACATGCCCCTGGGGGAGCCACTTACCTCTCTGAACTCAACAATCATCACTACCACAAATGTAAAGGAATTCACTGTCCTCCGTTTATGTATGAAGCTGGCGTAATTATCTTGTAAAACTCTTTTGAAAGATGAGGGTGCTTGAAAAAATAGAAAATGCCATAAAAATATGAAGATGTTTTATACAAGCCAGAGACAAACATAGATACCATCCTATCAGGAATTTCAGTAGGATTAGTGAGCAACCCAGAAGGAGAGGCCTCTAGACCTCGGCAGTGGAACAAGAGAGGGTGAGAGAATGAGAAAATCATTACCTTTGCTATTGACTTGAACGTCATCTGGGAATACCCTGCAAGTACCACAGAGGTGTTTATCTTGGGTTTGAATTGCAAAACCCTGAAATAGGTTCATAATAGTTTCCTCAGGCAACGGACAGTTTTGTACTAGGCCATCTGGGGACCAAAGTGAGAGCAAAGGCAGATGCCCTTGGCATCTCTAAGAAGATTTTATTGTTTCTCCATCCCATCTTTATTTACTGAGAGAGCAGAAAATAGGAATTGGAAAAGTCTCAGCCACTTCTATGGTTCTTAGCTTGCTAACCCTTTTCTGAGCTTCAAAACAAATGAGCAGCTACCGTGGCTTTTTGTGGAATTCTGAGAAAGAAGTTCTAAAAACTGCTCATGCTCTGGGAGGCAGCTTGAGGATTTTACCCACTCATTTGTTTATGATGCAATTTACAAAGTGTCCGTCAGAAGCTTCCAGCCCTGTCTTCCCTACATGTCTTAAGATCACCAGAGAAGACTCTAGAACCCCTATACTCTAGGACCCCTGACCTAACATTGTTATTAGTTAGTGTCCCAGGGGGAAATATACCAATTTATGCTTAATACTTTGAACAAGTCCCCTTTTCTACCATCATCTTAGGCAGCCCGGAAGTGAGGACGATGCTCTGTGTCACGTATATAGTGTGGTAGGCTATGTTTATGGTGCTGTAGGCTGTGTGTTTGGTGAGGCACACTACGTGTATAGCATGCTATACTAAATATACAGATCCAGCAGGTGCAGTTACCCATCAAGTGTCCATTTCCCCCTCCTCCTTGCTAAAACAATCCTATTTTGTTTTAGCACCTGCCCTGTGCAGTTCAGCAGAAGGAGACCCCATTCCCAAGGGCAGCCTGACTAGTCTGAGCCAATGCTATTCACGCCGTTCCTCTTGCCTCTGATTGGCTTGACAATAGACAGATGACTCAATTCTGGCCAAGGATATAGGACAGGAAGTATGCCAGGGTGCTCCTGAAAAGGACCTTTCACCCTCAAGAATGAGATAAAGGAAGAAGCACCCCTTTTTTGTTATGCTTGGAGGCAAGGTCTCCAAACCCATGCTCCAAACTGAGAGTAAAACCAGCACCGTGAAGCAGAGGAGCCCAGAGAACCGCCAGGCGGTCCCTGCCCCATGCGCCATGCCTGGCTCTGTCTCAGCCTGGGCCTTCTGTTATGTGGAAGAATACATTTTCTTTGGTTTAAGTGATTAAGTCAGAATTATATGTTCCTGCAACTAAAAATACCTAACACAATAGTGTGAGTCACATAAACAACTTCTTTAAAATTTTCACACACAATAATTCACACCCACAAAAGATATTTCCACATCCTCACAAAGCTGAAAGCATAAAAATGGTTTTATGGAAGGAGAAAGGGGTAGTTTGGATGGACTGAAGATTTTCTCCACAACCCTTTATACAGAAGGTATGCAGATTTTATACAAAAAATAAGTATTTCCGGCTGGTCGTGGTGGCTCACACCTGAAATTCCAGCACTTTGGGAGGCCAAGACAGGAGGATTGCTTGCATCCAGGAGTTCTAGACCAGCCTGGCCAACATGGCAAATCCCTGGTGGGTGGCATGTGCCTGTGATCCCAGTTATTTGGGAGACTGAGCAGGGAGGATTGATTGAATCTGGGAGGTGAAGACTGCAATGAGCCAAGATCACTCCACTGCACTCTAGCCTGGAGGACAGAGCAAGACCCTGCCTCAGGGAAAACAAAAAAAGTCCTCTCCACTCACTAGGTTATATACATAAGAACATTTTAATAGAGGCCTTGGCTTAAAAGGGTATACTCTGAGTGTATCACATTTCAATGCCAAGAAAGCAGAAGCTATGGCTTTGACATGTTCTATGGACTGGCTTCTGAACAAAGGCTAGACACTAACAGAAGCTATACCGCCCTTGCCTAGCTGGTGAAAGGAAAATGAAATTGTGTCTTCATCACAAGCCATTTAGGGTGCCTTTTCTCAAACAGTCACTGGGAGTTTGCCACCAGAACCTAGTATTCCCAACAGCCAACCCAAAGCTATCATCTCTTCAAAGATGAAAATAAGCCAAGACTTCAGGGGTGTTTAACACCCCAGAATGTCACCAGGAAATCTGTTAGTAAAGTAAAAGCCACTGTATTTCAAGGCCTTGCTGTCAGAGAGAACACCACCTTGACGGAGTCTCAGAAGGGGGCGGTGGAGAAGTGGGATCTTTTTGTGGCTTTGGTGTCTCAGCTCAAGTGGTTAAATTGGGTTGTTCAAGGCAGGGGACTGACTGAGAAGATTTGTGATAAAAGATTTTAGGTGCAGCGGACACAGCAAAGGAAAAACCCTGCAGCAGGTCCTGATAGCACAATTCTATATAATAAGTGCTGTGGTCTAAATGTTTGTGTCCCCCACAAAATTCTTATGTTAAACCCCAATCACCAATGTGATGGCGTTAGAAGAGGGAGCCTTTGGGAGGTGGTTAGGTCGTGAGGGTGGGGCCCTCTTCAATAAGAGGAGTGCCCTTATAGGAAGAAATGTAAGAGAGCTGCGGTGTCCCTTACACCACATGAGATTGCCGCTACAGGGCACCATCTATGTGCCAGGAAGAGGGTTCATCAGGAACCAAATCTGCTGACACCTTGATCTTGGACTTCCCAGGTCCAAAACTGTGACAAATACATTTCTGTTGATTAAAAGCCACCCAGTCTCTGGTATTCTGTTACAGCAGCCAGAATGAACCAAGACAGTAAGTGAGTCATTTGCCCAGGTGAACAGACAGTTGTCTCTAATAACTAAAGCGTAGGGGCTTCCTGAAGAGAGCACTGAGGTTGTTCACAGGTTTGTAGTGTATTTCCTGGGGAATTTTTCTTGTAACAGACACCTGAGTCATGTCACCATAAGTGATCTCACCCGCAGAACATCGTGTGTTCAGGAAGCAAGAGAGAGGACCCAAATTCAGAGCTACAGGGTAAAACACATATGCATGTGATTACGTTGACCGGCATTCCCTCCTGCATTCTGTCCAAAAGGTGGCTTTGTTTTCTTTTGTTTTGTTTTTAAGGATGATTTTTGCATGGCTATTTAATGAATTCTAACTATATGCGAGACGCCTCACTAAGTGTTTTGTACTAAAACCTGCTTCATGCCTATGTGATCTTAGGCAAGTCACAATTTCTTGGAGCCATCATTTCCTCAGCTAGAAAATATGAATAATGGGCCAGGCACAGTGGCTCATGCCTATAATCCAAGCACTTTGGAAGGCTGAGGCGGGAGGATCACTTGAGGTCAAGAGTTCAAGACCAGCCTGACCAACATAGCAAAACCACATCTATACTAAAAAAAAAAAGATACGAAAATTAGCCAGGCGAGGTGGCACATGCCTGTAATCCCAGCTACTTGGGAGGCTGAAGCAGGAGAATTGCTTGAATCTGGGAGGTGGAGGTTGCAGTGAGCTGAGATTATGCCACTGTACTCCAGCCTGGGTGACAGAACAAGACTCCATCCCCCTCCCCAAAGAGAGAGAGAGAGAAAATGTGAATAATGCATCTTGGAGTATAAGGGTTAAACTACCTGATAAATACAAAATGAACCAAGCATGGTACCTGGAATTGCTCAATAAACGTTATTTTCTTTCTCTTTCTTCAAGGGAGATTTTGAAAGTTTTGGAGAGGCAAGGCTAATAATTGAAAAGTAAACAGCAAATGCAAGACTCCACAAGACAACAAAAGTCAGGTGGGTCAAATAGGAATGGCGGGCAATCCACCATGGAGGACGCAGGGTGTCCATCCCTGACTCGAGAGATGGTCTTGGTGTTCTCTTCCAATTCCTATTGAAAAGAGACCAAAATAGCATTTGCTTCCAACCCAAAACTAGCAGGAAAGACAAAAAAACTCATTGAATGAAAGTGAGTCAGGTTTCTATTGGCAAATGGAGAGTCCCCAGAGGAGCAAATCTCAGGTAAAGATGGTGACGTAGGTGCAGGGAGACGACAAGGCTTGTATAAAATGCTTTTGTGGGTACCCTAGGCAGTAGGGAGAAAACATCCAAATGTGAGACCAGCGATGGTTTTGAAAGGAAGAAGGCCAGCTTGTGTAGTATACCCATGCCCAGCGCTGGTAAGCATTCTTTAAGTAAATGCTACTAAATTATTTAATCCTTAGAAAAACACTATGTAGTAGATAATAATATATTTGTCTCTTTTACAGAAGATGAAATTGAGCCAATGTCAGAGACGGGATTCCACCTTAAGGCATCTAATACCAGAACCTGTGTGTGTGTGGTTTTTTTTTAGACAGGGATCTCCTCTGTCACCCAGGCTGGAGTGCAGCAGCTCTATCTCGGCTCACTCCAACTTCCACCTCCCAGGCTCAAGGGATCCTCCCAACTCAGCCTCCCAATTAGTTGGAACTACAGGCATTCACCACTATGCCCAGCTAATTTTTGTAGAAAGGGAGCCTTACCATGTTGCTCAAGCTGGTCTCCCATTCCCGGGCTCAAGCAATCCTCCTACTTCAGCCTAACAATGTGCTGGGATTACAGGCGTGAGCCACCAGACCCAGCTGAAAACCTGTGTTCTTAACCTTGACATTCATTGGCACATTAATGAACTACAGATGCGTTCAGTAGAGTTCATATATGAGTTTCTTTTTCAGAGATCAGGAAAATAAAAAAGGTCATATAGATGAACACATGGACAGGTAGTTGAACTTGTCTTACACACTTGTGTCCCCCCCCCACAAAAAAAAAGTTTACTGGTATGACAATATTAAATGCTTTGGAGCAAATGTGGGTGTCAAGATGGCTTCTAGGTATGGCTCGGAAATGCCACACCCATAGCAGCTATCACAAAAGGACACTGTCTACTACATGTCTGTTTATATAAACAAGACAGAAGAATGAATAAGGCACGACCCCTTCCCCTGTCAAAGCTGACAGTCTAGTGGAAGAGATCCAACCCATGCACGGGACCACGCCCTTGGTAACTGCTTGCACGGCTGCATAGCACAGATTGCCAGGAGCCTAGGAACCAAGGGAGAGCTGGAGCGGCCAGGAGAACTACCAGTGCACCCCCGCTTATTTCCTGTGCAGTCTCAAATTCTGAATATCCTGCCATTTTCTACTATTCTTGTTAGTAGTGGGTTTGCTAACAGCAAGGAGGTGTCTAAGCAGGAGGGGGCTCGAGTGTGGGGGTGTTGGTGGGGGCACAATGGAAGTCCACCCTAAAGTGCCCTGGGACCAGCAGCTTCTGATGTAGCCCCTCTCAAAATGCCCACAAAGATACAGAGAAAGATGAAAACTTAAAAGAACATTGAACACTAGAACTGACGGCAAATCTATTCCCACAGTCTGGTAGAAATTGTCACTAACTATAAAGCAAGTGGAACTGAACTGAAAAACACTCTGTCCATGCGATGTTGACAGTCACAGAGCAATCTTATTTTCCTTAAAGAAGATGGTTGGATTCCTCATCTCTATCCCATCATCTGGCCCCTGTCTAGAAAAACACCACACCACCAGGTAGCTCTGTATTTATTGCACCAAGTTTTTCTGATGCATAAACTCTTTCTATATCCAATCAAGGACTATAGCATCCAGAAAGCACATCAGTAGGAAGAGACCCTTGAGAGTGGATACGCTGGGAGATATGAAGAAAGCATTAAAAGAGGAGGTAGAGACCTAAGCCCCACCTGGGTCATGCATCCTGAGAAACGGAGTGTCTGCGTGTGTGGCAGGGAGTGTGTGTGAGCGCTGGGCCATGGAAATAGTAGAAATTCCCTCTCAGTCTAGGGGAGGAGCACTGAAGGAAAGCCTGCAAACACTGTGAACTCTGATGCCCAAAATACAGTTTAACCAGTGTGTATTACAGACAGAGGGTGGGGCCGACAGCAATCCACAAAGCTCATCAGGATAGGTTTCTCCCTCTTGTTAGAGTGAAAAAGATGAAAAATACCAGGAAGATATCTAAGGGGGAAAAATGCTGAGATCAAGGAAAATAGAACAGACGATTCTTTTAAAACCCTGTAAAATCATGTGCTATTTCAAGTGAATGAAAATTTTTAGAAAATTAATTTAGTGTTCACAGGAGGGAAAGAACAGACTGTGACAAAAGGACAAGAATTATCTCCGTGGGGTGAGGATTTCAAGGAAGCGAAAAATGCAAGCTCAGCATTAAATGTAGGCAATGAAGAGCAGAAATGCCATTGGGAAAGGCACTGAAATAGTCACTTGTAAAACAAACCTAAAGAACACCCCAAAATTTAAATGCAAAGAACCAAGGACTTCTTCTAAAATGAAACCTGCGATTGTGAATCTAGAGGAAAGGGAAAGAAATTCTAACTGCACAGCATGAGCTCACAAATGTGCTCGCTACAGACCCTGCTCCTTCTTGGATTTGTTTGGTGCCTCCGGCCCCCAGGGCGCTTGGCCACTTGCTCAGTGGAGAGCCTTGGCTTAGATGCCTCATCTCCTGACCCCACCACTGCCCCAGGTCCCAGGGGGCGAGCACCACTCCTCCATCGGTAAGAGCAGGCCAGGCCTTCACAGACCACTGTGACTGAAGCCAGGCAGCTCTCAGCAGCCAGGCTGGATCCCATCTGACCACAGAGGCCCTGATCCTCCTTCCTGCGCTCCTGAACCCCAATGGCACACCCTGCTTCGGGGGAACAGGATGTGGCTTCCCTAGTGGCTACTGGAAAAGGCAGCATATCAGGACCTGGAAAGGAGAGAAGCTTAACACCCCAAGGAGGAACTCTGAGCAATGAAGATAAGAGACTGTAAGGAGCAACAGATCTATTTCTCTCTCACTCTGCGCCCAGTGATGGTTCCAGGGTGCAGCGGTGTCACAGCAACTCTGGAAGATGCACTTATAACCAAGGGAAGAGTGATGGTTCCAAGGTGCAGTGGTCCTGTGGCACCTCTGGAAGACGCACTCATAACCAAGGAATGAGAAGCTACAGCCAGTTCCGTCACTCACCAGTTTACATTTGCTTTCTCTCTCTCTTGACTCGCCCTCAGCCTTGCCTTCCTGGGGCCATACTTTCCATGAGGCTTTAGCATACAAGCTTTATCTCAGGCTCTGTTTTCTAGAAAACCCAGGCAAGGACAATGACCGCGCAGATGAAAGTTTTCACAACAAAGATTGATTAGTGAAAAGAGAGTTTACATAAAAGATAGATATTTGCAATTTTGATGCAAATATTAGAAAAGGTGTGAAAAGATTTCAGTCTAGGAAAAAAAACAAGCATTTTTAAAAATGTTATGTAAACTGAGGAAAACCCCTTGACTTCACATTTCTCTACAAAAATAAAAGCCAAAAGATAGTGTAGCCACATATGCAGACTCCTAAGGGAGAACTTTGTGTCCATAGAATTTTTCAGTAGCCTCTGTGTTTTTCATGTGTGACTTCTCAGATATTCAGATATATATATCTCATATATATATTCCCTTATATGTTTATTGACAACTAAATTGAAGCTGCAATCTAGCCAAGCAATAAATAAATAAATGTTTGTTTATTGGTGAAAATTAAATTTAGGTGAAAAGGGATTGGCATTCTTTTGTTATCATCAAAAGACCAATTAAAGCAAGATTAGAGAGGCAGTATGCAGAGAAGGCCATATTTGTGAAAAAGAGAATACAGGAAGGAAGTGAAGAGTGTTCTACTTGTAGTTTCAACATATGAAAGGCAGATGGTTTCTTACAAAGGTTTGACATGATTTTTTGACTTTACGATAATATGAAAACAATACTCATTCAATAGAAATTATACTTTTAATTTTTTTTTTTTTTTTTTTTGAGACAGGGTCTGGCTCTATTGCCCAGGCTGGGGTACAGTGGCATGATCTTGGCTCACTGCAACCTCTGCCTTCTGGGATCCAGGGATCTTCCCACCTCAGCCTCCCAAGAAGCTGGGACTACAAGCACATGCCACAACACCTGGCTAATTTTGTATTTTTTTATAAAGATGAGGTTTTGCCACGTTTCCCAGGCTGGTCTCCAGTTCCTGAGCTCAAGCAATCTACCTGCCTTGGCCTTCCAAAGTGTTGGGATAACAGACGTGAGCCACCACACCCTGCTATACTTTGAATTTTGAATTTTGATCTTTTCCTGGGTTAGCAATACGCTGTAAGATAATCTCATGACACTAAGTAGCAGCAGCAAGCTGCAGCTCCCAGCCAACCACGAGATCACAAAGATGAACCACTAATACTGTGCCCTATAGTGTACTGTATTCGTTAATCACATGAGGTATTTGTGGAATCCTGATAAGATAAGGTAGCAGCAAAAAGGAGGGAACCCCAGGGTGGGAATGAACGATTGTTCTCAGAGATGGCTAACCACAAACAACTCCCTGGCACAACATCCTGTTCCCAAATACCTTGCTCTTCATGTAGCCCAGCAACATAGCCTTATCTGCATGTAGCCTCTCCAGCATGACCCTATAAAACGTCACTCCAGGCCAGGTGTGGTGGCTCATGCCTCTAATCCCAACACTTTGGGAGACCAAGGTGGGTGGATCACAATGTCAGAAGTTCGAGACCCGCCTAGCCAAGATGGTGAAACCCCGTCTCTACTAAATATACAAAAATTAGATGGGCACAGTGGCAGGCACCTGTAATCTCAGCTACTCAGGAGGCTGAGGCAGGAGAATTGCTTGCACCCAGGCAGCAGAGGTTGCAGTAAGCCAAGATTGCACCACTGCACCCCAGCCTGGGTGATAGAGTGAGACTCCATCACAAAAAAACAACAACAACAACAACTTTGTTCCAGCCTCTTCCTCTATGCAGACAGCCCCTTCTCTGCTGTGCTGCCTATTACACTCGGGGCAACATACCTTCATACTTTCTCTTATAAATCTGCCTTTCTTTACCCATGACTGCTGGTAAATTCTTTTACTGACTGCAAGCCTGGCCCAACCAATTGCACCTGCAACAATATTTATTATAAATAAATGAACTTATGAGATACAGAGTTGACCTGGAATATTATTCAAAAAGTTAATTATTACATTCTTATCATTAGACGTTTTAGTAGTAAATCTTAAAAGTTTAATATTATACTGCAGAAACAATAATAGTTTGTAAATCAATGTTCAGTTTCAATCAAGGCTGGTGAAGGAAGAAGCCAGATATTTCTAAATGCTTTTCACACTTTGTATTATGTTTGGGTCAAAAATAATCTATTATAGGAATCGTAGTACATGGCTTTAGAATTTTCATTTCATGAAGCTTCGGGTTTACAAAGATGAGAATCTTCTCTGGCTTCTCCTTCACAAAATATGAAAGAATTCCAAACAGTACTTTGTCTTAAAAGAATTCATGGCCTTAGCTGGGCAAGGAGGCTCACGCCTGTAATCCCAGTGCTTTGGGAGGCTGAAGCAGGCGGATCACCTGAAGTTGGGAGTTCGAGACCAGCCTGACCAACATGGAGAAACCCTGTCTCTACTAAAAATACAAAATTAGTGAGGTGTGGTGGCTCATGCCTGTAATCCCAGCTATTCAGGAGGCTGAGGCAGGAGAATAGCTTGAACCTGAGAGGCGGAGGTTGTGGTGATCTGAGATTGTACCATTGCACTCTAGCTTGCTCAAGAGTGAAACTCCATCTCAAAAAAAAAAAAAAAAGAATTTATGGCCTCAATGAAATTAAGTGACAAACATTAATAGAGTTTTTCAAGATTCTTAAATGTCGTGAATGACAGCAATCAATTATATAAAGATTGGAATATCGTATAATATCATAGTTATGATTCTGTGTTGTATTATTATGTAAATGCTAATAAGCATTGGTTACCTCAAAAAGTATGTAAGTATCCTTCATAGTTATCCATCTAACATACTATCCCTTAAATGTGTATAATGATCAATGTATTTCTTCATTTAAAAGTTTGGAAATTCTTGATAATTTTCCTACTTTTCATAAATGATGAACAACTTTTCATAAATATGAATTATTGTAGCATTTGACGGATAGAATACAATGTCAACATATAAAGGACATAAAGAGGTTTTTTACTCCAGGCTACATCTGTAGTGCTTTTTGTGAAAGTGAATGTTCACACATTAATAATAAATTGAAGTCACATGCCGCATGCATATGGATAACATTCAGTGTGCTGTCAGTCTGTGTGATCTCACAGTCACTGACTGCACACAAGTCCAGAGATGGCAGAAATGACACTGCAGTCAGCATGAGGCTCTTTGACTTTCCAAAGGCCCCAGTCAAAGCCAAATAACGGATTTTTGGAAGAATATCAGGGCAGAAGCCAAACTTTGATGTAGCATAAGCTGTGAGTGAGTTTTATTTACTGTTTCAGTTCTTTTACCCCAAAACTTCATTTGAGCCCACACCTGTCTAGAATTGGCCATACCAAATGAGAAGCTTGTTGATGAAGCCAGGGCAATTTCCTCCCTAAAGGAAAGCGTGGTTTCATAGGAAGAACCTGGCTTCATTTCCAATCAGGCAACTTCCTGGCTGTCCTCAGATCCTTCACATGCATCACTGGCAGCCGCTGCATCTAGGATATCTAAGCTTCCAGCTCACTCGCTCAAGTTTTCAAGCTAGGAGAACTTTCCTGATACTATATGAAAATAGCAAATGTAAAAGACTAAGTGATGTATCTCTAAAAACCTCTTGTGAAAATGCCTAAATGTCTCCAAAGATCTGTTTAATGTTCCTTTTCTTCTCTTGCCACCATTCCCTTAAAAGCTTCTCCTTTTAATCACAAGAGGTAATTTGTGGGAAGGCATTCCTCAGAGGCATCCCTAGAGGAAGGCAAAAGAGGATGTTTTAGATCTGCGATGGAGAAGCTGTTTAAGTTTACGACCATCTCATGTGCATTTGAGGTTTTACATTCTTCCAGTTTCAGTCTGAGAGGACCATCTACTCTCCTGACCTGCTATTGATTGGACATTGACCCATCCTGACCTTGAAGCTGAGCCACGGGACTTCCCTGAATAGGTATGTAGCCGAAGACTAATTCTATTGAATATCCTTCCTTGCCCACAGATCTTTCCAGGAGAACATCAAAATCACCTTGAGTAAGAAAAGGAAGTCACTAGAGGTTTGGGATGGGAGAAAGCACTGAGCTAAATTGCCTTAGTTGGACAATTGGCCTGTAAGCAAAATCCAGCCAACTGCCTATTTTGCTTTTGTTTTTTTTGTTTTTATTATACTTTAAGTTGTGGGATACATGCACAGAACACACAGGTTTGTTACATAGGTATACACGTGCCATGGTGGTTTACTGCACCCATCAATCCACCATCTACGTTAGGTATTTCTAATGCTATTCTTCTCCTAGACCCCTCACCCCCCAACAGGCCCCAGTGTGTGATGTTCCTCTCCCTGTGTCCATGTGTTCTCGTTGTTCAACTCCCACTTATGAGTGAGAACATGTGGTGTTTGGTTTTCTGTTCCTGTATTAGTTTGCTAAGGATGAATGTGTGACATTCATCCATGTCCCTGCAGAGGACATAAACTCATCCTTTTTTATGGCTGCATAGTATTCCACGGTGTATATGTGCCACATTTCTTTATCCAGTCTATCATTGATGGGCATTTGGGTTGGTTCCAAGTCTTTGCTATTGTGAACAGTGCTGCAAGAAATAAACATGTGCATGTGTCTTTATAGTAGAATAATTTATAATCCTTTTCAAAAAACAAGCTCCTGGACTTATTGATTTTTGTAGGGTTTTTTGTGTCTCCATCTCCTTCAGTTCTGCTCTGATCTTAGTTATTTCTTGTCTTCTGCTAGCTTTTGAACTGTTTGCTCTTGCTTCTCTAGTTCTTTTAATTGTGATGTTGGAGTGTCAATTTTAGATCTTTCCCTCTTTCTTCTGTGTGCAATTTAGTGCTATAAATTTCCCTCTAGACACTGCTCTAGCTGTGTCCCAGAGATTCTGGTACACTGTGTCTTTGTTCTCATGGTTTCAAATAACTTATTTATTTCTGCCTTAATTTCATTATTTATTCAGTAGTCATTCAGGAGCAGGGTGTTAAGTTTCCACGTAGTTGTGTGGTTTTGAATGAGTTTCTTAATCCTGAGTTCTAAGTTGATTGCAGCTGCCTGTTTTTATATGGCCTTTGAACTAAGAGTAGTTTTCTTTTTTTCCGTTTTTAATGGCTGAAAAATTGTAAATGATTAAAAAAAGAAAAATATTTTATAACGCAAAAATTATGAGATTTACATTTTTGTGTCTATATTGGTTATTCACAACAAGTAAATATCCCCCAGGGACAAATCACCCAATTTTTAAACCAAAAAATCAAACACAGTGATTTGCTTCCAATATGTAGAACCCAGATGTCCGGGCAGATCTCAGAGTCTTCATGAGAGATCTGAGAATTCATCCACATGTCAAGAATTAATGAATAAATATGTCCTACAATTATAAATGAATCAAGTATAAGTGCTGCAGTGATTTCTAAAAGAAGCTCACTTCAGGGTTTTACCTTTTTTTGTCATTGTGCTTCTTTTTTTCAATCTGCCATTTCTATCAACTGTAATGGGAATAACCACCCTCCTGGATGGCCTCCCGCCACAGTGACTGGGCATCGCGGCTGTGGCATTTAGTCTCCTAATGGAACAAATGTTTGCCATTGGTATTCGCCACATCCAGAGCATGTGAACACGTGATTCAGAGCCCCCATTTCCAGTCTTTCCAATTGAATTATCTAGCTTTGTCTGTGTATAGTCACAAGAAATGAGTATGGTGAGTATTTTGAGTCCCATCCAGAAGTTTATTCTAGAAACAGATTATAATTTGAGTCAACTATGAAGTGGCTACTTGCTAACAGAAGCTTTCTATTTGCTAACAAGTAATGGTTGCCTCGAGCTGCAGTGAGCTCCCAGTCACTGGAAATTTATTTATTTACTTATTTTTATGGCTGGATACAACCATTTATCACAGTCCCTACAGATGGGATTTCTACCCTGGACAGCAGATTACCTCTAAATTCTGATAACCTTTAAGGTCCCTTCTGATTCAAAATCTATTATTCTAAGATAAGGCCCAGGAGCATTTTTCTGAGACTGCCCCAGAAAAACATTTAATAACTCCAGGCACACAATGACTCTTGTTCCTCATTTACCTGTTACTGCTGCCTGTCTCCCTTGCTTTCCATTAAGTTTGTGAAGAGTAGAAGATCTGGCTTGTGGGCTGCAATTTAATATGTGTGCAAAAGTGATATCAGAATCCTGCCATTAAGAGGGCTGTCCTCCAAGGAACAGGGCATGCTTTATTTGTTCCTCATCAGTTAAGCAAGGGAAACCTCCAGGCTTCAAAACGAACGTGTCTCAGTGGCGACAGAGAGAGATGATTTTGTCTACAAGAGCAGAAATCCACCGGGAACAATGAATGCCACTGTTCCACATGGGGGAGGGGTGGGGGTCATATCCGCCCTAAGCAGCTATTTTCAGTGACAGAGAAAAATCCCCTCCTGAGGGAGGACGTTACAAACAAGGTGACTGGGGGCTTCCTCAAACTCCACATTGTCCTGCTCCAAGATTCCGGTACATGGCACTCTGTAGGAACACACATGGGGAATCCCATACAAAGGAACATGCTTTTTCTTACGAGAATATTTTTTTCTTAAAAAATGTCACGGGCTGGGCACGGTGGCTCGCTCCTGTAATCCCAGCACTTTGGGAGGCCGAGGCAAGTGGATCACCTAAGGTCAGGAGTTTGAGATCAGCCTGGCCAACATGGTGAAATTCCGTCTCTACTAAAAATACAAAAATTAGCCGGGTATAGTGGTGGACACCTGTAATCTCAGCTACTCGGGAGGCTGAAGCAGGAGAATCGCTTGAACCCGGGAGGCAGACGTTGCTGTGAGCCAACACCAAGCCACTGCACTCCAGCCTGGGTAACAGAGAAAGACTCCATCTTAAAAAAAAAAAAAAGTCATGGATAGTAGTGACGTCTATATCTCAACATAATCAGTACAGAAAGAGTTGAGAATTCCAAGGTATACCAGGTGTGGCACACGGGGATGGAAGGGGATGATGGCTGTCAGGTGTTACTATGGGACACAGTGAGAGGCAAGGACTGTAAAGAGGTAATGCTAGAAAATTAGACTGATGCCCGGTCCTGGAAGCCCTTATGTGCCAGATTAGATGCTCCTGCAGGTGTTAAAGCACCAGAAAAGGATTCTGTAAAGGGAAGTGATGTAGACGAAGCTCTGTCCCCCACATACTGGAGGACGGACTTGGATGTTCCACAGGCTTCTGAAGCCCAGAAAAGAAGCTTTAATTGGAGATATTAGTTTGGGCATCATTAGGGCGTAAGTAGATGATAAAGTTTGAATGTTTGTCTCCTCCAAATCTCATGTTGAAATGTGATCCCCAGTGTTGGAGGGGAGGTGTGGCCTACTGGGGGGGTGTTTGGGTCATGGGTGCGGATCCCTTTTGCATGGCTCAGTGACATCCTTGAGATAATGAGTGAGTTCTCGCTCTGTGAGTCCCCGTGAGAACTCACTGTAGGACAGAAGCTGGCACCTTTTCTTCTTGCTCCCCTCTCTCTCGCTCTCTTTCCTACCGTGTGCCATGCCTGCTCCCCCTTCTCCTTCTGCCAAGATTAGAAGCTTTTTGAAGCCTCACCAGAAGCAGATGCTGGTGCCATGCTTCTTGCACAGCCTGCAGAAGCATGACACAGATCAACCTCTTTTATTATTTTTTAAAATGTATCTAGTTTTGAGACAGAGTCTCACTCTATTGCCAAGGCTGGAGTGTTGGAGTGTAGCTTAATTCAACTTCTGCCTCCCAGGCTCAAGCGATCCTCCTGCCTCAGCCTCCCGAGTAGCTGGGATTACAGGTGTGCACCATCATGCCTGGGCTATTTTTATTTTTATAGAGATGAGCTTTCACTATATTGTCCATATATTGCCTTTTAATAAATGCCTGGCTATTTTTATTTTTGCAGAGACAAGCTTTCACTGTATTGTCCACATACTGCCTCTTTTCTTTATAAATCGCCCAGCCTCGGTATTTCTTTACAGCCATGCAAAATGAATTAAGGTAGTAGGTGACGAGATCTTGGAAAGTATGAAACCACCCAAAAGAATAGAAAATATGACAAGTGAGGAGAAAATCAGGAACCTGTGAGTGAGATCAGAAAGCAACACATGAATCCATACAAGAGCGACCAGGAGAGTCAGGAGAGCAAGGGGACCCAGAGAGAGACACCACCATAGCACCACGGAGTGACACCTTCTTCCATCCAAGCACAGCTTCCCATCTGCGAGATGGGGAAGAAGGTACTTACATGCAGGCAAACCTGAATCAAGGGTGACCTCTCCTTGGGTATCAATTTTATTCTTGAGACTAAAGAAAAGAACACGCATACAGAGATAGGGGATACTGAAGTGGACACGGCCCTGGTCTGGATGCCAAAAGGTTGAGTTCTGATCTCTGTCCATTCTGTGTGACCTTGGGAAGGGCACTTTACTCCTCGAAGCCTTTATTGTCTCATCTGGAATTAAGGATGTTGTTTGGTATGTTCTCTGCTCTCAACTCAAACAAAAGCCATTTCTATTAGGAGATGAAGTTGACCATGGTCTCTCCAGCCAAGTTGAACCAACAATCACCATCCTTCCCAATGCCAGAAGTATACCTAATTTAATGCAAGTGGCAAGCTATTTCAAAAAACATTGAGTTTCCTTTTCTACCTTAAACCTGCCATAATGTACAGGTCCCAGGTCACATCTGACTGTAATATAAAAATTATAAGCTCTGTTCCTTCTGATCAACAGGAGGAACATTTCTAAAAGTCCTGAATGAATCATTACATTCAAGCTTCCACAAGCTCATTTTTGGAAATGCAGTCTTTCAGAGCACAAATAGAGTGGTTGACATGCACCTTAAGTGGGGGACTTGTTGACATCCCAAGGGGAAAGATGAGACACATTTGCTGATCCTCTGCCAGTAGTGTTGCTCGGCTGTGCAGCAAGCACATGCAAAGCCCCAATCCACATCATGAGATATTCTTGCCCAAAGCCCCAGACACACACATCTCGTTACTGCAGCCGAAATCTCCTCTGTGTTCTAAGATACTCCTGGCCAGAGAAAAGGTAAAACAATAGTTCTTGGTGGGGAGGGTTGGGGGAGGATCTTATTACAGATAAAAACAATCTTCATAAAGAAACCTTGGCTGGCCATGGTGGCTCACACCTTCACACCTGTAATTCCAGAACTTTGGAAGGCGAAGGCAGGCAGATCCCTTGAGGTCAGGAGTTCCAGACCAGCTTGCCCAACATGGTGAAACTCAGTCTCTGCTAAAAAAAAAAAAAAAAAAAAAAAAAAAAAAAATTAGCCAGGCATGTGACATGCACCTGTGGTCTCAGCTACTTGGGAGGCTGAGGCAGGAGGATTGCTTGAGGCTGGGAGGTCGAGGCTGCTGTGAGCTGTGATTGTGTCACCCACCCAGTATGGGTAACAGAGTAATACCTTGTCTCAAAACAAAACAACAACAACAAAAAGCGAAAAGCAAACAAACAAAAAAAACAAGAAAGAAAGAAAAGAAAGAAGTCTCTGACCCCTTTTTAAAGTGACTAAACTACCCCTGCGTAAAGGTGTATAAAGGACCAAATGTGGCTTGACGGTCACAGTGCTGGGACTTGAGTGCTTGCCATCACCTCTCCATGCATCCTGACCACCAGTGAAGGCAGAATTAAAATATTGAAGACGTGGTCCTTAGTACTACAATACTACCAGCCCGTAAAACTGAGATGTGTCGGTGATGCATTCTACAGGTGTAGTATACATGGAGTAGCTGCTGAAGAACTGAATGTGTGTCTAAGGAGTTCAACAGCAGGCATCACCAGCCCAGCCCGTGAGCCCTGATGTGGTGCTACTGCTGCCTCCATTTCCTGGAACGTTTGTATAGTCCAGGGGCCTCCTTCCTCTCTTTCCATCTGGAAACAAGGTCACTCAGCCTGGTATCAGGAGAAATTGTAGCAAATAGCAGCAGAGAGAGACCAGGTAGACAGCAACATCTGTGAATTGGGATGAGCCAAACCCCAGTGCCGCTGTGTCCCCATTTCTTGTATTTTTTTTTTTTAATTTCCTTAAATTGGGCTTTGCCTGTCTCTGGTTCCTCCTAGATTAGCTTAATAACTGACCTTCTGAATTCTTTTTCAGGTAGATTAGGGATTTCTTTCTTGGTTTGGATTCATTGTTGGTGAGCTAGTGTGATTTTGGGGGGCTGTTAAAGAACCTCATTTTGTCATATTTCCAGAGTTGGTTTTCTGGTTCCTTCTCATTTGGGTAAGCTCTGTCAGAGGGAAAGTATAGGGCTCAAGGCTGTTGTTCAGATTCTTTTGTCCCACTGGATGTTCCCTTAATGTAGTACTCTCCCACTTTTCCTAGGGATGTGGCTTCCTGAAAGCTGAGCTGTATGTAGCAATTGCTGTCTTTCTTCTGGATCTGGCCACCCAGCAGGTCTATAAGCTCTGGGCTAGTACTGGGGGTTGTCTGCACAGAGTCCTGTGATGGGAATCATCTGTGGGTCTCTCAGCCATGGATACCAGTACCTGCTCCAGTGGAGGTGGCTGGTGGGTAAGAGGAATTCTACGAGGTCCGTAGTTTTGTTTGTTTAATCCACTATTTTTATGCTGGTTGGCCTCCTGCTGGGAGGTGGTACTTTCAAGAGAGCATCAGCTGTGGTTATACGGGGAGAATCAGGTGGTGGGTGGGATCCCGGAACTCCCAAGAGTATATGCCCTTTTTCTTCAGCAGTAGCTGAAGGGTGGGGAAGGGAAGGACCATCAGGTAGCGGCAGGACTAGGCATGTCTGAGCTCAGGCTCTCTTTGGATGGGTCTTGCTGCAGCTGCTGTGGGGAGCTGGGGGTGTGTTTCCCAGGTCAATGGAGTTATATTTCCTGGATGATTGTGGTTGCTCTGTTGTGTCATGCAGGTTGTCAGGAAAGTGGGGGGAAAGCCAGGAGTTGCAGGTCTCACCCAGCTCCCATGCAACCCAAAAGGCTGGTCTCACTACCACATACCCTCTCAAACAGCACCCAGTCTGTTTCCAGGCAGTGGGTGAGCAGGGCTGAGAACTTGCCCCAGGCTAGCAGCCTCCCAGCTGTGAAAGCAAGTAGGGCTTTCGTGCTTCCCTGTCTGTGGAGTCTGCACACCAGATTCATGCCCTCCCCCCGAGTTCTGGCCAGGAGATTTATTTGGTTTGGAATTGTTACATAGTTCAGCTGGTGGTTTACTTCTCCCTGTGTCCTTTTCACAGTACTTCTGGCAGCCCTCCCCAATGACCTCTGTGAGCCAAGGCAGAAATGGCTTCCTAGGGGATCCAGAGACCACAGGGCCTTTCCCACAGCTTCCTCTACCCCTGTATTTTGCTCAGCTCTCTAAATTGACTCAGCTCCTGGAAAGGTCAGAATCTTCTCCCATGATCTAGACTTTCAGGTTTCCCAGTGAAGGTGTGTGTTCAGGGGTGAACAATCCCCCTTTCCCACTTCCACAGTTTGGGCACTTACAGTATTTGGGGTGTCTCCTGGGTCCTGCAGGAGCAATCTGCTTCCTTCGGAGGGTCTGTGGGTTCTCTTGGCATTCCTGGTTTATTCCTAAGTAGTTCTGTAACAAAAATTCATGATGCGAGACTCCACATGCTGCTCCGTCGGTTCAAGTGGGAGCTGCAATCTTTTTCTGTCTCCCATCCCCCCATGATCCTCTGGTTGTTTGTTTTCTTACTGCTGAGTTTTTCTAGCTTCTATCTCAGTCACCCGCTTATCCAGGAGGCAGCTTCCAGAGATCATTTTAAAATAGACAAGAAACAATATACATTTATATATAAAGTGAAAGTGTGGCATGCACCGTTCTGCACTTTGCTTTGCTATGTTATCTATATAGCTTGAGTCTGCTTGTTTTTTAAAAAGTTTCCCCTATTATTAACATCTTGCATTAGTGAGGTACATGTGCTACAATTGATGTGCCAATATTGACAGGTTATTATTAACTAAAGTCCATAGTTTACATTAGAGTTCACTTTATGTTATACATTCTATGGGTTTTGACAAATATACTAATGACATGTATCCACCATTACAGTGTTACACAGAACAGTTTCACTGCCCTAAAAGTCCCCTGTGCTGCACGTATTCTTCTTTCCTTCTTTTCTTCCCCAACGCCAGTGGCAAGCACTGATTTTTTTACTGTCTCCAGAAGTTTGCCTTTTCCAAAATGTCACATAGTTAGAATAGTACACTATGTAGCTTTTCCAGATAGGGTTTTTTCACTTAGAAATATGTACTTAAAATTCCTCCTTGTCTTTTTGTGCCTTGACAGCTTATTTATTTTTATCATTGAGAAATATTCCATTGTATGTATGTAAAGTTTTTTAGCCATTCATCCATGAAACATCTTGCTTGCTTCCAAGTTATGGCAATCTCAATTCATCTGGGTGAATACCATGGAGCATGATTGCTGAATTGTATTATTAAGAGAATGTTTTGTTTTGTTTTGTAAGAAACTGCCAGCCTGTCTTCCAAAGTGGCTGCACCATTTTGCATTCCCATCAGCAATGAAGGAGAGTTCCTGTTGCTCCACATCCTTGTCAGCATTTAGTGTTGTAGTGTTTTGGATTTTAGCCATTCTAATAGGTATGTAGTGGTGTCTCATTGTTTGTTTTAATTTGAAACTCCGTAATGACATATGACATTGAGCATATTTTTATATGCTTATTTGCCATCTGTATATCTTCTTTGGTGAGATGTTTGTTCAGATTTTTTGCTCATTTTTCAGTTGGGTTTTTCTTATCACTGAGTTTTAAGAGGTCTTTGTATATTTTAGATATAAGTCCTTTAAGAGACACATGTTTTGTAAATATTTTCTTCTAGTCTGTGACTTATCATTTCCTTCTTGGAACAGTCAGTATCTTTCCCCTGAACGGTTTTTAATTTTACTGATATCCAACTTATCAATTTCTTTATTTCACGAATTATGTATTTGGTGTTGTATTTAAAAGTCTTTACCGAATCCAAGGTCACCTAGGTTTTTTTCCTGTTATCTCCTAGGAGTTTTATAGTTTTTTATTTAGAACTATGATTTATTTTGAGTTAATATTTGTGAAAGGCATAAGATATATAGGAATTTTCTGAAAGGTACAGACTCTTATATAAGTCTAGATTTTTTTGCATGGGGATGTCCAATTTTTCCAGTCCCACTTATTAAAAAGATATCCCTTCTTGATTAAACTGCATCGCTCCTTTGCCAAGAATTTATTGATTTTATGTACACCCAGAATCTGGGGTATCTGGGGCTTTTAACCTCTTGCCCCCAGGTGATCCTAACATGCAGCCAATGTGGGGAACCAGTGCAGAGAGGAAAGTGCATGGATGGCTATAGAAGCTCCTCTACTAAGATAATAGAAGACCAGCAGGCAGCAACTTAGCAAGAATCCACCTGCTTTCCCTATTCTGGAAGGTCCTACTTGCAGGAAAATCGTCATAAGCAATTGTATGTTCTGTTAGAATCCCAGCTCCAAGAAAGCCACCCCATGACCTGTTGCTGCTGCTTCTACATGAACCACTTCACTACCTTTAAGGGGAAGATGCCTCACTAAAGAAAGTGGGGATTTATAGCAGATGGGTGTGCCTGTAGCCTCCTCCCTCCAATCCCTAAGTCATCTGAGATGCTGCAGAGGGAAGAGTGTGGCCAGGTGTTCTGGCATGAGCTGTGCAAAGCTGAGGCCTGGAGTCGAAAGAGCAGAAGATGAGGCCAAAATGAGGATGGAAGAGGAAAGGATTCAAAGTCTCTCATTTCAAAAAAAGTCCTCATGGCTGATTCTGGCTAAGAGTTTCTCAAATCACCCCTTCAAAGGAACAAGATATAGAAGCAAGGCCATGGCAGGTAAAAGAAATCTGGGCTTGAATATTGGGGCTTAGGAAGACAGAAGCAGGAAGAATGGGGCTGGGAAAACAAGTCCAGTTTGGTTCTGGTAGCAGAGTTGAGGGTCTGCAGCTAGAGGCCTGGCACAGCCCCTGGGTCACTAAGGTGGGAATGAGATCACACAGGAAGGAGAGAGCCATGGCCAGGAAGTAGGTGGGAACCTGGGCCAGAACAGGACCTGGATGGGAAGAAACAAAAAGGGTCTGTCCCTGGTACCTGCATGCCGTCAGCTCTCAAAAGACACTGTGGACATAAGTAAACAAATGAAGGAGTGCTGCAGGTTCAATCCCTTTAAATCACCCTTTCTGTGGTCAGTATAATAATAACTCTTTTTTGTGAATTTCCCATTCTGTGCTATGTGGTTACCTATTAGGTAAATATTATTCCCATGTGTTACAGATTGAATGGTGTCCTTCAAAACCATACATTGCAGTCCTCATCCCCAGTACCTCCATAACTTATTCAGAAATAGGGCCTTTGCAGAGATAACCCAGTTAAAATGAAGTCATTAGAGCAGACCCTCATCCAACATGGCTGGTGTCCTTACAAAAAGTGGAAATTTGAACAGAGGGAGGGACACAGAGGGAAAGTGATGTGAAAACTCACAGGGAGAAGACAACCATGTAACTAGAATGACACAGCTCAAGCCACAGAACACCACAGATGGTTGGCAGCCCCAGAAGCAAGAAGAGGCAGGAAGGAGCATCCAGATGCTCCAGAGGGAGCGCAGCCCTGCTGCCACCTTGCTTTCAGACTCCCAGCCTCCAGAACTATGAGAGAATAAATCGCTGTTTTGTTGAGCCACCCAACTTTTGGTACTCTCTTACAGCAGCCCTAGGAAGCAAATATACCTGTCCAGGTGAAGCCATAAAGGTGCCATACTATTATGTAAATGGTCCAGGTTCCTACAGGTGGGAAATGGGTCAATTGTTATTTGGACCATCCTCTTATTTCTCCAAATCATTGTTTCACTCTACTATGCAGTCACGTTGAAAATTTTAAGAAAAAAAATGATTCTAGGAAAGAAGTGGCTTGCCTCTGAGGACTCTGTGAGACAGCCAAAGCACTGTGAGTGCCCAAAGCGCGATGGGGGAAAGTCTACCTCCAAACACATCCTCACTGGGGGAAACCTGAAAATCCAAATCATGGGAGAAGGATTTAACCTTACCTAGAGCTGAAACTAATTTAGAGAGCTAAGCGAAATATAAAAGTAAAGCAGTAGAAAGAGCCCTGAAGGCACGCTCAGTCCCCCAGAGAAGCCCAGGGGAGCCATTTCTGGCTTTATCTCACAGGGGTCCTTGAGGAGGTCAGCCAGTGGAATTGAAGAAGGGCCACAGGAAGAAGGAGAGTTCTAGCTGAACTCTGTAATAATTTTGACTGAGCATCAATTTTTCCTGGCAGAATCTGGGAGGGAGCAATAAACAGAAATTGCAGATATGAACACTGAAGCTGTGGCAGATGGGGGGTGGAGGGTGAGGCCTGAAAGCCCTGCTTGCTTTCTCAGTGGGGAGGCTTGTGGCCTGAAGCAAGATCTCAGCTCTGCAAACCAGAGGTCTGGCTATAAATTCAGCTCTGTTGCTGTTGAGGGAGCATGGTGGGAGTGAGACTGGCCCTGAGAGTTGGGTAAGGCCTGTCACTGCAAGCTTTCCCCCATTTCCCTGGCAACCTGTAAAAAGCAGCAAAGGCACCCATAATCTCCCATAATCCCCCTTGGAACATTGCTTGATTGGCCTGAGAACCAACCCCCCATCTCCCACAGTGGCTGCAGCAAGCCCTGACCAAGGACAGTCTGAACTCAGACACACTTAAAACACCCCAACTTGCCCTGGTAGCTGAAGACAAAAGACATAAACACATGGATGCTCTATGGCCCTGCTCATCACCTGAGAAACCCAAATACTTATCCATGAGACCGTAGGGCAAGCCTATATACCCACCATACTACACCAGCTGATGCTGTCTGGAAAGTGCCACCTCCTGGCAGGAGGCCAACCAACTCAAGCCACTACAGGAACTCATGAAAAAACAACCCTGCTCCAAGGAAGGAGAAGACAACAGCTAATTTCACTGCCTGTAATATCCTGGCTAATCAAAGACACAGGGTCTGTCCACATGACAATTTCACTGCTAGCATAAGCAGCATTCACAAAAGCCAGTGCCCTAAACAAACCTACAACCAAGGAATCTCAGAATACACCTCACTCGCCTGCTACCTACACTGGAGCAGGTGCTGGTATCCACAGCTGAGAGACCTGATGACATATCACATCACAGGACTCTTTGCAGACACTCTCCAGTATCAGCCCACAGCCCGGTAGCTCTGCTGGGTGACAAGGCTCAGAAGAGCAGTAGCAATCACTGCAGTCTGGTTCTCAGGAAGCCCCATCTCTAGGAGAAGGGGGAAGCACCACATCAAGGGCGCACCCCTTAGGACAAAAAAATCTGAACAGCAGTACTTGAGTCCCAGATCTTTCCTCTGACATAGCCTACCCAAATGGGAAGGAACCAGAAAAACAATTCTGGTAATACAGGAAAACAAAATATCACATGAGTTCACCAGCAATGGATCCAAATCAAGAAGAAATCTCTGAATTGCCAGGAAAAGAATTCAGAAGGTTGATTATTAAGCTACTCAATGAGGTATCAGAGAAAGATGAAAAACAACTTTAAAAAATTAAGAAGAAAATAGTGCAAGATATGCACAAAAACATCACCAGAGAAATCGATATCATAAATAAAAAGCAATGAAACCTTCTGAAAATGAAAAACACACTCAGGGAAATGCAAAATAGAATTGAACAGGTAGAAGAAAGAACTTTACAGCTCAAAGACAAAGCTTTAGAATTATCCCAATCCAACAAAGACAAAGAAAAAAGAATTTTAAAAAATGAACAAAGCCTCCAAGAAGTTTGGGATTATGTTAGACGACCAAACCTAAGAATAATTTCTGTTCCTGTGGAAGAAGAGAAATCTAAAAGTTTGGAAAACTTATTTGAGAGCATAATCCAGGAAAACTTTCCTGGCCTTGCTAGTGATCTAGACATCCAAATACAAGAAGCTCAGAGAACACCTGGGAAATCCAACACAAAATTATCACGACCTAGGCACATAATCATCAGGTTGTCTAAAGTCAAGACAAAGGAAAGAATCTGAAGAGCTGTGAAGCAAAAGCATTAGACAACCTATAAAGGAAAATCTATCAGATAAACAGCAGATTTCTCAGCAGAAACCCTATGAGCTAGAAGGGATTGGGGTTCTATCTTTAGCCCCCTTCAACAAAACAATTATCAGCCAAGAATTTTGTATCCAGTGAAACTAAGCTTCATAAATGAAGGAAAGATAAAGCTTTTTTCAGACAAGTAAATGCTGAGAGAATTTGCCACTACCAAGCCAGCACTACAAGAACTACTATAAGGAGTTCTAAATCTTGAGACAAAGCCTCAATGACGATAATTCAAAAATCAAAAATAATAGAATATTGACATGGATGTGGTAATCAGGGAACACTTCTACACTGCTGGTGGGAATGTAAACTAGTATAATCACTATGGAAAACAATGTGGAGATTCCTTAAAGAACTAAAAGTAGATCTATCCTTTGATCCAGCAATACCACTACTGGGTATCTACCCAGAGGAAAAGAAGTCGTTACATGAAAAACACACTCACACATACATGCTTACAGCAGCACAATTTGCAAATTGCAAAAATATGGAACCAGCCCAGATGTTCATGAATCAATTAGTAGATAAAGAAAATGTGGTGTATATACACCATGGAATACTACTCAGCCATAAAAATAATGACATTCGCAGCAATCTGGATGGAACTGAAGACCATTATTCTAAGTGAAATAACTCTTCCATCTTGGCATGGTGGCTCACACCTAGAATCTCTGCACTTTGGGAGGCCAAAGTGGGAGGATCACTTGAAGCCAGGTGTTCAAGACCAGCCAGGGCAACATAGGGAGACCTCATCTCTACAAAAATGTTTAAAACTTAGCGAGGCATGGTGGCACATGCCTGTAGTCTCAGCTACTTGGGAGGCTGAGAAGGGAGGATAACTTGAGCCCAGGAGGTGGAGGCTGCAGTGAGCTATGATGGCATCACCATACTCCAGCCCAGGAAACAGAGCAAGACTCTATAAAAAAAAAAAAAAAAAAAAGTCCTTTCATTGTTTGCAAATATAGAAACAAAGAGCAGGATGAAATGGGTATGAGCCAAGCTAAAACAGAGCTGCACTGGGGTCCTGGAAGAGCAAGGTCAGGAAGGAGGGCAGAGGAGCCAGAGTGTCTGCCCATGGCTCTGTGGGATGCTGAAGCTGGCTTTAATACCATGTCGGCACTGGTCAGCTGCCCCTGAGCAGCAATGCAGACAGCCACGTCCTCACTATCTGAGAGACTCCGCTTCAACGATGGCTATAAGCACCTCCTCTCACCTCTGTCCCTGCCCGCCCCTGACTTCTCTGCAGAAGAGAGAGAACAGCACATAGCAGGCACTCACATAGCAAGCACTCACTGAATGCATGATTGTGTGGAATTTGCAGACTAGTTAAAACGCAATCACAACAGCACCAAAGTAGCACGTCCATCAATCATGTCTTCCCAGGCAGTGTTCTTTTTCATTTACTTTAAGCTCTGATAGACAACCACTATATCCCAAGGATAAAATCCTGAAAAGCAAGCACACGCATAGAACTTACTGAGTAAAACAGAACCTAGGAAGTGGCATGTTGACGAGTATGCACAATTATTACCATATTGCATGGTAAATGAGCTTAAATGTCATTCTCATAAATGACTGCTATTAATAATATCCTCACTCAGAAAAGCAAATTTTAAAGGTTTTTTTTTTTTGACTAGTTCTGCAGTATTTATAACTGACATCAGTGTCAACTCTCTCCCCTATATTTCCCAGCTCTCATTTAATCAAATATCCTTAGAATGTTGAAGTTGAGTCGGAAACTCAGAGGTGTTCTATTTGAGCCTCCCACTTACCACAGAATATCTTTTTACAGTATCTTCCCATCAGTGCCCCCACATACACACATACACACACACACACACACACACACACACACACACACACAGAGCATGAGAGCAAGAGCGAGAGAGCGAGAGTGAGAGAGAGAGAGATAGAGAGAGAGACAGAGACAGAGCTCTAATCAGATGACTCCAGCTTACTACCTTCAAGCTAGGTGCCCTAGGAGCTCTAAAGCCTTGACATCAGAAACTCCAAGCCTAGGGCTGTGAGTAGCCTGCCCAGAGGTCAAAGTCACACACAAGAAGAGGAAATGAAGGTGAAGGACATTGCCACAGGAAAACTTCCGTGCATGTGAGAATCTTGGATTCAAGAAGTAAAATGAGATAAGTTAGAACTGGAGGGGAAGGGGGAGGAAGAAGGAAAGGAAATGACCCGGTCCCCTACTGTTTCTTTTAACTCCACTCTGCTGTCAATCAAAAGCAGATTTACTTTCCCAGCCAGCCTCTGCAACAATGAGTCAGTGGCCAGGAGAAATCTATCGACAGCTCCCTAAAAATACTATCTTGCTATTGCCAGATGTTGTCTAACCAGAGACAGAGCGCTCCCAGACCCAGTTACGGATAAAAGTCTTTTATAAGCAAATACCTAGAAGGCAGAACTTCTTGGTGTGAAAGTTTCTGTCAATATGTAAAAAAGATAAGGTATTTTTCTGTTTGAACAGGGAACCAGCCAGATGGCAAAGCATTTAGGGAAGAGCAAAAGAAAAAGAAAGAGAAAGTCGTGCAGAGGGAAGTACAGACATTGGACTGTTCTGATCCGGGCTTTTGCTGACGATTGATCCTATTTCCAGCTGCAGCTTGCACTGCTTTGTTCTATGAGTTTTAACATAGTTCTAGGCCCTTCCATCCCTGCAGGAAAATACCCTTCTAGCTAGATTATTCGATTTCTTTCCTGAGTCACCTGACCCTGTGGGTCTGTCTTAAGTCTATCTTGCTGTGTGCCTCATATGGTATTTGGGGAGTACTAACGGTCTCTCTCACCAAACCACGAACTCCCTGATGGTAGACAGTGTCTTAATTTCTCTCTTTAAGATAATCGGGATGTACAGTACAGTGGGCAGAGGGATCGGTGGTGGGGGTCCCCAAGACTACCCTCAAGTTCAGGGACACTTCAGAAAAGCTTGCAGAATTCAGAAAAGCTATTCTACACATGGTTATAGTTCATGACAGCAAAAGGACACAGAGGACAATCGGCAGAAGTAAAGAGCACGTTAGTCAGGCCAGGCATGGCGGCTCACGCCTGTAATCCCAGCACTTTGGGAGGCCGAGGTGGACAAATCATCTGAGGTCAGGAGTTCGAGACCAGCCTGGCCAACATGGAGAAACCCCGTCTCTACTAAAAATACAAAATTAGTGAGGCGTGGTGGTGCATGCCTGTAATCCCAGCTACTTGAGAGTCTGAGGCAGGAGAATCACTTGAAGCTGGGAGGGAGATTGCACCATTGCACTCCAGCCGGGGCAGCAAGAGCAAAACTTCGTCTCAAAAAAAAAAACAAATCGGAATAATTTCTAAGTAAGAAACTACTGAAATATTTATTAGTATGTAACACAATTTAATTTTATGTACTTTTGGCTTTCTATTTTTACAGAGACTAAAAATATCTGGATCGCTCTTTTTTTTTTTTTTTTTTTGACACAGTTTTGCTCTGTCGCCCAGACCGGAATGCAGTGTACTGATCTTGATTCACTGCCACATCAGCCTCCAGGGTTCAAGTAATTCTCCTGCCTCGGCCTCCCAAGTAGCTGGGAGTATAGGCACGTGCCACCATGATGCCTGGCTAATTTTTGTATTTTTAGTAGAGACGGGGTTTCATCTTTATCATGTTGGCCAGGCTGGTATCGAACTTCTGACCTCAGGTGATCCATCCACCTCAGCCTCCCAAAATGCTGGGATTACAGGCATGAGCCACCATGCCTAGCCTGGGTTTCTTTATAAACATGTCTTTAATATTTTACCACCTTGGAAATTTTTTTTCTTTTTACTATAAAAAGCATACACCTCTAGAAATTATGAGACGATATATTTATAAAATGTGCTAATCTGCTACAAAATGCCAGCATATGACAAATAATTCACAACTGTCTACTTCCTAGTTTTCTCTGCAAAATAAAGGTTACAAATAGATGAAAGTTATATGTAAATGAAACTACTAGAAATAAGGGTGAAAAGGAATAAATTTGAGAGAGGGCCCAGTGGTTCACACCTGTAATCCCAGCATTTCGGGGGGACTAGGTGGACGGATCACCTGAGGTCAAGAGTTCAAGACCAGTCTGGCCAACATGTCTGCCCAACATGGTGAAACCCCGTCTCTACTAAAAATACAAAACTTAGCCGGGCATCGTGGCACCTGCCTATACTCCCAGCTACTTGGGAGGCAGAGGTTGCAGTGAGCCGAGATCATGCCATTGCATTCCAGCCTGGGCAATGAGAGGGAAACTCCGTCTCAAATAAACAACAAAAAAAACAAACAAAAAACAACTTTGTATGTTATGCAAAGGGTACAAGGAATGTAAGAAGGGTTTTTGTTAAGGGAAAAAGAGTATTTTTTCCTAAAGTGGTTGTAATAGTGGTTATTTAAAAGCTTGTTCTAGAAGAAAGAGAAAAGTGTACAACTGAATGGATATAAGAAGCTATAAAACTCCGTGGAAAGAGAAAGAATCTTACTTCATGTGGTCAAGCTGATCAAGATGAAGTGGATTTACTTATAAGGTATTAGAATGAGTCTTAATGTCAACAGTGCACTGATGCAAAATTAGAGTTTGGTTTTCTCTCTCTAAAAATGACAATATGGGCTGGCTGCAGTGGCTCACACCTGTAATCCTAGCACTTTGGTAGGCTGAGGCGAGTGGATCATCTGAGGTTGGGAGTTTGTGACCAGCCTGGCCAACACAATGAAATCCCGTCTCTACTAAAATACAAAAAGTTAGCCAGGTGTGCTGGTGGGCGCCTGTAATCCCAACTACTCGGGAGGCTCAGACAGGAGAATCACTTGAACCTAGGAGGCAGAGGTTGCAGTGATCATGCCACTGCACTCCAGCCTGCGCAACAAGAGAGAAACTACGTCTCAAAAAAAAAAAAATGACAATATATTTTGGAATTATTGGTCTGCTTCTAATAAATGGCCATAATAGATTTTTCTTTACTTTTAAAGTAATCCATCTAGGAAACAAATTCTGTGTTTTATCGGAATAATTGGTTGTGGTATCTTTATCATCTCCTCAATTATTTAAGAGAAGTGAATTTTCTCCCTTTTAAAAGCTAGGCTTTGGGGCTGGGTGCAGTGGCTCACATCTGTAATCCCAGCACTTTAGGAGGGCTAGGTGGGAGGATTACCTGAGACCAAGAGTTTGATGTTACAGTGAGCCGTAATCACACTACTGCACTCCGGCCTGGGCAACAGAGACCCTTGTCTCAAAAAAAAATAAAAAATATAAATCTAAGCTTTTTTTAAAAAGTCATGTTGCCTTCTATAGTTGCCTTTAAAATATTTTATTTTCACTTTGGTTAGATATCATTTCACAGTGACCTATGATCCTATGTAAACAACTGTTCAAACCTTTTGACATTTTGACAACTTGCGATATTTTGCCTTCCCAAAACCAAATCCTAAATTAATCTGTATCTCAAACTGGCACATTTCTCAGGGGCCTCCCAGAAAATGTCAAGGATTTGTTTTTTTACCTTTAAAAAGAAGAATGTTTGAAAATCATTAGTGTAAGGCCCGTTGTCTCGCCGGGGAGCTCGGACACGCCCATCCCTCTCCATGCCTGGAAACTACGTCATCACTCTGCTCAACATCAAGCCCTGCACTCAGCATCTAGCTCCGCCACGTGGCTTCCCCAACTCCCACTTCTGCACTCCACACCAGAATCTGCACTCAGCACTAGAACTCTGCACCCGGCACCTAGCCCGCAGTTGGAAAACCCCGCCAAAGTTTAAAAGAAGCTCCGCCAAAACCTGCCCAATAGCATTTTGCTCCGTCCAGTTCCCACTCCCCCTGGGCAGCCGCTCACCAAGAAATCCCGGCTACCTACCAATAGCAGCTTGCGCCGTCCCACGTCCTTGTTTCTCCACAATCAATCAAAATGCCTTCACTCCCTATAAAACCCCACGCCCAAGAGGAGTCAAGCGCGACTTCTCTGGTCCCCGTTTCCCGGACCACAAAACCTCGCCCGGGGAGGATAATAAATTGGCATTTAATTTTCCTAGGCTGGTCTCAGTTTCCTCATTTTAAACTCGGCAATAACCCTTACAATTAGTTTTTTTAATATGTTAAATTACATGAAAATCTTTGTCAAATAAGAAGTGATAGTTAATCTTCCTTGTGTTGTATTTGCATGAGAAAACGTTATTAATACAAACAATTTAGGCATGTTATAAAATACCTAGAAATGTATTAATTTTTTTGCCACCCATGATCATTCTCTTGCTGCTTTGCCTGATAGTGGAAAATAATGATGTAATTGTCAACAAAAAGCATCAAACTCTATAAAATATTTTAAGAGATTTATTCTGAGACAAATATAAGTGACCATGGCCTGTGACAGCTCTCAGGAGGTCCTGAGAATATGTGCCCAAGGTGGTCGAGGTGCAGCTTGATTTTATACATTTTAGGGAGGCATGAGACATCAAATACATTTAAGAAATATATTGGTTTGGTCCAGAAAGGAGGGACAACTCAAAGCAGAGGCTGGCGGGAGCCTCCAGGCTATAGGTAAATTTAAACATTTTCTGATTGACAATTGATTGAGTTTGTCTAAAGATCTGGGATTGACAGAAAAAGAAATGTTCAGGTTAAGATGAAAGTTAGTGAAGACCAAGGTTCCTTTGAAGTCTTAGAGTGGCTGCCCTTAGAGGCAACAGATGACAAATGTTTCCTATTCAGATCTGAGCCATTTCACAATGTGTATAGAATCAGATATGACCAGACAGTTCCATGGCACTGAGGTTGACTTTATGGAGCCACTATTCACAAAGTTCTCTGGCAAATATCAGCATGGTACATGGCTTGCGGTATTCCCAGAATTCCAGGTGAGTAAGGCAGGCCACTTCCTGGCAGGCCAAAAAACACCCCTTGGATTTTGATGTATGAAAAAATAAAAATAGGCCGGGGCAGTGGCTCACACCTATAATCCCAGCACTTTGGTAGGCCAAGGAGGGTGGATGGCTTGAGGTCAGGAGTTCAAAACCAGCCTGGCCAACGTGGTGAAACTCCCTCTCTACTAAAAATATAAAATTATCTGGGGCATGTGGCTAGAGCCTGTAATCCCAGCTATTCAGGAGGCTGAGGCAGGAGAATCGCTTGAACCCGGAAGGCAGAGTTTCCAGTGAACTGAGATTGCACCGCTGCACTTCAGTCTGGGCAATAAGAGCAAAACTCTGTCTAAAAAGAAGAAGAAGAAGAAGAAGGAAAAGGAAAAATAAAAATAAAGAAGCTTATAATATTTTGAGCATCTTGAGAACTGAGGGGCCAGGAGCCGTGGCTCACACCTGTAATCCCAGCACTTTGGGAGGCCAAGGTAGTTGAAGCACCTGAGATCAGGAGTTTAAGACCAGCCTAGCCAACATGGTGAAATCCTGTCTCTACTAAAAATACAAAAATTAGCCAGGTGTGGTGGCATGTACCTGTGGTCCCAGCTACTTGGGAAGCAGGAGAATTGCTTGAACCTGGGAGGCACAGGTTGCAGTGAGCTGAGATCGAGCCATCATACTCCAGCCTGGATGACACAGCAAGACTCTGTCTCAAAAAAAAAAAAAAGTGAGAAATTCACCCAAATCTATAGGTACAGCAGGTGAAGTTTGATGTTGAATTGTTAGTTTGGCTTCATGGCCCCAAGAGGCAAAACCTAATGTGAGTCCCAGTGTTGTGGCTCACGCCTGTAATCCCAGCACTTTGGGAGGCCGAGGAGGGCAGATCACGAGGTCAGGAATTCAAGACCAGCCTGGCCAACATGGTGAAACCCCATCTCTACTAAAGATACAAAGAATTAGCCTGGGATGGTGCCTCGTGACTGTAATCCCAGCTACTTGGGAGGCGGAAGCAGGAGAATTGCTTGAACCTGGGAGACAGAGGTTGCAGTGAGCCAAGATCACACCATTGCACTCCAGCCTAAGTGAAGGGTGAGACTCCGTCTCAAAAAAAAAAAAAAAAAATTAAGGTGAGATTCCTTGTAACAATTGCTACAAAACAAACTTTAATAGACCTATGTAGTCCATTACTATTCTTGCTGCACTTATATAAATAATCAGGCCACACTTAATGAGATAAGACTTATTTTGTAAACAAGAATAGTACTACTTTAATTATCTGATCAGAGAAGGAGATTTTATGTTGCCACAGAAAACCCATTCTAACGGGTTACCAGATTCTAGTCCTGTTTGTTGTTTTTAAGATTCTATTATCTAACTGTATATTGGACTGCACCATGTCCCTTGCACACTTATTCAGACCCCACCAGTTCTCCATTCTTCTGACTTCCTTCAATTTTTGTTCACTGCCCTCCAAATTAACATTTCCAAATATTCTCTTACCCACTTGACTTGGCATCACTAAATACTGAGACCTGACTACCCAGATCTTTATTTGGGACCCTAGCTGGTCTTGTAGCTACCCTTTTCCACAGAGGATCTGTAAAAGTCCTGCAAGCTTAACTGATTGGCTTGGTAAAAACTTCAAAGGACTCATCAAAGCAGATCACGTATGGGATGTCATCACCAAAGACATTCACACTGCAAAATGGAAAGTCTGCTGGATTGCCACTGCCATCCTCATTCCACTGTCTTAAAAATATTGTAAACCAAATGTTTAATTTTCTGGCCTCAGAAATTTTATCGTTTTTTTCATCTATTCATCTTTTTCTTTTGTTTTCTCCTTCGATGTTTTTCTTTCTCTTTGACAATTGATTATCTCACAACTTCTAGCCCAAGCCTTCTGTCTACAGTAAGCAGCCCCAGCTTCTTGTTTGTGAAATATTTTAGGAAGTTTCAAGTGTTATATATAAAGGGGTTAGCAGCCTGCTAATGTGGCATAAAAATTGCTTCAAACCTGAAACATTTGAACAATCAGCAGCCATGGATAAAAATATTACTTCCACTTAAAGAAAACCTCCAGAAAACACAGCTACCATTGACCACCACCCACCCCCCAAGGAAGTTTCCTGCTTGGGAGAAGATTGACCCTATTGGGAGAAGAGTGGGGGAAGTGTGAATTCAGCTGCTCATTAGCATGAAAAAGACCAATAGACCCTTTCGTACTCTCCCACTGAAGCCCTAGCCCCTTCCTTCTTTTTTGTTGAGTCAGTATGTAAACTTCTATCTGCGACTATTCAGTGAATTACTATTACTGAGTACTCCCACATACATAATACATCTTCTCATGTTAATCTGTCTATTGTGAGTCTTGACTAGTCAGACCTAAGTGGGTAGAGGAAAAGTCTCTTTCCCAACATCAATAATTATTTTCTAAAAGGAACTAGTTGAAATAGGAAGGTATATCATCAGCATATTGTCTATAGTTATAGAGATAACCAGCAGAAGACCTCAAAAACTATTTATGAGATTTTTTTGAGGAAATGGGAATGGGTTTTGAGAAGACAGAGGGAAAGTTCACATGTTTTTCTTCATAAACTCTTCCACAGTATCTGTTTTCTTGATATGCACATATTACTTTGATAAAAAGAAAATGAAAGGAGTGAAATGCAGAATGTAAACTAAAAATAAACTTCTAAGTCCCTAAACTGACTGAATGAAGTTCCTCTTGGCCTAGGGGGATCCCAGAGAAACCTTGAAAACTGAGTTCTAGCCATTACAGGATGGGAAGTCGGTCAGACACAACAAGCTATACCTTCTTCCTCACTAACTTTTCTTTTCTTTTCCTTTTTTTCCACAACTGGAGTCTTGCTCTGTTGCCCAGGCTGGAGTACAGTAGCGTGATCTCAGCTCACTGCAACCTCTGCCTCCCGGGGTTCAACTGATTCTCAACCTCCCAAGTAGCTGGGATTACAGGCACATGGTCCCAGCTACTTGGGAGGCTGAGAATCACTTGAACCCAGGAGAATCACTTGAACCCAGATGGGGTTTCACCATGTTGGCCAGGCTGGTCTCAAACTCCTGACCTAATGATCCACCTGCCTTGGCCTCCCAAAGTTCTGAGATTACAGCATGAGCTGCACCCGGCCCCTCACTAACTTTTCAAAAGCTCTACTGCTGATATCAACCAAGCAGCTGACACTGCCCCCTCCCTTTTGCAGTTTCCATGCAACACCCAACCAGCACTCCTTCCTGATAAGAGACCACCAACCATGAAGTGGTTCTGTTCAGTCTAAAAGAATGTACAGTGAGAGTTTTCATGTCCTCTGCTTCACCTTTTTATGTCAGAGGGCCAAAAACTCCACCCTCAGGTCATGCTAACAAAACCATTTTTGGAACATGGGTCCTATGGAGATGTGTGAAGCTTCATTGTGTTTATGCACGTTTCTCCTTTCATAAATATTCATGACTCCTCTCATAGCTTATTGACTATGTATATTCAGCCACCCTGCTCAGCATAAATTCCTGTTCCCTTTGCTCCTGCCTTGAAATGCCTGTTTCTGGCTTCTGACTGGAGGCTATGCTTCCCAGCATGTCAGAATGGCCACCCTGCAGGCTGCAACCCTTTATGAGAAATAAAGCCCTTCTTTCCAACTGTATGAACCTTGTCATTCTTCAGGTGAAAAGAGGAAATGTGCAGCCTATGAAAAAGGTGTTCATATCTTCTTATACAGTCACGTGTCACATGATATTTCAAGCAGTGATTGATCACATACATGATGGTGGTTCCATAAAGCTATAACGGAGCTAAAAAGTTTCTATTGCCTAGTGATGTTTTGGTGACTTGATCCTGCATAGGCCTAGGCTAATGTGTGCATTTGTCTTAGTTTTTAACAAAAAAAAATTTTAAGTTTTTAAAAATTCATATATAGAAAAAAGCTTACAGAATAAGGATACAAAGAAAGAAAATATTTTTTACAGTGGTGCAATGTGTTTGTGTTTCATGCTGTGTTATTGCCAAATAATTCATAAAGTTTAAAAAACAAAATGTTTATTAAGTTAAAAACTTACAGTAAGCTAAGGTTAATTTATTATTGAAGAAAGAAAAATACCTTTTATAAATTTAGTGAAACCTAAGTGTACAGAGTTTGTTGAATCTACAGTAGTGTACGGTAAAATCTTAGAATTCACTTAATGCTCACTCACTGACTCATTTAGATCAACTTCTATTCCTGTAATCTTCATTCATGGTAAGTGCCCTGAGTAGATGTACCTTTTTAAAAAAAATTTCTTTTCGAGACAGAGTCTTGCTCTGTTGCCCCAGGCTGGAATGCAGAAGTGCAATCTTGGGTACTGGAACTTCTGCCTCCAGAGTTCAAGCAATTCTCATGTCTCAGCCTCTTGAGTAGCTAAGATTAGAGACATGCTTTACCACACCTGCCTAATTTTTTTATTTTTAGTAAACAGTGTCTTGCCATGTTGCCCCAGACTGGTCTCAAACTCCTGGCCTCATGTGATTTGCCTGCCTTGACCTCTCTAAGTGCTGCGTTTACAGGCATAAGCCACCGTGTCCTCCTTAAAAATGTTTTATATCATATTTTACTGTACCTTTTCTATGTTGTTAGAAACAAATGCTTCTTCCTCAGTGCTGAAAAGAGGAACTAGTGCTCAGACAAAGAATTTTCTTAGCAAGGCAATTTACTTCTACAGAAGGATGTGTCTCATGGATGGAGCAATGGTGAGAGCATACCTCAACAGGGGGAGGGGAAGGATTCTTATCCCTGATGCAGGTATCCCCTACTGCTGTGTTATTCCCCCCTATTGGCTAGGGTTGGACTGCACAGTCTAAGGTAATTCTGATTGGCTATCTTAAAGGGACCAGAGGTATGAGCCAGAGTGGCAGGGTGAGCAGTTTGGCAGGAAGGACAGTTAAGGAACAGGTAACTAAAGGTGACTCAGGTCAGAGCAGGTAACCAGGGGGAACAGTTGTGAACTACTGATTACATCTGGCTGGAAAGTTGTTTACTGAAACTAGAGGCAAGGGAGCAAAAAAGAACCAGGAAGTTAAACTTTAAAATGGAGAACAAAGAATGACAGAGCTCAACATACCGACATACTGATTCTTTGAAGAGAAACTTGGAGCTCACTATATTTAACATATGTGTAGATAACTTTAGATACACAGATACTTGTGATTGTGTTCCAGTTGCCTACAGTGTTCAATGCAGTAACATTCGATACAGGTTTGTAGCCCAGAAGCAAAAGGATATACCGTACAGCATAGGTGTGTAAGAGGCTATATACCGTTTAGCCAAACTGATAAAATTGCTTAATGATGCATTTCTCAGGATGTACCCCATTAAGCAATGCATAACTGTATTTCACCTGCCAGTTTGCTCCTCACTATTCCCATCCCTTCAATGAACGTTGCATTAAACTCTAAGAACAAGATATTTACATCCCAAGGGACTCACATCTGGGCAAGAGTTCCAGCAGAGTATGCCATGATGTGGAAATTGATTAAGATTTCAACTCCAGCCCAAATGTTAAGTGCATATTCAATTGCAAATGTGCCTGCTTTGCATTCCCTCAGGCCCTAGTGCGGTATTCATGTGCTAATCAGAACTCACCGAAACAATTGTTGTTCATCAGTAACTAAAATCTGTACAAATTGTTAATGCAGAGAAACTTCCAAGGAGTCAAAAGGGAACATACTTCAAAGTGAAGAAGCAGCTCTAATTAATTATGAAGAATGCAGTTCCCCCACCTCCTCCAAACGTATGCCTTTCTTTGGACTATTGAAGGATTTGTCCGCAAGATAAACCTGGGTTTGCAAAGCTTCACTTCCACACGCAAGTTTCCCAGGGCTGCATTAGCCTCCATGGCTTTGTTGAATTGTAGGCACTGCCCAATTGCATACACTTGTGCTTTTTTAAAAGAAAATCCAAAAACTTAAAAATCTACCCCCAGAAGTTTACAAATATTCTAGTTCTCAGTACCCTCGGTATCTCAGTAACTGCTTTTTACAGCATCTTAGACCAGAAGAAGTACCTAACAATTTGGTTATTTAAGTAGTTGGTTCCCAAACCACTCAATAGATTTTTATGTTCTAATAACTTAATCACAATTTGGAAAAATAATGTGCTATAGCTGGCCTAGAGTTAGAACCTGAACAACACCATCTTATAAAAGATAAAGCTATGTTTTAAAATAAGTTGTAATGGCTGCCCCACTCGCCTCACAATAACTGCTGGCCTTTGGGTTCTGTATGTAAAGCTGCTAGTTTGCTCTGCAAACTATCTACCTTTCTTATCAGCAACAGCCAGAATTGTCAGCCTTTGTGACTAGAATAGCACCCCAAGCTAATTCCATCCTGGTCCCTGTGCCTTGCAATAAGTAACCAAAATCTGTTATTTCCACTACAGCCCAGAAGATGTGCAGACTAACACTTATCTTAACTTCTGTAAGCCACTTAAGTAACAAGCGAGGAGGCAAGATATCCTCAAGCCCTTGGAATGTCCGGAGCCCCGCTCCCTCCTCTCTGTCTGGGAGATGACTTACGAAAACCCCTAAATGTCTGTGTCCCTTCACCCCCACCCCCACCTCTCGCCCTGACTCCCAAAGTGATTCTTACGGGTATAAAATGTCTTAACACACTCCATTCGGGGCCACGGGTTGGAGAGACTCGAGTCCTCCGTGGTCGCCGGCTTAATAAACCCCTGCTATTTGGCATACTTTTGTCTTGGTGCTGGTCCCTTAATCTCGCCTCGAATATAACAATGATACTAATAGGTTGAAAGAAAAATAATATTTCATTCTTGACCACAGCTATGTACTCCTGGGATGTGTGCTTGGCACTGCTCAGCTTTCAGACCTTAGAATCAGATGGGACACTTTCACCCTCATTTCCTGTTTCCCATTGATTTTTCACATAGTCGTTCATTTTTATTGCAGCAACTTCAGAAAACACAAACCTTTCAATGCTATGGTGCCACCAAAACAAATCTGTGTAATCAAGTTGCTAACTCATGATGTGTCTCACAGATGTCAAGTTCCTCCCAAATTTCACAATTTCCCACAGTGCTCCTGTTGCTGGTGGGCCAGCTAAGGTTCTTGACTTCATCTCACGGAAGAATTTGAGAATGAGTCCAAAGTGAAAATAGGTAAAGAAGTTTATTGCAAAGCGCAAATACAGTCTGATAGCTGAGTCAGAGCAGGTTGCTTGAGCGTAAGCCCGCGTTGGCTGGCACTGAGGAACTTCTGTTTATGGGAGATTGACATGATTATTCATAAAAGGACAGGAAGGGGTGTTGTGATTAAGCCTGTTGTGGGTGATTTCTTAGGCCCACATGCACAGTGACTGTACATGTTAGTACATACATCACATGTCTTATTAGCATTTTAAATTTCCACCCAAGGATATGTTTTTTACTATTATTATGAACATAGGTCAGCCCAAGGAAACTAATCATGGGTTTCTGAGCTTGCACAAGTTTGGGGATTGTCCCTTCTTTTCCTTTACCTCCTGCTGCAGGATCTTCTAACCAGGAGCCCAGGACATGTTATGTGCGTTGATGGACAGTTTGTTCTCTCCATCTATTTGGCAAGTTTGTTCCCCTTTACGGGAGGCTATAATCACCCTGTCTAACCTACCTCACTCCTACCAATTCATTGTGATGCCTGGAGATGGGTTGGCACAGAGTTTAGGAAGAACTTTTTTTCTTTTAATCTTATAATCCATAGGTTAACAAGGAAAGACATTTATCTGAGGCATTCCAGTCCTTTTAAATTATCAGGCCTAGAGAGGCATTAAGATGAGATAGCAATCACATCCCACTTCCCCCCTTTTGAGGCTATTAATCTACTGAAACTGCTTGATATTATCACAATAGCATTATCAGACTATTATAAATTAACCTAATAATGCCATACTGAACTCTATAACACACATTCTAGAGCTTAGCAAGGTATAGCCAATGAGTAACTTGCATTATTTTAATGTAAATTATTGGTAAACAACTAAGAACTGCTTCTTCTTTACCTTTAACAATTCCATTTGTAACTGCTGCTGATCAGAGTGCATATCCAGAGCAGTCTGAATCTGCGCTCCCTGGTTGCAATTCTCGAGCGTGGCCCAATAAACTCTCTACTTATATTAATTTTTGTCTTGGCTTCTTTCTTTCAGGTTGGCCAAGAGCTACTCCAAGAAAAAGTTGAGGCCATACTTAGGTTTCTGAAAAGTTAAATAGATGGTATCAAGTGGCAGATGATGGGAATTTGGGGACTTCATCTTAATACCAAGTAATCAGAAATTTCTAGAAATCTATACATCTAAATTTTAATGTTATCAGTGGAAGACTATTACAGCAAAAACTTCTGGAGTATTTAAAATACTTCTTGCAGCCAGGCGCAGTGGCTCATGCCTATAATCCCAGCACTCTGGGAGACCAAGGAGGGCAGATCACTTGAGATCAGGAGTTTGAGACCAGCCTGGCCAACATGGTGAAACCCTATCTCTACTAAAAATACAAAAATTAGCCAGACATGGTGGTGCATGTCTGTAATCCACCTACTTGGGAGGCTGAGGCAGGAGAATCACTTGAACCCAGAAGGCATAGGTTGCAGTGAGCCAAGATCATGCCATTGCATTCTAGCCTGAGCAACAGAGCAAGACTCCATCTCAAAAAATAAAAAATAAATAAAATAATTCTTGCTCTAAAAAATAAAGTATATATAAATATCAAAGAACATATAAATTAAGAGGCATGACAAAGATAAGATAGTCCAACTCCTCCATTTAAAAATAGGGGGGCCGGGAGGTGGCTCACAGCTGTAATCCCAGTGCTAGACCAGCCTGAGTAACAAAGCAAGACCTTGTCTCCTCAAAAAGGAAAACAAAAAGAAAGAAAGAAAGAAAAATTTTTTTAAACTTCAACTGGTTAGATAGATGGAAAAAAAATTTTTTTTTTGAGATAGGATCTCACTCTGTGGTCCAGGTAAGAATGCAGAGGCACAATCTTGGCTCACTGCAACCTCTGCCTCCCCAGTTCAAGCCATTCTCATGCCTCAGCCCCTCTAGTAGCTGGGGCTAAAGGTGTGCAGCACCATGCCCAGCTAATTTTTGTACTGTTAGTAGAGACAAGGTTTTACCATGTTGGCCAAGCTAGTCTTAAACTCCTGGCCTCAAATGATCCACCCAGCTTGGCCTCCCAAAGTGCTGGGATTACAGACAAAAGAAATTTTTAAAAACAATAAATAACTAACATCGTTTAGCCCTTATATACATCAGTCACTATTCTAAGTACTTTACTACTGTTGACAAAACAGTTGAACTCTGTAAAATATTTGAAGAGATTTATTCTAAGCCAAATATGAGTGACCATGGCCTGTGACACAGCCCTCAGGAGGTCCTGAGTACCAGTGCCCGAGGTGATGGGGCACAGCTGGGTTTTATACATTTTAGAGAGGCATGAGACATCAAATACATTTAAGAAGTATGTCGGTTTGATCCAGAAAAGCAGGACAACTCAAAGCTGGAGGGTGGTTCCAGGCTATAGGTGAATTTAAACATTTTCTGATTGACAGTTGTTTGGATTTGTCTAAAGACCTGAGATTGATCGAAAGGAAATGTTCAGGTTAAGATAAAGATTGTGGAGACCAAAGTTCTTGAAGTCTTATAGTCCCTGCCCTTAGACATAATAGATGACAAATGTGTCCTATTCCAGATCTTAGTTCATGTCTTTAGGATTGGGAGAGTGTGAGAAGTATAAACTTCCCCTTCAAAGTTTTCCTTTTGTTAAAAAATAAATAATAAGTGTTAGATATAATAGTTTCTTTTAAAAACTAACTTCCTTAAAGCTTCTGTGCTTTTTGCTAGTAACTCTTTGTTAAGCCCTATGTAGCTGTTAAATATAGTAAGGGAATAAGTACATTCTATGTCCTTGTACTTTAACCAAGTTATTTGTTCTGGCCTATAGCCTACTCGGACAAGTTCAAACATGCCCAGGCATTTCCCGGCTTACAGCCTACGCTTCTTCCTTATTTGGAAATGTTACTATTCTCCTAGTCTCCCATAAACAACCCCCTTTCATCCCAGCACTTTGGGAGGCTGAGGTGGGCAGATCACAAGGTCAAGAGGTCGAGACCATCCTGGCCAACATGGTGGAACCCCGTCTCTACTAAAAATACAAAAATTAGCCAGGCATGGTGGCACACGCCTGTGGTCCCAGCCACTCGGGAGGCTGAAGCAGAAGAATTGCTTGAACCCAGGAGGCGGAGGTTGCAGTGAGCCGAGATTGTGCCACTGCACTCCAGTCTGACAACAGAGCAAGACTCCGTCACACACACACAAAAAAACCCTGTATTCCTTTGCTCTCCATTGCCCGTTTACCTATTTAAGAAAGTTTTAAGTTTTTAGCCAACGGGATGAGTCTAGAGTGTGCGGTGCAGCTCCCGCCAATGGAGGTAGGACACAACAGCAAGACCCAATACATCAGAAATAAAAACCTCTGCTTTTCTTTGTTCAGTGTGCTGTCATGACAATCAGTCTTCTGAGAAGTACCTCTCTGCTGCAAGTAAAATTGCCTTGCTGAGAACATTCTTTGTCTGAGCACTAGTTCTTCCTTTTGGCACCAAGGAACAAACATTTGCTTCTAACAAGGGTCTGGGAGAAAAAGATCTGGCTATGTTAATAGAGATTCTTTACAGATGCAAATTTTTCCCCACAAAAAAAAACAACTTTTCAAAATATGGCAAAGAAACATGTTTTGGGATAAAACATATTTATTTTCTTCCTTGTCTCATAATGTTATGCCAGAGTCAGGTTAGATACTAAGTCATGGTATACAGGGCTAAATAAAACCCATCTGATGAGAATTTATGATTTGTAGGGCATGACTCCTCAGACCCCTTAAATAGGAATTTGGCCAAGATAAAAAATCAGAGTTTAGTCCTCACTACATTAACTCATTAATTCACACTTCAACCTCATGAAGTGCTATAATTATTCTTATTTTACATATAAGTAAACTAAGACACAAAGAAGCTAAAATATTTACCCAGAAACACACAACCAGCAAGTGAAGGAACAGACATCAAACTTCAGCCCACCTAGTCCCAAAGCCCAAGCTCTTCTTCAAATGGAAAACAGCCTGAGAAGGTTTTTCTCTAGATATTTAATTCAGTCCTTGGCAATTACAAAGTGCTTTATTTATTTATTTATTTATGTACTTTGAGACTGAGTTTTGCTCATGTCACCCAGGCTGGAGTGCAATGGTGCAATCTCAGCTCACTGCAACCTCTGCCTCCTGGGTTCAAGTGATTCTCCTGCCTCAGCTTCCTGAGTAGCTGGGATTACAGGTGTGTGCCATCACTCCTGGCTAATTATTGTATTTTTAATAGAGACAGCATTTCACCATGCTGGCCAGGCTGGTCTGGAACTCCTGACCTCAGGTGATCCACCTGCCTCAGCCTCTCAAAGTGCTGGGATTATAAGCATGAGCCACCATGCTCAGCCTGCAAAGTGCTTTAAATCAATTATTTCTCCTCTGAGAGTCACAAAACTGCAAAGTGTGCCAGAAAAAAAATATTATATCCAAATTCCAAGTGAGAAAAATGAGGTTGAGCAGGGTCAGGGTCAAGGTCAAGTTGCTAGTGAGAATAAGGCAAGCCCAGATTCCTGCCCACAAGTCTAGGGATCTGGCCACTGGACTGAATTTGAATGATTAAAAAAAAAAATACTTTGTCTAAGATAATGCAAGTAATTTCTTGAAGAAACATGGAAAGACAACTGCTCTCTGGTATTCTTCAGAAAAATAATGACAGGTTCAAATCATTTCACCATGCGCCAGGCATCCTGCCAAGCATTTTATCTCCTTATTCTGCTCTGCAGCCTTTCAATGTTGATGCTTTTCCTCGTTTTACAGATAAAGAAACTTAGGCTCAGAAGAGCTGAGTCACTCTACCAGCATCTTTCAGCTCGTGAAGAACTGGGTAGCCAACTCTCCAAAGCCTAGTGTTCGGTTAATCACTGTGCAGGCTTCACAAAACTCAATTTGTAGAATAGGTTTTAATTCTAGGAATGAAAAAGAGTTTTCACCAGCAGTCTCTGTCTTCCGAAAACATTTATCTTGCTGTAAGATACAATTGTGACATTGTAATCACTGTTTCCCTTATTTGGAAGTCACTGGAAACAACTGGAAGGATAACATGAAGAGGTCCAGAGACACCGTCTTTATTTAATTTGGCTTCCTGTGTAAGCAGAATAGTGGGATTTAAAAAGATAAAATGTCACCAAGAACTACATTTGCTGAGACAGTAAGTAAGGAAATGTAAAGGAAGGGGGCACACGTTAAACCCCTGTGGCACCACAGGCTCTTACACCACAGGCTCTTGATCCCGTGTTTCCTCACACTCCCCCCCACATGAGCATTTTTCTGGTTTTTAGATGAAGAAAGTGAGTCTGGGGTGCTTAAGAACTAGTAGCGGGACCAGGCGTGGTGGTTCACCCCTGTAATCCCAGCACTTTAGGAGGCCGAAGTGGGCAGATCACCTGAGGTCAGGAGTTTGAGACCAGCCTGACCAACATGGAGAAACCCATCTCTACTAAAAATACAAAAAATTAGCCAGGTGTGGTGGCGCATGCCTGTAATCTCAGCTACTTGGGAGGCTGAGGCAGGAGAATTGCTTGAACCAGGAGGCAGAGGTTGCAGTGAACTGAGATAACACCATTGCACTCCAGCCTGGGCAACAAGAGCAAAACTCCATCTCAAAAAAGAAAAAAAAGAGAACTAGTAGCCTACCCACAGTGTCATGGTTTGGGGGTGAGAGTCTAATTTTCAAACCTAAGCTCTTTCTTCTGATAAACTTTCCAGACCAAAGAAACTCAGAATGCAAGCACTAGAAAGTGATGATTTGTGCAAATCCACAAATCAACAAAGAGGAATAGCCCGTAAAGGATTTATAATAAAGCATTCATTGGACGATCTTCTTTCATAAAGAAAGAGATGTGGACAAACCAACCAAGGATAAGGATACTCAGAGGCAATTGACCAGGTTAGAGAGGAACATTCTCCTTGCATTCCCCAGGAAGCCAAGATTTTTATACATATATCACTTTGATCAAAAAGCAAAGTGCAGCTGGGTGTGATGGCTCACACCTGTAATCCCAGCACTTTGGGAGGCCAAGGTGGGTGGATCACCTGAGGTCAGGAGTTTGAGATCAGCCAGGCCAACATGGTGAAACCCCGTCTCTACTAAAAATACAAAAATCACCTGAGCACGGTGGCACATGCCTGTAATCCCAGCTGCTTAGGGGGCTGAGGCAGGAGAATCTCTTGAACCCAGGAGGCAGAGGCTCACTACAGTGAGCTTAGATCGCGCCATTGCACCCCAGCCTGGGCAACAGAGTGAGACTCTATCTAAAAAAAAAAAAAAAAAAAAAAAAGCAAAGAGGCCCAGTACAGTGGCTCACGCCTGTAATCCCAGCACCTTGGGAGGTTGAGGCAGGAGGATCCGTGAAGCCCAGGGATGGACAACATGGCAAGATTCCATCTCTGCAAAAACTAAATAAAAATTAGCCGTCTGCAGTCCTAAGACTTAGGAGGCTGAGGGAGGAGGATCACTTGTGTCCAGGAGTTTGGAGCTGCAGTGAGCGGTGACTGCACCACTGCGCTCCAGCCTAGGCAACAAAAAGAGAGCCAGTCTCTAGAAAAAAAATAAAGACAAAAAAGCTAAATAAATCTTTTTCTTGTTCATGAATGGTTTCCAAATGTAGTGCTTAGATTAGAAAAACAAACAGACAAAAAGACCTCAACTATAACTATGTTAAGTATGAAACTCTAAGTCAAAAATAGTTTAAAATTCTTGCAAAGAATTATTATGAAGCATTGCTTTATACAAAGATAAGTCACAGAGGAGTATTCCAAAAACCAAAGGGTGCATTTCTACAATTTGTCAAAAGAATATCTCTTGCATTTCTTGGTATTTGCCAGTACAGTCTATGAACCCTTGATGTTTTTCTCCAAGGGAAGTTGATATACATGTGTTTAAATACATTGAACTCCAACAGCGCCATGCAGGCACACACATGAAGAACACACAGGTTCCTGTATGTGGATTGATTCAGCACCCACACAAGAAAAATATAAAGTGTTCCATGAAGACCCTACATTAGCATGAAAACAATGCTTTCTGTATTTTCAAATTAGTATTTATAGCATGTAGCAATGGTTAGAATGAATGAGTGAATGCATGCCATGTACTTATAGTTGTAAGAATATAAAAAGCACTGCACTCTGGGAGGCTGAGGAGGGCAGATGATCTGAGGCCAGGAGTTCAAGACCAGCCTGGTCAACATGGTAAAACCTCATCTCTATTAAAAATACAAAAAATTAACAGGGTGTGGTGGCAGGCGCCTGTAATCCCAGCTACTCGGGAGGCTGAGGCATGAAAATTGCTTGAACTCAGGAGGCAGAGCCTGCAGTGAGCCAAGATCGAGCCACTGCACTCCAGCCTGGGCAGCAGAGTGAAGCTATGTCCTAAAAAAAAAAAAAAAAAAAGCACTTGAAATTAATGCTGCCCATTACTATTACTATTATTTTTGTCATTATTACACCCACTGACCTACGTTGGCATTCTGATGAGGATTTGCAAGGACAGAAGGGTCATGAGATGTGAGCTCCACCCAGGTTTGGTTTCCCCTGTGACTCCCGCCAAGGGAACCTCTTGAGGTAGAAACAACTATTAGACCAGACTCATTTTCAGTCTTTAGAATGCCATGTCAGAGTGCAGTGGTTAGAATACACCTATTTAAGTGGATGAGCATTAAATCTGATGTCAGCATTTGGCTTATTAAGAATGTTACTACTATCACATTTAACTTGAAAAAATTGTGGTTCTGTTTTATTCTTTAATTTTGAAATTTTACAACAAATTTAACAAACATTTATTTATTTATTTATTTAGTTGTTTATTTATTTCGAGACAGGATCTCACTCTTGCCCAGGCTGGAGTACAGTGGCGTGATCTCGGCTCACTGCAACCTCTGCCTCCCGGGTTAAATTGATTCTCTTATCTCAGCCTCCAGAGCAGCTAAAACTACCAGCACCTGCCACCATGACTGGCCAATTTTTGTATTTTTTTGGTAGAGTTGGGGATTTCACCATGTTGGCCAGGCTGGTCTCAAACTCCTGACCTCAAATGATCCACGCAACTTGGCCTCCCAAAGTGCTGGGATTACAGGCATGAGCCACTGTGCTCAGCCAAGAAGTAACATTTAAAAAGATTGAATTGATGTGCCTGTTTCTACTTCTGTTTCTTCTGATGTTAGAAACTAAATCCAAATGACACACGATGGAAGTACAGGAAGAAGGGAGTAGTTTAAAAGACAGATGTTAGCATTTATCAGAAAGTGGTATCTGGTACTTTCTAAGTATTCCCTCCCCCAAAAGCATGTATCTATTAGAGGCATATCTTATTTTAGTGTGCTTTGCTGTACTGCACTTTACAGATACTGCATTTCTTTTACAGATTGAAGGTTTGTGGCAACGCTTCATCGACGCAAGTCTATCAGCACTATTTTGCAAACAGCGTGTGCTCACTTCCTGAATCTGGGTCATGTTTTGGTAATTCTCATGATATTTCAAACGTTATCATTATTACCATATCTGTTAAAGAGATCTGTGATCAGTGATCAGTGATCTTTGATGTTACTGTTATAATTTTTTTGTTGTTTTTGGTTTTGGTTTTCTGTTTTTTTTTTTTTGAGATTGGCGTGTCATTCTGTCACCCAGGCTGAAATGTAGTAGTGTGACCATAGCTCACTGCAGCTTCAAACTCCTGGCTCAAGGGTTCCTCCTTCCTCAGGCTCCTGAGTAGCTGGAATTACAGGTGTGAGTCACCGTGACTGGCTTTGTAATTGTTCTGGGGTACCATGGACCTCCATTCATGTAAGATGGTAAACTTAATCTATAAATGCGTGATTTCTGACAGCTTCACCAGCTAGCTGTTCCCCCATCTCTCACCCTCTCCTGTAGTCTCCCTAATCTCTGTGACACAATGATATTTTAGGCCAATTAACAACCTACAATCACCTCTCACTGTTTAAGTTAAAGGAAGAATCCCACATCTCTCACTTTAAAACAAAAGCTAGAGATGATTAAGCTTAGTGAGAAAGGCATGTTAAGAGCTGAGATAGGCTGAAAGCTGGGCCTCTGTGCCAAAGTTAACCAAGCTGTGAACACAAAGGAAAAGTTCTTACAGGACTTTTGTGCTTGTGCTCCAGTGAACACACGAATGATAAAAAGCCTTATTGCTGATGCAGAGAAAGTTTGAAGGGTCTGGTTAGAAGATCAAACCATCCACAGCATCCCCCTAAGCTATGCCTAATCCAGGGCAAGGCCCTAATACTCTTCAATTCTATAAAGGCTGAGAGAAGTGAGAAACTGCAGAAGAGTTGGAAGCTAGCAGAGGTTGGTTCATGAGACTTAAGGGAAGAAGCCGTTTCCATAACATAAAAATGCAAGGTAAAGCGGCAAGTACTAATTTAGAAGCTGCAACGAATTGTCCAGAAGATCTAGCCAAGATCACTGATGAAGGCTGCTGCACTAAACAACAGATTTTCAATGTACAGGAAAAGCCTTCTATTGGAAGAAGACGCCATTTAAGACTTTCATGGTTAAGAGGAGAAGCCAATGCCCACATTTAAAGGACAGCTGACTCTCTTGTAAGGCTCATTTACCATTCCGAAAATCCTAGGACTCTTAAGCATGATGCTAAATCCCCTCTGCCTGTGCTCTAAAAAGGGAACAACAAAGCCCTGCTTTCAGCACGTTTGTTTACAGCATGCTTTACTGAATATTTTAAGCCAACTGTTGAGGCCTCCTGCTCTGAAAAAAAGATTCATTTCAAAATATTACTGATCATTGGCAATGCACCTAGTCATGTACAGAGACTAATATTATTTTCCTGCCTGCTGACACAGCATCTATTCTGCAGCCCCATAAATCAACGAGTAATTTTGACTTCCAAGTCTTATTTCTCAAAAAGCACATTTTGTAGGCCTATCGCTGCCATGGATAGTTATTCCTCTGATGGATGTGGGCAAAGTGAATCGAAAACCTTATGGAATGGATTCATCATTCTAGATGTCATTAAGAATACACACAATTCACAAGACGAGGACAAAGTACCAATATTTACTAGAGTTTCAGAGAGGTTGATTCCAACACTCATGGATGACTTTGAGGTGTTCAGGACTTCAGTAGAAGGAGTAACTGTAGATGTGGTAGAAATAGGAAGAGAACTAGAATTAGAAGTAGAGTCTGAAGATGTGACTGAATTGCGGCACTCTCATGATAGAGCTTTAGCAGATGAGGAGTTGCTTCTTACAGATGAGCAAAGAAAGTGGTTTCTTTCTTTCTTTTCTTTTTTTTTTTTAGATGGAGTTTTACTCTATCGCTCAGGCTGGAGTGCAGTGGCACAAACTTGGCAACCTCTGCCTCCCAAGTTCAAGTGATTCTCCTGTCTCAGCTTCCCAGGTAGCTGGGATTACAGGTGCCCACCACCACGCACACCTGGCTAATTTTTTTTTTTATTTTTTATTTTTATTTTTAGTAGAGATGGGGTTTCACTACTTTTTTTGTATTTTTAATAGAGGTGGAGTTTCGCCATGTTGGGAAGGCTAGTCTCAAACTCCTGACCTCAGGTGATCCGCTGGCCTTGGCCTCCCAAAGTGCTGGGATTACAGTCATGAGCCACTGTGCCAGGCTGGAATGAAGATTCTGTGAACACTGTTGAAATGACAACAAAAAATTTAGAATATTCCATAAACTTAGTTGATAATGCAGCAGCTAAGGTTGAGAGAACTGAGTCTAATTTTGGAAGAAGTTCTGCTGGTAAAACACTATAAAACAACATGTAGGCCAGGTGCAGTGGCTCATGCCTGTAATCCCAGCACTTTGGGGTGCCAAGATGGGCAGATCACCCGAGGTTGGGAGTTCGAGACCAGTGTGACCAACATGGAGTAATCCCATCTCTACTAAAAATACAAAAATTAGCCAGGTGGTGCTGGTGCTCGCCTGTAATCCCAGCTACTCAGGAGGTTGAGGCAGGAGAATCACTTGAACCCGGGAAGCAGAGGTTGCGGTGAGCCAAGATCACGCCATTGCACTCCAGCCTGGGCAACAAGAGCAAAACTCCATCTCAAAAAAAAAAAAAAAATCTAATGCTACAGAGAAATCTTTTGTGAAAGGAAGAGGCAATCAGTGTGGTAGACTTCACTGTCATCTTATTTTAAGAAGTTGTCACAGCCACCCCAGACTTCAGCAATCACCATCCTGATCAGTCAGCAGCCATCAACACGGAGGCAAGACCCTCCACCAGCAAAGAGATGACAGCTCACTGAACGTTCAGATGATCACTAGCATTTCTTAGCAATAAAATATTTTTAAATTAAGGATTATACATTGTTTTTCAGACAATACTATTGCACATGCAGTGTACTGTGAACATAACTTTTATATGCACTAGGAAATTTTAAAAATTCATGTGACTCACTTTCTTGTGTTATTTGCTTTATTGTGGTGACCTGGAACTGAACTCACAATATCCAAGGTACATTTGTCTATAAATAGAATACTTATTTATTTATTCTTTTTTTTTTTGGAGGTGGGGTCTTGCTCTGTCACCCAGGCTGGGGTACAGTGGTGCGATCTCGCGATCTCAGCTCGCTGCAATCTCTGCCTCCTGGGCTCAAGCATCTCAGGTCTTCCCATCTCTGCCTCTCTAGTAGCTGGAACTACAGGCACACACCACCACACTCAACTAATTTTTTAATGCTTTGTAGAGGTAGGGTCTCGCTATGTTGCCCAAGCTGATCTTGAACTCCTGAGTTCTTTTTATCCTCTCCTGCCCCCAACAGTGCTTACAGGCAGGAGCCACCACACTCAGCCTGAATCATCTTTAACAGTGGCCAGGATCTGTATTGTAAAACACATAAGTGTCTTTAAATGCAATATATCCCTTTCTGTTCCACTCTTTGGCTCCTAGCACTTCCTCCCCGCCTGTTATTTGAATTATACCAATTCATCTCCCCTACCCGACTTAAAGTTTTCTAGGAATAGATATTATTTTATCTTTGATCTCCAGAGTGTTCCCTTTCAGTCTTTAGAACATAATAGCCTCTTGACTACTACTTAGACAAATAAGTTAATCAATTATTCAGTGAGTATTTAGTGAATGTCTACTTATTTGTATAGTCCTACCTTGACACTGTGGAGAATGCAGATAGATATGAGAAATAGCTCCCATCTGAAGGAAGTTTCGAATGAAATAGAATAGACAGGACTCTCGATAGACAGGCACACAGACAGGCAGGTAGACAGGTGAAAAGTAACAGTAAATTCTTCCTGTTTAAGGATGACGAAAATCAAAATGGTGATTCCAGGAGGGAGACCACCTGCCACGTTCTCATCCTGGAATCTCCTCCAGTGTCTAGCGTTATTTACTGCATGTGCTAAGTGTCTGCTGTTTGTGGATCAAATCAATGAACATGATACAGGCTGTGAGATTTGAATGTGAACTTAGAGCTCACAGTCTCACCTCCTTATGTTACAGATAAGAGTTGCCCTAAATGACGATCCCCTCCCTGCAGACCCTCCTCCTGCGTCTCCACTTCTCAAGACCTGGATCATACTACCTCTTCTTGGCAAAGTCTTTGCTGACTATCTCCATGCAAAGTGACCTATGAATTCTTAGAGATCTCAGGTTCTTTCTCTTTCTTTGTTTCTTCTCTTCCTTCTCCTTCTTCCTTTCTTTCTTTTGGGTTTTTTATTTTATTGTTACACATTGTCCATAATATTGACTTACAGGTTTTTCTGCTTCTACTCTATAGCAGCTCATACAATCTTTAAGATTTTAAAAAATTTCAAAAATACGTACATACAGAAAAGATGAAAAAACATGAAACCAAACGCCCACTGTCCAGATTTATCAGGTGTTCACATTTTGTCACATTTGCTTTAACTCTTTATTTAAACATATGTAATAAAACTATACAAATTCACCTGAGAGAAAATGCTCCAACGTCATCATAGTCGTTACCCCTGTGAAGGGAGGACATGGCGAAGTGATGGGACAGGCATGAAGCTTGGGAATGAAGTTATTAACTGCCTCTAAAACACTGACAGCAGCTGGCCATGGTAGCTTAAGCCTGTGATCCTAACACTTTGGGAGGTTGAGACAGTGGGACCACTTGAAGTCAGGAGTTCGAGACCGGCCTGGCCAACATGGTAAAACTGCATCTGTACTAAAAATGCAAAAATTAGACTGGTGTGGTGCCACATGCCTGTAATCCCAGCTACTTGGGAGGCTGAAGCAGGAGAATCACTTGAACCCAGGAGGTGGAGGTTGCAGTGAGCCAAGATCATGCCACCGCACTCCAGCCTGGGGGGATAGAGGAAGTCTCAAAAAAGAAAATTGACAGCAACAGAAACACGCTGGAAACTGGTTTCTATTCATGCTGTCCTCTCCCCTCCACTCTCATTTAACCACCAGACGGCTCTTCGTCATCTGGCTGAGGCTGTCGGGCACTGAGACACAGTGTCCTGTGTTTCAGCCTTGTCTCAACAAGGAAGTCAACTGCAAGCATCCGGAGGGAAGGGGCCCTGTCTCAGGCTTGTCTTCCGCTCACCATGGAGCCATATGGAGCATATTAGAGGCTTATTTCATTTTATTTCATCATGCAGTTCCCATGAATAGGGCATATGCCGCTCATTTTTAACATTTTAATAAGAATTTATCTCCCAAATTATGAACTTCACGACGTCTTCATTTATCATCTCACTGCTAGTCTTCCCAAGAATGTTGTAAATGTAGCCAGTCAGATTTACATATGATCTCTAGCTTGTTTCCAAGTGATTCCCATTACATTGAGGATGAAAAATTGCCAAAGACCATTTCCAACCCATCTGCACATACTGTGCTTTAGGGATTCATTAGACACATTTTCTTTGCCTGTTTTGAAGATGAACTGTTGCAATGTCTCCGCGGTGGGGCAGATGTAATCTTCCCTGGCCTGATCCTCTGCAGATGCTCAGCTGCACGGTGGATTGAATGTCTCAAAGGTCAATAACTCTTTCTATCATTTTTCATTAAAGTGCCTGGAGCGGGCAGTTCCTGCAGGAATAATTACTCGGAATCTGGCATACGATTCTTGTTCACCCCAGCAAGTTAACCTTGAGAATTCAACTCCAAAGCCAGCCCTTGACAGGTTTTTGTGGGAGTTTCACCTCACACCTTGGAACAACTGAAACGTCTTAGGAAATCCATATTTCCAAAGCCCGAGTTCCCAGGCTGGGTGCACAGAGCGCAGTGATCACCGTGCCTGCTCCACAGGGAAAGGAAGGGAAACTGGGATGAGGGAGAAACATCATGCCTGCTTCCTGGAATTGCTTTTGCTTCAAACCTTGCTTTCCTCTAGGTTCAGGGAAAGTCAAGAAAGCTGCCATTACTCTAAATTCTAGGCTCTGATAATGTAACCCAGCTCCCAAGAACAGCCACATCGCGAACCAGAACCTGGAGGTTCACTTGCCTCGCTGACCAACAGGATGCCTTGGTTTAAGTCCAGTGCTGCTGGCCAGAGCTGGACGTCTTGAGGGACAGAGGCAGGGGCAGGGTCTGGGGGAAGCAGAAACAATGGTATTCCGAGTGGCTCATGGCAGGTCATGCTGGACCGGGACCTGCCATGAGTTCTGCAAGTGTTCTCTGACCCAGTCATCTGTGCAACCATCTGAGGAGGCTCTGGTTCAGCTGATCTGTTCATTAAAGTGTCTTTGATTACAAATAATTCAAACTATTCTGGTTGGGGTCAACTGAAAAGAGAAGTGAGGTGACTCCAGGAAGCAAAACGCAGCTGGCTAACTCAGGCCTGCAGAGGATGGGGAGCCCCCCCAGCACAGGGGGCTGCAGGGACCACTCCTCCACAGTGGAGCTGTCAAACGACATAAAACTGAAAATATGTGTACAATATTAAATTTTCTACTAGCCACATTTTAAAAAGTGAAAAAAGACAGGAGGAATTGATTTCCATGATATATTTTATTTAATTCAATATTTAAAATATGATCATTTTAACACAGAATCAAAGAATATCAATGAAATATTTTGAATCTTTTATTTTATACCCAGACATGGAAATTCAATGTGGATTTTACACACCTGGCACAGCTCTATGATGGGAACAGGGTTGGGACACACTGATTCCTCATCCTTGTATTTACGGATTGAGAACTGAGGCCGAGAGTGTTTATTTAACCCACTTGCAGACATTGGCCCTCTTTGCCCTGTCGTACAGCTGTAGTTTGTCGGGGCAGGGGTACAGCTTTGGTGATTTTATTTCTCCACTCGCTGAGACCTTCTCCAGGGGAGGGGTTGGCCCTTCCTAAACCCATGGAAAGGGGGAACTTTGGTTATATATGATTCATTCCTGAATACCTCAGAATCCTGCTAGGTCACGTCAGCCCTTCTGAGCCGATCTCAGACCCCAGACCTCAGGGGTATCTTTTCTCCTCTTCCCTTTTCTATCTCCAGTTCCAGTGGAGTTCCAGTAAACCAGATGGTGAGAGGGGTGGGCGCTCTGATTTGTAGCATCTGCCTATTTTGGTGGTATAAATACTCCCCACTGTGGCCAATTTCAGGCTATCAACATGACATCAGCCTGTCTGCAAGAATCCTGAAAATTTATCAACTGGGTCTTGAGACCCAGGGCAAGCTGGACCCAGCTAATCACTGCAGCATTACCAAAACATTGCCTCCCCTGAGCCATGTCTGTTCTCTTCTCTCACTTCTTTCTGTTCCCCAGGGGTGCCATGTGCTATGGACACTGCCTTCAGAGCTCGTCAGACAGGCCTAACTCGGGTCTATCTCTTTCTCCCTTGGGTTTTCTTTTTCCTTTTTTTTTTTTTTGACATTTGAATTAATGTTAACTAACTTACAGGATGTTGAAGAGGATTAGAGAAAATCCTTGTGAAGCCCACCCGTAGTAGGTACTCCATATATGCCACTATTAGCATTTTTCTTTTTCTATTTTTTTTTCTTTTGAGACAAAGTCTTTCTCTGTCATTTAAACTGGAGTGCAGAGGCACAATCACAGCTCACTGCAGCCTCAACCTCCCAGGCTCAAGCGATCCACACGCCTCAGCCACCTGAGGAGCTAGCGCTACAGACAGGAGCCACCACACCCAGCTAATTTCCTTAAATTTTTTTGCAGAGATGGGGCTCTTACCATGTTGCCCAGGCTGTTCTCAAACTCCTGGGCTCAAGCAGTCCTCCCACCTTAGCCTCCCAAGGTGTTGGGATTACAGGGGTGAGCCACTGAGCCTGGCCTCCTTTTCTAATTTTTAACATACGAAAACATACAAACTCACACAGCCAGCCAGAACTAAAGCCAGTATTAGAACCCAGAAAAGCCCCTTTAAGGATTCCGTACTAAATTGCCAAAACTGACTGGTTCAAGATAGTGTGAAAAGTTAGATGTTTCTTCTGACCTTTGCATGTATCCTTTGGAGCAAGTTGGGGGAGAATCACAGGGAGCAGAGGTGAAATCATCATCAGCAACTGTGATGATGCTGAAATGAACAGTCATATCAGGACCTGTGTTAGTTTCCTAGGACTGCCAGAATGACGTACCACAGGCTGGGGGCTTACAACAGCAGAAATTTATTCTCTCACCGTTCTGAGCCTAGAAGTCCAACATCAAGGTGTTGGCAGGACCACGTTCTCTCCAAAATCTCTTCCTTGCCTTTCCCAGCTTCTCACAGCCCCCGGCATTCCTTGGCTTGCAGCAGCACAAGCCCACTTCTGCTTTTGTCTACAGGGGGCAGGAGAGCAGTTTTCTCTCTGTGTGTCTCTTCACCCACTTCTTATAAGGACACCAGTCCTATTGGATCAGGGCCACCCTAGTGACCTTATCTTAACTTGATGACATCTGCAAATACCTTGTTTCCACATAAGGTTCCATTCACATGTACCAGGGTTAGAACCTAAACATACCTTTCAGAGGACACACTCCAGCCCATAACAGATCCTTTGTGAGACCTCGATATTACAACATAAAATCTGTAGATGTTATTCTGGGCATTCCAGCCTCCTTTCCCCAACCACAAGAAAAGCTTTTTTTTGTTGTTCTTGAGATGGAGTCTGACTCTGTCTCGTGGGCAGGAGTTCAGTGGTGCATTCTCAGCTCACTGCAACCTCTGCCTACCAGGTTCAAGTGATTCTCCTGCCTCAGCCTCCCGAGTAGCTGGAATTACAGGGACGTGCCACCACACTTAGCTAATTTTTCTATTTTTAGTAGAGACAGGGTTTTGCCATATTAGCTAGCTGGTCTCAAACTCCTGACCTCAAGTGATCCTCCCACCTCAGCCTCCCAAAGTGCTAGGGTTACAGGCGTGAGCCAAGGCGCCTGACCTACAATGTCAAATCTCTAGATGTTATTCTGGGTCTTCCAGCCTCCTTTCCCCAAACAAAAGGAAAGCTTTTTTTTTTTTTTTTTTTTTTTTTTTTAATGAGAGGCAGAGTCTCATCCTATCACACAAGCTCCTGGCTAGAGTAAAGTGGTGTGATCACAACTTACTGCAGCCTCAAACTCCTGGGCTCAAGTAATCCTCCTGCCTCATCCTGCAGAGTGCTGGAACTACAGGTGCGGAACACCATACCTAGTTAATTTGTATTATTTTTATTTTTGTAGAGACGGAGTTTCACTGTGTTGCCCAGGCTGGTCTCAAACTCCTGGCGTTAAGCAATTTTCCTGCCTCAGCCTCCCAACATGCTGGGATGACAGTTGTGAGCCATTGCCCCTGGTCTAGAAACACATTTTTTACTAATCCTAAATGAAACCAATGTATGCTAAATCTTTGTTGACAGCATCTGGAGAATCTGGGGCCCTTCTCAAACTCCCTCTGGCTAAATGTACTCAGCAAATCTGTTTCCCAGCAAGAGGAATGTGAGCCCACAGATACTAAGAGACCTGCCACAGTCACACAGCACTAGAACTGAGTCGGAAAGCTCGGATGTGTGGCATATAGTTTTATCAGGTTGATGCAAAAGTAATTGCCGCTTTTGCCGTTACTTTTAATGGCAAAGACCACAATTACTTTTGCACCAACCTAATAGCTTTCTTTTTTTGAGATGGTGTCTTGCTCTATCGCCAGGCTGGAGTGCAATGGCAAAATCTTGGCTCACTGCAACCTCCGCCTCCTGGGTTCAAGTGATTCTCCAGCCTCAACCTCCCAAATAGCTGGGACTACAGGCACGCGCCACCACGCCCGGGTAATTTTTGTATTTTTAGTAGAGATGGGGTTTCACCATGTTGGCCAGGCTGGTCTCTTCTCCTGACCTCATCATCTGCCCGCCTCAGCCTCCCAAAGTGCTGGGATTACACGCGTGAGCCACTGCACCGGCCCTAATAGCTTTTCTTTCCAATCTCTTCCACCCCTCCTCTACTTCAGCTCTCTTACAATATGTTTGTAATTCACTCATTTATTGATTCAACAAGTAGGGATTCAGTGGCTACCACTAAAGGGCAATATTGGGTAGCATGTAAGTCATGCCTGCACTTGCTTTCTGGCTCTAACTTACTGCTGTGTGACTTTGGGCAAGTTGCTTCACCTCTCTGTGCTGTCTGTAAAAAGACAATATAACAATACCCATATCATTGAGTTGGTGGGAGGGTTATAGGTTATGGTACACATAAGGCACTTGCCACAGAGCCTGGTTAAGCACTGAGTACATGTCACTCATCAATATTTGCTGGTTACTAAGTGCTTGGCCCTGAATCAGACCCTGGAGATACCATGATAAGAAGACAGACAAGGCCTGGCTCAAGGAGTTACAGTTCAGCGGAGACCACTGGTTTCCAAACGAACACAACAATTTCAGATTTCAAACATGGTATTTTGAAAAATCTCATTTCTACAGGAATTACCTTGGGCCCATCTGAGTTTCTAACTCTGTGGCCAGATAGGTTAAGAGAAAATTCATCTGAGCCAGTCAAAATTTTCCAATCCAATCCAATCCACTCCAGTCCAGCCCAATGCTGTCATGCCATTACCCACACACAGGTGATTTTCATGTAGGATGGAAGCGGGGGAAAGGGGTAAGAGAGGGGCCATTCATTTATTCTTCCCATAGGATTCTCAAGTATGGGTGCTGTTGAAATAAAGAAAAAAGAAGAGACGAAGGGGTTGACACAATTGGAGTTTCACCAATATAGGCCTGAAAGCAATTTTCATCCATTCCACACATTCTCTAGGAATATTAAAAGAAAAATGTACAATCCCTTCACGGCTCAGTCCAGTGAGAAACATCCCAACTTGAGTTTTACAGCAATCGTTCTGGCAAGTGGGAGGCAGTGGGTACCGAGACATGGGTGAGTGTGACCCACGCCAGGAGGGCTGTGTTTCTGGCAGCGGTGGGGAGGCCTTTCAGAGTCAAGAGACAGGCCTTTGCCTCTTACAAGAAACTCTTTTTGTTGCATATGTGTGCTGAACCCATTTATACACTATCTTCTATCTGCAATGAATCTAGGGGCCAGTTCTGATTTCACATATCCAAGCACAAAATTAAGAACTATTTATATTTTGTATTTTCGACTTACATTTTTATGTTTTTCAAGAGGACATATTACAGCTGTCAGAGACATGTGAACCAGAGCAACTCCATCTTGAATGGGGCTGGGTAAAATGAGGCTGGGACTTATTGGGCTGCATTCCCAGATGGTTAAGGCATTCTAAGTCACAGGATGAGATAGGAGGCCAGCACAAGACACAGGTCATAAAGACCTTGCTGATAAAACAGGCTGCAATAAAGAAGCCGGTCAAAACCCACCAAAACCAAGATAGCCATGAGGGTGACCTCTCGTCGTCCTCACTGCTAACACTCCCACCAGGGCTACGACAGTGGACAGACACCATGGTAACATCAGGAAGTTACCCTATGTGGTCCAAAAAGCGGAGGCATAAATAATCCACCCCCTTGTTTAGTATATAATCAAGAAACAACCATAAAAATGGACAACAAAATTGTAGTCTCGCCACACTTCAGTCATGTTGTAAGTTGTAAGTGCATGGGAGAAACACAAGGGGCGCTGTTGAGGGAGCGCCGCAAGTAAAAGGAAATCAATTCCCCTCTAGGAGTTAAACTGCAAAGCCAGCACCCATACCTAAAGCAGAAGCACAAAAAGTGAGTACGTGGTGGCTTGGCAAAGAGGCTGTCCACTGGGGAAAATAAAAGTTGAATCTCTTGCTCATCCAAATACAAAGATAAACTGCAGTTGGATTAAATGCCCAAGAGTGAAAGGCAAACGAGTATGGTAAGAGAACTGCAACGGATGAGAGACATCTCACCTCTAAGAAGTCAGGAAGCTAAGGATTTCTTAAATAAGCCCTTAGAAAGCATAAACCACCAAAGGGGGAAACAATAGATTTAATTCTATTAAAATTAAGGATTTTTGTTTATCAAAAACGCAATAAATGAAATTGACACATTGGTGGCAAATCTGGAAAACATTCACAATTTTAAAAATCGATAAGGGATCACATCTATTATAGGATATGCGACGAACCTTTAGCAATCAACTAGGAAAAGATGGAAACCCATAGAATGTGAGGAACAGGTAGGAATTAGCAATTGACAGAAAGGAAAGCCCATGTGGCTAACAAGCATACATGCAGTTCAATTTCACTGTCACTCAAAAGTGTGCAAATGAAAGCCACTTACCACCTTCCACTCATCAGAGCGGAGAAAGTGGGCAGTTAACCCTCTCAAGCGCACTTGTGGGTGTGGAACAAGGACACCATTCTGAGACAGGATCCTGCAGTCCTTCATGATGTCAGGAACGCATCTGGCTGTGGGGTGGAATGCCCTCTCCTGGGGCATGCTCCTGAGAAAGCTTTCCAAGGCCCACAGTGGATAAAGCATACACACCCAAGTGGGGGTGATAAACATGTCAGAGCAGATGAATGTGGGGAGAGAAGATGGGAATTGGGATGAGGAAAGGAGGAATATTAATGAAACTAAAGCCAGAGAGGAGTCCTGTAAGGCTGGTTATGATAGCGCGCCATGAGCTGAGGCGTGTAATTAACTAGACACTCTCCATCTGATGTCCAATTTAATTAGTTATTTAATTAATTAGTTATTTACCTGGACTCTGCCTTAGGAGTTAGATCATCCCTTGGCACTGATAAAAGGCAAGTCTAAGCCACCAAGGCAAAGCTAGTTTCAGCCAGGTCAGTCTTGGATGGTGCCATTATACACCGTGAGTGCGAATCGTTCCTACAGGTATTCATAGTTTAAAAAATGTTTGTCACTCCGATAAGTAGAAATGTACAATTAAATTTTAAAATATACACAAAGATTTTAATACGACATCTATCTTTCAAAGTCATATGTGCCAGACAAGGAGGCTGAGCGGGAGGACCATTTGAGTCCAGCTATTGGAGACCAGCCTAGAAAACATAGGGAGACTAAAAAAAAAAAAAAAAAAAAAAAAAATAGCTGGCTGTGGTGGCTCACAGCTGTAGTCCCAGCTACTCAAGAGGCTGAGGTGGTAGGATCACTTGAACCCAGGTGAAGGTTACAGTGAGCTATGATCAAGCCACAGAACTCCAGCCTGGATGACAGAATAAGATATTGCCTATTAAAAAAAAAAAGGTCCCGTGTATTTCATTCTGTCAAATGAAGATTTACAACCATCTTGCTGATCCCCCAAGAAATCCTGGGCTGTCCTAGGTAGGGCTTGGTCAACGTGGTAGGCAGAATAATGACCACCACCCCAAAAATGTCCATGTCCTAATCCGCAGAATGTGTTACCTTCCACTGCAAAAGGGAATTTGCAGATGTGAATGAGGTCAAGCACCTTGTTGGGGGAGATCATTCAGGAATATCCTGGTAGGTCCCGTTACAATCACTGGGCCGTAGATGCGGAGAAGTCTTCCTGGCAGCCATCAGAGAGAGAGAGGCACACTGCTGATCTGAGAATGGAGGAGGGGTCACAAGCTAAAGAATTCGGGTGGAAAGTGGAGGAGGCAAGGAAATGGATTCTCCCCCTAGAGCCTTCAGAAAAGAATCCAGCCCTGCTGGCACTTTGATTCTAGCGCAGCAAGACCTATCAGATCCTGACCTGCAGAACCGTATGAGGATACATTTGTGTTGTTTCAGGACCACCGCATTTGTCGTGGTTTGTTACAGCAGCGATGGAAAATTAACACAGTAAACACAACCTGACTTAACCTCATTGACAATCTAGAGTTAGCTTTTCTCTTTTTTTTTTTTTTTTTTTTAACGTTTTCTGCAAAAACCTTGCAGAGACCTCAGCAGTACGATTCTGGAAAGGTGGGACTTGGGACACTCACAAAATGGTAGAATTAGAAGCCATCACAAAAGTAGCCCAGTGCAACTGTCTGCTCAAAGCTGGAATCTCTCCCACCACATCCCTGATCATTGGACACTCAGCATTTGCTTGGACGTTGGGGGTAAAACTTTAGTTCCTGGTCTGCCCCATCTACACACAGAATTTTCTCTTCACAGCTGACTTAGTTCTGCTGCCAGAGAACATTCCTTTTTTTTTTTTGAGATGGATCTCGCAAGTCTTAAATCTCTTGCCTCAAGCAATCCTCCCACCTCGGCCTCCCAAAGTGCTAGGATTACAGGTGAGAGCCAACAGGCCCAGCTGATAACATTATTTATAAGGTAGTCTGTTGCTTTGCTCTGTTAAAGGGGATCTACTAAAACATTCTTTTTTGCTATGAACCAATATCTACTGCTCTTGAATGTCGGTGTTTTGACATTAGTCCTGCTTTTAAAGGTGGTGTAGAACAGAACATACAGGCGTACCTAGGCCTGAGATAAGAGGATTGGGTTCAGAAGAAAGGCTGGAAGATTATTGAGCCACATTCAATTCAAGCCTATTCCACTGGACACATGTTCACTGAGCACCTATTTTGTGCCAGGTATTCTGTGAGCTACCATGAACCATGAGCACACAAACACAGCCCCTGCCCTATAGGAGCTTACAGTTTAAGTGAAAGAAACACTCACACAACAACACAGAAAATATAATTACCGATTGTAATACATGCTGTGAAGGAAAAGTACAGCTATTTAGAAGCACATGTCCTGAGCTAAGGTACCTGACCACTGATCGAAAGTGTCCCCATCTGTCCAATGACCCTGTTTGAGATGAAACTTCCTTTAGTCACTGGATAACCTTCAAGTTGTCAGAGCGTTAGATGAAGGTAAAACTGCCCCACATAACCTGACTACAATATGGCAGTTTGAATGTGGGTGCGCTGCTATGTTTAATAGAGGGGTGTGGCTACCTTTGCTCTGCATTTTCGGTAGATTTGTCAAGAGCAGGGGCCAAGGTAGCCATCCCCTGAGCGTCTGGCCATTGCTTCTGTACTTGGGAACCCCCCTCACATAACCCCATGGTTACCCTGGCCAGAGGAGAGTCAGAAATACCCCCAGAAGATCTGATAAAGAGCGCCCTGAACAACCCAGTGCCATCAGTGAGGCTACTGGATATCCAGCAATAACTGTTGACCTGCTAGGACAGACAGGGAAGCTCGGTCCTTCTTCTGGACAAGTCTCTGAGAACTCACTGCCGTCAGAACTAGAAAGCTGGTATACGTACATTTATTTATATTAATCTGTATATCTACCTAATTAATATTATCAATGGTAATATAGACGACATTGTTGGTGAGGGCAAGGATCAATACATAATGGTAAAATATTCCATTTGCTAAGTTGTTATTTCGAATACATATATGCCAGGCCGGGAGCAATGGCTCACGCCTGTAATTCCAGCACTTTGGGAGGCCGAGGCGGGTGGATTACCTGAGGTCAGGAGTTCAAGACCAGCCTGGCCAACATGGCAAACCCTGTCTCTACTAAAAATACAAAATTTAGCCAGGCATGGTGGTGGTGTGTGCCTGTAATCCCAACTACTCAGGAGGCTGAGGCAGGAGAATCACTTGAACCCGGGAGACGGAGGTTACAGTGAATCAAGGTTGTGCCACTGTACTCCAGCCTGGGCGACAGAGAGATATTTCATCTCAAAAACCAAACCTAAGCAAAACAAAATGAAAAAACACCCATATACAAAAAAAAAAAACCTTCATAATATGAAAAACAATTTAAAAATCAATTTTCAGGGAGAAATAATAAGCCTAATGAATACATATACAGTGCACCATGAGCACACGCACATTTCCCCCTCAAGAACACCTGATATACTTCCAATAATTGATCGGGAGCAATGCCATAAAAACAATCTCAATAAATTTCAAAAAGTAAGTGTCATACAGACTGTGACGTCTGCATGCCACACAATTAGGCTAGAAGTTAATAATACATAATGTCTACTAAAACAGCCAAAAGCTCACTGATGAAGACGTGGAAGAATACACAATGGAATATTACATCGTGGGTGCTAATGTAATATTCCATTGTGGGTCTGCAGATGTCTTAGGCTTTGGGAACCATAAGGTCTCCATCAGCACTACTCATCTCTACCGCTACCATGCAAAAGCAGCCGTAAACAAACAGGCACGGCTGTATTTCAAACAAACAGTTTATAGCACTAAAAGTTGAATTTCAAACAGCACAAAAACATTTTGATTGTTTTTTTCAACCATTGAAAAATGTAGAAACTGGCTGGGCGCGGTGGTTTACGACTGTAATTCCAGCACTTTGGGAGGCCAAGGCAGGCAGATCACTTGAGGTCAGGAGTTCGAGACCAGCCTCGCCAAGCTGGTGAAACTCCGTCTCTACTTAAAATGCAAAAATTACCTGGGCGTGATGGCATGCACCTGTAGTTCCAGCTACTTGGGAGGCTGGGGCAGGAGAAACCTGAGAGGCAGAGGCTGCAGTGAGCCAAGATCGTGCCACTATACTCCAGCCTAGGCAACAAGAGAGAAACTCCGTCTCAAAAATAAATAAATTGATTAATTTAATTTAATGTAGAAACCACTTTCAGCTTGTGGGCAGTAAAAAAACAGGCAGCGGGGCAGATCTGGGACCCAGGCCACCATCTGCTGATCACTGATATAGATGAATTTCAGCACCGTGATATTAGCTTAATAGAAGTCCTCAAAGACTATATGCAGAATGAGACTTTTTTAGTAAATTAAAGTTTAAAAGAACTCAAATAAAAAAATATATACAGAGAGAGATTTTTTCCTCTTATTATTTGTACTTTTCTGTGACACAAACACACACTACTGGTTCAGGCGTATACATATATGACTCTGATACCACTCCTTTCCCATCTTTTTTCAAACCATTGATGGCAGAGAGAGAACTGTTTTATTACCAGCCACAGGGATGTCAGTTTTCAAATTACACATAGGTAATGAAATATATGTATGTATGTGTGAATATACATATATATGTTTATCTTGTTTTTTTTTGAGAGAGAGAGAGTCCCGCTCTGTTACCCAGGCTGGAGTGCAGTGGCATGATCTCGGCTCACTGCAACCTCCGCCTCCCAGGTTTCAAGCAATTCTCCTGCCTCAGCCTCCCTAGTAGCTGTTATTACAGGTACCTGCCACCACACCTGGATAATTTTTGTATTTTTAGTAGAGACAAAGTTTCACCATGTTGGCCGGGATGGTCTCAAATCCCTGACTTCAGGTGATCTGTCCACCTCGGCCTTCATAAACACTGGGATTACAGGCATGAGCCCCTGTGCCTGACCATATATATGTATACATGTATCTATATATACATACATATATACACATATATATGTGTGTTTGTCTATATTATACTCTGCAAATATACACCATGTGTAAAGAAACAATGAACCTAGAATTTGGGATAGCGGTTATCTCAAAGCCCTGGTTCTCATTTTGGGGCATTTGCATATGAGCGCTTGTTACATTATTAAAACCATGGTTGTCCTTATTTCTGGCAAACCCTGTAGCCTTGGGGATCCGCTAGATGTTAGTGGGGCTCTTCTCTGCTCAGGATTCCCCTGAGTCTGAGGGGAGATGTGACCTTCACTAGACCCAGGGGTTGGAACTGGTGGGCACGGGGCGCAAATGGTGCATAGTGATTCAATTCCAGTTTCATCTTCTCCATCGGCAACGGTGGTCACCAGCTCTCTCTTCGGTTGCTTAGGAATAGCCCATCCTACTAATGTACCTCCTAATTTTCTTGCAAAGGCCACACAGTCCAGCCCTGCACGAAGCATGAGAAATGCACGTCCTTCCTATTCACATAGTTAAATTTCTTCCAAAATCTTCACTCTATTAGCACTGCCGTTCGTGCCCTCCTCTTGGCCTGTTTTCTCTGCACGGAGTCACCGATGACCCAAGCACAAAACCCTTTGGAGTGCCAGAGCTACCCGAGATAGTTTCTCTGAAATTACAAGACAAATTTCTGTCTTTAAGTGGGAAGTAGAGGGAGCTATATTCTGTTCATCCTCTTAGGAGGGCAAGTTCTTTTTCAGATCTTCAGCCTCAGTGGACGATCAGGAGAGGCCCGTGAGGGCGCTGAGCCGGCTCAGGTGCACGGAAGACTGATGCACATAAGCAGGGAGAGGAAATCCCAGCACATCACCATGGCAGCGGGCACGGAAGCCCCGTGTTACGCTTTTGTCTTTTCATTTCATGGCATTGCCATGCTATAACCGGCAGAATTGTTTCTAATGAGTCAGTTAAGATGGACATTAACTGATCTGCCGTAGTGTTTGTGAATGGTCAAACGCATCAAGATTGGTGTCCGGGGGCACGGTGAAGACTTCAGTGGACACTCCCCTAAAGGAGGCTGCAGGTCGGGGGACAGAGGCTATGGTGAAGGCTGGCAGGGCATGTAGGGGAAGCTCAAAACCAAATGCCTGAATGGCCTTTGCATCTGTGCCCTGGAAGGTTAAGAGAGTGACATAAGCTGATTGATGAATTTAAGGAGAAGAGTCTCCTGGCACATCTTCTCCTCCGGCCCCAAAGAAAATAATTTGCAGCATATGGGCAGATGCTCTCCAGTCTTCCAGGCAGAGTGAGAGGGATCGGTTGGGGCAGCCACGTCCTTGGCCCCTCTCCTGTCACAGGAGGGAATCAAGGAGGATTTGAGTCTCTAATTCGCCTCTTAGAGGAGCCACACTCCTCTCTCTGCCCTGGCGGGTGCGCAGTTAAAGGAACCTCACTGGAAGGGATGAGCAGTGAGACCTGGCTGAGGAATGGCGTGTCTTCCCTGTGCACAGGACGCTGCACCACGCAGCCTCCAATCCGTGTAGGACGCTGACCGGACGGGCGGCTGGAGCATGGAACCAGGGCAGAACTATTTGCTTGGGAATAAATTATAGCCCTTCCATTATCTTATTCATAACTCTCCTGTGCACATTCAATCTACTGATTGCAGAGAGAAACTATTTTATTACAAGCCACAGGGATCTCAGGCTCCCATTTATACAAAGGTAATGAAATGTCAAACCAACCCAGGCTTGTTGCTATAACTAGCTTATTGCCCCTGTCAAAATAGTCTAGTTCATAACAGCTCTCCTTTGGCTCCCTGGGAAGCCCAGTCCTGCAGCCCTGGCTCTTGGAGACACACGGCACCCCTGGCTGGGCCCACATCCACCTTCACATTCAGATCTGAGCTGTCTCTCTGCAGACCCCCAAGCCCTGACCTGCCTTCCCTAGATTCCAACCAGAACCTCTTCCTTAAGCATTGCACCCCAGGCCCTTTCCATATCCCTAGGGAAATTACCTACTTCCTTTTTTTCTTTTCTTTAAATGAGATGAGTCTACTTAGTTTCTTTTCTTTAAATGAGATGAAGTCTCACTCTGTCACCAAACTGGAGTGCAGTGGCACAATCTTGGCTCACTGCAACCTCTGCCTGCCGGATTCCAGCAATTCTCCACCTCAGTCTCCTAAGTAGCTGGGATTACAGACACCTGCCAGCACACCTGGCTAATTTTTTTGTATTTTTAGTAGGGATGGAGTTTCACCATCTTGGCCAGGCTGATCTTGAACTCCTGATCTCATGATCTACCCACCTCAGCCTCCCAAAGAACTGAGATTACAGGCATGAGCCACCACGGCCGGCCAGGAAATTACTTTTGATACCTGCTTCCTTCTTTCTAGCCCCTTCCAGCTCTCTTGCCTCTGGTCAATTCGAGCATTAAAGGCTGCTCTTTCAATAGTCCAGTTTGCCTCAATTCATCCTCCTGTCTGGTTTTGTTTCTTCTAAAGCTTCCTTTTTTCCTTCCACTTCAAACATGGGCCTCCACTGCTGAAGAGGCATTTAGACCCTGTGATAACATGAGTGACATCTGCTTCGGGTCTCTACCTGGTTCACAACCCCATTCTGACGGTAACTGCCCCTGCTCCTAACCTAGGCCCAGCAGCCCTGCATGGCTGTTTTGTCTGTCACCACATTGGTATCAGGTGACCCCTCGCTCCTCCAGGTGGGCACGTGATATGGTTTGGCTCTCTGTCCCTACCCAAATCTCGTCTTGGAGCTCCCAAAATTCCCACATGTTGTGGGAGGGACCCAGTGGGAGGTAATTGAATCACGGGGCAAGTCTTTCCCGTGCTGTTCTCATGATAGTGAATAAGTCTCATGAGATCTGACGGTTTTAAAAATGGGAGTTTCCCTGCACAAGCTCTCTCTTTGCCTGCTGCCATCCATGTAAGATGTGACTTCCTCCTCTTTGCCTTCTGCCATGATTGTGAGACCTCCCCAGTCACGTGGAACTGTAATTCCATTAAGCCCTTTTTCCTTTATAAATTACTCAGTCTCGAATATGTCTTTATCAACAGCGTCAAAATGGACTAATACAGTGCTTGACCTCGGGGGTGGCCAACCTGAAAGCTCTCTGGCCAAAAACGGAGGGGGAACAACACAGTCAGGGCCTCTTGCATAAACCATGTGATTGGGATATGCAGTGGAGTCTTATTAGTCAAGATAGTTATGTTCTGTGAAGTGGCCAAGGGCGCTGAATTAGCCAATACTGAACAATTGTTCCTCGGAGACACTCATGGTTGCTTTCCTGCAAGCCTCTGGTCACATTTTCATCAATTGATTAATACATAACCTTGTTTTATGTGTGTTTCTCTTTGAGAACACCTTATTTAACATATAAGGTTGATTCATTAACATTGAACTCACAGGCAATGGCACTATAACTCACCTCTGAACAAGTTCAAGACCAGCCTGAGCAATATAGTAAGACCTCATCTCTACAAAAACTTAAAACTTAGCTGGGCTTCCAGCTACTGGGGAGGCTGAGGCAGGAGGATACCTTGAGCCCAAGAATGAGGTTGCAGTAAGCTGTGATCATACCATTGCACTCCAGCCTGGGGGGCAGAGTGAGACCTTGTCTCAAAAATAAAAAATAAATTCAACAAAAGCCAACCTGTCAGCATATACCTACCCATATATTACTCTTGCTTTGTCCTGAGAGTTTTGATAAGTGATGATTTCTTTTGGAAAGTCTTGTTGGTTCCAATAGAGCTTACACTTGGAGTCAATAGGCCTGGCCATTACCACTTCTTGGTCACATGACTGAGTTCTCTAACTCAGTTGTTTCATCTGACAATGGGATGGATACTTGGCCTCCAAGTTCAGAGAGTTATTATGAGGCTACATGAGGTCATGCAGGTGGAATGAACATCACCCTTGTCATCTTCTGATCCAGCCTCTCCTTTCCTAGACAAGGCCCCCAAGGCTCAGCAGGGGAAAGAGATTTACAAAGACAGTCAACAGAGGACAGTCCAGGATGCTCACACCTCCTCTGGGGTGAACATTGCCCCTGCCAATGTCACACTTCCCCAAGGAGAGAACGAGCCCCTGCACCAGCAGTTCCGGCACAGCTGTTCTGTCTCATTCTTACAGAACAGAGGGCCTGCAGACACCTCAGTAAGACACTAAAGCAACTTATTTTATTTGTCCAAGGAAATACTCCTCTTATTTGACAGAATAAGTATAAATATCAGGGAGGGGGTCTGTTTGTGGTGTCAGTATCTGCACCAGCCAAAGAGCCCTCACACATTTTCTCTCTCCTGGCAGCTGCAGTTCTCCTGAAGAACTCAGATCAAGTTGAGGCTTAAAATAAGCAATTTGGATTTGCAAGGTGCCATGAGGATGGCAGTGCCACCTATACAACTTCCCCAGAGATGGCAGTGCCACCTATACCACTTACCCAGGGACAGTAGTGCCACTGATAACACTTCCCCAGGGACAGTAGTGCCACTGATACCACTTCCCTGGGGATGGCAGTGCCACCTATACCACTTCCCTGGGTACAGTAGTGCCACTGATACCACTTCCCCAGGGATGGCAGTGCCACTGATGCCACTTCCCCGGGGATGGCAGTGCCACCTATACCACTTCCCTGGGGGACAGCAGTGCCACCTATACCACTTCCCTGGGGGACAGTAGTGCCACTGATACCACTTCCCCAGGGATGCAGTGCCACCCATACCACTTCCCTGGGGACAGTAGTGCCACTGATACCACCTCCTCAGGGATGGCAGTGCCACCTCTACCACTTCCCCAGGGACAGCAGTGCCACCTATACCACTTCCCTGAGGACAGCAGTGCCACCTATATCACTTCCCTGGGGACAGCAGTGCCACCTATAGCACTTCCCTGAGGACAGTAGTGCCACCTGTACCACTTCCCCAAGGACAACAGTGCCACTGATATCACTTCTCCGGGGACGGCAGTGCCACTGATACCAATTCCCCGAGGATGGCAGTGCCACTGCTACCACTTCCCCAGCAATGGCAGTGCCCACCTATATAACTTCTCCAAGGATGGCAGTGCCACCTATACCACTTCCTCGAGGATGGCAGTGCTACCTATACCACTTCCCCGGGGACGCCAGTGCCATCTATATCACTTCCCCGAGGATGGCAATGCCACCTATACCACTTCCCCAAGGACAACAGTGCCACTGATATCACTTCTCCGGGGGATGACAGTGCCACTGATACCACTTCCCTGGTGATGGCAGTGCCACCTATACCACTTCCTTGAGGATGGCAGTGCCACCTATACCACTTCCCAGAGGATGGCAGTGCCACCTATACCACTTCCCGAGGGATGGCAGTGCCACCTATATCACTTCCCCGGGGATGGCAGTGCCACCTATATCACTTCTCTGGGGATGGCAGTGCCACCTATACCACTTCCCCGAGGACGCCAGTGCCATCTATACCACTTCCCCAAGGATGGTAATGCCACCTATACCACTTCCCCAGGGACCGCAGTGCCACAGATACCACTTCCCAGAGGATGGCAGTGCCACCTGTACCACTTCACCTGGCAACTATTCCCAGAGCTCCAGGCCCCGTGGTTTGACTTTTCTTCTCTGTCATGAGAAATCAGTGTTTTCTCACATTACATCCTGAGATTCAGATCCTCTGCAAAACAATGAATCTGAAACCACTCTCATCTCTGCCTCCACACTTGACTCCCTCTGTCTGCTCTCTAGTGGACTACTTGGGACAGAAAAGTAAAAATAAAAGAGAGTGTTTCAGGGAAAGGGGAGAAGTGTGGACCTTTGCTGGTACCCATTCTACTTCATTGGATCCTCCTGATAACTCCATATGCTCAGTGTTATTATCACATTGTGTAGATGAGGCTGGGAACAGGCGGCTGTCTGTGGGTCACACGGCTGTGCAGTGATAGGGTTGGAATACGAGCTCACTTGTCAAAGCCTTGGTTCCCCTCAAAGCTTCTTAAACTTTGGCAGGACTAAAATACCCCTAATGTAAGAGATGAGTGAATGTGCACTCACTCCAGGGTGGGCTTGGGGCTCAGTACACAGTCCGTGGCGTTCGGTGAGTATGCAACCATTATTCCTGGTCATTTACTGAGAAGACTCCACTGGTCCTTCTAATCTCAGCCAGTCATTTCCTCCAGGGAGCTATTTCTGTGCTCCCCAGTCTGGGCTCCGTTGCCCCCAAGGTGCTCCAACATTGCCTACTCTGTGAGGGCACTCAGCCTGTGTTGTGTTGCTTACTCGTCCTTGTGGCCCCAGGAGGTCAGGGACCATGTCCACCTTGTGTCCTCCTGCAGGTGTCCCCAGCAGCCAACACATTTCTCAGCACAGTGTAACTGCCCAGCGAATATCTGTTGAGTGAATGTTGACTCCAGCGAAACCTTCTATCTCAGTGTAAATTGCCTCTAGAACAGATCTGTCAGTTCTAATCTGGCCTCTTCAAACACATCACCAACAACAGAAAATTCAGAAAATGAAGAGGCAAAGGCTGGATGCAGTGGATCACGCCTATAATCCCAGGCATTTGGGAGGCCGAGACAGGAGGATTGCTTGAGCCTAGGAGAGTCCAGACAGTTTGTAGGCTGGGCATGGTGCCCCAACTGTAATCTCAGCACTGTGAGAGGCAGAGATGGAAGGATTGCTGGAGCCCAGGGGTTCAAGACCAGCCTGGACAACAAAGTGAAACTCTGTCTCTAAAAAAAATGTTTTAATTAGCCAGGTGTGGTGGCATGCACCAGCTAAGGTGGGAGGATCCCTTGAGCCCAGGAGGTTGAGACTACAGTGAGCAATGATGGCACCCTGCACTCCAGCCTGGGCAACTGAGTCAGACCCTGCTCAAAAAAAGAGAGAGAAGCAGACCCTTCCATATTCATCCCACACCATACCCATTCTACTCCACATTCTTTGTTGATTTTGAGGGGGTTGTTTTGTTTTGTTTCTGGAGACAGGGTCTCAGTTGCCCAGGCTGGAGTGCAGTGGCACAAATACAGCTCACTGCAGCCTCAGTCTCCCCGGTTCAAGGGATTCTCCCACCTCAGTCCCTTGAGTAGCTGGAACTACAGGTGCATGCCACCATGCCCAGCTAATTTAAACATTTTTTTGTAGAAACAGGGGTCTATGTTGCGCAGACTGGTCTTGAACTCCTGGCCTCAAGCTATCCTCCTCCTGCCTCAGCATCCCAAAGTGCTGGGATTATAGGCGTGTGCCATCATGCCAGCCTACTCCACGTTCTTTGCATTCCAGGCACACTGGCCCTCCCTGAGTTCCTTAAATGCTTTACGACCCCTCCACCGTAGGGCCTTTGCACACACCATTCCCTCTAACCCCCACTCCTGCTCTTTGCCCAGATCTCAGTTCAGTCCCAGCTCATGTTCTGCAGGACCATTTGCCTCTCTCTCATACCTTTCAGCACATGGCTCATGTCTCATTGCATCTCTTGCACTATGAAGGCAGGTATGAGTTTTTTGTTCTTTGTTTACCCTTGTGTCTCCAGCATCTAGTGGCTGGCACAGAGTACAAGCTCAGTACACTGTGCCTGAACAATGAAGTGATGTTTAAATGGAGGCCTGTGCAGGCGGAGTATTCTAGGCAGAGAAACAGGTGGAGCAAAGCCCTGAGGAAAGAGATATCCAGTTGCATTTAAGACTGAAAGAAACCCACTGTAGCTGAGCCACAGAGAGTGAGGGGGGAGAGCGCATCATGGTGAGACTATAGCGAGGTAGGCAGAGCCTCACAGGGTCTCAAACGTGACTTAAGACCTTTGACTCGCCACCAAGGGGTTTTAAGCAGGGTGCTAATTCTTCCGTTCTACACAGGACCGCTACTAATGCCACCGCACAAGGAAAGGTAGTCTTTTAAGCCAGAGGTAAGCATTTTGTATGCATGTTCATTAAATGTCCTCACGGTTAGCTGAGTCTATTGTTCTAACCTTCTGAGACTATTCTGAGCCTTCTTTGTGCCTTCCAGCTTGGCCTCATTAGCACTTTGTGGTAATAGGAGGGGGCCCGTCTATCAAGAAATATCAGGGAAGACAAAGGCAGTACAGTTCCTCAGGTGCTCCGACCACAAGTCCTAGCTCCTGGGGCATTGGGAATTCCAACCGTGGGTGTCGGAGACGATAACCCTGGTCTCTCATAGACTACAAACTCAGCAGCAGCATCCTTGCACACGCTAAGGTTTTGTGGACATTTCGTTTTATTTATTTTTTAATTTCCCTTTTTGCTCTTTAAGTCCTCCCTAATTCCAGTTTAATGAAAAACCATTTTAGGATGTGTACATTTGATAAAGGAAGTGGAGAGGAAGAGTTTCCTTACTTACTTCAACAATATAAACTGGGGTTTTCTTTTCTTTCTTTTTTTGAGACAAGGTCTCACTCTGTCACCCAGGCAGCGTACAGTGGCACAATCATAGCTCACTGCAGCCTCAACTTTCTAGCCTTCTATTCTTCTGCCTCAGCCTCCCAAGTAGCTGGGACTACAGGCCCATGCCACTGGGCCAGGCTTTTTTTTTTTTGACAGACAGCATCTTGCTATGTTGTCCAGGCTGGTCTTGAGCCCCTGGGCTCCAGCAGTCCTTCCACCTCTGCCTCTTGAGGTGCTCAGATTATAGTAGGGGCACCAAGCCCGGCCTATACATGGGATTTCTTTTTTCTCTAAAGAAATTTGTATTGTTTTCTTCCTGCTGTCTGATGTGTTTTAATAAATAGAATGTTTGTCTTTTGTTTGCATATATTCCAAAAGCTGTCAGAAACTCAGGGCCTGATAAGTATTTTGAAGAAAGGAAAAACTCCAGTTATTCTTTGAGGTCACAGCATCCTTCGGGTCTGAGCAACTGTCACAGAAAACATGACTGCTCTGTTCCCGTCGAGCTCAGCTACCCCAGGATGGACTGGAACTGGTAGCTCTTTGTTATGAACTGCATTCTGGCATTTCTTTTGCTTATTTAAGGGTTTGTTTATCGCTTTTAGCAGATGATTCCATGCACAAAAATAATTCCAAAATCACCATTTTTACCTTTATGCATTATGAACTGGGTATGTTTTAAGCATCCAAAATCCAACTTCTGAAATGATATTTCTAAATTCATAGATCTTAAAAAATCAAAGTAAGGAGTTGTTGGACTTTAAAAAAAAAATTTAGTTTATATTTGTCAGGAAAATAACCCGGAGAGGGGAAAGAAGAAGAAAAACATAAAGGAGAAAAGTCATACCTTCTCCATGGCTCTCATTCCAAGCTTGAAAAACTATTTTAAAACTTATGAATTTGCTTTATCAAATTGAAACTAAAAGAAAAGCAATGCCTGCCCCTAAAATAATGAATGAACCAGGGGGAGAGGGTGGTGCTGAGGACACAGACGTGGGCCTCTGCTCAGGCTCGGGTGCTCTCTGCAAGATCACGTTGGCCCCCTGAGGCGCATTAGCTTCCTTCTAGACTTGGTCAGTTTCTCCATTCTGTCTGCAAAGAAATGAAGAGGGAGCAGTGGTGAGAGGCTCTGCTGAAACGCAGAGGTCCCAGGCCCCCGAGCTCCGCGAACTGTTCCATGATGCCTGTGTCAGAACAGGCAGAAGCCTAATCTATGCCAACTGCTTAAACAGCCATCTGGGGCCCTCTCCAGATGCTTAGACAAACAACTCGTTTCAGAATCTTATCAAGGGTAGGTGTAAGGTTCACTGCCCATTGCATTCAGAATGGATCCCCTCTTTCCGGAAGCTGCGGCCAATCTTCAGCATTCACGAATTCACGCAGAGCAGAGCAATTGCCGCCTGGTGTGGCCAGTCCTTTATTAAATCAGAGCCCATGACCTGACTTTCAGGACCTTAACAAAGGAGCAGGCATCCAAAAGCAAAAACCTTAATTTGGAGCTGAGTGCAGTGGTTCACGCCTGTAATCCCAACACTTTGGGAGGCCGAGGCAGGTGGATCACGAGGTCAGGAGTTCGAGACCAGGATGACCAACATGGTGAAACCCCATCTCTACTAAAAATACAAAAATTAGTTGGACATGGTGGTACACACCTGTAATCCCAGATACTCAGGAGGCGAAGGCAGGAGAATTGCCTGAACCTGGGAGATGGAGGTTGCAGTGAGCTAAGATCGTGCCACTGCACTCTAACCTGGGTGACAGAGTGAGACTTCGTCTCAAAAAAGAAAGAAAGAAAAAAAAACACCTTAATTTGGAAGAAAATTAATACTTCCTGAAGCATTTTTTTTTTTGAGACGCAGTTTCACTCTTGTTGCCCAGGCTGCAATGCAATGGTGCGATCTCAACTCACTGCAACCTCCGCTTCCTAAGTTCAAGCAATTTTCTTGCCTCAGCTGTAAGGCCGGTTGCCTCTCCAGGAGCTCGGACATGCCCATCCTTCCCGGCGACAGGGAATTACGTCACCACTCTGCACCCAACACCTAGCCCCCACTGAAAAACCCTCGCCCAAAAATTTCAAAAAGCCACACCAAACCCTGCCCAATAACTCTTTGTCCCGTTTAGGTCATTCTTCCCCAAGACGGCCCACTCACCAAAGATCCCACCTACCTACCAGTAATAACTGCCTTCACTCCACTTCCTGGGTCCCAATATCCAGTCAAGTGCCTTATGCTTTGTCTCCCCTATATCCAATCAAATGCCTTCACTCCTTATAAAACCCCTTGCCCTAAAAAGTTAGGTGCGACTTCTCTGGCCCTTACCTGGACCATAGAACCTCGCCCGGGAGCTGAATAAATCGGATTTTCATTTTCTTGTACTGGCCTCAGTTTCCTCATTTTGACTCGACAATATACCTTACATCAGCCTCCCAAGTAACTGGGATTACAGACACGCGCCACGACGCCCAGCTAATTTTGTATTTTCAATAGAAATGGGGTTTCACCACACTGGTCAGGCTGGTTCGAACTCCTGACCTCAGGTGATCCACCCACTTCAGCCTCCCAAAGTGCTAGGATTACAGAGGTAAGCTACCGCACTGGGCCCTGAAACATTTTTAAATGCAAAAAAAAGTGCCAGAATGTTTTCAGATTTGCGGCTTAAGTGTGCTTCATGAAACATACCCAGCTGACCACTGGAACTTTACGCTAGTGTTTGGCGTGTGAAGTGCTCCAGGCTCCCACTCAGCAGCCCGACTCTCTCAAGTCAGACAACGTTCCAGAGAACAGTCCATGGACACCGTGAAGAGACCTACGGGTCCACGTTGGCTGCAAGCTGCTCGTTATAACAAGTCCACAGGGAAGCAAATCCTCCAGGACTGTCGGGCTGACTCACAGCTTGCCCCACCTCCCGGCCCTTACCTCGGGGTGGGGACTTACGAAGGGACTGAGAACGTGAATCTGTTACCTCTAGACTGATTAAATCCAGGTGCTCTGTTTACTTTGGAGTGCAAAAAAACACACCAAGAGCTTAAAACTTACATTTACAGACAGGAAATGGCACCCCAGGGACACAGATGTCTGAAACCTGAAGACCAAGACAGGCCTCTTCTCAAACAGGGACCGTTTCTTCCAGGCTGGGGCCCAGGCCTATACCTCATGATGGAAAGGGGACTTCGGCCTCCTCTCCCCAGGCAGTTGAAGGCTCTGAGAGTCATAAATTACATATTTGAAATGTTCTTAGTCTGTCCTCACTCTTTCTATTTAAAAGCAGATGGTTTAAACTTGATCCCAGCCATGCTGTCTCAAAAGAGACGGTCCTTGTAAACTGGCCATTAAAATCTCCCTGAAAGCGTATTCTGAATGCACAGCAAGAACAAGGGTGGTATCAGGGCAGCCAGAGAGAGTAGCTGGAAAAGGGAGGATGTGAAGACAGTAACAGCCTCATTAAACCTCATCACTTTCCAATGCTTATTGACACAGGAGATTGGAAAGGGAATTTGTGGAGAGGTTTTCTGAGTCCTTTGTACTAAAGTGATCCCCCTCTCCCTTTCCCACTTCCTCCCTCATTTACTCACTCGCCACATCCCCATCTCCTCACTTTCACATCAATAACGCTGAGAAGGAGAAGATGATGATGATGATGATGAATTGAGATAGGGTCTGGCTCTGTCACTCAGGCTGGAGAATAGTCGTGTGTTCTCAGCTCATTGCAACCTCTGCCTCCCAGGCTCAAGCAATCCTCCCTAGTAGCTGGGAGGCCCGGCTAATTTTTTTTTTTCTTATAGAGACAGGGGTCTCACTATGTTGCCCACGCTGGTCTCGAACTCCTGAACTCACACAGTCCTCCTGCCTTGGGCCTCCCAAAGTGCTAGGATTACAGGCATGAGCCACTGACCAGCCCTGGAAAGATTATTTTTCTAAAAAAAAAAACAAAAAACCTTTTTCTTCCTTGACATATTAGGCACCCCTATCTCTTCTATATTTTCCTTCAGTGAAATGAGTCAGGGAGCAAATACAGTATCCCATGGTGTCCTTCAATAAACCAATGTCTGTTAAAAAGTTAAGCGTACAGTAAGTACAAGAAGCACCTCACTTGTGCAGTGAAATGCCTCCAGCTTGTGCACGCCAGAGAGCACCCGGCATTAGCAACAAAAATCCCACGGCACAGCAAGCCAGATATGCAGGGGAAGTCGAGCCCTTCCGGTGGCCTTCAGTCTCCTTGGCTGTCAAGTGAGGGCAGAGGACGCGGTGACCCTCAGGTCATTCCTGCTCCAGAGCGACGGTTGCCGTGTCCACCTCTGCTCACAGAGGCTGCGTGCCTCCAGAGTTTGGGTTTAAGCTCTCTCTGATAACCCACCAATAGAAAACAGGCTAGAAGCAAACAATAGAAAAAGGCTAGAAGAAAACTAACTAAAACATGACAGTGATGTGTCCATTTTAGAACTGTTGGTTGTAAGCTCTAACAGTCTACTTTAAACAAGAAGCGTTGACTGGACTGAATCCAACAAAAAAAAATGCTGATCAACAGGGTTTTTGGAAGGACAGACGCAAGGGCAGATTTGGAGAATTTCAGGAGACAGAGCTGTGAACAGTCCCACTGTGTTGCTGACGTCTGAATGACTCATCTCCAGCTGGCTTTTATTCCTGATATAATCACTACAGAGTCTCATTCCTGGCGGAAAAGAGTCACTTGATCCACCTGAATCGCGTACCTATTCCTTTGGCTACAGGGGCAAAGCGCAATGACTGACAGTCCAACAGGACCACAGTGGAGCGGGGGCGGCCCTCTAAGGAAAGGAGGCTGTGCAGACAGAATCAATAGATTCCGAGAGATGTGGGAACCTCTAGGTTATTGTAGTTTTTCCCTGCCTTTTTCTTTTTTTTTTCTTTTTTTTTTTTTTTTTAGACAGAGTGTTGCTCTGTCACCCAGGCTGGAGTGCAGTGGCGTGATTTCAGCTCACTACAACCTCTGCCTCCTGGTTCAAGTGATTCTTGTGCCTCTGCCTCCCAAGACGCTAGGATTACAGGCAAGTGCCACCACGTCCAGCTGATTTTTGTGCTTTTAGTAGAGACAGGATTTCACCATGTTGGCCAGGCTGGTCTTGAACTCCTGACCTCAAGGGATCCGCCCACCTCGGCCTCCCAAAGTGCTGGGATTACAGGTGTGAGCCACCACGTCCGGCCTTCCTCTGCTTTTGATGCTTTTCTGTGATGTCTAATTGTTTTAGACATTCAACTCATACAGTTTTTGCAATCATATGTGTATTTCTGTGCATATATATGATATATATTCACTATATATAATATACAAATATATTAAAAACACACACACACACACACACACACACTTGAGACTATCAACACTGAATTCTCTCACCCCTTAATAGGAGTGCACTTTAACTGAGGCTGTTTTCTAAGCACAGGGGTTCTGTCCAGCACTAAGATGCTGAGAGCCCTGCGAGTGGAGAGAGTATAACATGTTAAAGGTGATAGGTGCTCAGTCGGTTTTGTTCAGTAAAAACTGGATGAGGAAAAGGTACAGAAAGGGAAGATACGGACCAACTCCTTCACATGCTGTCCAGTACTCCATCCACCTGCAATGACCCAGGGTATCTGACAACGTCCCCCTTCCCCAACTCTACTGCTCTGCCCCCTCTCTTCAGAGGAACAGCTAATCGATTCATGAATTTATTAATGCCTTCAGAGGAATCTTTCTATCTTTAACCTGTGGTTGCAAATAAAGCAGATACTAAGTCTCCTCCCACTCCACATCACTGCCTCCCCCTTAAGACAAAAGCCAGCCTTATTCCTGTAGGACTGGCACGCTGGACAGGCTCCACTGGTGGAATATGATCAAAGCACACCTCTATTTTTTGACTCCCACTAACTCGTTAAAGTTTATTCAGCAGGGAGGCTTTTCCTCTACCCCAGATGAAAACTCATCAAGCCAATGACTTGTCTTTGTTCACTTTTAGCTTAGACATAGTTAATCTTCACTGAGTCACAGAGCATGTTCTCTCAGTTTGAAAAGTGTCCTATCCAAAACACTAACCCACACTTCGTTCTCCGTTAACCTCCTTGATAAAGCCTACAGGTGGGCAGCCAGCCTTCGGGGGCGGATAGCCACTTCCAGTCTCTTTCTCCACCAGTCTCCTCCCCCATTCACTAGCTGCTGTTTGGGAGCCTGCCAGGGTTTGAAGGAGGTGGGCAGGGTGTGGATTAAAGGGCAGAGGTGAAGGATAGGACAGTTCTTACCTGGGTGGAGGCAACCCTGCTTTTCTGCAGGCAGCTGGTGAAAGTGGACTCTGATGGGCATCTCCACGGTTCTTTGGGGGATTCCCAAGCTGGGGCTCCCCAAATCTAAGCATCCCACTACTCTCCTTCTGAATGAGGCTCTCCTTCAGCAGACCACGCTACACCTAGGAGGTCCTCTTGGACAAGTCTCAAAACAGATCCAAGTGACCTACATGTCATCCATAGGGGAAAGTTACGGAGCCTTTGCTCCATCTTTGGATGGAGAATTCCTTCTTCAGGCAGTCTCTCCTCCTCTATCCCGCACAGATCACTTAATGTTCCTAGCAGCAAGCCAAGCCCCAAGCCTAGAGTCCCCAGCTTCAGGGAACACATCGCTACCTGTGCAGGCTGCCTTGTTATGGGAGTTCTCTCTCTCCCTCTCCTCCTCTGTCTCTCTCATTTTTTGTTTTGTTTTGTTTTGTTTTGGTAGATACGGAGTCTCACTATGTTGCCCAGGCTGGTCTGAAACTCCTGGCCTTCAGAAATCCTCCTGCCTTGGCCTCCCAAAGTGCTGGTATTACAGGTATGAGCTACTGTGCCCATCTTGAGTGAAAAAGACAGCACCAACAACCCTTGACTTTTGAGGGCAGAGTGGAGATCCCACAAATGGCACCTGCAGAAATCCCGTCACCATGGCCTCTCTCCCCCCACATGCTCCTGACCCCTTTATATTCTCATTCTGGGGAAAGGGTTCAAGAGTCAGCATTTTTGAGTTGGTATTTTAAAGGTTTCTCTTGAGTGATGTGTTCTGTTCTCACATTCAATCGAACATCTAATATTTTACAACTGGATCAAAACTTGAATTTTAATATCCTGTTACATTCCGGTACTTACAGCTTTTATATATATTACCTATTAAACTGAATCTGTTCAACATTCCCATGGGGTTTTCAGCCCATTTTATAGATGAGAAAAATGAGGGTCAGGGAGTGATGCAACATGCCTGAGGTCATTCAGCAGGCACCTGGGGGAAGCCGGATTCGAGCCCACACTCGCTCTCTCTTTCCTGCATTGCATCAAGCTGGTTGGAGGAAGAGGAAACATCTGCCCTGCTCTCCAATATGGGATTCAGTGGATTCCTGGTAGCTCACTCTGGTCTTTGACTGTCATCTGGCCCCAGTAGATGAAAAATACCTTCCTATAAGCAAGTATTAAGCCTTGCCCAGGGGACAGAAGTGACTCCCACCTGAAGCCAGTCTGAAAGTGCCTCAATACTCATTCGAGAATTCAGATTACATAGGTGTGCCTGGCCTTAGGTGAATTCACAATCCACAGTGATACCACAGTCGAATGAGAAGATAGTACTATTTCTTCTGTAATAAGATCCACCTAAACTTTCCTTCAAGTGGTGAAGTTTCCTGAGCAAACTCAATGACTTGGTCCCCCCGAGGCCTCAGAGCTCTGAGCTCCACTTCATAGAACAAGTGCCGGTTTTGGGGTGACTCCCTTCCTCTCCTTCTGCCCTGGACCCCATATCCAGTGGCTCTAAAGACAATGAGAGTCATTTTGTTTTTGTTTTTTCTGAAATGGAGTTTCACTCTTTTGCCCAGGCTGGAGTGCAGTGGGGCAATCTCGGTTCACTGCAATTTCTGCCCCTGGGGGTTCAAGCGATTCTCCTGCCTCAAACTCCGAGTAGCTGGAATTATAGGCGCCCACAACCATGCCCGGCTAATTTGGTTTGTGTTAGTAGAGATGGGGTTTGCTATGTTGGCTAGGCTGGTCTTGAACTCCTGACCTCAGGTGATCCACCTGCCTCGGCCTCCAAAGGTGTTGGGATTACAGGTGTGAGCCACTGTGCCTGGCCAAGAGTCATTCTGAAAAGAAACTGCTCCCTTGGTCCAAAAAGGTGGATTCACGCCTGTTGGAGATACCCTACTGTGAGGAAACCCTGCACAAAATGGCCCAAAAAGTCCTCTGGGTGATTGACACTGGTATTTTTTTTCTTGTAGGGAGTAACTGTTGCCAAAAAAATTTGAAAGTCTGGCGAGTTTTAAGGAATTTGAACTTTACTTTTTCCCCATTCAAGGACTTAGCCAAGATAGGGATTTTGTAGCAAACAGCAGAAAAAGGGAGAAAGAAGATTAAAAAAAGAAAGAAAGAAAGAAAGAGAGCAAGGAGGACAGGAGGGAAAAAGGAGAGGGGGCCTCAGAACAGGGAGGACATCCTCCTCTGCCTTAAAGATGTCAATTACCTCTTCCCACACCACGCACCTATGGCCACACAAGCCCTGTCTTCCCTGACTCATGGGCTCCAGAGATCGCTGGGCTCAGAGCTGCCTCTCGGGTCCTCTGGCCTAGAACACCTTCCGCCCCCAATCCCACTTCAAAGCTATCTCTGCAGACCTCATCTGCTCTCCAAGGCTGCTCTGGAGTCAGAGCCATGGCTGGCCTGGGGACAGCTGCTTCTCCTGAGTATGTTCTTCAAAGTCATCACTCTCTAAGGCAAGCTTGTCACCCTGCAGCCCAGGGCGACTTTGAATGTGGCTCAACACAAATTCATAAGTTTTCCTAAAACATTATAAGATTTTGGGGTTTTCTTGCTCTTTGTTTTTGTTTTTTGTTTTTAGTTCACCAACTATCAATAGTGTTAGTGAATATTATGTACGGCCCAAGACCATTCTTTCAATGTGGCTCAGGGAAGCTGAAAGATTGAACACCCCTGTCTTAGGAGATGTGACAGTCATTAGGCTAGGAAGAAAATACATGGGAAAACAACAACAGCAACACCGGGAGACCCAGGAAGACGTCTGTCGAACACTGCTGGCATTTTAGAGGGTTCAGCCAGACCCCAGCAGTGCAGGCCCTAGCTCCTCTTCTCCACGCGGTCCAGCCCAGGCTCATGTCTCCTCCGTGCAGCCCTGGCTGGTTTCTCCTCTTTGTCCCCTCTCCAGGAATACCCACAGTACTTCGGGCTGCAGCAGTGCACACCACTTTTATGACATCGGCTCTGTGCTATTTTCCGTGAGTTCATCTTAGGAAGACGCTGCTTGCCCAGGTTCAAGACGGCAGATTCACAGCGGATCTCAAATGGAGTGCAGACTCACAGGGGTCGAGTTAGATCCTGTTCTCTGATCACAGTCCCCCAACACTCCTTGCCCCTCCCACCCTACCTAAGTGAGCAGATAATGGCCCCCTCACATAGTTCCTGGCAGAGTCCATGTCCCTCTTTCCTACGCAACCCGTGGACTCCAGCCCGGCCACCAGTGCTTTCAGAGCAGCCTCAACAGAGCCATGGGCTGAGGTTAAACCTGCCAAGCTGGTACAGGACAGGGGTCCCGATCCAGACCCCAAGAGCGGGTTCTTGGATCTCACACAAGAAAGAATTCCAGGAGAGTCCGCAGCAAAAAGTGAAAGCGAGTTTGTTAAGAAAGTAGAGGAATAACAGAATGGCTACTCCATAGAGAGAGCAGCTCCCCCCGAGGGCTGCTGGTTGCCCATTGTTATGGTTGTTTCTTGATGACATGCTAAACAAGGGGTGGATTATTCATGCCTCCCCTTTTTAGACCAAGTAGGCTAACTTCCTGACGTTACCATGGCATCTGTAAACTGTCATGGCGCTGGTGGGAGGGTAGCAGTGAGGACGACCAGAGGTCACTCTGTGGCCATCTTGGTTTTGGTGGGTTTTGGCAGGCTTCCTTACTGCAGACTGTTTTATCAGCAAGGTCTTTATGACCTGTATCTTGTGCTAACCTCCCATCTCATCCTGTCGCTTAGAATGCCTTAACCGTCTGGGAATGCAGCCCAGTAGGTCTCAGCCTCATTTTACCCAGCTCCTGTTTAAGATGGAGTTGCCCTGGTTCACACACCTCTGACAAAGCCACAGACCTGGACCAGGGCTGGGGGCCACTGGGCTTGTCCATTCGTCCATGCTGTCCCTCTGAGTGTCCTCAGTTTGTTCCCTGTCTTGGCCATCAGATGGCACCACGATTCCACAGGTCACTCGGCCTGGTTTTGGGACAGTCGATTCCCAGGACAGTGGGCCAGGTTTTGGGAGGGGCGCTCACCACCCTGCCGCTGCCCCTCCTAGATTGGGAAGCATTTCCAGAGCCAGCTGTACCCCTGCAGGCTGGAGCTGGGCTAAACCTGCCAGTCGCCTAGCACATGAGGGCACAGCCCCTTTCTGTGGGCTTAGGGCCGTGAAGCAGTGGGGCAGGGGCTTAGTGGGACCCCCAGTGGCTCTCGACTAGGGAGGTCAAAGAGGGCAGCGCAAAGAGTCTGGCTTCATCATTGCAACACTGCCTTTAAGAAAGGTTCCCCAGTCCTGAGATCCAGGCTTCCTTCCTCTCCGTCCGCCCCCACCCCCCACTCCTGCTCTCCTGATTTGAGCAAGAGATCCAAACCCCTGCTGAGTATTCCCTAATGAGGGTCACAGTAGACAAAGGGAGAATGTGCTTGGAGGACCCCCTGCCCAGAAAGCCTCATTCCCCAAATCCTAGAGCATTTTCTTCCTAAAGCCACTTCAATTAATAAGCCTTTCCAGTGACTCTCAGCAAAGACATCATCCTAAAATGTGTTTTCCCAATAAATGTATTGTGCCGATTGGCCTTTCTCTCCCGAACGCATACAAATTGGATGATGTTAAATAATCTTGATTTCAAACTAGCTCAACCAGGGCTATTATCACAACGCCCAAGACTTGTTCTATGACATGTATATCTGTTGCACCTGACCTTGGCCGTGGGTTTCCGTGCACATCCATTGTTATATAATTCTAGGGTTATAAACAACCTGCAAGCTTCTAATGGTGAGAAAGAGAAAGGACAAAGGAACACAACCTTAAAGAATTTACTAACAGCTTAAATATACTAATATTTTAACTTAAAAGCCACATGATCAATCTAGTGTATGTGAACTGCACGCTAACAGTCACATAAAAATGCAGAGCAGACAGAATGAGTGCTATTGTTAAATGTATTTTTGTTCTTTGACCCCCTGTTTCCTGGCACACGATTTCTAAAATCCTTAGAATCTCCAGAGTGATGTCTTCTTGTATGCTAAGAAACTGGTGGCTGGGGGCCCCTGGGTAGCCCTGGGTTGGGGGTTGGTCACTAGAAACAGGAAGGCAGGATTAGAGGGTTGAGAGTTTCAGCCCCACCCCCAGCCTCTTGGGAGGGAAGAGGGGCTGAAGGTCAAATTGATCACCAATGGCCAGTGGGTTTCCTTCCTTTCTCCCTCCCTCTGTCTCTCTCACCAGCACACCCCTTAACCTAGAAACTAGACACTAAGGGAAATCTTGAGGAGCGCTCTCCGAGACCCATGGAATGTTTTTCCTAATGCCAGAGAAAGGGGTTTAGGTAGATATTGGCGTCCCTACTGCTTAGGCTTAAAGTCGATACCTGCAGGTTGGTGCTCAAGGTTGGGCACAGACACCACCACAGAACATTGAGTCAGTAGAAAAACTGACTCCAGAAAGGCCCCATAAAACCTCTTTTCCATCTGGTGCCAGATCTTCCACTTGTGACAGACCTCGAGGCCAGCACCCTTTCTAGCTGCCTCCAGCCCTCAGAGTATGTGCAGGGAAGCTGCTGAGCTTGTCAGGGCCTCAACCTCAGCCCCTTTATCTCCTGGTTTCCGTCCGCTCAGCCTCAGCTGAGGAGCGCAGCTCAAGTTCACCTCTCCTTCCAAGGGCCACCATAGACATGGCACAGACATGCTTCCCACTCACTTCTCTCTTTGAACTCCGTATCCATAGCCTGCTCCACTGGGGTTTCCCCTCTCAACCAGGGTGCTACATTTTCAGGGATTAAAAAATAAATACAGGCCAGGCGTGGTGGCTTACACCTGTAATGCCAGCACTTTGGGAGGCTGAGGCAGGAGACTGCTTGAGCCCAGGAGTTTGAGACCAGCCTAGGCAACATAGTGAGACCCCATCTCTACCAAAACAATCCTGAAAAATAAATAAAAGCAAATCCCATAAAAATTTTAAAATTGGGCCAGGCAGGGTGGCTCACAGCTGTAATCCCAAGCACTTTGGGAGTCCAAGGCAGGTGGATCACGAGGTCAGGAGTTCAAGACCAGGCTGGCCAACATGGTGAAACCCCGTCTCTACTAAAAATACAAAAATCAGCCAGGCACGGTGGCAGGCACGTGTAATCCCAGCTACTCGGGGGGCTGAGCCAGGAGAATCGCTTGGACCCATGAGGCGGAGGTTGCAGTGAGCCAAGATTGTACCACTGCATTCTAGCCTGGGCAACAGAGCAAGACTCTGTCTCAAATAATAATAATAAAATAATTGATATAGAAATTCTAGAGGGGCAAGATGGTCAATGAAAAGCAGCTGCAGTCCACGGCATTCACGGAGATGAAAAAGGCAAGTGAATTCAGCACTTTCAACCGAAATACCCAGGTTCTCACATTGAGACTGACTAGGCATACAACTTGACCCACTGAGAACGAAGAAAAGCAGGATGGGGCACTGGCCCACCCAGGAGCAGCATAGAGGAAAAGGAACCCCCACCCACCGCCAAAGGAAGCAATGAGTGATTGTGTGACTCTGCCTGGGAAATCACGCTTCTCCCACAGATCACTGCAGCCTCTCACAAGATCCCCTCATGTGCTCACACCACCATGGCTTTGGATCTGATACACAGAGCTGTGTGGAGTCTGGGCAGGGCAGCCACTAAGGCACACAGAGACCCAGGAGTTTTACACACTCCAGCCTCAGGATCTCCATAAAGGTGAGAGATGTATCCATGCATATTCCCAGAAAGGGGGCTGAATTCAGGGAAGCAAGCAGCATTGTTCTGTGAGCCCCACTTCCATGGCACCTCACAAGTTAAGAGCCATGGTTTAGAATTTCTGCCAGCCAATGGCAGCAGACTGGAGTCTGCCTGAGGTGGGACCAAGTTCCCAGCAGGAGAGGTGGCCACCATCGCTGCAGTTCAATAGATGCAGCCATCCCAGCTTGCCAGCTTTGGAGAATCCAAATGGTCTGGACAAGGAAGGGTCCCCCAGCGTATCACAGCTGCCTTGCCAGATGGTGGCCAGACTGCTCCTTTAAGTGAAGCCCCATCCATTCCTCCTCACTGGGTAGGAACTCCCTGTGGGACTTCAGCCACTCTAGCCAGGGTTCTGCAGACAGAGCTCTGATCTCTCCCTGGAACAGAGCTCCCAGGGACAGGGGTGGCTGCAATCTCTGTGGTTTGGTTGACTCAGCCATTCTAGCTTGCCAGCTTTGGAAAATCCAAATGGTCTGGATGAGGAAGGGTCCTTCATAATACAGCATACCTGCTTTACCAAAAAGCAACCAGACTGCTTATGTAAGCAAGCCCCTGATCTTGTTCCTCCTGTCTGGGTGAGACCTCCCAGTAGAGGTCTCCTCAAGACACATAACCATCAGATTCTTCAGGGTTGAAATGAAAGAAAAAATATTAAGTGCAGCCAGAGGCAAAGGCCAGGTCACCTACAAAGGGAAGTCCATCATACTAACAGCAGACCTCTCAGCAGAAACCCTACAAGCCAGAAGAGACTGAGGGCCAATATTCAATATTCTTAAAGAAAAGAATTTCCAAACTAGAATTTCATATTTGGCCAAACTAAGCTTCCTAAGTGAAGGAGAAATAAGATCTTTTACAGACAAGCAAATGTGTAGGGAATTTGTCACCACCAGGCCTGCCTTGCAAGAGCTCCTGAAGGATGCACTAAATATGGAAAGGAAAAAGTCTTTACCAGCCACTGTAAAAACACAGTGAAGTACACAGACTGGTGCACTATGACGCAACTACATAAACAAGTCTGCAAATAACCAGCTAGCATCATGATGACAAGATCAAATTCACACATAACAATACTAACCTTAAATGTAAATGGGCTAAATGCCCCAATTAAAAGACACAGAATGGCAAACTAGGTGGAGTCAGAACACATCAGTATGCTGTTTTCAAGAGACCCATCTCATGAACAAAGACACACATAGGCTCAAGATAAAGGGATGGAGAAAAATTTAACAAATGGAAAACAGAAAAAAGCAAGGGTTGCAGTCCTAGTTTCTGACGAAACAGACTTTAAATCAACAAAAACCAAAAAAGACAAAGAATGGCATTGCATAACAGTAAAGGGTCCAATTCAACAAGAAGAGCTAACTATCCTAAATATATATGCACCCAATACAGGAACACCCAGCTTCATAAAGCAAGTGCTTAGAGATCTACAAAGAGACTTGGACTCCCTCCCACAATAACAATGGGAGACTTTAACACCCCACTGACAATATTAGAAAGATCATTGAGATGGAAAATTAACAAAGATATTCAGGACCTGAACTCAGTTCTGGATCAAACGGACCTAATAGATATCTACAGAACTCTGCCTCCAAAAACAATAGAATACACATTCTTCTTATCATCACATGACACTCTAAAATTGATCACATAATTGAAAGTAAGACACTCCTCAGCAAATGCAAAAGAACTGAACTCATAACAAACTATCTCTCAGACCACAGCATGATCAAATTAGAACTCAAGATTAAGAAATTGACTCAAAACCACACAACTACATGGGAATTGAATAACCTGCTCGAATGACTCTTGGGTAAATGATGAAATTAAGGCAGAAATCAAGAAGTTCTTTGAAACTAATGAGAACAAAGAGACAATGTACCAGAATCTCTGGGATGCAGTTAAAGCAATGTTAAGATGAAAATTTATAGCACTAAATGCCCACACAAAAAGCTAGAAAGATCTCAAGTTAACAACCTAACATTATAACTAAAAGAAATGGAGAACTAAAAGCAAACAAACCCCAAAGCTAGCAGAAGACAAGAAATAACCACAATCAGAGCTGAACTGAAGAAGATAAAGGCATAAAAACCCATTAAAAAATGAATAAATCCAGAAGCTGGATTTTTGAAAAGAAATAATAAAACATATAGATAGACCTCTAGCTAGACTAGTAAAGAAGAAAAGAGAAATAAACACAATCAGAAATGATAAGGGGGATATCACCACTGACCCTACAGAAATATAAACAACTATCAGAGAATACTATAAACATCTCTATACACATAAACTATCTGAAATTCAGGCAGTAAATAGCCTATCAACTGAAAAAATCCCAGGACCACACAGATTCATAGCTGAATTCCACAAGAGATACAGAGAGGAGCTGGTGCAATTTCCGCTGAAACTATTCTAAGAAATTGAAAAGGAGGGACTCTTCCTTAACTCATTCTGTGAGGCCAGCATCATTATGATACCAAAACCTGGCAGAGATACAACAACAAAAATTTCAGGCCAATACCCTTGATGCACATTGATGCAAAAATCCTCAAAAAAATACTGGCCAGCTGAATCCAGCAGCACATCAAAAAGCTTATCGATCACCATCACGTTGGCTTCACCCCTGGGGCGCAAGGCTGGTTCAACATATGCAAAACAATAAATGTGATTCATCACATAAACAGAACTAAAGACAAAAAACCATGATTATCTCAATAGATGCAGAAAATGCCTTTGATAAAATTCATCATCCCTTCATGTTAAAAATTCTCAATAAGCTACGTATTGAAGGAACATACCTCTAACTAATAAGAGCCATACATGACAAAGCCACAGCCAACATCATACTGAACGGGCAAAAGCTGGAAACATTCCCTTTGAAAACAGGCACAAGACAAGGACGCCCTCTCTCACCACTCCTATTGAACACAGTATTAGAAGTTCTGGCCAGGGCAATCAGGCAAGAGAAAGAAATAAAGCATATTCAAATAGGAAGAAGGGAGTCAACTTATCTTTGTTTGCAGATGACATAATCCTATATCTAGAAAACCCCCTTGTCTTAGCCCAAAAGCTTCTTAAGCTGATAAGCCACCTCAGCAGTCTCAGGATACAAAATCAATGTACAAAAATTCCTAGCTTTTCTATACACCAACAAAAGGCAAGCAGAGAGCCAAATCATGAATGAACTCCCATTCACAATTGCTGCAAAATACCTAAGAATATAGTCAACGAGACATATGAAGGACCACTTCAAGGAGATCTACAAACCACTGCTGAAAAAAATCAGAGAGGATATAAACAAATGGAGAAACATTGCATGCTCACGGATGGGAGGAATCACTATTGTGAAAATGGCCATACTGCCCAAAGTAATTTATAGATTAAATGCTATTCCATTAAACTACCATTGACATTCTTCACAGAATTAGAAAAAAACTATTTTAAAATTCATATGGAACCAAAAAGAGCCTGAATAGCCAAGACAAACCTAAGCAAAAAGAACAAAACTGGAGTCATCATCATGCTACCCAACTTCAAACTATACTACAAGGTTAGAGTAACCAGAACAGCATGGTACTGGTACAAGAACAGAAACATAGACTAATTTTATGAATAGAGAACTCAGAAATAAGACTGCATACCTACAACTATCAGATCTTCGACAAACTTGAGAGGATTCCTTTTTTTTTTTTTTTTTTTTTTGAGTCAGAGTCTCATTCTGTCACCCAGGCTGGAGTGCAATGGCACTTGGCTCACTGCAACCTCTGCCTTCCAGGTTCAAGCAAGTCTCCTGCCTCAGCCTCTCAAGTAGCTGTGGTTACAGGTACCCACCACCACTAGGCCCAATTAATTTTTGTATTTTTAGTAGAAACGGATTTCACCATATTGGCCAGGCTGCTCTCTTGGCCAGGCTGATATGAACTTCTGACCTCATGATCTGCCCACCTCAGCCTCTCAAAGTGGTGGGATTATAGGCATGAATCATCACTCCTGGCCCAGGATTCCCTATTTAATAAATGTTCCTGGGAGAACTAGCTAGCTATATGCAGAAAATTGAAACTGGACCTCTTCCTTATACCTTATACAAAAATTAACTCGAGAAGGATTAAAGACTTAAATGTAAACGCCAAACTATAAAAACCCTTGAAGAAAATCTAGGCAATACCATTCAGGACATAGGCATGGGCAAAGATTTCATGAAGAAAACACCAAAAGCAATTGCAACAAAAGCCAAAATTGACAAATGGGATCTAATTAAACTAAAGAGCTTCTGCACAGCAAAAGAAACTAGCATCAGAGCACAGGCAACCTACAGAATGGGAGAAAATTTCTGCAATGTATCCATCAACAAAAGTTCAATATCCAGAGTCTACAAGGAACTTAAACAAATTTACAAGAAAAAGCAAACAACCTCATTAAAAAGTGGGCAAAAGACATGAACAGACACTTCTCAAAGAAAGACATACATGTAACCAACAAATATATGAAAAAGAGCGCCACATCAGTGATCATTAGAGAAATGCAAATCAAAACCACACTATCTCACGCCAGTCAGAGTGGCTACTATTAAAAAATCAAAAAACAACAGATGCTGGCAAGATTCTGGAGAAAAATGAATACTTTTACATGGATTGGAGTAGTGTAAATTAGTTTAACCACTGTGGAAGACAATGAAGTGATTCCTCAAAGACCTAGAGGCAGAAATATCATTTGACCCAGCAATCCCATTACTGGGTATATACTCAAAGGAATATAAATCATTCCGTTGTAAAGACACATGCATGCATATGTTCATTACAGCACTATTCACAATGGCAAAGACATGGAATCAACCTAAATGCCCATCAATGATAGACTGGATAAAGAAAATGGGGTACATATATATCATGGAATACCATGCAGCCATAACAAGGAACAAGATCATGTCCTTTGCAGGGACATGGATGGAGCTGGAAGCCATTATCCTTGGCAAGCTAATGCAAGATAAACAAAACCAAACACCAAATGTTCTCACTTATAAGTGGGAGCTGAATGAGGAGAACACATGGACACATGGAGGTGAACAACACACACTGGGGCCTGTTGGGGGATAGGAGGGGAGGGGAGAGCATTAGGAAGAATAGCTAATGCATGCTGGGCTTAATACCTAGGTCACGGGATGATCTGTGCAGCAAACCAACATGGTACACGTTTACCTATGTGACAAACCTACGCATCCTGCACATATACCCCTGAACTTAAAGGTTGAAGAAAAAAAATTTTTTTTAATCAGAGGACTTAAAATCCTGCCCTTCCCAGTTATTTTCTATTAGCCAGAATGAGTAAGGAATTGTTGCTCTCTGCTCCTCTTGGCTTACTAAGGAGATAGGGAGGCCAGCACTGCTCACGAGATATGTTCCCATCCTTCATGGAATCGAAACAACCTTAGCAAGTCAGGTCTCCACTGTGGTTTCCACTCAATGCCCCCTGACCACTTCCCACTAAAATTTCTCCTCCTCCCCATCTCACTCCAGCCTCCCGCTATCCCTTCCTCTACTGCCTTTGACTTCACTGCACTTGCCTCCACCTGAACCTCAGGAGCTATTTATTCATTTACCTGATTGTGCTCTGCCTTCTCCACTAGAATATGAGCTGCTCGAGGGCAAAGACTGCCTTACTTGCGCTATAGCTGCAAGCATGGGGCAGAGCCCAGAGTGCAATGGGAATTCAGTCAATGTTTTTTGAATGAATGAATGAATGAAAGGACGGAGGATTGCTCCCCTGCCTCTGCTTCTCCAGCTCCCACTCATCTCTTGTCCTCATGTGCCTGTGCCACTCTGGTCTTCTTCTTTTTAATTTCTTTCTTTCTTTCTCTCTTTTTTTTTTTTTTTTTTTTTTTTTTTTGAGACAGAATCTCACTCTGTCACCCAGGCTGGAGCGCAGTGACACGACTTCGGCTCACTGCAACCTCCATCTCTCAGATTCAAGCAGTTCTCTGCCTTGACTTCCCAAGTTGCCCGGGTTATAGGTGTCCACCATCATGCCCGGCTATTTTTTGTATTTTTAGTAGAGATGGGGTTTCACCATCTTGGCCAGGCTGATCTTGAACTCCTGACCTTGCGATCCATCTGCCTTGGCCTTCCAAAGTGCTGGGATTACATCTGGTCTTCCTTTTGTTCCTCTAATCACCTTTCTGTCGTCAGGTTCCTCACACAACTACGGTCCCTCCTTCACCAACTCACTAATGCCCACTCCTTCCAGATCTCAGTCCCAGCGTCTCCTCCCCACCACTCACCTCCCCGGCTGGCCTTGGGCCCCATCACACACCTCCCACCTCCCTGGACTCTTTCCGCAGAGCATTTACCACAGTTTGCAATGTGGCATTTATTTGAGAGATTATTTACTCGATGACTTAGTCAATAACTGCTTTCTTAACATTGTATTCCCAGTTCGCAGCTGTATCTGGCACACAGTTGGCACTTAATAAATATTTGCCTTTGATATTTATTATGATTAAATGAGCAAAAGTTTCCTCCAAATGCTTGAGTTTTGGGATAAAGCGTATAATTTACAAACACAGAAGTTATGTCCCAGATTACCAAGTTTTTTAAGACTTTCTGGGCAGACTTCCCCAAACTTTTCTACTTTCAGAAGCCAAGCCACATAGGATTAGACCCGTCATTTTTCAGCTATGTGCTAGCCATGATTTTCTCAAGTGGGTGCTCAGAAGAATGGAGAGGTGAGGTCAAGGGTGGGGGAGTGGAGTGGGGACTAATGGGAAAAGGAGGGTTTGCTCAAGTAATAGGTGAAGGTTACTAAGCGATTCCAAGGCTTGGACTGTCCTTAATATTGATGATGTTCCCACCTCCCCATCATATTAGAAAAAGACAAAGCATAATCTGTTATCACAAAAACCCTTCAGTGATTAATATTGTGAATATATATCTGCTTTTACTTATTGCCATCAGATTAGCAAGACGCCCTTGGATCCAATTTTATAGCATTTTGGAACTGGTAGGTATCTAGGGACTCATGCAATCTGGCCCTCTAATTTTACAGACAAAGGCACTGAGGTCCATATGTTACCCAAGTTCACTGAGCAAAAATTATAATTCAGTCCCATCTCCTAGAACCATATGCCTCTATCTTTGTTGCAAGTTTTTTTTTTTTTAATTTGCTAAATTTTGCTACATTGTCTGTTGTAGCAGAATATGGTAACACAGGCAGATGATGGCTGACAAGCACAACACGCGCTTAGGAACCACATGTCATGTCTGCACTGGGGTTTCCCCAGAGCAGCCTCAGCAACAAATTGATGGGGAGGTGAACTCAGGAAGCAGAGGAGGGAATGGGGGAAGGGAGCCAGGAAGGAATGAAAGTCCCCAAGGTGGGGGTGAATGGGCAGTTTTCTGGGTGGGCCAATGGGGCTTTATCCCACTAGGCAAATGTGAGCTTTGTCTAAGGCAGCCGGGGTCAGTTACTTGCCAGCTTCTGTCTTGTATCACTGGAGGGTGGCTGTAGTTCCTCAGCTATAGCGTACCAAAACAGAGGGGCCATGAGGGAAGCTGGGGTAGGTAGAAACTGTCTGCAAGGCAGCCTCCAAGTTAGGTCTAAGGGCATCTACACACTTTCCACCTGCCACTCTCCTGGAGCCTGTGAAATGCAAAGCCCGATAAGACATAATGCCTGATCTCAGATCCCACAACCAGGAGGGCTCTAGAAATCATCTAGGCCAGGGGTCAGCAGAGATTTTCTGCAAAGGACCAGACAGTAAATATTTTAGGTTTCATGGGCGATTTGGTCCCTGCTGGGAGAACCAGTTCTGTCGTCGTGGTATAGAAGTAGCCACAGATAAGATGTAAAACACTGAGCATGGCTGTGCTCCAATCAAATCTCATTTATAAAAACAGGGTGAGGGGTTGGATTGGGCCCCAAGGCCATAGTTTGCTGACTCCTGATTAAACAACCCTTTTTATTTTAGCATGAAAAAAATTGAGACGTAGAGTTGACCTGACGGCGTCTTAGGCTCATTTTTAGGGATTTCGTGGTGGTGTCAGAGCTGGAAGGATCAAATCCAAGTCTGACTTCCAGTCCGGAGCACTTTCCACTTTGCCACACTCATTCCCATCCAGTCTTCTCCCAGTGGGGGCTTTTCTTTGACCCTTACCCTCCTGGACATACAGAGGTGGGGACAGCCAGAGGAGTGTGCAGGAGCCACTGCTTTACAGGCTGTGCATCTTGGATTTCCCAGGTCTTGCCATCTGCAGAGATACTCCCTGGCTTAGACCTCTTATTCCACCTGGATCCCTTCCTCCCTAAGCTGTGCCCATTTTCTGCCTCTTCTAAGTGAAAATCCCAGCGATTTAGGAGGCCAAGGTGGGCGGATCACTTGAGGTCAGGAGTTCCAAGTGAAAATCAACCGGGTATTGACCCATGAAAGTGTTCAGAAAACTCAGGAGGCCATCAGGGCTTCATCCATGCCAGTGGTGCTGTGAATAGAGACAGGTACGCAGCATGTGTGAGACGCCACCACTTCTCTATGACAACATGTATTATTGAAAGGTTCTTTCAGAATTCTAGCCAAGCATTTATGTTCAGGACAAGGAAATAATTAGGAATAGTATGCTTACTTTCTTCTCCTCTTTTTTCTCTCACGTTGTGCACCCAACATACACACGTACACACATGCACACATATACACACATGTGCGTACATGCACATAGATCAGTAGAGGGACCAAACAGAAAGGAATACAGAACGGAACAGAGTGATGTCCTCAGACTGAGGGAAATTAGCTCCAGCGGAAATGAGTTTGTAGAGTCGGGAGGGCGGGGTCTGAACCCACATTTTCCCCTGTGTTTGTGGCTTAACACTGAACAAGTGACCTAACTTCTCTGATTCCCCTAGTCTTCTCATTTCAAAACTCAGTAACACTGCATACTTAATGGGTTTGTTGTGCAATAAATGTGAAATCACATGACCTCTAGGAACCTGTTAACAAGCCAAGTCCATAGCAGGCACTCCACAAACAAGGCACTGCTCCCCTCACCACATGGAGGATGTGATTCCGTCATGTGTTCCCTGACTCTACCCTGCCTAAAACTCTCCCTCCCTCTCTCTCTCTCTCTCTCTCACACACACACACACACACACAAGCTTTCTTGTCACTCTGACACTTATTTCTGGCCTCTACCCAGTGGTTGCACACCCTCCCCACATCATGAATCTTGAAGAGACCAGCCAGGATGTGCTGTCACCCACTCTGTCCCCCTGAGCAGGGTGGCAGGAGAGCTTGGCCCGGGCACCTGAACTTGGTGCATCTGTGCAGGGGGCAGTGAGACAGCACAGGACAGGGCAAAGGACGCCATCTCTCTCCTCTTCTGAAATCACTGGACGTAAATGTCAAATTTTTATCTTAATATCCCGAGAGCCCTGTGATTCATGCTGAGTGTGCTTTTGAGATGGCCTTGCTTGAGCCAGTTGAGATTTTACACAGATAGGTTTTCAGTCTGAAAGGACTCAGGACTCTTTCCTGGTTTCAAGTTGCTGTTTCAACCAATGGAGCCAATCAGAACTCACATCTTGCTATCCCAAACCCTGGGGGAGTGAGAGCCGCACGGGGCAGGCTCTCTATTTCTTCGTGTTGCTATAAAGAAATACCAGAAGTTGAGTAATTGATGAAGGAAGATTTCTTTCCTCGTGATGGCGCTGGCTGGAAGACTGGGCATCTGAGGAGGGTCTCAGGCTGCTCCCACTCCTGGCGGAAGGGGAACAGGAGCTGGTACATGGAGAGATCACAGGGCAAGAGAGGAAGCAGGAGAGAGAGGGGCCCAGCTCTTCCTAACAGCCAGCTCTTGCAGGAACTAGAGCGAAAATGCACTCATCCCCCCAGGAAGGGATTAATGTATTCATGAGGGATCTGCCCCCTTACCCCAGATGCTTCGCACCAGGCCCCACCTCCATTAAATTTCAACAGTGGTGGGAGGGGACAAACATCCAGCCACAGCACTGCCCCACAGCCTCTCTCGTTAGTGGAGGGGAGGGGAGTTGCCTACAGTAGGAAAGGTCTGTGAAAACCGCCTCTGAAAACACAATGTACCTCTTTTTAAAAATCATTATTATTTTTATTTAGAGACAGGGTCTCACTTTGTTGCCCAGGCTGGAGTGTCGTGGCACAGTCACAGCTCACTGCAAGCCTTGACTTCTTGGGCTCAAGCGATCCTCCCGCCTCAGCCTCCTGAGTAGCTGGGACTACAAGTGTACATCACCACATGTGGCTACATTTTGCTTATTTTTTGTAGAGACAGGGTCTCACTATGTTTCCCAGGCTGGTCTTGAATTCCTGGGCTCAAGCGACCCTCCTGCCTCAGCCTCCCAAAGTGCTGTGGTTACAGGTGTGAGACACAGTGCCCAGCCAGTATACACGGTTTCATGCACACGCTGTGCTGGACCTCTTCTGCTTTGCTCTCTGGATGGAATGTCTATCTTCCACTCTGCCACGAGCCCCCATAGACTGGACATGTGCACAACAGCAAGCCCACATAGCTTCTGGCTTCCTGTTGAGTTCAGCCCATGAAAGATTGGAAATCTACTTCCTCACGCCCCTCCCAGGGGGTCTGCCGCAAGCTGGCTGTGAGTCCTGCTGGGCTGGTTCTGATACTGTCCCCCTGCCCTTGTTCCTCAATCCTAGTCGAGGGTAAGATTTCCCTGATGCCACCCTGGGTTCTTCACTATACTTCATGGCCAGCCTACACTCTTCCCACACCTTTGTAAAAAGGCCTTGTGTTAAACACCCTCTCAAATTGCCCCGGTTCCAGCGTACCTTCTGTTTCCCGAAGGGCCACTGGCTGATCAGGTATAGCACATGGCAGAGGAATGTTCAACACTGGAACTCTGTGGAGGATAGACCATCTCTTGGTGGGTTCAACAGGGGGATGCTGCGTCAGGCCCAGAGGACAGGGTCTGAAGAGGCTGGAAGAAGGGGATGAAGAGGCCACATCTGGAGGTAGAGAGGACAGTGGTATGGCAGGGGCAGGGAGTGGCCGCTTCAAATCCTCTGCCCCAACATTAGCAAGAGGGAGTGGTTCAGGACATGCAGTCCAGGTTCCGGGAGACTGCCAGGGACACCTGCAGTCCAAATGGAGAAAGCGTCACCCCCCACTGGCCAGCTGTCACCACAGAGCCAAATGGGAAAATTCATCAGGATTATGATTATGGGATACAGGTTGGCAGAGCTCTAAAGAGAGCCCCCAGTGTTCACGACGGTCTTCCAGTCAATCGGAACACCGGTAGTGCAGCCAGTGAAAGGTTGCAGTTCTTCCCAAGAAGAGGTGGGGTCAGATTTGGAGCCTGGTGCCTCGGACAAGTCCTGCCCTGCCTTTGGGGCCAGATCCAAGGCCCTAGGACAAGAGCTAGAAGAGGGCCCTTCTCTCTTGGTGGGTTGTCTGGGAAGAAGGCTAATGTTTTGACTGCAGGCAAGCAGGGTACCAAAACCTCATCCCTTGTCTTTTCCCTAAAACAGAGAAACATTGGACAAGGAAGCCAGACACACAGCCGGTCTCCAAAGTGGGACACGCCATCTCCAAATGGATTACATGGCCCATTGGCGCCTTCACCGCAGATTATGTAGTCACTGTAAAGAGGCTGTAAAATGCATGCTGGTTTCCGGTAGTTTATCAAGCTCCCTGAAACCATAACACAGAGCAAGAATGTGCCAAAGAGCTGAAGAAGGAGGAGATGAAAACCTTCGAAAGTTAACACCGGCTTCAGAACCCAAGAATTAGCATGTGACTCACCCAGCCCAAAGGTATTGTGGGAAGGGCCCACTTGACCTTGGCCTGAAAGGCAGGAGATGTTGCCCTGGTTATTTTTTATGGATTCATCATGCACAATTTGCTTGTTTCCACAGAGATTTATATTTTGGCTCTGGACTGACTCTTGAGCTCTCTAAATTTACTACCTTGGGAACAATGGTATTTTTTTTTGTTTATTCTACGTTGTGCTTCTTTCAGGCTGCGAGGAATGTTCCTCAACTATGTGTTCTGGAAAACCTCCCTCTGGCTATTTGCACTCATCCGTTTAGCAGGCTTTGGTCATATTTGCTTTGAGTTTCATCCATCCAGCCCACCTATATTTATTGAACACTTACTATGTGCCCTGAATTGGGTATCTCTGCCTCCTCGCCACTCATTTTTTGGGTTCTTCACTCTTTTCTTCCTTAACGTATCCATCTAAATAATTTCACTGGGCCAGGTGCAGTAGCTCATGCGTGTAATCCCAGCACCCTGGGAGGCTAAGGCAGGAAAGTCACTTGAAGCCAGGAATTTTAGAACAGGCTGAGTAAGAAAATGAAATGCCATCTCTACAAAAAGTGAAAAAATTAGCTGGGCGTAGTGGTACGCTGGTATTCACAGCTACTTGGGAGGCTGATGTGGAAGGATCGCATGAGCCTGGGAGGTCAAGGCTGCAGTGAGCTGTGATCATGCCATTGCACTCCAGCCTGGGTGACGCAGTGAGACCCTGTCCCTAATAATAAAAGTCATGATGGTATCTTCACTGACCTGCAAAAATTAAATAGGCATATCATCATTTTATTTTCACAAAAGAGAGAACCATGGTGCAGAGATATTTCAAGAACTGCTGAAAGGCTGCAGTCTCATCAGAAGGAGGTGAGCATTGAAGGTGGCCGACTTGGGTTCAAGTTCTGGCTCTACTGCTTCCCAGCCAGGTGACCTTGGGAATGTTGATGAACTGCCCTGAGCCTTAATCTCCTAATCGGTAGAATGGACATTGTATGGACATCGTATCACCTCTCTCAAAAGATTGTTGAAGAAATAAATGAGACAACATTTGCATGTGACATAGGAGCAGTTCTCCATACGAACCCAGGCCCCTTGTTTGCAGAAACATGATCCTTCCACTATAAGAAGGCATAAGACTGCGGAGCCAGGACAGGGACAGGAAGGCAAGAGTTAGATTTCTTGATTTCCTGGCATCATGCACATCATGAGGAGGAAACAAAATTAACCAACTGCCAAGTACAGCTTGCCCCTAAAGTGGGACTGTCAGCATCCTCTCTCTCTCCCTGGCCAACATCTTCCTTCAGAGGGATGTCATGCAGAGAACAGGGAACCAGAGTCACGAACGGGACAGGCCCTTGTTTCAAGTCGTAAGCTGGTTGCCATTTTATGACATTGTAGGGAGATGTGTCAGTCCTTCAGTGTTTGATCACCCTCTGACTTAAGAAAGAATTTCCCTCTGGACCTGAACATGAATGTGAGGGCTGGGGGTATATTTGGTACCCAACTGAGAATAGAACTCTTGCTAAGCAAGAAAGACTCAAAGCCCTTGAGAAAGATCTGTGGCAAGGGCTCTGCAAGGGAACTGACTATTTAAGGACACCTTCTAGATCTGTATGGGTCCAGGGCAGGGGTCCCAGAGGGGCAGACCCCCAAGGTGAGCAGAGCACTCCATCGTGCCAGGGGAGGGCATGTGGTCCCTCTGCGCCCCATAGATGGGATCCGTGGTGACCAACCTGGGGCCCACCTTGTTCTCCCCCAGGCTCGCCAGCAGCTGGCCTGTGCTGTGTCCTCCCCCTCAGGGCCATCCTTTTAACAGGAATCACGAAATTGAGGCTTTCAAGGGTCTCCATGTGGCAGGTGGGAGAGGCTCCGCCAAGGCTCTGGGGCCTGCACTGGAGTTGAAGTGAGAGGCATGAGACCACCCAGGGAGGGCCTCTCCCGTCCTTGCTCCTCCCCTGTCCAGTGAGGGATTAGATCTCACTTCCCTCAAAGTCTGCTGCCCAGATCATCTGTTTCAAAGGACCCAGGTCCACGTAATGGTGTGGATTCCTGCCCCCTCAAGCTGACTGGGTGATTCTACTAACTTTGAGAACCCCAAGACAATAATCAGTATAACTCTCTTCCAGACTTAACGGCATAGAACCACATGACCACACAGAGACAAAACCACCTCTAGTACCTCACCTTCCCACCTTTGGAAAGACTGGGCCCCAAGCATCAGAGTCTGATTAAAACACCACCTCTACCGCCTTCATTTCTTTAGCCTAAGGCTTCGGCCCTCATTGAAATAAAATCTCATGCAGTAAATTGTTATCAGTCGTTTACACCCCCAGAAGCCCGAGCTTCAAATAATTTGCTGAGGACAGATGTGAGCCTAGAGAAGGACCAGGAGGATGGGGTGGGGGAGATGGGCAGGAGAGGGGGAAGGAGTAGGGGAGAGGGTCCAGGGACCCAAGAGTTTCTGATATAAACATTACCCATTCACAATTTCAACTATGGCTGGTGCCGAATAAGAATGAATCTTCCAAAATAAGCACACACCTAGTGGGACTTACCCATCCTACTTCCGGAGTTTGTTCTTGACCTCGATACTTGTTTGAAGCTTAGCACATCCTAACCAAAGCAGCCTTAGACCCTGCTTCCAACAGAATTTGAACTGGAAACGTGTTTGCCCAAGACTTTTCTGCTCAAAAATAATATCTGTGGAGGCACAGAGTTAGCTCTGAAAAGCTCTGGGCAGATCCAGAAGCTTCTCTCTCACAGGCTGTGTCTGTGTAACCAACCACTCCTCATCCCCAACTCCATTCATCTCTCATGTTTTGGCACTTCTGGGGATATGCTGGCCCCCTCAGACCCTCCAAAGGGAACCAGGAAACAGTAGACAGGGCTTTTATGCAAAGCTATGAATACCCTCACTCAGAAAGGGTTAGGGCAGGTATCAAGCTGTCTTATCCAGAATTTAGAGCTGTTTCCTCTTGCTCTTTGAAGCTGCTTAAGTTTCCTTTTGCACTTTTGTGGCTCTTTAGAAGTTTTCCAAAAATCCAATTCCTCCTTATTTATTTATTTCATGCTGTCTTCTAAGCTCCCCGACACCCAGTGAGCCCCCTCTGCCTCCAGACACATCCCCGTCCCATCCTCCCGTCTTACTGCCCCCACAGGTAGGGGCTCACTCAGCCCCTTCTTAGATTTGCTGGAGGGGCTCTGCTCCTTTAAGAGGCTCCTCACAGCAGGACATGGGACCACAGCCTGCAAATTGGCCAGCCATTCTGACAGGTGAGAGCCCGGATCCCTGCTCTCCAGAACCTCAAGAAGCTCAGAACCTGAATGTGCTGACACAAGGGGTTTCTTCTCTCACGAGGACACTGTGCCAGGCGCGTCGTGTAGGATACCTCCACCATGACCAGGTGATTTAGGCATCCTTGTGCTTCCTGCATATAAGGCGAGGGAGACTCCTGGAGGTGACCTCACTTGCCCAATATCCCACCCCGGCACATGGAGAGCTATGATTCTAAGTCAGTGCCTCCAACCCAAAGCTGAGTGCCCTTCCCATGAGATAGGGACAGGACAGCAGTACCAGGGGGGACCTGTAGGTGGAGCGGTGACATGGTGGAAGCAGCTGCTCCCGGAAGAGCATCCAGAATCCATGTATAAGATGGACGGGACGGAAGATGAGTAAAGATGGATGTGGCCAGAAGCATCAACATGATTAGATGACTTCGTGGATGTAAATCCTCTTCCATGGTAAAACTAAAAACAACCGTTTGTGACAGGAAGGAGTTAACTCTCTCAAGAGAGCTCACTGATCACCCACTCTCAGAGCCCCTGGTGTACTCAGGCACAAAATGGCAGGAGTAGCTCAAGGAAATGCTTTATTGACGTATTGATCGGCCTCACAAGAAACGGCAGTTTTCCGAGGGTAGCAAGTAGCCCAGACTGTGATAGCTGAAGCAGGTTAGAGCTGCATAACCCTAAACAGCAGAGTTGCGTCAGTCCTTCAGCTCCTGTGCCCTCCCAGCTCCAGACGTCCACCAGCAGGCTTTAACCTCAGGATTTCCCATGGTGCACAGAAGGCTTGTCCTGATTTGGGATAATGGAGACAGTGTGTTCGTGAGGGTAGACAGGAGTCGGAACTGTTCTCTGAATCCAGCCTGAAGCAATTACAAAGGGCAGGGCCACCCGGGGCCCAGGGTCTGCAGCTGGTTAGAAAAAAACTGTCTCCGATGAGGTCTCAAGGTTTGGCTCTTTTTGTCTCCACTGATTTCTCCCAGACAGACCAGATGGATTTGGTTCCAGGTCAGCCTGTTCTCCTACCCCTGAGCTCAGCAACCGTCCATTTCTCCTCTCCATCTCTTTCTCCTCTCCTAACTCTCTGCAGTAATTAGATCCTATCCTGAACGGTACATTCTGATTTGCAAAGTTCTCTCACATGCACGATCTCATTTGGTCTTCTTAACAATACTAAGGTAGAGGCATTTTTTCCCATTTTACAGATAAAAACCTGAAGATCAGAAGCTATCACTTGCCCAAGGCCATGAAAACTCAGCCCAAGTCTGGCACAGGGGTGCCTATAATCCCAGCACTTTGGGAGGCCAAGGTGGGCAGATTATCCGAGGTCAGGAGTTTGAAACCAGACTGACCAACGTGGTGAAATCCCATCTCTACTAAAATTACAAAAATTAGCCGGGTGTGACGGCGTGTGCCTATGGTCCCAGCTACTCTTGGGAGGCTGACACGGGAGAATTGCTTGTGCCAGGAGGCAAATGTTGCAGAGCTGAGATCGCACCACTGCACTCCAGCCTGGTCAGCAAGAGTAAAACTCCACCTCAACAACAATAAAGAAAAACCTGAGCCCATAAGTTTTCCTCCAGATAATCTCTTCCTCCAATTTCCTCCATACTAATGATCAAATCCACCAACTACCCATATAATTCATGCCAGAAGCCTGAGAGACAGACACCTTTGACTCTGCATCTGCCCTGAACTTCGTCTCAGCTGTTACCAAATTCCATCATTTTTGTCTCCTAAATACGTCTCTCCATCTCCACACTAGACTGTCGTCTACGTTACTGTGATGTCCCCCCAGGGCCGACAAGGCAGCCTCTTCTCTGGTCTTCCAACACTATTCTTGCCCTACTTGTGGCATTCTCACACCATGCTGAGTGTTGTTTCAGAACTGAAAACCTGCTCATGTCATTCCTTAAGTTAAAACTCAAACGAGGTCCCCATTATTTCTAGAAGAAGAGGAGGGTGGGGGAAAGTAGAAGAAAATGCTTAACATGACTCCCAAGCACTTCATGGTTAATCCCTGTCTACGTCTTTATCTTCATCTTCATCACACCTAACTCTTCCCCCAGTTCCCCTGACCTCCAGCCAGATCGGCCTCTCTTTAGCTCTTCAAATGTGCACTTCCCGTCTCAGGACCTGGTACCTGCTATTCCCTCTGCCTGGAATATTCCTTCTTTCACTCCAACCTCATTTTGCTTAGTTAGTTCCTACTCAGGGTCTCAACTTCAAGGTTTCTTCTTCAGAAAAACCTTCTTCTATTCTCAGAAAAGTTTGGGTTATTCAGTTATATACTCTCCTATCTTCATATTTCTCCTTCAGGACAGTGTCACTATTGTAATTAGTTATTTATGTGATTGTAACAATTGACTCTGGGCACAAAATGCTGCATAACAAACTGCTTCAAAACCCAATGACTTGAAACCATACTCCCAGATTCTCATGGGCTGCAGGCCAGCTGGGTGGGCGTGACAGGTCTAGTTCAGGCTCAGATGGTGGCTTTGCTTAGGATGCAGTAGCTGGTGGCCACTCTGCCTCTCACTGAGGTTGGCGGGCCATTGGGGCCAACCTCTGTTCCACACGTCTCACACCTTCTTCAGGCCGGCTGATTGCAGCAGGTTCTTCTCATGGGTGATGGTCGGGGTGGAAGAGGCAAATGATGTGTGCGAAGTGTAGGCTTGGAATAGGCACATGGTCATGTCTGCACCATTCCATTGGCTGAAACCAAAGTCAAAGGGTAGGAAAAATATACCCCATTCCTTTAGTAGGACGAACTCTAAAGTCACAGGGGCAGAGAATAAGGACAGAAAAAGGTTGTGAAGTGTTAAGGCAAAGAATGCAATCTATCCCAGTAACTATTGAACTGTGTTGAACTCCATTTTTTCATTTAAACAGTAAAATCTATGAGTACATAGTTTTCTAAACATCACAACCAATTACCACAAATTTAGTGACCTGAATAACAGGTGTTTATTATCTCATAGTTTCTATGAGTCAGGAATTCAATCGTGGCTTAGCTGGATTTTTGGTTCACAATCTCATAATGTTGCAATCAGGGTGTTGACTGGACTATGTTTGCATCTGAAGGTGTGACTGGGGAGAGATCCACTTGGATACTCCCTTAGGTTATTGGCAGAATTCATCTTGTGGCTGCAGGACTGAGGTTCCTGTCTTCTTGCTGGCTGTTGGCTCAGGGATGCTCTCATCTCCTTAGCACATAACCCTTTCCACAGACTGTCCACCACATGGCTGCTTGCTTCTTCAAGGCCAACAAGAGAACCAGGTCAAGTCTTCCCAGAGTATCACAGGAGTGATTTCCCATCACCTCCCCCATATTCTTACTACTAAAAGCAATTCAGAGATTCCACCTATACTCATGCAGTTAGTACTATGCAGGTTGTAACATCAGAGAATGAAGATCATGAAGACCACCTTAGAATTCTGCCTACCCACTGTGATAATAGAAGAGATGGACTGTATCTGTCCTGGTATTTCAGTATTTCTGTGCTTCACACAATACCACAAAGATCATTTGTGTTCAGTAAATATTTGTTGAAGGGATTAATGAATAAAAAATCACAGATGATAATAGGGGGAATAGGACTTAGGTCTAAGTCTTTCAACTCTGACTCTAAAACTCTTCCATTATCCTAGCTACCTTCTCAGCCCACTTTTCTACTCAGTCCTTCCCTCTTACATCATGTTTTCATTCCCAGTGCTTCCCAATTTTTAACTTCACCACATTGTCTTATCTTTTTTTTTTTTTTTGAAATAGAGTCTTGCTCTGTCATTCAGGCTGAAGTGCAGTGGCACAATCTCAGCTCACTGCAACCTCTGCCTCCCGGGTTCAAGCAATTCTCCTGCATCAGCCTCCCAAGTAGCTGGTATTACAGGTGCCTGCCACCATGCCTGGCTAATTTTTATATTTTTAGTAGGGATGGGGTCTCACCATATTGACCAGGCTGGTCTCGAACTCCTGACCTTAAGTGATCCGCCTGCCTCAGCCTCCCAAAGTGCTGGGATTACAGGCGTGAGTCACCACGCCCAGCCCCACATTGTCTTATCTATCATTTTTTTCCTTTATTTCATTCCTGCCATCACTATTCCTCTCCTGTTTTTTATCACTTCCAGGCCCACTCCCCCACACTTCCTTAGACTTTATATGCTTCCCAGAGCACCAAACTCTTTAAAAGACAGTGGAAGAAAGAACAAGATATCTTTCTCTACCAGCATAGAGCAAGTGCTCCAATATGTTTAAGTGAGTGAATCTTTGAAAGAATGAATGGAAAATATCTTTCCAGAAAGAGAAAGACATCTTATTGTCTTGGATGTGTCTGTCTTTTGATGGACCTGAAGGTGGAAATGCCAAATATGAGCAGGGAGACCTGGAATGGATCTCTGCTGAGATCTGAGATCCATTGGAATAGGAAAGTCATCTGTTTCATTTAAACTTTGGGTATTGTACGTCTTTCGGTCTATCTGTTGGAGCAAAGAGTTAGATAGAATAATAGGAGTTTAATTCACACATATTTGAAAATACAGAGCTCCATTCCTCTGAGTCTCTCAATTTAAAATTCTAATTTATGTTAGGTGTTTTGCACAAAATATGGATGTCACTCTCAAAAACTATACATTTTCCACCCCCTACTTCCACATACCACATACCTTTCCTGACACCCTCCCAAGAGAATGACAAGACAATCCACTGTGGTGATTAGTTTTATGTGTCCACTTGACAGGGCCATAGGGTGCCCAGATAGTTGGTCAAACATTATTCTGCGTGTTTCTGCTAATGTGTTTTGCATGAGATTAATATTTAAATCAGTAGATGAGTAAAACAGATTGCCCTCCCATAATGCATGTGAGTGGGGGGATTACAAAATGACTGACCCTCCTCTGGGTAAGAGAGAATTCTTCCTGCCTACCAGCCTTTAACTGGAACTACACCATTGGCTGTGCTAGTTCTCAGGCCTTTGGACTTACTGGAGTTAAACCATCAGTTCTCCTGGATCTCCAGCTGGCCTCCTGCAGATCTTGGGATTTGCCAGCCTCCGTAATCACTGAAGCCAAATTTTTTTCCTTTTTTTTTTTTTCTTTTGAGTTGGAGTTTTACTCTTGTCACCTGGGCTGGAGTGCAATGGTGCAATCTCGGCTCACTGCAACCTCCACCTCCTGGGTTCAAGCAATTCTCCTGCCTCAGCCTCCTGAGCAACTGGGATTACAGGCAACCGCCACCACAGCTGGCTAATTTTTTGTATTTTTAGTAGAGACTGGGTTTCACCATGTTGGCCAGGTTGGTCTCAAACTCCTGACCTTAGGTGATCCACCTGCCTCAGCCTCCCAAAGTGCTGGATTACAGGCACACGCCACTGCGCCCGGCCTGATTCTTTGTAATAAATCTCTCTCTCTTTGCCCTCTCTCTCTCTCTCTCCCACAAACACACACACGCACACACACACCCCATTGCTTCTGCATCTCTGGAGAATGCTGACTAATACGGTGACCTTCTGAGCCTGTGGTGAGTCAGAGTGTGGAATGCATGAAATGTGTAAGGTGAACGGCTGGCTTTGTGAGTCACATCCCAGGTCAAGGACCCAGCATGGTGGGCAGGTCCTCACCAACACAAGTCTGGCCCTGCCCCGTGTGTTTGCGTTGCCGTCAAGGCACACCAAAATCAGAGGTTCCTGCCACTGAGTTAGGCTAAGCACACTGGACATGGGTGAAGTTTACTGGGGGCCTACCCTGCTGGATCTCCTCTCACCAGTTTTTCTCTGCATGTGCAAACTAAAGCTTTAAGAAGGAAAAGAGTTCTGGAAGAAAGAAAAGCCCTGAGAATCTAAAAAAATAATATCTAGGCATAGAATCGGCACTGTGGCACATGCATGGACAGAGAACAAGCTTGGGGAAGAGACCTCCATGTCGTGGTTTCCAGCTGGCCCTCTGTGGCTGTGGCTGCCCCCTGAGCTGCAGAGGAACACACTCAACCTTACAGCTGGAAGGATCTGGCCCTAAGAAAATATGCCAATGGCTTGTAGAAGAAAGAACTTACCCCAGGCTGCAGTTATCAGAAAAAGTGATGTTTTCCATGCCCTGGAAGGTGATTTACCTGGGCTTCTGATCAAACACATGACAATTTGGAGTCCTCAATGGATTTGAAATGAAACTCCATTGCCTGCCTTCGGCTTCATTTCCTTCTAGTCAATATTTGTTCCACCATTTCCAGGCTGAAGATTATTCTGTTTAGCGGAAAAGATATGGTAACTATAATTTGATGGGCTCTGTGTTCTCTGAGTCAGAAGGTAGATAGAAAGAGCCATCATACCCACAGCAGGTGACGTGGGTTCTGGTCCCACTTCGTCAATAACTTTTCAGTGCTTTTAAACGTCTCTGGGCATCTTTCCTCTTTTTGCAAAAGGAGACCTTTAGATTGCATGCTGATTAAGGTTTATAGGCTCAGGTGTTGTAACAAAGACATGCTAAAATACAATGGCTTAAATAAGAAGTTTATGCCTCTTTTTCACCAATCCTTAAAGTATTAGGTTGGTGCAAAAGTAATTGTGGTTTTGCCATTAAAAGTGAATCAGGGATGGTGAATCAGCGCTACTCAAAAAGGTCCAGGGAGCCAGGTTAGGGGGTCAACATGTGACATTTGCCTCTGGATCCAAGGCAGCAGAAACGAGGCGAAGGAAGGTCCAGGACTTTCCTCTTTAAGTAGAATTGCACACCTCATTCTGCTCATATCCCACTGGAGGGTGTCATTGCCATATTGCCACCTAGCTGCAAGGTGGGGGAGATTTAGTTTGTAATTGAGCGGCCATGTATCCGGCTAAAGCTGGGAATGGGGCAAGGGGGAAGAAAGCTCTATTAGTAAATGTAAGGGTTATTGCTAAGTTTAAAATGAGGAAACTGAGACCAGCCTAGGAAAATTAAATGCCAATCTATTAAGCTCCCGGGCGAGGTTCTGTGGTCCGGGAAAGGGGGGCCAGAGAAGTTGCGCTTGACTCCTCTTGGGCGTGGGCTTTTATAGGGAGTGAAGGCGTTTGATTGGTTGTGGAGAAACAGGACATGGATGGGGCAAGCTGCTACTGGTAGATAGGTGGGATTTCTGGTGAGCAGGCCACCCAGGGGGAGTGGGACCTGGACGGAGCAAAATGTTATTGGGCAGGTTCTGGCAGGGCTTCTTTTAAACTTTGGCGGGGTTTTCCAAGGGCGGGCTAGGTGCCGGGTGCAGAGTTCAATGTTGAGTGCAGATTCTGGTGCAGAGTGCAGAAGTGGGCGTTGGGGAAGCCACGTGGTGGAGCTGGATGCTGAGTGCAGGGCTTGATGTTGAGGGCGGAGTGGTGACATAGTTTCCAGGCGCGGAGAGGGATGGGCGTGTCTAAGCTCCCAGCGAGACAACCGACCTTACAGTAAACAAAAGAAAAGAATAAACATCGGGAGCGACTCTACCACTGACAACATGATCTTGAAAATTGTTTTGGCTCTTAAGACAAAGAGGCTAGGTTCTTCAGCGATTATGCAATCTTTCCCGAGCATTGGCTTTATTTTGTTGTCATTTCCTTACTCCAAATAGTCCATTTTGTTGTTTGACACATTCCACAATCCACAGCTCACAGTGGTGCTGAGTCTCCCCAACCTTATCCATGTGGACTGGCCTTGGCTTCCATCTTTTGCAGGATCAGTCTTAATATCTGAGCTCATTCATGGGTTTTACAGGCAGTTATTACGTTGTTTCTTAGATGCCATCCCATAGTTTCTTCCTTGCTACTATTCCTGCTTATTCGTTGGATCTTGGAATCTCCTGGGTTATTTTCAGATTCTTCTCTCCCAGCAATTCTCTGAAAGAGGAGATATGTAAGTGGCATTTATCTAGTAATGCCCAGATAAATTTCCCTGAGATTCCTGTATCATACAGTGTCCAGCCCTGGTGGACAGAACCAAGACTTGGGGAGTGCCTCCCTACATCATTTACCACTCCTTTCAGAAGCTGAAAGAGGTTAAGGTAAGTCAATATCCACAAGGCTTGATTTTCAGTAGACGAGCTATTGCTCCATTACTACTACCTCTGCTGATCTAGAGTGAAATTTCGACACCAGTATTTCACCTGAAAATGACCGTGGCAAGCAAGCTCTTCACGTCCCAGTTTTCTTGGTGATGTTTCTCTTTGCTGATCCATGCCTTCTGTGCACTCTTTAGCATGGTCCAGCCTCCTTTGGCCAACACATCAGCCGGTACTGACCATGCCCTTGACTGTGGCTCTGCAGGACACTGCCCTGACCCTTGAGCGACCTTCTCCTCTTCCTTACTCTGGATTCTGGTTCCTCATGAAGACTCTCGTTGTCTAAAGAACAGGAACCTCGCCTGAACAGAAGAGAGGGAACAAAGTGTGCAGAGCTAAGGCAAGACGGAGGGGAGCCAAGGATAAGACTGAAAAAGAGCAGAGCTTGGCAGGAACTCATCCCCCAGGGCCATGGCTGAGAAATTCCCTCAGCCGCAAGCGATGGTAGCCAACGAAGTGGGTACAGCCAGCTGGCTGCGCAGCTCTAGAAAGCCAGAACTCCAGACTGATGGGTCCTCAAGAGTACACTTTGGGGTGCAGGAAAGAAAAATTAGATTCCACTGGTGAGACCTAATGAGAAGGCTGCAGCCCCTGGTATGCAGATGAAGCAGAGAGAAGGAGGAGCTCCGACATCGGTCTCCAGGGTGTGGCTGAAGAACACAGCCAGCCCCAGAGGCGCAGAGCAGGTCAGAACCACAGGTCCCTGTGCACAGCTTGGCAAGCTGCCTTTTGGTGGAGAGGGGGCTGGAGAGACCCGGCCAGTCTTACAGACTTCACAGAGGTAGTTGTTGGTGTAAATCGTTGCCCTGCAACATTTGCCCCTGACCATCCATGTTTTCTAGGTAAGGGAAGGGGGAGATCGGAGCAAAAACAAAAACGGGGATTCAGAGGGGGCCTTCTCTTTCTCTGTATCAGAGGCTCAAAATGAATAATAATGATGGATGGACTGAGCCTAAAGTCACCCTGGTTTGAGTTTTGTTCAGTCCAAGAAGAAATGACTGTAACAGTTTACATCAGGACATAGAATTGAAATTTCTGTCCCCCTCTTTTCAAATTTCAAACCACCCACAAAAGGGGTGACAGGTTTAGCAGGGGGAAGGAGAGGGGCAGGGGAGTAATAATCTGGATCTAATGCAGGTTTTATCTTCACCAAAAGAACAAGCTCTTCTCTTACAGTGCCTTTCATGTAAAGTGGTCTTAAGATCTGATGACAATTGAGGTCATCATATAACCTCTACTGTACTCAGGAAAAAGGAGCGGCAGGAATCTCACCCTCCTCCAGCTGACATGTGAGGGAATAGAGAGTCCTGCTGCAAATTACCCAGAAAGACTGGGACATGGGGAGAATGGCTTGGGGACAAGAAGGACATTCAGAGGCACAGTTCTCAGGGGGGTGACCTTCCCAGACTCTGCCCCTCAGACTTTTAGTTAGGCAAGTTCTATTATCCAATATTATAGAACCTTAAAACTTTCTCACAAATTCCAGGGCTCCCCAGCATCCTGGAGAAGCCCATGACACAAATGTATGTCTTGGGGGATCATAGATATTACCAGGTTTCCCAGAAATCAAGATGGATCTCAAGGCCAGGTACAGTGGCTCATGCCTGTAATCCCAGCACTTTGGGAGGCCGAGGCAGGTGGATCACTTAAGGTCAGGAGTTCGAGACCAGCCCATCTCTACTAAAAAATACAAAAATTCGCCAGGCGTGGTGCCACGCATCTGTAATCCCAGCTACTAGGGAGGCTGAAGCAGGAAAATCGCTTGAACCTGGGAGGCAGAGGCTGCAGTGAGCCGAGATCGCGACACTGCACTCCAGCCTGGGCGACAGAGCAAGACTCTGTTTCCAAAAAAAAAGAAAGATGGATCTCAAGACATACAAGCAAAGAGCTTTCCTGCCCACACCTCCGCCTCTACCACAAACATTTTACAGGTGAAGCAAGACCAAAATTTTGTTTTAAATTGGCTACCTTGGAGAAGAAATACTTTCCAAATGGAAAGTCCGACTATGTTATGCTTGTGGGAATCAGAGATGAAGGCAAGAAGCTGTCCTCCACGTGTGTGTCTTGGGATGACAGCTGGGGGAAGGGTTATGGGCTGGCTGGATGTGAATTTTAAGCCTTTGGTGGGACTTGTAAACAGTATGAATTTAGTCCATAAATCTTGGGCACAAGAAACAACCCATTTCTTTGTTTTTCTAAATGAGCTTAAACCTGGCTTAGCCTCTTAAGTCACTTTTAATTTCTTTTGGGTCATAAAAAACACCCTGGGGTTTACACAATCCAGGAAACTTGGGGGAAGGGCAGCCTGTCTTCGGTCCCTTGTACTCATTACTTTGATGCTCTATGGGAAGACTCTGTGGTTCAAGCATCCTCCTTCCAAGCCAAGAAAGGAGGTAGCGCTTCCTGTTCAAGCCACAGACATCTCTACACTCATCCTACCCAAGGTCCTCCAACCTCCAGCCTACTGTACGGAGGCAAAGCACACGTAGGTCTCCACTTGCAAATAGCCCGGCACCACTGCAGCCTCCCTTGCAGGCATCCCACTTTTCTTCAGGATAGATCTCCCTTCTCCTTCAACCAGAAAGTCCTCCAGCTCTGGGATAAACCAGTTCCTCCCAGAACAAGCCTATACTTGTTTCTGCCCTGGGGCGAGGGAAGTCCAGCTCTCATAACACAGAGCCCTGGCTGTCCTTGAGAGGAGGTGGGAAATGCTGCTCATTCCTTCAGAAAGCTTAAAGCCGGGAAAACAAGAGAAAATGAATTCCTCAGTCAGGCTGTACTGTCTGGGGGGAGCCACTCAGCCAACCCCCCACCCCCATCAGTGATTTTGTAGCTGGACCAGACCAATCTGGTGCAACTTTTATGAAACAAAGTTGTGAGTTGTTGTTTTTCAGTTGCCATGAACCCTAACCTGAGCATGCTTAGGTGAACCAAGCAGGCAGCCACCCAGGGAACCTAAGTGCTGGGGTTGGGGGAGTGGGGGACTGAATGAAGGAGTGACACAACATGGCAGGATCCAGGATCCAATCAGATTGAGCTCTGGTGTCACCCCATGGCAGGATCCAGTCAGATCATGCCTCCTGGCATCACCTCATTGCAAGATCCAATCAGATCACACCTCATTACCCTATGTTTATACAACCTGACCCAGCTCCCAGCTCAGAGAGACACTGCTTAGGGAACCATGCCTGGTGTTCTCCTTACTTGTTACAAGTAATAAGATTCCCTTGCTAAATCTTCCTTGATTATGGTCATCGGGTTGATACCCACCAAGCAACTGAACCCACCTGTTGTGTGGGTGATAATTTCCCAGACTCCTGTATAAGGGTCAGGGAGGAGGAAGCCCGGGGATCCAGGCTCTGTTCTCTTTCCTATGTTCTCTGCATAAAGGAACCTGACCAAGTGGAGGTTGAACATGGGTTCCTGACCAAGTGGGGCAGATCAGGGCTCCTCTCCCAGTCCTGTGTCCTGCTGTGGACCTGTTGACCTAGTGGAGGCACTTTTGCTAATTCATACAAAGGCACTGCATGGCCTGGGGGTGGCCTTGTACCTATAAATCTGCCTGTCCCTCAGGCATCAGGACAACTTGGAAGTACCATTCAGTGTCCTATGAGATTCACATCTAGCCCAGGAGTACCATGAGGAAAGGAGAAGACAGGAAGTGACTTGCCCACACTGGGAACCATTGCTCAGCCGTGTGGCAGGATGGAAGATCGCCCAACATGCTTGAGGGATGTGACCCAGCTCAGCTTACCCCTGTGGTAGGTCATGCCAGGCCAAAGCCGAAAAATTCTTCATTGGGACAGGCTCTTCCTGGAAACCCTCTCCTCCAGCTGGGGGAACATACTCAGCCTACTGGAAAAAATGCAACAGGAATTGGGCAACATGGGTTATGATTCCTTTAAATCACCTTGGAAAAATGATTTATCTCCTCTGGTCCTCAGTTTCCCCATCATCAGGATACCAGATCCTGCATAGAGTGGTTAGAGAATCACGTTAAATCAGAGGATAAAACTGATAGGAAAAGTACAAAGAACTCCACAAATATAAAATAGAGAGGATGGGAGTATTGTCATATTCAGGGGGTGCTTTCCTTCCCTTCCAAATCAGATCTGTGCTCCTGTATCAGATCCTGAACAAACATAGGGTGTAGGAGTCCATAAGGAAGTCAGGACATCGTAGAAACATTTTTTGATACAGAACCAAATGTCACCTGTCAGAAGAGGACAGATGACCTTCCTCAGTCTTTCCAAACTCCCAACCACAGTTTTCAGAAGCTGGAAAAGAATTTGCCTATCCTAGGCTGGGTCAAGTGATGTTCCTTGTCCCACCCCTCTAAGCCATGCAGAGACAGCAGCCCACCAGGGACTGATTCTCTTGAAACCTTCACCCCTTCCTAGTCACATCCAGCCACATTCCTGGCTCTGGGGGAAGAAAAGGAATGGGGGGTGGCATTGGCACAAGAGGTCTGGAGGCAGGAGGAGGGGACAGTGAACCCTCAGTCTCCTTGCCAGAGCAGACTTGGACCCTAAAAATAGTTTCACGATGTCAACCAGAACAAAGCCTTCTTGGCTCCAGGAGTAAAACTTCTCCGTTTGGAATTCAACCGAAGGCTTGTTACAAATACTTTACATGACAGAACCTATTAATATCTCCAGCTAATTGCTCCCAGTTTTGTAATCTCTGTGGCAAAAATTCCAGCCAGGTCAATTAAGGGGAGTGGATTTGCTTGATCGGGGGGGCCTCCCAAGTTCCTATAAGCTGAGTCATGTTGGCATTTTTATCCAGCCGAGAAGCCCCTTGCTGTGACTTGGTCTTCAGTCTCAGTTCTCTCAGTGGCCTATTGCATTCTCCAGGCTCATCATGTAAGGGTGTGACAAGAGAGAATTAAAGAGAGGACACAGAGAGAAATGCATTTTACTAAGGCTTATAATGAGGGAGAATCTCAGACAGCAAGCATGTTTTGGCGAGTTTGCTTTTGGCTGGTTGCAAGAAGGAGCTGCTGAAAGCTCTGGCCTTGTGCTTTTATAAATTGGATCAATCAAAATCTCCCCTCTGGCTTGTATTAGTGAAGCTCCAGGCTCCCCTCACTTCCCGGGGGAGGTGGGCTGGTCAGGCTCTCTGCTCTCCTGTAAGAAGACCCAAGATTCTCCTGAGCAGAAATGATGGAAATTGAGAATTCAAAAATTAGTGGCAACAGCGCTTGGTCTATGGCTGTGGCCCAGGAGAAGATGGCAGAGAGAAAAGAGCTTCAAACTGGAATCTGTAGGGGGCTCCCTAAATGTAAACACATTATCAAAATAAATATGGGTCATTTCTTCAATGCACCCCAGAAGGAGCTAAGTAACTGGGAATCATTTAACGCCTGTTCCCCAACCATCATGTGAAACAGCTCAGATCAGTGAAGGCAAATCACATTAAAATGTAGCCGTTTTCCCAAACTCTAGTGGGAAACAGACAGACCATTCCCCACCCATGGACAGACTCGGTGGTAAGTTACATACACAAAGAGCAGAGTAAATACTCAACCTGGCAAAGAAGTGTTCTTTAAATAGAGTTGGAAATTTTCCCAGATCTTATTTCCTAGCACTTTTTACTTGGTTTCTCTTTTAACTAATGTATCTTTAATGATTTAATTTGCTCATTTATAAGAAGGCTTTTTTAAGTTTTATCTTATTTTATTTTACTTTTTTTGAGGCAGCGTCTCATTTTGCTGCCCAGACTGGAGGATAGTGACACAAACACAGCTCACTGCAGCCTTAACCTCCCGGGCTCAAGCAATCCTCTTGCCTCATCCCCGCAGGCAGCTGGGACTACAGGCACAGGACACCATGTCTGGCTAATTTTGGCATTTTTTATAGAGATGGGGTTTGCCATGTTTCCCAGGCTGGTCTCGAATTCCTGGGCTCGAGCCTCCTAAAGTGCTGGGATTACAGGAATGAGCCACTGTACCTGTCGGTTTTCTCTTATTTTAAATTGACAAATAATCATACAAATGTATGGGGTGCAATGTGATTTTTTGATGCATGAATACATTGTGGAAAGATCAAATAAGGCTAATTAATATATCTATCACCTCAAATACGTATCTATTTTTTTGTTGTAAAGGTATTTAAAATCCATTAAGTATTATCCTCTGGTAACCACCATTCTACTCTTCTATAAATTTGGCTATTTTAGATTCCACATATAAGTGAGATCACACAGTATTTGTCTCCTTGCGACTGGCTTATTTCACTTAGCATAATGTCCTTTGAGTTCCTCCATGTTGTTGTAAATGATAGAGCGTTCTGGTTTCTAAAGACTCATCAAGAAGTTTTTGAGAGACTATTACATTCCAGCGTCCGTCCTAGGTGCTTGCAAAACTCATTGAATAATAAAATAATAATAATTCCTGTCCTTGTGGTGCTTATAGTCTGTGGGATTAGTAACTTTATAAAAGAAGCCCAAGGAAGCTCATTCGAGTCTCCATCATGTGAGGACACAAGAAGGTGCCATCACTGAGAAGGCTGGTCTCACCAGACATCGAGTCTGCCATTGCCTTGATCTTGGGGTTCCCAGCCTCCAGAACTGTAAAAAATGCAATTCTGTTGTTACGAGCCACCCAGTATGATATTTTGTTACAGCTGCCAGAATGGACTAAGAGGTTTGGAAAGGAGGGTACCGTAGATACTCGGGGGGTCCCAAGAGGCTAGAATTGACGTATGGTACTTTATTTTGTTTGACGGTTTGACTTTTTTTGTTGTTTTGGAGAACTGGCATCTGAAGATGGGGTCTGGGGGTAGTTCTTTAAAATGTGATTTTTACTTGTTTTGTTCTTAATAAACAACATCTTGAACTCTAACTGAAAGCTCCTTTTGGCTGAAACTACTCGAATGATCTCTTCTGAATTGTTTGGAAATGTCAGGAAGACGATGAGCGCACAAGCTGCAAGAGTAACCCTCGGGTGACCTCTGATGCCGCACACAACACGCCTTCATCTCGCTCACTTGCCAGGCTCTGCAGGGGTCCCTGTGGGGCGTTTACTCTTGAGTGACTATCCTGAAGAGATGTCTCTTCCTGCGAGTATTGACATCTTTCTGGGGTCGGAGCTGTATCCTAACACCTCACACCCAGAGTTCAGATCTAGAATGGAAGCAACTGGGAGGGGGAGGTCTGCACGGAGCCCCTTCCAAAACGCTGTGTAGTTAATAAAGTTAATAATATTATAACCTCATAAGTTGTGGCAACTGAAGACTGCATGAACACTCATCCCCCGGGTTTTCTAACCAACCTGGTGAACAGCCACTTCAGAGACAGCCCTGCCCTATGTAGGTTCTTGAGGTTACAGCTAAGAAGATCTTCCTATTAAAGCCACCATTAGCACCAGCCCTCCTTCCCTTCACCCACCAGAAGTCTTTCCTCTGGATCTTCTAATATGAATCCCCTTGAATCTCAGAACCCAACTTCAAGGTCAGGCTGGAAGGAGTAGCTGCCTGGAGGAGCCATGTGGGAGAACATGGGTGGTGCCATGAATGTGGGGGAGGGCAGGGCAGTCAACCAGCTCCTCAGTTTCCAGGCCATAGTACCGTCCACCCTCCACCTTCCAGACACCTGGACATGGCTTTTCTGTTTAACTTCTGATGAACATCAGTTCCAAGCATAAGATTGGCAGGGTTCCTAAAAGCTGTTAATACTCATCCATCAATTTAGAAATCTTCTCTAACGTGTCCCCTTACTAAAGCCAAGCAGGAAAATGTCACATTCCTCTCTCCTTCCTTTTTTTCCTTCCTTCCTTTCTTTCTTCTTTCTTGCCTCCTTCTCCCCGCAGCAAGAGGGGTGTGAAGGGGCACAGGGGTCCCAGACTTTGTTTATGCAGAGGAATTATTCTCAAGGCAACCATTTTCCCAGCAACAATGTAATTATAAAATATTACTCAAACACACTGGGTATTATTGAATGTGCCATTTCTGGATCCCTGCCAAGGGCTTTGGCAGAAAGAGACTCAAAGGAGGAAAAGAGGGAGAAAAATTATGAGCTTGTTTCCCCTTCAGTCCTGCTGTTGAAATAAACCACATGTAAGTTTTCTAGAAGAGCAGGGCAGAAGAAACAGCTCTGAAGCACATGTTTCAGAGCAGAGGTCTTGTTTGGGGGGATTTCGAAAATTAGCAGCTGAAACAATATAACATGAAGTCGAGGGGCATGTGGAAGTGATTAAGTACCCTTGCAATATACGGTAAGAGTTATTAACCAGCATCTTACTGCTGGCTACTTGGAGACAGGATGTAAATAAACACAGAGCTGTGCTCAGTGGTAACACCAGGGGTCGTGAGGACCCTGGTTGTTTGAGGTAACGTTTATGTTTGGAAAGGGGGTCAGAGTTAACACCATGACAATTTCTCAGTAAAACAAACCCTAGAGGGAAGGTGGTGCAGAAATCTCAGCCACAAGGGGGTAATGATCTCTGCCTGCCTCTAACACCAAGTCATCACAAAGACGCACCCAAAGGTGGTATGTGTTCAGTCCTCTTGTAGTTCCATTATTTACTCATTTATTTGTTTGCTTATTTATTTATTTATTGAGACAGGGTCTTACTCTATCGCCCAGGTTGGAGTGCAATGGTGCTATCTCAGCTCACTGCAACCTCTGCCTCCTGGGTTCAAGTGATTCTCCTGTCTCAGCCTCCCAAGTAGCTGGGACTACACAGGCCCCGCCACCAAACCTGGCTAATATTTTGGTATTTTTAGTAGAGACAGGGTTTCACCATGTTGGCCAGGCTGGTCTCAAACTCCTGACCTAAGGTGATCTACCTGCCTCAGCCTCCCAAAGTGCTGGGATTACAGTCATGAGACATCATGCCCGGCCTCATTTGTTCATTTATAAATTTATTCACAAGTATAGTCAAGCAGTATTAATTAAGCAGCTACTATAAACACATACCTTGGACAATATAAAGACTATAGAAGGATCTGAAAAAAGTACTACCTAATTAAAACAGAACACCTACACTTATAAAAAGTGCAATTAACAACACAAGACATGACACGGGCGACATGCATATTTGCAGAAATAGTAAAGGAATAATGTAGATGAGAAACCTTGAAGCACTTTGAAGAGGAATATGAGATCACCGTGGTCCAGGGTAATGTGGAAAAGATGAGGTTTGACTGGGGCTCTGGATGACTGGAGAAGAACAGAAGAGGCATTCCAGGTGAGATAGAACAGCATCATAATGGTGGGAAAATCCTTCCTCTTTTGCTCCATTCATGTGTAAGAGCCACGCAAGAGCTCTGCCATCAAGAACAGGATGATTCCGTGAGCTTCACGTTGATGAAAGCTGCCAGAAAGAACAGGTGGGTCTCAGTGCTCTTTCATGTAGTCAGAAAACAAGTTCCGAACTGACCATTTTGTCCCCTGCCCCAAGGGAGGTCCCAACAGCCTCCAGCATGACCAAATGACCAAGGCCTTTTCTTTTTCTGTTTTTTTTATTTGTTTGTTTTTGTTTTTTGAGATGGAGACTTGCTCTTGTTGCCCAGGCTGCAGTGCAATGGCACAATCTCGGCTCACTGCAACCTCTGCCTCCCGGGTTCAAGTGATTCTTGTGCCTCCACCTCCCAAGTAACTGGGATTACAGGCACCTGCCACCATACCAGGCTAATATTTTGTATTTTTAGTAGAGAAGGGGTTTCACCATGTTGGCCAGGCTGGTCTCGAACTCCTGACCTCAGGTGATCCACCTGCCTCGGCCTCCCAAAGTGCTGGGATTATAGGCGTGAGCCACTGCGCCCAGCTTGACCAAGGTCTTTTCACTTCACCCAAACAAAAGGGGTAGGGTACTGAGCCTCCCTCCATGGGAACTTCACTACCAATGGCACTGTAGCCCAAGACATAGACACTTTGACTCTTGGCCTGTGCCTGATCTTCAGCCAAGGACAACAGTCAAGGGGACCCATCTCCTCTTTCTCCAGCTGGACTGGGTCTGCAGCTGCACTCCTGGCCCCTCTGACAAGGTGTCAAGTGCTCTCTACACACTTGGGAAGTAAGGATAACAGTACTGTCCTTAAGCTGGCTACTACATAGGCCAACTTCAATGGGAAATCCATAACCATCACAACTCAGGGCAGGTGGAAAAATCTGGAGTTGTGCCCTCTAGTCTAGACAGCTCAGCTTCCCGTCCCACACAGTGATGCAAGGTGTTACTGCCCAAATGTCTGGGTGGCCCCTTGGGCATATTCTCTCTTTTACTCCCCTACATGCCTTCTTCTTTTCTTGTTTTGTTTTTGTTTTTGTTTTCATTTTTGTTTTGAGACGGAGTCTTGCTCTATCACCCAGGCTGGAGTGCAGTGGCATGATCTCGGCTCACTGCAACCTCTACCTCCCAGGTTCCAGTGATTCTCCTGCCTCAACCTCTCAAGTATCTGGGATTACAGGCACCTGCCACTGTACCCAGCTCATTTTTGTATTTTCAGTAGAACTTGGGTTTCATCATGTTGGACAGGCTGGTCTCGAATTCCTGATCTCAAGTGATCCACCTGCCTCGGCCTCCCAAAGTGCTGGGATTATAAGGCATGAGCCACCATACCGGCCACCTTCTTCTTCGCTTAATGTTCTTTTAAGTTCATCTCCAGTTTCTCAGGCTACCCCTTCCTCAAAATTTAGCAAGTCCCAAGTTATTAGCTCCACCTGCCCAGTTCCACTCCTGCAAAGAAAAGAGAGATGAACTGATTCCTGAGTACAGCAGAGGCCGGATGGAGGAAGCACATTACAAACAGCCTCATCTCTAGGTTACAGTTATATTTTTCTTTCTTTTTCTTCCTTCCTTCCTTTCTTTCTTTCCTTCCTTCCTTCTTTCTTTTCTTTTTTTTCCCCCATAAAATATCTAAAAACAATCAAAACCATCTTTCATTGCAAGGGTTAGATTCTCACTAAAAGCTTTCATTAGGTCGATACACGAATTCCAATCTTCTCTGTGGCTTTGACATTGTTATGCTGGCAGTGCATCCATTTCCCTTCCTGGTCTTGGATAATGTTACAAAGCCCTCTTCCACCAAAAGACGTCCTGTGCCATGCCCCCGAAGCCAGGGTTTCTCCTGTTGGCTGCAGAGGGTGAGGAGGTGCAGACAGCGTAGGAGTTCTTCCCCACCTGAGAAGCTAGTGTGCTCTTCCTGCCATCTTATCCACACAGGCCTTCATTCTTCACTCTTTCAAACGTGTGCGTAATTCTGAGTTCTATAAAGACAGAAACTCTGCTCCATTCACCTCATCAGCACCGCAGCCTCTTGCACCTAGAAAGTCACAGAAGGTGGGTTAGGATCTACCTCATTTCCTTAGGAGCCCCACCAAAGGATTTGATATGTTAAAATTTTCTCCATAAGAATCTTGCCAGCTTTTTGTTGGAGTTATACCAAGGTACCTTATTTTTGGCTCTGATTCTTAAATTAGTTGATTTTTTAATTGACAAATTATAAGCACATATATTTATGAGGTAAAAAGTAATGCCCTTTTTTTCTTTTTCCTTTTTTTTATTTTTAGACAGAGTTTCACTCTTGTCGCCCAGCCTGGAGTACAATGGCACAATCTCAGCTCCCTGAAAACTCCGCCTCCTAGGTTCAAGTGATTCTCCTGCCTCAGCCTCCCGAGTAGCTGGGATTATAGACACCCACCACCATGCCTGGCTAATTTTTGTATTTTTAGTAGATACTGGGTTTCACCATGTTGGCCAGGCTGGTCTTCAACCACTGACCTCAGGTGATCTGCCTGCATTGGCCTCCCAAAGTGCTAGGATTACAGGCGTGAGCCACCAGCCCCAGCCTGATTTTTTTTCTTCATTTTTTTTAAAGATGAGGGTCTCTCTATGTTACTCAGGCTGGCCTTGAATTTCTAAGCTTAAGTGATCCTCCTTGCTCAGCCTCCCAAGTAGCTAGGACTACAAGCAGACAAGCAGGTACCACTGTATCCAGCTCAGATGTTTTGATTTTTAATCAAACAAATATTTCTGCAGGGTCTTGCTCTGTCACTCAGGCTGTAGTGCAATGGTAGAGTAATTGCATGTTGCAGCCTCAAACTCCCGAGCTCAAGACAGTCTCCTGTCTCAGCCTCCCAAGTAGCTGGGATTACAGATGCACACCATCACTCTGCCTGGTTAATCTTAATTTTTTAATTTTTTTTTTTTTTTTTTTTTTTTGGCAGAGATTGGATCTTACTGTCTAGCCCAGGCTGGTCTTGAACTCCTGGGCTCAAGCAGTCTTCCCATCTTGGCCTCCCAAAGTGCTGACAGTACAGGTGTGAGCCCACACTCCCAGCCTGAAATAAATTTTTAATGATAATTTCCTATGTTTGTTACTGATATACAGAGATGTAGTTGACTTTTTTTTATTTTATTTTTTTGAGACAGAGTCTTGCTCTGTCGCCAGGAGCCAGGCTGGAGTGCAGTGGCGCGATCTCGGCTCACTGCAACCTCCGCCTCCCAGGTTCAAGCAATTCTCCTGCCTCAGCCTCCCAAGTAGCTGGGACTACAGGCGCATGCCACCACGCCCAGGTAATTTTGTATTTTTTTAGTAGAGACGGCATTTCATCATGTTGGCCAGGATGGTCTCAATCTCTTGACCTCGTGATCCACCCGCCTCGGCCTCCCAAAGTGCTAGGATTACAGGTGTGAGCCACGGTGCCCGGCCGATGCAGTTGACTTTATATAGAACAGCCTTCTCTTATTAATACTGATAATCTGTAAATTGTGGGTTTCCTATCTAGAAAATCATATTTTTAACGGAAAAGGACTATTTGTTCTCCCTTTGCTAGCCATATTTTAAGAAAAATGTGTTTTTCTTGTCTTCTCTGCTGGCTTGGACCTGTAGTAAGCATAGACTAGTGGTGAACCAAAGTGGCTATAGTCGGCATCCGTGTCTGATTTTTAAAGGCATTTCCCCAGTAAGTTTCTGGCAGATATCCTTTACCAGGTTAAGAAAGTTCATTCTGTTGCTACTTTACAAAATACTTTTTTCTGTCTTTTAAATAATAATTAAGTATTGCATTTAACCAAAGACTTTTTTATCTATTGAGATATTCATATGCTGTTATGGACTGAATTGTGTTCCCCTAAAATTCCTAGGCTGAAGCCCTAATTTCCAATACGTCAGAACATGGCTATACTTGGAGATAAGGCCTTTAAAGAGATGACTGAATTGGAAGCAGGTCATTGGGATGGGTTTTAAACCAACGTAGATGGTATCATTATAAGATGCGGCGATCAGGATTTGCAGGGGACAGTGGGGGCGTGCGTACACACAAGGATGCCCACGTGAAGAGGCAGTGAGTGAGAAGGCGGCCGTCTGCAAGCCAAGAAGAGAGGCCCCTGGAGGAGACAAACCTGCCGACACCTTCCTCTTAAACCTCCCGCCTCCAGAACTGTGAGGAAATAAAGTTCTGCTGCTTAAGCCATCCAGTCTGCGGTATTCTGCTGTGGCAACCTGAGTACAGAATTTTGCTCATTTCATCTGTTCATGTAAATTACACTAAGAGATTTGAAAATGTTCATCCCTCCTTGCGTTCTAGGATAGACAAGTTATTTAAGACATATTTTTAACACGTCTTACTTAGAAATTTTGCATCTATATTGCCTAGTCAGGTTGGCCACAATTTTCTTTCTTGTATTTTTATCTTGTTTTGGTATTGTAGGGTCTCAGAAAAGAGAAACAGTTCACAGCCGTATGAGCTATGTGAGGCTGGCAAAATAAATCAGGGCCCAAGAAGACAGGAGTCCAGCAGGACTGCAGGTATATATACCCTAGCCCCCGCTACCGCACTTGTACCCAGACAGAAGCAACTGTTGAAAGACATTGTGTTCCTGACTGGCTGCCTCATCTGTTAACTTGCTGCCTTATTCATTATCTTCAATTTCCTGGAATTTGTGATACAAAGAACAATATACAGCCAATCAATAGCTTGTTTTATTTTAATGTAAATTCTTGGTAAATTACTTAGGAACTGCCTCTTCTTTCCTTAGAAAACCTGCTTATAACTGCTGATGATGGGAACATATATTCAGGGCAACTTGAATTTATGCTCGTGGGTTGCAGTCCTCAAACCTCACCCAAATAAATTTTCTACTCATATTAAGTTTGTCTCAATGTTTTCCTTTAGATCAGTGGGGTCAAGGGAAAACTTTCCCATTGTGCTCTGAAGTTTTAATGAAAACTCAACTGACAAAAAGGGGATTAGTAAGAAAGAAGAAAGGCACACAATTTTTTTTTTTTAAAACAATCTTGCTCTGTGAGTGAGATTATAGCTCACTGCAGCCTCAAACTGCTGGGTTCAAGCAATCCTCCCACCTCAGCCTCCCGAGTAGCTGCCACCACACCCAGCTAATTTTTGAATTATTATCTGTAGAGACACTGTGTCCCTGTGTTACCCAAGCTGGTTTCAAACTCCTGGGTCAAGCAATCCTACCACCTCAGCCTCCCAACGTGCTGGGATTATAGGCATGGCGCCTGGCTAGTATACAAACTTAACATCCACAGGAGAGAAATATAGAATAGTTACCCCCAACCCCTCAATGGGGTACAGACGCTTCTAGTAAGTGATTATTAGGGAGAATGGATGAATCAGAGAAACAGAAATTAAGTCGTAAAGGATTCTCTTTGGAATACGTGAAGAACCAATGTCTCCTATCAGTTCTGTTTCCCTAGAGAATGAAGACTAACACATAGACTTTACAGAATTAGTTCAAAGAGTCACTAACAACAATAACAAATAACAGCAGCAAAGTGTTACAAGGAAAATGAGTCCGATTTCCACAGCCACCACATTATTCAAAATACCCAGTTTTCAATAACAAAGTACAAAAATGCAAATAAATATGAAAATATGACCCATACACAAAGGAAAGAAAGCAGTCAATCGAAAACTGTTCCTGGCTGGGCACAGTGGCTCACGCCTGTAATCCCAGCAGTCTGGGAGGCCGAAGACGGCAGACCACTTGAGGTCAGGAGTTCAAGACCAGTCTGGCCAACATGGTGAAATTCCGTCTGTACTAAAAATACAAAAAAAAAAAAACTTAGCTGGTGATGGTGGCACACATCTGTAATCCCAGCTACTCGGTAGACTGAGGCACAAGAATCGCTTGAACCTGGAAGGCAGAGGTTGCAGTGTGCTGAGATCATGCCACTGCACTCCAGCCTGGGCAACAGAGTGAGACTCCATCTCAAAAAAAAAAAGTCAAAGACTTTAAATCAGACATTATAAATATGTTCAAAGAATTAACGGAAACGCTGTCTAAAGAATTAAAGGAAAGTATTAGAATGATGTCCACCAGAGATAAATAGATAGAAATTTTTGAAAGGACCAAATAGAAGTTGAGGTCGAAAAAGTAAAATAATTGCATAACTGAAATGGAAAATTTATCACAGGGGTTCGACAGCAGATTTGACCTGGCAGAGAAAGAATCAGCTAACTTGAAGATAAATCAATGGAGAGAATCCACTCTGAGGAATAATAAGAGAAAAGAATGAAGACAAATCGACAGATCTCGGATCTATGGGACACCATCAAGTGTACCAACATACATATCATGGGAATCCTAGAAGAAGGGAGAGGAAGGGGTAGAAAACATACCTGAATAAATAAATTCAAAAGAAGCCATTCATAAGTGATCAACGTCAGCTATCTGGCTACAAAGGACTCTATTTATGAAGAATCACGTTGATATTAAGAAGGCCTGGCTACACTGTATGTAGCTTACCTCAGAATCCTTCACATGGCAGAGTTGGCTAGAAGCTCTGTCTGGTGGCTGGGAATTAACCCTAAAATCCAGAAGAAGGTGGAAGAGTGGAGCATATGCTAAGCTAGCCAAGGGGATTGATCGATTGAGATGCCTGGAGGCAATCACTAATTTCTCTCTCAGAGGTCATAGCTAGGGGACGAATATCCTAGTTTTGTTTTGCTTCTTCACCATATGGCTCTGATCAGGGTTGATTACAGCTCTTGCTGCATCCATTAATGGCAAATCACTGATAACCAGACAGCCAGGGTTTCTCGCGGTGAATGCGCGTTTATCTCATTCATGTATCTCTTGAATTGTCACCATAGTTTCTTAAACGTCTTACCCAAATTGTCTTACTTCAAAAGTATTGCAGATATTCTTAAATGAATTGTTGAAAGAGATGAGCCGAGAAACCTTGACTGGTGTCTCATTTCAGATTTAACTGGGAGTCATGCTTGTTCAATGACTGAAGAGGAAGCATCTTGAATCTTGCCTTTTATTTCCAGTCAGACTTTGTGGTGGCCTTAAAACATAACCAGGAATATATCCTCAGTGTTCCTTAGTGACACCCTCTAACTTACCTGATTCTTATTTTTACCACCAAAGATGATGTTGTAGGAACCATGGGATTTGAATCAAAATATGGGCTCCTGCCACCAAAATTATGTCAGAGCAGCATGCAAAATCCAGACTCGGGCAGACCAATGCATCAATAATAAAAAGTATGTATGGAGCACCTGAGTACCCACTATTTATTAGATATTTTAGGTAATTTACCTGTAATCCACAATCATTGCAAGAGAGTATCTTCATCCACATTTTTACAGGCAAGGAAATAAGCTCAGAAAAATTAAGGAACTTACCCAAGGTCACACAGCTACAAAGGGAAAGAACTGTCATCCCCGAACACCCATTGCACCAAGCAGATTATTTCTCGAATCTTCCACATGCTACCCTTCTTTAACCAGTGTGTCAATGCCTCTGGCCAAGCTGGTTGGAGTCAGGGTGAGCTCCTGCCCCCAGGTTGGCCAACTCTATAGGTTGAACCTATGAAGTACCTCATGACCGAAGAGCAAAAAGGCTAGCGATGATCCACTCCAACTGATCAAATTCTCTTTCTACGAACAGAAAGATACAGGTAAAAAGAGTCAACAGCTAATTGTGGGAATGGGAGCTAAAGAATACCGAAAATCACACAGAAGGAAGCCAGACCATGAGGGCCCAAGAGTAGGTAGACTCCATGAGTAAGCCAAAGATCAGAGCAATGGAAACAAACACGTGCAAAGACTGGAGGCTGAGGCCATCAGCGGGCTGTGTCCTGAGTGCTAGAAGTAGAAACTAAGACATTCTGAGTCACCATAATTGGAAGGGACCAATAAATGCCAAGGCTGGGGCGGAGGGAGTCAGAGAACCTAGTGACTAGAGCCGTGTCTCCCGAGTCCCCCAAGCTATGCTCCCACATCTCTGAGCCCAGCTCCATGGCTCTTTTGGGGGATACTGTGACATCTTGTCTCCCTTCTTGTACATGTATCCTTGATCTAAATCTCCATTCCTCAAAGTCACTGAGTGACAGGAGGCAAAACTAACACAGGTCCCCTCTCTACTTTACCTCATGCTCCTCTCTGTGTGTACAACTGCCAAATTGTTTCTTCTTCTTCTTTTTTTGAGATGGAATCTTGCTCTCTTGCTCAGGCTGGAGTGTAGTGGCATGATCCTGGCTCACTGCAACCCCTTCCTCCCGGGTTCAAGCGATTCTCCCACCTCAGCTTCCCTAGTAGCTGGGATTACAGGCACCCCATCACCACCACACCCAGCTAATTTTTTATATTTTTGGTAGAGACAGGGTTTCACTATGCTGACCAGACTGGACTTGAACTCCTGACCTCGTGATCCACCCACCTCGGCCTCCCAAAGTGCTGGGATTACAGGTGTGGGCCACCGGGCGCCCGGCCAAAGTTGTTTCCCGCTGAGTGGCTGGTGGAAAAGCAGCTGAAGCAGCTCTCCTGAAGCCAGCTAGTCCTGAGTCCGAATCAGCACCCAAGAGAAGACCTCTGGCCACAACAGCTGAGATGCAGAGACTGGCATTTTCCTACTCACAGACACAGCCTCAAAACTCATCAAAATATTTCACTAAGGGAAAAGGGAGGGGGTGCTTCCCTGTTCTGCCTTCGTTTCTTTCTGAGATTGAGGACCTCTCTTCCCCTTAGCTTCCTGAAGCTGTGAGCTGCAGGGAGGTATGCTCAGCATGCATGGCCTTGGGAGTCTGGCCCGAGTGCATGACTGTTCTCTAAGTACTCCGTTTGCTCCCTAAGTGTTTCTTGCTACTCCTGTGGAGCCAAAATTACAGAAAGAATTTTCTGGTCAGAAAGAAAGTCGAGAGAATGGAGACATGCAAAAATCAACAATTTCCCGTGAGACCCAGAAAAATAAAAAAGGAAATCTGTAAAAGAATGTGCTCATCAAGCTCCTAATGACTGTGGGATCTCAGAAAGAGACGAGGAATCCTCCTCTGCCCCAACTTGATTCAGAAGAGCCTGCCAGCAGCACGCTCGGGCCCAGAGGACCAGGCGAGGCGTTCAGACTCTCTTTGAACATCAAAGAGCCCACGTCCTTCTGGCCAACCTTGAGGAGCGAAAGGGAAGCGGGAAAGCTGCGAGCCCCGTGTTGATGGTATAAAGATCAAACGGGACTCAATGGAACTAATGCTTGCCTTTATCCCTTGACTCCAGGAGTCTTCAAATAGCTCGCCATGCCCTGAAGCTGGAGATTCAGAGGGGAAGTGAGATGTCTTTCTTCATCTGGAAAGACAGAACAATGCACAAATTTAACTCATCTCAAGGAAAACCTCTCAGGGTGGTTCACTTTCACTGCTCTGCAGACAGCGTTTGCTTCTGTGAGGCCTCCCTGGCCACACCCCACCTCACCCATGTGGTACACTTGGCGCCCTTCTCTACCCCAGGCACCCCAGCCTCTCTCACTGCAAGTCTCTTGGGATTCAACACTCAGCACAGCGCCTGCCTGGAAATGGCCCTAAGTATAGAATAAAAAAGAAAGAAAGGCCAGGTTTGGTGGCTCATGTCTGTAATCCCAGCGCTTTGGGAGGCCGAGGTGGGAGGATCACTTGAGCCCAGGAGTTCAAGATCAGCCTGGGCAACACAGTGAAATCTCATCTATATTAGACAGCTTTTGCATTGCTATCAAGAAATACCTGAGAGTGGGTAACTTATAAGAAAAAGGTCTAGTTGGCTCAGGGTTCTGCAGGCTTTGCAGGAGATACAGCACCAGCATCTGCTTCTCGGGAGACCTCAGGAAGCTTTTGCTCGTCACAGAAGATAAAGTGGGAGCAGGCATGTTACGTGACAAAAGCAGAAGCCAGTGAGAGAGAGTGGTGTGGGGGAGCTGCCACACACTTCCAAATGACCAGATCTTGTGAGAGCTCACGATCAGGAAGACAGCACCAAGCCAGGAGCGCTCCACCCCCATGATCCAAACACCTCTTGCCAGGCCCCGCCTCCAGTACTGGAGATTACAATTCAACAGGAGACAAATATCCAAACTATATTACCGTCTCTACAAAAAAAAAAAAGAAAAAAATTTTTTTTTTTTGAGATGAAGTCCAGCTTTGCCACTCAGGCTTGGGTGAAATGGCACAATCTTGGCTCACTGCAACCTCTGCCTCCCAGGTTCAAGTGAGTCTCCTGCCTCAGCCTCCCGTGTAGCTGGGATTACAGGTGTGCACCACCATGCTCCCCTAGTTTTTGTATTTTTAGTAGAGGAGTGGTTTTACCGTGTTAGACAGGCTGGTCTCGAACACCTGACCTCAGGTGATCTGCCTGCCTCAGCCTCCAGCAGTGCTGGGATTACAGGCATAAGCCACAGTGCCTAGCCCAAAAAAATATTTTTAAATTAGCCAGAGATGGTGTCATGCACCTGTAGCCCCATTACCATGGAGGTTGATGTGGGAGGATGGCTCGAACCCAGGAGGTTGAGACTGCAGTGAGCTATGATCGAACCACTGCACTCCAGCCTCAGTGACAGAGTGAGACCCTGTCTCAAAAAAAAAAAAAATAAAGAAATGAATAAGTATCTAAATATTTCACTGTTGGAGGGAGCAATTTTAAGCACAATCATTCTGTTTCAGCATTTCCTCTTTGCTCAGCTTCAATAAATAGATACTGTGTACCAACTGTGTGCTTGTACTTGTAGGAGAGATAAGAGAGGCTTTAGAGGCAGCACCTACCCTCAGTTTACCTAAAGAGATGATGTATGGACCCAGTTATTGTAGAAATATGTGTGGATTCTCCAACTACCACCTAGGGATCACCGGTTAAAAATGCAAGTCTCCCAAGCCTGCACATCAGGGGTTCTGATTCAGATAGGTCTTAAATTAGAAATTTTGAGCCAGCTCTCATGTGACTCAGAGGCTGATATATACTAGTCCACTCTTGGAGAAACTCTAGCTTGCAGGGAAGAACAGACTCATTAGGCACGGCACTGAAGGCCTTGCCTGATCTGTTCCATGATCTTACCTGTTATGCCCATAAATCTTCCCACCTCCTCCCTGCCCCCATTCCATCTTCCATTAGTGACTCACAGCTCTGGGTCTGATGTTTGCATGGATGGCCCCCTTGGGTCTCAGGGCAGGTGTTTCTGGCAAATTAGTAGAGACATTTGCCAGAAGCCAAGTAACATCCTGGGATGAGGGCTAAGTAACATCCTGGGATGAGGGCTAAGTAACATCCTGGGATGAGGGCTAAGTATCCTGGGAGAGCCAAACCTGTCCCTCCCTCTCACCCTTGCTATAGCTCCTGCAGGCTGCCCTGAGGTTAGAAGGAACTGGCACAATGTGCCGGGCTGGCAGAAGTGAGGGGCACCAGCAAGTGGACTTCCTCCCTCCTGGCTTCCTGATCTTGTAGAGGTTAGGGAGTAAACAAGGGACAACATGAAAAACCATTTCATGGTTGGTAAGCTTGGTAATCATTAGGGAACAAGCAGAACTCCTTCAGGATACTTAACAGCAAAGAGAAGGAAGAGACTCTCACCCTCCACCCTGTCCCAGCCGCAGCACCATAGCTGGGGGTGGTAGAGCACCACCCCCAGCTGTGGTGGGAAGGGCATGGGGGAACAAAGCAGGAGGTGGGCACTCAGGCACGAGCACTTTCAAGACAATCCTGGGACTCCTGGGAACACCTGGGAGGGGGAGGTGTAAGGTTACACAGTGTATTAGTCAGGGTTCTCCAGAGAGACAGAACCAACAGGAGAGAGATAAATAATAGATATATAATAGAGTGACAGATAGATTATAGATAGATAATACACAGATAGATGATAGGTAGATGATAGATCAATAATAGATGATAGATTGATAGACCGATCAAGAGATGATAGATAAATTGACAAATACATACATACATACATACACACATAGATGAAAGGGGACTTATTAGGAGAATTGGCTCACGCATTTATGGAGGCCGAGAAGTCCCATGACAAACCGTCTGAAAGCGGGAGACCCTGAGATGCTGACAGCCTGGCTCAGTCCAAGTCTGAAAGCCTCAGAGCCAAGGGAAGCTGATGTTGTCACTCTGTCTGAGATCAAAGGCCTGAGAACCCACAGGATGGCTGGCGCAAGTCATGGAGAGTGTGGGAAGTAGAAAAGTTCCTTAAGTTTCCTTTCGTGTTAAAGAGTAAATCATAAGTGTGCTAATAACTTTATTAAGCCCTATCGTATGTTGCTGTTAGACATGCCATGCTTACAGGCACATAGTACATTCTATGTCCTTGTACTTTAACCAAGATATCTGTGCTGGACGTGCTCACAGGCATGTCCCAGCTCTCCATTGCTTTTACCTGTTTAGAAAAGTTTTAAGCTGTAAGCCAATTGGGTTTTAGTTTAGATAGTGAGATCTGGCTCCAACCAACGGAGATCAGACACAGCAGTAAGGATGACCCCCAATCCATAAGGAATAAATTTGTGTGTTTTCCTTTGTTCATTGTACTCTCATGGCATGATGGCTAGTGAGGGTACCCTTCCTGCAGTCCAGAAAGTAAAAATTGCATTGCTGAAAAATCCTTTGTCTCAGTGCTAATTTTTCTTTGCAGCACCGAGCACCCTATTTCCAACAAACAGCCTGGAGTTCTAACATTCAAGAGCAGGAGGAGGAGAGTGTCCAGTTCTAGGAGAGAGGGAGGAAATCTTTTTCTGCCTATTTTTGTGCTATTGAGGCCCCCAGCTGATAAGCACTCATCCACCACCTCACACACCAACCTCCTCTGGAAACACCCCACAAATACCCCAAGAAGTGCCGCTTTACCAGCTCTCTAGGTATTCCTTAATTCAGTCAAGCTGACACCTACAATTAACCATCACCCAGCACCAGAAGTAGAGCTGCCACCAGTAAATGTGTCGTTACTTTTTGTAATCCCCAAATGAACAAAATTCTAAAATACCTCTCAAACGCACCTCCAAGTCTGCCTTATAGGAGGGTTTTGTGGCTTCTTTTCATGACTATTCAAACAATATCATATCTGGTCTCCCACTGTTTCATTCTCCATTTTACTCCACTGTACTGCAGCCATAGGTATTTTTTTTTTATTATTGTAAGTCTGATCATTTTACTTCCCTCCTTAAAACTATTCAAGTTCCCCATAACCCATAGTGTACAGACCCTTCAGAACTAGATTCGAGCATAAAATCCTCCAAGAAACTGCCCTGAATTTCTTGAGTAGAACGGGCAAGTTCCTCCTTTGCCTCTGCTATGTTTAGTTATAGACCCCATTACAGTTTATGGCATTTATTCATTTACCTGATTATCTGATTCTTCTCCTAGACTGAAACTTCCTTGAGTTTCCTATACTCTTATCCATCTCTACTATTAGTACCTAGCCAAGTGCTGATGTGCACTGAGTTTAATTAATGTTCATTTATTCATTAATGCCATCACATGACCCCTATTGTGGACTGTTTCCTCCTTCCCCCTTAACATGTTCTCATCCCCACCATCAGCTCTTTGTGTCTCTTCCTCCCCTTCCATGAAATATCCTCTAATCTTTTTCATTTTCCCTTTTATTTCTTTATTCTTTTTTTTTTTTTAGATGGAGTCTCGCTCTGTCACCCAAGCTGGAGTGCAATGGCATGATCTCCACTCACAGCAACCTCTGCCTCCCAGGTTCACGCGATTCTCTCCCTTTTATTTCTTTAAATGTTTTTTTTATAACCAAATCATTACAATGCCCACAATCCTTGAGAGAATAATCCTGCCGTTTGTTGTTTCTGCTGACTCTTGCTCCCAGTGGCTTATTTCCTTGTGTGACATGTGATTTTGGATTATGAACTCATATTTGCTAAGATCCCCTGAGGAACTACCACTTAACGAAGAACCCCTTTAAGCTAATTTCATAGCTTGAACTTTCCTGTACAATGCAGTTACTACAAATCCAAACCTCAAGTGTGTGTGAGGGTAAGTGTCTTGGTCTGTTTGTGCTGCTACAACAAATACCTGAGACTGGGTGACGTATAAAGAATAGATGATTATTCCTCACAGTTCTGGAGGCTGGAAAGTCCAAGATCCAGGTGCCAGCTGGTTTGGTTGTCTGGTGAGGCTGTATCCTCCAGAGGGTCGACACACTGTCCTCACGTGACAGAAGAGCTGGACGACTAGCCAACCGAATGCTGCATGAAGTTTTTCTTTTTAACAGCCTTAATCCCATTCACAAGGGAGGAGCCTGACGGTCTAATCGTCTAATCACCTCCCAAAGGTCCCAACTCTTAATATTACCACATTGACAACACTTGAATTTTGGAGGGGACACATTCAAAGCATAGCAGTAGACCTAACTACAGTAACAAATTCAAATTTCTTCTTTTCACCAGAGCCGAACCTCATAAAGTGAGCTTCCCTACCTGTCTTCCCTTGCCAGGGGCCTCATTCCTCTAGTCCACACTGCCGCTGGGAACCTAGTTTCATGTATGGGAATTGTCTCAGTTCAATCTTCTCACCTTGTGTGGGCCCCAAATCGAAGATCCAAAGAAGGCATTAAAACCCAAGACCCTAGACCACAGACCAGCAAAGTGTTAACTCATGGGCCAAACTGAGCTCACTGCTAGGCAAGTCCTCCCACGCCCTTCTGCTTACACATTGTCTGTGGCTACATTCATGCCACAGAGGCAGAGACGAGTCGTTTGAACGGAGACCATCTGGGCTCGTAAAGTTGAAAATATTTACTATCTGGCCCTTTACAGAAAATGATTGCCAGCCCTTGCCCTAGACAACCAGGACCACCAAAAGCACCAGCAACTCTGTTTCAGCCCCTGGGAAATTCTCTCACCTTTTTGCAGACTCAGTGATGCATTTCGAAGGAATTTTGTATCCTGCAAGTTTAGCCGTATTGAGTGGGAAGTTTTTCTAGGACATCTAGTCCACCACATGGCCAGAAAGCAAAGCTAGCCTCTTCTTCCTTTATCCTCTCAAAATTCAAATCACCTTGTAAAGTCTAAAACAGAAACACTCTCCTTCAGAAAGCCTTCCCCTGATGATTTTGGCTGATTGTACCATGTGCCTACATATGCTTTAAATGTCCTTATCATCTCTAATGGTCTAGTAATTCATCATAGGAGTGTGTGTGTGTGTGTGTGTGTGTGTGTGTGTGTGTGTGTGTGTAACAGCTCTCCAGTTGCATTGAGCGGGTAATTATTCTCCTTTGTAGGGTTGTCAGAATCTTAACAGCAATGTTGATCATTTAGATCAAGACCTAGTATTATGGAATTTGGGAGTTAACACAATCCTGAGATGCTACAGAGTTCTACATCTGGTAGTTTAGAAAAGAAACCTTGGCCTTGCCATGGCAATGGAGAATGTAGCAAGGGGAAGTAGTAGGTGTTCAGGCTTTGGGTTTAAGCAGATATGGGTTCAGGTCCCAGTTCTAGTTAATTGCATACTAGCCGTATGACCTTAGGCAATTAATCCTTCTGAGTTCAGATTGCTTCATCTATAAAAATATAAAACAAAGAATGTTATACCTACCTTGGACAATCGAGAGACTTAGAACATATATGCACAGTTTATGGCATACGTAGGCAATTAGTGGGCTACTATTATGTTATGGAAATAACTTGTTTGTTAATGATCGTGAGACCACACTTGAAGGCTTTCCCTGTTCCAATACTCCATGCATCCCAGCTGGAATTCAATCTGTTATGTGTATCCAAGTTTGCGAAACCTGGAAAAGAAGCCTAGGAAATATGGGAGAGGAATTGGTAAGGAGGCATGCCTAGACCTTACAAGAGAGCAAATTTCCAGCATTTCAGGTCTGGCCACAGAAATTCTGCAGGGTTAGAATAGGTCAAATGGCCTAGCCAACCTAATCAACAGAAAAGTGTATTACGACGCTAACAGCTATTGAAAACTGCTGGCTGGCTGCGACTGCCACGGATAATACATCTTGGCTTTGTCTCTGGCGTGGGCTTCCTTGATAGCTCCGTCACTGTGTTGTCCCACCATGCCCAGCAGGCCTAGCTTCGCCAGCTAGTCTTACTTCAGGGAAAACAAATTTGTTCGTTTTTCTTTCCCCCCTCTTTTTCGGCATTTGTAACAGAAAAGTGGGGTCCTAGGGAGGAACTGAAGAGGGAAATGGGGTGCCTGAGGTTGCGCCACCTCCCTCTAGGCTGACTTAGAAGTATGTCTTTGACGCTCGTTCAGGGCTGCTGGAAGCCTCGTTCAGGTGCCCTGGGCAATGGGCTGGACTCGGGATAGCAAGAGAAGTCACAGATGGATTCATGACCCAGCCACAGAAGAGGCAACGGGAGTTTATTGGTGAGAAGGCCAGCTCGTCTAGGCCTTGACTCCTTTAGTAGCACTGCGTTCGTACTTGCTGACTTGACCTCTCTAAGCCCTTGCCTGATGGCCTGCACTCCTCCCAGGTCACTGTGCTGCCTCTGTTCTTGTTCTGCACAGGACTCCAGAGCATGCCTGCTTCACGCAGTGTTCTCCTGCAGGCAAAGAGGTTCCCACTCCCATCCTCACTCTGCCCGAACACGTGTGGCCACACCCTCTCTCCAGTTTCCATCCTTTTATTGATCCATCACTTTTTTTTAAAGACGGTGTCTCACTCTGGCTCAGGCTGGAGTGCAGCGATATGATCACAGCTCACTGCAGCCTCAAACTCCCGGGCCTAAGCCATCCTTCCACTTCAGCCTGTGAGGTAGCTAGGACTACAGGTGTACACCACCACACCTCACTAATTTTTTAAAAATTATTTTTGTAGAGATGAGATCATGTTATGCTGCCCAGGCTAGTCTAGAACTCCTGGCCTTAAGTGATCCTCCTGCCTCAGTCTCCCAAAGCACTGGGATTACAGGCATGAGCCCGGCCTCCATCACTTCTGACTTACTCACTTACGAATTTTGAAATATATTTGTTTGCATTACTCACAGCACAAAGGCTACGTTCAGTGTTTCCTATTTCAGTTACTATTTACTAAGATGCTCTGCATCTGAAAAGAGAAGTCTCAGTAATAATAAACCTTTAATTTGCACAGTATTATTTTTCAATATATGATTTTATACTTTTTAAATAAATAAAGCATCTAAACTAGGTCAATACTATGTTGCAATAAGTTAATCAGAATGACCTGCAACAAACAATTGATGAAAAAAATGTGCAGTTCAGATTTCCCCAGCATACAAAGAGCATTGCAAAATTAAGAGACCAAACCCCAACAGAATAATGGGAAAGGATATAAACAAGACAGTTCACAGAAATGAAATTAACCATGGATTACAACAGAGGCCAGTGTACTCAACCTCATTCATAATAAGAGAAAAGCCAATTCAAAATTACATCATCTACAGTTTTTCACCATTAAGATAAGTAGAGATAATTAACGCAACTTCTCTAAAGAGTAATTTGGTAATATTCATACAAACTGCGACTGTACACACTTGATCTAGCAATCCTACTTATAAGAAATTGCCAAACAAATGCATTCTCACATATATGTGGATAATAGACACACAAGGTTGTTCACGGTAGCATTATTTCTAATAGCAAGGTATGGGGAAATGGCTAAATGTTTATTAATAGGGGACACTGCCTAAAAAAGTCATGGACGTCCATACAATAAAATGCTATGCAACTGTAAAAAATAAAGTGGCGGAGAGGGGTAGTCTAGGAGGGATGGGTTTGATGCAGGCTCTTAAGGATATATTGTAAAGTGAAAAAAGCGAAGTGGAGGACAGCATGCATTCCATGTTGCTGTCATCTGTACTAAAAAGGTGGGAGGAGAAGAGAATATCTAAATGTAAATACACTTTTTTTTGGTCCTGAGAGACAGGGTCTCTCCCTCTCACACTGGAGTGCAGTGGTGTGATCATAGCTAACTGGAGCCTCGCCTTTCTGAGCTCAAGCGACCCTCCTGCCCCAGAGTAGCTGGGATTATAGGCACACACCACCATGCCCAGCTAATTAATTTTTTTTTTTTTTTTGGTAGAGACAGAGTCTCACTATGTTTCCCAGGCTGGTCTTGAACTCCTGTCCTCAAGCAATCTTCCCCACTCCGCCTTCCAAAGCACTGGAATGACAGATGTGAGCCACCACGCCCAGCCACATCGTATACTTTTACATGCATACAATATCTCTAAAGATACACAAAAAATGTAACCCTGGTTGCCCCTTTTCACTGTCTACCCTTTGTTCCATTTGAATTTTGATCATCCAAATTAACAAAACATTTTAATCGAGTGTCTATCATTGGCAGTAAGTGGTGTTTTTCTTGTGTCACAGAGCCTCATCAAATCCCTTTTGGAAATCAGACGGCACCCAGACATTTGCCGGCTCCGCAGTTACCACCCAAGCAGAAGCAGAGGCTCTGTGCCCCAAAGTGGCCCTGCAAGTTCTGAGAGTTCTAAAGGGAGCTTCTCAGGTGCCCCCAACCCCGTCTGTATCTGTGCAACCTCTGCCTCTTCCTTGGGCTCCCATTCACACCTGCACCCGGTCATGCTACCCTCGTGAAAGTCTCTTGGAATAGCCTTATTGTAGCCCTATCTGTTCCCTCTGCTACTGCAGTCCCCAAATGCTCCCAACAATTCCTTTCCCTGGAAGTCTGGCTCCTGGCAGGGCAGCAGAAGAGCAGCAACCCTGCTCTGTGCTGCATTTATCTCCCCCAGCCTTAAGCAACTCTGCCTGGACACAGAGTATCAGAGCCTTTCCCGAATATTTCTGTTAGTAATGGTACCAACCTCCAGTCCCCTTTCTATAAACATCATCCTGACTCCACAGGCTCAAAGGAGGGAGGAGATTCCTTAACACCCACTCATCCTCTGCTTTTTCTGGGGGAGGGAGAAAAGGGGAGGGCAGGACTTGCTTCCCTCTCCACAACTTCCTCCTTCCTCTCTCAAAAACAAAAAAAAGTATGGATGGAGGTGGACAGAGGGGGAACAGGTGTCACCTGTGATGCCTGCAGTCAATCAAGAATTCCTGATAACTGCTACAACTATAAAACCCCAATTCTAGACAATTCCTTTCTCTCCGGGGATTATCGTGCTAAGTTCTTCCTCGAGGTTTTCCATTGCAATGATTCTGACACAGCCCAAATCCATAGTGGCTACTGTCCTGCAACACTCATCAGCCCATTCTGGTTCCAGCCTGTCCCCTGATGCTCCGTTAGCCTTCCTGAAACACTCTTGAATCAGACCCTAGTGGCAGCATTGAGTTCCCAAGTTTCCAAAGAACCCTTGAAAGTTGGGCCTTATGTCAAGGAGGCTGGCTGGGCTGAGTGGTCTGTACACTCAGAAAAGTATTGTCTCTCATGGAGATGCCCAGCTAAGTAATGGGTGGGAGAGCAGGTACCGTAAGTGACAGTCCTGAATTCCAAGGAGCCAACAGACCAGCAGAGAATATGAAACTGTCATACAAAGTGACTGCCACGTAGAACATAACGTGACACGTGACGGAATAAGCAGCAGCAACAAACCAACATAACACGGAAGATAGCAAGAGAGAGAGGTGACATCGGCTGGAGGAATCAAGGAAGGCTTTATGAAAACAACAGGATATGAGTTCAGTGGTGAGGGTATTGGCCTAAAAGGAAGAAACTGAGGCACAAAATATGATTTAAAGAGTTTCCTTGGCCAGGCACAGTGGCTTATGCCTGTAATCCCAACACATTGGGAGGCCGAGGCAGGAGGATCACTTCAGCCCAGTTCAAGACCAGCCTGGGCAACACAGTAATACCCTGTCTCTGCAAAAATTACAAAAATCAGCCAGCAGTGGTGGCACATGCTTGTAGTGTCCCAGCTACTCAGGACGCTGAGGCCAGGAGGATCACTTGACCCTGGGAGATCACACCATTGCATAACCTGGGCGACAGAGCAAGACTTTGAGTCAAAAACATTTTTAAAAAAGAGTTTCCCTAAGCTAAAGCTAGAACACCTGCCCGGCAGACTTAGAGACTCAGACCCAAGTAACCTTGGATATGAGCTCTATTGGGGTTTGTTACAAGCAGGGTTTGTTTGTTTGCTTGTTTGTGACAGAGTCTCACTCTGTTGCCCAGGCTGGGGTGCAGTGTTGTAATCTCGGCTCACTGCAGCTTCCTCCTCCTGTGTTCAAGTGATTCTCCTGCCTCAACCTCCTGAATAGCTGGGACTACAGGAATGCACCACCACGGCTGGCTAATTTTTATATTTTTAGTAGAGACTGGGTTTCACCATTGGCCAAGATGGTCTCTATCTCCTGACCTCGTAATCTGCCCACCTCAGCCTTTCAAAGTTCTGGGATTACAGGCATGATCCACCGTGCATGGCCACAAGCTGGTTTTTAAAGGCAAGGAACAGGGAGTGGCTGGTAGAAACTTGACTGTAGAGAATTCTCATTGGTTAATAGAAGTAGCATTGATTAGTGATTGGCTGTACACTGTGAGGCTACCAGTGTGGGTTAGCGCGTTCCGTGCGGTGTTACCGGTTAGTTTCCAGCTACTTGCCGCAGCAGGCAGCTTCAATAGATGAGCAGCTCAGGTGGAGGAGGACAACAGTGCTGGCTCACTTCAATGTCTCTCTGGGTCTGATCATTTAACAGGACTTTCATTCCTCAGTTAAATGTTCTTTGCTTTTCTCAAGGGAAAGGTAGAATTTTCCTGGGGTGCGGTGGCTCACGCCTGTAATCCCAATACTTTGGAAGGCAAGAGGCAGACAGATCACCTGAGGTCGGGAGTTCAAGACCAGCCTGGCCAACGTGGCGAAACCCCGTCTCTACTAAAAATACAAAAATTAGCTGGGTGTAGTGGTAAGCGCCTGTAATCTCAGCTACTCGGAGGCTGAGGCAGGAGAATCGCTTGAACCTAGGAGGCAGAGGTTCCAGTGAGCCGAACCCCACCATTGCACTCCAGCCTGGGAAGAAGAGTCACAAAAAAAGAGAGAGAGAGAGAAGATAAAGAAAGAGGGAAGGAAGGGAAGGAGAGGGGAAGGAGGGAGGGAGGGAGGGAAGGAAGGAAGGAAGAGAGAGAGGGGAGGGAAGGAAGAAGGAAGGAAGGAAGAGAAGAAGGAAGAAAGAAAGAAAGAAGAAAGAAAGAAAGGAAGGAAGGAAGGAAGGAGGGAAGGAAGGAAGGAGGAAGGAAGGAAGGAGGAAGGAAGGAAGGAAGGAAAGAGAGATAGGGGAGGGAAGGAAGAAGGAAGGAGGGAAGGAAGGAAGGGAGGGAAAGAGGGAGGGAAGGAGGAAAGAAAGAAAAGGAAGGAAAGAAGGAAGGAAGGAAAGAGAGAGAGGAGAGGGAAGGAAGGAAGAAAGAAAGAGAAGGAGGGAGGGAGGGAGGGATTTGGACACAGAGCAGGAAAGAAACAGCTGAGCCAAGGCAAGAGGAAGGTCAGGTGGTCTGGCTCTACCAGGAGGCGGCCTGGTGGAGATGTTGGAATGAGCATGGGGTCAGGCATAGGCAGCCCCCAATAATGACAGCTACTGCCATTTGCATGGCCCTTGTAATTTACGGAGCTCTTTCCAGTGCATGGCCATTTAACCTTCACGATGACCTCGTGACTTACACATTTTTAGAGAAAAAAAAACTAAAGCTCAGAGAGTTTGACGCAATTCACCCAAGGTTATTCAGTGGTAAACGTCAGTTTTAACTTGGGAAAACACAGAGTCCTTTGCAGGAGAAGGCACTAAAACACCATAGATATGTGTTGATGGGCCCCCAGTTGCCTGGAGCTAATTTTAAGTTTGTTCTCTTACATACTTTTAACACTTTCCTCTGAGTAAATTATTTTCTAATATTGATTTGCATTGTAAGTAATGTCTTTGGGGGTAAATTTCTTTGGGTAAGTACCAGGTTAAACATCAGCCTTGACCTTCTTCAAACTACCCAAATTCTGAGTTACTGGTGGGTGATTAAATGAGGTTTCAGTGTGTATTTCTTTATACTGGCTCAGCTGTGTCAGTGTTTTCTCGACTTGTAATTTGCACAGCTACTTTTTAACTGGATTTGGGAAGCCCTTAGACTAGTGTACTAAAGTAAACAGGGAGACCCTTTGTCTTTCTCTCTCTCTGTTTTGTTTTTAGTGAGGATTGAAAGGATGAAGGTGACACAGAAACACATTTATGAGAGAAGTGAATGAGCCGCTTTATTACTTCTTTTCTTCCCCTAATCTAATCCATAATACTTTATTACCTATATGCTGAGATTCCTCCCGAAATGTCCACTGGAGTTGATGGCATTGAATTGGCCCAGCAGCAAATAGTTGCTTCCTGTGAGATGCCCATTAATAGGCAGTGGTTTACTTTTGTTGTTTTCTGTTTCTTTGTTTGTGGTTTCATTTGTATTATTTTGTTTTCACTCTGTTTGGGGCCAGTGAATAAACCACTGCAGAAAGGAGCTCGTGGTCTCTCAATTCTCAGGGAAAACCCTGCCCCTCGGTGGCATAGCCCTCCCCAGTGTCATGGGTGTTCTAAAGATGTTTGCTAAAGGGGAGAAATCATCTTCACGGGTGTAGACCTAGAGCTTTCCAGAGCTCCTCTAACAGGACATCCTTCATTCTGTGACATAGGGAGAGACAGGAAAGGGCAGGGACACCAGTCAGCTCATCGTCATTCCCCTCAGTGGCCTGGGTGAAAACTAGAAGCAATTCTCATTACTGGAGATAGTGATGTTTCATAAAGTTTCTGGGAATACTGGAATAGTGAATACTGAACCATTGCTCCTAGGGGAAATAGAGGGTTATGCTCCTATGAGCCTCTGCTCACAACATCTTCGTCAACTGATTGATTCATAACCTCGTTGTTTTGTTTTTTCTTTACAAGAAAGAGGTTCCAATCCAGACCCCAAGAGAGGGTTCTGGGATCTCACTCAAGACAGAATTCGAGCGAGTCCACAGAGTAAAACAAAAGCAAGTTTCTTAGAGAAGTAAAGAAACAAAAGAATGTCAACTCCACAGACAGAGCAGGAGCATAGGCTACTCGACTAAGTATACTTACAGTTATTTCTTGATTATACGCTAAACAAGGGGTGGATTATTCATGAGTCTTCCAGGAAAAGGAGGGGAGCTCCTGTAACTGAGGGGTTCCTCACCCGTTTAGACCATATAAAGTAGCTTCCAGCCTTTGCCATGGCATTTGTAAGCTGTCATGGCACTGGTGAGAGTTTCTTTTAGCATGCTAATGTATTATGATTAGTATTATTATTTGACACAGGATCTCACTGTCACCCAGGTTAGAGTGCAGTGGCGCAATCTAGGCTCACTGCACTGTCTGCCTCTCAGGCTCACACAGTCCTCCCATCTCAGCCTCCCGAGTAGCTGGGACAGCAGACATGTGCTACCACACCCAGCTAGTTTTTGTAGTTTTTGTAGAGACAGGGTCTTGCCACGTTGCCCAGGCTAGTCTCGAACTCCTGGGTCAAGCCATTCTTCTGCCTCAGCCTCCCAAAGTGCTGGAATTACAGGTGTGAGCCACCACGCCCGGACTGCTAATGTATTATGATTAGCATATAATGAGCAGTGAGGATGACCAGAGGTTGCTTCTGTCACCATCTTGGTTTTGATAGGCTTCTTTACCACCTCCTGTTTTATTGACAAGGTCTTTGTGACCTGTATCTTGTGATACCAGTCCTGTTGACTTCCTGTTTCATTCTCTGGATAAGAATGCCTAACCACCTAGGAATGCAGCCCAGCGGGCGTCAGCCTTATTTTACCCAGCCCCTATTCAAGATGGAGTCACTCTGGTTCAAACACCTCTGACAGTTTTATTTCCGTTTCTGTTTAAGGACAGTTCCTATGATATGTATTGCTGATTCATTGGCACATTGAACTCATGGCCACCTGCACTGTGACACACCTGAGAAAAGCTCACCTAACACACATATTTTTTCTGCAAAGCACATCATATCCTCGGGCTATGGAACACTAGATATAGCACGTCAATGCTACCCTTGGGGACCATTTTAAACGGCAAAATCACCAACAAAAAGTATAAAAATGCAAAAAAAATGGTGCTACATCGACTTTGAAAGGGACTCTAGAGTAAGAAAAAGAGAGCAGAGTGTTGCCTTGTTTGACCTCAGCTATAAACATGCACATCCAGAGACCACATGTTTGCAAATGACCATACGAGTACCGTGAGTATGGATTTGGGGGGGTAGAGATGCATTTTAGCAAGTAGGCACATTTGCAGATATAGAACCAGTGAAAAATGAGGAGCAACTGAATATTGAAAGCGTGTGTGGGGGTGACGGAATGGGTGTGGGTGCTTCTGGAAAGAATGAGGGAGTCCATGGTCGGGCAATGTGAGGGCTGTGTGCAGCCAGATCAGGGCCACTAGTCTCTATGGTACTTTCATGTGAATTTTTTTTTTTTTTTTTTTTTTTTTGAGAAGGAGTCTCATTCTGTAGCCCACGTTCGAGGGCAGTGGGACAACCATGGCTCACTGCAAACTCTGCCCGCCGGGTTCAAGTGATTCTCCTGCCTCAGCCTCCCATGCCCAGCTAATTTTTGTATTTTTAGTGCAGATGGGGTTTCACCATGCTGGCCAGGCTTGTCTCAAACTCCTGACTTCAAGTGATCCACCTGCCTTGGCCTCCCAAAGTGCTGGGATTACAGGCATGAGCCAATGCATCCCGCTCTGTCATGTGAATTAGACGGTGGTGGCCCCTCTGTGCAGCCTCACTTGTCCTAGCACACAGCTTGAGGAACAGACAGAACAGTCAGCACCTTCAAGCCAAGGAAAGAAAACCCTTTTCTCCAGGAGAATGAAGCTTTGTACCAACACACTGGGCTTGGTGGAGAGAGACAGACAGGATTCCAGTCCCTTCTCTCCTCCTGGGCATGCAAACTACAGAGCCAATGTGGTGGTCTAATAAAGAATGCGGCATGGACAGGCCCACATTGTCTGGAAGCAGAATTCATCCTTCAAACAGGTCCTGTCAAGGCACTTCCACAGAACTTCTGTGTCTACATTTCCATTCTCTACCCATGTTTTGCCTCAGGCCTTGGATTCCTGTAGGAGTCCCTGACTGGTTTCCTAGGTTTGCTGTAACAAATGAATACAAATGCCATGACTTAAAGCAACAGCACTGTATTCTCTCACAGTTCTGTGTCAGCAGAACCAGGCTCCAGGGGGAGACCTTGCCCTTGCGCTTCCAGCCTCTCATGGCTCCTGGCCATCCTCGGTGCCCCTTGGCTTGTGGCTGCATCACTCTGTTCTCTGCCTCCATCTTCACAGGCCCTCTTCCCCTGTGTGTCCTGTGCCCTCTCCTTTGCATTTTGGGCCCACCCTTAATCTAACATGATTTCCTCTTAATTAATATATCTGCAAAGGCTCTATTTCCAAATGAGGTCACATTCTGAGGTTCTAAGCAGATATGAATTCTGGGGGGACAACATTCAACCCACCACCACTCCCACAAATGAAGCCTGGGGAAGCATAATAAGGGAGGCCCGGACCATCGTTTGATGACCTCTGGGCAGAGCTCTGGATGCCTCTCAATGCCTCCACTATCGCGTGCCCCCCAGTTACAGGGCCCCCCTCTGTTCCTATGTCCTTTCCAGGTTGAAGGGGTTTGAATCAATCGTAGTAACTGAAAAGATAGAGAAAAGAAAAACAAATGCCAGCCATAAGAAAAATCCTAAAATATTTCACCTTGAAAGTGTATGCAAACATGCACTACCTCATTAACAATAACTTGAAGTTTGCTGTGACCCAAGGGCACATTCCAGGGGCCACCAATGGTCTGGGCATTAGAACTGCACCCAGAATAACACAGGAGGTTAGACATTAATGACCCCTTCAGCCACAACATTTCCCGTGGTCTCAGGAAACCGGCACTGCGAAGCCCTCCTTCGTGACAGCCTGTCCTCTGACACACTCTGGAAGACAGCATGGGCTGCAGTCCACTCTGAGACTAGTCGTCTTGACCATGAGGCTAAAAGTAGCAATCTACTGACAACATACCTAAAGGAAGTCTTTAGCTTGAGTCCCTTTGAAGACAAAAACTTTTTTCCAGAATGATTAAATCTGCTGCACTGGGTAATAGAAACCAAATACAATTTACTCCCCAAGCTTTTTGGATTTCCAGATCTTTTTTCCTTCTCCATCAGTCCATATGTTGCAGGTGGAGTTAACTCCACCCCTGACTTCAGGTGGCCATGTGAGCCAGGCCTGACCAATCAGAGCACTGGATTCTCATGGCCGCAGTGATTGGATGGAGGATGGGTGCCAGCCACAATCAGAGCCAATGAAAAGAAGCCAGACTCCTTATGGGACTTCTGGGAGAAGAGCATGGGCTGTTGCCGTTGGGTTTGTGTAGCTGCTGGCAGCTATATTGCCACCATGGAATGACTTTGGAATGGAGCCAAGATGAAGAATTGCTGAGCTGAGAGAATCATTCAAACTGAGACTTAATAATATCAGCTGAGCTCTGGATCTAGTTGTAGCTAGACCTGAAATATATATATATATATATAATTGGACTTTCAGTTATATGAAGGAGTAAACCCTTTTTTTGCTAATTTGAGTTGGAGTTTCTGTCACTTGCAATAAAGAGACTCTAAGGGCACATACAAAACCACGCAAGAAGGGGGTGGGGACTCAAGGTCTGGCATCGAGTGCCACTTCCTCCTCACGAGGACACAGGAGATCATTCTGAACCAGCAGCTGGGTTAAACCTCTTGTCTTTAGAAATTACCCAGTCTATTTTGATCACCATACAATCACCATGACCACCCAGCTGGATCTGTTTCTCTGAGCACCCAAGAAATTTTTTGCTTTGCTCTCATTCTATTTTTCAAATACTTTTTATTATTTTTATCATTATTATTATTTTTGTAAAGTTGGGGTCTCGCTCTGTTGCCCAGGCTGGTCTGAAACTCCTGGCCTCAAGCAATCCTCCCACCTTGGCCTCCTGAAATGCTGAGATTACAGGCATGAGCCACTGCACCCAGCCTACTTTTTTCTCCTTCTACATGAGGCTTCTGTGTGCTCCCCCAGGCTGCTCCTGCTTGTCCTAGTGACAATCTGGTGTCCACTTCAGACTGCCTTGGCCTCAGCTGGCTGCCACTAGCAAGAGAGGCTGAGTCTTTGTCCGCCCACCACCCAGTTCACTGCCCTGAAAGTCCAACACCAGCCTCTGCAATGGGTCACCTCTAACCTGCCATGAGGGACACCATGACAGGGCCCTGGCTGCCACCTCAGTGTGACCAACATGGTGACCAAGGCAGCCGGAGAAGGCAAGACCCTGGCTTTCCAGGGCCACCCAGTGCTGTAGGTTGATGTGACCATTTCTAGGCTGGTGTGTGGCAGGCTCTGCTTTCTATGTGGCCTTCACCTTGCCTGTACTCATGCTCCTCACCAGTTGTATTAGTCTGTTCTCACACTGTTATGAGGAAATACCCAAGACTGGATAATTTATAAAGAAAACAGCTGTAGTTGACTCACAGTTCCACGTGGCCAGGCAGGCCTCAGGAAACAGAAGGGGGAAGCAAACATGCCTTCTTCACAAGCTGGTAGGAGAGAAAAGTACCAGCAGGGGGAAATGCCAGACACTTACAAAACCATCAGATTTTGTGAGAACTCACTCACTATCACGAGAACAGCATGGGGGAATTGCCCCCTGGATCCCATCACTTCCTGCTGGGTCCCTCCCATGACACATGGGGATTATGGGAACTATAATTCAAGATGAGATTTGGGTGGGGGCACAGCCGAACCATGTCACCAGCCTAAGCCTGGAAAGGACAATACAGCAGACCCAAGCCTAGCCACTTGCCAGCCAAGCCCGTCTCCTTCCTGCTCCTTATGTTCCCCAGGCTGAAAGCGGCTCCAGCTTGTCCTGTGTTTCTCTTCCCTCACTCCCTCTTTCTCCAGGGCTCCAGCCAAGCTGGTCTCTCCTCTGCTCTATGGATGAAATCTTTGAGAGGAGTCACCCAGGCTCCATTGCTGAAATGTTAAAGCGGGAGGGACGGAGATGTGGAAATGGGTTTTGAAGACAACAGCTTGGCATGCACATCTCTCTTATTGCTGAAGGATCAGATTCTGAATGTCAAGGACTGAATATGAAGCTGTTCTTCCTCTTTGCATTTCTTAAATAACTTTTCTCCTTCCCTCCCACTTGCAAACAAGAATGTTTGGGGCATATGAAAGCAGTGCTGTCCAAAAGAACTTTCTGCAATGGTGGAAATACCCTCTGTGCCATCCCCCACTCTAGCCTCTGGCTGTATGTGACCACTGAGGACTGGAAACATGGCTAGTCGGCTAGAGGAATGGGCTTTTTCGTGTATTCCATTTCAGGTAACTTACATGTAATTAGTCACATGTGCTAGTGGCTACTACTCTGGGTAGCACAGAACTAATATATAGGTCTCTTCGGCAAGGCAAAAGAGAAACCCACAATCATTATTATAAAATCTGTCCGACCGCCCCCTCCATTCCAGGTGGGAATAGCTGTGCAATTCTATGTCCTTCTGCTGGGACAGATGCTCTGATTGGTCAATTATTTCCTACCCAAGACTTCTCCATCGGCACCCACAGACACAACAGTGACAGGTGTTTTTGCAGCGCCACATTCCTCCCTGTCTGTAAATATCTGCCAGAGGTTCACATTGTTTTCAAGAAACAGATTGTAATCTAGACCACTGACTTTCTCATATGGAAATGGTCCTTGTTTTCCTTTGAGAGCCTCCTCGGGGGCCTTTAGGAAAAAGGTCAGTGAACAGCGGGAAACAGTTCCATAAAAGCTCACTCTCTCAGGCCCCAGAAGGTCGCAGAGGGCAACGTCCCGGTTTGGCTTATTTTCCCTGGGAAGTGTCTGTCATCCAGGCCTGTTTAAGGAGTCAGTCCGCTGAGCCCTACTGGCTCCTGTGTGTACCATGAAGAATGCATTGCAAAGTAAACCCTAGGAGCTGGAGGGGTCCAGAAAGCAGGGGAAACCCCCACCTCACGCCCTAACTCTGAGTTCTAAAACCACAAGGTCCTCATGCTGTGCCCCTGGGCTCACCTAGGGTAAAGGGAAAGGAACACGGGAGATAGACGGGGAGAGAAAATCACTTTCCACCACAGTCTGGAGTAGGGCCGAAGAAATGCTCACACTGCCAATCCCACGCTGGTTTTGAGGATGAGTAATTGTCAAGAGCAGTGATTAAAAACTTACCTTTGTGTAGTAAGTTTTTCATACAGTATCTCACTTAAATCCTCTCAAGCCGACAGCATTATCAACGTCCTCAACTATGAGAAGAGAAAGCCAGGTCAGCAGGGGTCAGTGCACGCTGAAGTCACACACAGGAATTGGGGCAGGTCGACTGTCTCTGGAGCCCAGAGTGGTTGGGGTTTGGGAAGGCTGCAGCCACAGGGAAGAGGGTGTTGTGCATGACATGCAGGAGGGAGGAAGGAGGTGATCACCAGGAAAAGCTCTTCAGAGGACATAAGACATATTCTAGGCCCCAGACAGCACTGACCTTGACTGTACTAAAGCGATCAGCTCCCCTGGCCCGCACACTGCCTGTCACCCCTGGGTAGAAGCACTTAGGGTCACACCACGTTGTTCGGTTTCTCAGGTCCTTTGTACTTGCATGATCACGTTTGATCCTCACAGCCAAAGGGCCTCGAGGTGGTGAGTCACCGTAGTTCTTGAATCCTCCAAGTGGGTGGGAGAGCGGCAATACAGAGGGATTCAGAAACCTGCTTCATGTTAAACAGCCCAAGAGTGACAAGGCAAAGACGTCATTTATTTTTTATTTTATTATGTTTTTAGAGAGTGGAGGTCTCACTCTGTCACCCAGGATGGAGTGCAGTGGTGTGATCGTAGCTCACTGCAGCCTTGAACTCTTGGCCGTAAACGATCCTCCAGCCTCAGCCTCCTGAGTAGCTAAGACTACAGGCATGCACCACCATGCCTGGCTAAAGAGTGAGTATTCTGCCAGGCACAGCGGCTCACACTGTAATCCCAGCACTTTTGGAGGCGAGAAGTTTGAGACCAGCGTTGGCAATATAGCAAGACCCCACTTCTTCTATACGAAAATATGCAAAATTTTTTAAATTAGCCAGGTGTGATCCCAGCTACTCAGGAGACTGAGGTAGGAGGATCAGTTGAGCCTGAGAGTTTGAGGCTGCAGTGAGCTGTGATTGCACCACCATACTTTAGCCTGGGGTACAGAGCAAGACCCTGTCTCTAAATAAATAAATAAATAAATGAGGATTCTAACCTCTGCCTCTGCCTCCCGGCCCATGGCTCTTTCCTTTGCAGGTGAGGCCCGCTGTAGCCCCTCCAGGGACTGGCTGTCTGTCCCACAGCTCAGCACACCCATCACTCTGCCCCTGTCTGCCCTCTCCTCTCCAGCCATCCCAGTGGGAGGGGGTGGGTGCCTGGACCTTTCTCTAATCGCCACTCCCTGTCTAATCAGTCCTCACCTGGACATTGCTCCTGGAGTGAGTCAAGAGGAACCCCAAGAGCTTCCTCCTTCGAGGAGCCCACACTGCCCTCCTCTGTGGGGTGGGAGCCAGCCCACACTTCCAGCCTGACTTGTGTCTGCAAGGACTCCGGTGGGGCCAGGCCCTCCGCCCATCTGCTGGCATGTCTCCATTCGTCTCCACGGTCTCTCCCTGCAGGACTGCTCTGCAGAGCTTCACACAGACAGCCTGATGGGCCCTGCAGCTCTGCAGCCAGCCCTGCGGCCAAGAGCCTCCACAAGGCTGTCCATGGGGAGAGCTCCATGTATGGCCGATTTTTGGTCCCTGATGATGCCCGCCTTCCAAGATGCCTCTTCTCTTCTCTCCTGAGTGGCTCCCAAGCCTGAGAGCCAGTAGGATGGGCAGCCCAGCCCCTTCCCCAGCCCTGAGGCTACTTTATCAGAGGAAAGCAAGCCCAGGCGGCTCTGGGCCAACCAAGCAGCCACTTCCCCCTGGGAGCCCCAGCCTGGATGTGCTCCATCAGCTAGGGTGGTCTGGGAAAAGGCTCAGAGTTCCCAGAAGCCACCTGAGCACACTCTGCGTTGGGCCCCGCACACACGAACCTCTGCCCTGCTGCCCTGGAGTGGCTCCCAGGAGACGGTGGTGCTTCCTGCAGCCACGCAGCCCAGGTGCATCCTCCTGAGGGGATGCCGGCAGGAGGTGAGGGGAGGGACTGGGGCATGGAGGCAGGAAGGCCCGGGCCGCTGCCCTGGTTGCTCACAAGCAAGACCCTCAAGCCTGCACCCCCAGGAACCCCTCTGTCCTCGGGTCTTCAACTAAACAAGCAAAACAAAGACACTTGCCTGGCCAATCTCCTTCCTTCATGCATTCATTGAGCACCTACGGTATGCCAGGCACTCTGCTGGGCGCTGTGCAGATACTCAAGAGCGAACCATCAGGCCTGCTCCCCTCCAGCTTACTGTCTTGTTCCTAAAGGAAATCATTAATCATACTGTCTTGGCAGGGGGGTGCCTGGCACACACGCAACCACATCTCCATTAATGTTTGAGGACTTGGCGTAATTAACACAAGCCTTTCTGCTCAGGGCTGCTATGAGGTGCTAAAGAGATGGTGCAGGATCAGCACTTTGTAAACTATAAAGGGATTATACAAACATCAGAGACAATTTGACTGTGGCAGTGACAGAGGCGGTGCTCTGCCAGGCAGCTCTGAAAGAGAAGGAAGAGGTGTGTCCATGCCTGCAGGGAGAACACCACAGGTCCGATGGGCAGCAGGTGCCTCAGCTCCAAAACAGGGAGAGGGAGACCATTTGCAGGCATCCGCCCATAGAGGAGCCCTGGGGCCTCGGGCCAGAGGACTCGCCTGTGGCTAGATTTGTAAGGCTCACCACAGTGGCTTCCTTGCAAAGGGGGTTCCCCAGACTCTTAGTAGGACTTCGAGCCTTTCAGAAAGACACTAAATTAATTAGGCACATAGGGAGGTAGTTAATTCAGGCAGGAGCAATTTTTCCTATTTTAGAAATCATTATTTACAATTCTTAAAAAGAAGACAGTTTTCTTCTCCAGCTCTCAGTCTCCCTTTTGCCTACACTTTTTAACCCCAGATAGAGACATAGGGTCCCCTAAAACTTGGTTCTCACTGCACTGTATTCAGAGTTCATGTCAGTCCTTCTTCCACTGCCCTGAGCCCAAGGGGTTGATCATGTTTACTAAAGTTCCTTAGCATTTCTGAACTCAGCTGTTGTGAGGGCTGGGATACGCTCCTTACCTCCCTTCTAAGCCACACTATCCCAGGGGCTTGCCTTCTTTGTGCTGAATTCCTTCCATCTTAGTGAGCCAACTATCTGAGAACTTAAGCACTTTTCTGTTTTCTCTGCCTCGAGCAAAAATGAATGAGAAGCTTTGGATGAATTCACTGATTGATCGGTTGATTGATTTCTGGCCACTGTCGCCTTCTTGTTGCACAGAGTGATTCATTTCCAGTGATGAGATCACCACTCTGAAAATACTAATCAGCAGTGAAAAAAGGCCAACGAAAGGGAAGGAGAGCTCCAGGGCTGTTTTAGATAACACTTTTCCAAACACACACACACTCACACGCACACATGCACTCACGCTTGCACACACATCAGACCTATGAGAAGGTTTCCTTCCTAAGAAAGCCATTTGAGGGGGCAGCTAAGACTTGGGTTTGTTTTTGGCACATTTTGGGAGCCGATTCTCTAATCTTCCACAGCCCTGGTTGTATAAGACCTTTTTCTCTCCAAAGTCGGGGGATTAGACCCAGGGCTCTCATTTCACCTGAGTGGGCACAAGTCTGGACACCTATACCGCATTTGGCAGAGGCTCCATGAGCATCAATTGAATTCATCTCAGTCAATTAAGATTGAATGGGAATCCTCCATCAAGCAGGCTGAAGAGCAGGCACAGCTCCAGCGCCGCCACGCATTCATTTAATCACTTAATAAATAATCACAGATGCTGAGAGGCTGAGGCAAGAGGATCGCTTGAACCCTAGGGGGTTGCGGCTGCAGTGATCACACCACTATGCTCCAGCCTAGCAACACAGCGAGACCCTGTCTCAAAAAAATAAATAGAATAAATAAATAAACAGCCACAGAGGCTAAGAATACACTGAGCCTAGAGGGATTTCCGGTCCTCAAAGAGCTTGCAGGCTAATGGCATCTGGTCTGGCCTCCTCCCACCTGCTCTTTCCCTATCATCAGCTGTCCTGGACAAAATAATTGAAAAGCAGAGACTTTCCTCTTGAGCCACCCTGTAAAAGCCACCATTGCCCCTTTCCCTCACCAGATCAACACTGCAGTCTGTGTAGCCCTCTGAGAGCCTTCTCGGAAGCATGGTGTCTAGGCTGGCTGCACTTTAGAATCACCAGTGGTGCTTTTAAAGCATACATACAACCGGGTCCTACCCAGAGATGTTCTGGTTTAATAGGCCAGGGCTGGAACCAGGTTTCTGCCAGAGAATTTCCATTTTCATTTCTACCTCCCATCAAAATTGGCTGTGTGTGTGTTGGTGTGTGCACATATGTGTGTGTGTGTGAACGGGGAAGGTCTTTGCCAGAGCCAAAGAGATGGAATCCCCACCTCTCTACCAGCTCTGAGATAGAAACATCCAGACCGTGAAAGGCAGCTGGTGAAGCGGGGGAGAAGGCTGGACTGGAAGTCGGGAGATCAGACTCCCAGGTTTAGCTGCACATTGACCAGCGACATGACTTTGAACGCATCCCCTCCAGCTCCTGGGCCCCAGCGACTTCAGGTAAGGGCCCTGGGGGTAAGTCACAAAGCGATCAAAGATTCATTCCAGCTCTGACAGTCCCTGGCTCTGATACAAACAGGGACTCGGCCCCTTGGGTAGAAAAGAAGGAAATTTGCTAACTGCCCCATGATCTGATTGGGTTCTATCAAGGGAGAAATTTAAATACCATTCTCCAAGGAACATAAAAGTTTAGAGGTTCCTAAGCCAAGGAGACAAGAGGACTCCCTCCTAGAACTTTCAGCACACAACAGGGGCTCAGTCACTCTCACACCTGATAGACAGTGTCGTAAGCCTCCGGCAGCTTGGAGCTCCTTTTATTGCCCTGAAATGGCACTGCATCTCGGCTTCACAAGGGACCCCTGCTGCATGCAAAGGCACATGAAACAATCTGATTGACACTGCTGGCCTGCCTCTCTATTGTTCTGATCCTCGTCAGGTTTAAGAGACAAGCCTGGAGTGCACTGGTGTGATCATAGCTCACTGCAGCCTCAAACTCTTGGACTCAAGTGATCCTCCTGCCTCAGCCTCCTGAGTAGCTGGGACTAAAGATGTGCAACACCACGCCCAGTTTATTTGTTTTGTTTTATTTTATTTTATTTTATTGTAGAGTCAGGGGTTTGCTATGTTGCCCTGGCTGCTCTGGAACTCCTGGCCTGAAACGGTCTGGCTCTGTGTCCCCACCCAAATCTCGTAATAAGAGTTCTCCCAAGATCTGGTTGTTTGAAAGCGTGTAACACCTCTCCCTTCTCTCTCTCTCTCTCTCTCTCTCTCCTGCCAGCCATGTGAATATGTGCTTGCTTCCCCTTTACCTTCCACCATGATTGTGAGTTTCCTGAGGCCTCCCTAGAGGCAGAAGTCTGTATAGCCTACAGAACCATGAGCTGATTAAACCTGTTTTCTTTATAAATTATCCAGTCTCAGGTATGTCTTTATAGCAGTGTGAGAACGAACTAATACATGGCCTCAAGTCATCTTCCCACTTTGGCCTCCCAAAGTATTGGGATTACAGCTGTGAGCCATGGCACCAGGCCTGCATTGGCTTTAAAATGAGCCTCCCAAATCAGAACTTGGTGCTGCTGGAGTAGAAACACGTTTTCTGCTCTGGTTTTGCAGAATCTGGGTCCACCAGATGACAGTCACTACCCAAGATCAGTGGGAGCTGAAGAGCTCTCCAGGCTGATAAGGAGATGAGAGATGGTTTTCCAGGAAAGTTACAGATCAGTGAGGTTTTCCCATTGGCTTGGGAAGTCAGCCTGTCAATCCGCTGCTCAGTCTCCAGAGCCCTAATAAAGGGCAGATGGCTTTGCTCCCTGACAGGCTGACAGGAGCAGCTCATCGCACTTGTCCATCATCAGTCTGCTCTCAGATTGAGAATTAGAGCTTGACAGCAAGGCTCAAAACAGAAGGCAGTCCTGGGGTCAGTCAGTTCCCAGAAGAGTGCTGCAAAAGTAGCAGAGGTCTTTGGGGCTGAAGCCACACAGCCCTGAAGCCATCTCATGTAACATCACCTCTAAGACTTAATTTCTCTGGTCTGTGTGGCCCCAATGGCAACTTCTGAACATGCCCCGGACACTGACATCCAGAGGGATGGCAGTGTGGCAGCAGCAGCCCTGTTTACCTGGGCTCCTCCTCCTGGGGTTCACTGAGGTTCTTCCTACCTGGGTTCCCCACCGTGAAGTGGTCAAGGAAGGCCTCTGCAGAGCACAGGAAAGCCAGGATTTGCCAGCCATTCTGAAGCAGCCAGCTAGCAGCAATGAGAGGCGGCAGAGGGCATTTGTCCGCTTTCACCTCTAGCACTGGTCATTGTTGGAGACTTGGCAGCGCCCCTGGAAGGACAGCCACCTCCGTCCCTGCAGATGGAGCTATGCTGGTCCTAAAGGAAAGGAGCTTGGTGAAGGAAGGAGCAGATAATGGAGGCCCAAGCCAAGAATTGCTAACTCTCCGCTGCAGCTTCCTTCTCAATTCATAACAGCATCTCACTCAGAAGCCCTCTGTGGGCCAGGCAACGCAGCTCATGTTCCCAGCACTTTGGGAGACAGAGGCAGGAGGATTGCTTGAGACCAGGAGGTAGAGAACAGCTTGAACAATATAGTGAGACTTTGCCACTACAAAAGATAAAAAATTCGCCGGGCATGGTGGCACATGCCTGTAGTCCCAACTACTTGGGAGACTAAGGCTGGAGGATCACTTGAACCCTGAGTTCAAGGCTGCAGTGAGCTATGATTGTGCCACTGCATCCAGTCTGGGCACAAATCTTTATTTTCAGAGACAGAGACCCTGAAAAAGTCAAGAGATCCTGTCTCTGAAAATAAAGGCTTCTGTGGCTTTGCAGTAGAATATATTCCAACTCCCCCAAGCCCAATCAAAGCTACTCAAATGTGGCCCCACTTGACTACCCCAATGTGTCTCCCATCCCATGGTGTGGACACAGCCTTGGCAACATGCTTCCTGAACCCTGCCCACTTCCCAGTCCAGGCCGGTGCTCGCAGCTCCCTGTCCTGGCCCTCACCCCCATCTATCACACGCACAAATGCTGCTCTCCTGTCCCCAACACCCGTCGAATCCAACCCATTCTCCAAGCAGCACCTAAAGACCCAGCTCTTCCAAGAGTGCTCCCTACCACTCTGGCAGACACTGTTTCTCTCTGCTCTGAAATACTCTGTTCTTGCCACTTGATATTCTTGTTAGAGGAACTTCAAGTCCTGATGTACCCATGATTCACGGTCGTATGACTTCCACGAGATCATTTGCACTGAAAGGGAGAAATCCCTGAATAACGGACTCCAGACTTAATGCTCCAAGAGTCTGAACCACTTTCCACTCCAGAATCGCTGCACTGGGGCAGGATGGAGTGGAGCAGGGTGGGAGCTGGTACGGTGTGAACGTTCCTGCTTGAAAGCTCATGACCTTTGTAGATATCACCTTTAGCCTCGCCCTGGTTCTATGACACTGAGCCACTCAACTTGTTTCTGGGTCTATTTCTTTTTTTTTCTCTCTTTTTTTATTGCATTTTAGGTTTTGGGGTACACGTGAAGAACATTCAAGATAGTTGCATAGGTACACACATGGCAGTGTGATTTGCTCCCTTTCCCCCCCATCACCTATATCTGGCATTTCTCCCCATGCTCTCTCTCCCCAACTCCCCACCCCCCCGCTGTCCCTCCCCTATTTCCCCGCGACAGACCCCAGTGTGTGATGCTCCCCTCCCTGTGTCCATGTGTTCTCATTGTTCAACACCCACCTATGAGTGAGAACATGCAGTGTTTGATTTTCTGTTCTTGTGTCAGTTTGCTGAGAATGATGGTTTCCAGGTTCATCCATGTCCCTACAAAGGACACGAACTCATCGTTTTTTATGGCTGCATAATATTCCATGGTGTATATGTGCCACATTTTCCCTGTCCAGTCTATCATTGATGGGCATTTGGGTTGGTTCCAGGTCTTTGCTATCATAAACTGTGCTGCAATGAACATTCGTGTGCATGTGTCCTTATAGTAGAAAGATTTATAGTCCTTTGGGTATATACCCAGTAATGAGCTTGCTGGGTCAAATGGAATTTCTATTTCTAGGTCCTTGAGGAATCGCCACACTGTCTTCCACAATGGTTGAACTAATTTACACTCCCACCAACAGTGTAAAAGTGTTCCTATTTCTCCACATCCTCTCCAGCATCTGTTGTCTCCAGATTTTTTAATGATAGCCATTCTAACTGGCGTGAGATGGTATCTCAATGTAGTTTTGATTTGCATTTCTCTAATGACCAGTGATGATGAGCATTTTTTCATATGTTTGTTGGCCTCATGTATGTCTTCTTTTGTGAAGTGTCTGTTCATATCCTTTGCCCACTTTTGAATGGGCTTGTTTGTTTTTCTTGTAAATCTGTTTTAGTTCTTTGTAGATTCTGGATATCAGCCCTTTGTCAGATGGGTAGACCGCAAAAACTTTTTCCCATTCTGTTGGTTGCCGATTCACTCTAATGACTGAGTCTATTTCTAATCTGTGTCCCTGGACAACTCAGGAGAGTGTCATTCACTTAGACTGCAAGTGACTGTCACCCCTAGACTTGCTCAGTATGCAACCTGCACAACCACACTTAGCAGTCCTGTCTAACTCCTGGAAGTCCATCTTTGTGTAGCTGTCTATCTACGGCCCCCAGCAACAAACAGAGATCACACATAGGATGAGTTCCGTTGAAAATGCAGCCTATGGCCTGGAAGGAGACAGCCTATGCTCCCTGGCATTCTGTGGTTCAAGTGCCAGGAACCAGACTGAATCACCACCTGGCATCTGATCATGCCTTTGCTCCCTCTCCATGATGAGGAAGCCCTGGGCAAGAACTTGGGCCAAGCCAAGGATTGACCCACATTGCTGTTGCCTGGGATTCTGACAGTCATCACCATTCATTGGAAACTTTTGGCTAAAATTCTTAGAAGCTCCTGAATTCCAAGTGACTTCCAAATATCACAGTCCCTCTTTATTTTCTTCATTTTCTATTCCCCAGAGAGCACACTGACCTCGTGGGCTGCCCACATGCTTGTGGGGAGCCCGTCACGGAGGGACTGAGCCTGAGTCATTCTATTAAGAGTTTCCAAACCGTGCGTCAGCATGGGCCACTCTGCAGCAAGCAGGAAATTATCAGTAGAAGTGGAAGTGACAGGGTGTTTAGCAAACATTCAACCAAGGGAGCTTAAAAGGTCTTGGAGCATCGTTAAATAAACATTGAGGATGACTGAGAGGGCAGAATATGAAATGGAAAAGAAAGTGTAAACACGTTCTGTGGGGTGGGAGAGGCTTTGTCATTCTTCCGTCTTCTGGTCGCAGGGCTATGAGGATGCTAGGCGTGAGCTGAATGAAACTGTAACTTGAAATAAAATTACTCTTTCCAAGACGGAGAACCAACCAACAGACATTCAGAGGAAAGGAACTGGGTCTCTTTGTTCATCTTGATACTCAGGTTTGACTCTGATACTCATGTCTTGAGATGCTAGGCCAGGTCTAAGAGGGTCCCAGGGCACACCTGGCTCAGGACCTCACCCTCCAAGATGCCCCAACAGGCAAACCAGCACTGAGACCAAACAGCCTCACCTGAGTGCCAAGCAGCTTCTGTGAGCCTCAGAACAACCCCAGGATGCAAGCATCCTCACCAGGGGTAGACTGACACTGAGAGAGATGAAGGTCACAGAGGGAGTGGCAGAGCCACAGTGGGGACTTGGGGACTCCAGTCTGTGTGCTCCAGAGTCCCCCACCTTCAGCAGCGCCCTGCATTTCCATGAAGTGCCATGGGGGCCCCCGCCAAGCACCCCCCCCAGGGCACCGCTGGGAGGAATGAAGACTGGGAGAGACAGAGGCAGTGGAGGGCCAGGCCCGCAGTGACGGAATGATGACCAGAATGATGAGAACATGGGTGGTGGAGATCCAGACCTCGACAGCGTCACAGTGCACAGCATTTGCTGGCCCTTCTTTGCTCTAGAGGGTTCTCTGCTGCTAATTTGTAGGAGGTTCATTTCTCACATGGCTCCAATCAGTCCAGGGAAAGGGCCGAGAGGAGCAAGCCTGGGAGAAGGCCTGGGTCAAACAGGGGGCTTGTGGGGGAGCCAGCCAACCCATTCTGGCAGTGTCATAGTTAAGGGAGAATCTGGAGGCCTTTCTCCTGTTCTACCACGGTGGCTCAAGTTGGCTAGTAATCTTAGGGCTTTATTCCCAATTTCCTACAAATGCAGAAGACATGTGCATAAGGTTAGTGGGCATGTCTCCTAAGGATGATCCCCCATCCAAAACACACACATGCGCACACAAGCACACACACATACAGACACACACAGACATACAGACACACAAACACATGTGCATGCATGCACACATGCAAGCACACACATGCACACATACGCATAAACACACACAAGCATGCACATGCACACACATATGTACACACACATACATAGACACATGATGCACAAACACGTGCATACATACACCCATGCAAGTACACACATGCACACACGCACAAAATGCACTCACATGAACACAGACACATGGGCACACAAACACATGTGCATGCACACACATACATGTAAACACACATGTACACAGTACACACGTGCACACACAAGCATGCACTCATGAAAACACATGCACATGCATACATACATACATGTACCACCCCCTTCCCAAAACAACTGGGACAACCAGGCAATCCCTGGTGGGCCAGGGATTGCCACAAGCCCACCTCCCTCCACGGGAGCCTCAGCTGGGCTGTGCCTTCTACTCTGGCACTTGGAGTTCATAAGAACTTAATAAAGTGAAGGAAAAACAGGCAAGGCAAGTAAATAAATAATGATTCACGAAGTGCAAGAAAAACAGTAATAGAACCAGATGCATCTAGCATCTTTTCCAGAGCTTCCACAACAGGCTATGACCTTGCAGATGTGTTTGCAGGTTTATTTCATAACTCTGGTTCCTTAACGACTTCCATCTCAAAGCTGCCCCAAGGCTCCCCATTACGCAAGCTAGAAGCAGGGGCCGACACCCCAACTGCTCTCCATCAGACTTGCCAGTATCCCGCTTGTTGCTACCTCTCAGTTTTCTCTCTCCTGACCCCAGGTCTCTCTAACATCTCAGGGTCTGTGTCACCCTGGCTTTCCTAAGTGCTCACATCCTTCCAGGGCCTCCTCCACCTTCCTCTTTAGGAAGACTCCTCGCCAACTCCAGGCCAAAGAGACTCCTCCTTCCCCTGAATCCTTCCAGCATTTTGCAAGCCTAGAGCTTGGCTTCCTCCCTTTATGCCAAGTTGATTAGTCCGGACTCCTCACTTAGGCCCTAAATCCTTGGGATCAGAGACCACAGCGCTGTTTCTTTGCTACCTGGCACATCACGAGGGTTTGTTAGCTGGCCGGGAAGGGAACATCTGTCCTTTTTGTGATCCATTCAGGCCAGCAGTAATCACTGCAACTGGGCTGGCAGCTGTTGGCTCTGGCTGGACAGGCTGGTCCAAGGCCCAAGTGAACATATTCCAGAGACCTGGGAACTTCAGCAAAACCTCGGCACCTGCCCAGATCTGCAACAGGCTCAATCTATACCTCCAACATCAAACTTGGACCTAATTTCTGCTGTGTTGAACTAAATCAGTGACACAGAGAAAGGGGGAAGGAAAGAAGTTTAAAATAGCCTTCACTGTTTCATATTGAATCCGTTAGGAATGTCCACAAACAAGGTTTGATCTTCTCCAAATGGGAGTTACTTTGATAGTATAGTACAATGACTCAAAAGAACATTTACTGTTTGTGTGATCACAACTGCTGGCAGGGTCTCTCTGAAGCCTCACACTTGTGTATTTGCTTACATGAGCTGGGATTTTTAGGGCTCTTTTTGTTGTAACGTAATTACACATTTTATGTGTGAGGCTCTTTCCATGAGGGTATTTTTCAAAACACTGTAGAAGTTCCCAAAAACATCGACAGGGAGAAGTGGAGAGGTCAGCAGAAGGTCCACAGTGAGGCCCTTTGTGCACACGTGAGGCTGGGGTCTCCCTGTTCTGGTCTGCAGGGAGACTCCAGGCTATAGAACAAGATGGGGGATGTCAACTCCAGCTCTGCCACCCAGATCTATGCGCTGTTAGACCAGTGACTGACCCTCTGAGAGAGAGAGAGAGAGATCCTCTATTTTTATATCTGTAAAAAAGGAGTATACGGATACCCCTTTCCTCACGGTGAGGTTATGTCCTGATAAACTTATCATAAATTGAAACTATTCCAAGTTGAAAATGCATTTAATATACCCAACCTACTGAACATCATAGCTTAGCCTAGCCTACTTAGCCTACTTTAAATGTGCCTGAGCACTTACCTTAGCCTATAGTTGGGCAAAATCATCTAACAAAAGGCCTGTTTTACAATCAAGTGTTGAATACTGTACACGCATGGGCATTTTGCAGACATGATGGAATGAGAAACAGAACGCAATATCTAATAAACCCTGGCAACACAGTACGTCAGAACGTGGAGGTCCCAGGACCCCCAACCTGCACCAAAATTCACCATACTCAAGTCTCTGATATAAAATGGTGGAGTCTTTGCCTGTCACCTACCCATACCCTCCTATATACTCTAAATCAGGGGTGTTCAATCTTTTAGCTTCCCTGGACCACAATGAAAGAAGAATTGTCTTGGGCAACAAATAAAATATACTAACACTAACGATAGCTGATGAGCTAAAACAAAAACCACAAAAAAGTAATCTCATAATGTTTTAAGAAAGTTTACGAATCTGTGTTGGACCGCATTCAAAGCCAGCCTGGGCCTCATGTGGTCCACAGGCCACAGGTTGAACAAGCTTGCTCTAAATCATCTCTAGATTACTTAAAATACCTGCTATTTAATACAATCTAACTGCCATGTAAAGAGTTGTTACACTGTGTTATTTAGGGAATAATGACAAGAAAAATGTCTGTGCATGTTCAGTACAGATGCAAACATCTGTTGTTGTTGATTTTCCATGAATATTTTTAAGTTGCAGTTGGTTGAGTCCACAGATGTGGAACGCCGGGATACAGAGGTCATTCACCCTTGTGATCACAGAGCTGACTGGGAGCTGTGGCTTGCTGCCGCCGAGCATCAAGAGACAGCATCAAATGCATATTGCTAGCCTGGGAAAAGATTAAAATTCAAAATTCAAAGTGCAAGTCCATCTGTATTAATCTCTTATGGATGCCATAACAAAAGACTACAATCCAGGAAGCTTCAAGCAACAGAAACGTATTCTCTCACAGTTCCGGAGCCCAGAGGTTTAAATTCAAGGTGTCGGCAGGGCCGTGCTCCCTCCGTAGGTGATGAGGAAAATCCTCCTTGCTTCTTCAGCTTCTGGAAGGTACCAGTAAAGCCTGGCTTGCAGACGCATCGCTCCAATCTCTGCCTTGGTCATACAAATCTCCCTCTCCTTTCCCATGTGAAAACAGCAAACAGCAATCATTGTGTTTATGACCTCATCTTAATTTGATGACATCTACAAAGACCCTATTTCCAAATAAAGTCTCATTCACAGGTACCAGGGATTAGGACTTGAACACAATTCAATTGGCTATAAGGAGATGACAGTTAACACTGTGGCTGTTTTCGGGGGAGAAACAAAATCACAGAATACAAAATGATTAGTCCATAGAATGCAATAACTGAGTGCCCACTGAGTCATGGTGAACTCGGTCTGCCCAAGGATGGGCACTGAAAAGCCCAGGATGGGGGTGTTGGCCCCACAGCTGTAGTGTGCTTCCTACCAGACCCTCTAGTTGAAAAAAGGTGCCCACCAGCTTCAATTATAGATAACAGGGCTTAGCTCCCAGAGACAGAGGTTGACAGGGTGTTTGGGTTATTAGGGGATGAGTTAGATTGCATACTTATTTGAATTAAAGCAACAATCTGGTCACACACACTGGCCAAACATGGCAGGATGAGAGAGAAGAAACACGCTGAGCACAGAAATCCCCCCGGCCTAAGGACAGAAGAGCATCTCTAGAAGGAACAGGGCTGAGATGTGGCTGCTCTGGTAAGGACTGGCCCAGGGGTGAAGTGGGCCTGTGGCTTGGCGCAAACACAGAAAAGAGACGGACTCTCCAGGCAATCATGACAGACTTGCATCGTTTCCCTCTTTGCAGTGGTGACCTACTGGTGACCCCAGCCAACTTGGGAGCCTGCTTCTCTCCCTCAGTCTCTCTCTGGGGTTCTCATGGAAATCCTACCCTGTTCAAGGGCCTGATTCAACATCTACTTGCCCTAGAAACCTTCCCTGACCACCCCACACTTCCTAACCACCTTATAACATGACTACACTGTTTACTCCTGGGATTAGTCCATTCTCACACTGCTAAAAAGAACTGCCCAATACTGGGTAATTATAAAGGAAAGACATTTAATTGATTCACAGTTCAACATAGCTGTGACGGCCTCAGGAAACTTACAATCATGGCAGAAAGTGAAGTGGAAGCAAGGCACGTTTCACAAGGTGACAGGAAGGAGAAATGCTGACTGGAGGAAGAGGCCGTTATGAAACCATCAGCTCTCATGAGACTCACTCTCAAAAGAACAGCATGGGGGAACCACCCCCATGATTCAGTCACCTCCACCTGGTCTCTCCCTGAACACATGGGCATTATGGGGATTACAATTCAAGATGAGATTTAAGTGGGGACACAAAGCCTAACCATATCACTTCTATGAAAGGTTCTATCCATTAATATCTCCCTCTCCCCAAAGGGAACAGAAGTTCCTTGCAGGCATAGACCATGACTTACTCTCAATGCTCCCATGGTCTCAAGGGTGCTACTCAGGATACAGCAGGAACTCAGTAAATGCTTGCTTGTCCATTTCTTATTTCTCACCCATCCTCCTTTTTAGAACTGTGTAGATTCTAAGAAAAGGTAAAAAATATATGGCCATAGCCCAAGACACAAGCACTAACCCTTGGAAGGCTTGCTGTTTTCCAGAAATTGATTCTGTTCATATGACACCATGTTCCAATAGCTAAGTGTATCATGCATTTTCTGATTGTCCCAGGAATCCTTCTCTCTCCTTCTTTATCCTCAACCACAAATTCTTATTGGGCACCATGTGCTAGACACTCCATTAATCATAGGAAATGCCAATAGGAAAAGTCATAGCCTTTAGGAAACCAGAGCGCCTGTTTGTCTTGTTATAACATAACTTCGTCCAACTATAGATATTCTGCATGTTTCTGACATACTTGGCAGGTGCTGGCCATAAAAAACTAGCTGAGTCTCTCTGCTGGAAAATGAATGAACCAATCGCAGAAAAACAGGGTTTCGGAATTCAAAAAAGGACACAGCGATGATGTGTGTAAACACTGTCTTTCTTCTCCAAGATGTGGAATCAGAAAGCCATTTTATTTCAGTGTTTGATTTGGGAGATTGGCTTAGTTGTGCAGCATGTTATCGATGCAGAAGAAGGGAGTCAATATGGGTCATTAATTAATCTGTTCATGAGCTGAGATTGCGCCACTGCACTCCAGCCTGGAGCCTAGCAACAGAGCAAGACTCTGTCAAAAAAAAAAAAAAGAAAGAAAGAAAGAAAGGAAAGGAAAGAAAGAAAGAAAGAAGGAAGGAGGAAGGAGGAAAGAAGGAAGGAAGGAAGGAAGGAGAAAGGAAGAAGAAAGAAAGGAAGAAAGAAAAAGAAAGAGAAAGAAAGAAGAAGGAAAGAAAGAAAGAAAAAGAAAGAGAGACTTATCTCCTAGAATTATGCTGAATGTGAAGAACAGAACAATCACCCTCAACTGGAAGGAGTGGGTATCAGAAATTCACACACTACCTACACCTTCCCACTACTTACCTGCACTTCACCTTGCTGGTGTGGGGAATGCAGCCAGACCCTTAGCAACCCCAGATCCTGTCAGATCCTCCCTTTCAGCATCTTCAATTCCTGGGCCAGGTATGTTTTATTTTATTTATTTTTTTAAGAGACTCAGCCCAGGCTGGAGTGCAATGGAGTGATCATAACTCACTGTCACCTCAAATATCTAGGCTCAAGCAATCCTCCCACTTCAGCCTCCCCAGTGGGTGGGACTACAGTGCACAACACCACAACTGACTATTTCTATTTTTGTAGAGACAGGGTCTCACTATGTTGCCTAGTCGGGTCTTGAACTCCTGGCCTCAAGCAATCTTCCCACCTCGACATCCCTTGTAATCCCAAGTGCTGGGATTACAGCACTTTGGAAGCTATATCCAGCCGCTATTAATATTTTGGTAAAAAATAAAATTGTAGTGGGCAGATTGATTGTTTCTGAATGCACTGAAGAACTTGAGGAAACAAAATAATGAGACCAGGGTTTAAAATTCCCAGACCAAGCTTCCTAAAAGGAACTTAAAAGCTTCTACTCTGGTCCTAAAATAAACCTTTCTCCTGTAGCCATCATGTTGAGATTTCTGAAAACCAAAATTTAACCTAAAGTCTAGTTCTAGAGGTAGCTGAATTGTAGACAAATTGAATCCTCAACTTTACAGGCTCTCTAATGTAGTCAGGGCATGGATTTTGAAGAAATGGGACCTTGAAAATTGGGGAAGGGACACAGGGGGTAGATTCCAATCTGTGGAATTTTGCCAATCTCCCTGCCAGTACCTGGAATGAGAAGGTTGGTGTCCTCTTGGCTGAAGAAGCTATGACGCCTTCCCCCAACGTGGGGTCTTTGCAAGGAAAGGATTGTGCCTCTTCAGCCCTACTTTTGTCACCTCTCTTTGCTTCTAGAACTACAGCCACACTTCAGTCCAACAGGCCTCAGAGGATAAAGTGCAAAGTGCAATCCAGGAAAAAGTGTGATACGCACCAAAATAATTACATAATTTACTAATTTATGTGGACAAGAACATGGAGAACATGTGTGGAATGGCTCCTACCAGTGTGGGACCACTGGAAGGAAAATAAAGTTGCAGCAAGCCAAATGTATTGATACGGGCCTGCTAGGCAAAGATGCTAGAATCAGTGATTTATCTCAAGGGGCTGGGGGTGGTGCTAACAGTTTGCCTGGTGTGTTGACAGAAACCATGACAAAAGTTGGCCAACACAACATGTGGTTAAAATGCCAGATTCCTTGGCATACTGTAGATAATTGTACCAAAAACCTTAGAAGTCAAGAAAATAGCTACCTAAGAAGGCATTAAAAAGTGTGTAAAAACCTTGGACAGGCACGTCACCAAAGTGGATACATGGATGACAATATGCACCTGAAAGAGGTTGAACATCACCAGTCATTAAGAAAGTGCAAATTAAACCTAGGCAATGTCATTCAGGACATAGGCATGGGCAAAGACTTCATGATGAAAACACCAAAAACAATTACAACAAAAGCCAAGATTGACAAACGGGATCTGATTAAACTAAAGAGCTTCTGCACAGCAAAAGAAACTAGCATCAGAGTGAACAGATAACCCACAGAATGGGAGAAAATTTTTGCAATCTACCCGTCTGACAAAGGTCTAATATCCAGAATCTACATGGAACTTAAGTTTGCAAGAAAAAAGCAAACAACTCCATGAAAAAATGGGCAAAACAAATGAACAGACACTTCCCAAAAGAAGACATTTATGTGACCAGCAAACATACGAAAAAAGCTGATCATCACTGGTCCACAGTAAGATACCATCTCACATCATTAAAAAGTCAAGAAACAATAGATGGTGGTGAGACTGCAGAGAAATAGGAACGCTTTTACCCTGTGGTAGGAATGTAAATTAGTTCCACCATTGTGATAGACAGTGTGGTGATTCCTCAAGGATCTAAAACCAGAAATACCATTTGACCCAGCTATCCCAGTTGCTGGGTATATGCCCAAAGGAATATAAATCATTCAACTCTAAAGACACATGCACATGTATGTTTATTGCAGCACTATTTACAATAGCAAAGACATGGAAACAACCCAAATGCCAATCAATAATAAACTGGATAAAGAAAATGTGGTACATATACCCCATGGAATACTATGCGGCCATAAAAAGAATGAGATCTTGTCCTTTGCAGGGACACAGATGAAGCTGGAAGCCATCATTATCAGCAAACTAACACAGGAACAGAAAACCAAATACTGCATGCTTTTACTCATAAGTGGGAGTTGAACAATGAAAACATATGGACACAGGGAGGGGAACAACACACACCAAGGCCTGTCAGGGATTGGGGGGAAGGGGAAGGAGAGCATTAGGACAAATACCTAATGCATGTGTAGGGCTTAAAACTAGATAACGGGTTGATAGGTACAACAAACCACCATGGCACATGCACACCTGTAACAAACCTGCACATTCTGCACATGTATCCCAGAATTTAAAGTAAAAGAAGAAAAAAGTACAAACTAAAGCCATGAAGAGACAGCACCAGACAACTACTGGAATGATTAAAATTTTTAAATATATACTAAGTGTTGGAGAAGATGCAGAGAAAGTGAATCTCTCATATAGCCACTCTAAAAAATGGGTTGGTTGTTCTTTGTAAAGTTAAATAAATACTCCTGATTATTTGCCTTAGAGAAATGAAAACTTATATCCACACAAAAACCTGTAAACAAATGTTCATAACACCTTTATTTGTGATAGCTAAAAACTGGGAATAACCCAAATGCCCCTCAGTGGGTGAGTGAATAAACAAAACAAACAAAATATATATAAAATGGAATTTTTGTCATGTGTATTCCTTTTTAATTGACAGAATTTGTACATATTGTTGTATATACAATGAGTACATGTCACTTGGGAATGTATATGTGTATGTTGTGGAATGACCAAGTCAAGCTAATTAACATACATATTACCTCACATGTGTATTTTTTGTGATTAGAACACTTAAAATCTACTCTCAGCAACTTTCAAGAATACAATACATTGTTATTAACTATAGGCGGCATGGTGTACAGTAGATCTCTTGAGCTTATTCCTTCTTTCTGACTTTTCAGTTGTTAAAAAGAAGGAAATCTGGTAATTTGCAACAACATGGATGAAACTGGAGGAAATTACAAGATTTCCCACTTTCTAGAGGCTGAACACTATTCCTTTATATCTATGTACCACATTTTCTGTATTCACTCATCTGTTGATGGATAGTTAGGTTGATTCCATATCTTGGCTCTTGTGAATAATTCTGCAATGAACCTGAGAGTACAGAGATCTCTTTCTTTTTTTTTTTTTTTTTTTTTGAAACAAGGTCTCACTCTGTTGTCCAACCTAGAGTGGTGCAGTGGCACAATCATGGCTCACTGCAGCCTCAACTTCACAAGCTGAAGTGATCCTCCCACTTCAGCCTCCTGAGTAGTTGGGACTACAGACACACAACATTACCATGCCCAGCTTTTTTTATTTTTTTTTTTATTTTTGTAGAGACAGAGTCTTGCTATGTTGCTCACGCTGGTCTAAAACTCCTGGGCTCAAAGATCCTCCCACCTCAGCCTCCCTAGTGCTGAAATTATAGGCATGAGCCACCATGCTCAGCCCAGATAGCTCTTTAACATACTGACTTCATTTCCTTTGGATAAATACCCAGAGGTGGAATCGCTGGAGCCTTACAATAAAATATTACTCAGCAATAAAAAGGAATAAACTATTGATATACATAATACATTAGATGGGTCTCAAGGTCAATATGCTGAGGAAAAAAGCCCACTTCAAGAGGTTACATATTATACAATTCAACTTATGTAACAGTCTTAAAATGACTAGCAACGATGGAGAAGAGGTCAGAGGTTGAGGGGGTTAGGCTTGGAGGAGGGTGACTGTGCAGAGTAGCACGTGGGATTTTCTTTGAGGTATGGAACAGTTCTATATCCTGACTTTAGCAGTCATTATGCAAATCCGTATATGTAATAAAATTTTGTGAAACTATACAACAACAACAAAATCACCGTGTAGAGAAGATTTAGCAGAATAAGTAAATCAATGGAATTTTGGTTCAGGTCTAAGTGTGTCTTTAAAGCCCCAAAATACTCGGTTGCTATTCCCTCTTTTGGGGAACTGGAATACATAAACTCAGTGAGGGGGAAATTCCCCACATTCCACCCTGACCCACAGAGTGAGGGCTGTTATGGCAGGAAAGCCAAGGAGAAGCCAAGACACCTGCCTCCACCTCCTGAACTATGACACCAAAGGCAACATCCCATTTCTAGAGGGACCGAGAGATTCATGCCACAACTAAGACCTTGACAGAGGGAAGAGTGGTGACTCCCACTGCATCATTGTCAGCTCACCTGTTTGACCTGTACAGAAGCCGGATCTTCACAATGACAGTGGATTATCATCAACTTAATTAGATGGTGGTTCCAATTGCAGCTGCTGCTCCTGATACGTTTTCACTGATGGAGAAAATCAATAGTCCCATAGGATCCACATGCGGCCACTGATCGGGTAAATGATTTTTTCTGCAAACCTGTGCTAACTTCCTAAGGCTGCTGTAACAGTACACCACACCACAAATTGTGTGTCTTATAACAACAGAAATTTATCACCTCATAGTTCTGGGGCTGGGCCTTCACCATCAAGGCATCAACAAGGCCCTGCTCCCCATGAAGGCTCCAGGGAAGAGCGTCCTCGCCTCTTCTAGCCCCTGGTGGCTGCCGGCAGTCCTCAGCATTCCTTGGCCTGTAGCTGCATCTCCAGTGTCTTCCTGCATCTTTACATGATGTTCTCCCCCATGTGTCTCTTCTCTTCTTTTTGAAATCTTTAGAAATATTTTATTTTATTCTATTTTAGAGACAGGGTCTCACTCTGTCACGCAGGCTGGAGTGTAGTGGTGCAAACATAGCTCACTGCAGCCTCAAACTTCTGGGCTCAAGCAGTCCTCCTGCCTCAGCTTTCTGAGTAGCTGGGACTATCGGTGGGCACGTGCCACCACACCTGGCTAATTTTATTTATTTATTTTGTAGAGACAGGGTCTCTCTCTGTTTTGCCTGGGCTGGTCTCAAACTCCTGGCCTTAAGCAATGTTTTTGCCTTAGCCTCCCAAAATGCTGTAATTATAGGTGTTAGCCACCGAGCCTGGCCTCTTTTCTCCTTTTATAAAGACACCAGTCATATTGAAGATAAGGCCTTTCATACTGCAAAGACCTAATTTGCAAATAAGGTCACATTCTGAAGTTTAGGTAGATATAAACTTGGCAGAGGGTGAGAGAGAGGGAAGCAATATTCAACCTAGCATAACACTGTCACTAAGGACATCAGGCTCAGATTACTTTTATCTCATTGGACCAGAAGTATACCTTCACTGTCCTATCTCAGAGCTAATCCACCCTCCAGCCTTCTGTTATCATCTACTTCATAGGGGCCTTAATAAGTCTCTCCATTCTGCAGGATAGCATACTGACCATTACATGGATAATATCATATTAATTGGTCCTAGTGAACAGGAAGTAGTGACTACATTAGACACATTGGTAAGACACATGAATGCCAGACCGTGAGAGATTAATTTCCCACAAAAATTCAGATGCCTTCCATCTGGGTGAACTTTCTTGGGATCCAGTCATCTGGGACATGTTGAAATATCCCTTCCAAATTGAAGGGGAAGTTGCTGTATCTGATTCCTCTTACCACTGAGAAAGAGACACAGTGCCTAAGAGGCTTCTTTGGATTTTAAGGCAGTATATACCTCATTTAATACTCTGACATATTTACTGAGAAGCCCAAAAAGCTACCAGCAAAACAAGAGAAGGCTTGGCAACAGGTCCAGACTATGTGGGCTACACAGCTGAGGACATTAATGGTGCTTGAAGCACTTACAGCAGATATAAAAGCCATATGATGGAAACTTTCACAGGTCCCTCTGGAGAAATCATGGGACAGACTGCTGGGATCTGGGAGCAAAGCAATGCCATCCTCTGTGGTGAGCCATTCTCTTTGAGGAGCAGCTCCCAGGGTACTACATGGCCTTTGTAGATTGGACACTTAACCATGCACGACTGTCAATGTGGAACTTGCACTGTCTATCATCAACTGTGTGTTGTCTGATCCACCAAGCCCCATAAATCTGGGCATGCACAGAGGCACTCTGTTAGGATCACTGCTTGCAGGGGTCTGTCATGCAAACCTTGACTGAGTGACAGATGAATAAAGTACACTGACACACAGATATTATGCTTTGCTAGTTCCACTAAGTGTGACTGGGAAGCTGATAGACTCCTTGGAGAGTGCTGAAAAGAGATAGCAGCCACTGACCTTTACTACTTAGTGAGACTTGCATTTATTTAGTAAAGTTTAATTGACAAAGACTTGAGTTAACACCAGTAGAGTGAATATTAAAGTGCAGGTTATGATGCTCAAAGCAAACACTATTAGAGGATAATATCCTTGGTCAACCTCTCCTTGAGAGGACCATCTGGCTTAAAGGTTAGTTTTAAGACTACATGAGTAAACAAGCTATTCAGATAAACTCTTCTACATACTTTAGCTATTTGCTTTTCTTATTAACTAAATGTAAAGGAGGCTGCCTTCAGCCAAAACTTCTACTGAAACTATGAAAAAACTTTTAGGCCTTCTAAAAGGGTTTGAGACTATATTCTATAACTTTCTCTACTATTTTTCCCTTAATATTTTTGCCACCACCCTGAGTGAATTCCTACAGCACTCCATCATCAGCTGGCAGTGACAGTATGCTGTTGGACTTAGTGGCATGAAGCAGTGGGGCAGATGCTTGTGGCCCCTTCACCTGTTCCATTGCCTCCTTTCACTTATCCTACACTGAGGATCTCATCTGGAAATCCCTAAGACCTGCTGTCTAAGTAAGAAAACCTTTGTGTCTCATTCATGGGTGTTCCTCTAAAAAATTCCAACACTCCCTGCAAATGAATGACTGTAGCACTATAGCCCAACTAGAGATGGCCCGAAAGAACAGTCATGAAGCAGCATCCTCACGGAGGGCAGAACCATGAAGAGAGCACATGTTGTTCACTTTGCCTGTAAGAGGGTTAGCCAGAGATATGAACACACAGGCAGTACCTAATGATTCAACAGTATAGTTGGGGATTTGTCAGTAACATGACTGGAAAGTTGGTGACAAAGTACTCTAGAAAGAGGCAGGTGATAGATCTCCTGAATGGGCACCACGTGTGAAGGTAAGTGGCTCTTGTGAAAGCTCTTAGAAGAGCAAGCTCAGCAGAGATGCAATGTAATGATCATATGGATAAAATGACCTGTCCTATGAATAAAGGAGTCAATGTCATTTCCCACCCACAGCTGTCCTTGCTTACTGGGCTCATGAAAGAGACCACGGTAACATGGATGGAAGTCTTGAATGGGCTCAGCATAGACTTCTCACCATGGCTGATCTGACTTCAGCCAGAGCTGAGAGTCCAGTCTGCCAACAGTGGACACTAACATGGGACACTTGTTATGGTGCCACTCCCTGGGAGAATCAGCCAGTCACCACTTTAGTCATAGAAGGGGCAGCAATTTGATCTCACTGAAATAATCCCTTACTCTGGACATGATTTACCTTTCCTGCCCACAGCTCTCTGTCAGCACCACCAATGGACTTTGCTGTACTCACTCATGGTACACCATGCAGCATTGTTTCTTACTGAGGAACTCATTTTACAGCAAATGAAGCATGGCAATGAGCTAATGCCCATGAAACTTGCTAGTCTCACCATGATCCCATAGTCCTGAAGCAGCTGACCTCATAAGTGGCTTTTTGAAGGCTCCATCAAGGCACCAGCTGGAGGGCAACACCTTGTAGGGCTGGAGCAATAAAATAAAATTTTTGCGGTCTGTCCCTGCAACTTTGGGTTCTGCTGGTCTAGAAGTCTTAATCCCCATAGGAGGAAGGCTTGCACCAGGGGACAAAGTGACGGTTCCATTAAAATGCAAGTTCACACTGCCACCCACCCACCTTGGGCTCCTCACTTCAGTAAATCAAGAGGCCACGGAGGGGTAACTGTACTGGCTGGGGTGACTAATCCTGATTATCAAGGGAAAGCTGAGTTATTATTACACAATCAGGGTAAGAACGGTTGTAATGGAATAGATTATAAAATATGAGGATTATAGTGGATCTCCTGCAAGAGATCCCTAGGGGTGTGCGTTTTCCCCCTAGTGCTGCCCTAACAAAACACCATAAACCGAGTGGCTTGAAACAGCAGAAATTTATTCTCTCACCATTTTAGGGGCTGGAAGTCTGAAAGCAAGTTTCTCCCTCCAAAATCTCTGGGGGAAGGATTCCTCCTTGCCTCTTCTGTCTTCTGGTAGCCCAAGGAATTCCTTGGCTGGAGGCAGCATCCCTCCAACCTCTGCTTCCATCGCCACTTGACTTTCTTCTGCCTGTGTCCGCATCGTCCATGGTGTTCACCTTCATGTACGTGTCTGTGTCCAAATCTCCCTCTTCTTATAAGGCCACCAGTCGTATCGGATTGAAGCCCATCCTAATGACCTCATCTTAACTTGATGCTGTCTGCAAAGATACCATTTCCAAACAAGGTCACACTCACAGGTACCAGGGGTTAGAACGTATCTTTTGGGAGGACACAATTCAACCAGTAACATGGTACCTCCTAGTACTCCCATGCCCTGTGATTACATTAGTAGAATTAATTATTGTAGAATTTTAATTACAATGGAATAAAATAATGGACAACTACAGATAGGACTGCAGGCTTGGGTCACCCCATCAGGCAGGGAACTACGATGATCCAAGGTAATTGCTAAAAGCAAAAAAAAATAAATATGGAATGAGAAGTGCAAGAAGATACTTATAAATAATAGAACTGTAATAGATATGAGTATCTTTTTATTTTGATAAGAGCATATTTGTGTATATATTATTTTCTCTCTTACCTTCTTCTTATTTCCAACCATTTAATGTAAGATGTGTCAATAGTAGTTAACCTTATATCTCAGTGTTTGAGTCAGATAATATCAATGAGAGAATATATCTCAGCTAGAGATGGAATGACCGTCATCCACAGATAGATAAAGGGACTTTACACCTTTTACAGAGAAAGCTAGGGTGCTTTCAGTTGTATGGACAGCTGCATTATTTTAGGTGAAAGCACAAGTTTGATATTGCCTTTTTCAGACAATTAAGTACGTTAAAATAGTTGTATATGGATATAAAGGTTACAAGGTGTAGACAGTTGTAAATAGGTATCAAGTCAACTTAACTTGACTGTGGGATCATGGTGAGACCAGTTCTAGCTAAACTGGAACTATGGTTCCCAGAAGTCCTGGGTTACTATCAGTCACAAGACATATTTAGTGTGAGGTCTAGACAGCAAAAGTGAAGCCAAAGCCACATCCTTTTTATATTCAAAAATTGGTGCAGGGTACCAGGCCCTGCTGCTGCTTGCCTCGCAGCCCCTCCTCTGAAGGCTTGCCTTGTTAGCGTGGTGACTCCACCTCCAACCTCGCCCATCTCCCCCTGAGCTCATCCATCTCCTAGGAGTTTGAGCTCCGTGCCAGCGGCTGCCAGCTTCTCCTGCCCTTCACCACCCGTCTTCAAAGTTGAGGCGTGGAGAGGATGAGAGGCCACTGCAGATTCTCATCCACACTCACAGCATCTGTGTCACCTGTGTGGATGCTGGTCCTCCCTTCCCCCATTTAGGTACATCCTTGACTCCCAACTGCCTGCTTTTTTTTTTTTTTTTTTTTTTTTTGAGACAAGGTCTCACTCTGTTGCTCAGGCTGGGGTGCAGTGACATGATCATGGCTCATTGTAGCCTCAAACTCCTGGGCTCAAGCAATCCTCCCACCATGGCCTACTGAGTAGCTGGGACTACAGGCATGAGCCACCACACCTGGCCATCTGTCATAAATCTTTTAACTAACTCCTACAATTGTGTAAAGTCAAGTCCCTATAACAAATTCTTTATTATATATCCTACTGGTCCTGCTTCTCTGATTGAACCATGGCCAAGTTAGTGCCACCACAGTCCCTTGCTCTGCTGGCCTTTCCAGACACTGACGGGCTGCCTTAGCCAGCAGTCCTGCCATGAGTTTTTGATGGGGTCACACCTGCAAGACATCCTGCCAGTGGAGTGCCTGAAAATCCTGGATCACTATAACTCACAGTGTGTGGTTCACAGGCCCATTGATTCATGTTTACCGTGTGGATATCCTCTTTTGAATGTCATCTATCCAAAAATGTGCTTATTAACCACCAGTTAAGTTGTGTTCTCATATTTTATGACTCACAGATAGTAAAAGCTGCTCATCAGCCCAGGAAAGCCAACATTCCTCTCCTACACTGACATAATTCCAGCCAAGGGAAAGAAACTTGACATGTGGTCAGCTCTTTAAAGGCCACAGCAAAGGGAAAGTGTCACATCTTTCAGTTTGCCTCAGAAAAGCCTGTGGGAAGCAAGGAGGGAGTCGCAGTCTGCAGATGGGAGAGCCACGACCAACCGTTCCAGCGATGCTATCAATGAGATCGTGATCCAGTCTTTAGCAGAGCCAGGAACACAAGGAAAAGCGGGGAGAATAGGTGGAGAGGTAGAGAGCACGTGGACTCGCCCACGTGGGGAGGCGCGTCATGTGACATTCGGACTGCGTCTGATCCTTCCTGAAACAACCTGAAAGAAGAACAGCCCACAACTCAACAGAGAAGAGAGGGGCCCTAGAAAGCTTTGGGTTAGTGACATCAGGGATAGGTCCTGCCCTCCTCTGTCCAGCTGGTGATGTCAGCAAAGTTTGGGCAACATGACAGAAAACCTAAAGAAGACAGTCACCCCAGCCTTGGTTGGTCAGGACTCTATAGTGGGAAGTGAACAAAAAAGAGTTTACCTCATGGCTCAGTTCCAAGGAATAACGACAGAGATGATGATACAATGGGGACATTGGCATGAGGCAGGAGACTTCCATGCCTGATTTCGCTGTGTTGTTAATCAAGTCTGTAATTCTGAGTCCATGGTGTCGCCTTTCTTGGCTTAGTTTGCATCTCGTAAAAGAAGGACGCTGGACCACAGGGTGTCCTTGGTGAAGATGTAGACGTCCGTCGAGGTCTGCACGCCCCTTCCCCTCTGTGGACTCACTGCTGCCCAGCCAGGGACAATACTTCCCAGACCCCCGTGTGATCCGTTCTCAGCGATGGAATGATGAGCGGGAATCACTGGAGCACTTCCAGACCAAAAGGAACGAAAAACAGTTGTGTCTTTTCCAAACTCTCTTCTCCTATATCCTGGCAGGATGTTGGCGCCCACAGCAACCTTGGAAACCACATGTCCAGAGCTCCCATCCTTTAGCCTGTGTCCCCGAACGCCTATACAGAGAGAGCGCAGACCAGGACTTGACATGAATGAGAAACAGCCACTCATTATGTTCAACTAGTGACATTCTAAGGTTTCTCCATCAAAGCAGCCTTTAAGCTTTAAGTTTATGACTAACAATTTACAAATACTTTCTTGTTACTATTTTTAACTTAACTTGACCTGGAGAATGACAACCATGTGAAATAAGTCAGATATTTTTCTCATTTTACAAATGAAAACCTGAAGCTAAACTACTGAAGATGTTCTTCAAAGTTACTGACAAGCAGCAGGGCCATCAGGCAGCAGGACCTTGGATTGGGTCTGAGTGCAAGAGGTAGGTGGTGCCGGCATTCATACCACAGGGCTCCGGGTGCCATCCTGGGCCTAGCCTGGACTGCCTCTGTGATTTTAAGGGATTCTTTAATTTCCCTCAGGAGCCATTTCTTAGATGATAAACAGGGAAGCTATAGGCCATGTGAATCTTGTAAAGTTGTTGTAAAGATAAAGGGAAGCCGACACTTTGGGAGGCCAAGGTGAGAGGATAACTAGAGCCCAGGAGTTGAAGGCTGCAGTGAGCCATGACTGTACCACTCCACTCCAGCCTGGTGACAGAGCGAGGCTTACTCTTACTGCCCATCTACCACAGACCAAGCACTTTCCACCGTCTTGAATCTATGGACTCATTGACCCATCCAACCATCCTACAAGTTATATAGAGTTATATCCTCCCTATTTTCAAGATGATGAAATTCAAAAAAGTTAAGTAATTTCTCCAACATTATGTATTGTCAGCCTGGATTCTCCAGAAAGCAGAATCAGGGGAAAGAGAGTCAAGAGGGAGGAAGAGGGTGGGGATCCGCTCCAAGCTGGTTGTTACTAGATGCAGCTTATTGACCTCATCAGACTGTCTTCCTAGAAGCTTCTTAAGGTAGGACTCATGACTGTGTGTCTGGGACAGGAGGGTGCCTCGGTATGAGCGCTGAGTATGGTCCCCAGGAAGCCCCAGGGCAGAAGGCAAGAGGAGCCCAAGTGAGCCTGAGACAGGGCACGGCCACCTGACTGCTGGAGACGGTGGAAGTCTGCGCATTGCTGGACGCCACCTCTGAAGCTGGCACAAGAGACAGACGAGCTGGAAAAAGCGTGCAGTGGAGCAAAGTCAGATATGTTACAAACCTATGATGTCATGGGGCTAGTCTGAGTTCTCTCCTTGTGTGAAAAACGTGGTTCCCATTTCTGACCCACCACAGGGAGGCATGCTTTGTGAGCTAGTTAGCTCCTGGTGGGAACAGGCTTACGCAGACACACATGTGTTCTGTTCCAGTCTACAGCCAATACCTGCCTTGGAGGAAGGATAGCCCAAGTATAGGGAAGCTGCAACTTTCTACTCAGGAGAGCCAGCATGTGGAGCTTCCGGGTCCAGGGTGGACGAGCCACTTCCCCAGGGAACTCCCTCTGGCTGGATGATTGAAGATGTTAACGATGCATCTAGTTGCACCCAGCCACGCTCACCAAGGGAGAAAAACGCTGCTGCCCCCACCAAGCAAGTGTCCTTCAAGGAGCTCCCAGTCAGACTTGTGCTTTCAAATCTGGCACACACACAAAAAAAAGGCCTGGCATGGTGGCTCATGCCTGTAATCCCAGCACTTTGGGAGGCCAAGGTGGGCAGATCATTTCAGGTCAGGAGTTTGAGACCAGCCTGGCCAACATGGCGAAACCCCAACTGTACTAAAAATACAAAAATTAGGTGGGCGTGGTGGCGGGTGCCTGTAATCCCAGCTACATGGGAGGCTGAGGCAGGAGAATTGCTTGAACCCGGGAGGTGGAGGTTGAAGTGAGCTGAGATTGTGCCACTGTAGACCAGCCTGGGCAACAGAGCAAGACTCCTTCTCAAGAAAAAAAAAAAAAAAAAAAAAGCAAAAGTTAATTCTTTGATTATAGAAGTAAATACTTCTCCATTAAAAGTAACTTATGCTGTTGTAGAAAATTTGGAGGTATAAACACACTTAGAAGTTTGAAGAAGAGGACTATTATCACCTAAAATCTCTCTTCTCCCCAAGGTTACCACTGCTAACATTTTGGTGTATTCCTTTCCAGGCCTTTCTGTGTAGACATATAAATATAAACTGCATTTTTAAAGTAAAATTGAGTCACATGATACAAGTATTTTATTACTCTGCTTTGTCCTCTTAACATTTTATGATAAATATTTTATTGCCATTAAGAATGCTTCCAAAGCACAATATTTATAGCTGAACAATATTTTTTGGACATTAGGACTGTTTATAATTTTTCACTTTGATATGTGGGACTGGGATGAACATCCCTAAACATAAGTCTTTGATCACATTTCCGATTACTGCATTTAGAAGATACTTAAAAGTGGAATTACTGGGACAAATGATATAAATATTTTAATGAAAATTTGTATTGCCAGATCGTTTCCAGAAATGGACCAATTTACAGTTTTATCTGCAATGTGTCAGTGCAGATGCACTGAAAAAACAAGTCAGATCCCAGCACTTTGGGAGGCCAATGTGGGCGGATCACAAGGTCATGAGATAGAGACCATCCTGGCCAACATGGCGAAACCCCGTCTCTACTAAAATACGAAAGATTAGCCGGGCATGGCGGTACAGGCCTGTAGTCCCAGCTACTCAAGAGGCTGAGGCAGGGGAATCGCTTAAACCCGGGAGGTGGAGGTTGCAGTGAGTCGAGATTGCGGCACTGCACTCCAGCCTGGCAACAGAGCAAGACTCCATCTCAAAAAATAAATAAATAAATAAATAAATAAATATTTTTAAATGCTTTTCAGAGCAGACGGAGGAAATGGTATCTTTGTCTTTTAACTCCTGTTTCTTTGATTAATGGTTCTATTGACCAATTCTTGCTTTGTTGACCATTTGGATTTCTTCTTTTAAGAACTGCTTGTTCATTTCCTTTGGTAAATTTTAAGTTGGGATATTAGTATTTTTTATTGACGATATAATTAGGAGCTGCTTATTTGTCGTATTCTTTGTTTTTATTTTACTTTTTACAATTTTTAATTTTTTTTATTTTTAAAAACCAGTCAAATTTAGCAGTGGGAGTTAATTTACTTTCAACTTTTATTACACAGGAAAGTATAGATGGTTTGGGGGCTTTTCTTTGTTTTACGTGGTTAGATCTAACAAGAGTTACTTTTGCGATTCCTCCCATGATCTCATGCTTAGAAAGCTCTCCCATCCCAGGATCAGTTATACGTGTTCCTATTTTCTTCTAGATAATTAAGAAAAGATATAAAATCACAATACATTAGAATCGGAAGAGTTGGCAGAGTCCTTTTCAGAGATGATGAAACTCAGGCTTAAGGGGTAAAGTAACTCAAAAACCAGATCATGCAGCCAGTGAGTGGCAAAGCCAAGGTTTTCTTTTTGATTGAAGTCTAATTAGCACACAATAAGACGCACACCATCTCAAGTCATCAATTTGTTGGGTTTTGATAATTGCAGACACTCTTGTAATCACCTCCCAAATCAAGATACAGAATGTTTCCACCACCATCAGCAACCACTATCTGATATCTTTCACTATAGGGTATATTCACCTAGATTTGGATTTTATAAAAACAGAATCATAAAGTACTTTTTAGTGAACGTCTTCACTCACTTAGCATAATATATTTGAGATTCAACCATGCTGTTATGTCTCTAAGTAGCTCATTCATATTTATTCCTGCTTAGGGTTTGTAAGAATATAATATACTATGAATGTATTTCAAATATGAATATAGCATAATATGCTTATCCATCCTCCTATTTAGGAACACTTGGGTCGCTTCCAATTTGGGGCTATTATGAAAATGGCTGATATGCATACCCTTGCAGAAGTATTTATTTGGACATGTGATTTCATTTCACTTGGGAGTGAAATTGTTGGGGCACTGAACGGATGTGTGTTTAACTTTATAACAAAGTAGGGCTAAGGTTTGCTATCTGATCCTAGAGACCATGCCCTAAGCCACCAGACACACTGTCCCTCATAGACCCAAGCACTGGGAGACCAAGTTTAAATCCCAGCTATTCCCTTTCCTTGCTGTGAAAACTTGGGCAAGGTCCTTAACCTCTCAGTGCCTGGTTTGTTCTTCGGCACCACCGCACCGTCCCCCGCCACCCCTCAGAGGTTGTTGTGAAAATTAAAAGATTTCATACAAATAAAGCCCTCAGAATGAGATCTTGCAAGTGGTTGGTTTATTATTATTATGTAAGAACGTCTCTATAGTTTGTCAGATACTGGACTCAGAGAATGAAAGTAGCCAGGAAAGGCCTCTTGAAAGTAGCTAGGAAAGGCCTCCCTGTGATGGTGGAGCCACCCTGTAAGACTGCTTACGGCGGAACGCTGTCCCTTCCCACAAAGCCAGCTGGGCTTGCCACGACCGTCCCGGTGCTCCGACGTACTGCCTCAAGTGCACCTGCGCCTCTGCAGTGCTCATTCTCCAGGTCTTGTACTTGTCCTTGTGGGGTTCAGCACACACGGCTCTCCTGATCAGAAGGTGGCCCCAGTCAGTCCCCAGGGACTCGCTGCTTTTTTTTTTTTTTTTTTTGAGATGGAGTCTCACTCTGTTGCCCAGGTTGGAGTGCAGTGGTGCGATCTCAGCTCACTGAAACCTCCGCCTCCCAGGTTCTTGCAATTCTTCTGCCTCAGCCTCCCGAGTAGCTGGGACTACAGGCGCACGCCACCACGCCCGGCTAATTTTTTGCATTTTAGTAGAGATAGGGTTTCACCGTGTCGCCCAGGCTGGTTCTCACTGCTTTTAAATACTCCTTAACGTCTGAGCAGGATCCCACACCCGACTCTACCTCTCCTCCTTGGGCGCCAACCAAATTGCACAAGACTCCATCGGCTGTGGCTAATCCCTGACCTCCCAGCCTGCAGTCCATCTGGAGGCAGGTCCTCGGAGGGGAACGCATTCGCACCCTGGTGTAGTAATCCCGGCACTGAATGGCAGAGCACCTTTCTCATCCTGAGTGCAGTTGTCCCTCGGAATCCATGGGGGATTAGTTCCAGAACCCCAAGATTACCCATATCCATGGATGCTGAAGTCTCAAGTTTCAGATATGGATGGCCTATAGCCTATGCAGATCCTCCTGAAGACTGTAAAAATACAAAGCCGACACATCATTTCATGTGCATGAAATCAATGTAGTCCTCAGCACGCAACAAAAATTCAAGTTTTGCTTTTTGCAGCTGTGAAATGTTCCTTCCCAAATATTTTCAGCCCTCAGTTGGTTGAATCCATGGACGCAGAAGCCATAATATGGAGGGTTGATGGTACTTCCTAATTCCTTGTAGAACATCACCTACTCTGCCCTTCCTCCATGCCAATCTTTCCCACTGGATGAGAAGCTTCGTAAGGGCAGAGTCTAAGGTAATTTTGTGCATGGAGCCCAGGCACATCATTAGTCAGGCATCCAGTAAGCACTGTTGATGGATAAGGCAAAAATACATGTATGTATAAGTATTCAACACCTATCCTCTCCTCTGACCCTCGGAGGAGATTTCTGCCTTGCCTCATAGTTCAACTTCTGGGGTTTTATTGTAAAGATAAGAAAAAAGTTGAAAAGAAGAACAGAACCCAGAGAGGCTTTTTCAAATTTTTTGGAAAATAGAAGCAAACTATTAATCCACCAACAGGAGTACTTATAAATAAATGATGACTGTAAATATAATAGTGTATATAGTGAAAATGCAAAATCTAACACACACTTATCCATGGACTCTATTTGTGCACTTATCAACACGCATAAATCACACAAAGTTCAATTTTTAAAATTTGAAGAGTGATACATACATATATATATATGTGATATCATTTAAACAAAATTTGAAAAATGTAAAATGTTGCTATTATTACTATGATACCTAGTTATGAATATATACTATGTAGTAGTACACAAACATGTATATAAAATAGTGTGAGAGGGATAAACACCAAATTCAGGATGAAGGTTGTCTAATTTGGGACCAAATTACGTAGATAAATTATTTGTGAAGAGTAACTGAATTTTGGAGCCACAGCTGACTTGATCAGAGTTGCAGTTTAGGATGCTAAATCTTACCAGAGAAATGGAGGAAACGTTGACTCATTCAATATTTATCGAGAGTCCATTATCAGCCAGGTACAGTGGCTCACACTTGTAATCCCAGTGCTTTGGGAGGCTAACGCAGGAAGATCAGTTGAGCCCAGGGGATTGAGACCAGCCTGGGCAACATGGTGAGACTCCATTTCCACAAAAAATTAAAAAAATTAGCCCAGCATGCTAGCCTGCACCTGTGGTCCTAGCTACTCAGGAAGCTGAGGCAGGAGGATTGCTTGAGCCCAAGAGTTCAAGGCTGCAGCGAGCAATGATCATGTCACTGCACACTGCACTCCAGCCTGGGTGACAGAGTGAGACACCATCTCAAAAAAAAAGAAAAGAAAACAGAAAAATCCATGACGTGTGAAACACTGTTACAGACACTTGTGAACTGATAGAAACCCTGCCCTCAACTGCATTCTTGATGCTTTCTAGCCCTAAGGTAAAAGAGCTTGTTTCACAGCAGTCCGGCTGCAGCTAGTGAGGGCCTGGAGCCGCAGGACTGGAAACGAGGAGGACGGATTGCCCAGGTAGAAGGCACAGCCTGTTCAAATGTGCAAGGCACTGCATCAGGTATGAAAATGGGGTTTGGCATCTTGGTGGCCTGAAGGATGGGTGTCCCTGGGTGAAACCGGGAACATGGAAGTGAGAAAGAATGAGCATTTGTTGTGTGCCCAGCCCGGCAGCAGGGCCCAAGCTCTGCCAAGATGGACGTCATGTTCCTTGCCCCCAAGCAGCTCAAATTAGTTCTGACAACCATCCATTCAGGAGTTCATTCAGCAGATACTTTCTGAATAAGTGTGCGGAAATCTGTACTGGGTAACTGTCATCCTAGCAACCTAGCAAGAACGTAATCTACAGCTCCACAGCAGAATGTGGCTGTGGTTTGGGGGGTCCGGTGCAAAGGTGAGAGGCGCCTGATTCTAGGCAGGAAGGCGAGCAGGAGAGTTACGATGGGCACTGTCTCTCGCCGGTTCAAGTACCTGCTCCTCTCCTCCTTAAACACTGTTCATTCCCAGTCCTGGTCCCTCAGGGGCTCAGCCTCTGGCCCCACAGGCCACAGCCATAACTCTCCAAACTCAAAACATCCACTTAGGGAAAATAAATCTCTGCTTCTGGAAAGACTCTCTCTGGGAAGGAGGGTTAGAAAGGCCGCCTGAGGCAGCGGACTGCTCCTGTGGCCTGAATGTCAGTCTGGTGAAGCAGAAAGCGTCTTGTCAGTGAGTCAGAGGCCTGAGTTTCAGTGTCAGCTCTGCACTAAAAGCTGGGTGACCTTGTACAACCGCTTCACGTCTCTGGGCCTTCGCTTCTTCATTGGTATGAAGGCGCACTTAGATGTCTTGGGGCCACCCCTACCATAACCACCGTGTTTCGTTTTTGAGGGCTGCTATAACCAAGTACCACAACCAGGTTGCTTAGAGCAAGGAATACGTTTCGTGCAATCACGCTGGAGGTGAATAAGAGCGAGATGACAGTAAGGCTGATGCCTTCCGAGGACCATGTGGGGGAATCTGTTTCGTGTCCCTTTCCTGGCTTCTCCGGATTTGCTGGCATACTTTGTTGTTTCTTGGCTTAGGGAAACATCACCCGGATTTCTGTCTTGATGTTCACATCATGTTCTCCCTGTATGTGTGTGTGTCGTATGTGTGTGGAAGACAGGGGGTGGTGTCTCCAACTTTTTTTTTTTTTTTTTTTTTTGAGACAGTCTTGCTCTGTCACCTAGCCTGGAGTGCAATAGCATGATCTCGGCTCACTGCAACCTCTGCCTCCCAGGTTAAGTCATTCTCGCCTCAACGTCCCAAGGAGCTGGAACCACAGGTGTGCACCACCACAACCAGCTGATTTTTGTATTTTTAGTAGAGACAGGGTTTCAACATGTTGCCCAGGCCAGTCCCCAACTCCTCGCCTCAAGTGATTCCCCTGCCTTGACCTCCCAAAGTGCTGGGATTACGCGAGTGAGCCACCACACCCAGCCTGGCGTTCTTCTTGTAGGACATCAGTTACATTGGACTGGGGCCCACCCTACCTACTCCGGTATGACCTAATCCTAACTCATTATACCTACACCTATTTCCAAATAAGGTCATATTCTGAGGTACAGTGGGTTAGGAGTTCAACACAGATTTTGTGGGGGGAACACAATTTAACCCATAATAACCATCCTGACCTTCTAATTTCTCCTCCCAGGGAGTGTAGGGTGACTATAACATTTATTGTTCAAACAGGGGATTTTGAGAATGAAAAGGGGAAATGCTAACAATTGTGGCAAACAGGTATCACTGGGATCTGGCCCAGGTGAGCGGGGGATACGGGTCCCCTAAAGGACCTGGAGAATACACTGGGGCTCCTTTCTGTCTCCCATCCTGCTGAAAGCATAAAGAAATTTTTCTCAAATATTTACTGTGAGAACCTGGTTGATATCTTGAAGACAAAACTCACATAAGTGTTGGGGGGCCCCTAACATCGAGTCTCCCTAGAGCTTTTAATTCTCAGACTTGTCAAGGCTTAGACTCCAGCACCTGGTCAAATACAGTTCCGGTTTTCCCAGGCAGCACTGGTTCCTGCAGAGGTTGCTGCTCGAATGTACTGTGACGCTCTGTATTTGAATTGTCTGTCTCTTTAATTTAGGGGCAGTCGTTTGCCCTATGACCTCATTTCTCTTATGCATCTAATAAAAGCTGTTCATTTTTCAGTTTGTTCAGCCCTTATTGTTAGGACAGAGTAGCAACTTCCAAGTTCCTTATATGGAAAACAGAAAGCCAGGAGTTGCATTTTTCATTTCAGGTATTATATTTTTCCACTCTAGAAGTTCTGTTTGGTTCTTTTTATACATTCCATTTCTCTCTTCATTATCTTTGCATTTTCCACTAGATTTTTTAGCATGTTTATAATGGATGTTTTTTAAATACATGTTTATTTAGAATAATTTTAGATTTGTAGGGAAGCTGCAAAAGGTAATATAAAGTTACTGTACACCATTCCCCTAGATTCCTTTAATGTTAACATCTTGCATAACTGCGGTACATCTGTTAAAAGTATGCGTTGCGGCCGAGCACGGTGGCTCACACCTGTAATCCCAGCACTTTGGGAGGCCGAAGCAGGTAGATCACTTGAAGTCAGGAGTTTGAAATCAGCCCGGTCAACATGGTGAAACCCTGTCTCTATTAAAAATACAGAAATTAGCCTGGCTTGGTGGCACATATCTGCAGTCCCAGATTCTTGGGAGGCTGAGGTGGGAGAATCTCTTGAACCTGGGACGTAGAGGTTGCAGTGACCTGCCACTGCACTCTAGCCTGGGTGATAGAGTGAGACCCTATCTAAAAAAAAAAAAAAAAAAAAGTATGTGTTGTGAGTTAAAGTGAATTTCCCCCAAAAAGGGTGTATTGAAGTCCTAACCCCTGGTACCTGTGAATGTGACCTTATTTGCAAATAGAGTTTTTGCAGATGTAGTTAGTTAGCTTAAGATGAGGTCATACTAGAGTGGACCCTAACTCCAGTATGACTGGAATCCTTGTAAGAAGAGAGACACAAGGAGAAGGCCACGTTATGAAGGAGGTAGAGACTGGAGTGATACATCTGCAAGCCATGGAATCCCAGGGTTTGCCAGGGACCACTAGAAGGCAGAGGAGGTGGGGATGGTTCTCCCTAAGGCCCGTCAGAAAACGCACCTCCCCCACAACACCTTCCTGTCAAACTCCAGGCTCCAGAACTGTGAGAAATACATTTCTGTTATTTTAAGCCACCCAGTTTGTGATACTTTGTTACACAGTCCTAGAAAACTAATACAAGGAAGATATTAACGTTTGTACATTACTATACACCAAACTCCAGACTTTATTCAGCTTTTACTACTTTTCCCCTTAATGTCCTTTTTCTGTTCCGGAATCCATTCCAGGAGACTGCATTGCATTCAGACACCGCATTTCTCGTGTCTCCTCTGGGCTGCGACACTTTCTAAACTTTGTTTTCCATGATCTTAAAAGCACTGGTCAGCATTTTGTGTGTGTTTCTCAATTAGAGTTTCTTTGATATTTTTCCTCATGTTAGGCTAAAGATATATGGGGTTGGGTTTTTTTTTTTTTTTAAATACCAGAGAGGTGAAGTGCCCTCTCAAGACATCATACAGGGGATAAATGATATTAACCTGTTATATCAGGACTTCAGTATATCTTGATCTATTGGTGAAGATCGTATCTGTCAGGTCTCTGGCTGTGAAGTTACCATGTTTCCCCTTCCATCCTCTACTCTTTGCAAGTGAGTCACTAAGTCCAGCCACACTCTAAGGGAATGGAAATAGGGAAAATTAAAACTACTTTTCTGCTCATTCCACATGTCTGTCATTTCTGGGTTTGTTTCTTTTGAGTCATTTTCTCTCCTGGCTATGGGTCACATTTTCCTATTTCTTTGCAAACCTAGTAATTTTGTGAATGTTACATTCTTGAGTGTTAGATTTTGTTGCATTTCTTTCAAGAGTGTTGGACTTTATTCTGGCCTTCAGGTAAGTTATTCAGATATTAGTTGAATAGTTTGGGCTTAAAAAAAAAAGGAAACCTTTTTATCAGGCAGGAGTGTGACTCTGGATTACTTAAGTACACTGCCAAGCTGTGTACCTTCTGTGGCCGTCCCAGTGTTAAACTCGGTCTCTCCAGGCTACCTGGTGGGATTGAATGAGTCCCAGTGCTGTGTAAGCTCTGGGGATTCTTGGCCAGCAGCCTCTCAGCAATTGCTCTTTCCCTAGTGGTTGTTCTTTGCCCAATCTCAAGGATGCCATCCTGCTCAGCCCCCGACTCAAGAGGACCCTTCTGCACATTTCTGGAGTCACTTTCTGAGTAGTTTATTCACATCTATTCTCTGTCTCAAAAGGCCCAGCTCTCTCAGCCTCCAGAACTCCAACTCTCTGTCTCAATAGGACCATTGGGTTCTGTTGGGGTTCACTCTCCCTGCACCCTGGTTCAGAAATCCCCGGCAAGCAGAGAGCCAGAAAAATTGTAGAGCTTGCTTGCTTCATTTTCCTCTTCCAGCAATGACAGTCTCAGGCTACCCACTACCCAGTGTCTGGCAATCGTCATTGCACCTGTCTTTCTTGTCCAGTTTTTCAGCTGTGCGTGACAGGGAGACAACTAACAGCAGATACTGTTACCACTCAAGACAGTAGTGCTTCTAAATTTTCTTTCCTTTTCTTTTTCTTTAGACAGAGTTTCACTCTTGTTGCCCAGGCTGGAGTGCAGTGGCGCAACCTTGGCTCACTGCAACTTCTGCCTCCCGGGTTCAAGCAATTCTCCTGCCTCAGCTTCCCGAGCAGCTGGTTTCCATAGTTCTTCTCTGCCTTTCATTCCCCGAGAGGGGTAACAGCTTGCTACAGTTCCTGCCTCGTAATACCTTAGGAGTCGGTTGAGCCTTTTCAGTTCTCCAGTACAACTGGAGAACTGTGTTGCCGACAGTGATTTAACTGTGATTACACTCTCTCCATGGGAGTAATGTGTATTTCCATCCCGTCAGGACCACCCACTTTCTTTCAGTGGTAAAGCGGGAGATGGAGGGGAGGGCTGGTGGCTTGGTGACGGGTGATACAGATGGTTACCTTTTTCTGCCTAAAGCAAAGGGGGTCTATAACTAGAGGGGAGGCTCAGGAACAGTTCCCGGGGGGAGCCCATACAGTGTTCCCTGGAGTTGAGAGACACAGGTTAGGTGTCCGACCCTTATAGTAGAGCCAGGCGGCCAGCGCATGGGTGGTCATGCGGAAGGGCCAGCAATGCGAGGGTTGTCCTGGAGCGCCTCTCAGGGACTGGCAGGACCACGGAGCCAGGTGCTTCCTCTGGGCAGAGACAGTAGCTGGGCTGAAGCCACCTAAAGATCATGCTAGCCAGGCACGGTGTCTTATGCCTGCAATCCCAGCACTTTGGGAGGCCAGGTCAGAGGATCAATTGAGGTCAGGAGTTTGAGGACAGCCTGGGCCATAGAGCCAGACCCCATCTCTACAAAATATAAAAATAAATTACCTGGGCCTAATGGTGCCCCACTGTGGTCCCAGCTACTCAGGAGGCTGAGGCAGAAGGATCACTTGAACGAAGGAGTTCAAGGCTGCAGTGAGCCATGATCTCACCACTGCACTCCAGCCTGGGTGACAGAGTGAGAATCTGTTTCAAAAATAAACTAAATAAAATAAAATAAAAAATAAAGGCCATGTTCACAAGAGTACCCTCCAGGACCAGATGGCCCCAGCAGACAGGACAGGCTGGGCCTCCAGGAGCAGGAACTGAGGGAACCGTGTCACACTGAAGATGGGAGGTCCCCAAGGGGAGGGGAGAGAGTGTCCAATAATTCCTAAAAGTCCCCAGAGAGAAAGCCTCGCCTAGGACACCAACCAGCCCAGTTGGTTCCTACTGCCAGCCAGGGATGACCACTTCACCCCTGTATAGCTCCCTACCTCCCTCTCGCCCACCTCCCAACAAGCAGGAGGGCTGGGGGCAGGGGGCGTTGAACCAAGTCTGGCCTGAAGCTGCCTCTTTGACTATTTTAAGTTTGGCCTAAACTTCAGATCAGCATGCAGGGGAAGCCATGGGGTGGAGTGGGGAAGCTGCATGCTGCCCCCACTCTATGGCTTCCCCTGCAGGCCATTCTGAGTTCCTCACCCGACCCCATGGCTTTCCCTGCAGGCTGTTCTGTCTTTCCTGAGTCCCCCACCTTGTGGCTTTGCCTGCAGGCTGGTGGCATTCCTCAGCTCCAGATTTTCCCCATGACCTGAGGGTACTCTCAAGGCGGAGCCGGAACCACCAGCCCTAGCTTCCCCACACACCTGAAGACCTGTGGTCCCTGCCTGACCATGTGGGACTCCAGCACAAGTATGACAGGCCACCTGCACTCCGGCTGGAAAGAGGAAATAGATCAGGCGTCAGTCAGCAGCCCTTAGCAAACCATGTGAGGCTGGAGCACACATTGCCCTAAGAAAATGGAACCTCTTCCAGGAAGAACATCTTAAACCACCTGTCAGGAGAGAACAGTTGTTTTTCTGTCCAATCTGTCACAGATCTATATTTTGTAAAATGCAATACAAATGAGTTCTTAGGAAAATTGAATAAAAACAAAGCACACAAAATACAAGCTGAAAATTTATATTATTAGATTATATGGACATAAAACTACTCCATCAAATTGCAATTTCTGCACTTATTTCTTCCTGGACCAGCCACAGCCAGTCCACAGACCATGCCGTGAGCAGCCCCAGCCCAGCCAGGGACAGTTCATGGCAGCCAGCCCTGGCCACTGCACTGCCCAGGCAGCCAGTCATTAAAACTTGCAGGCCATTTGGCCGGCCTAGGCCATGCCTATGTGTCTCCCTGCTGGCCTCTCCAGCCTCCTTAAAGCCACTTCTGATTAGGTCAGTCGCCCTGGCGTCGGCCTTCAGCGGACCCCCAGCATGGATCCACGTCCTCCTTCTCTGCTTCCTGGGCTCTCTTCCTGACCTCGTGTATCCAGTTCCAACCGCTCTCAGGCTCCGCTTCCCTGCCCCACCTTGCGAGTCCTCCCAATATCATCACTCTGAGGATTCTCAGGAGAGTTCATCCACAGTTCCCTTATTTCTCATTTCACTTCCTACGCAGCGCTGGGGGTTCTTATACCGAACTCTTACCTTCCCTGTGATATTGTAAAGTCCTTGGGGGGCACAATTCATTTCTGACTTGTCTTTGCAACCTTCATAAGAGCTGGTACAGTGGCTACCCCCAAAGCATTGACTTTTATCAGTGATTGAAAACAACAAGGCCAGGCGCAATGGCTCACGCCTTTACTTTGGGAGCCCAAGGCAGGTGGATCACTTAAGGTCAGGAGTTTGAGACCAGTCTGGCCAACATAATAAAACCTATCTCCACCAAAAAATACAAAAATTGGCCAGGTGTGGTGGTACCACCTGTAGTCCCAGCTACTCAGGAGGCTGAGGCAGGATAATCACTTGAACCCAGGAGGCAGAGGCTGCAGTGAGCCAAGATCACACCACTCAACCCTAGCCTGGGTGTTAGAGGGAGACCCTGTCTCAAAAAAAAAAAAAAAAAAAAAAAAAAAAACAGAAGGAAGGAAGGAGGGATGAGGGAGGGAGGGAGGGAGGGAGGGAGGGAGGGAGGAAGGATCCTCTCCCTGAGTCTGGATGGAGCCATTTGGGAGGAGAGAAATAGCTGTTTGTCTGTTCTTTCTACCTCGATTGCCAGGAAGGGCTCCCAGCCCAGGAATTTCCCTCAGCACCGGGGAAAGGGTCGGTTGCTAAGTGGACACTTTGACGGGCTCTGTGCCTTCTGAGCCCTTCAGAAAACGAGGACACCAGCTGTCCCCCTGTCTCAGTCAAGCAGGACATCTCCTTTCATCCCTCCTGGGCCCCTTACTCCCTAGCAGGGTGTCAGAGCCCACTGCCAGTTGTCCCAAGATGGGGAAGTGGCCCGACAGATGGAAGATAGCTCAGTGCCGTGTGAAGGGAAACGGCTTTTGTTTCAGCCCCGGTGTGCATGGCAAGCACGAGGCTTGGTGACAGGGTGATGAGCCGTGGAAGGGATGCACTGCAAGGCTGGAACACAATCGTGCTTTGTTTTTATTCCTGCATCTGAGAATGCCTTGGGCCGATGGCAGCAAGCAGGCCCAATGTGCCACATTTCATACCTACAGGCACCAGTCCCATCCCCCACCGGAGAGAGGTGGCTCTTCCTGCAATCCAGCCATGCTGCGCCTGCCGTAAATCATGTGGCTTCCCCCAAGTCAAAGTCCGTCTGAACAAGGCAACAGAGAAATGCGGGAGGACGGATGGCCTCGTCTGGCTCTACCTTGGAGGGGGGAGGCTGCCTGGCCTCCCACAGCCGGAACGGCTTCCCTGTGTGCCTCACCGCCTGCGAGTGGGTCCCCAGCATGAACTCCTGCTGCGACACCCCCTCAGAGCTGGAGTCCTGTGCCAAGGACAGTATCTTTAGCTATGAAGGGGAGTCAAGAAAAGAGAGAAAAACGAGGAGAGAGCAAGAAAAACAGAAAGACTGAGGACAGGGGGGATGGAAGGGGCCAGAGGGAAGAAATGAAGGAAGACGATTTTGAAAAATAAAAAAAGAATGGACACAGCAAAGCACCATGGCACATGTATACCTCTGTAACAAACCTGCACGTTCTGCACGTGCATCCCAGAACTTAAAGCAAAATTTAAAAAGAGAGAGAGTATGTGCGGGGGACCCCCCCACTTTACAAAACCATCAGGAAAAAAAAAAGGAACAAGAAGAATGGACAAGAAAGAAAAGATGGGAAAAAAGTAACGACATTTTTAAAGCGGGGTGAAGAGGTAGCAAATAAGAAACGATGTTGGCAGTAACGGCTTTTGAGAGCCTCACTGATCGATAGAAAATATTTCTTAGGTAGGTTTCCCTTCCAGGAAGGAATCCTTGGTCCAAGCTCCCTCCTCTCATGCTGGCCAGGAGCAGGGCTGCAGATGAAGCTGTGGGTTTTTCAGAGAAGCCCAGCACTCCTTTCTCTTCCTTCTAGGCAGCCAAAGTCCTGGGATCCCCAAGAAGCGAGTTCCGAGTTCCACTCTATCCTACAGGGGAGGCTGCAAAGTGGTGTCATCTCTTGGAAGAAGTCGGCTGAGCTGGCTGGAAAATGTGTGTGTGTGTGTGTGTGTGTGTGTGTCCGCGCCACACTCACAGCTTGTCTGCAGCAGTTGGGAAATCGGAGGTCTGATCACTTTTGACTCTGGTGTAGCTGTTTTCCTCTTGTAATCCTCAGTGTGGTGAGCAGAAGGCGGTGGAAAACACACTCCGTGAAGTTCGTTTTTCCATTCGGAGGTCACTAAACTGCGTAACTCAGAAATAAGGTTGTGCTGCACACATGGCCTTCGACTTACATATTCCTGGACTTTGGACAACATCTTTTGTCCCAGAAATGAGAGAAGGAACAATATTTTTAAATTATTTATTTTGTATTGTGATAAAATACACATAACATAAAATTTACCATCTTAACCCTTTCAAGTGTACAGTTTTGTGGCATTAAGTGCATTCATATTCTACCACCACCACCACCTCTTCACAGAATTCTCACAAAATGGACACTCTACCCATTAAACAATAACTCCTCATTTCTCCTTCCCCCAGACCCTGGCAACCTTCAACCTGTTTTCTGTCTCTATGACATTGACTACTGCAGACCCCTCACGTAGTGGAATTATATAGTATTTTTTTTTTGACACTGGCTTATTTCACTTAACATCATGTCCTCAAGGTGCATCCATACTGTAGCATGTCAGAAATTCCTTCATTCTTGGAAAGAGCAAATACTATTCTGGAGCACGTATATGGCACATTTTGTTTTTCCACTTGTCCACCTTTTGGCTATTATCAATAATGCCGCTCTGAACATAGATATACACATATCTCTTTTAGTCCCTGATTTCAATTATTTTAGAAATACACTCAGAAGTGGAATTGCTGGATCTTATGGTAATTCTATTTTGAAGCTTTTGAGAAACTGCTATACTGTTTTCCACAGTAGCTGCAGCATTTTACATTCCTACCAACAGCACACAAGGGTTCCAATTTCTCCACATCCTTATCAACATTGTTATTTTCTGTTGTTTATTTAAGAGACCGGGTCTCACGATGTTGCCCAGGCTGGCCTCGAATTTCTGGGCTTAAGGGATCCTCCTCCCTCGGCCTCCTTAATAGCTAGGATTATAGGCACATGCCACCACACCCAGCTAATTTCTGTTTTTGATAGTAGCCATTCTAATGGGCAGGAAGTAATACCCCGTTTTGGTTTTGCATTTCTCTACTGATTAGTAACGTTGAGCATCTTTTACTTGTTTATGGGCCATTTGTATATCTTCTTTAGAGAACTCTTTATTCAGGTTCTTTGTGAATTTTTTAATCACGCCATTTGGTTTTTGTGATTGTTGTAGAGTTGTAGGAGTTCTTTATATACACTGGATATTAATCCCTTATGAAACGAATGATTTCCAAATATTTTCTCCCATGCTGTGGGTTGCCTTTTCACTCTGTTGATTGTGTCTTTTGATGCAAAGAAGCAATATTTTAAGTCAACTGCAATACTATGGCACTTCTCAAGATGCCACGAAATGTGAGAAAGAACAAGATAAAACCCTGCCCTGATGACTGCAAAGTGTGTGCACCCCCATCCGGCCAGTATCTCAGCCTACCTCGCCAGAGCTCATTGACCAAGTGAGGACATAACCCTCCTCTTGCGTGACCTTCCCTATCAGAGTCTGTATGTAAGGTTCCCAGAAACCCTTTCTTTGCAGACCTGTGCTAAATAGAAGGTTATATGTTTTGGGTTTTTGTTATTTTGTTGTCTGGGTTTTGTTTTGATGCTGGTGGTGTTTTGGTTTGTATCTCTGCCTTCTGACTATGGTTTTTCAAGTCCTGCAGCAAGGAATCTTGCAGAATGAACTTCACATGAAAGATTCAAATGAATCACTTACTCAAAAGAAAACATCCCAGGTTTGCTGGCCAGCTCAGCTCTCAACTCTGCACCAGCAGGGATCATTCTGAAAAGTCAGTAAATGATCCCAAGGGGAGTGAGCCAGATGCAGACATTTAACAGTTCTGCAAGATAAGGACTTGAAAGCATCTTACAAGTGAGCGCTCAGCATTCAAGGTCCTGGCTCTAAGTTTTATGACCCCTAATTCCGTTCCAGTGTCAGCCGCAGGATTCTCTGCCAAAGAAATACTGGAAAACCAGCTTTTCTTCAATTTCATTGGTATGTCAGCCGCGGATGGACATCGTCTGTGAAGCCAGACCAACCTTTGCAACATCCAAATCTACTGGAATGAGTGCATCATTTTCCTTTCAGAATGGAAAAACAAAGCTAGTTTAACGGAAGACGACGTCAACCCAATAGTGCCAACAGAGGGTGGGGGAGAGGCTCCCAGGCAGGGACAGGAAAGGTCCTGGAGTGCTGCCCAGCTCTCCCCACTTTAGAGTCACTTGCCTTTCCCCAGGGAGCCCCACCAGCCGTGCTCTGCCACACTCTGAAGTCCAATTGATTCAATTCATTTCTCTTCTTTCTTAACCACCCTGTACAAGTTTCTTGAGTTTAAGGCATGTGCAAGGCACTGTACTGAGGGCAATGGCAGTGGGGAGGGAGACACAGAGCTGATATTATACACAGCCGCTGTCCTCATGATGCTGACAGACAGGTGGAAGCGATGAAGAGACATTCAAGAAAAAGAGTGATCAATACAGGCCAGAAGGGGTGGCTCACACCTATAATCCCAGCACTTTGAAGGCCAAGGCAGGCAGATCACCTGAGGTCAGGAGTTCAAGACCAGCCTGGCCAACATGACAAAACCCCTGTCTCTACTAAAAATACAAAATATTAGCCGGGTGTAGTGGTGGATGCCTGTAGTCCCAGCTACTCAGGAGGCTGAGGCAGGAGAATCGCTTGAACCCAGGAGGCGGAAGTTGCAGGGAGCCAAGATCACACCACTGCACTGCAGCCTGGCGATAGAGTGAGACTCCATCTCAAAAAAAAAAAAAAAAGAAAAAAAGAAAAGGTGATCAATACAAAGCAGGCTTGGTACCACAATTTAACATTCCACTGGACACCAAGTATGGTAGGGGCTTGTAGGAGAGGGGCTAGCGAGGAGGGGGAAGTCTCAGTGGCCTGGTGCTGGAGCCACGTTGCACACCCACACACCAACACAAACACAAGCACACATCCCAGTGCTAACACCCCACACACGCTGACACTGATACACACCCACACATACACAGACACCCAAACATACACACACACACACTCACCCTAAAAAAGGGATGTGCTCTTCCCCACACCAGTGCAGGGATACATTTTTTTTGTTTGTTTTTACATTCCTCTCCTAAAAGAAATGATAAATGGGTTGGGCATGGTGGTTCAAAGCAGGAAGATTGCTGGAGTTGGAGACCAGCCTGGGCAACATTGCAAGATGCCATCTCTACAAAAAATACAAAAATTAGCTAGGCATGGTGATGCGCTCCTGTAGTCCCAGCTGCTTGGGAGGCTGAGATGGGAGGACTGCTTGAGCCCAGGGGTTTGAGGCTACAGTAAGCTATGATCACACCACTGCACTCCAGCCCAGGGCAACAGACCAAGACCCGGTTCCTTAAATAAATAAATAAATAAATAAGAAATAATAAATGGGCAAAAGCCCAGGGCCTTCTAAAGCAGTTTGGAGGCCCAAGAAGACACAATGGCTGAATTTATAACATGTCACCAATGTCACCATCCCTTGCCCCATTCCAGACACGTTTCATGTGCACCCTATGAAAAGTATACCCCAAGTTCCTGGAGGGGTTTGTAAAGGAGTAGATTAATGTTCATGGGAGGTAGTTGCTAGAATTTCAGGTGAAGGAGAGAAGCGTCAAGCTCAGGGTGTTTTTTGCAGAATTCCAAGTCCTCTCTGCAGATGTACATTTATTCCTGTAAGTGGATGCTGGGCTTTCGTTTTATGTACCCTGGCTCAATTTCAGCACAGGTCAAGTTCAAATGCTTCGTGCAGCGTGGACAGTGATGAGCCTTGAGGAAATCCAGGTGGTTCTGATTAGGTCTGGAAGCACATAACTCGTGCAATAGAGAACCCAATCAATTCCAAAGGTCCAGGTCCCTGTTCCTGCCTGCTGGGTCCAAGTTTCATTCCTGTTGGAATGTAACTTCCCAATCAAAGACAAAATCTTTGATTCCTTTTTCTCTACCTACCCTCCCCACAAAAAGTCACCAAGAAAAAAAAAAAGAGGCTGGCTTGGATTTGAGGCTCCAGAGATTTGTTTGGACATCACCCACCCTTTGTAAATCAACATTTTAACGAGTTAAGTGCACATGAATCAGAAACACAAGGGTCACATTTCCTCTGAAATACTTGGGGGTGGGGGTGCAAAAATGCACTTCAAATTTGGCCTCGTCCAGCATCAGGAGTCAGGCCAGGCCCTTGTCAAATCTCTCTCATCCCAGTGTTTGGCCCAGCAGCCAGGACCAGCTCCCCCAGCCGTCCTCAGCTGGATCAGGACTGAGCAGAGTGGTGCTCACATGCCCTGCCAGCCGCACTGATAGGATAATTCATGCCAACCCCACAGAATGGGAGGCAAGCGATACTGAGAACAATGAAAGGGTCTGACATGGAAATTTCAGTAGGAAACAAACAATTACATGAGAACAAACATTTCCAGAGCCACTTACAACAACTGGAACACAACAGTGATTATAAAAATGAGAGCAACAAATTCAGACCGGGGCAGCTTACACCTTAAAACAAAGTGTCCTCCTGGGACAGGTTGTGACCCTTTCCCTGGGCAACTGTGTGTGTGTGTGTGTGTGTGTGTGTGTGTGTGTGTGTGTAACACATGATTTAGACTTGACTTAGAAGCCGGACCTCTTACCCCTGCAGTAGAAACCACTTCTCCTGAGCAAACTGGTTTCCATCCACCAGGCAGGGAGGAAACAGAAAACTGGAGAGGATTTTCTCTGGCCCTGCTGGAGGTTCAGTCTCAGAATTGTGGGATAATGTACACAGCAGGCGAAAAGACCCGTCTTCTCCAACTCAGGGCGGAGGCAGGTTTCTAATAAAGAGGGCCTAGGAAATAAATATTTTGTGGGAAGCCAAATGGACCAGGACACATCAGCTTTCCCTGTTTTCCTCATCAAGATCCATAGCACTGTCAAGCTGGTTTCTAGAGTTTGAAAGGTAAATCATTTCCTCCCCTCGGCCGAGTGAAAATCAGTGCAAGTCTCTGGGTCCTTGTGCACACCTCCTCAGTCTCCATTATGGGATGCCTTCCTCTTCCATCTCCAGCCTGTGTTTCTCATGCATAGCTGTCAGTTCTGGCACTGCAGGGAGGAGGCATCTGAAAATAAGGCGGCAGCCTGGGGAAATCCGGAGAGGATGCAGGGAGTTTCTGCGGGCAGTGGTTGGCAATGGGGGAGCAGAGCTAGCAAGTCTTCACGCTGACATACATTGCAATTCACAGGCTGGTGCTTACTTTTTTTTCTCTAGCCAGCTGCCTCCTGCTCCTCCTCTTCTGTAGGGGCCTTGGGGCCTCCTTCAAGCCTGGCCCAGCTGGGAGCCTGATTTGCGCTGCTAGGAGTCATAGAGTAACCTGCCGAGCCTAGCAACCAAGTTTGGATTCCCATGGCCTCAGCCCTTGGGAGGGAGCACTGACCCCAGAGGAATCCAGCTAATTTTGTGGAACCCACCCTGGTTGTCCTTGGGCCACATTGTGAAATAGGCACTTGGGTTATGGGTTGGGTTGTGGCATGTGATCTCTTTATTCCTTCAGATGACAGGCCTACTCAACTAACTGATGGGGCAAGATTACCCAGATCTGCATAAGCTCCCCAAAGAACTGGGGAAAATAGAAACTGAGGGCCCCGAAACCACCCTTCCACCCTCAATCCATTCCCAGGTACAATGACAGCAGATGCTAGTGTAAATCATTAAAAAGTGCAATAGATGGCCAAGGAGGGTGGCTCACGCCTGTAATCCCAACACTTTGGGAGGTGGAGGCGGGACGATTGCTTGAGCCCAGGAGTTTGAGACCAGCCTGAGCAACATAGTGAGACTTGTCTCTACAGAACAATTTAAAAATTAGCCAGGATCAGTGGCTCATGCCTGTAGTGCCAGTTAATCAGAAGGCTGAGGTGGAAGGATTTTCTGAGCCTGGAAGGTTAAGGCTGCTGTGAGGCAAGACCACAGCACTGCACTCCAGCCTGGGTGACAGATCAAAACCCTGACTCTAAATAAATAAATAAATAAAACTAAAATAAAAAATGCAATAGAGATGGGATCATGTGCAAAGCATTTTAGCAGAACCTCTTGTTTTCTTTCTAATTCTCTTCCTTAGAAGGAAATTTAACGTGCAGTTTGGAGTTTTTTTTATTTCAATAGATGTAGGGGTACAGATAGTTTTTGGTTACATGGATGATTGTATGGTGAAGTCTGGCCTTTTAGTGTAACTGTCACCCACACAGTGTACACTGTACACAGTAGGTAATTTCTCATTCCTCATCCCACTCCCACCCTCTGCTCTTGTGAGTCTCCAATGTCCATTATACCACTCTGGGCCGGCCACGGTGGCTCATGCCTATAATCCCAGCACTTTGGGAGACTGAGGCAGGCAGATCGCTTGAGCTCAGGAGTTCGAGACCATTATACCACTCTGGTACCCCTGTGTGCCCACAACATAGCTTCCATTTCTAAGTGAGAATATGCCAGTATTTGCTTTTCTATTCCTGCGTTACTTAGGATAGTGGCCTCCAGCTCCATGCAAGTTGCTGCAAAAGACATGATTTCATTGTTTATGGCTGAGTAGTATTCCATGGTATATATATACCACATTTTCTATATTCACTCATTGGTTGACGGGCACTTAGGTTGTGAATTGTGCTGTAATGAACATACAGATGCAGGTGTTTTTTGATATAATGACTTCTTTTCCTTTAGGTAGATGCCCAGCGGTAGGATTGCTAGATCGAATGGTAGTTCAATTTATAGTTCATTGAGAAATCTCCATACTGTTTTCCATAGAGGTCATACTAATTTACATTCCCATCAACGGTACATAAGCATTCCCTTTTCACTGCATCCATGCCAACAAGCTCTGGGTTCTGACTGCATTATTTATATGTAAGCCCTGACACCAGGGATCTCAGAGAAGCTGGAGCCCTGGATCCCACCTGGCCAGCCAATGGGCAGACTTCCTGAGGGTACACAGCTGTAGGACTGTGGACTCGGGCACTCCAGGGAAGGGGGGAGGTAAGAACTCCTAGGGCTTACAACTGCCACATCAAAACTTAGCTGAAATCCTGGGAATTGGATCCTGACTCCTTCCTCCCCATCCAGTCCCCATCCGCCAGTCGTGTTGCTCAGGTGATGGGAAGGTCATCCTAATGATAACCGCACGGTGGGTTTCAGCTGTGAAAAATTTCCTGGCCCCTTTCTCCTTCTCCCCACCTCCTCCTTCTCCCCTTAAACATACATACATGCAGCCCTCCCTTCCTTTATTTAAGCAAACAACTCTCTCCATGATTAGGTATAACCCCTTCTTATCTAAATAGTCCACAGAAGTATGAAGACACAGGAGCTTTCTGCTCCTATTCGGAGCTTGCTCTGGTGCCCATCTTCTCCAAACCTGCAACAAGAGGCCTCCCTTAGACCTTACTGACAGCAATTCCTACCTTCTGCTCCCCTAGTAAATCAGCCCAGGCGACAAGCTGTCCTCAGTGCATCAGGGGGTGGGATTTTCCCTCCAAAGACTTCAATTTCCCCCTCTCTTTCGTGGCTCCTCCCATAACCTGAGTTTGAAACTGCCCAGACATAAGCAAATGGAACAGGAAAAGTCCCAATTATCTTGTCAAATTCTTATATAACTCCAGCTGTCCAGGTAAATACCACCAGTTGGTTAACTCCACCAACTCTTGGTGGGTCTGGGGATGCGGGCTGGGCACTGGAAAGTTTGGTAAAGGGCACAGTCCAGAATGCTAATAGGTGGGGGGCGTGGGGGGAGAGGAAGGAACCTGAGTTCCCATAATGAGCACAGTCTAAGGGAAAAGAATCAACCCTTAAGTCTGGGCTAAGAATGAAATCTAACGGGTGGGTTGAGAAGATCAGACCCAACTTTGGGATTATAAGCGTGACTCTCTGGTTCTATTTTCTTCTCATTCCAAAGCATGTCAATATTTAGAGTCCCTAGGAAATGAGCAGTGCTGACCCTAGAGATGGTGATGCTGTAACAGGGGTGAGGACGCGCCTGAAACCATCAGCCATTCTCACTCTCCTGTTAGAGCTTCCCTACCCAAAGTACACTCTGCACACTGGCAGCTTCAGCCTCACCCTGGGTATCCAAGGAAACCTGGTACATATATGCTACGGAATACTACACAGCCATAAAAAAAGAACAAAATCATGTCCTTTGCAGTCACATCCAAATGCCACGTTCTTACTTATAAGTGGGAGCTAAATAATGGGTTCACATGGACATAAAGATAGAGAGAATAGACTCTGGGGACTCTAGAAAGGGGAAGGGAGAGGAGGGCAAGAACTGGAACTCTTCCTATTAGGTACTATGTTCATTATCTGAGTGACAGGATCAATAGAAGCCCAAATCTCAGCAACATGCACTTTACCCTTGTAACAAAGCTGCACATGTGCCCCCAAATCCAAAATTCATATTTAAAATTTTTTAAAGATTATTCAAATGTTAATATGGCCAACTAGTAGTTTGTAAAAACAATAATTATATAAAGTGATCTTTGGATTAAGAAAAATAAGCTTTTTTGGTATTAAAGGCATTGTGAGTCATGTGTACTTCAGGTACTTACGGATTATTTGACAAAGCTCCATTGAATAGGCCATGTTTGTCTTTATACGAATAAAACCAGAAAAAAAAATGAGGAAAAAAAAAAAAGAAAAGAAATGCAGACTTCAAGCCCACCTCAGACCTACCCAACAGAATCAGCATTTTAACGCTGGTTCTGTAGTGACTCACATACATATTAAAATGTGAGAAACACTCCTTGGATGGCCAAATGTACCCAGCTATCAGGAAAGAGGGTTCATTCCCCCTGCATTTAACTTGCCTCTATTAACTGAAGCCAGGTAAGATGAACTCACGGAGCTTCAGAAAGGACTGCGGCAATATGAAGTGTGGATGTGGGGGAGAGGGAGACAACACAGTGACCTCCTGCCTCTCATCCCCCAAGCCACACAGTCCTTGTGAGAATGTTTTGCAAAGTAAGCTCCCGTGGACTGCTGGCATCAGAGAAGCCTAGCACCTTGGTTCTAGAGCCTCTTTACCAACCGTCCCAAACTTTCCCAATTGGGATGTCTGGGGGTGGGAGCCAAGACCTGTATGTCAGTAAGCTCCCCTTGGTGATACTCACATAGGCTGAAATTTAAGAACGATTCTCCCTCTGCCCTTCAATTCCTATTGGATGATTAATGCAGTGTCCCTCCCTCAGGAGCAAAGGTGAATTGCTAGACTTCTGGACCCAAGGTGGAGAGATAACCTTCGAAGTTAACAGCAACCTAAGTCTGTATCCCTTCGTCTTTTATACCTCCTGCCTAGGGGAGCACCAAAATTGCTCATTAAAGTGGTGTGGGTGCCATGCAGCTTCAGGACAAGCCCGCAGTTCCAAGTGCTGCCAGCATCTCTGAGGCACAAGCATCAAGCAGGCCTGCCCCTTGGGTACACCAAGCTCCATGGTGACTCCAGCAGCTGGAGCTGAGATACCTTTGCACACACTTCATCATCCTTTTGCAGACTTAAAAAAAATGGGAAATGGTGATCATGGTGGTGGGCTTCAGTGGGGGGTGACAAGGACATCTCCACCCAGCCTAACTAAATGTCCTTTCTTATTAACCACAGGGGAACTAAAAGGAAAAATACGGACATTTTCCTTGGCTGGGCTAGCATCTATTTCACCAGTCAGGTACATTAGTATGGGAGAATCTTTCTGGACTGGAGAATGACTTTGATAGAATGTTCACAAGTTTTCATAACACATCTTAAAAAAAAAAAAAGTTGTATCCCTGTGCTTGGGTGTGGATTTGGGTAACTTGGGAATATTTTATCACTTCTGCGTAAAACTGCCAGTTGTCTGTGGTTTGGAGGTGACTTATTGATCAGGGAACTATGTTCACTGAAGTCGCCACAGTAATTGTTTGCAGAATTAGAAGTCACGTGGAAGAATTCCTTAGGCAAGAAGCACAGACCCTAATATGAAACAGCTTGGGCTGGGCACAGAGCAGCACTCTGAGTTCAAAGGGAAGCTCGGTGGGGAGCGCAGACGTCATACCCACGCAACCGGGATGCAGGAGCCGCCGGTTCTCATTCCAACCAGGCGAGTGACCTGGGAGTCCCACACTAGTTGGGAAAACCCAGCCATATCCCCATCTTACGTTAACAGGGTGGATGGATGTGTTCCTCTCCAAGGCCTCCTGTGAGTCTAAGACTCCAGATACAAACAAGTTTTCCAATTCTAGTTGGTAATTCTAACATTGAGTTGAGCCGGAGGGGAAAGAGCATGTTTCCATGAGAAATATGGAAAAGAAATCCAGGCAGGGCTGAAAGCTACATTCTTGTAGAGCAAGTATTTAACCTTCTCTCTGATCTGAAACACACACAGCCAGGAGAAACACTTCTGGAAGTTATTTCTAGGAGCAGATGGTAAATGGGAGTGTAGGGGCCACCGGTAGCCTGCGGTGCCTCCCAAGTTCTCCTTCAGCCCACCCACACCCAGTTACCATTTGCAAGCTGTTGAACTGGGACCAGAAAGCATCATTGAAGAAACTCAAGAGGAAGAAGATACGTGCACTTCACTGGAGAGGGTGAGGAGTGTATGACTGGCTGGCTGGGGAAAAAAAAGTCACAGCTCACAGTATCGTTGATTAATTGAGTGATTTTAGTCAAGTGAATATTGATACATGGCTGAAAAAGCATGAAAATAAAATGAACACATATGGGAATTACTACTAACATAAGCGATAACATCAAAACATCTGGTAAAATGCAGTTAAAAAAACAACACAAGTGAAATGGAATGTAAAACATTTTCACAGTATTCAAAGCTTTTGTAAGAGACTTAGGCTCTAAAAGAGGAGTACTACAGAAAGAAACTAGAGGAAACGGGAATTTCATCCGTGTCCTGTGTATCTGCTGGTGACAGGTCAGAATGGCCAGTATGTTATTCCCTGCAGGCTGCCTAGGGTGCTCTCCTGAAACAGATCGCCTGAGCCTCCTGCATCTATGAAGTTATGACACAGCAACTGGTTAATCGGAGTCTGATGAGAAAAACAGATTTTAGGTTTGGGAAATGGGATTGCTGTAATTTATACATCCAAATGCAAACTGGAGCTCTGATTGAATTCTGCCCTGGGGAGAACTTGCTGCTAACCCACAGACACCAAGAGCCAAGTGTTACACAGGATATTTTAAAAATAAAATGTTCTTGGAATCCTCGCCTCCCATGCTATATTCTAAGATAACTACAAATACTCTTCTAAGATTTAACTGAGTTCTGCCAAGGACCTCCCAGGACTCTATCCAGAATGATTATTGTAAAGCTTTACAAATCCCACCTTGGCCCTAGTGATAATTGGCAAATCACATGCAGACGTCCTTCTGGGAAACCAATGACCAGGCTGATGAGTCTGCACATTGGTTTTGTTAGATACTTTGTGGAGAAAAACAAAGGTTCGTGATAGTGTAGCTCTGGGCCTACAGAGACCCTCCCTTTTGGTTCTGAAATTGCTGATGTGATAGAGACGAAGCAGCTATGGGTCTAAAATCTTCCTGAAAGTAACTAATGAAACTCAAAAAGTCCTAGGTCTCTGAGGCGGTGGTAAAATCCACAGCTGTGATTCACATTTCCAATTCATTTTGAGCTCTTTCTGAAGCTGTCACTTCCTACCTGAGAATTCCCATTTAGAGAGCTACACAGCAGTCACCTGCCCTTCCATACTCTGTGGTAATTGCTAACGTCCCAGATAAACCCCTCCACTAAGGACTCTGCCACTAAGGACTCTGCTGCAGAGAGAGGGCCTGGTTGCATGAGGCACTTTGTCAAAATGGGCAGATACATATGAGCACTAAACACTTGAGTGAAATTAACCAGAACTAAGACCCAGATCCATGCACTCAGGAACTTGCTCTGAATTTGACAACAGAAAAGTAGAATATTTCTAATTAGCTAATATATATATACACATTTTTTTAATCATCCAAAATTACAGGCAAATCACTTAAGGTCCCCAGCACTTTACGATGAAAGGTCAGAGAGATCCCACAAAAAAAGCTTTAAAAGGATAGGATCACTAATTGTGAGCGGTTAATTATATCAGGATAACTCTCAGATAGGTAACTAGGCGGACATGCTGATTTCATACTGTAATCTTCAAGAGTTAACAGAATCTACCATCCCTCTTCCAGGTCAGTCCAGGGCCACAGGCGGCCACTTTACAGCCTCACTGCAGCATCCTCACTGGGTATAAGCATTGGCCCAGATGGACACTCACAAAGGTCCTCAAAGTGTTGCAGAGAATTAAGAATCTGGCTTTGGGGAAAGAAATTAATATGAATTTTTTTAGAACTACTTCCTGTACACTGGACAAGAGGGGTAAATTTGTCAAAGTGAACTGGCTTTTATGTACATTGCTGATAAAACATAAGGGCTTTGAGAAATATCTCAGGGCACTTGGGAAAAGCTGCAGAGATGTTTTGTCTTTGAAACTCTCTCCCTGGATGGGGACACCCCACCCATGTCAACGTTCCAACTGCAGAAGTGAAAAAACCATATGTAAAAAGTGCAGGGGACAGACAGGCAGGCTGTTCCGAATTTCTCTGATCTATAGGCAATCAAGTTCAAAGGATTGTTTCTTTAATAGAAAGAAAAGAACGGAAAGCACTGTGAGTTTTGCCTGGGGGTGTTAGGTTCTAGGGCAACCAAGGACTCTTCAGGAAAGAGCGCCACATGGCTCCAGCTACGCCACCAGGGAAATCCGCCTCCCTTGGCAAATGCCTGGGGAGAGCTGCTCTTCGGGAAAGCAGCCTCGGACAGATCAGGAGAGCTTGTTCTAGCACAACTTTCAAATGCTCAATGTGGACTTTTTTAAAACCTTGAAAAATCAGTGGGTGTTTGTCATTGTTCTTTTAAATATGTGAAAAGGAACAAACATGAGATTAGAATCCTAAGCTTTTCACCCAATTTCACAATTCGCCCTGACTAGCAATTTGCTGGACTGTTCTAAAAAATTTTTTTCATCTGTTTCTTTTTTAGCTATGTGTTTTGAAAACTACCAGACATTGCCTTCTCAGCCCAAAAATCGCCATCTTTCTGAGGTTCACTGTGGTTTCCTTTTTCTGACACAAAGGCAGGCACAGGCTGCCCCTCCACATGTCTGCGGGATAAGATTGTGCTCTGGGCTCATAGAAACAACTTTCAGAGCATCTGAGACTGGCTGATTTGGATCCAAAGACAATCACAAGGAAAGACGGTGGGCAGAGCCGACAATGCCTCTCCCTGGTCCCTTTGCTATCACTATTACGTAATGGACTTGCACTTTTCCTCCCTGCGCTTATCACTTTCTGGGCTTGACCTTGATTGTAAGTGTGGTATGGGTGTTTCCATCTAAAGCAGACAGAAAGAAACTACTCTGGACCTGAAAGCAACGTGACTTACCAATTATTAGAATGCTCTAGCTGAAAGGCATAGATCAGCCAGTAGATCAACAGCAACAAGTTGCAAAACGGAGTTTGTTCTGCTGGCTTTCGCTTTCTGCCCAATCCCCCTTTTTGTACTTTAGTGGCTGTGTCGCTGGTGGAAATGGTTTGTCACCTCCTCCTGGGGCGGTGGCTGCGGCTCTGCCTTGTGGAGCTTAAAAGCCTTCCTAATCTAAATGGCCCTTGCCTTACCCGGCCGGGGCTACCCTGGGGTCTGGAGCGTGGCTATGGAGGGAAGGGAGCAGGATGCTGCAAGAACAAGCCGACTGGATTACAATGTCCACTACTGACAGGCGCAGTGCGTGTGTGTGACCCACCGGGTTCCTGGGGCGCTGTCCCCCCGCCCCCCCCACCTGAGGCTCCCTCCCCACCCCGCCCCCGTGAGAATCACTTAAACACCGACTGAAAGGTGGGACACTCGTGGTTTTTCATTTTCTTCATGAAGTTTTTGAACTCCTTGTTTTTCTTGTCCCACTTGTGGATGGCCGTCAGCAAGTATTGGCTCTTCACCTTGCGGCCCATGATGAGGAAGTGGTGGCTGAGGTTGTCCAGCTGATGGCAGGGACAGTCGGCCCCGTTCTTCAGGTACAGCACGAGCTTCTTCAGGTCCTTCTTCTTGATGGGCCCCAACTTCAGGGGCTTCTTCTTCTTGGGGACAATCTTTTTGTCGCCGTTTTCTTTTTCACCTCTTTTATTTTCATCCTCAGTGCTAGAGATGGAGAGGACAGAAGAAAAGGGGAAGAGAAAGCATTTAGAATGCAGCTTTTTTGTTTGATCCTCCAAGTGAGTGCATTTTATTACTTTATTGTTTTGCTTACACTTTCTTCTTTTAAATTTTTTTTTAATTTTAGATTCAGGGGCACACATGCAGAGTTGGTTTCATGGGTATTGCATGATGCTGAGGTCTGAGCTTCTAATCATCCCATCGCCCAGGCAGCAAACACAGTGCCCGCCACCCCCCCTCCCCTGGCATGTCTTTTGGAATATCCAGTGTTTACTGTAGAACACAGTTTTTCATCTAAAACAATGACCCAAGCATACAGCTGAAGTGGAGAAGAAAATGAAAGGCAAGTAATAAGTCAAGAAAGAGGCAGTTTGATCCATAAAATCCAGGGTCTGGAATCCCAGCATTTTGGGAGGCCAAGGCGGGTGGATCACCTGAGGTCAGGAGTTTGAGACCAGCCTGGCCTACATGGTGAAACCCCATCTTTACAAAAAATACAAAAATTAGCCAGGCGTGGTGGTGGGTGCTCGTAATCCCAGCTACTCAGGAGGCTGAGGCAGGAGAATCGCTTGAACCCGGGGGGTGGATGTTGCAGTGAGCTGAGATCGCGCCACTGCACTCCAGCCTGAGCAAGACTCCACCTCAAAAAAAAAAAAAACCAAGGTCTCAGTTACTCATTCTGCCATTTCTGTGGTGTCCAGTGGTATCTTTGTAATGGCCACCGGTGCCAGAAGATCCTCAAATATATTTCAAAACTAAATCACATTGCTCTTTTCAAAAACCCGGTGACTCAGAATGTCATGCACTGCTTTAAGAGAAGAAAGTGTCCTATAACCCAATTTAATCCACGCGATCTGATGCTACTGATCTCAGCGTTCAGAGAAAAAACAATTCTGAGTGTTTTTGTTCTTTGTTGATGTCGTTGTGGAGGCAGGGTCTCACTCTATTGCCCAGGCTTGAGTGCAGTGTCTCAATCTCGGCTCACTGCAGCCTCAAACTCCCAGGCTCAAGCAATTCTCCCACCTCAGCCTCACAAGTAGCGGAGATGACAGGCCCACATCATCACACCTGCCTTATTTTTTTTTTAAGACATGGATCTCACTATGTTGCCCAGAACTCCTGGACTCAATAAGTCGTCCCTCCTCAGCCTCCTAAAGTGTTGGGATTACAGGCATGAGCCACCATGCGGGGCCATGAGGGTTTCTTTTTGTTTGGTTTTGTTTTAAAGAGCAAGTTATTAGTTGAGTATTTTAACACTGAAACACCTACAATTCCTTGAAAGCTGGGTCCTATAAAGTGACAGGCAGAACTATGTGTGCACACTCAGCAAGGGAAAGTTCAAAATTGTTTCAAGTTGTCATGCTTGCTGCATTAAACATCAACATCCAACCACAGCATGGGAAAAATCAGTTTCTACTACTGGCTCTCCATGGCAGTAGGATAGCAGGTACTGCTAATATCAGTCAATCGCTAGTCAATCACCAATCCCCACTGTTCTAACAACTGAGGAGACCCACACAAAATCCAAATCTATTTTGACTTCCCGGCAGATTATAGCAAGTCCTGGTGAAGCCCTAATTGATAAATCCAGGTGATGAGCTCTCTTCAAATCCAGTATGGTACCAGGGCTGCTCCTCCTCTCAACCCCCAGCAGAAAGGGAAAACCAGCCCACCTACCAACTCTGCTTTCTCGTTCCTCTGTCCCAATGGATGCTGAATGAACAGTTTTAACCTGTGAGTCACATCCTGTAGTGTTGACTCCACAGGGGCTACTGATGAAGATAAATGAGCGTGGACGCGTTCTATGAACAAATGGTGTCGCTGGTACAATCAATTTCCCTCTAACACTGACCAGCCCCAGATATTCCCAAAGGAGTTGGAAATCACTTTCTAGGTGCCAGTCACCACATAATTTGTCTATCCTCTGAATTCTTTTTAATACAAAATTACTAAGCCCCCTCTTTTTAATAATGCAAGGCTTCCGCCCACTCACGTTGAGGAAAGTCTTGAACCTGAACTCAATCACAGTGGCTAACAATTGTGAAAGCACGTGACCTGCCAGGACATGAGCTAAGTATTTTCTGTGCCTTTCCTCATGTAACAACTCCAGAAAGAAGGTATAATTATTTTCCCATCTAATAGATGAGAAAACGGAGGCATAGGGGGTTAAGTTGACTTGCCTAAAGTCACTAATCCTAAGTTGAAACCCATGTCTAAATGTGCACTTTTAATCTGCATGTTATCCATGCTGACCCTATGCTTCCAAAATTCTTTAGACTGAACCTCAAACTTAAGAGTACTGATTGAATGGGCCCAGAAAATGAGGGGGAGGAGCTCAGACCCTCCTCCCAGTTTCACCTACGTTTCAAAATGACTTCACTTACGAAATGGCAAAAGAGTACCTCCTGGTTGAAAGAGACTTCTCTGGCAAAGGAAAAATTGCATTTGTGAAAGTGTTATTATGTAATATTTTATTGTATTTATTAGAGACAGGGTCCCACTCTGTTGCCCAAGCTAGAGGGCAGTGGTGCAGCCTTGAATTCCTGGGTTCAAGAGATCCTCCCGGCTCAGCCAGGACTACAGGTGCATGCCACCACGCTCAGCTGATTTTTTCATTTTCATTTTTTGTAGAAATAGGGTCTTGCTATGTTGCCCAGGCTGGTCTCAAACTTCTGGCCTCTAGCAATCCTCCTGCCTTGGCCTCCCAAAGTGCTGGGATTACAGGGGTGAGCCATGACTGGCCTATTATTTAATACTGAGTTGACTAGAAAGGCATTCCTTTGGCTAACCCAGAATATGGAAGAGGAGAAAAGAGTGCTAGGAAGAAATCTTTCATGAATGTGTCAAAGTCAGTAAATCAGACGGTCTCCTTCTGCTTTCTTACAGTAAGAGTTCCTCATGCTGAGGCCCATTATGACCCAGGCCTGCAATGTCTCACCCTAAGGGTGGCAGAAGGGATAGGAGTAAGGCCCCAGTGAGCAGAATTCTCCAGCTGAAAATGAGCACTGCCCTCCCAGGCTACTCCATGCTTCCCAGCACACATGGGAGTGGGCTGTGCACAGCTCCCCAGCGAGCACCTTCTTCACACCCCTCCCCCAGCCTGGACCAGCCAAGTCCCAGTCTCCCAATTAGGCTGGACCCCACCCCTACTGAGGACAGAGCACAGTGGGGACCGGCAAGTGGGAGTGCCATTCATGGAAAGCAGCAGAGATCCCCCCCCACAGCCTCGCCCCGACACGCCCACGCAGGCCCACTCCTGGTTCAGCTTCCACGGCTGGCTCACAAATCTTGTACCTGGGGGTTCACATGGGAAAAGACTGCCCCTGCTCTAGTCTGTGGCTCACTGAATGAGAAAAGTTCTCAGTGGGGTGGAGTGAGACCAGTAAGAAGACTCGCACTGCCCAGGCCTGGGGAAAGGCAGGCTGGCTCCCTCTCTGCCATCCCTCTGCAAAACAGGGCCAGTGGGAATGGTAGAAACCACGTCTCAAAGAAAGGCTGCAAAGAGCGCTGCACAGTTTCAAAAGAGTAAGAACAATTCTGCTCCTTTCATAAGACTCTCCAAGATGTGGCCTCAGGTCGTCAGAAAAGCGCCAACCTCCTTCCCAAAGTCTAAGGCTAGAACCAAGCATTGCTATAAGAGCATACAAAGACATCACCAGGAGAAATTAATGCATGCTCCAGATGACAAGGCGGAAGCCCTCTTTCTGCAGAGAAGTGAGCCATCGTAATACAGTACCCACCACGTGCTGGGCTCTGCAGATGAGAATGGGATACATCTATCTATGACTCCTTATTTAATACTCCCCCACAACCGTGTTAAGAAGGCATCAAAACGCCAGGCACGGTGGCTCATGCCTGTAATCCCAGCACTTTGGGAGGCCGAGGCATGTGGATCACCTGAGGTCACAAGTTCGAGACGAGCCTGGAGAAACCCTCTCTCTACTAAAAATACAAAATTAGCTGGGTGTGGTGGCGCATCCCTGCAATCCCACAACCCCAGCTACTCAGAAGGCTGAGGCAGGAGAATCGCTTGAACCCGAGAGGCAGAGGTAGCAGTGAGCTGAGATCGCACCATTGCACTCCAGCCTGGGCAACAGGAGAGAAACTCTGTCTCTTTTAAAAAAAAAAAAAAAAAAGGCATGAATAGTACTTTATTAGAATCAAGGAGAAGGACTCAGGTTAAGTAACAACAGCATGAGGCCACAGTTTGTAAGAGACAGAATCAGGATCAGAACCCACACCTAACCCCAAACCACACTCTCTCCTGCCATAATACCACGACTCGGTTAGAAATGATATTGCTTCAGTGGAAACTATTTCACTCTTCTGATTGTGTTGCCTTTAATCACAATTCAAATCAAAAATTAATGTTCCTTTGCCATGACCGTGTAGAGGAATGTAGTTTACATAGGTGGGGGAGCAGCAAGGGAAATCAGATGATGGGAATGTGTTACACATTAGACTTTACTTCTTGTCTTGCCACTTGGCCCCCTTTCTTTTTCTGAGATGGGGGAGAGCAGGGAAGAAGGCACATATGGTCAGAAATTACTAACATCTTTCTGTCTTTCAAGGGTTTGTTTTCGGGGGTGCAGATTACCGACCATGTTGAAGAGATCAAAAGCTGTCCTGGGTGGATTTTCCCTCGTGGGTGTGTGTGCAGACCCCCACCACGCCACATCCCAGGGCTGCAGGGGTGAGGGTGGGTGCTGGCCCGGGAGCAGCACCGAGCTGATCACCACCACCCCACACCAACCCATCCCATCATGCTCACAGTGCCTGGGCCCCAGCAATGTGGCCCATGGGCTGAATTTGCAATGCAAATGGTGGTGGTGGGCAAACAGGAGAAGCCCCAGAAGGTAGCGCTGAGGCAATAGCTGGATAGAGTCCCGGGTCCTGGGTTGTACTCTGAGCCTCAGTTCTCTGTAGAGTACAGAGCACCGTCCGACTGCAGGCCTGGGGGACTGACCATCCGAGGAGCCCCTGCTGGGTACTTCTGGGAGATGGCAAAGCTTGTCTCCAGCACTGTCCCTACCCAGTGCTCCCTCCACGCTTCCCTGCTGTGCCTGGAGGAATCAGCTACAACTGAACTACCACCTCGGCCCCTGGATCTCAGCTCCCTGTAACAGCTTGACCCTGAACTAAAACCAAACAAAAAACCAAAATTTGAAAATGTTGGGTTTCTATTTTTCTTAAGCAACAATCTAACATCCTCCAAGGGTAGGACATGACTCCCACCTAGGCATCAATGCAGCAAGAATCCAGAGCCCCAGCAACTTTCAAAACAAGGGTCTCTCTGGGCCTTTCTCAGGAAACCTTAAAATAATCCATTACACTTGAGTAGGCCATTAAGCTTTCATTCTACTTGCAGTCACCCAAACCATTTTTGCACACAAAATATGCTTCCTTGGTAGGCTCCGCAAGAAGGCTGGTTCTATTTGGGAAGCTGAAATGAGAAGTCATCACACACCACCGCAAACCCTCACATTCTTCAAAGCTGTCTCTTCCTCCTGACTCCCTGCTTTTATGAATGGTGCCTCCAACCCTCCCAAGCCAGAGACATCTGACCCATGACTTTGAACGTAAGGCAACCATTGGCACGGAGCCAGTCACTTCATAACTAGTTCTGTGCAACGGCTGCAGGAGTCCAGGAAGGGTCTGTGGGGAAAGGCGGGCATGAGGTTGCGTTAGGAATCAATCTTATAACTCCTCTGATTGCAGATGATAGTAGTAATGAAAGGTAAAGTACAGAGAGGAAGAGGAACGCCAGGGAGAACCTTCGTGGGGTAAAAGGAAGAGTTACTATAAAAGCCGTGAGAGACCCAGCTGGGAAACCAGGCAGCCCAGTGTCATGAAAACCACAGTGTACATTTAAACGCAGGAAACACCCTCAACCCTAAGTGCTAAAGAGTTTAACAATGAGTCTGGCTGGGCGTGGTGGCTCATGCCTGTAATCCCAACACTTTGGGAGGGCGAGGCGGGCAGATCACCTGAGGTTGGGAGTTCAAGACCAGCCTGACCAACATGGAGAAACCCCGTCTCTACTAAAAATACAAAATTAGCCAGATGTGGTGGTGCATGCCTGTAATCCCAAACCCTACTTGGGAGGCTGAGGCAGGAAAGTCGCTTGAACCCAGAAGGTGGAGGTTGCAGTGAGCCGAGATCGTGCCATTGCACTCCAGCCTGGGCAATAAGAGCAAAACTCCGTCTCAAAAAAAAAAAAAAAGAAAAAGAAAAAGAAATAATAGTGAGTCTAAACTAGAGCACTTAACTGAGTGATTAAGGGAGCACACCAACACGTCGGAGGCCAGGATCCAGAGTGGTGAGGGTGAATTCCAGAGACCTAAAATCCTATAAGAAGGGAAAAGAAGAGAGAAGCCATACCACCAAGCTTCTGGACTGAGTGCAAAGGGGCGCTCCTGGGCACGCAAGCCACACATATTAGACTGGGCACATGAAATCATCCCCCACTGTTCTTGAAGTCAGTTTAAAATTATAGTCAAAAACAAGTTATAAACACATGCAACAAAGTGGCAAAGGAAACAAGAGCATATCAACAACATTTTGTATAATAGAAAGCAAATGGATGGTAGAATCTGGCTTGAAAGGGAGAATAAAAGCTAAAATGCAGACAGGGATGCCAGTAAAGTACAGAGAAAAGAAGAAAAGAGGGACAGACGGGATGCCAGTAAGAAACAGCCCATCTGCCTGGCAGGTCCCAGAAATGCTCCTGAACTGGGGGCCCCAGACACTCCATCACAGAGGCTGTCAATGTTGGGACTGGCATCAAGTTCACATAGGGACACTCAAACCCACTCTCCTGGGCCATGAGTCCAGGTGGCTGCCCTCACCAACTCCAGCAGTAGCCACGGGCTTCATCCCATACAGAAGGCCTATAGTCCCAGCTACTCGAGAGGCTGAGGCAGGAGAATCGCTTGACCCTGGGAGGTGGAGGTTGCAGTGAGCTGAGATCGCGCCACTGCACTCCAGTCTGGGTGACAGAGCAAGACTCCAGCTCAAAAAAAAGAAGGCTTGAACCTGCAGACAGCCGGCAGCTGGGGTACACCAGACACAGAGGAGGACAGGGTGCTGCTGTGTGGACACCACAGGGTTACATGAAAGTCTGCAAAGCGAAGGATGAGACACTCGGGTATTAGAACACTACATTTATATGACTGTTTCAGAGGATTGAGTGGTTTTTCTCTAAAACTATTAGGTTGATGCAAAAGGAATCCCAGTTTTTGCCACTGCTTTCAATTGCAAAAACCGTAGTTACTTCTACAACAACCTAATAATAGTTCAAAAGAAAAGACCTGTGGGCCCTCCGCAAAATTCTCAAGTGAGGCCCAACAAATCACAGGCCCTGCATGTACACAAAGAGCTTCCAACTTCCTATCTCACTGTTAAATTCAAATGGACAGTCAAGGACTGGCAGGTATTAAGGAAAGCCTCCAAATGTGAATGACAGAGACCGTAACATACAAAACAGAAAAGGAAGAAAAGAAATTCAGAAATAACAGAGGCAATGCAGGGAGTACTTAAAAAGCTTTTCACTTTTTGCCTTGTTGCGTCCTAAAAGCAAGATGGGTCACCAGCAGCTCTCCTGGAGCCACCCAAAAAAATTCAGCCAGGCTTCTTGCTCTTATCATTACAGTCTCCATATGTGCTACCAGTGTTTCCATCAGTACGCACAGGAAATAGGTTTCATTATGTTAGACTAAGTGAGCTTCCTTGAATGGATTAGCCAAGGCATCCACTAAGTGAAGGAAACCATGCTAGCTCTCTGTACATAAAATAATATTTTTTAAAAACTTTAGAAAATAATATGGTCGGGCGTGGTGACCCACACCTGTAATCTCAGCACTTTAGGAGGCTGAGGCAGGCCGATCACTTGAACCCAAGGGTTAGCGACAAGCCTGGGCAACACAGTGAGACCCCATCTCTACCAAAAAAAAAAATTAGCCAGGCATAGTTGTGCATGCCTGTAGTCCCAGCTACTCAGGAAGCCAGGGTGAGAAGATCGCCTGAGTCTGGGGAGATTGAGGCTGCACTGAGCTATGATTGCACCCATGCACTCCAGCCTGGGTAAGAGAGTGAGATCTTGCCTTAAAACAATTGTTTTAAATGATAATAAATTAGATAATACCTTTGTATTCCTAAAACAAGAACAAAAAGCTATTAAAAGGAGTGTTCAGAGATCAGGAAAGATTACTTGGAAATTTAAAATATAAGACAGAAAATATAAAATGCAGTACAAGTAAAAAAATGTAAAAGAAAGGAAATAAATATGCAGTATACTACATGGCTCAGATGCAAATAATATTTACATAATTCTTATAAATTAAACATTCAAAATTAACCAAAAGTGTGATATAACTATATTGGAAAGATAGTGTAAAAGAGAGAAATCTTTCACTTCAGTAACAGAAAATCAATTGGTTTTAAGATTAAGGTTGAAGAGGTGGGGAACGGTGGCTCATGCCTGTAATCCCAGCACTTTGGGAGGCTGAGGCAGGTGGATCACTTGGGGTCGAGTGTTCAAGACCAGACCAGCCTGGCAAGCAGGGCAAAACCTCATCTCTACTGAAAATACAAAAATTAGCCAGTGTGGTGGCACATGCCTATAATTCTAGCTACTTGGGAGGCTAAGGTAGGAGAATCACTTGAACTCAGGAGGCAGAGGTTGCAGTGAGCTGGGATCAGGCCACTGCACTGTAGCCTAGGTGACAGAGCCAGACTGCCTCAAAAAAAAATTTGTTTCAAGAATATTAAAAAAATTTTTTTAAAGATAAGTTTGAAGAAATTTCCTGAAAAGATGAACAAAATAACAAAGAGATGGGAAAGATAGGAAAGAAAAAGATAAAGTATCAATCCAAGACTTTTAATGTCTGAGAAAAAGGTATTATAGCAAGAGAGAACCAAGAAAACAAACGGGAGAAAACATTAAAGACATAATACGAGAAAACTTTCCAGAAATGAAGAACATGAGTCCTCAGGTTAAACAACATCCAGCTCAAAGAATCATGGCATTTAGAAAAATGAAGGGCAAACAGAATGTTTAAAATCTTCAAGAGAAAAGAGTAGACATCTAATACAAAGGATCAGTATCCCAATTGCACTGAATTTATCAATAGTGACACTAGAAGCTGGAGGATAATGAATCAATGCCTTTAAAATTCCCAAATTTGATACTGACACAAGCTATCAATCAGCATGCAAGAGTAGAATAAAAACATCTTCAGGCATTAAACAGTTTTAAAACATCATCTCCAATGTATATTTTCTTAGGAAGCTACTCAATGATGTGCTCTACAAAAATGCAGAATTTTTTTATTTATAAAATGTGTTACTAGCCAGGTGCAGTGGCTCACACCTGTAATCCTAGCACTTAAGGAGGCCGAGGCAGGCAGATTGCCTGAGCTCAGGAGTTCCAGACCACCCTGGGCAACATGGCAAAACTCTGTCCCTACTAAAAATACAAAACATTAGCCAGGCATGGTGGCACGTACCTGTGGGCCCATCTAATAGGTAGGCTGAGGCAAAAGAATTGCTTGAACTTGGGAGGCGGACGTTGCAGTGAGCTGAAATCACACCACTGCACTCCAGTCTGGGCAACAGAGTTAAGACTCTGTCTCAAAAAAAAAAAAAAAAAAAGAAAGAAAGAAAGAAAGCATTATTAATGTTACTTTTGATAATTGTATACACTTACGGGTTACAAAGTGATGTTGTGATACGTGTATACGAGAAGGAATGATTAAATCAAGCTGATTAGTATGTCCATCATCTCACTTATCTATTTTTTAAAAATGCAGAATTAAACAAGACATAGGATTCAGGAAACCGAAAGTCTAACCTAAGAAAAAAAAAAAGGAAGGCTTGATCTAACCTAAGAAAGGAAAAGCAAAGGATGTTTTTTCCAGAACAATTGTGCAGCAGGCTGTGATGGTTAATTTTAGGTGTCAGCTTGGATTGAGGGATGCCGAGAAGGCTGAAGATGCCTGTCTATCCAAGAGGGTATTTCAGGGTGTGTCCAGGAGGGTGTTTCAGAGGAGACTGACATGTCAAACAGTGGGCTGGGAGAGGAAGATCCAGCCCTCAATGTGGGTAGGCACCACCCAATCTGACTGCAAGGGCAGTCAGAGTAAAGCAGGGAGAGGATAATGGCTGTTTCTCTCCTCCTGCCCTTGCACGTCAGACTCCATATTTTTCAACTCTGGGACTTTGGGGCTTGCACCAGTGGCCTCCTGGGGGCTCTGAGCTTTCAGCCTCAGACAGGGGGCTGCACTGTTCCGAGGCTTCTCTGGTTCTCCAGCTTGCAGACAGCCTATCGTGAGACTTCTCTGATCCTGTGAACCACTGACCCTAATGAAGTCCCTCTCCCATCTCCTATTGGTTCTGTTTCTTTGAAGAACCCTGTCTAACAAACAGGCCTAAAGCTCCATCAGCCCAGACCAATGGCAGGAAAGAACTCAGGCCGATTTCCCAATCCATATCTGCCAGAAATTTTGGGGCTGAATTCATAATATGAACCTAAGTAACTGGGCAAATAAAATGGGGCAGTTACTATCTCAAGGAAAAACAAAATGATGTAAAAGAAAGGAAATAAATATGCAGTACACTACATGGCTCAGCTGCGAATAATATTTACATAATTATAATAAACACTGAATATTAATCAAAATGTGATATAACTATATTGGAAAGACAGTGTAAGAGATAAATCTTTAACCAATAACAGAAAATCAAAGAATGTCTAAATATTAAAAATAAGGAATCAAATTATAAGCATGTTATTTATTTACCCCAGTTTGCTGAATATGAAGAAATCACTAAAAATACTTGAAAATTATTACTTCTAGGTCACAGGAACTGGAGGTAGGAAGGGAACTGCAGTTTTTGTTAAAAACCTTTCATTCCTATTTACCTTTCAAACTATATTTATTTTGAATCAAAAATTTAAAATGTAAAAAACTTACAGTCTAATACAGAATGTTAGTATATGTAAAATATAAATACAAAATGTCAGATAATGAAGGCAATATAGAGACTGGACATGTCCAGACCCCTCACCCTCCATTCAGCTGGAGCAACTTGGCTATATTTAGGGATTCTTCAGGGTTTTGTTTGAGTAAGAATTCTGCTTTCTCAAGCAGCTTTTTGTTGTTTCCTTTTTTTTATTTTTTGAGGAGGAGGGAGGCACGTCAATCTCCATCATTTTTCAGATAAGATAAAAAAAAATCAATTGGGTTAGAATGCAAATTATTTACTTAGAACTAGAAGAGATGTTAAACCTGGTTCAACCGATGCTCAGAAGTGAAGCCACTTGTCCCAGATCATTCAGCTCTGCCTAGAACCTGCTCCCTGCCTCTCTGCCCAGAGCTTTGTGTTTTACACCACAGTCCCTCCAGTAGGATAGCAAGAGGGGGATGAACGGGGGCCTGGCCATCTGGGATGATGGGGCAAGCAGCTGGCTCCATTTTTCCAAAAGGTGCTAATAGAAAAAAAAAAAATTACCAAGAGGCAGATACCAGACCACACACTCTGATTCCTAAAAGATTTGCTTTTTTCCCTAAATTGCTTTCTCTTTCCCAAAGAGATGACCTGAGAAGTAGAGGACAGGCTAGTCACAGTGAGACTGGCAAACTCTTTAAGAGACAGGGTCTCACTGTGTCACCCAGGCTGGAGTGCAGTGGCACCATCATAGCTCACTGCAGCCTTGATCTTCTGGGTTCAAGTGATCCTTCAGCCTCAGCCTCCTGAGTAGCTGTGACTACAAGCATTCAGTACCACAGCCAACTAATTTTTTAATTTTGTGTAGAAACAGGATCTTTCCATCTTTCCTAGGTTGGTCTCGACCTCCTAAGCTCAAGTGATCCTCCCACCTCAGCCTCTCAAAGTGCTCTCAAAGATGTGAGCCACCACACCAGTCTGTAAACTCTACAAAAGTGGCTTAGCCCAGCTTGGTTGATCGGGAAGGGCCCACAGACAGGCACCCCGATGCACCAGTCCTGTGGGCCTGCTCCCCCGCTCCTACCCCACAGAGCCTCTAGGTGGAAAACTCTGTTCAGATACCAAAGCCTCACTAAGCCGTGAAGACAGAGCACTGATTTTCTGCCTCCCAGCCCCAGATCACACATGTCTTGGATAAGCAACTCTGAAGCCTGAGGCAGAAAGCACCTCCCCAAGTCCAACTGTGCAAATGAGATTCGTAACAGCGCTGGGTACGGCGTTTGGCTGCGAGCAGCCACAGCCTCCTTCCAACACTCAGCAGAGGTCTGGACACCATGGCGAGCTGGCTTTGCAGCACTAGGGCCCAGATAAGTCCTACTGACAATGGCCTTGCAGTGGCAGCTTAACAGACCCCTCTGTTCCCAGCAGGAGCCGATGTCTGGCATCATTAATTTGTTTAGCAGAGAAAGGGGCTTGTGCCGTGTCACAATAACTCAGCCTCTCTCCCCTGACCACAAGCCCATGCTGCATACTTAGATGCATTTGCTGACTATAGGACATATGTTACACACGAGAAAAACAAAACTAAAAAAAACAAGATCCAAAGCAGATTTCTTTTTCTCTCATCTCCAAAAAAAAACAAAACAAAAAAAAAAACAGATGTGGAAAATGCTCCTGAGTGGCTCATTCGGAACAAATTATTTAACTGAAGTTGTCCTGTTTCTGGACCCCAGACACCTTGGAACGGTAGCCAGGCAGGAGAGTAGAGACTGCAACTTTGCAGAGCCCTCTCCCCCAGTACTCACATATGAATGCACACACACACAAAGGCTCGTGTACACATGTGTACACCCATATTAGCATCATCAACGCATATACACCAGCATCATCAATGCATACACACCAGCAACATCAATGCATGCACACCAGCATCATCAATGCATACACACGAGCAGCTTCAATGCATACACACCAGCAGCGTCAATGCATACACACCAGCAGCGTCAATGCATACACACCAGCAGCGTCCACGCATGCACACCAGCAGCGTCCATGCATACACACCAGCAGCGTCCATGCATACGCACCAGCAGCATCCATGCATACATACCAGCAGCGTCAAGGCATACACACCAGCAGCATCCACACGTACACACCAGCAGCATCCATGTGTACACACCAGCAGCATCCATGCATACAAACCACAGCATCAATGCATAAACACCAGCAGGATCAATGTATACACACCAGCAGGATCAATGTATACACACCAGCAGGATCAATGCATATACACCAGCAGCATCAATACATACACACCAGCAACATCAATGCATACACACCAGCAGCATCAGTGTCAGCTACCCGAAATCCTACTGTCTAACTGCTTGATTTCCTGGATTGTTAAATCCCAACTGAGTTAAGCTAATGGTACAAAATGAAAGCCCTGCTCTGAGAGCAAAGAGTTGCCTGTCATGGTTTCATCTGGGAAGGCAGGTGCCTTGGGGAGCAAGCGTTTGGCCTCAGAGTGGATCAGAGAAGAACTGTAGCCCCTCCACTTCACAGTATACACCTTAGCCTCCTCCACCCCCAGCCCCCCCAGCCCTCAACCAGCACCCTATGCAGGAGGCAGAGAGAGAAGAATAGAAGAATCGCTTAAATAAAGTCCATCACCAGGATTGACTGAATCTTGGCTCTGAGTCCCAGCAAACTTGCCAAGGCAAACAGCTTTTCCTACCATGGGGTCACTGGTTCTTCATTCCTCTCCAATCTACCCCCTCTCCGCCCGGTGTTCACCCAAACGGCAAGCTGAAACATGGGATGGTCTCCTGGGAGGGGAAAGATGGCGAGTGGGCTTCAGAAAAGCCACAAACTATCCCTCACTCTGAGAGATGCTTAAGAGAGCAGCGCAGGAGTGAGCATCATCAGAAGTGCCTGGAGGACTGTTAAAAACACAGGCTGTGGGGCTCTACCCCCCGAGTTTCTGAGTCAGCAGCCAAGAGATGGGGCCCAGGAATCTGCATTGCTTTTTGCTTTTACAGACTGGGTCTCACGCTGTCGCCCAAGCCAGAGTGCAGTGGTGCGATCACAGCTCACTGCAGCCTTGAACTCCAGGGCTCAAGGGATCCTCCTGAATAGCTGAGACTATAGGCATGAGCCACCACACCAGCTAATTTTTTTTTAAAAAATTGTTTTTAGTTTTGTACAGATGGTGTCTCACTATGTTTCCAAGGCTGGTCTCAAACTTCTGGCCTCAAGAGATCCTCCTGCCTTGGCCTCTCAAAAGTGCTGGAATTACAGGCATGAGCCACTATGCCTGGCCAGGAATGTGCATTTCTAACAAGTCCCCAAGTGATGTTACTGCTGCTGGCCTAGGGATCACACTTGAGAACCACTGATTTAAAGGGCCTGAAGGTTGGGACAGGGTGGGTTGTTTGATTTGTCACCTTGGTTATTCACAGTAGTACATTTTAAGGAGTCTTTCTTGGATGATGTCTAGCGTCCTAGAGCCTCAGGGCAGCCCCCCCAAACCCACTGGACCTCAGGTGGAAGCCAGCAAAATTGGCACAGGCTTGTCCAAGACACAGCGGAGCTAGGGAGAGGTGGTCAGCGCCACTTACAGAACTGCTGAGGTCTATGCCAGAGCTGTAGGTACTTGCAAAGTCAAGAAAACAAAAGCTTGGTTAGCAAGAGATAGCACATTTCAGAGGAAAGGACCCCAAGTTCAGAGTCTGCAGACCCCAGCTGACCAACCCCACCCCACCCATGGTTCAGTGGATTAGACTCCACCATTAACCTCTTGCATAAACTGAGGTGAAATCACTTTACTTCTCTGGCTCCCAGTGCAGGCATTTGCAAGATGAATGTGTTCATTCATTGAGACGGACCCGTTCATCTCAGTCTCCATGCCTGCACTGGCTATCTCTACCTCTGAATCTTCCTATTTCCCTTCCCTGTCTCTGAAATCCAGTAGGGAAGCCCAGACCACGCAATGGGAACATCCTACATCTCGGATGGTAACATCGCCCAAGCCACTCCACCCAGGGGCCTTGCTTGCATGTGCCCCAGGCCCGCCCTGCAGGGCAGACAGCAGCACCAGAGCACCATCTTGGTCACAGAGTTGCCTAAGCACGAAGACAGCCCTCACAAAACACCTGACACACTCCACACACGATGATCAGCAGGTCTTTGTGCCATTCCATGTGACAGATGGGGAGCAGAGGCCTAGCGGGTGCTGGCGCCTTCGCTGAGAGACCCCTGAAGTTAGTCCAATGCCTCTGCAAAACGGCAGCAGGTGCACCTCATTCTTTGCCCTTTATCACGTTCTCAGTTTGTCCCCTCTGAAGGCAGGGGGCACAGGTCACCGTGCTTCAGGCGGAGCTACAGACCATCTTCTTCCTGATGCCTCCCCAGGCCAGTCTAGCCTTGGGCCTCCTGGCTCTCCTGGCCTCAGCTGTGCTGCAGCAACAGCTGTGCATGAGAATGACCTATGAGTGTTCCCACCTCTCCTCTTCCCCTCTGTGAGCTCATGTAGGACATGGCCCACAACTCATCCATATCTGTTCAATGCCTGATGCATCAGAGGGCTCAGCTAAACACTCGTGGGGCACATGAATGAACAGAGAGATGGAAAGAGCTCAGTCCCTGCCCGGATGTTCACAGACTCACTCGCAAGACTGGAACTCTCTGCACAGACCTCCGCTTCAGCACTAGCAGCAACAGCAAGAGCCAGTGGGCACCGAGTGCTTGCCCAGGCCAGGGTCTGCTCTGCACTCTGGGACTCCTCTAACAGCCTAGAAGGCAGATACTCCAATAATGACATCCAGTTTCTACATAGAGAAACCAGACAGAAAGGTTCCAGTTCCACAATTAGAACATGGCAGAGCTGGACTTTGATCCCAGAAGCCTGGCTCACAACATGTAAATACTATCAAGAAGCAAAACAAACCACACAAGCAGAACAAGAGACCTCTGTCTTCGCGGTCCCCTTTCTAATGGGGATAGCTGCTTTTCAGGCCAAGGGGCAGAGAAGGGTCTCACTGGCCCCTTTTCCTTCCAAAAGCTTTCTAGATATAAAGGGATTTAGAGAAGGAAGCATCCCTCTTACTCATCATAGACATCTCCAAAGCACAAAGCTATGAAAGCACCAAAAAAGAAGGCTATGTTCAAAATCCTTCATCCCCATCACACGATTCTCTCCAAAGCCAAAATAGAGGCCTGTCTCTGGACCTGTAGTGTAGCAATCACAGTTCAAGGTTCTTGCTTATTCCCATTTCTGACCCTCCCTATTTATCCAGCTTTCTACACCTGAACAGTCTCTTTCTTTTTTCAGCTTTCTAGGCTTTACGTCAACAGCAGGAAGGCTTGATGACAGAGGGGCCCTGGCGGCCCACTCCAACTCCAGCCCTTAGCAGGCACGAGGTCCAGTCTGAGCCTGGGCCCAAGCCACACACCTTCCCTGGCATCAGATGGGCAGTGCCCGGCTTCACTCCCAAGTCCAGGCTGGGTAGGGGAGGACTGACGGAGCTCATACACTTCTCCTCTGTGGGGCGGGGGGCACGTGCGGCAAAGCTCCGCCAGAGGCACATGATCATCCAGTGAGATGACAGCATACACCACACAGGATGCAGAGGAATGCCAGCCTCTCAAAGCTGACAAGCTTCTTGGCCTGAGACAGGTGTGGCTGAAGCCAAGAATCTGAAAAAGCCCAGAGGAATCACCACTCCGTCCTGTCTCAAAGCCGGCCTTATCTCTATTTTCTAGAATTCGCACTCCCTGCCCTACTCCGCTGGCATGAATTCAGGGCAGCCAGGTGACACTGGCCTCAAGCTGAATGTCCTGACTCCGGTTTCCAGGTCCTGGAACCCTTCCTGGCTCTTTCATTTCTCTCAACCCATCTGGAGCCGACACACAAGTCACGGGGCAGAGGTTCTAAGAACTGAAGGGAGGAAGTGGCAATAAACGTATGCCCCCAACTCTGCACCCTTTCTGCTTTTTCAGGAAGCCACTTCTTGAGAAGAAACAAACACGAAAAGCTTCCCAGTGGTTGCAGGGTCTGCTGAGCCATGGGGCCAAATCAGCGCCCGCAGAGGGACAAACACGCCCCAGCCTTAGAAGAGACTACAGGAAGGCTACCAAAGACTTGGGGCACACAGAGACAGAGCATTGCAGGAACAGGTGCTCAGGCCGCACTCTGGGGTGCCTTCCCCAACTCCCAGATATACTCTTAGCATGCAGAAGGCAAATGCTTTCTAAGTATATCTACCAAGTAGCTCCACAATGGAAAGATTCTTTTAATGTTCCAAGCACTCTCGGTACCGTGCTTCTCTTCCTACTGAAAACACTCAACATTCAGGTTTGGGGGCCAAGGCTGCGTCCTGCCGGACAGACCTGTGAGCTCCTAGCTCCCCAGCAGGCATGCCCACCTCTAATGTATACAGCCAGCCCACTCTCTTTCCTCCACTCACTTTTCTTTCCTCTCCTGCCACCTGCCAAGTGCTCCTACCTCGTTCACGGCTTTCCACCCCACGCAGGGAGGGATCGGGAGTTCTCTCACCTGCATCTCCTCCCCAAGGCCTCCAGCCTGCATCAGAGGTGCTGATCACAGCCCCACCTCACCAGCCTTCACCAGCAAGCTTTGCCCTGTTACACAGCTGGACACATCCAGGGGGCCAGGCAGGCCCTTCAAGGATTTGCCAGTGGAGTGGGAGTGCAGTGCCCTCACTCCTTCAGCGTGGGGGGGATTGATGTTGCAGCCACAGGCAGGGGAAAATGAAAGACAAATGTCAGCTTGCACAGACCCACAGCTAGAACACCAGCAAAGTCCCTTCAGAGCACATAAGGGTTAAGCCCACGGCTGCCATTCAAAGAGTTCAGAGACACTAAGGATGGAGAGCAGCTGGTCAGCCCTCAGGTACTATCCAAGCGCCCTTGTGGCTCCTATCTCTTGTGGATGGATGTGTGGACAGGGCCATGATATAAACAACAGTCACAGGGTCAATGTGTCACCAACTTAGGGCTCGCTGTGAAGCCATCCCTCACACAGCGCACACACCCTGGCTAAGCACGATCCGTAACCTTAGGAGCTGTGAGCTGAGTGCACGGGAAACCACCACAGCCTACGGGGTGACGAATTTCATTTAAGCGGCTAACTGGGAAAGGCACAGGCCCAAGATCTGAGATCCCCTCCCAACCTTGCTGACTGCCCTCTGGTATTCTCACCTACCTTAATCGTGATTTGTCCAGAGCACCTCTGGCAAATTCATATGTCATACCTCATGGTCAACAAATAAACAGGTTTCAAAGGGTCCTCATTTGTCTGAAGAGCTTGAAATGGGCTGCTAGGGCAATTCATGAGACAGCTGGAGACCTTCAGAGCACTCAGGGCCAGGGGCGCAAGAGGTAGCCCCCTCCGTCCTTCCTGTCACCCTCTAAGACTGCGTTGCTAAGGGCCTTTTGGGTAGCTGGTTGGTTGCCTCCCATATCTGCCTCTCACTCTCCCTGGTTTGCCTGCATGGCAAATGGCCTCTCATCCCAGGTGTTCAGACGTGCACACCTTGTAGCTCTGTGTTTTGTAATGTTAGAAATTAGGTCTTGGCTGTGCACGGTGACTTGTGCCTATAATCCAACACTCTGGGAGGCTAAGGTGGGAGCATGGCTTGAGCCCAGGAGTTTGAGACCAGCCCAGGCAACATAGCAAGACTCCATCTCTACAATTTTTTTTTAATTAGTCGGGGTTGGTGGCGTGGGCCTGTAATCTTAGCTACTCAGGAGGCAGAGGTGGGAGGATCACTTGAGCCTAGGAGGTCAAGACTGCAGTGAGCTATGATTGTGCCACTGCACTCCAGTCTGGGTGACACAGCAAGACCCTGACTCCAAAAACAAACAAACAAAAAATGTGTTTAGAAATCTGAAATAGAAAAAGTAAATAAATAAATTTTAAAATGAAATAAAAATAAGCTCAAGCATGGGAAAGCATTTTGAACATGGCAACCTGCTCCTCTTACTTTTAATTCTGTATTATTTGGACATTTTTTATTTTATACAATGTGAATACATTGCCTTTCTGAAACTGAATTACATATTCAAAAGTAAACTATATACACAAATATATGTACAGAGTTATGTACATGTTTATCAATGTTTTATTCATCCATTCATTTATCGTATTTTCCAGGCTTTCTGTCCAATTTTAAAGTACTGCTCTGCCTTCAGGGAAAGCAGAGACGTGCAAATAAAGTTTTTTTACCCTGATTTGTATCCACCTCTACAAATTTTGATTCATTTCCCTATGTTCTTTCAAGAAGCTCGCTATGGCTGTCTATGGTCTCACTCTTCTTCATTCCACTCCAAAAGAATGAAGATTCCAAGTGCTCACAGATAAGAGCACTGCTGAATTTAGATTCTTGCTTTTATTACATGACCTTGGACAACATGAGTCTCCATCCTGTTTCTCCCTCTCTTTCTGGATGTAGATTTCAATATCTTTCTTCATTAAATTTCAGGTCAGTCATGTCTTTGTTTCTCCTTCCCTTTGCTACAATAAAAAGTACTTTTCCCTGACAAGTGTCAGAATTAGACCACCAGGTAGGTGTCACATCTGTCTCCTCCTCGGAGTCCCCTTTAAAGTGTGTGTGTCTGCCATAGAATGGGAGTCGAATGATCTTTATTTAGGCCTTGTCCTGTGAATGTGTCAAGTTTTCTGCATTAGACAGACCCCATGAGACCATCCAGAGAGAGAATGTGCAGACCCCTGATTGCTGTTTCAGCCATGCTCAAGATTTACTTAAAGATGATCCAGTGAAGTGATCAGAAGATCAGGCCAAATCAGCAGCTGAGCTTGTAAAAAACGTTCAGATCAACACTATGTTTTATGGAAACTAAAAAAAAAAAAAAAAAAATTCCTCCAATTTTCTTTTTTTTTTTAGACGGAGTTTCGCTCTGTCGCCCAGGCCGGAGTGCACTGACACAATCTTGGCTCACTGCAACCTCCACCTCCCAGGTTCAAGTGATTCTCCTGCCTCAGCCTCCCAAGAGTAGCTGGGATTACAGGCACCCACCACCACACCTGCCTAATTTCTGTATTTTTAGTAGAGACAAGGTTTCGCCATGTTGGTCAGGCTGGTCTCGAACTCCTGACCTCAGGTGATCCACCTGCCTCGGCCTCCCAAAGTGCTGGGATTACAGGTGTGATCCACCATGCCTGCCCAAACTCCTCCAATTGTCCTGTATCTACTGATGAGTTGTGCTAACACACAGAATTGATTAGAGCTTGTTTCTTTGCTCAGCCTGACTGTTCCGTCCAACCTACTGCTGTACACAAGCTGTCCCAGCTGGGCCAGGGGGATCCTCTGGAGGACTCTGCCTACAGCTCCAGCAGCATTACCTGTTTGCCATGGCAAACTCTACGACTGTCAGTGAGGAGGATCCAAACCGAGGCAGGCACATCTAGAGTGGCTGACAGGAGCCTCATCACTGAGCGAGGATGGCAAGCTGGAGAATCCAAGAATAATAAGAAAGAGTCTGGTTCATTAGCACAGACTCAGAAGCAAGAAGAGGAGGAGAACGGCAGCTCCAGGTACAGTACAGTGGCTGTTATGGAAACCGGCTGCACTGTGGGAAGAAAGTGCTGGGTAAACACACTGGAGAGCTCTTCGCTAGAGGCTGGGACACACCAGGGTCAGAGCAACGTTGCTGGAGGGCCCCTCCCGCAGCGAATCCCATTCATGCTTTGGGTACAGTGCTCTGGCGGCTCTGTGACAGCTGAGAGAGTCAACAGGGACCCCCAGGCTGGCAGTGGAGCTGCTGCTCAGGAGAAGCCGGGCTGCAAATGCCTGGGGACCTCCAGCACAGCTGACAGCCGCAAGGACAGCCACTCAGGGCAGCAGCAAATGAAGTGACTGCTGCAGAGGCCTCCAGGGACTGCACCTGCTCACTCCACAGAGCCCAGGGAGTGTGGCACAGGGGAGAGGTCTCCCCCTGGGAGTGTGTGTAAAAACTCTGGGAGCAGCTGGAAAGCGCAGGCATGTGCAGGCTGCCTGGTTTTCCGTAATGGAGCTCAGGGTGAGATTTCCTCTGAAGAAAAATCATGCTTCTTGGCACATGAGCGTTTAAGCAACACAAACTTAAGACATACCTGCACCGAATATTAAAGCACAATGGGATTTCAGAGGCCAGCCAACCAAAGTCTCATTATACAGATCAGAAAACTGAGGCCCAGAGAGAAAATGAGGCCCCAGCCCCTCAGCCGACAGCATCTGAGCTGGCACCAGAACCAGGACTCCTGACTCCCTAGAGCCACCGCTGTCCCCCGCCCCTCATTCCCCACACACTATTCCTGAAGTGCCTGTCCTTCACACACACATTTCCAGAAGGGTGATGCCCCAGCCCCTCAAATTCCAGCCCCACGGGCTCAATCAGCCTCCCTCCCACCTTCCGTAAATGTAAGCAAGCCGTTCCCCACTTCCCTGCCAAAACAAAATACCAAAAACCAGAGAACTCAGCCCCACTCCAGGGTGAAGAAGCGTAGCCCCAGCTCACTATCAGATAAGTCATTTCCTGAAGGAAAAGTGGCTGCAGTGAGGCAGGCGTGCGGGGGAGCCAGGGGCCCCGAGTCCAACCTGCCCAGCGGCTGCACTCACCCCAGGACCACAGTTGGGTAAAACAGCGGGGCTGTGGCCCAGCTCCCCAGCCCTTCCTATTCAGGAAACGCTGAGCCCCCTGCGCGCCTGGGAGTACCCCTGCCCTGCCTCCTCTGAAGAGAATTCTGGGGTGAGGCAAGGACAGACGTGCTCAGTTAGCTCGAGTAGGACGGAGGCTCCACCGGATGGGATGGCCAGGCCAGGGCTGAGGTCGGGGGATGCCACTGATTCCTCCTGGCCGCCTCAGAAGTGGCCAACTTTTGGTGTCCTGCACGGAGTTTGGGGGTGTGCGTCCCCAGGAACTCTCAGGCTGGGGGCTCCATGGGAGGAACAGGCAACAGGTCCACTCCAACCCAGGGTCCTCATTCTATGGAACCGGGGCTGGGGGGGACAAGCAGAAGCGGACAGTTTCCAGCCAGCCCAGACCAGATTCCTGGCACCACCCTACTCCCAAAGAGTATCGGGAATGGGGGACAAGGATGGGGAAGATGAACCCAAGAGAGAGAAACACTGTGTTCTTCCCTGGGCTTGCCTGTTCCCGACTTCGAGTAATCATCCAAAACAAGGAAACCTGCCAGGAGATACATTAAGTCTGTAAGCAAAGAAGGCTCCAGGCAAAGAGCTGTCAGTCACCGGGAAAATCCAACACAATACATGGATTCTACTCCTGTTCTAGGGCAGGGGCAGCTCCCGTTCAACCTTCCAGCCGCCTCCCCCGCCGCGCGCACACACACAGCGACACAACTGCGAAGGCAGAAAGGGATTTGTTTTTTAAAGTCACCAGGAAAACTGACTCCAAGGGACGCAGAGGGAGCCGGTGTGGGGCCAGTGGCTCCTCCCTGGATGCAGCAAGCAGAGGCAGGGGGCGGGGGTTCAGCCCTGGGCCCGGACGTCATTCCACGTCCATGGGACCTCCTTGCTGGCAACTGGAGGTCCGTTTCCCTAAGAGTCGTGGCCACTAGAATGCTCCAGGCCATCTGGCCTTCATCTCCAAGACACGCATCATGGAATGACTCCAGGAATCGGTCTTTACACACCCTGGGGTCATCCCTTTCCTCACTGAAGAGGGGGTCCACACATTTCAAGGGTGGGATTTGTACACTGCTGGTGACCTAAAGAAACAGGGGGCCCTGGCTGGCTCCTCCACCTTTCTCAGGAAAATCATCTTACCTCTCCACCAGAAGGGAGGTTCACCCACCAGCACAGCCAACTTCTGGGGGAGAAGCCACTGCCAGAAGGAACATAGGGAGTGCCCCAAGAAACCATGAATCGTCGCATCTGAAGGGCTGCAAAGGGTCCTGTGGGTCACGCCTCTGGCTTCCTGCCCAACGCAGGCCTCCAGGTATCACAGCTTAAGAGGACGCCCCGTCTCTCAATAACGTCTACAGTGGGAGCCTACCACGGAACAAGGCAGCCTATCCCTCTGCTGAGCAAGGTTTCATTTCCTCAGGCCCAGCTCACCCAGAGCTGCACAGAAGTCTTCCCTTTGCTGGACAACATGGCATTGGTCCTCGCATCTGTTTTCCCTGACACTTGCAGTCCTAAGAGGTGGACATCATGAAACACACGAGCTTGTCCACTTGAAGGCAGAATATGGGGAAGAGAATGGCCAGGCCCCGTGAAAGCGGGAAACGTCCAACCTCACACTGCAATGTCTAGGAATGACAGGCGGGCAGCTCGCTCTCTCTCACCTCACAGCTCCTCTTACACAAAACCTCTGCCATCGGCCGCCATGGCCAAAGCGACGCTCAGCTCTAAACACTGGCATCGGCTCAGAGGAACATCACAGAGAGTGGGTAAGAGCACCAGGTCACGTGCTACCGCAGGCTGGTGGCCCCGATGCATCTATCCCACCTGCACCAGGGCCTGCTGTGGGCCCTGTTCCCTCTTTGGGGTGAGCTGGCTCTATAGCTCAAGCCTGAATTTTCCAAGCATCCTCTCTGATTTGATGCTTTCAATCTCGGGGTCTTCAGCTAATATTTGCTCCCCCTCTGAGTCAACAGAGAAGGTGAGGGATTAGATAGGTGTGTATTATAATAACCTCTGAAGCTCTTTTTAAGCTCCCCCTGAGAAATACATGACCATTACGATCCTGGCTTTGATTTGATATATCTGGAAAATGTGTTCACCTGTTACGGTTTAAGGTTAAGTGCAGCATGTGTCACAGACCCTTTGAGGGTGGCGACCACAGGGCATGCTGACAGCCTCCACATAAATAGGAAGCCCTTCCAGGGATGCCACACAGAGCTGTGAGAGGGGCAGCAGGGACTGGCAGTCACTGGGTGAATGACAAGTTAGGGGAGAACTGCACTTTCTTCACTAGACATGGTAGCTCATACCTATAGGCAGGAGGATAACTTGAGGCCAGGAGTTCAAGACCAGCTGGGCAACATAGCAAGACCCCATTTCTATATAAAAATTTTAAAAATTGGCTGGGCACAGTGGCTCATGCCTGTAATCTCAGCACTTTGGGAGGCTGAGGCAGGTGGATCACAAGGTCAGGAGTTCAAGTTCAAGGTCTGGCCAACATGGTGAAATCCTGTCTCTACTAAAAATACAAAAATTAGCCAGGCATGGTGCTGCGCGCCTGTAATCCCAGCTACTCAGGAGGCTGAGGCAGGAGAATCACTTGAACCTGGGAGGCGGAGTTGCAGTGAGCTGAAATCACACCATTGCACTCAAGCCTGGATGACAGAGTAAGACTCCATCTCAAAAAAATAAAAATAAAATAAAAATAAAAATAGAAATTAGCCAGGTGTGGTGGTATGCACCTCTAGTCCCTGTACTTGGGAGGCTGAGGCAGAAGGATCACTTGAGCCCAGGAGTTCGAGGCTGCACTGAGCCATGATTGTGCCACTGCAGTCCAGCCTGGGCAACAGAGTGAGATCCTGTCCAAAAAAAAAAAAAAAAAAAAGAACTACCCTGCACTTTGTCGTTTCCAGGACTCTTCGATACACTCTCATGGAGTCTACACACCAGCTCTGCGGGGGATGCACCATGGTCATCATTCGTCAAAGTACTTCCCTTCGCAAAGCCATGTGACTGGTAAATTGTGGGACAGGAAGGAAACTCAGTTCTGAGTTTTAGAAAGTACTTGCTCCACGCTTCCAACCTGCTCCCCGGTAGCAGGCTCTCTCTTACCCTATGCAATGGAAGGGGCTCTATGCCATCCATCTCTGGGTTTCTGAGAACACAAGAGGCAGCAGCTCAGAGACATGTTCAGTAGAGGGGCTGCAAATGCAGGGACCAGCCCAAGAAGAGGGCGCTGGGGCCAGAATGTCCAGCAGCACCCAGCCCTGGTCACAGATCACTGATCCACAGTGTGTACAACGCACTGCCCTTTGCGGTGGTCCTACGCCCTCACTGTACCCCCAACTCAACCCTTCAATGAATGCATCCAAGTCAGTGTTCATCCACTCCACCCCCCTCAGGCACCTGCAGGCTTCTTTTCCCCATCCACCCAAGGTGAAGGCCAACGTTCCCAGGGGCCTTGCCTGTGGAGCAGGAGGTGCCAACCAAGGTATTACACCAAGATAGCAAGTCACAGAACAAAACCACCCAACTGCAGAGCTGGGGGAGACTCACAGATCTCCTGTGGTGACCATTCAACTCACTTAAGGAAACAGGCTGGGAGATTTTATCTGACTGGCCAAAGTCACAAACAGTTCAGTAGCAGTGCAGAAATTAGGTGCCAGGACTCCAGAATCCATGTTATTTTTTTCTTACTTCATATTTTATCTTCTAACACAGAAGTCTTTTTGTTTCTTAACAAGTGGGTAAACTGAGCCACAGAGTGCTTCCGTGACTTACGGGTGCTCACACCGTAGGTGGTAGAAGGAGGTGCTGGACTCACGCCTAAATAACTCCTAAGGCTACACGTGTTCTTTCCAACGCACTCTTTAAATCCTAGGGATTACAGCACAGCCTTTATGCCAATCCCTGCTAACCACTGGAATTTGCTAAGGAAGTGACTCCTGCCCAGAGAACCAGCAGTTCTAAATGGACTTGCTGCAAACACTGAAACCTAAACAAAAGAGGTCTATTTGGCACTCAAAGTAATAAACAAAATACCGAGACCATAGGGGTGCTCCCCCATACTTACAAAGATGGCACTCAGTTTGCATAATGGTATCACTGCAGAGAAATCCCTCCTGGGCTTCTCAGAAGCCCTTCTGGAAGTTGGTGGATTAGCAGCATGCTCTAGACAGTCTTTCTCTCAAGCACTGAGGGGGAGAAATGAGCCTCGGGCCTCACCAGTGGAGACCAAGTCCCTGGGAAGACCAGGCCAGCTGGAAGAGGCATGGCCAGGTTCACCAGGCAGATGTGCTATGCACACACAGGCAGACGTGCAGGAGGGCAAATGCACACAGCCCATCACACCACACACTACCCACATCTGTCTACACCACACCTCAAGGACTGACCCATACACAGGCAAACAGACACAAACACACATGTGTGCAGAGCAGGTGGCCCCTCGTGTCCCCCAACTACACACATGCATCGACAGACACCCACGTCTCCCGGATATAACCACACGTGCACAGAGGCATAAACACACAAAAAACACACACGCACCTCCCCTTGTCCCTTATGATCACTGCAGCGTTTCCTGCCTCCCTCTTTCAGGGAAGCTCCAGATACCTGAGCTACCCCAGCCCTGCAGGCCCTCATGAATGCCATTCCCAGAGCCATGCTTCAGGGCTGGCTCTGGAGACACTGTGCCTGCTGCCTGCCTGGTGAGTAACAAGGTGTGGAGAGAGGAGTCAGGCTGGTTTATGACAGGTCCTAAGGACGACTGCTCTTGGTAACGGCCAGCTCTGCGGTGACCCAAGTATGATTACAGGCTCCGGCTCCCGCTCTGTACGCCCAGAACTCAGGTGTCCCACGGGCGCTGACCACAGCACATGGCCTCTTCCCTGACAGCTGGGGCAGCCGTGCTGACCTCATCAGCGACCTCCCAAGAGGTCCTTCAAGTGGGTGACCCTGAACAGGTCCAGACTCAGCAGGCACCAGTCTGAGCCCTCTCCTAATGAACACGGCTACAAGACTCCCCCTCTTCCTCCCACCCTCACTCAGAGGCTCCCCTGTCCAAAACGTCTCACCACTGGTGCCTGCATTATTTGATTAATGAGGTCTTCCTCTTCTTCTCCTCTTCCTCCTCCTTTTCTTTTTAGGTCCTTTTTAAAGATATAAGACAGGCATATATTAAAACAGGTTCCCAGTATCTCTCTGTTGCCAACAAGGCATATTCTCCATTCTGCAAAAAAGCAGTCAGGTGGCTGCACACGCTGGCTTTTGCCTGTTTTGTCATCATTTCCAGACACTCATCACCACACCCCCGATAAGCTACCCACAAAGAGATGCGCCACTCCCCAGTGCAGCGTCGCAGCTCCGGGTCGCATATCTCTGGGGGATTCTCTTCCTAGGCCCACCTTTGCTGCCTGACAAATGCCTACCAGTTCCGTGGAGGACGGCACAGGGTCTCTTGTCTCTGCAGCTCCCCTTGACCACTTCCTTGAAGACCCGCTCCCTTTCTTTCGATCCCATGCCTCCCAGCTCTACTCTATCACAGGCATGTCTGATCCCCTGACCCCCCTTATTCTAGATGGTAAGACCTGGCAGAGCAGAACCACTTCCCAGTCATATCCCATGACCACACCTCAGTCACACCCCATGACCACCTCATGAGCACTCACCAGCGCGGAGTCTAGGACACACACCACGCAATCAGCCTTGACTGGGTCTCTGACACTACATGAGATTAAGTTAATCCAGGCATTTCCTTCCAGAGGCAGGAAACACCACGAGGAGCAACACAAAGACACTGTGAGCCAGGGCTGGAGCATCGACAGAGGCACCTTGGAGAAGCCCTTAACAAACCCAAAGGTTCTGCCTCAAACCAGCCTCAGGAGTGGGGGACAGGGAGATGCCATAGTGCCGCCAGGGGCTCCCCAATACAGACGCCCTCGCCCTCTCCTCCAAAACTCAGCAGCTCCTATTTGGCCAGCCCAAGGCTCTCTGCAGGGCTTCTCACTCATTACACAACTTTAAAGGCAACACGCCCCAGGCAGAATTACACCACTAAAAAACTCCCCTCCTGGACTCAGGTGTGCAAGGAAGAGCTATCTATGGCCAACAGAGTTTTCACCTTCCTTACCAAGGGCTTAACTCAGGTTCAGAGCACTTGGAGCGGGGGAGGTGGCTGCAGAATTCTTTGCAGGAAGACCCCCACAGCAGCACTTTTTGGCTTTAATTATTGATATGATTAGGCTTTGCGTCCTCACCCAAATCTCATCTTGAACTGTAATCCCCAGGTGTTGAGGGAGAGACCTGGTGGGAGGTAACTGGAGCATGGGGGGAGGTTCCCCATGCTGTTCTTGTGGTAGTGAGTGAGTTCTCACAAGGTCTGATGGTTTTATAATGGGCTCTTCCCCCTTCACTTCCTTCACACTCTCTCTCACCTGCCGCCATGTAAGACGTGCCCGCTTCCCCTTATGCCATGACTGTAAGTTTCCTGAGGCCTCCCCAGCCATGTGCAACTGTGAGTCAATTAAAACTCTTTTCTTTATCAATTATCCAATCTTGGGTAGTGTCTTTATAGCAGTGTGAGAACAAACTAATACAATTATGGAGACTTCCCTCTTCCCAGGCCCTGGGAAGAAATGATATCAACACTTCTGTCTACACAGCTAAAATCTCTTTGGTTGTTGATTCTAGCCAACGGATGTGGCATAGACTAAGCAGGACTCAGTAAAAGCCCAACGCTTGCTGAATTATCTCTTTAAGAGTGCATGCCTTCTGTGGGTGGTTAGATTTTCAAAAGAAAATGCACACACATCATGAGCCTGTTTTTAAGTGAATGTGTATTACGAGTAAAGACCCTGTAACTGGAGAGGCTGGGGTGCTGGCTGGCATTTGGCACTGTGCAGACATCGTCTGTATCTCACAACAAAGGTTGGGACTCTTTCCAGCCAGGCCTGCATCCTGTGGGTGGAAGCAGCTTCAGGTTAGGTGGGGGTGAGAGGCTGCGCTCAGGACTCAAGTCTCGCCTGTGCACTTCTGAGCACCTTGCCCAGGGCTGGCAACAAGTACTTACCTGACTGAACTCCTTCCCCACACAGCTATGCACTCCTGGGTGTCATCTCTGACTGGGGCCCATAGCCACAACCACATGAGGGGGCCCCTAAAACACACGGGCCATTCATTCCAACTGCCGGGACCTCATCACCCTTCAAGCTGGGTACACAGACAGCTGCGAATCGGAAGGAGCAACTCCCCCTCCCATACCTCATCCAGCCTTTGAGTCGCCATGCTGTGGGCTACAGCTAACCAGAACACAGAATGCGAAGCAAGTTGCTGGAACTGACAAGTGATAATCCAACATTCTCCTCTGTATGTATTTACCTGGCTTAGGTTTCGTCAATTGAAGAATTACTACTTGTTTTAAGTGTTAACTCCCTTTCCCTGTCCTCATCTCTGGATACCAGGAATGCCCTCCTCTACTTTCTCCATTAATCTTCAGCCTGACAGACCGTCGTCTCCCCCCAGGAAACCTCCCTGAATTTCTCCAGCCCCCACAGAGGACCCCTCCCTCCTTCAGACCTGAGTGCTGGAACTATGCACAAAGGCATCTGAAGTTACCAAAGAATGGAGATAAAAAACCATGGCAAAGGCCTCTCGCCCACCAGATTCTTGGGGGGTTTTTTAGGGGGAGTGCTTTTGTTTTTGTTTCTGTTTTGAGACAAAGTCTTGCCCTGTTTCAAACCCAGGCTGGAGTGCAGTGGCCCAAACACGGCTCACTGCAGCCTCGACCTCCTGGGCTCAAACAAAGCTGGGACCAAAGGCATGTGCCACCACATCTGGCTAATGTTTTTACTTTTTGTAGAGACAGGGACTTGAACTCTTGGGCTTAAGCAGTCTTCCCCTCCTCACCCTCCTGAAGCACTGGGATTACAGTTGTGAGCCACCACACTTGGCCGCCAGATTCTAAATGTGTCGAAAGCAGGAACCAGGTCCTCTGTATGGAGCTGAGACCAAAGGAGAAGTGGAAGGTGCCCGGGCTGTCAACCAGCCTGCAAGGTGAGCACGGTGGGCTAGCACGGCCGCCCTGTGGAGTGCTGCAGGAGGGGGAAGCGCTCTCCAGGCACCAGCTCTTCTCAGGGTTTGAAGTGCTTATCCAGGCTCGTTTCTAGCTCTTGTGCCACCGACGCAGAGTAGGGGATTTCCTTCAGCCATAAGCCATTCCCCCAAAGCTGACTGCATCCGCTGCGGAAGACACTGGTGTGAAATAATTTTCAAAGAGCTCACAAAGAGAAGAGAACACATCTGAGGTAGTCCCAAAAGGAAATGTCCTGCAGAGAAAGCTGATGGAAGGGCTAGAGAAAACAAGAGAGAGAAAATCCCCCTCATAATCCTTTCTGAATGAGAAAGAACATCGTTTAGGGAAGCTGGTTTCTCGTTTTTTTTTTTTCCCCCACTGCCAAAGTACTATTTTGGCATCTCTTTACAACTCACAGACATCCTTTCAGAATTTGTAAATGATTTCCCTTAATTCCTGCCCTACAGAAAATGCCTCCTTTATTCCTCCAAGTATCTGCAAGCCAGGAAGCATCTATTACCTGCACATCAATCCCTAAGAGCTGTCACCTCGGCTCTCATGCTCACAGCCCCCCAAACCTAAAAGATCAACACCTTTTACATTCAAGACTCAAACATGCGAATGGAAGCTCTGAACATGCACAGAGATCTCAACCCCAAAACCCAAACAGACACAAATGTCACCTTTTCTCAAGAGTCCCCAGTTCCCCGCTTCCGCCCCTTTGAGGAGCTGGGATGAGAAGGACCCAGGGTGCAGCGTAAGTTATGGGAGCTACCCACAACATCTTTAAACTCAGCCCTGCAGGAAGAACCCCAAGGCCCGTGTGACACGGAAACTCCAGCATCTGGGGCTGGCTGGGACTGTCAAAACAAGCAGTTTCTAATCCAGCAGTCTTCCTGGAAAACCACTATCAACAATCACTACAGGCCGGTGCAGTGGCTCACTCCTAGAATCCCAGCACTTTGGGAAGCCGAGGTGGGTGGATCACTTAAGCTAAGGAGTTCGAGACCAGCCTGGGCAACATGGTGAAACCCCATTTCTACTAAAAGTACAAAAAAAATTAGCCAAGCGTGGGAGTATGAACCTGTAATTCCAGCTACTCGGGAGGCTGAGGCAGGAGAATCACTTGAACCCAGAGGGCAGAAGTTGCAATGAGCTGAGATCACACCACGGCACTCCAGCCTGGGCGCCAAGAGCAAGAGGCTGTCTCAAAAAAAAAAAAAAAATTCCCTACAGTAAAAATTCCTGGAAAGACCTGGAAGGCTTTATTTCATCTCATCCCCATCATCCGCATTCATGTGTCCATCCACCCCCTCACTTAAATATGTGCTGCAGCACTCACAAACTCGACCTGCCGCCTCTTCATTCCCAAATGGGTCCCTCACAGCCACCCACGAGCAAAGCCAGAGACACCGGGGGAGTATTGCAGCATTTTTTTTTTTTTTTTTTTTTTTTGCCACTGTCATTAACACTCAGCAGAATCCAGAAGGTAACTTCACCCCCTACCATCATGTTCTGGCCCCGGCTCCCAAATCAGTCAACATTTCCAGCCCCCTGCCAATGTGGTTCAACAAATGTCTATTTTTGAAGAAACCGAAGCTGGCTGCTTCTGGTTCACTTTCCTCGTAACTCATCACCATTTGTGGGATATGAAGGGGAGCTGTCCTGTGCCTGCCCCCTCTGAATTAGGAAGTCCCCAGGTGCCAGCACTAAGAGGCACTCAAACCCAGGGAGGCTCACGCCATGGGGTGGCTCCTGCAGACACTGACGATGAGGCAAGTCCCTCTTCCTGGTAGCCCAGCCAGACAGGCTGCAGTGCCAGGTCCTCTGGGCACAGAGGAAGTGACAAGCGCTAGTGGCAGGCCAGACCCCATACACAGCAAAGCTGTAGTTCAAATATTTATTGTATGTGTCTGGCTTTCACACGGAATTTGCCAGTTAGTAGTGTTTACCTTGGTAAAAATTCACGGGAAATCTTACTCTGTATAGGCCCAGAGTTTATTTTACTGCCAGATAAACAACTTTCTTTGATAAATCATCCATGTGACAGTGTTCCTGAAAGACTAAACAAAGATTTCAAGCACAATCTATAGGACTTTGAGAAGCATTCCAAAGCAAACGCAGGTTTAATTGGCTGCTCCAAGGTCGGGGGCAGCACAAGGGTCTGACATTTCTTTGGCCATTTGTTCTTCTTTAAAAAAAAAAAAAAAAAAACAGATTGAGGCTTCTAGCATATTTCTGCAAAACTGAGTGAAACTTACCAATATTTAAATGCTCATTTGCATTATAATGCATAGCCTATTTTTTGGTTAAAGGAAGTGAATATCACAAGGCAGGTGTTCGGATGGGAGAAGGGGAAAACTGCCCTAGCGATATCCCTGGAGAAAAAGGGAGGACAGAGGGAAGTGAAACAGCATCAAGGGGCTCTGAAGTCCCTCGTACATCAGCCCTGCTAAGTTAGAAAGAGAACACGTTAGGTAGAGGGTTTCTAAAAAACACGCACATGAAAACTTCAGTGGTCCTATCCTGGAACACCAGTCAGTCACAGCTCCGACATTCAGCCCTCATCACTGTCTGGAGGCTTCCAGTTTTACATTGACATAAGGATGCCATCTCACTAAAACCCAGGTCCTCCCAACTTCTGGTTAGGGCTTGGCTTTCCGAGAGGGAGCTGTTTGTTATTGTTATTGTTAACTACAGCCCCTTGAAGCTGCATAAAGCTTTTTTTTTTTTTTTTTTTTGAGACAAAGTCTTGCTCTGTCGCCCAGGCTGGAGTGCAGCAGTGCAATCTCAACTCACTGCAACCTCCGCCTCTGTGTTCAGGTGATTCTCCTGCCTCAGCCTCTGAAGTAGCTGGGGTTACAGGCACCCCCACCATGCCTGGTTAAATTTTGTAGAGCCGGGGTTTCGCTACGTTGGCTAAGCTGGTCTCGAACTCCTGACCTCAGGTGAGGAGTCCACCCACCTCGGCCTCCCAAACTGCTGGGATTACAGGTGTGAGCTACCATGCCCAGCAGCCTAAAGTTTTTAAAGGTCTTCCAAATGGGTTTTTTAAAAAGATTTCTTCTTTAAAAAGACATTCTTTAACCAGAGAATTAACTAGTATATTTCATTCTTTTTCCTAAAAACTTTTCCCCCCAAGAAGCTGATTTCATTCACGGTAGAATTTTCCTTCCTAAGCTAAATTTCACCCTAAAACAATTTTTCCAATAAGAAGAGATAATAATTATTACAGATTGAACAGCCACCGTATTCCAGGAACTGTCCACACTTGATTAAATCCAGTTCTCCCAAAACAGTCATGTAGGAATTCTCATCCATAATTTGCTGAGGAGGAGCCAGGCTCAGGGAGGTTAAGAAACTTTCTGGTGGTCGCTTAGTTTATAGGGTAGAGATTTAATCCACGTCTGTCTGGCCCAAAGCCTATGTTCTTTGCATTCTGCTACACTGCCTGCTTTCCCACCAGGAAGAGAGAGACTGATTGCTGAGCTCCTTCTGTGTGCTGGGCACAGACATCAGTCCATCTAAATTCTGAGGGTAAAGGAGCACCTGATGCCCCTGCCCAGGAAGCTCCTCAACCACTGTCCTGTGTGATGGGTGTGAGAGTATGGGAAGGAGCAAGGTGTGCAATCTGGCCTGGCTGCCAGGGAAGTGCTGGTGGGAAGTGCCAGGGATCTAAGTAGAGTGCTCTTGGGTCATCAAACGCCTAACTCCTTTTTTTTTTTTTTTTTTTTTTTTGTCTTATTTCCTTCAGTCAGTAAGGTGAGGGCACGGACTGGCTGATCTTTAAGGTCCCACACAACTCAACGCAGCTTTACAATGGCAAAGTGCTACAGGGGCTTGCTTCAGTAGCACACATGCTAAAACTGGAACAATACAGAGAAGATTCGCATGGCCCCCATGCAAGGATAACACGTGAGTTTGTGAAGTGTTCCATATTTTTAAAGAATGAGATACAGTGTTCAGTAGCACGGCTAGGCAACTATAGTTAACAGTGATTTGTTGTATATTTCAAATTAACTAGAAGACTAGATTTGGAATATTTCTAACACTAAGATCAGTGTTTCAGGTGGTAGATATCCCAATTACTCACTTTTTTTTTTTTTTTTTTTTTGAGACAGAGTCTTGCTCTGTCACCCAGGCTGGAGTACAGTGGTGTGATCATGGCTCACTGTAGCCTCAAATTCCTGGGTTCAAGCGATCCTCCCACCTCAGCCTCCCAAGTAGCTGGTACTACAGGTGCGTACCACCATGCCCAGCTAATATTTAATTTTTAATGGGAACAGGGTTTTACTATGTTGCCTGGGGTCTCAAGGCTGGTCTAGAACTCCTAACCTCAAGCAATCCTCCTGCCTCACCCTCCCAAAGCATTGAGATTACAGATGTGAGCCAGCATGCCCAGCCCCAATTACCCAGGTTTGATCATTACACATTGTATGCTTTTATCAAAATATCAAACATTCCTCATAAATATGTGCAACTCTTTGGTATCCATTTAAAAAAATGTAAGTCGTAAAGGTGAGCAACACAGCACCCAAAGAAATGGACAGTTTGCATGGGCTGTGAACAGCCCCCCTCGTCCCCACTCACCCCTTGTCCCCTCTTCTCTACCCACCTCCAGAAAAGCTTCAGAAAATAAAGGTGAACTTGAGGGGCAAATCCTTCTCTCCACTCCCCTTCTTATGAAAGTGTATAGTCACATCCAAAGATGAGGGCATGATGCGTAGGAAAATAAGCCAGATGCAAAAGGACAAACACTGGCTCAGCCTCAATCTCCGCACTGTCCCCGCCCCACTGACTCCCATGCACAAGAAGACTGCTCAGAAAGAGACGCAGGCTCTCAGCTGGGAGTCACCTCTAGTGTACTGAGCAATGGGACAACCCAGGTTTTTACGTACATGAAACATCCTAACAATTCGCTCCAAGCCTATACAGATCTGTGGATGGGATATATATCTTCAGTAACAATAAAACCCAGTTGTTTTTCCGCCTACCACTTCCAGTCCAGGGTAACGATTCCTTCCATGTCTAATTTTACTTTGACTAAATGAGATTTCTGGATGTTGGGGCTTCTTTTAAACATCAATACACTCAGTCACCCACAACGGGGCATGTAGTTTTCCTTGAACTTCCTACACAAGTTGTCAATATCCACCTTGAAAAGAGCCTTCTCCTTTATAAAAAAATAAAAATAAATAAATAAAGAAGTCCATCAAGTGTGTAATCCCAGCACTTTGGGAGGCCGAAGCAGGTGGCTCACATGAGGTCAGGAGTTTGAGACCAACCTGGCCAGCATGGTGAAACCCACCCCCACCACCTCTACTAAAAATATAAAAATTAGCTGGGTGTGGTGGCGGACACCTGTAATCACAGCCACTCAGGAGGCTGAGGCAAGAGAATTGCTTGAACCCGGGAGGCAGAGATTGCAATGAGCCGAGGTGGTTCCACTGTACTCCAGCCCTGGCAGAGAGAGACTAAGTCTCAAACAAAAAAAAAGTCCAACGTCCACATCCCTGCCATCACCTGATGTTCATACACTCAGCTGATAAACTTTCATTTTATGCCTACCATGTATAAGACACTGTGCCGGGGACTATTTGAGTACAAATAGGCCTTATTTTGTTCATTCCAAGACGCAGATTTTTCTGCACATTTCTGCAAGAAGTGTGTTTTTTTTTGTTTTGTTTTGTTTTGTCAGTAGTGCCAACTGAACAGTGTGTCTCACAATTAACAGGCATCTCCCATCAAGTAAAACATGGCATGAGATACAGAGCCTGCTCTCAGGCAGCCCGCAGGCGCTACAGTGAGTGTGCTAGCAGCCAGCTTGCTTCACCTTCGGGAGGAAACCCAAGGTTTAGTTTGGAAAGGATGAGCCTACTTTCTGCAAGAGCTCAAATTGCCCTTCAGAGTAAAACATTGCCCCAAACAGCAACATAGCCAAAACGCCCTGAAAGAAGTTGGAGGCAGAGTGAGAACGGATTAGTGGATGTGCAGGAACCTCTGAAAGTATTTCTACTAGGAAATACTCCCTAATGCTAACTGTAAAAGCTGATTTTCTTTTCCTTCCTATTTGACTAATCTTAGTGTTGCAGAGTACAGCTTTTCTCTTTATGAGGAAATGTATAAATGGAAAAAAGAATCCTTCCAGAAGGCAAGGAAAGTTTCTGGGGGCAAAGAAATTCTTTTCCACATGGAGAAAATACTGAGCTAAACAAATTGTCACCTGAGCTCTCAAGCTCAAAACACTGCAGAAAGCAGTGCAAGTAGAAGCTCTGAACTCCCCCTAGCAGAAGTACATCACCGTGCAAATCTCCCCCAGGAAAGCTTACGGGTGTTTACAGTCACTGCAGAGGAAGCCAGAGAAAGTGGCCAGAGGCGGGAATTCACCTCACCGCAATTATAAATAAATCAGATCCTCATATCCCTGGGATCAGCAGACAGCTGTGGGTGCTGAGCTGTTAACAGCAGGATGATTAGCATGGCAGCTTGCAAATACTATATTGGGCTATTTAAGAGGCAGGAGTGGCACCCTGTTGTCACAGAGCAGGAAAAGCAGAGAGAGAACAAAAAGCAGAGCCCTGCGAGCTGATGGAAGCCAGCAGGCAGGCTGGTCGCCATGTTCAATGCAGTGACTTCACCCGTCTAAGTCTTGACTCCCACATCTGGTGCCTGATCCAGGCTGATCAGCTGCATTCCTGAGCATCAGCACACAAGCTTTTCTGCTCATGGTTTGTTTGTTTGTTTGTTTTTCCTGTTGGGGGAAAAAATGTGCCCTGAACTAAGGGGGTACAGTGCAGAGCTGGAGACACGAGTGACTAAGCAGACCTGCCAAGGGGTTAAAGCTCACTGCCTGGGGAGGTCAGGGGGTCAGACATGCCCAGCTCCCACAGAGGCTGCCAGGGTCTACAGATACAGTGGCAGGGGAACGAGGGGTGCTGCTTACCCAGGGAAATGCACCCCTCGTCCCGGGAGCTCACAGAGAGCCTTCCAGCAACCTGATGTCTTCCCACTGGGGATGTCAGGGCTACTTAATGCAAAGTTTGATCCCTGGAGGAGGGAGTCAAGCATTCTCTTTCTTCTCTGCTGTGTGTCAGCTTGCATTGTTCAATTTCTTTGTTTCCTAACGGAATCCCATCAGCGTGGCTGACTGCCTCACTTACTTGAAGTGAACTGAGCTAGGAAACACGTTTCTCGACAAGGCTGCATTCTCTGAGGTGCTAAGAAGGGCAGAGCTAAGCTCAGCCCCTGCAGAGAGAGAGAGAAAAAAATCCTATATATTGTTTTATGAGAACATTACAGACAAAAAAACAAAAAGGTTTCTCCTGCAACCAGCTCAAAGAAGCCTGCCATACACCATACGCACGCTAAGGAGGTCAGTGCCTCCGTGTCAAAGCCCAGTGGCTGTGCATCGACTCTTAAATGAGAAAGTGTTCATCTTTTAAGTGAGAAAGTGTTCGTCTCTTAAGTGAGGAGGGCAGGTGGCAGAGTGCAGAAGGACTCTGGTTGGGAAAGTCAAATTCCTTTTTTATCAAATAAGAGGACTGGATAAGATGACCTCTGAGGTCCAGAAAGAGCTCAAAAGTTCTGTGAATCCAAGAAGAAAATTTTGTCAGGGCTAAAAGAACTCAATCCCAAACAGCTACTCAGACTCCACAAACCCTAACTGGTTATCGACATCAGCTCCTCCGTCATCTTCGGGGTGCAGGAGGCTGGCTGACTCGGCAGGTGCCTACTGTCTGGGAAGAAGATGTCCATCCCAGGTGAGTTACCTGAGTGCCCTCGAGACCCCTGCCCTACACCTTAAGGTCAACCTTGCCAGATTCAAATTCTTTCCGAAGGCTTGCCTCTTCGGCCCATGTGGCAAAGGGTCTGAATCCTGAATTCTCCAACTTCTGTTTGTTTGTTTGTTTGTTTTAAATAATGCTCATGTATTACATTTATTTAGAGGAAGAGTTCTACCCTAAATCTGTATCTATAGAACTCAGAAAGCACTTGATATTCAGGGAATCCTCACTGACAAACTTGAGTTAATGCAGAAACAGACAATGGTGTGATCTCGGCTCACTACAACCTCCACCTCCCAGGTTCAAGCGATTCTCCTGCCTCAGCCTCCTGAGTAGCTGGGACAACAGGTGCGCACTACCATGCCTGGCTAATTTTTGTATTTTTAGTAGAGACAGCGTTTCACCATGTTGCCAGGCTGGTCTCGAACTAACCTCAGCTGATCCACCTGCCTCGGCCTCCCGGTGTTGGGATTACAGGCGTGAGCTACCGTGCCCAGCCCAATCACTGTCTTTTAAGAAGAGCCCCACGGTGCACCCAGAGCACCCCCCCAGAGCTGGTATGCAGTAGGTGCATACACTGGTATGCAGTATGCAGCATACACTGTTGCATCATAGAGAACACATCAGTCTTCCCCATGCATGGAATAAGGATATGCACTCTCCAGTTGAGCTCTGGTGGCCATCTGCATCCAGCTTCCATCTTCATCCACAATTGCAATACCCTGAGAATGACCCTGTCGTGATGCACGATTCCCTCTGACTTGCGTGTGCCTCCCACGTGTGTGCAGCTTACTTCAACAGGGCTCTTACAGGAACAAGACCCTTCCATGTACTTTACCACGAAAACATGGGCTGGAATGCCTCTGAACGGACTCACATCACCTATCTTTACACTTTTCCAGATAAGAATTCTGCAAGAAATCCGATCTCAGGGACACAATGCAGGAATTATGAGAAACACATTGTTCAGCATGACGCCGATCCTTCCGAAAGCGTGGCTTGGCCCCAGCCACTGCTCTGCATCCATGTCAGACAGAGGCCAGAGAGAGGGGAGCTGGGCCTCCAAAGGGATGCTGTTTACATTTACTTTTCCCAGAGGAGAGACTCTCAGGCTCTTGGGAATTCGGGTCTTCTGCAGGTCAGACTATAACAGACCATCCCTGAAAGGATCCAAGGCTCCTAGCATCTCCCCCACCGCCCCCTGACCCCAACCAGCTCCTCCTCCTGGAGGTACGAGTGCTGGTTCAGAATTCTCTTTTGACAGAGAGTGACTTGGGAAGAAGAGAGAAAAACCACACTACTGTGGGGGATGTCCATTTTCTTTGCCTCGCAGAACCTGATGAGGACCCTCCTCTGAATCCCCTAAGCACTGAAATCTCCCCTCCCTGGGAAGGCACCCAGAGGTCAGCCACTTAAATCCTGGACAGAGTCCTGCTGACACCTGTGGATGTTAAAAAAAAGGAGCCAGTCCAGAAAAAGCTGGGAACTACCAGCCACGGGAGCAAGTGGCAATTTGTACCTCCTGCAGCTTCCGAGAAGGAGCTGCTGTCCTTCCCCGCTCCTCTTGACCTGTCCCCAAATCAGCCTCCCTGTATGCCTAGAGAAGATCCCCAAAAAGCTGTCCAGTGATCCCCCACGAAGGAGGGCAAAGTATGGCCTTCATAAAAACTGGCCGGTTCCCGACCTTGTCTAGTCTCTCATCTGCCTGAGAAAAGCAGCCATTTGCAGAGGAATGAGGTAGAGAATGTGGACAGCTGCATCAAGGTACACCAGCAGGGCCTCCGTCCGGCAGGGACACACACCAGGACTTTCCAAACCTTCCAGAGGCAGCTAGAAACGCTTTCTTACCGAACTCGCTGGCGCAGAGGTGTTCAATGATGGCCTCGGATTTCAACTCGTTGTCACATGGAGGACACACGGTTGTGCCTGGGAAGGGAAGTGGGGAGAAACAGAACTGTAAGTTACAGGGCAAGAAGGCAACAGCCCCCCCCTGGGGAAGAGATCGGCCCTAGGTGCAGGCTGAAAGTGGTAAAGGTCTTCTGGAACTTCTGAAGGAGACCTGAGAATTGAGAAGCAGCAGCCTTGAGCCCAGGGTCTACAGCCAGAGCAGGCGCAGGTTTCTTGAAACATTTTGACCCAGAGCTGCTAAACATGACACAGTTATTTAAGGCAGCATGACCTGAGGCTGGGTGGGGGCAGGTCATGTGAATGATGACTTGTGGGCGCTGTGAATGCCGGGAAAAGCTGGCTTACGAACCCACAGAGATCTCTTCCTGTGTTTGCTTCCCATCCTCTCCCTTCTCATTTCAATTCCACCCTCCGATTCCTGCTCCCTTCCCATTTTCATACTCCCAGCTAGCCTGCTGATCCCTCTGACCAGGTCACCAGGAGCCAAGAGAGAAAGAAACTCAGCCAGACTCCCAAACCCCAGCCCTCAGCCCCTGAACACCCCCCTCCAAAAGGGCCACCGCAGCAGGAGGCCGGGGCAGGCGGGTGGGGCGGAGTGGAGCGGGGCAGAGCACCAGCAGGCACTGCCAAATGGGAGGACAGGGCTGGATGGGAAGAGGCCCTTTGGAGGCTCTTTCCTGGGCAACTGTGAAGTGATCTGAAGAGGAGGTGTGCAGGGGCAGACATGCCTGTCATTGGGAGACAGCTCCATTGCCTAACGGAGATGTCTGAGGCCAGGGCAGAAGGCTCCTCCAAGTCAATATTCTGCTGAAATCAGAAAGTCCAGTGAAGGAAAAGAACCCCCACTTCCCAGGGCAGAGGGAGAGCAGAACAGTGCTTTCCTCCAAGGGCTGAAGGAGCTAATCCTCACTGTCACCATCCTCACCTATCAAGCAGCCTGGAGCTTATCGACTGTCTAGGAAAACAACATGAGCGCATTCTAGGGGCACCCCACCCCGGGCACAGCACAGCAGGCCAAGCCAGACTGGAGGCAAACGAAGAGCACAGGAAAGTCACCCCGACACTGCACTCGGGGAGAGTAGGTGGGGGTTGGTGCGCTTGGAGTCCACTGCTCTTCGTCCTTCTCTACCATGGCTTCCGTGGCAGCATCTCCCTCCCCAGCAGCCCCCACTATGGCTGACATTGAAATAGGCAAATGCTCCGCAAATGGAGGAGAAGGGGGACCTGGAGAGCACCCCCAGCTCAAGGCTGCCCTCCGGACACTGGTGGCCCACAGACTACTCCCTGCCTCCAAGCAGGGTCCCGCAGGGCCCAGCAGAGACCCCACCCTTAGTTTTTATTGACACATTCCTCTCCCACCTTTACCCCGCACCCAGGAGCAAGCACCTCCCAGATTCTCACTGCAGTTAAGGAACACACTCCAAGGGCCAGGCACGGTGGCTCACGCCTATAATCCCAGCACTTTGGGAAGCCGAGGCAGGCAGATCACGAGGTCAGAAGATCAAGACCATCCTGGCTACCACAGTGAAACCCCATCTCTACTAAAAATGCAAAAAAGTTAGCCAGGCGTGGTGGCACATGTCTGTGGTCCCAGCTACTTGGGAGGCTGAGGCAGGAGAATCTCTTGAACCCGGGAGGTGGAATTTGTAGTTTGCCACTGCACTCCAGCCTGGGCGACAGTGAGAGTCTGTCACAAAAAAAGAAAAAAAACAATCAAGAAAGACGCTCCAAGTAGATAATGACGGGCTGTCCTTAGCCTCGAGTGTGGAAATTTGCTTTGCACCCAGAACTTGAGATTGGGTTCTAGAGGTGGTGATTCTCACAAAGGAGGCAACTTACCCAGAATTTGGCATTATGGCTTCTGCTTTCATGTGGGGAAAAGGAATTCCAGCAAGGAAAGGACTGAGTTACTTACACAAGGAGAGTGAACTGTGCTTTTGAGTTTTCCTTGTTTAGGTTATTTTGAAAAAAGAAAAGTGGGAGTTCTCACATTGCAAGGTTCTGTGAATATAATCTTGACCAAATAGCAAGGTCGGTCAGGGTGATCAGAATATACTGGGCACATCTCGGCCCGCTCCACACGCTCATTGCATCTCCTCTGGACACTTGAAGTTCACCTGACCCAGCTGGCCATGGAGGGCTCTGCACCTCACAGGGACATTTTCCTCAGTCCCGTCAATTACGTTTGGACTTCAGTGCCTCTCAGAGTGGCAGCAGCTCGTTGGGGTGGGCTCTGTGTCTTTACCATGGCTTTCCCCCATCTCAGCTTTTGTAACAGCTGACTCTGGAGCAGTCGGATCCAGAGAGAAAGAAGAATATGTGATGCCGTATTAACCCGTGCCTTCTTGGGGCGTCTTGAGGCCCTACAGGCTGCCTCTGCAGGAGAATCCACCCAGTCACCCTTCTGAGAGGAGGAACTAAATCGCTGTTTTCGGGTGTATTTAAAATAATGTTTAAAGCAAATGGACAAAAAACCGCAAAGGTGCTGTGTTTATGAATATTTAAGGAGGTGCAGAGAAGACAGCCCAACAGCCGAATCAGGATTAAGTGATTTTTGTAACATATCAATGCACACACGCAAGTGTTCTCTCACTCTCTCTCTCTTCTCTCTCTCCGTCTCTCACACACAACCCCCACAATCTTCCCTGGCCAGTTCCGGGGGGACCAAAAGGGAGCCCTAAGGAAGGCTTTCCGGGGGAACTGAGGGCTCTGTGGCCTCTGCCAGGCTGCTTAAATGTGCGACATGCTGAAACAGCAACAAAATAAAACCCAATGTGCAGGCTCGTACAACTTCCATCAGTAAAACCAGGCGGAGAAGGGAAACAACAATGTGTCAGCCTGGGAGTTCACAGTTCTAATGGAAATGCCAAATTTAGAAATAATTTCCCTAGAAAAAGAACTATTGCCTCTTCCATAACAGGAGCTGCTATGGCTTGGGTATCAGCCTTGCCGGGGGCAGGGATGTCAAGTCATTTCTCAATATCAGGTTTCTCCTAAATAACACAAGATCCTGGAGCGCTGGCCATACCCCAAAACTGAATATGCCCAAGTGTGTGAACAGAAACCAGCTTACCGTATGCAAAGATAAGACACGACTTTGAAAATGCATTTTAATTCTAAGAATAAAAGCATAAAGGATAAATGAATTAAAAAGTAATGCATCAGTACTTACTCGCATTGGAAAGTACCAGTCATTACTCCACAGGCACAAGCCATAAAGTTACGAGGATCAGTAGTTTGGTTTGTCTTGACCTGCCCTGCACACACCTACACACACACACACACACACACACACACATACACACCATCCTCCCCTCCATGGGGATCTCGGAGGAAATCACGTGGGGGCTCCCTTACACCAGGGGCTGCAGTCCTGGGAAGGATGGTGTGCCCTCTCAGGCAGAGCCCCTCATCAAAACCACTGAGGGGGAGAAGCCGTCCCAAGCCCCACTCCCGACCAGCCCTCTCCCTGTTTTTCTCTTTTTCCTCAAAGACCTGTCTTGGGAGGGTGACTACCTGCGTGCTGCTGGGAGGAGTAGAGGAGAGAGGATGGTAAGAAGCCAGGCTGAGGAGGGCGCCCACCAGTGGAACTGCAGCCAAGGGGCAAAAGGTGTCCGGAAGACAGCGATTATGGGGTTTCCCCACCCATCACAGCCTTCTGGGGACTGGGGTAGGGGATTCTTCCTCTCTTCTGCAGGCACCCCATCCAACCCCTCATGTTCCCTGCGGCCTGCAGCCACTTTCTGCAGCCGATCCCCTAAGGTGTCCACTCATGTCTGCAGATGGTCCCAAAAACTGATGCCAGTGGCCATTGGGATGGACTCAAGGTTAGGGCTGGGCATAGCCTCTCCGGGCAGGGCTGGGCTAATCCCCACTGGCTCAGGAAGGAGAGAAGGAAATTCCCAAGGGCTGCAGGGAATGGGTGCAAGCCAACAGAACACAAGGCGCTTTGTTTGCCCAGGTAACTGCTCAGTTCTCGCCCACAAAGTGCAGATGCATCCGCTACCCCTCATTCCACTCCTACCACCAGAGTTGACCCTGAGAGCAGCGGTGCCCAGACCTGGCCACTGCGGGCAATCAGTGGGGGTTCCCACCCGGCCATCCAACGTCAGTCACTGTGGACCCATCTCCACCCTCCCTAGAATAAGCAAAAGTATCCAAAATTTGGGGTGTCCCTTTCCCCAACCTACTGGAATCCTCACTCTGAAGAGCCAGATGACTGCACGGCCTTCTCTTGGTATCAACAACAGAGGTTAAAGACACTTTAAGGTGAGCTAAGTGTAAGCAGCCGTCCTCCCTCACACTAAGGGCCCTCCTCAAAAAGCCCTCAGGAAGCCTGCGCCTGTGCTAAGCGCACCTGGAGTACAGCTCCCCGATCCCTGACCCTTTCCACAGCGCGGAGCCTAAACTTCCTTCCAAAGAATTCTGGGTTGAATTTACTTCTACCGAAGTCAGGCCACAGGGCTGGGGTTTCTCTGTGTTGTGTATAGTTTATATTTTATTTTGTTTTATTTGACTCCCCAGGGTTTATTCTTCCGCCTCCAGAATTGCCCTTTAAATATTAGGGGGTTCTGAGAGGATCCTCAGGCCGGTCCCCCAGGCGGTTAGGAAAGTGTCCAATTTGCAGATCCGTTCTCCCAGGGAGGAGATGAACAATGAGCTAATCACATTTTTATCTTTCTAATGAGCTGAGGATTTGTGTAAATGAGAGAAGCAGGGGGTATGCGAAAGGGAGGGAGAAGAGACTTTCCACCCCCAGCCCTCCGAAGGCAGAGCTGGTACCTGGGAGGAGAAACACAAGTCCCCCATGGTTCCTAAACTTTCTCAGCCAGTTCTGCGGCAATCTCGAGGCTACTCGACTGAATGACCAGAGAAGAAAAGGGCTTGGTTTTATTTTTAAAAATCTCTGTCGAACCTGTGGAAATAAAGCTGCGTCTAGCATTATCTCGGCCTTTCTGAACGTCCTACGTTTTGGGTTTTGGTTTTTCCTCCCGTCTCGGAGGTAAAAACTTCGACAGGGACTCGGAGTCCTCCCAGAGGAGAGGGGGAGCTCCCCCTGTTATAGGCTTTGTTTCAGGTATAGGAAAGGCGAAGCTGGACCCCAGGAAGAGCGGCTCCGGGGACCACAGCCAGTCCCTACGAGGCCGAGGCCGGGGCGCAGAGCTGCCGCTCCCGGGCCAGCCCCGCCGTGCACCTGGGTCGCGAGGGGCGCTGAGCGATACCTGGGACAGACCAGACGCGCTTAGGAATCACGTGCACAGCATGCAGGCAATCTCGGGCTGCCAGTCCTCAACGCTGGGACCCAGCGGCAGGCGGACGTGGGGGTGGAGCGGGTTCTCCCGCATCCCCGGCAGGGGCGCGGTCGGGGGGGCTCCCGCGCCTCGGAGGGGGGACCTTACCTTGGGGCTTGGAGGCTTCGGTGGCATTGGGCGGGGTCATGGCGATGCAGACGTCCCCCCTCAGGGAACTTGTCACACTTGAGCATCTCGGGCCAGTGGAAGCCGAAGAACTGCATGACCGGCTCGCACGAGTCACGCACGGCCTCGCAGAGCCAGCGGCACGGGTAGATGGGCCGGTCCAGGCAGACGGGGGCGAAGAGAGAGCAGAGGAAAACCTGGGTGCCGGCGTGGCAGTTCTTGTTAAGCAGGGGCACCCAGCTGCTGGCCTGCTGCTTCACCTCCGCCATGGTCTCGTGCTCCAGCAGGTTGGGCAGCACCATCTTCTTGTAGCCCACGTTGTGGCACAGCCGCAGGTCCGCGGGGGATGTCCACGCACTGCGGCGGCTTGGTGTAGAAGCGCCCGCTCTGGTACGGGCCGATGTCCGACTGGAAGCTCACGTAGTCGTACTCGCTGGCCGAGCCCGCAGCCAGGAGTGCGGCGCCCAGCGCCAGCAGCACGCCCAGAGCGGCCCCGCGGCTGCCCCCCGCGCTGCGCCCGCTGCCCATGCCGGCTCTGCGCCCTGGCTCCCGCGACGTCGGGGCTGCCTCCGCCGCCTCCCTGCGCGCGTCCCGCCGCAAACTTCCAGGGACCTCCGGGGACAAAGGCGCCGTCCCCCAGTGCTGCCCGGCTCCGCGGCCCCGCGCTGCTGCCCGGTCCACCGGCCGGTGGCGGCCCTCGGCCTGCGGCAGGAGGCGACGCGGCGGGAGGCGGCGCGGGCGGGGAGGAGGCGCGGTGGGTTGGGTGCGCCCGGGCTCCGAGAGACTCGGTGGGCAGGAGGACGCGGGGCGGCGGGCGCGCGGCACCGACTCCTGAAGCTGCAGGGCTGGAGTGCGCGGGGCTCCTGCGGCCGAGCCCTCGGAGCCGCCCCGCGCAGCCAATCAGCTCCCGGCGGGGCAAGCCGCACTCGTTACCACGTCCGTCACCGGCGAGGGAGCCAATCGCCTCCCTCGCGAGCGGGTTCGGTTTACTCAGAACCAGACGCGGCTCAACACCCCTTAAAAAACAAAACCAAAAATACATAAATAAAGGGGGAGGAGGAAAGAGGCAAGAGGGAAAAAGAGGGGAATGGATCGCGGCGTGGGGTGGAGAGAGACCAGGGCGGACGGTGTAATTAACTGGCATCGACTTGCAGAGAAGCGAGGAGCCTGGATCCTACTTGCAAACCCACGAAATTATGAAGGCTTTTTTTTATTTTTATTTTTTTTTTTAGATGGAGTTTGGCTCTGTCGCCCATGCTGGAATGCAGTGGCGCGATCTCGGCTCTCTGCAACCTCCGCCTCCCGGGCTCAAGCCATTCTCCTGCCTCAGCCTCCCGAGTAGCTGGGACTACAGGCGCGCGCCATCACACCCGACTAATTTTTCGTATATTTAGTAGAAACGGGATTTCACCATGTTAGCCAGGCTGGTCTCGAACTCCTGACCTCAGGTGATCCGACCGCCTCCGCCTCCCAAACTTTTTTTTTTTTACACGGTTTCCTAATTTCAACCAACAGCCCGCTAGACTATCGGCTCCTCTCCTCGGTTCTCTAGCTGCAATGCAGACAGGTCGTTTCCCAGCTAACTGGGGGTCAGGAGAGGCTGAAGAGAGGGAGGTCTGCTTGTAAATCCCCAGCGGGCCTGGCCGGGCTCCCTGGAAGGCGAGGCGAAGGGTAGTTTGCTGTGAGCAGCACCTCTCCAGGTGGGGCCTCCTGTGGTGGCCTTGCACGCTGGGGCAGTGGGTGGACTTTGCCCTGTGTGGCGGGGAGTTCTGCTCGCAACGGTGTTAGCTCTGGTAGGGCACTTTTTAAACATTTATACATTTTTTTTAAATAGAAAAATCCTACTCAAGTCCCAGCCCAGCCGACAGCACATCTGTGTGTTTGTGGTGTGGAAAGCCAAAACATTAAAAACACATGTGTAGTTATCGGCGTGGCTGGTGTAAATACCAAGTCCATCACTCGGGCACACATGCTAAGGTCAGACGCAGTCCAGGAACGACAAGTCAAAACCAAGGGTCCCCACTAGGGCAGACGCCAAGAGGACGGTTCCTCGGCCCCAGGAACAGAAGTCTCTGCCACTCTCCACCTAGAATTCCTGAGAATTCTTTGTAGGTTTCAAACATTCCCCGGAGAGGGAGGAGGGTTAAGCTCCGGAGAGCTGGGAGTGAGACCCGCACTACCCCGGGACAGGGAGACGACAGCAAACAGTTCATGAAGTTCCGGAGTCTCCACACCTTCTGTCCCTATGTGCAGAGAGGCTGATGTGCTCAAAGCCGTGTCTGAGCACACACCGCGTGAGGCAAAGGGGGCCACAGATCTTAGCGCTCCACACACACACCGTAGGAGGCGCTGCCTTGCCGGCCAGCTTGTTTGTAGAGCCCTAGGGAGCTTGCTTTGGACTCTGCAGACCTAATTTCTTGATGGACAGATTCCAAGTGAAATGACTAGAGTTTGTGAAGAAGCAGGCTGTTCTTTTAAAGCAGTTGTGCCAGTACAGACATGGTGATTCCACGGTGCACACAGAGGCCTCAGCAGATGGATGACTTCTCTGCCATTTTGTGGCCAGTGGAAGATGCCTCGACACCCAAGAGATGACGTGGGGGCTGGGAGAGACACAGAGAAGAGAGAGCAGTATTTGGATGGCCAAGGGTTAATCCCAGAGACAATTGATGAGGCCGGCCTGTGGAGCTGAGGAAGACATTCCTCACAGAGAATAGACCGCAGGAGACCAGGCAACTGTGTCTCAATTCAAGGGGCATTTAGAGAAAAATGCTGTTTGGCAGGGGGTCTTTTTCTCTCCTAGGGCCAGGCCCTCTGCCTCAAGCCAAATGTGTCTGTTTGCTCACTGCAAAGACGGGCGTTTGCAGCTGACATCCTCTCACCTCTGAACCCAGGCGTAGCTGACTGCTCACTCATGTCTTGGGTTTTCCTGAATGGCAGGAGGACTTGTGTCTGTCTGCTGTTAAATGCTGGAAATTCATCCAGGTGACTGCCCCTCCTCAGCCCTGGAAATCCCCAGTCAGGAGTAAATCTCACAAATCCATGCAGAGGAAGAGCTCGCCTATGTGCGGTCACTCTGCATAGACTTTGATTACCTCCAATCGCCACCTCCCCCACTGACCACTAGTGGCCCTACGGCTTTACTGACCCCTGCTGGGAACACAGTTGTCTCTTGGTCAAACACGGAGTGATGGCAGAAGACCCCAGAATGCTAAATCCAGCTCACTCCTGACTCCTCCCAGATCCAGCTGGAAAGGAAGGACCCTAGACCTCCAACCCATCAAGAGACTTTAATCCATTCCTGGGATGACGGAGAGGGACCGCCCACCCTCCCGGGCAATTCACATGCTGCATAGCAGCACCAGGGAGAACAGCCTGAAGGCTTTGTATTGCAGAGGGACATACACTACTTTTGTCCTTCTCCTTATTGTCCAATCTTTCCACTTCAAAATCCAGTCCCCCCTTTTCCTAATGGCAAGCGTGTGTGTTTGTGTGTGCACGCACTCCTGTGTGTACAGAAGGTTCTAGAACAAAAGCTCTTTAAACATGCAATTGACATGACAGAGCTCCCAGATCTGAAGGTTCCTAAGTATGAGAACTGTGGGCCAGGAGACACATCCCCCCCTCCTTCCAGAATGGCTTAAATAAACTTAAGCTTTACTTAAGTTTCTCATTTCCCAAAAGTTCTGATTTTCCCACACTGCCAAAATGCCCATGCATGAAGCCTGGAAGTATGTCCTCTGTTACTTCAGAACACCAGCTTGAGGAGGCATTTTCACTTCTTCAGCCTCCACAGAAGGTCACAGAGCACCCCTCACTTCCCGCCCCAGGTGCCTCCCAGGTGGCCTCTTCCCAAACACAGAGCTTTTTCCTGTCCTCCCCTGGAAAAACTGGGAAGGGAATCTTCGCAGCCGAAGCTCCCATTCTGTTCCACTATCATATCATCAGTGATTTCAGCGATCCTTTCCAAAGATACACTGAGCTTTCTCTCCCTCAGCCAGCAGCACTGGAGAGGCAGCTCCCGCCTGAAGCAGTGTAGCCATGGGTCAAGGGCAATGCCAAGGAAAGCATGCTGGCCCACAGTCAAGGGACGCAGGCTGCAGCCTCAACTCTGCTCTTAACAGGCTGGGTGACTCATGGGAATCGCGCTCCTCTCTCTGCCTCAGTGTTCTCATCTGTGAAACAGAGCTATTAATGCCTGCCCTGCTAGCTCATAAGTGTGAACTCTCAGCAGGTAGGGTCACTCAAGGCACATCCTTAGACTTTCAGACAAGTCTGAAGGGCTAAAGTGGTGTTCGGTGTAAGAGGCCATGAAACCTGGTCCTGCTCTTACTTGGACAAGCTTCTTCTGTGTTCTGCCTCTGTGGATGTATAATCCTGAGCCCTTCTAACTCTTTCAAGAACTGGCCTGAACTGCTAACTATTAACTCTGGGAATGTCTGGGAAGCATCTTAAAAATGTGGAGTTGAAGGCAAATTCCAGCCCCAATTCTTCCTAGAGTAAGCACCCCTCCCTCTGCATCATTTTGTTGTTGTTGTTAGATAGGGTCTCACTCTGTTGCCCAGGCTGGAGTTCAGTGGCATGACCTTGGCTCACTGCAGCCTTGACCTCCTGGTCTCAGGCGATTCTCCCGCCTCAGCCTCCCAAGTAGCTGGGACTACAGACACAGGTCACCACACCCAGCTAATTTTTTTTTGTTTTGTTTTTTTGTAGCGATGGGGTTTTGCTATGTTATCCAGGCTGGTTTTGAACTCCCAGCCTCTAGCAATCCTCCAGCAATCCTCCCGGCCTCCCACAGTGCTGGGATGACAGGCATGAGCCGTCATACCTGGCCCTCTACACCATCCTTGACAGAAGGTAACGGAGCATGCCTTTTACTTGTTTGGGACATAGTGACCAAGTTCCGACAATCCACTAGAATGTTCTTCCTTCCTTAAAGGGAAACTCTGCTCCCTATAATTTCTACTCACTAGGTCTTCCTTGGATCAGTCCCTATCGTAAGCAGCCGGGAAGACCCCCTCAGCTGAGCCCCAAACCAGGAGGCCAAGGTCACCGTCCCTGGCCTTCTGCTCAGACGGTCACAACTGCCCACTCTCCAGGTGAGGCTCTGTCAAACGGCTTGACAATTTTTGTTCATTTATTACTATACTAATTAATTTATAATTAATATTGTATATATTTATATATTATAAATATAATTTATATACAAATCAATGAAGATTTGTATACCACCTCCTAGAAAGAAGAGAACTGAAAATAAAAGGCATATTTGAAGATGACTTTTTAAATAGAAACCAAAACACATCAAATGGACTATTTCTCTGATTAAAATTCTCACACACTTTGTCTATGGGAAAAAGCCCAAGCTCCAGGATAATATCAAGACCCTGCCCTGATCCCCCCAACCCCTCCAGCTTCACCTCCCCAACACCCCCCACCAGCCTAGTTTCCAGTCACCAGAAGTCCTTGCACTTTCCCCACCCAAAGGTTTCTCGCTTGCCTCTCATCCTGGGCACATGCTGTGTGCACATGCTGTTTCTCAGTCTGTAATATCCTTCACCACTTTTGCACAAACTACTACTCACAGGGTTTCCAGATTTGCAAATAAAAATACAGGACACCCATGGCCAGGCACAGTGGCTCATACCTATAATCCCAGCACTTTGGGAAAGTAAGGCAGGAGGATTGCTTGAGGCTCTAGGAGTGTGAGACCAGCCTGGGCAACATAGCGAGACCCTGTTTCTACAAATAACAATAATTTTGAGAATTAGCTGAGCACAGTGGTACGTGCCTGTAGTCCCAGCTACTCCGGAGGCTGAGGCAGGAGGATCGCTTGAGCCCAGGAGTTTGAGGCTGCAGTGAGCTATGATCACACCACTACACTCCAGCTTGGGTGACAGAGTGAGACCCTAGATCTAAAACTAAAATTTAAATTTAAATATTAAAAATAAGACATCCAGTAAAATTTGAATTCCAGATCAATAAGAAAAAACATTATGTCTCAAATATCGCATGAGACATACATATAGTATAAATTATTCATTGTTGAACTGAATTCAAAGTTTGCTGTGTATCCTGTATGTTATCTGGCAAATCCACCTGCTTATCCTGATAGTATTGCCTCCTCCAGGAGGCCAGGCCTGACCTCCTCCCTGTCATCACTGCCCTCCTCCATCCCTAGTCAGATTCACCCTCTCTGTGCCCGCAGCTCTCCCATCTACATTTATAACTGGTCCCTTCCGGGTACATCGTACACAGCAAGCTCTTAGAGACCAGGACCTTGTCTTTATTTTGTCTCACCCATTCCGCATCTCCAGCATCTAGTACAATGCCATGCATATACTGAGTGCTCCATAATTACCCCCACCCCAATACATGAATAAAGGGGAGACAGACATGTGAAATACCCAGGCTCTTAGGGGCCCTACCCTTGCACATGATTTTGTGCTGCGTTTTCTGAGAACAAAGGCATGAATACCTCCCATAGTTCTCTTCGTCTTTAGAAAAGGAAAATCTTTTCTAGATCTCAATCCTAAGGGAATGGATCTTCAGTGCCTTATACAAAGACAGCAAACAGAGTGTGGGACTTCTCCACTGGGTCTCTTCCCATCCCAGAGCCGAACCTGTGGACAGATGCCACATCTGATTCGCTCCTCTCTCCCCAGGACCTGCACCGAGCAGGTCGCTCCATAGAGGATGGGAAGCGGCTGGGTTGGTTGATGCAGTGGCCCATTCCCCACAAACCCCCATGCAATACTGGGGCTGGCACCTGGGATGCTGGTGTTTCTGGAAGCCTTGTACACCAAGTGCGGGTAGGGACTGGGGAGCGAGAAAAGTTAGAAGGGGGCTCTGCAGTGTGACACCTGGGGCTGGGTCCTGGCATCAGGGCTCAAGGCTTGGCTGGGACATCACAGAGCACCAGACTCAGGTCTTTAGGAAACTCCTGCCCCTCTGGGAAGACCAGGGAAGTGAAAGTGAAGTGGCACATGCTTCAGTGACCTGAAGCCCATAAATCTGCCTGGCTGGCTGCGGGGGAGGGGCAGCGGCCCAGCGCCGGGACACATTCCCCAAGGAGCCATGTGCTTATTTACCTAACCCTTTACAGCAGTCCGGCCAGACGGTGCATTGCCTTCCTCAGGGTTTGAGCCAGGAACAAGTCGGATATAAATGAGGTGCTGGCGAGAGGAATGGGGGAGTGCCCATCATCACACTCCTGTCTCGGAGGAAAGCCTTCCCTGCTCCCAAAGTCTGGTGACCTCAGCTGGGGAAGCCTCACCTCCAAGTCTCCATGCTGGGAAGCCTCCTCCCTACAGTGTCTCTCAGCCTGAATAACGCATCTGCCATCTGCTATGTAAGGGGCATTACTCACCTGGGCGAAGGCAGAGTCCCCTGTCTCCTAGTAAGATGCCTTGCTGCAGTCTTTTCTGATTTACTCTCTACATGCATTATTCCATTTGGGCCTCACCAAAAGCCTCTGAGCTGGCTGAGTTCATTACTTTCATTTGACAGAAGACGACACAGAAGCTCAGAGGAGTGGGACCCTGGCTAGCAGTCCAGCCACGAAAGCACTGCGGTGGGGGCCAGTCACAGGTCAGGAAGCACAGATCTTTGGACTCCAAATCCTCTGGCTTTACACTAGACATGGCTTTGCTGAAGGCCAGTCCCCGGGAAGGGAAACCTGGAGAGCCTTTGCAGCCAGCAACATCTGATTATCCATTCATTTACCAGGCTCTCTGCCCAGACCTCCACTGGAGACTGTGCAAGGTGCACAAAAATGTGAGCCGCGCATGTCAGACCCGTGATCGCTACAACAAGATGGCCTGAGACTGGCCCAGGAATTGAAGAAAGACACTTTCAGTTTTGAGAGACAGAAGATCCTCTTCTATGAGAAAATGGCCTGGGAAGGCTGGATGGCCGCTGAGTCTACTGAGAGAGGGCTGCAGGAGTTCTGGAAAGAAAATGACAACAGGCAGAAGCCGGCTGACTGCGAGGCCAAGTGCCAGCCTTTCCTGAGTGGCCCTTTGGCTCCTAGGGCCCTACCCACAGCCCACAGGGGCCTGGAAGTGCCAGGGGGACGGTGGGTCTTCAGGATTCCCAGGAGGGAGGCGGGTCACAATGCCAGGGCTTGGGTCCAGAGCACCTGCTGGTTTGATTCCGTTTCCCCATAGCCAGGTCCTGAACTCCCAGGGACGCAGCACAACAGCTGGTGCTGCTCCCTTTAAAGCACTTCTGATGGGTCTCCTGCTAGTTTAGCTACTGTTCATTAGTTCATGCTGAAATTGCTGTTACTGATGTTTGATAGATAGCATTAGTACTGTAAGGTACTATTTTCCAAATAAGATTGTTTAATATAATATTACATATATATATAGAGAGAGAGAGAGAGAGAACCCAAACCCACAATATGGCATGGCACCAACCCATCAGATTGCATGCAGACAGAAAAACTTCCTTTGCAGCCTGACGGGTGCATGCCCACAGGGCCGCAGCGTGCGAGAATTCTCAGCCTCCAGCCTCTGTGCAGAGCTCACGCTGCCCCCACAAGCTGGGCTGTCTTCCCAGCACACATCCCAGGTTCAGCTAACCGGCTTCATCTGCCTGGTCTCTCCCCCAGTCTCCCTGTACATCATGGCTGTCAGAGCACTGCTCTCCAGACATTCTTTTGCTTGTTTGCATGTTGGGAGTCCTGGAAGCTCCTTGAAGACAGAATCTATATCCTTTTTGTGTTTGTATCTCCAGTGGTTGCCACATGGTAGGTGTGCATTAGACATGTGATTGTTGCACAAACCACCGTCTCAAGATTCGTCTTTTTCATTTGATTGTCTGAATGCTTTGTACTTAGGGCATCTGAGGAGCCTCTCCGTGACTCAGTCTCCTCTTCTAAAAAGTAGGGGTTCAGCCAGGCATGGTGGCTCACGCCTGTAATCCCAGCACTTTGGGAGGCCGAGGCAGGTGGATCACCTGAGGTCAGGAGTTCGAGACCAGACTGACCAACATGGTGAAACCCTGTCTCTACTAGAAATACAAAAATTAGCCAGGTGTGGTGGTGGGTGCCTGTAATTCCAGCTACTCCGGAGGCTGAGGCAGGAGAATCATTTGAACCTGGGAGGCAGAGTTTGCAGTGAGCTGAGATCGCGCCACTGCACTCCAACCTGCGTGACAGAGAAGACTCTCTCTCAAAAAATAAATAAATAAAAAGAAAAGAAAAAGTGGGGGGTTCGCAGGACCCTTCCAGTGGGAGGCTAAACAGAGGGATACAGAACAATGTGGGTGCCTTGGTGAGACAAATCGGGGGACTCCTGGAAAAGGGGCGTTTCACAGCCATAGAAACTACAACAGGAGGAAGGTGTGCAAACTTCCAGGCGCATGGAAGAGTTTCTTGTCTCCTCCGTCAAGACGGGGTTTCTCAGTCTTAAATAGGCATAGGATTCACCTAGGAATCTTGTTAAAATACAAATTATGATTGAGTATGTCTGAAGGGGGCAACTAAAAATGAGAACCTCCATGGCAGACGATTCTAATTTTTACTGTCTCCTACGACTTTGCTACTCCAAGTGTGGTCCGCAGACCAGCAGCACCAGCATCTTCTGGGAACTTGTTAGAAATGCAAAACTCAAGCCAGCTCTGACCAGTGAGAAGTAGGTGGAAGTTGGTAGGTGGGACGCCCCTGGAGCGCATCATAAGACAGATAGCCTTAGAAATCTTGCCGCTTCCCACCTGAAATCCAGCTGTGATGTCTGAGCTACAGCAGCTGTCTCGCAACCATGAGGATGAATGCCAGCAAACCAGGGTGATGGAGCAGAAGGAAAGAACCTGGGTCTCAGGGAGTCCCTGCACCCACCCTGCACTGCCCACCCTGGGATTCTCACTGGGAAGACCTACAATCTCTCTCCCTCACTCGCTTAAATCCAAAGTCATTTTGATTTTCTCTTTCATGCAGCTAAAACCAAACCTCATTGGCACAGGTCTGTAATTCTCACAGCTGGCAGGAAGCTCAAAGACTACAGGTTCTAATTTTTACTGTCTCTTAAAACTTTGCTACTCAAAGTATGTTCCCCAGACCAGCAGCAGCAGCATCTTGTAGGACCTTGACAGAAATGCAGACACTAGCCTGCGCCCCTACATCCCTGTACCCCAGACATAACAATCAGTGTTTGCATTTAACAACATTCCTAGGTGAATCCTATGCGTGTCTAAGACTGAGAAACCCCGTCTTCAGAAACTCCTCCATGAGTCTGGAAGTTTGCACATCTTCCTCCTCTTCTGATTCCTGTGGCTGCAGAACACCCTTTTTCCGATGTCCCGATTTTGGGATCTGTCTCACTCCTGCACCCACATTTCTCTGTATCCCTCTATTTAGCCTCCCTCTGGAAGGGTCCTATGAGCCCCCAGTTTTCAGAAGGGGAGACGGAGTTACAGAGAGGTTTCTCGGATGCCCCAAGGACAGAGCATTGACACAATCAAATGAAATCAAGTTCTCAGGCAGAAAGCGTGGACAAAGCCACTCTCTTAAGGACGCAGGCGCCAGGAGGGTGAGGGCGGGTCACAAAGTGAAAGCGCAAGCAGTGAGGACGCGCTGCCCCTTGGCCCCTCGGCCCCGCGGAGGCTGGCGGCAACAGCAAAACAGACCTTGCTTTCTTCCCCCACACATGGTGGCACCAGCAGCTGTATATCTGGAGGCTTCTGTAATCTTCCAGCAGTTTCTCAATCATATTTAATATCTGTCACTATAAAAACATTGCCTTTTATCAAATTCTTCTAACACTTGCAGCGTTACAATACAGCCATGGCTCCCCCACGCAGAAAAGCACAATATGTCCATCAACTCATTTGTTCTTTATTTTTTAACAGCAGTCTAGCCACTGAATTGCTTAATACACGGTAGAAAGGTCCATAAATAACAACTTCCCAGGGAGAGCCACTCAGCCTGGGAGTGCTTTCCAAGTTCTGCATTAAGTCCTTGGCTGGGAAGGGTTTTCCAGTCATTTAGGTCCATAAATATATAAAACCGGCTGCTTCCCGAATTGCTGCCTAATCCTTACCACCATCGCTTATGTTTTCTTTTATTGCCATTATCACTGGCCTCTTGACAAGAGAATAAAATATTCTTTCTGGAAGATGAAATGCTCTACAACCTGCACGAATTTAACTCATCCAGATTCTTTTTGGCATTATTTCCGTCCCCACCCCAAGGAAATCGACTCTTCACAATTAATGGGGATTTGGATTGGAGTTTCATTGCATCCTCTCCCTGCTGGTCGGTGGCAGGCACTGTCCGAGCTGTGTTCTCCCGATTCCAGAAGCCAGTGAATCCACAGGTATATATTTATCAATTGCTGTGTGCAGGTCCTGTGCTGGGTCACATGGGAGAGGACGGAAAACATAGATTCCCAACCCCAGGAAGCACAAAGGTGGGGGAGGAGAGAGAACATAAAGAACAGCAGGGAAGATAACAGAGCCCATGTCTGGGGGAGAGTGGGAGGGGGGAAGTGTTTGAACTGGGGGGATGTCACAGCCAGTCAGGACAGTGTGCTTCTTCTTAGTAGATCTATCTGCCCACCCTTTGTCTGGCAACCCAGAGAAATCAACAGACGTGTTAGGGACATGGCCCCAGAACCAGCCAACCAGGACCCTACCTCAATCCCTCTGTGGCATTAGACACACAGAGATGCCATTCTCTGCAGGACAGAGTGGGTGACAGTGCTCCCTCTCTCTCCCTCTCCCTTTCTCTCCCTCCCTCCCTCTCTCCCCCACCTCTCTCTCCCTCTTTCTCTTCCCCCTCCCTCCTTATTCTTCTCTCTCCCCTTTCTCCCCACCTCTCCTTCTCTTCCTGGCTCTTTCCCTCCTTCTCTCCCCCCCCAACAGCCTCTCTTCCTCTCTCCCCGCACCTCCTTCTCTTCCTCTTTCTCTCTCCCCTCTTCTCCTTCTCTCCCCCCTGCCTCTTACCTTCTAGTCTCTTCCTCTCTCCCTCTCTCTCTTCCTTCTCTCCCCCTCCCCCACCCCTCTCATTTTGTTCATGCCCCCCAGACTATTCTGAACAAGCAGGCTTTGAGCCTTCTGATGTTTCTCCCCCAAGTCTAGGTGGGGGTTGTTAATGAGAGGAAGCACACTTGTAGTCGATGCATGATGAGCGGTGGAGCCAGGCAGCCCCAACCCCCGTAAAAGGAGAGAGCGCTCTGAAGAAGGAGCTCACACAGCCCTGGGACCAGGGCAGTCACACCTGCAAACCTTGTCTTGTAAGAAAAGACACCTGAGCCAGACGGCTGTTTCCTGCCTTCCCTTCCCTCCTTCCTCTCCTCCAGCCTCTCTACGGCGGTGAAGGGCAGTCCTGGATGGAGCCCTAGCTTTGCAAAACACAGGAACCAGAAATAAGGACCCAGAGACTCACACAAACCGCTGCTCCCAACTTAAAAGGGCACTGATGATGGATGCCTGCGTGCAGCCTCTCTGTCTGCAAGCCTCTCTCCCGCTTGTCTCTCACACATCGTATTTCTCAAGGTTTGGGCATCACTGACCCCAGAGTGAGAAATCTACAGGCTGCTCAAAACGAGTCCCATGACCCCACATCCTCTGGAGGAGACGGTTCCCGCCGGGAAGGGGTTGCAGAGGAGAAGGAGCTACAGACACACAAGGCACAATCACTGTGGGAGGCAGGGCAGTGGTCCCTGTCACAGAGAAGCCACTGACCACCTCCGGCCTTCCTCTAGCATCCAGGCTGCCCCCTCGTCGCCGGGGTCCCCATACCCCCTTTCTGCTGCTGGCCCTCTCTCCAGTCTCCCAGTCACCCTCAACTCCTCTCCCACCCACACCAGGTGCCAGATGGGGTGCCTTCCCATGACTGGTTTCAGGGGCTCTTCTCCCCTCTGGGGTGGGGGGACTGCGGGGCTGGAGAGCAGAGGGCTTGGTGGGGATGGGGGTGGGGGGAGCGGTGGTCTGTGGAATGTAGACCTCTGCCCACACTCAGGGGCCAGCCCAAGGGGCATAATAGAATACATTAGTCCCCCCGGCCCATTCAGCCCTGCCTCTTTAAGAACAATGGTGGCAACTGAGCTAATTTTTGCCAAATGACTGGCTTCCGTCCACTGGGAGCAGAGTGGAGCCCGCCAGACAAAGTCCATATTCAGGTTTCAAGAAGGGCTGGCTAGTCGGCATGGGGGCACTGGGCTACTTCCCAGGACCAGCAACCAGAGCATCCCAGTGCCCAGGAAAGGGCCTGAAGCTGACACCAGCCACTGAGGGCATCTGTCCCGGGGCAGGGGGGTGAAGCTGCCACTGAAAACAGGAAGTGCACGCTTCATTTTCAATACAAGAGCGCCCTGGTGCCGTGGTTGACTACAGAACAGTCTTTATTACTTGGAGTTTTACTTAGGAAAAACCAGCTTGGCTGCTGGAAGGTGCCTACGTGAGGCACCTGTGATCAGGGAAAGAGCACTGGGCTAGGAGTCCGGTTTTCCAGCCTCAGTGGCCTTCCACAACCTCTTCCCCCCTTCAAGTCCCAAGTCCTAAACACGTGAAGGGATTGGGCTAGATAGGCTCGGGTCCTTTGAAACTTTGATATTTTATGTAAAAAGAAAACTCAGACCATGCTTCCTCTGCCGTCCCATAGGACATTGCTAGCACTCAAGAAATAAAGGCTTTAAGAAGGAAGAAAGGGAGGGAGGGAATATTTATCGAGAATATGGGATAGAAATACATCGTATGAATCCAATTTTGCAGAAAGAAAAGAAGGATAAGACAGAGAAAGGAGAGAGGAAGGGAAGGAAGGAAAGAAGAAAAAAAGCTAAAAATCCTGAAAAATAGGTACACTGAAATGTTAGCTACCTCTGGGTGTTGAGATCATAGGTGATTTACACTGTCTTCCTTTTCTAAAATTTTCACAATGACCATATAACACCTTTGCAAAGAAGTAAAGATTATTAAAGAAAAGGAGATAGATACACAGAACAGCATCAGTCTTCTCTCTCGGGGGAAGAAACAATGTGGGCCTCTGGTATTAACCTCTGTGACGTAGGATCTTAAAAATCCTACTTTATCGAACAAGTCAGGAAATGATTGCAAAAAGGCTCGGGGCGGTGGGGTGCACGATGGCTCACGGTTTCTGGATAATTGCCCCCATTGTCCAGCTTGGGATGCATGTGGAGTCATATTCTCTGTCTTTCTTCCAGACCACACAGATGCCAACGAGGGAGCAAGAACTTTCAGGTCAACAATCAATCAGCAAATGTTTAATGAGCTCCTACTGTGTGCAAGGCTCTGTGCTCAGAGCGTGTCCTCTCATGCTCGCCCTCACCTGCTGGCTCATGCACACGCCCTCCTCGATGCTCCGTCATCCCCTCACACGGCAGGCTGCTTTCTCTGGGCTCCTGCCACCTCCCTGGGCATCTACTCATTGAACCATGCGCCCCACCTAAGAGAAGAGATTCAGAGCCTTTTCCACCTGCCACCTGCCCTACCTCTGGACAGGGTGCATAGGAGCGCTGAAACTGGCTTACAGAAGTTCAGCAGCCCGCCCCAGTTCTCACAGTAAGTCACAGGTGGACACCAGGACTCCGGACTTCCTCCCAGCTGGCTCTCTGGGCTCCTCCACCCTCCTGGCCCTCCTCAGCATGGAACAAGCACTGCCTGAGGCAGCCGGGTTCGGAGGAGAGCTTGGAAGGTCATATACCTGTCATCCCCCGGAGAGCGCTTGGCAGCTGCTCCTTCCGGGCTGCAGGAATCCGTTCTGCAATAACTTGCCACACAAAACACACTTTTCCCGTTTGGACTGGACGCTGTCCCAGGACAGGAGGGGAGGTGGAAGGCTGTCGTGGGTGCTGCAGAGAGCAACCGAGCTCCTCCCTGCAGATGCCTAGAGGTGTTCGTTCTCAGGAAATGCTGGTCAAGCTTTGTGTCACCCGATAAGAGAGGAGAGGCAGGGAGATGGGTGGCTCAGACATCAGGGAGTGTGTGGGGACGTGAGGCAGGATCCAGCAGGGCTGGATTTCCTGCAAAGCCAACAGGACTCAGGGCAGAAGTGCAACAACGGTGAGCAGGAGTCCTGGCTCCAAGTCGGATCCAGCCTCAGCTCACCAGGAGGGCATCAGCCTGTGAGTGCTTAGCCTAGTTCCACAGAGACTTCGTCCCATCCCAGGCCCTGTGGGTCTGCTCATAACTGCTCTTCCTTCCTCTTCCCCTGTGTCAAAATCCTTCTGATGTCCTCACCAGCACCACCCCCGGGAAACCTCAGCCTAAGCAGAGACGGCCAGGGAGACCAGTGTCTTTCCTTCTCTGCAGCCCCACCTGTGTGCTTCAGGTCTTTGCACCAGGGAATCCCTGTGCAGTCCATCTCTTGGGGTTCTGATGAGGAGCCCTGCAACCATGCGCGGTGCTTCCCATGTCTCTCTCTCCACATCTCCCATGCAGCAGGAGAAGAGTAACCAGAAGCACAGAAGCATGGCCCCGAGCTCCCAGCTGAGCCCAGCAGCAGGGGAACGTACTGTTGGGGGGAAGGGTGCAACATTCTCCAAAAGGAAGGACAATGCCCCACCTTCCAGGGATGACCAACCCTTGCAGAGCATCCTGTCTCAACAAAATGATGACAGTGCCAGCCTTTTAGCCACTCATTCAGCTCCTCAGTGCCGGGCCCCAGGGAATCACAGCAGACAGAGACAGATCCCCCTCTCAAGACAGCTCCGGCTCCTGGAGGAGACCTCACTGGGCCGTCCTCGAACTGAAGCAAGATCTAATTCTGATTCTTAAGATTTGCTGTTGCCTGCTTTGTGTCAGATGCCCTGATCACGGTTTATACATACACTGGCACAACGTGATCTTCTCAGCAAGTCTGCCAGGGAAGTCAGTTCAAAAGAAACAAGGTGAGACATTAAGCAGTTTGCCCAGAGGCTAAGAAGTAGAGGAACCGAGTGCCAGGACTCAGAAGACCTTGGATGGGACATGGTAGCAGTGGCAGGGTGTGTGGAGGAGGGGGAGATGCTGGGTGTCAGGGTTATTTGAGCCCCATGTAAGGTACTACGTCCTGCGTCACTAGGCTGGAGCTCTTCGCAGTCCCACTGGGCCACCCCACGCCCAGGAAACAAAAGCTCTTGTTAGGATGCGTGCTGCTCCACCCCTCTTTGCCAGGGAAGTCGTCCCACCCCACCCCATCCCATCCCCTAGCCCAGCAAAGGACCATGGTGCCCTCTGCATTTTTCAGACAGCTGTGGCGGCCACACAGCAGGCTGACTCTTTGCATGAGGGGCACAGAGACTCACGTTTGGGAACTGCCTTCCACACTGCAAGTCTCCTCCCTTTCTGTCTGTCTTTCTTTCCCCCATGTTAAAAGGAAAGCAAGGTCTGAATTGTAGCCTATTGTGTACGCATTGCCTGGCCACTGGTTTTTTCCGCCCTGTCTCATTAAGATGGATGGGGTTGCTGCCTTATTAATAATTGGAAAGGTTCCCCCTTTGTTCCTCTTTCCTCTCCTCGCTAACGATCCTGCCCCAGCAGCACCATAGAGAGCCCTGCAGCCCCGGGCTAAGCAGAGCACCTCCAGACTGCTCAGGCACCACTGCCAAGGCGGGTCCGGCCCAGCCAGGGCACCCCGCCCAGGGAGAGGGTCTAGGCGCTCTCACCTGCAGACGTGGAGAGCCACAGAAGGAGAGGTTAGAGGTGGCCAGAGATGGTGTCATCCAACCAGAAGGAGACTGATGCACCTGCCCAAGGTCACCCAGAGGGTGGAGTCAAGAAATCCAAGTCCTGGGCCTGGGTCTCCCCCCAGCCCCCTCCCTCCGGTGCGCCATCCTTTGCCCTTCTCACTGTGCTGTCTGTGGCTATTTAGCCAACCCATTCGCTCATATTCATCGGTTTTCATGCTAGGGCAAAGAGGATGCATTCATTCATTTGCTTTATTCAACACATATATTTTTGAGGGTCTACCAAGTGCCAGGTGCCGCTTCAGGCACTGGGGCAGCAGCAGAGAGCAAGGCGGGCAGCTGTGCCCTCTCTCCTGCCATTCACCTTCCAATACAGTCAGACAAGAAGAAACACGCAAACACAGAAACAAGAATGTCTAAGAAATCGCAAAAGAAGTCAAACAGGATGATCACATCTAGAGGGCTTAGATCAAAATCAGCTGGGCGTGGTGGCGCGTGCCTGTAATCCCAGCTACAGCCTCCCTGAAGACGTGACATTTAGCTTGAGACCTGAAGGACGAGTATAAGTCAATTCCGACTCCCCAAGGAGAGCTTAAAGTCCTTGAGAGCTGGGATATCTTGAGTGAAACGACTGGGGAAAGAGTAGGCATTAAGTTGTGTGGGTCCGACCCATAGCTGGAGGTGGCTGGAAGTTTCAGAAAGAGGTGGAACCTAGGATGGGTCCCACCGGGCTCGAGAAAGAAAAGGCTACAGAGTGTTCCCTGAGGGGCAACGGCTGGAGCCAGGGCAAGAGTCCCAGCGCAGTATGGGACAACTGCTTCCCTCTTTTCTTCTTTCTTTTTTTTTTAGAGACAAGATATTTTCTGCCACCCAGGCTGGAGTGCAGTGGAAGGATCATAGCTTACTGCAGCCTTGACCTCCTGGGACTCCTGGGCTCAAGGGGTTCTCCCACTTCAGCCTCCCGAGTAGCAACGACTATGGGTGCACACCACCATGCCCAGCTAATTTTTAAGTTTTTTGATAGCGACGAGGTCTCACTATGTTGCCCAGGCTGGTCTCCAACTCTTAGACTCAAACAATGCTCCTACCTTGGCCTCCCAAAGCACTGAGATTACAGGTTTGAGTTACCATGCCCGGCAACTGCCTCTTTGTCCTAAGTCCCTAACTGATGCATCTGGGCACTATAGTAACTCTTCTCACCTCAATCCTGCAGCTTTTATTCCAGATAAATGCGACCTAATCTGGGGGCTTGGGGGAAGTCAGCGAAGACTTCTCAAATGAGGGCACCCTGCGGGTCTATCTGGCCTCTGGATCCTAGCTTTTCTCAATCAGCCCCAGCCTGTAACCACAGAGCACAGGTTAAGAGAGAGAAGTAACATAGATAGTAACATCAGATGAAGGAGGACTTCCTAAGAGAGGGGTGGAGGCCCTACCGGCTTGCCAGTAGTTTGTGAAAGCTTTTGGCTGTATAAATCACGTTCTCTTTGCAAGTTTAGACTTCTCCAGGCCTGCCCTCTCTCCATAATGGGCTCCCACACCCTCCCACTCTGCCACCTCCTGCAGAGAAGATGGGTGCCTGTTCCCAAAATACACTCTCAAGTTCTTCTGTGGGCACAGAGTCCCATCGCCTCTGCCTGCCCTACTTTCCCAAAAATGAACATAATGAAAAGAGAGAGATGATTTTTGCTTTCTATAATGCTACTTGGTCTTCTTGAAGCCAGCCTGACTTCATGCTCTCGGTTTGTAAACTAAAGCTTATTCGAGACAAGGACCTCTCTGCTCATGGGATGCCCCCGTTTGAGGGATTTCCACCCCAGATACCCCTCCCCCACTGCTGCCATGTCAAGAAGATTAATGCCTTGCTCCAAACTGTGAAGGGGAGGCTGGGCTGTCACAGACCTTGCAAGGAAAGCCAGCTGTTTGCATGGGAGTGGGAGAGCTTGGCTGAGCCCAAGCGTGCATGTGCACACACATGCACACACGTGCACACGCATGAACAAACATGCACGCACATGCATGCACACACGTGCACACACGTGAATGCACACACATACATGCACACATGCAGACACACATATGCGCACACACGTGCACAGGCATACATACATGCACACATGCTCACACGTGCACACATGTATGCACACACACACATGTGCACGCACGTATGCACACAGGCAGGCACACGTGGACACATGCAGACACATGCAGACACATGCAGACACATGCACACGCGCGCACACACGCAAACATGCATGCACACACACGCATATGCGCACGCATGAACAAACACGTGCACACATGCATGAACAAACACACGTGCACATATGTATGCGTGCATGCGCAGCGCACACATGCACACACGCACACACGTGCACACACGCACGCACACACATGTACACATCCGTGCACTCGCGCACACACACACATGCACACATGCATGCACATACACACATGCACACGCCCTCCTACGACCCACCAGAGGAGGCTTGTATTCTCAACTCACTTTTAGGGCCACAGCAACACTTACTGTGGCACCTGAGTGGAGAAATTAGGTGGATCCTCTGTTATACCTGGGAGGGGGCAGATCCCATCTTGAGGGGGATCTGGGCACAATCTGAGTGAACCCTACAAAAGTAGTTGCCCTCCACAGTGCTTCTTTTGGTTCTACTCCCTACATCTACTGATGAGAAAGAAGAATGAATTTGACAGCCCTGCACAGAGTGCCTGATTGTACCAGCACCACGCTGGGCATGGATGCAGTGGTGGATGGGGCCCCATTCCTCCTACAGGCCCCACCCTGGCCTGTGCTCACAGCCGTTCCTGGTGCTCTCCTGCTTCCGTGTCTGATTGGCTTTTTTTGCTCCAATCCCACCACTAGGGTAGCATTTTAAATGGCATTTCCAGCCACCCGTGGTGGCTCACACCTGTAACCCCAGAACTTTGGGAGGCCGAGGTGGGCGGGTCACCTGAGATCAGGAGTTCGAGACCAGCCTGGTCAACATGGTGAAACCCCATCTCTACTAAAAATACAAAAACTAGCCAGGTGTGGTGGTGCGCACCTATAGTCCCAGCTCCTTGGGAGGCTGAAGCAGAAGAATCGCTTGAACCCAGGAGGCAGAGGTTGGAGTGAGACGAGATCATCCCACTGCACTCGAGTCTGGGCGACAGAGCAAGATTCAGTCTGAAAAAAAGAAAGTAATTTTTTTTTTAATGGCATATCTACCTTGTAACCTTGTCACAGTCACAACAGGGAAGGTGAAGGCTAGCTGTCCACACTCAAACCCTCTCCAATTCCTACCCATCTCCCTAAATCCTCCTTCATTTGGTTCTTAATGCTATTTACATATGTTTCAGAGCATGCTTCCACAGTCTAAAATGACGATAATCCTAGTAACATATAAGTAGGTTTTAATACATTTAAATGAGACTATGCATTGAAAAACGTAACAACGCCTGACAATACCCCTCACCTGCAAAATGGTAGCTGTGTTTGTTCTTCTTGCTGGATTGCAGTAACTGAGGTGTGTTTACCTTTATTCCTGCAACCCCAGCCCCAGCTTAGACCTTTGCACACAGATGTTTGGTAATTGTTTGTTAAAAGTCCTCCATATCCTTTCAGTTCTGGATGCTAATCTCTCAAAAACTGATAGGATCAGGATTTGCTGACCTAAGGAATTCATTTGCACTGAGATACTGGAGTCTCCATGGCTCTCAACGTCAATACATTTGCATGCTGGGGCTTTGTCACCAAGAAAAGGTTTCATAGTGGCCGTTTAAGGCATTGGGGTAGTGGGGGTGGGGGAGAATAATTATTGTGTGAAAAATACCTATTGGTACTTATGAAAGCACCCTTAGAAGTAAGCTAGCCCAGGGCCCCACAGGACAGCCATGACTGAGACATTTACATTCGCCACGCTGTGCCGCTCACTGTCACTGGCAAAGTTTACCCCCAACTTTGCCTCCCAGAGGCTCTGGAAACTTCTTCTGGCCTGTTTTTCTTGCTTAAAACCCAGTGTCCCTGAGTCACCTGGCCACGCCAGGTGCTGCAAGCATTGGATTCGCACCTTGATGCATGTGGTGATGAGAGGCCATGCTGTCAAAAGGGCATGGTGGGGAAGGGGGAGGGTGCCACCAGGAAAAAGAGTGACAGGCTGGCCCTAGGTCGGGACAAGAGTGAGTGTATATTCCACATGGGGCATCTGGAGAAGACCATAAAGGTCTGCCAGCATAGCCGTCCCAAAGCTCAGCTCTGGGTGTGCCATACGCTTACCCAGAAGCCTCGAGTGGGTCCTGATGCCTCCTGCAGCCCATCCTGACTTTGGAAGCCACTGCGGCTTGGCTCCAGCGATCCCTCCAGCTTCCCCTCCCATTCATTCCTGCTCCGTGGCCAAATCAAACAACTCACCTTGCCCTAAACAGCCACAGGACTTCCCCACCTTCCCTTTGCTGTTTCTCTTTTCTTGGAAGGTGAACCCTGTCACCTCCATCATTTGAAATCTCCTCGCTTGTCCCTCCAGGTTCAAGTCAACGGCCCCCTCTGCCTGATCTACATTGGCAGGACCCCTTCTCTGTACTCATAACTGTGTGTGCTCTGTTGTGTGGCCTGCTGGTTTTCTACTTTGTTTTATTCATTCATTTGTCTTCTTTCCCTTCCTGGATTGGAAACTCTGAAAGAGTGAGGAGCTGGTCTTATATATTTTCCCCACAGCACTTGCACAATGTCCTGGTTGGAAAGATGGGTGTTGGATGGATAGGTGGATGGATGGATGGATGGACGGATGGATGGATGGATGGCTGGCTGGATGGATGGATGGATGGATGGATGGATGGTTGGATGGATGGGTGGATGGATGAGTGGGTGTGTGGATGGATGGATGGATGGATGGATGGGTGAGTGGATGGATGGATGGATGGACTGACGGATGGATGGATGGATGGATGGATGGATGGATGGATGGATAGACAGATGGATGGATAGATGGACAAAAGGATGAATGAAAGAAGGGAGAAAGAGAAAAGAGGAAGGAGGAATGAAAGAACAAAGAATGAACAAATAAACAAAAGGCCCCTGCGCGTGGGGCTCTGCTAGCTCCTAGTGAGTAGTCAGAGAGACCTGGCTCCCTAAAGACGGGTTGGTAAAAGTGCAAGCCATCTCTGAATGGCTTCCTCCTCCCCTGCTCCCCTCTCTGGGGCCTGCCTTCAGCTGCATTCGTCACACAGGCCTGTGCTCATCGAGGAAAAAACATGCAAAGGCAGAGCAGGGGTGGCCCTGCCCCGTGAAATCCTCTTGTTCAAGGGCCACTGCCCCCACAGGAAGTCAGCAAGGGACAAACCAACCTGCTGGGCCCCTTTATCTCCTGGCTTCGACACCCCGGAAGCTAGCCGCGACCACACACAGCAGGAGACACACACAATCCCCTCCGCCAGGTAGTCTCTGGTTAGCACCAGCGGCAACAAATCCTCCACGCTGCACAGACACACAAACGCCCAGCCTCAAGCCCATGCCGGGAACTAGAAGAAAAGCCACATTCAACAAGGAGGCTTCAGTTAACCAGAACCCCGCCTGACGGAATCTTCACTTCATCCACATTTTTGTTTGCATTTTTGTTTGTTCTGTGTTCCATCTCAGTGCCCTTTCTGGAAGAAAAAAGAGAAATCATCCAAGAAAACAAGCTGACATTAAAATGCAATTGAGAAGAGTTCCAGAAAAAAAAAAAAAACTGGGGGGAATCTTTAGTATCTAGAGTTTCAGTGACAATTTTAGCAAAAGCAGCACAATTATCTACCAAATTAGCAAACACAGCTATTCACACGTCCAAACTGCCCTCAGCCTGTGTCTACAAGTTGGAGGTTGTCTGTATTTCCTGTTGATTGACCCAGTTCCCAAACCCCAAACTAGATGATCCCCGGTAGTCAGTCTTCTGTCACTTACTTTCCTTTCCCTGGTAACTGAAAAATTCGGAGAGCATCATCATTTGTCTTGACGGTCATCGCCTGCCTGCTGTGGCACACTGGGCATGAGCTCTGGCGTCCAGCAGACAGGCATTTCCTCCCCTGTGACCGTCGCAAGTTCCTGAACGACACAGCCTCAGGGTCCCCTCCGTGAAGTGGAGATGATAATGCTACACTCCTCTCAGGTTGCTTGAGGACTCACAGAGGGCAGTTCACACCAGCCCAGTCAGGGACCCACGATGGTTACTTTCTTCCTTTCATTTATTTTTTCGAAGACAGAGTCTTGCTCTGTTGCCCAGGCTGGAGTGCAATGGTGTGATCCTACCTCACTGCAGCCTCAAACTTCTGGCCTCAAGCAATTCCCTTGCCTCACCCTCCCAAGTAGCTGAGACCACAGGCGTGAGCCACCAAGCCCAGCTAATTTTTAAAATTGTTACAGAGACAGGGTCTCTGTAAAAAAGTGCCCAGGGCAGGGTGCAGGATGCAGTTGGAGCTACACAAACACGGAGTTTCCTCTCCTTTCTTCCACTCTTGCCCACCCCAGGTCCTTGGCAGTCACTCCTGGAGCCTCCTCTTGGAAGCCCTCCAGGCCTCAGGTGGTTGCTCTGCCTCCTGAGATGAGCTGTTTGGAATGATCAGACCCTGAGACACCCTCCAGATGTTTCCCTCGGGAGCTGAAGCAGGTCCAGGCAAGCTCCTGCCCTCACCTGAGCCACTCCGTCCCCGCACGCACACTCCCTCAGCGCTTTTGCTGAGAGCAGCAGCTCAGCAATAGGAAGGACAACCTGCCCAAGGAGTCGACACTCAGCCAGTGACAGCCTCGCCTGTCCACTCTGACCACCTTTTACCCGGGCACAGGGCCAGCTCCATCACATACCTGAAATATCTCATTTAATCCTCATAACAACTCTCTGACGTAGGAACTACCACTGTCCCAGACAGATAAGAAAAGAGGGGACCAGGAAAGTAACTTTCTCAAGGTCATACATCCAATAAAGAGCAAAACCAGCATTTGAGCCTGTGAGGCCTGGCTCTGGAGCCAATACCTGCACCCTTGAACCTTGGGACCTCTGTGTCTCCACACCCGGAGGCTTCAGGCAAGAGGACTCAGGCACCCACAGTGGTTATGTTCTTCCTTTTGTTTATTTATTTTTTCAGAGATAGGGTGTCGCCCAGGCTGGAGTGAAGTGGTGGGATCATAGCTGATTGCAGCCTCCAACTCCTCGTCTCAAGCGATCCTCCTGCCTCAGTCTTCAAGTAGCTGGGGCCACAGGTGCAAGCCACCATGCCCAGCCCATTATATTCTTTCTAATCCTCACATTGAGCCTGCATGATGGGTATATTTTACCCATGTTTGCACATCAGAAATACCCCAGGGTCCCAAAACATTAAGTAAAACTCTTTTATCACCACATTTATAAGAGGTAAATTCAGATTCATCTGGTCTTGAAGCCTGAGACTTTTCCATTTGCTACTGCCCAGTCTGAATACCTGGCTCCTAGTGGTTGGCATCAGGCACACCTAGGAGAGTCGCACAGCCACCTTCATGATGGCTTTGAGAGGACAGAACCCCCATCTGTCCAAGCACTCCTCCATGACTCCCAAGAAACAAACCAAATTCCAGCCTGATGGTTACCGCTCAAGGACCTTCTTCAAGAGGCCTGCAAAGTATCCGTGGTAATAAGTTATGTTATCTGCCACAGGAACACATGAGCTAACAGACAGATTAGCTGCCTTTATCTGGGCTTAACTGTCTGTTGCAAAGAACAGAGCCCAAATGGATTATGATAGAGGATGAGGACACTTTGGGGGGGGGTGGGGAGTGGATGTTCAGGAAGCTGTCAGGGTGACGGGGTGAGGAAAGCGTGGAGGATGGAGGTGGGAGAGCCCAGAGAGGGGGCAGCTGAATGTGCATGCTGTGCTTTCCTGTGCAGACCCAGGTTCGCATTGTCTCGAGCTCCATCACTCGTGCCACAGAGCTGTTAGTGCCCTGTTCTAGCTGCAGCTCTTAGGGCTGTTGTCCATGCAGGACACTCATGATGCTTGCCAAGAAGGCAAGCACTGGGGAGCAGGGAACATGAGTGGAAATATACGTGAAGTGTTTACCATGCAGTGACTGCAAAACAGCTGGAGCTCAATAAACAAGAGCTGCTATTAGCATTGTATTAAGATAATTATGTGTTATCAATCGATTGATTGACTGATCAACATCACTCATCTATCTTCTCTGCATGCTGCATGGTACCCAGCGCAATTTGGTACCTCCCTACCCCTCCAGGTAGGAGGTGGGACTCAACTCTGGAAGCAGGGCTTGAACACTAGACCAAATTGAGGACTAGCTAAAACAGGGATGGGGTGGAAACACCTTTCCATAAGACACGCCCACCAGCGTGCCATGTCAGTTTATCGTTGCCATGGCAACACTCGGGTATTACTGCCCCTTTGCATGACAACAACCAGAAGTTACCACCCTTTTCTAGAAAGTTTGGCATAATTCGCCCTTTAATTTGCATATAATGAAAAGTGAGTATAAATCTGACTGTAGCATTGCCCTGGGCTGCTACTCTCAGCACGCGCCTGTGGAGCAGCCCTGCTTGGCAGGAGCAGGCACAGAGCTGCCACACTGCCACCTCCATAAAGCCATTTTCTTCTACCACCAGCTCACCTTTGAATTCTTCCCTGGACAAAGCCAAGCACCCTCTCAGGCTAAGCCCCAATTTGGGCTCACACACCCTGCCTCACTCTAGCTCTCTCCTTCACTAAGGCAACAACCACTGAGTCACAGTGCACACTGTATACTCCAGCCTGATGGCATACACAGAGCACAGCCTTCTGGGCTGAACCTTCCTGCCCTGGAATCTGAGACCCTGCCCTTACCAGTGAGATAGATCCCTGGAGGCCAAACAGAGATGTCACTTGGGGACCTGCAGCAGGAGAGCCACCTCTGGCCCATTAAGGACAGGTAATCCTCCAGGGTTGGGGATGACTAGAGAGCCCTGAGCTGGCCAGCATAGGTGCTGCATCCTCGCTCGTGTGCTCTTTGGGTGCATGTGTGTTGGGGGGGGATGTAGGTGCTTCTGGAAGTGCTAATCTCAGATACTCACTAATGCCTCTGCATAAGTATCTTATGCAGGTGTTTCTGCCTGGCCCACTCCTATGCTCCTATCAGACCTGGAAACCTGGTGACTGCCCACACCCTACACACAGTCTTATTTGCAACAGGGAAGCCAATAAGTATTTACTGTTGATTTGATGTCCAGAGATTATAAGAGAGCATGTGGCTCCCAGTAAAGTGTGTACATGATATACAGGATCTGCAGCTGGTCCCTACAGAAGTATTTTTGGGCTTTCACTAAGGTGCATCTTGGTACAAGGGAGATTTTTGGTTGGAAAGACATTAGAGTCTCGCTTATCATAGCCTCTCAAGAACAATAAGGAGTATTGCCTCAGTCAGCTACTGCTGTAAAACAAACAGCTCCAAAACGTAATGGCTTCACTCGCATGTCCATGAGTGGCAGGTTATTGGCTGGGATGACAGAGACCACTCATCACCAGAAGCAGCCCAGGCTGCACGCGGTGGAAGGCAAAGTGTTCCCAAAGCAGTAACAGTGGGCAGGCCCCACAGCACTGGTGCTTCGCAGCCTCTGCCTGCGTCACAGCAGCCTAAGCAAGTCTCCTGACAGAGCCCCGTCTCAGAGTATGAGAGCAGTCAGTTACAGCAAGAGGATGTGAAGCTGAGGAGGGACAAATCGTGGCCACCTTGGAGGTCTATCCCAAGGTTGAACGAACCAGCAGTTGGGCTGACACTTATGCACTCCTCTTGCCAGAACATCAAGGCCATCTCTTCTCTACTGTGCCTGACTTATCAAAATAGATCTCAATAGATATTTCAATGACTGCATAAATGAGTAAATACACAATGCATGAAAGACAGGAATGAGTGAATTAACAAGAGGTAAGTAAGAGAGTAAGTGAGTGCTGTTCTAACACTCAAGGTGTCTTTTTGTAGGTCCTCAGGCCTGGAGGACGATTCCAGAATTTGGAGAAGAAATGTAAGAAACACACAACTCTTCAGGATATAGAAGCATTAAAGATGATGTCTGGAAAGAACAGGCCGTGGGTACAATGAGAAAAAAATGAACTAAGAATCAAAAGCCCTGGTCGGGTGCGATGGCTCATGCCTGTAATTCCAGCACTTTGGGAGGCCGAGGTAGGCAGATCACTTGACATCAAGAGTGCGAGACCATCCTGGCCAACACGGCAAAACCTCGTCTCTACTAAAAATACAAAAACTATCCAGGCGTGGTGGTGCATGCCTGTAGTCCCAGCTACTTGAAAGGCTAAGGCAGGAGAAGCACTTGAACCCAGGGGGCAGAGGTTGCCATGAGCCCAGATCATGCCACTGCACTCCAACCTGGGTGACAGAGGGAGGCTCTGTCTCGAAATAAATAATCGAAAGCCCTAAGTCCTTAAACTTTGTTCTTTCTGTAATCCTAACGTGATTCATTTTTCCATTTCAACAAGTATTTATTGGGTATCCACTCTACGCCAGGCACCAGCCCCTAAACCCATTATATCACCAGGCAGAAGCTGTTCTAAATGAATGGGTCCCAGGCCTCCTTTGAGGCGTGTGTCCCACCTGCATTGATGAGGAGAAGCCCTCTCACGTTACCACTGCCACATCCCCTCCCTAAACCTCGAGGGCCTCTCAGGCTGGGAGTGATGAGAGACTGGGGCCACAGCTGGTTTTCTGGATTGACAGGATAGGGCATCCCAGGCCAATAGGACCTCTCAGATCCCTTTGAGCTCTAATGCTTTAGGTAGGATAAGAACTGGAACCATGAAAAGCCCCTGAGTGATGCCTTCCGTCCCAATAGTAATCCTGTGCTGTGGGGAAAGCAGACATCCACTGACAGCCACACAGGAAAGCCCCTAAGAACAACAGAACAGCAAGACAGGATCCTCAGAGTATCCCCTAAACCAAGCTCCTTGACCACGCACAAGCTCGGCTTCCCTGATCTATTATCCAGCCAGCCTGCCTGCCATCTCGAAGTCCAGCTTCCCGAGTAAAGGCAAACAACTCAGTCACCTAACTCAGAGCTCCATATATACTTCAGGGAGCAAACGTCCAGTGCAGCCCCCAGCGGAGCCTTTGGGTCCTCGTTGCAGAATAAAAACACACACAAAACATCAGCCACTCCTGAGATCTCGGCGGGCCCCTTGCAGCCCACCGACTTCATTAGGATGAGGACAGGCGCTGTCTCAACTTCCCTCTCTCCCTCCCAAATCTTTCTGGGCATCCGCTCACCCTTACCTCCTTCCTTCCTCCCACAGGCTTGGATATCGCCTTTTACTACACTTCAGCCAAGTGAGTGGTTGTCTTACCTTATCTTCAGACTCTCCCTGCTGGCCTACAAACATTCCAGCACCCTCGCTTGTCCCCCACGATTGAGATGTCCCCAGCATCTCAACCATGAGATGCTGTTGATGCTCCTTCCTGATACTCTCTCCCCAGCGGGCACTTCTTCCTAACTTCCCTGCTCTTTGCAACTCCCAGCCAGGCATGCTCAGACTTTGAGGTTCATCTTCAATAGCATCACGTGCCATGATAGGAAATGCTTTTAGCATTATTGCTTGAGGATTCCTTTGTCTCTCTTCCCCATCCCCAAACACCCACACAATCAGGCGCCAGCTTCTTTTTTTCTTTTTTTTTTTTTTTTTTAAGAGATTGGGTCTCACTCTGTTGCCCAGGCTGGAGTGCAATGGTCATACCTGCATCATCACTGCAGCCTTGACCTCCTGGGCTCAAGCGATCCTCCTACCTCAGCCTCCCAAGTAGCTGGGTCACAGGCATGTGCTGCCACCATGCCTGGCTATTTTTATTTTTAGAGACAGGGTCTCAGGTCTCACTACGTTGCCCAGATTGATCTTAAACTCTTGGATTCAAGCAATCTTCCTGCCTCAGCCTCCCAAAGTGCTAGGATTACAGGTGTGAGCCACTGTGCCAGCCCCGCACGCCAGCTTCTGTCTGTCACCTTCCATGGTAGCCTGTGGACTACTCCTTCTCTTCATGCCCATAAGCACCTTTCCTTTCACCTTCTCAGGACTACAGTCAGAGTCTTCGGGCCCTAGTTTCTCCACCATTTCCTCTCCCTTTTTAAATAAATAGCCTATTTGGGGCCAAGTCTTATACATCTCTACATTTGATCCTCCCACCCTCCCTTCGGCCTGGAAGGATTCACCTCTGCCCTGCCACAGCCAACCCAGCCTCCAAGATTCCACTCAGTGCAGCCCCTCTAGGAATCCTCTCATCTCCTACCTTCCCCACTCCCAGCAGCTCTCCCCCTGGGAGCTGGGCGGTCATCTCACTGTCCTCTGCATTCCTATAGCTCTGTCCCTGTACTGACCTAAGCTGTGTGTCCCTTTCTCTATCGTGTCCTAGGAATCTGTGTGTTTTCCTGTCTCCCTGCCAATAAAGATTCCCTGAGAGATGTAACTACATCCTTTATATCGTTATCCCTTCCACAGAACTAGGACGAAGCCTTTTGATGGATTTGTTGAATGAATGAATGAATGAATGAGTGAGTGAGTGAATGAAGCCCCCAGCTTTCACAGAAGGCAGTCACAGAGCATGTGTAGCTCTCTGAGCAGACACCTGGGACGCTTGCCCAGAAGCAATTTGGTGTAGAAGTATCACTCAAATTATTTACAGAGCTATGTCTCTTGACAGCAATCTTCAGCCATCTCTTTGTAGAATCAATGAAATTAAAATCTGCTGCATTAAGCCTAACTCCTTGAGCAGCCCCATCTTCACCCCATCCCCCAGCCCCCTCCACATATGTAAGGATGGAGCCCAGAAGCGTCTCCCTATTCCCAGCCTCTCCCTTATTCCTGCCTGAAACTGAGCGGAACTCCCCCAGCCTTGGCCACCCGCCCCCTGCCCCGGCTCAGCCACTGAGTTCATGTCTTTTAGCCTAATTCATTTTCTAGATAGATGGAGCAAATACCTAGCAAATATTATTTATGGCTTTGTGATAAATAAGCCTTTTACAGAAGTTACTCAAGGAGTTCTGGGGAATTTCAAGGATAACTTTCAACAAGTTTCAAAGGTCGGGTCAGGCTGGGATACTGAGCCCATAGTATTTGCCGGGCCGTTCATCTGTTTTGAATTATTGGCCTTACCCAGCTTCCGCGGGCTCTCAATGGAGGGGCTGTGCTGTGGCTCTCTGGCTGTATTTTATTTCCATCGTGGCCAAGGGTCTTTAATGATTATTTGTGCTAGACTGACAGTGGGGAGAGAGAAAAGAGGTCTTCATGAAATTCGGGCTCCTGCAGATGTGCTGGGAAAGATGGTCCTACCTGCCCGGCCACCCCTGCCCGTGTGCCCTCAACCCAACCCTGCACACAGGGCGGTAGCATCCCCCTACGTGCGGCTGAGAGAACCTGGCGGCACAGAGTGGAGGTCAGAAAGGGCAGGGCTTTCCCATGGGGCCGGGAAGCATGGGCCCTTTTCTGATGTATGAACAAACACACATCTGATTCTGTGCAGACTTGCAAATGTAGATTCTTAGGAGCAGAGATTGTGATTTGCTCAACTCCACAGCCTCAGAACCTTACACTCTGTCCACACATAGTAGGTGCTCAATAAATATTGATTGGATTGGATTGGTTTGAATCAAGTTGAATCGGTCTCCTATTCCCTCCACTCTAACTGTGGTTTCCTTCCACAGAGGCTTTGTGGGTTTTCAAACATTTTTCTTCTTTTTCCTTTTGCTTTTGTTGTTGTTGGGTTTTTGTTATTGGTTTTTCGTTTTTTCTCTCGTTTGTTTATTTTGCTTGTGTGGATTTGATTTTGACTTACCCTCAGAACGGATTTGCTTGAGGCAGAAGTTTGGCCTAGAATGTAAAGGTCTTTCCAGATCTAGACATTTCTCCCAAGATGATCTGGCAAAATTTTCCATTCCTGAGACCTAAGACTATCCGCCCGGTACTCTAGAAATGAAGTGGAGCCAGGAATTCAAGACGCTCTCTCATTGTACATTCTTTCATGTTGGTATCACTCTCTCACGGCTTTGAAAACGGATTTTCCACAGCCCATTCTACTCATCTGAAACCCTTTATCGGCAGTTCCACTAAGCACACATGGGTTCTTAAAAGACTCGGTGAAGTGAATTGAATGCAGAAAGTCTGGATTTGTTCACCTCTTTCGCTGTTTGTTTTTAACTTCAGCAGGTGGAAAAATGTCTCCTCCTGTGAGAAATCAATCAAGGGGCGCTCTTTGTCTTTAGACTAAGGCGTGTTCTGTTAGATCCCCTTCATATAAACATCTCTCCCTCTCACTTTACATGATAAATATGGCCCGAACAAGTGCTACTTTGGTGACTTTTTAAAAATCAAATTATATTTAAATGCACTCATGGACATTTAAAGAAATACCTTCTCAATCTGAATAACTCCCTAATTTACCTACCTGTCCAATCTGAGTCTTTCACATTGGGTTTGCTGAAGGAAACTTTATCTCTTCTTTGTTCTTCTTTCAAAAAAGACAATGACCAGTGGGTGGGGTGTGTACGGAATCTCCCTCTTCGAACACAGAGACCAGGACTGGGGCCCCAGGAGGGTGGGCCTGTTAGCCAGAATCGTATCTGGGCCCAGACAGAACGCCAGCTCCCAAAAGATAGGTTTAGTAAATGAGAAAAAGCTGAGATCGCTACTCCCCAAAGACGCCATTAAATCAGGGAGGACCCAGGCCGGAGGATGTGATGGGATGGAGTGGCAGGGAAAAGAAAACAGAAAATAATAAGCCCATTGGGCTAGAGAAATTGACACCCCACAACAAGGGCCTTTGATGATGTTGGCTTTCCCTTGCTCTTTCATCCAGCTCTCTGCCAGGCCAGGTACAAAAGCTCGAGGACAGAGTCAGCCAGGTTCCCAGTTTGTCTTTCTGGTGACCTTGGATTTCTACCAGCCCTCCTAGCTTCTGGACGTGAACCTTCCAGCAGAGCCCACTGTTTAAAAAGACATCCTCAGCCTCCACTGTCCTCACCCTGAGCACTCTACCAGTGACCCTTCCTGCCCTTCAAATCTGACAATACTCAACTCCACAAATGAAGGAGGGGTGATGGGTGCCTGCCATGGTGAATGCTTCAGATCTATTTCATAAGAAAAGCATCCTTTAGTAAAAGGAGAGAAAAATGAAGCATTTTCCCTAGTACTTCAAAGCACACGGGTCCCAGCGGCACTTCCTGCACCAGGGCTCTCTACACCATCTTCTCCTGCTTCTCCATCTTCTCCTGCTTTGTCTGCTGTGAGTGGATTGCATGCCAATTTCTCCTTCCTTTCGTGGAGGAGGGCTTTTCTCTTCAGCACCATCCCAGGGACAGGGCTCCAGAGATAAAGTCCTACTTAACTATCGCTGTGTAACAAACCTCCAAAACTTAAGTCATTTAAGACAACAATATATTATGGCTCACATACCTGTTGACTGGGTCAGCCGGGCAGTTCTGTTTAGGGTGTCTCATGGCTATAATCAGATAAATGGAGCCTGAGCTTGGGTCATCTAGAGGCTGGACTACACTGGACCTCCAAGATGGATCACGCACATGGCTGATGGCTGACATCGACTGTCGGCAGCTCAGCTGTGCTATTATCCAAATCGCCTCCATGTGGCTTCTCCAGATGGCCTGGACTTCCCACATGATGGTGGCCAAGTCCCAAGACAGGGTGTCTCAAGAAGCTGCAAAGGTGCTTCTGACATAGGGGAAGTCTGGCTGGGCGCAGTGGTTCATGCCTGTAATCCCAGCATTTTGAGAGGCCAAGGTAGGTGCATCGCTTGAGCCCAGGAGTTCCAGACCAGCCTGAGCAACACAGTGAAACCCCATCTCTACAAAATATACAAAAATTAGCTGGGTGTGGTGGTGCACCCTATGATCCTAACTACTTGGGAGGCTGGGACAGGAGGATCACTTAAGCCCGGGAGGTTGAGGCTGCAATGAGCCTTGATCATACCAGTGCACTCCAGCCTGGATGACACAGTGAGACCTTGTCTTGAAAAAGAAGAAGAAAAGAGAAGTCCCTGAAATCACTGCCACCACATCCCGGTGTTCAGGCAAGGCATTAAGGCCAGCCCAGACTCAAAGCCGGGGCCAGGAGGTCTGCAGGTGAGGGAGGAAGCGATGACAGCAGCCGTATCTGGAGACGCTACATCATTATCGTACCATATTCTTCTTGTCACTCCAGGACCCTAAAACCATCCTACCCATTTCTGACCCTACGCTGCCACTATTCCCCTTCCCTCATAGTCCCCATGATCAATGCCAAAGATGGCTGTCTTGGCAGGGCCGGTCTTGAAGAGAGCACAGTAGGTTTTGGCCCCAAGAATGATTGCCTTAAAAATCGCCGGAGAGCTTTTTTCATTGTTATTACTACATTTTTAAAACACAGAAAGTCAGCCAGGCACAGTGGCTCATGCCTGGAATCCCAGCACTTTGGGATGACCTAAGGTCAGGAGCCTGAGACTAGCCTGGCCAAATTGGTGAAACCCCTTCTCTACTTAAAAAAAATAGCTGGGCATGGTGGCAGGAACCTGTAATCCCAGCTACTCGGGAGGCTGAAGGAGAATCACTTGAACCCAGGAGTGGGAGGTTGCAGTGAGCCAGGATTGCCAGGATCACACCACTGCACTCCAGCCTGAGCGACAAGAGCAAGACTGTCTCCAAAAAAAAAAAAAAAAAAAAAAAAAAATAGAGAACATCCATGGAACTCAGCTGTGTCACATACTCAGAAATGTCCAGGTGCTCCCCCCCGACTTGTGCTTCATTTTTTTTTTTTGAGATAACAGAATTGAAAACTAACATCAAACTCCTTCCTGGGGTTCTTCTCCGGACTTATAATTAAGAATAAAAAGTAACCAAAAGACAGGAGAAAAAGCAGGGAGGGAAAAGTGAAAACACAACATAAAAAAGAAAAAATGAACCTTGAGAGTCTGAATAATTCCAAAACCTTTCTGTTTGAAAGCAAAGTAAATCTTCCAGAGCATCAAAGCTCTGCAGAGAGCAAACAGGGTTTGTCCTGAAGATCCTCAACACCCCGTCTGAAGGCCGCCCCTCCCCCACCGGTGCTAAGAGCAGAGGCGCCAGGCTGTTCCCTGGTCCCTGCAGGAGTAAGGAGGCTTTCCTCTAGCCCGTCCAGGGTCCTTCCCAAACCATCCAGGAAGGCCTCTGCTCTGAGGTCTCTCTCTCCCTAAAGAATCCCTGTCCACCTCTCTAGGGGCATCTGGGAAAAGCAGGAGGACACAGCAGGGCTGCTACTGGCCCCTTCCTTGCTGTGGCACAGGAAGACCCAGCCCCCACCCCCGAGCCCAGGCCACACACGCATGAGGCTCAGGCCATGTGTGTGAAGCTGCTTCCAGTTTGTTATAGGATTATACAGCTGTAAAGAGGGCCAGGAAGAGAGACGAGGAGATTGTGATTTGTATTTTACATTCATGTGATCTTAAAAATTTTATATGCCAGCGGGTTTGGGAAAAAGAGCCCTGGATGGGGAGTTTCACAAGCTGGGGTATGATCTATTTCACCACTCGCAAACTGTGGGTCTTCCCTGGCCCATCTTAGCTAAGAAATGAGATGGCTCTACTGCTTAATCATCTTTAGGGTCTTTTCTGGCCCCAGATTTCCCGCCTCACCAGGCCAAGCAGCTCTGCTCCCCCTCCCTTTGAGGGATGGGGGTACACCCTCACCCCTCAACCCTTTAAAGCCACGCATCCCCCCGCCCACCTTTCAGGCCACTGTGGGCATCTGATAAGAAGAGTTTGGAAACTGGCTACCATGGAGAAAATTCACAAGTTGTTTTCCTAAAAAAGCAAGGAATTGGAGTGGGGGTGGGCAGGGTGGGGGGAGGGCCGTTCCCCTGGGCTCTGGAGGTCTCTATATTCTTTAGCTCTTAATCATTAGATCGGAAAAGGGGGGAGGGGCAGGCAGTGGAGGCGGAGGGGGGAGGGAAAGGGGAAGAAAAAACTCAACAACAAAAAGCCAGCCTCACACTCAGGTCCTCGGGACGCAGAACTCCATTCAGAGTTTTCAGAAAATAGGGTCAGGCATGTCTTGTGACCTGAGACCCCAGAGCTCCTCTGTTCCCCCATAATTATCTAATACAGCACTCTCTCTGCCAAATACAATGAAACAATTTGTCACTTCAATTATCTGTCAGTCAACACTGAGGCCTTTTCAGCAGGCCAGCACATGTGTTTGGAGAGCTTGTCAGAGAGGGCTGTCTAGCCAGACCCATAACCATGGAAAATGGAACCTTTGTTAATTCTGGTTCTTAGAAAAGTAAATCCATTCAATTTCTCTCCTCTCGCTCTCTCTTCTTTTCTAAATGCCTTCAGCTTGGAATTCGCACGAGGAACTGAATTGGTCCTGCTCTGAACCTCGGATGACTGGCCGAAGGATTTGCATGAGGAAGCAGAAATTAATTATTCTTTTCGGGGCTTTTCCCCCCTCGTTTTCTGTAATTCTGTGTTAGAAGCGAGATTACACCCTGCGTTACCAGCGGATGGGGGTGGAGATGGATGGGGAAGTGGGGGGCCAGGCAGGGAGAGGCTTGCACGAGGCGAGCAGTTCCCGAGTTCAGCCCCGCCAGCGACCCTGCCTTCCTTTTCCTTCCCTGCTCTCATGTGGGAAGAAGGCAGCTCCACGCCCGCCCGCCACCAAGGGAAGGCGGGACGTGGGGCACCCTCCGAAGGGGCGTTCCCCTTTGGGGTCCTGGAGTTTCTCCACTTGGAGAAATAAAGGAAAGGAAATGGGTCATCCCTTGGGCAGACCCTGACTTCCACTCCTAGATACAAACCTAAGGCTATTTCCTGCCAGGACACAGAGGTCTCCTCCCTGTGGGGGCACAGGGACCTCCTCCCCATGAAGGCAAAGTGGGTCCGTGGTGGAATCACTGAGGCCTGCCTGGGAAGTCTGTACATCAATGATTTCCCAGAATGGTCTAACTTTAAATACTCCAGCCCACCCTCAGACCACGTGGGAAGCTGCATGTCTCCATGTGGGGTTGAGAATTTGAAGCTGCTGGAAGACCGGTGCCAGCACCAAAGCCAGAGAACCCCTCCCGGCTCACAAGGGTCCTCGCACAGAGACGGGCTGGTGTGCTTTGAAGGTGGGAGCTAGGGGTAGGCCCTGGTTTGGCATTTCATATCTCAATTGTTTCCATAGTAATTGGGTTTTTTTAAAGACGGAGTCTTGCTCTGTCCCCCAGGCGGGAATACACTGGAGCCATCGCAGCTCACTACAGCCTCAAACTCCTGGGCTGAATCCTCCTACCTCAGCCTCCCAAGTAGCTGGGACTACAGACATGCACCAGCATACCCTGCTCAATTTTTTTAATTTTTAATTTACTTATGTATTCATCTATTTTGTAGACACAGAGTCTCTACAAATGTTATGTTTGTAACATGTTGCCCAGACTGGTCTTGAACTCCCGGCCTCAAGCAATCCTCCTACCTCAGCCTCCCAAAGTGCTGGCATTACAGGTGTGAGCCACCACACCCAGACGCCATACTGATTTTTTTTTTTAATACACTCACCTATAACAAATAAAGTTATGTTTTAAAATTTACATCCATGACTTTATATACGCTAAATGTTTTATCCCACTCTAGACATTTACAAATCCCTGTATGAGGGCTTGTTCCCTCTCCATCCAACACAAACCCAAAGCTGGGATCCAGTACTGCCTGCTTCTGGGAGGATTTCCTTTCCCTCCTTCCAGCCCCTGGACCCAGCACCACCGAACAACACACACTGGTGCTTTCCAAGGCATTAGATTTGTGCCCCCAGGACATCTGAGATCACAGGTACCTGAAAATGTTCACATCAAAATCTCTCTCATCCACAGATGCACTGGAGAGCATCCCATCTACCCTGGCCTCTGAGTCACTGGGATCATTCTTGCCTCTGCCCTTTCTGTCTGCCTTCTTCCTGCCTCACTTTCTTCCTCTCTTCTTCTCCTTCTTTCTTTCCCTCTGTTTCCACCTGCTTCCTTTCCTACCCTTTCGCTGCCAGACTTTTCCCTATATTGTTCCTTCTCGTACCCTTCCTTAGGATTTTGGCGTCTTTCTTCCTTTTTTGAGTCCAAAGAATTTCACAGCCATCCCTATAGTGTTGGGTTACACAAGAGAGAAAGCATCCTCTTTTCCCTTTTTTTTTTTTTTTCTTGAGACACAGTTTTGCTCTTGTCGCCCAGGCTGGAGCGCAATGGCGTGATCTCGGCTCACTGCAACCTCCGCCTCCTGGGTTCAAGCGATTCTTCTGCCTCAGCCTCCCAAGTAGCTGGGATTACCGATGCCCGCCACCACGTCCAGCTAATTTTTGTATTTTTACTAGAGACGGGGTTTCGCCATGTTGCCAGGCTGGTCTCAAACTCCTGACCTCAGGGTATCCACCCACCACAGCCTCCCAAAGTGCTGGGATTACAGACGTAAGCCACCATGCCCAGTTTCCTTTATCCTATTTTATATGTAAGAAAATATAAGCCAGAGTGTGGACTCTTAAATTTAGTCATTGCCCAATAAATAAAGAAATCTGCAACCACCAGGTAGACTCAGCCCCAGCCAGGCCCGTAATGGGTGTTCCTGCCTCCATTTCTCCCCCAGAACAGAGTGTACATTTCCCCACTTAGGTGGCAGAATTCCTCTAACGCACCATCCTGACAGCCAATGTGAACGTGGTCCAAGAGGGAACTGGGTCTTTTTCTCCTGAGCTGTGAGTGGAGCCTCTTTTCAGCTCTCAAGGGAGAGTCCATCTTGGGGGTATGGCAATTGGAGAAGAAAATTGCCTTTCTTTCTAAAGGATCTTGCAGTTAGCCTGGCCCTACAAAATGGCCACTCACTTTGAGAAGCCACACACTAACCCCAAATGTATTGACAGTTAGCAAAATTCATTTGAAAAGTTTTCAAAAAAAAAAAAAAAAACATATAGAAGAGCAGCACAAAAACATCAGACATGTTACTTTCTCAGAACCCTATGTTTTCAAGAGGGGGGTTCACATTTCATGAGCCCAGCATCATTCTCTGCCTTTTTCAGATTTTATGCTGATTGACTTGGGGATTTTTCCAAAAACCAAGCCTGCCCTTCATGTAGGAAAATTAGTATAGAAAAAAAAATAGCATGTCCTTGGTTTAGGAAACAGCAACATGAACAACTACACTGCAATACTGAAAACAATTCCAAAAGCAGAATGTGCCCAGCGGAGCCAGCGTCTAGACAGGACCAGGTAACTGAACCATCTTCTGGGAAGGTAGCCGTAGCATTGACACAGAGGCCAAGCGCCACAGCTGAAAGAAGCAAAAGACCCGATCGAAACCACCAATACACAAATATCAGGCCTAAAGCTGGGGAGGAGGGTCAGTCTGTTTCTCTCAACTCTGGGACTGGCACACTATGGCTCTCACCCCACCCACCTTTCCCCAACCTCCATGCTGACCTACTCCCCCCTCCCCCAAAATTCCATTCATTTAGTTGACATTAGTGTTTAACCTTTCACCTCCGGCGACCTCTGGTGTTTGCTCCTTGGGAAACACAGTGACAGGGTTGCCCTGCCTCCTGGTCACTCCCCAGAGAAAAGGAGCAGAAAGGAAACCGGCTGAAAGAGTGACACAGGCCGGGAGATGTGTTTAATCCCATCTCTGGCCCTGCACAATTTAGAAGCCTTTCCCAAGCAGCCCTCGAGACCACAGCTGATTCTTCCTCTCTCAGGAACGCTGTCTTTCCAGCGGACTTTTTGATTCTCTCATCCTACCCTTAGATAGCGGACTTGCCTCCACACAGATTATCTCCCTCTAAGCCTAGGAAAGAAGAAAATATAGGCTGGGTGCGGTGGCTCACACCTGTAATCCCAGCACTTCGGGAGGCTGAGGTGGGCAGATCACAAGCTCAGGAGTTCGAGACCAGCCTGTCCAACATTGTGAAGCCCTGTCTCTACTAAAAATACAAAAAATTAGCCAGGCATGATGGTGGGCACCTGCAATCCCAGCTACTTGGGAGGCTGAGGCAGGAGAATCGCTTGAACCTGGGAGATGAAGGTTGCAGCAAGCTGAGATCGCACCACTGCATACCAGTGTGGGCAACTTTGAGACTCCATCTCAGAAAAAAAAAAAAAAAAGAAAGAAAATATATTTGGGGAGAGTGGTAACTTCCTACTGTGGTGAATTCAAGGAACACAGCCAGACTGTCAAGAAAATCCTTCCAGGAAAGGAAGAGGGGGACCCAGAGGAAGAAAGGTCAAGCTCCGAGCAAGTCCCATGGCTCCTCTGGTCATCCTGGTGTCTGAGACACCCAGGGACTTGGGGATGAGCCTGAAATGCCTTTGTGCTACATTCATTTGAGTAATTGAGGTTTTAATTCTTTCCTTAGACTCCACTCCACTTAGCTTTCTCTGGCTTTAATCACAAAATGTCCAAAAATTGGAATGTGTGCCATTTCTCTTGGGTGACTCCACAGAGTAAATATTTTTTATATAACTTATCCAGAAACTCAGAGATGTTGGCTGAAACCAGGCCAAATGCAGTTTTGCCACCACCCTCCTGAGAAACAGTGAATAAAGCTTCTTGGGTTGTGAAGCAAAATTGCTTCACAGACAACAGTGCAAAATTTTTAAACACACGTTTCACTGAACAGACAGTATAAACTATTTTAAACTATTTTTACACGTAGGGTAGTAAGCACTGTGAAAAAGAAAATGCAGTGAAACTTGTTAAAGCACAGTGAGACAAGTCTTCAGGACCACCACCATAGATACACGGACCACCGCATGGGTCATGCAGTCGGGGAGGGAGATGGGGCTCAACTCCCAACATAACCTGGGCGAGTGTGAATTGATAGCCAAGCAGCAGTGTGGGGCTCAGGGGATGAAAAATTACTCAGAGGAAACTCAGGTAAGAGGGACCCTGGTACACTGACCTAATAGGATTCTTGCTGAAGACAGGCTGGGGTGTTCAGGCATCACCTGCGGATGGTGGAGGGTGAGAAATCTGATCATATATTGAGGGTGGGGGGTTTGGCTAAACTAACTCAGCAGGGCTCTTGGGCTAATGCTGGATTTTATAAGGAAGTCCACAGATAGGCCTAGGAGGAGGTTCAGAAGCTGGACTAAAGTTTGGCCAAGCAAAAGAAACTTTGTCAGTCCCCCACTTTTGTTCAAAGAAAAAAGAGACATTCTTCTTTTCATTGAATAATATTAAAGCAGCCTCATTGTCTAGAATAACACCTGAGGGGTTGTCTCACAGCCACGGAGAACAAAGACGCAGACAGGAAAAGAGTGAGGTTGAGAGCGGAAGCTGAATGGGGGAAAGAAAGAGGAGCGCTCTCTGCTGCAGAGTGGGGTCCTGGGAAGATGGGTTGCTGCAACTGTGGTGAAATGCAGGGGGTCTCATAGATAAGTTGGCAGGGAAGCGGTGGTGTCTGATTTACATGTGGTGTGAAAAACTGGTGGGAGCCGGTATGCCATTTGCATAGGGTGTGAATCTCTGCCCGCCCCCATCCCACTCTCCTATTATGCAGGTGGGTTCTCTGCCCGAGCTGTGCTCTGTTGCCCATTTCTTTATTACTGTACACCTGGTAACAAAAAAAAAAGGAAGACGGAGCCTCCACGGTGGACAGGTCTGGCCCCCACGTATCCGTTTTCTATGGGTGCAGTTGCTGGCATTCCGCAGTGCAAGCTTCCAGCTTGCTTATCTACACCTGCAGCTCGATTTTTCAAGGTGTTCTTTTTTGGAAAAAAAAAAAAAATGATTTTGGGGGATGCTTTTTGCTAGAGGGGAAGAAGCTCTGTCACGGAGTCTTTTGCCCCTCATTATCTGCCTAAATAACTTCTTCCTACCTCCTCTATCAATATAAGGCTGTTTTCCTGCTTTCTTGCCTTTTGTTCACAAAGGACCAGCTGACTCTTTTGTTGGGATCTGATAGTAAGGAAGATCTCCTGCATAGTGTGAGCCTCTCATCAGGGGAGCTCAATTTCTATGAAAATAAAAGAAAAACAAAGATTACTACTTGGAACAAACTATAAACTCAGGTTTATACAAACTCAGAGAGCAGCCAATCAAGAAAAGTTCTAGATGCTGGGCTTGCAGCATCTGCAGCTGGAGTAAGGCAGAGGCGGAAAGTGGCAAATGACAGGTTTTCCTGGTTTACAATTTTCAATGTCACAAAGGTTGTCGGTACATACACAGTTGTGGTGATCTCTTTGAAGTTTATACCAAGACCTCCAGCTTCAGCTTGCAGGGCTATAAAAAAAGAACGGTTTTACTTTCAGTGACTTCAAGTCAGAAGGGTGAGAGAAAACTAGAAACGGTAATTTGGAGAACTGCAGCTAGATATTGGAGGAAACCAGAATTTAGGATGTGGTCCAGATTATAGGTAGATAATACAACCTCAAAGAAAACAAACACGGCTAGACTCTAACATTGGGTACGCAATAGTTTTCTTCTGAAAGATAATTTTTCTTTCAACGGTCACCCCCATTTCTAACAAAGATGGTCAAAATAAGACTGATTTGTTTGCAAAATAAGTTTGGTCTCATTACATTTGGCCTGATTATTTACAGAAGTGCCTCACTATTCTTAACACTTATTTACGTGAATAAGAGTAAAAATAGTGATTGACTATATCAGCTCCTGTAAATTTCAATGGAACTTTTGATGAGGAATCTCAGACTGGACTTGTAAAAGCCTCTCAAGGACAGGAAGCCAAACCAAGGACTTGCCATAAGGCTATGTCAGTAACACCAATAGTTTTGAATGAATTCCTCTCTTCTCAAGGTCCCCAAAATATCCCGTTTCTTATGCCAGCCAGGAAGTGACATTCCTGACTCACCTGTAAGGCCAGGAACCCTCAGGCCAGTTTTCAAAAAAGAGCTTTATTGGCTCCATAAAGTCAGGCTTAATTTCTTAAAGCTCTTTGGTCATAGCTGAAATATGACATTCCAGTCAAAGCCTTGGTAATATAACCAGTGTTTCCAGTTGTGGCCTGTTACAAGAATGATAGACTCATATTGAACTGATGCAAATTACTACATTGCCATAAAAATAAGAATACTCACAAATAGTTTCCTAATTCTAGAGGGATTTGGTATGGAGAAAAAAAATAAATGTTTCAACTTTTGTTCACAAAAGTTTACTTTACCAAATTGCTGTAAGCTATCAATAGCTTTTAAAAGTTTCCTTAAATCTGAAAAACAAAACTTTTGAAGAATCAACAATATTTCAAACAAAAAGTCACTTAAAATTTATCCTCATCAGTTCATTCAATCCCATGTAATTAATTCTCGTTCTGCTTGATCTTGGGACAGCAGTTTCATGAACCCACTGGTTTCGATAGAGTTGTGGAAATCCTTACCCAGTTCAATGGTACGATCTTAAAGTTATCAGAAACCTATATATGTCAGAGTTCTTTTATAAATCTCCTTGAAGATACTACACTTTAGGATTATAGTTGCTTACAAAGAAAAAAAAAGTTTTCCGAATAAAGCAATTAACTGTGTACAAGACTTCAAATGGCCATGATTAAGATTCTGATGTGAGTTCACTGTAATAATGGCACAACTCACAATGGAATTTGATTATTTCTGTTGCATATAACATTTAGTGTAATAACCAGAATTATGACTGATAACATACTAGATGTCTAGGAATCTCATACCATTTTTGGAACAATCATATCAATAACATATCCATAAATAAAACTTAAAGAACATTTCACTTATTATTTGACAGTGCTTCCTGTATAATTTAACATATCAAATAAGCCTTATTAGTTTAATAGCTCTACATTGCAAAGTGAAAGATACACCCTTCAAGGTCTTCCAGAGCCCAACTGGAAAATTCCCAAGTTAATTCAAAGTCAAAAAGACTTAATTTAGAACTTGATTTGGGTAAGTTTGTCCAGAATATTCCAACACCTTGGGAGGTTGAGGTGGGCAGATCACCTGGGGTCAGGAGTTCCAGATCAGCCTGGCCAGCATGGTGAAACCCCATCTCTACTAAAAATACAAAAATTAGCAGGGTGTGGTGGCACATGCCTATAACCCCAGCTACACAGGAGGCTGAGGAAGGAGAATCACTGGAACAAGGAAGGCAGAGGTTGCAGTGAGCCAAGATGGCACCACTGCACGCCAGTCTGGGCAACAGATAAAGACTCAGTCTCAAAACATAAATAAATAAAACACTTGATTTCATAAAATATTACTTCTTTAATTGAAATGACAATGAAAGATTTTAAATGTAAATACAGGTTACATACTTAAGAACAAAAATCTAGCTCTTTTAATATTGAGAGGACTCAATTCTTAAATAATTAAAGACCTAATAAAATACAACATTAAGCACAAGAAATTATCTTGATAAAACACATAATCTTTGTTTCCTAGGCCAGTTACATAAAAGGTAAGGAAAACCCTTCACATATCAGACTAATATTCCAAGAAAACTTTGTCAGTTTAATAGAGAAGACCAAAGTTGATTTTGCATCAATATACTACTAAAACAAATTTTTAATGAAATCTTATAAATGAATCTATCTGGCAGTTTTGACTACACAAGATTTTCATAGCTCTTTAACAACCTCTTTTCTTTCAACTTTTGCAACTAACAAGAATCAGACAACTCATTTGTACTGTGTATTCTGTGTTTATGTTGGATTTACACTTCTATGATTTTAAACGTCTAAGCAGAGATAACACAAACCTATCTGACCAGTATAGGCATGCAAGAATGTATGTATTACACTTAATGCTGACAATTCTGAAAATATTCTTATTTTAATTAATTTATTTATTTAATTAATTTTTTAGAGATGGAGGTTTCTCTTGTAGGCCCAGGCTGGAGTGCAGTGGCTATTCACAGACATGACCATGGTTCACTACAGCCTTAAACTTCTGGGCTCAAGCAGTCCCCCTGCCTTAGCCTCACAAGTAACTGGACTACCGTACCAGGATTCCTATTATGATTTTACCAATAATTTTAAAGCTAGCATTTCTTTAGCAAAAATTATTTCAGATCACATGAACTTTAAAAATTGGGGTGAGTTTCCATTTTTCTGAGACTTTTATAAATAATTTATTTGAGCACTATTTATCCCTAAGCCAACTATTTATCCCTAAGCATTTTAGTTGGTAATATCATTGGTGTTAGAAAAATACTATGTATATATAACATAGAAACATAAATACATACATGCACACAAATATAAACATACAGACAACCAGATCCTATAGCTTTTCATTTAAAAATTCTTATCATGAGGCAGTAAAACAGAGTAATACAAACTCACTGGTTTATCTCCACTTATATTTTTATCCAAATTGCATTTGTAATGAAAACAGAACAAGTTGAGGTTATCTAGTCAATAAGCGCTAAAGCTTTTAACCAATACTTATGGCGAAGGCTCTGAAGATTCTTCACTCTTTGCCCAATTTCCAAATAATTTCCTTTTTTCTTTAGCCTCAGGTGTTTGCTTTGGGGCCCTCCGAGTCCCTTGAGAGCTCCCAGTGGAGGGTAGAGGGGCCTGAAGTTCAAGTGACTGAGGGCTGGAGTGGGGGAGGAAAAGGATCTGTCAGGGTGTGGACAGAGCTGGCAGAGCATACAGGCAGCAAGAGCTCAAGCAGAGCGTTTTCAGGTGACAGAGAAATTTCCACAGGACAAGCAGGAACCAATAGAGAACAGAGACAACAGAGAGGCCTCACAGAGAGTCAGGGAATAATCCTTCCTCAGAACAAGGAGCCAAGAAGACGACCTTCCAGCCCAGGAGGAACCTATCAAAAGAAGCCTGAGGACCTGGCGCAGTGGCTCATGCTTGGAATCCCAACACCTTAGGAGGCCAAGGCAGGAGAATCATTTGAGATCAAAAGTTCAAATGATTCAAAGTTTTGTAGAGTGATACCCCATCTCTACAAAAAAATATGAAAATTAGCCAGGCATGGTGGTACATGCCTGTACTCCCAGCTACACGGGAGGCTGAGGCAGGAGGATCTCTCGAGCCCAGGAGTTTGAGATTACAGTGAGCTATGATTGCATTGCTACACTCCAGCCTGTGCAACATAGTGAAACCCTGACTCAGAAAGAAAAGCAGCAGTCTGGGACTCTCACTCAGCTTTAGAGAGTATACTCATACCTTCAGAATTGAAAGCTGTCCCTACCTGGCCCAACAGATGTTTGTCTGAAGCAGTGGTTCAGGAGTTGGCCTCTTCGATCAGTCACTGAGGAGTGAAGATAAAGGTTTCAAAGATACACACTTAGTGTCCTGAGTGAGAGGTCCAAGCATCCAATGATGAATCTAATCTTATCTAAGTTATGACACCATAACTGCTAAGGAAGAAATTATTCAATGATGCTTATTAAAGTACAGTAAGTAACACTTTATTCCAGACCACAGTGATAGGTATAGGGACCCCCCCAATACAGCATGGGCAAGTGGGAATTCGTAGACAAGGAGCAGCGTGGGACTCAGTGGATGGAAAATTACTAAGAGGGAAAAACATAGGGGAGAAACCAGATTCTGGGTAACCAACCTAGCAGGATTCCTGCTGAAGACAGGCCAGGGTGATCAGATATCACCTGGGGGGATGGTAGAGGATCAGGAACATAAACCTATATTGCAGGTGGGGGCTTCCAGCTAACCTGATTTAGCGGGGTTCTTTTGCTAAACCTGAATTTTATAAGGAAGTGCATAAATGGGCCCACGAGAAGGTTCAGAAGCCAGACTAAAGTTTGGCCAACCAAAGAATCTTTGTCAGCATTACCTGAGTTCAATGAATTTTAAAACTCATTTTATAATTCATTATCTACTTTTTATTATCAATATTCCAACTCAATAAAAATGATCTGATCATATAAAGTGAGTGTCACTTTAGGGGAGGTTGTTACCCAGCTGGGAGCAGAGAGAAAAAGACAGCTGGGTATAAAGGCCAGAGGTCACAAAGCCTGGTTTCTCGTCCTAAGTCTGCTTCCGAGTAGTGAAGTGTCTTTAGGCAAGTTAGTAATGATAACAAGTTATTAAAGATAATAACTTTTTTTCAGACAGAGTCTTGTCCAGGATGGAGTGCAGCGGCATGATCTCAGCTCACAGCAACCTCTGCCTCCCGGGTTCAAGCAATTCCTCTCTCTCAGCCTCCTGAGCAGCTGGGATTACAGGCCCCCGCTATCATGCCCGGCTAATTTTTGTATGTTTAGTGGAAACGGGGATTTCACCATATTGGCCAGGGTGGTCTCAAACTCCTGGCCTCAAGTGATCCACCCTCGTCAGCCTCCCAAGGTACTGGGATTACAGGTGTGAGCCACTACACCCGACCCAAAGATTATAATTCACAGAACATGGAGATAAAAAATAGTGGATTGCCTTACAGGTCTGACGTGACTGTCTAATGTATGTATGTAACAGCACTTTCTAGATTTACAAGTGAGCCGGCTTACCTAATCTTCACCCCCGGTATAGGTATTTGGTTTGTTTGGAGACAAGGTCTTGCTCTGTCACAATCACATGGTCATAGTTCACTGCAATCTTAAACTCCTGGGCTCAGGTAATCCTTCTACCTCAACCTCCCAAGTAGCTGGGATTGCTGGTGCATGACACCATGCCCAGCTAATTTTTTAAAAATTATGTATAGAAACAAGGTCTTGCTATGTTGTTCAGGATGAATCGAACTCCTGGGCTCAAGCAATCCTCCCATCTCAGCCTCCAAAGTACTGAGATTACAAACATGAGCCACTGTGCCCAGCCCCAGTACAGATTTTAAAGAATCAAACAAATGAAAGATACTATTATTATTTAGTAGTCAAAGAATATAAGTAATCTTGAATGTGGATGTAATCAAATATACTTGGGATAAACATACGTGTCATACATAAACTCACACAAACACCTCTACTCTGATGTGTCCTGGACCAACTGTTTTGTAAATGGTCTCATCAGACCTGCCACAACGTGGAGGAAGTATCTGAAGTTGATTTTAATCCATTTCCCTGGTCATGGTCATTTTTTTTAATCGCTGAATCTGAAATGTTGATCTCAAAATATTATCAGTATTATCACTTTTTGTTTATGCAGACTTTAGCTTCAGAGCAATCTTAAATTGAGAGAGAGAGAAAAAAAAGCACATATTTTTCATTCTCTCCTCTACGGCGATCCAGTCTCCAGCCTGGATGGAGTGGAAGGAAGCAATAAGGAAGATCAGATGGCGTGGACATAAAACTTGGAGGTGGCTTGTAATGACTTCACCAAAAAGCAGATTCAAGTATTTCCCCACATTTAACCATCTCAGCAAGAGGGAGGGTAAACCTCCTAGAAGTAGAAAGCAAGGGATTTAGTGTGCCTTGAAAACTAACAGGTATTTCAGGGACGGGGAAGCGGCAAGTGAGAAGGAAGCTGGGAGCTCTGATTTGGGGTGGTTCTGCAGAACAATGACGCTATTGGAGAGCACTTGTGGGGGGCCCCTGGGCTGTGAAAGACCACTGATAGACATGCAAATGGAAGGGGCCTGAATAGACGCTGCAAAGCTGGGTTTCCACGGGCTGGGCGGAGAAAGCTTCGGGGAGATAGTGGAAAGCTCTGCCTGGAGCCAAAAATAACGTTTGCGCTTGCGCGGTGAAGACATTTAGGTTGAGCTGAAATGAGCCATTGAACGCTTTTTTAAAAGTGCCTTTGGATCTGAAAGGGCAGTAATAATGCAAATTCGAAGTTTGCCTTAGTTAATTGGGTAGAGGACCCATCAATTAATCAGAGGGGCAGAAAACTATTATTTAGTTACCACTTTTTGAAGAGTGCTACTGATGAAATGGATTTCAAAAAAAATTCTACAGCTCCATCTGAATCTGACAACATGAAAAAAAGTAAGAAGGTCTTTATGTAACTTCTCAAATTCACCTGGGCTGAGATAAACAGCCAGATCGGTAGTTAGAGGTTGCTAAACTCTCAAGAAGGGGTTAGAGAGCCCTCCAGTGCCTAGAAAGGTCTTTTCTTGGCCGGATCTCCCAGGGGACTGCCCCAGGGGATGGCAGAGAGTGGCCGTTGTCCCACGTCCCTCCACAGGCTGAGCCCCCAGAAACATCGCCAGGAACTAGCTCACTGAATAGCCCTGGGACAAGCTAACCTCAAACGCAGGGGAGGAAAACAAGGAAAACCTTCCCTCTCAAATCAGCTTCCGGATGTCTGGTGTTAGTCTGACTATCCAGAACTTTGGCTTCCTGCCCGGTAAAATGGAAATTTACAAACTGCAAATGTCTTTTATTATTAATAACATTTTTATCGATTCAAAGTGTCCACCTGGTATATTTCTTCTTGACTTTTGAGTTAACGTTTGTTAAAAATGGTTTTAGTGTTGTGTATCCATTCCTGTCTCAAAAGAAGGTGTAAAAAGAAATTTCACTAGAACGAACAATGTGTAAATGAGGGAAGTGGAATGTGAGTTAGATCTGTGTGAAGTGAAATTTTTCAACGTTTTTTCCGTGAGCTTCACATGCAGCAAAGTAATTCTTTCTAGAAAAAATAAAGTATTAATTGAAATGTTTAAATACATGTTTTGATCGAAAATGTATTTCTTACACACATAGCTAATGACCCATAGTTCTGAGAACTATGACCACCCTATCCTAGATTTTGCTTATAAAATAAAGACCTCCTGAGAAAAACTTAAGAAACAAAAGCTCTGTATCAACCAACATTGTTTTCCTCCTGATTTAGGAACACCCAGGAAATGTCATTTCTCTAACTTCTAAGTACAGTTTATTGTGATTAGTATTATTGCTGTTATTATGATTAATATTATTTTTGTTTTTGAAAGAATCCTGTTTTCATCCACCCTAACCCTCCTTCCCCAAACTTTCTAGATCATTCAAAGGGCATCCAGGGAGTGTATATTCAGGGTAACTCGCAGCTATGCAGAAAGGGAGCGAGGGGGTGGGGAGGATGTGTTTCAAGGCCCAGGAAGTCAACAGCCTGGAAACCTGGGAGTGGGCTGGAGTGCTCTGTTGCATTTGGGAAGTATCATTCCTATAGGTAATTTCTTGTAGGCATGGGGCAAAACAGGAGATGCCCAGCTAAAAGGGCTTGCAGGAGAATGGTCTTTCCCAACCTTCCCATTGGTCCAGTCTACTCAACAACCAGAAAATGAGAGAGGAGACAGACTTCAGTAGACCAAAACCACCTCATGGGAAAATGTGCTAAATTGTGAGGTCACATGATTTAGGGTCTTTGGTTATTGCTATGGTGGGGTTGACCAGAAATCCCTTTTCTTATCTGTCCTATACTCAAGGAAATCCCTTTCCTTTAAAAAAAAAAAAAAAAAATGTGATTTGTAGATAGCACCATAGCTCTAGAAGAGGAAAGAAAAGAAGCTTTACAGGTGGCAAGGCGGCTCCCGGGCTCAAAAAACTACTACTCCTTGCTTTAAAAAAATATGTGTTTACCAACTTTGAAATGAGACCTTAGAAAAGTCTGTATACTTTTTGCAATTAATGAACTATTCTTCACAATAATGAAGCAACTTTCATTCTTAATCTGTGCCACAAACCTTACCACTTGGCTTACCGAGCTCCTGGCCTCCCTCAGAAGAAATCACAACCATATGGCAAAAGCCAGCCTTGCCCAAACACTGCTGCCTTACTCCATGTCGGGCCCAAGCCTGTGCGTGTGCACCAGGTCCTTGCTGTGGGAGCAGCTATGAACCGATGAATACACATCGTCAAGATTCCTGGATAAACACGAAGGACTAGACACACATATTATTCTCTTCTTCTCCCATAAGACCACGGGATCTGAAGAGCAATGGAATAACAATAAAATGTTGGAAGCTGGAAAGCAGATGCTTGGTGGTCCACAAAAAGCCGAATAGTAAGAGAAAAGTGGAGAAATACAAGCAGAAACCCGGTTTACACCACAGAACACTCAACAATTAGCACCAGTGGGAGTAAAGGTGGGGCTAAAAACAGGAGGAAATGCTGAGAGATTCTGAGACCTCACTGAGCAAGTGCTCTTCCCCTGACCCTTGGAGAAAATCAGATTTGATCCCTGAAAAGGGTAGAACGTCGGGTCTCAGGACCACAGAACCCCAAGGCACAGTAGCGGTAAGGGAAGTGCTGACACCAGGATGCTAAAGTGAAAACTTAGATTCTCGATGTTGAGACCCCTCCCTTTCTTCTCCTTCTTGGCATCCAGATCCCTGTCAAGCAGACAATGAATATGCCACTGCTAAACTGAGCTCTCTAACCACTTTGTATCAGTCACAAAAAAAGAACATCCTATTGGAAAAAGCGATCAAGTTTTATTCACTGACCAGGAGTGGAGAAGGGGAGGTTCTCCCTCTCAACATCCCTTGCCTCCAAACAATAGAAAGCATGGGGTTGTGAAGGACTGGGTGTGGAGAGGGAAGGGAAGGTGAGCAGGGGCAGATCAGGACTCCAGATGTGCTGGTGCCATTCATAAACATATGTCTTCATACATCACCTATACACAAATGGCAGAGATTTTCTTTTGGGGGAGGGAATTTTAGCATTATAATGATAATGTTAATAATCTGAAGGCAACTAGGGATCACCTATTCCAGTGTGCCCTGGTGTTGCAAGGTCTTGTCTCCCTCTGGTATCTGGCAGGGGTCCAGAGCTCTGGGGCCATCTTGAGCTGTCTTGTTTCTTTAAGCAGCTGTGCCTAGAGGTAGAGGGACTAAAGAAAAACGGCAAGAAAAGGAATTTTCCCACTTATTTCATCAGAGCTGCTCTGGTAATAGATATCTCTCCAGGAAGAAAGTCAGGAAGTCATCTTTGGGGAATCTGCTGTAGCTGGGATAAGGTTTGTATGTACTACCGAATCTCATGTTGAAATTTGATTCCCAGTGTGGTGGTGTTGGGACATGGGGCCTGGAATCATGAATAGATGAAGGCCCTCCCTGAGGAGGGGGAGTGAGTTGTTGCTCTAATGGTTCCCATGAGAGCTGGTTGTTATAAAGAGCCAGGCACCTCCTCCCTCCAGCCCTCTTGCTTTCTCTCCTGCCCTGAGATCTCTGCATATCAGTTTCTCTTCCCTTTCCACCATGAGAGCAAGCAGCCTGAGGCCCTCCCCAGATGCAGACATTGGTGCCATGCTTCTTATAGAGCCAAACAAACCCTTCTCTTTATAAATTGCCCAGCCTCACATATTTCATTATAACAATACAAAATGGACTCAGGCAGAATCCAATCACAGGGAGAGACAAGACCTGAAGATACTGACTCTGGGGGTTCCTTAAGATGCAGCAGAGCCAAGACACCTTAGAGAGAAACCCACAGCAGACAAACCCTCTCCCTCCAACGTCCAGCAGCCCTTCCAGGGCCCACGCTCAGGTATGAAGGTACAGTCAAGCATGAGGAGAGGGTGGAGAAAGATCAACAGCATCAAAGATAGGGGCCAAAACAAACAGATGAAAGCAACTCAGCAAGTTGGCAGGGAGAAAACTTCAAAAGAAATAAGAGAAAGTATTTCATCCATGAAACAAGAACAGGTAATCCTAAAAAGCAACATTTAAAGAACAAAAAAAGCAGATTTTGGAGATTTAAAATATGACACCAGAAATGAAAAAATTCAATATAAAAATTGAAATATAAATTGGGGAACTTTCCGTAGAAAGTAGCCCCCCCAAAATGAAGACAGCTGTGCATAAGAATTCCAAATGTAGCCTGGCGCAGTGGCTCAGGCCTGTAATCCTAGCATTTTGGGAGGCTGAGGCAGGTGGATTGCCTGAGCTTGGCAGATCAAGACCAGCCTGGGTACTCAGTGAAACCTCGTCTCTATTAAAATACAAAAAACTTAGCTTGGCGAGGCAGCATGTACCTGTAATCCCAGTTACTTAAGAGGCTGAGGCAGGAGAATTCATTGAACCCGGGAGGCGTAGATTGCAGCGAGCCAAGATCGCACTATTGCGCTCCAGCCTGGACAACAAAGCAAGACTCTATCTCAAAAAAAAAAGAATTCCAAATGTAGACACTCTGCCGTCAAGGAGGTAGGACATAACCTCCACTCCTTAAATGGGGGTTACACATAGTGGCCTCCTTCCAAGAGTACAGAATGGAAAAGGGGCAATACGGAGTGAATTTGCAGTGGAGAAACCTCACAAATGCTACCTCACCAGGTGGTCAAGGTTGAAATCAACAGTAATCATGTTGACAGCATGGATACTTGACGCCACATGATGGGAGGAGCACTTTACCTCTGTGGTCTTCCCCCTCAAGAACACAAAACCCAGTCTAATTATTAGAAAAACATGAATTTCAATTGAGAGACATTCAAAACTGCCAAGGTCTTAAAAACAAAAAAAAAGCCTGAGAGATGGTCACAGCCGGGATAAACCTATGGAGATGTAACAACTAACAGCAGTATGGTATCCTAGATGGGATCCTGAAACACAAAAACGACACTGAGTGAAAAACTAGGCAATCTGATAAACATTCTAATAATAAATGTTAACATAAATATTTGATAAATAAATATCAGTGAGCTAAGGATCCAAGATAGCCAAATAGGAACAGCTCTGGAGCACAGTTCCCAGCAAGAACGCAGAGAGTGAGTGATCACCGCATTTCGAAATGAGTTTTTACTGCCCACAGACCAGGAGATTCCTGGGCAGAAAAGCACCAGAAGTCTCCAGCATAGCAGTTTCAGCCAGCACAGCAGGTCTCCGCACAAAAACTCACACAAATCTGGGCGCCATTTCAACTGGTGCCTCGAACGCCTGGGAGACAGAGTCGCCCACTCAACTGAAAAAAAGCGGGCTGAAACAGGGAGCCAGGTGATCTGGCTTGGCGGGTCCCAGGCCCACAAAGACTAGCAATCTGAAATGCTCTGGATTGAGAGTTTCACAGCAAGCACAGCTGGACCTGGGATGGTCCAGCTCTGTGGTGGGAAGGGCGTCTGCCATTACCGAGGCAGTCCACCACTACTGAGGCAGTCCACCATTACTGAGGCACTCCACCATCACTGAGGCAGTCCGCAATTACCAAGGCAGTCTGCCATTACCGAGGCAGTCAGCCATTACTGAGGCAATCCATCATTACCGAGGCAGTCCGCCATTACAGAGACAGTCCGCCATTACAGAGACAGTCCACCATTACTGAGGCGGTTCTAACTATACTTCTATAAACAGAATTGCAAGGAAGTTCACACAGCAGCTGGCCAGAGGCCACGGCAGCTCAGCAATGCCTCTGCTGGCAGACTGTGACTAGGCTACCTCCTCGCTGGGCAGGGCATCTCTGCAAAAAGGCAGCAGCATGTAAGGAACTTATAAATAAAGCCCCACCTTCCCAGGACAGAGCACCTGGGGGAAAAAAAAAAGGCGATTATGAGTTCTGCTGCAGCAGACTCAAATATACCTGCCCAGCATCTCTGAATGGAACAGTGGAGCTCACAGCTCAGCACTTGAGCTCCTGTAAGGGACAGATTGTCTCCTGAAGCAGCTCCCCAACCCCCATATATCCAAAGAGACACCTCATAAAGGAGAGCTGAGGCTGACATCTGGCAGGTATCCTTCTGGGACAAAGATAACAGAAGAAGAAACTGGCAGAAACCCTTACTGTTCTGCAGCCACCACAGGTGATCCCCCAGGCAAACAGGGTCTGGAGCAGATCTCCAGCAGTCCTACAGCAGAGAGGCCTGACTGTTAGAAGGAAAACTAAAAAACAGAAAGAAATAACTTCATCATCAACACAAAGGATGTCCACTCGGAGACCCCATATGAAAGTCACCAACTACAAAGACCACAGGTAGATAATCCACAAAGAAAGGGAAGAAAACAGCACAAAAAGTATGAAAACACCCAAAACCAGAACGTCTCTCCTCCTCCAAGGGATCACAACTCCTCACCAGCAAGGGAACAAGGCTGGATGGAGAATGAGTCTGATGAATTGACGGAAACAGGCTTCAGCAAGTGAGTAATAGCAAACTTCTCTGAGCTAAAAGAACATGTTCTAACCCAACGCAAAGAAACTAAGAACCTTGAAAAAATGTTTGACAAAATGCTAACGAGAATAAACAGCTTAGAGAAGAATATAAATGAATTGATAGAGCTGCAAAACACAACACAAGAACTTTGCGAAGCATACACAAGTTTCAATAGCCAAATCGAACATGCAGAAGAAAGGATATCAGAGATTGAGGATCAACTCAATGAAATAAAAGAAGGCAAAATTAGAGAAAAAAGAGTAAAAATAAATGAACAAAGCCCCAAGAAATATGGGATTATGTGAAAAGACCTAAAGCGTGTTTGATAGGTGTACCTGAACGTGATGGACAGAATGAATCCAAGCTGGAAAACACTCTTCATGATATTATCCAGGAGAACTTCCCCAACCTAGCAAGGCAGGCCAATATTCAAGTCCATGAAATACAGAGAACACCACAAAGATATTCCTCAAGAAGAGCAACCCCAAGGCACATAATCTTCAGACTCACCAGGGTTGAAATGAAGGAAAAAATGCTAAGGGCAGCCAGAGAGAAAGGTCGGGTTACCCACAAAGGGAAGGCCATCAGACTCACAGTGGATCTCTTGGCAGAAACCCTACAAGCCAGAAGAGAGTGGGGGCCAATATTCAACATCCTTAAAGAAAAGAACTTTCAACCTAGAATTTCATATCCAGCCAAACTAAGCTTCATAAGTGAAGGAGAAATAAAATCCTTTATGAACATGCAATTGCTCAGAGATTTCATCACCATCAGGCCTGCCTTACAAGAGCTCCTGAAAGAAGCACTAAATATAGAAAGAAACAACCAGTACCAGCCACTCTGAAAACGTACCAAATGGTAAAGAGCATCGACACAATGAAGAAAGTGCATCGACTAATGGGCAAAACAACCAGCTAGCATCAAAATGGCAGGATCAAATTCACACATAACAATATTAACCCTAAATGTAAATGGGCTAAATGACCCAATCAAAAGACACAGACTGGCAAATTGGATAAAAAGTCAAAACCCATCGGTGTGCTGTATCCAGGAAATCCATCTCACATGCAAGGATACACATAGGCTCAAAATAAAAGGATGGAGGAAGATTTAACAAGCAAATGGAGAGAAAAAAAAAAAAAAGCAGGAGTTGCAATCCTAGTCTCTGATAAAATAGACTTTAAACCAACAAAGATCAAAAGAGACAAAGAAGGGCATTACATAATGGTAAAAGGATCAATGCAAAAGAGCTAATGATCCTAAATATATACACACCCAACATAGGAGCACCCAGATACATAAAGCAAGTTCTTAACGACCTACAAAGAGACTTAGACTCCCACACAACAATAGTGGGAGACTTTAACACTCCACTGTCAATATTAGACTGATCAACGCGACAGAAAATCAACAAGGATATCCAGGACTTGAATTCAGATCTGGACCAAGCAAACCTAATAGACATTTACAGAACTCTCCACCCCAAATCCACAGAATATACATTCTTGTCAGCACCACACCACATCTACTCTAAAATTGATCACATAATTGGAAGTAAATCACTCCTCAGCAAATGCAAAAGAACGGAAATCATAACAAACAGTGTCTCAGACCACAGTGCAATCAAATTAGAACTCAGTATTCAGAAACTAACTCAGAACCGCACAACTTCATGGAAACTGAACAACTGGCTCTTGAATGTTGACTGGATAAACAATAAACAATGAAATGAAGGCAGAAATAAAGATGTACTTTGAAACCAATAAGAACGAAGACACAACATACCAGAATCTCTGGGACACATTTAAAGCAGTGTTTAGAGGAAAATTTATAGCAATAAATACCCACATGAGAAGCAAGGAAAGATCTAAAATCGACACCCTATCATCAAAATTGAAAGAGCTAGAGAAGCAAGATCAAAAAAACTCAAAACCTAGCAGAAGACAAGAAATAACTAAGATCAGAGCAGAACTGAAGGAGATAGAGACACAAAAAAACCTTCAAAAAAATTAATAAATCCAAGAGCTGGAGAAAAGATCAACAAAATAGACCACTAGTCAGATTAATAAAAAAGAAAAGAGAGAAGAATCAAATAGATGCATTAAAAAACAATAAAAGGATATCACCACAGATTCCACAGAAACACAAACTACCATCAGAGATTACTACAAACAACTCTAAGCACATAAACCAGTAAACCTGGAAGAAATGGATAAATTCCTGGACACTTGCATCCTCCCAAGCCTAAACCAGGAAGAAGTCAAAACCCTGAATAGACTAATAACAAGGGCTGAAGTTGAGGCAGAAATTAACACCCTACCAACCAAAAAAAGCCCAGGTCCAGATGGATTCACAGCCGAATTCTATCAGACATACAAAGAGGAGCTGGTACCATGCCTTCTGAAACTATTCCAAACAATGCAAAATACAAAAAGAGGGACTCCTTCCCAAATCATTTTATGAGACTAACATCATCCTGATACCAAAACCCAGCAGAGACTCAACAAGAAAAGAAAACTTCAGGCCAATATCCATGATAAACACAGATGCAAAAATCTTCAATAAAATATTGGCAAACCGACTGCAACAGCACATCAAAAAGCTTATCCACCGCGATCAAGTAGGCTTCATCCCAAGGATGCAAGGCTGGTTCAACATACGCAAGTCTATAAATGTAATTTACCACATAAACAGAACCAAAGACAAAAACCACATGATTATCTCAATAGATGCAGAGAAGGCCTTTGACAAAATTCAACAGCCCTTTATGCTAAAAACTCTCAATAAACTAGGTATCGACGGAACATATCTCAAAATAATAAAAGTTATTTATGACAAACCCACAGCCAATATCGTACTGAATGGGCAAAAACTGGAAGCATTCCCTTTGAAATCTGGCACTAGACAAGAATGCCCTCTCTCACCACTCCTACTCAATATAGCACTGGAAGTTGTAGCCAGAGCAATCAGGCAAGAAAAAGAAATAAAGGGGTATTCAATTAGGAAAAGAGGAAGTCAAATTGTCTCTATTTGCAGATGACATGATTGTATATTTAGAAGACCCCATCATCTCAGCCCAAAATCTCCTGAAACTGATAAGCAACTTCAGCAAAGTCTAGGATACAAAATCAATGTGCAGAAATCACAAGCATTCCTATACACCAATAACAGACTTAAAGAGAGCCAAATCAAGAATGAACTGCCATTCACAATTGCTACAAAGAGAATAAAATACCTAGGAATGCAACTAATAAAAGGATGTAAAGGACCTCTTCAAGGAGAACTACAAACCACTGCTCAAGGAAACAAGAGAGGACATAAACAGTTGGAAAAATATTCCATGCGCATGGTTAGGAAGAATCAATATTGTGAAAATGCCCAAAGTAGTTTATAGATTCAACACTATCCCCCATCAAGCTACCTCTGACCCTCTTCACAGAACTGGAAAAAACCACCTTAAACTTCATATGGAAACAAAAGAGAGTCCACATAGCCAAATCAATGCTAAGCAAAAAGAACAAAGCTGGTGGCATCATGCTACCTGACTTCAAACTACAGTAATCAAAACAGCATGGTACTGGTACCAAAACAGAGATACAGACTAATGGAACAGAACAGGGGCCTCAGAGGCACCACCACACATCTACAACCATCTGATCTTTGACAAACCTAACAGAAACAAGCAATGGGGAAAGGACTCCATGTTTAATAAATGGTGTTGGGAAAACTGGGTAGCCATGTGTAGAAAGCAGAAACTGGATCCCTTCCTGACACCTTACACTAAAATTAACTCCAGATGGATTAAAGACTTAAATGAAGCCTAACACCATAAAAACCCTAGAAGAAAACCTAGGCAAAACCATTTAGGACATAGGCATAGGCAAGGACTTCATGACTAAAACACCAAAAGCAATGGCAACAAAAGCCAAAATAGACAAATGGGACCTAATCAAACTCCACAGCTTCTGCACAGCAAGAGAAACAATCATTAGAGTGAACTGGCAACCAACAGAATGGGAAAAAATTTTGCAATCTACCCATCTGACAAAAGGCTAATATCCAGAATCTACAAAGGACTAAAACAGATTTACAAGAAAAACAAACAAACCCATTCAAAAGGGGGCAAAGGATATGAACAGACACTTTTCAAAAGAAGACATATATGAGGCCAACAAACATACGAAAAAATGCTCATCATCACTGGTCATTAGAGAAATGCAAATCAAAACCACATTGAGATACCATCTCACGCCAATTAGAATGGCACTCATTAAAAAATCTGGAGACAACAGTTGCTGGAGAGGATGTGGAGAAATAGGAACACTTTTACACTGTTGGTGGGAGTGTAAATTAGTTCAACCATTGTGTGGCTATTTCTCAAGGGCTTAGAAATAGAAATTCCATTTGACCCAGCAATTCCATTACTGGGTATATATCCAAAGGATTATAAATCATTCTATTATAAAGACACGTGTACATGTATGTTCATTGTGGCACTGTTTACAATAGCAAAGACCTGGAACCAACCCAAATGCCCATAGATGAGAGATTGGACAAGGAAAATATGGCACATATACACCATGGAATACTATGCAGCCATAAAAAACAATGAGTTCGTGTCCTTTGTAGGGACATGGATGGATCTGGAAACCATAATTCTCAGCAAACTGACAGAACAGAAAATCAAACAACGCATGTCACTCATACGTGGTTGTTGAACAATGAGAACACATGGACATGGGGAGGGGAGAATCACACACTGGAGTCTGTTTGGGGGACTAGGGGAGGGACAGCCGGAGGTAGGGAGTTGGGGAGGGATAACATGGGCAGAAATGCCAGATATAGGTGATGGGGATGGAGGCAGCAAACCACATTGCCATGTATGTATCTATGCAACAATTCTGCATGTTCTGCATATGTACCCCAGAACCTTAAGTGCAATAAAATATATATATATATAAAGATAAAAATAAAATAAAAATAATAAATTAATGTTAACAATACATATTTATTATTAATATTAATATTTATTAATATTGATTGGTAATACTATTGCTATTAATAAGAAATATTACTATAAATATTTGTCAAATTGTCAAAGTAAAATAAAATACAGAGAAGAGTCTTTCAATTTAAGACATTTTATTGGGAATGAAGAATTGCAGTTTGGAGGCTGAGGATAGTGGCTCAAGCCTGTAATCCCAGCACTTTGGGAGGCCAAGGTGGGTGGATTACTTGTGGTCAGGAGTTCAAGACCACCCTGGCCAACATAGTGAAACCCCGTCTCTACCAAGAATTAGCTGGTTGTGGTGGCAGGTGCCTGTAGTCCCAGCTACTCTCAAGGCTGAGGCAGAAGAATTGCTTGAACCTGGGAGGTGGAGGTTGCTGTGAGCCAAGACCATGCCACTGCACTCCAGAATAGGCAATAGAGTAAGATTCCATCTCAGAAAAAAAAAAAAAGAGAGAGAGAGAGAGAAGAATTGCAATTTGGGACATACACATAAACCAGGTGGTCTACAGTATGTTCAAAGAATTGACAAAAACTTAGAGGTTTCATTTCATTTTAAGAAGAGAATTGTTATATATTGTTCTTCACGAAAGTTTATTGGCACTAGTTTGGGGAGCTGGCAAGCTCTGATTGGTGAGTGACTACAGTGGGTACAACTATTTTCAGGGTGGCAGCAGATTGTCTTGGCAAGTATTAGATAAAGCTGGTTTCTGATTGAGCAGGCAGTTTCAGCAGCCAGGCTTGCCGAGAATGTTAGGTGTCTTAACTACTTCTCCCCCCTGACCTCTCAACTGTGTGACAAGCATGACCCAGTTCTTTGTATGATCAACTTTCACAAATATTTGTTCATTAACTGTACTATACAGAGGTAATAAGAGGGGAAACTGAGGATTAAGTATATGGGAACTCTGCACTACTGTCACAACTTTTCCTAAATCTAAATAATATAAAAATTTTCCTTTAAAAAGGAAAAAAAGTAGATGAAAAATTAAGAGGCTAGACACGGTGGTTCACAACCATAATCCCAGTGCTTTGGGAGGCCACTGTGGGAGAATTGCTTAAGGCCAGGAGTTGAAGGCAGCCTGGGCAGCATGGTGAGACCCGGTCTCTACAAAAGTTTTAAAATTATCTGGGTGTGGTTTCATGCAACTGTAGTCCCAGCTACTCTGGAGGCTGAGGTGAGAGGATCAATTGAACCCAGGAATTGAAGCTGCAGTAAGCTATGATAGTGCCAATGCACTCCAGCCTGGGCAATAGAGCAAGACCCTGTCTCAAAAAAGAATAGAATGGAATGGGATGGGATGGGATGGGATGGGATGGGATGGGATGGGATGGGATGGAATAGAATGAAGGAAAGGAAAGGGAGAAAGGGAAGGAAGGGAAGAAAGAAAGAAAAAGAGAAGAAAGAAGGAAAGGAGAGGAGAGGAGTGAGAGAGAGATAAAGAATAGAAAATTGAGGAATTAGTCTAGGAGATCCAAAATCTGATAGAACAGAAAAAAAAAAAATGAGGAAAAGCAAACCTCAAAGAAATAATTCAAGAAAGTTGTTTCTATGTCGAAGATCCTACAAATTCCTCAGAAAGTTGGCTGAAAGTAGACTCACATTAAGACACATTATAATGACATTTCAGAACCCCGAGGCTAAAGACGCTAAAAACTTTATAGAGAAAAAGTAGTTTTTGTATAAAAGGCCAAAATAACATTGGCATCAGACTTCTCAACAGAAATCCTAGAAGATAATGGAGTAATTCCCTCAAAATTCTGAGACATTAACACAGAAATAACGCTGCTCCCTTCTGAGTACATCGCATAAGTACAACTATGGTGACCTGTCCCATGCTGGTCGTGTTAGCCTTGATGACCTGGTCGAACTGGTATCTGCCAGGTTTCTCCACCATAAAAATAACCATTTCCCTTTGTATTTGATTAGTGTCTTGTTGGAAGACCTTCTGATGTTACACTAAGATTCTGTCCCTCTTCGTCAAACTCCTACCCACCAGCCTTGGGATCCACTGAGAAGTCCTGTCTAGATCAACTGCCGTTATGACGTTTGCCAAATGATGCCACTATTAGCTGACATTCTGCTGGTTGGAAGAGCTTTCTTTCTCCTCCATTTGTATATGGATTTACTTATTTATTTACTTATTTTCTTATACCAGGATTGATTTGGGGCTTATATTTTGTTCAATAAGTTGTAACCCAATACTCTCAATGTTTATTTTAATGCTCATACTGTCCTAAATTTGGCTAGGGGGAGCCATTTCAAGCTGGTCCCTGTCTCCTATTTGTCAAAAGGCCCCTTAATTCTTTGAGCGCTACCTTATTTCTAGCACAGTAAGATATTCCAGACTTATCCTGTATTTCTCTGGCCGCAGCCTGAATTCAGTCATTTCTCCAAGAAGATCCATACATATACATCTATAATCATCTATATATTTGGCTGGAGATTCTCTACACACCCATGAGCTCATGGTGTTACTTCCAATTCCAATTCAACACCCCAGAGTTATTTTAGCTTCCCCCTTTCCATACTTATAAATCCCCCGCTAATCTTTTTCTTCTTGTGTTTCTGCTTTATTCATCTCTTTTTTTCTCTCTGGGTCAGCTTTCTCTTATCTACATGATAGAAAACATAGCTGCCAACACTTCCTACATTTTATGCTATAGCTTCAGCTAACAAGAGAAACAGAGCTCTCTTTCACTTTCTAACTTAAAAATTTCTAGGCAAGAGGAAATGGCCTGGTCTCTGTCAGGTGCCCTAAAAATGACCTGGAGTTTGGATCATGTTGTCCTGGCACTATAGATGGAAGAGGAGAGAGTCAGCCCCCAGAAAAGGGGTTGGCAACTCCTAAAAGATGAGAGGTAGAGATTGGTGCTGAGAAGGGAAAAGCATAGGTGTCCACCATAGCTGGAGAACTGTATGTGTCAACAAGAGGCCTGAAGAGGGGGACTCGGTGAATGCCAGGAGCAGTTCTCAAGCCATTGGAAAGCTCTGTGTCAACACAGTTCGTACCCAGAGATTCTTGAGTAAAGAAAACAAATCCACATGAGGTCCTGGAAAAAATATAGCAGAATGAGAAGAAAGGAAGCAATTCCAAAATCCAGGAACAGAACGGACTTATAAAAATGATCTAATGCAAAATTCGAAAAACCAGTTTCATAAAACTTCTTGGTATTTTCGAAAGAATGCAAAAACAGAGGCAAGCATTCTTAAAAAAAAAAAAAAAAAAGATGAAAGGTGAAAAGAAATACGGATGAGATAAGAAAATTAGACAGAAGCTTAAAGTAGGCCAGATACAGTAGCTCATGTCTGTAATCTCAACACTTTGAGAGGCTGAGGTGGGAGGATCACATGAAGCCAGGAACTTGAGACCAGCATGGGCAACATAGCAAGACCTCATCTCTACAAAAAAATATAAAAATTAGCTGGCCATGTGGTGGCACATGCCTGTAGTTCCAGCTACTTGGGAGGCTGAGGTGGGAGGATCACTTGAGCCTAGGAGGTTGAGGCTGCAGTGAGCCAAACTCATGCCGCTACACCCCCGCTGAAAGTATATGTGCAAATCAAATTAGTATATAGAGGAAAAAAATCTAAGAGGAGAAGAAATTTATGAGAGAAACTGCAAGTTATGTACATGTACCTAGACAAGAACCTATTGAAAAATAAGCCCTCAAACATCTGTAATAAATAACCAAGACTAAAGATTAGAATTGATTTTCATAAAAAATGAAAATGAGAAACAGGTGTGTGTGTGTGTGTGTGTGTGTGTGTAAAAAGCCCAAAAAAAAGCGGGAATATACATCGAAAGAGTAGACCCCATCCTAATGAAAATCAATGAGCAGAAACCCAAGTTGAAGCATACCTTAGAGTTAAAATATCAGACCTAGATAAAAATTGTCTAAAGTTCTAGGAATAATATATTTTTAAAAAGTAGATTATCTTCAAAGGGATAAACATTAGACTGCTTTAGAATTCTACACTGCAGTACTAAATGCCAGAAGAAAAGTTTACACGGTTTTGAGAAGACAAGTTTGTGGCCCAGGATTCAGTCCCGGGAAAATTATCTTTCATGTATAAAGGAAAGATGTGATCATATCAGCAAGGGGTCTGATAGTTTCTTAAAGAGCCATAACCATTTAAATAGAGATCCAGGATAGAGGACTGATGGTTCAAAATGATGACTGAGTAATTACACCAGACACACAAAGAGTTAAGTATGAATAACTGCTGTTTCTGGCTAAATAACTAATTGCAAATGTTAAAAATTACTTCTGAACCAGAAGATACATAATGTAAAAATAACAATTTAGAAACAATAATCTGATGGTTTCATAGATGAATTATTACAAACTTTCAAGGAGCAGATAATTCCCATGCTATTTAAACTTTCTCAGAGCATATGAAAAGATGGAAAACCTCCCAGTTAATTTTACAAAAATCTGCATAACTCTCAAACCAAAACCTAAGGACACACAAAAAGAAAACTACAAGTTAATATCATTTGTTACTTTAATCTAAATTCTAACTAAAATATTAGCAATGAAATCCAGCAGTGTAATGAAAGAATAATACTCCATAACCAAATAAGGTTTATTCCAGGAATGGTGGATGACTCAATATTATTAAATCAATAAATCAATATACATTAACAACTTACAACTATCTTTAGGGAAACTAAAAATTATTTAAAAGAGTTTAACAGTCATTCTGATTTGTTTTAAAGAAGTAAAATGAAAATAAAAGAAAATTCGCCAAGGACAGGCATGGTGGCTCGTGCCTATAATCCCAGCACTGTGGAGGCTGAGGCAGAAGGATTATTTGAGGCCAGGGGTTCAAGATCACCCTCACCAACACAGTGAGACTCTGTCTCTAAAAAAAAAAAAAAAAAGAAAGAAAGAAAGAAAAGAAGGGAAAAGAAAAGAAAAAGGAATAATCCTCTAACCTAATCAAGAATACTTCTTTTAGATTAAGGTTCGCTGTTATACTTGGTGATTAGACATTACATAAATCATCTTTAAAGTCGGGGACAAGGCACAGCTATTAGCTATCGCCACTGTTAACTAGCCTAAGAGTTTCTAACCCATGCAATAAAATTAGAAAAGGAAACTCTACAAATCATGTCCAAACAAAGGAAGATAAAATTATCTGTAAATTATTTTATCTGTTACCTAAAAAATCAACTTTAAAAATGAACAGAATTAATTAGAAAGGAAAGCATGTGATTACAAATATATGTACAAATACCAGTATCTTTCCTGTATACCAGGAATGCAAGTATAGAAATTATCAAAGAAGAGATACTTCAGATGCAATCAAACAATAAATAAAATATTTAAGTTTCACTTTAATGAAGTCGTTGATTTCTGGACAAGATGGTTCCATCAGTTCATTTTTTGACACATCCTTGTGTGTCATTTTACAGGTAAAATGTAAAATAAGATACTAGAAAGCTATAGCTAGTTCAAAAATAATGTAGGCGTCACCATAGATCAGAAACTCCAGAGAAATGCAAAGCAATGAGTAAGGCTGAAGCTATGGGCCCTCTGGGCTTCCATCCAGAAGTAGGCCTGACTCCAGAATTCAATCATTTAAAGATAAAACGCAGTAAACATGCTCTATACCAGACAGAGGACAGGAGCCAGACTCACTGCTCAAGGGCAAGAGATAATGGAGTAATAAGCCCTGAGAGAAAATGACTGTCAATAAAGGATTATAACCAGCTAAATTGTATTCAAGAATGAGGCCAAATTAGAACATTTCAGACCTACAAAGGTTTGACAATTTTTATCTAACAGTCCCTCACTAAAATGATTACAAGTATGTGCTTCAGCAGAAGAGCAAGATGAAAAGGAAAGGCGTGGGATTTAAAAAACACAGTGAGCACGAAAATGAATAGATTTGCTAGTAAATTTAATCATGTAGATGCTAGTACTTATTTGGAATTTTTGTGTTTATAATGGGTAAAAATGAAAATTTTAGACCTGATACGACCAATATGGCAGCCACTAACTATATGTAGCTACTGAGAATTGGAATGTGGTTCGTCTGAATTGGGATGTGATAAAATGTAAAATACACACAGGATTTCAAAAACTATGTGTAAAAAAAAAAAAGTAAAATATCTCATTAATGATTTTTTTAGGGCTGGGTGCAGTGGCTCACACCAATAATCCCAGCTTGTTGGGAGACCAGGCAAGAGGATCATCTGAGCTCAGGAATTTGAGACCAGCCTGGGCAACATAACAAGAACTTGTCTCTACAAAAAATAAAAATATTAGCTGGGTGTGGTGTCCTGTGCCTGTAGGCCCTGCTAAGGAGGCTGAGGCAGGAAGATTGCTTGAGGCCCGGAGTTTGAGGCTGCAGTGAGCTATGATGGTACCATTGCACTCCAGCCTGGGTGACAGAGCAAGACCCTGTGTCCAAAAAAAAAGTTATATTGAAATAACAATATTTTGGATATTAATTTTTAAATATATTATTTAAAGTTTTTTCACTATTTCCTTTAACTTTTTAAAATTTACTACTATGAAATTTAAAATTACATGTGCAGCTCTCAATAATGGTGCTCCACATCACAATTTTAAGATGATAAAAGAAAGGCAGGGGGAGAGATCGTTGTTCAATGGGTTGTCAATATTTATCTGCCACGTTTGGAAGAGGCTAGACACACTGAATAACTATAGATCATGGTGCAAAAAACCTTATACTTAAGTATGAATGTTTCCAAAAAGTAGAAACGCACCCAGAGCTTCCAAACTATCTGAGGAATAATATGCATGTATGGAAACTTAATCAATAAATACATGAAAGGAAGAAAATATGGTATACAAAAAACTCAAAGGACAATTAAATGAAAAAAAATAACATGGAAGAAATAAGTTCTAATTTTCAGTAATCACAAAAATTGTAATCTCAACTATTAAATTCAACTTTCTTTGAAATGCATTATACTATAAGAGAATTTTCTACCTCAAAATGGCAAACAATATTTTGAATAACATGAATAATTTTTTCAAAAATGAAACATATCTTCGGTTTTAAGGGAAGTTTCAAATAATTTCAAAGAATCAATAACACACAAACTATGTTCTCTAATATTGGTGTAATTAAACTAGAAAACTGTAAGGAATATCGCCGAGTTTAAAATGAGGAAACTGAAATCAGCTGAGGAAAATTAAATGCCAATTTATTGAGCTCCCGGGCGAGGTTCTGTGGTCCGGGAAGGGGGGCCAGAGAAGTCGCGCTCAACTTCCCGGGGCAAGGAGTTTTATAGGGTCAGGGGCCATTGGGTGGACATTAGGAGACAAAGCATAGGGTAATTGATTGGGTATTGGGAAATCAATCTTGGATGGGGCGAGCTGCTACTGGTAGGTAGGCGGGATTTTCGGTGCGCGGGCATTAGAGGTAATTGATTGGATATTGGGAAACAAAGCATGGGGCAATCGATTGGATATTGGGAAGCAGGGTTTTTCAAATTTCGGCGGGGTTTTTGGCGGGCTAGGTGCCGAGTGCAGATTTGGGTGGGGGGGTGCAGGAGTGGGCGCTAGGGAAGCTACGTGACAGAGCTCAGGTAAGCGCGGAATGGTGATGTAGTCTCCAGGCTTAGGGAGGGGGTGGGCGTGTCTGAGCTCCCGGCAAGGCAACCGGCCTTACAAAAACAAAAATAACAAGACAGTTCTTAAAAATCATATGATTGGAAATTTTAAGATGAACTCCAAAATAACTTATGGAAGAAATATGAAATCAAAATGGAAATGTTAAATATTAGAGCTGAGTAACAGTTCAAGTGGTATATATGAAAACTAGAGGGATATAGTTACATTAATATTAGAGATTAAATTCAAGGCTTAAAGTCACTCAGCAAAAAATTTTTACAAAATTAAAAAAATTAAATACTCAACTCACAAAGCAAGACAAGACCCATCATAAAACCTTAGAAGAAAATCTAGGCAAAACCATTCAGGACATAGGCGTAGGCAAGGACTTCATGACCAAAACACCAAAAGCATTGGCAACAAAAGCCAAAATAGACAAATGGGACCTAATCAAACTCCACAGCTTCTGCACGGCAAAGAAACAGTCATTAGAGTGAATCGGCAACCAACAGAATGGGAAAAAATTTTTGCAGTCTACCCATCTGACAAAGGGCTGATATCCAGAATCTACAAAGAACTAAAACAGATTTACAAGAAAAAAACAAGCCCATTCAAAAGTGGACGAAGGATATGAACAGACACTTCACAAAAGAAGACATACATGAAGCTACAAACATATGAAAAAATGCTCATCATCACTGGTCATTGGAGAAATGCAAATCAAAACTACATGACATACCATCTCACATCAGTTAGAATGGCGATCATTAAAAAATCTGGAGACAACAGATGCTGGAGAGGATGTGGAGAAATAGGAACACTTTTACCCTGTTGGTGGGAGTGTAAATTAGTTCAACCATTGTGGAAGACAGTGTGGCGATTCCTCAAGGACCTACAAATAGAAATTCCATTTGACCCAGCAATCCCATTACTGGGGATATATCTAAAGGATTATAAATCGTTCTACTATAAGGACACATGCACACGAATGTTCATTGCAGCACAGTTTACAATAGCAAAGACCTGGAACCAACCCAAGTGCCCATCGACGATAGACTGGACAGGGAAAATGTGGCACGTATACACCATGGAATATTATGCAGCCATAAAAAACGATGAGTTCGTGTCCTTTGTAGGGACATGGATGAACCTGGAAACCATCATTCTCAGCAAACTGACGCAAGAACAGAAAATCAAACACCGCATATTCTCACTCATAGGCGGGTGTTGAACAATGAGAACACATGGACACAGGGAGGGGAGCATCACACACTGGGGTCTGTCGGGGGGAAAAGGGGAGGGACAGTGGGGCGTGGGGAGTTGGGGGAGAGATAGCATGGGGAGAAATGTCAGATATAGGTGATGGGGAGGAAGGCAGCAAATCACACTGCCATGTGTGTACCTATGCAACAATCTTGCATGTTCTTCACATGTACCCCAAAACCTAAAATGCAATAAAAAAATATATATTAAAAAAAAAGAGAGATTGAGACCATCCTGGCCAACACAGTGAAACCCCGTCTCTACTAAAAATACAAAAAATTAAAAGTTAGCTGGGCGTGGTGGCGCACGCCTGTAGTCCCAGCTACTCGGGAGGCTGAGGCAGGAGAATTGCTTGAACATGGAAGGCGGAGGTTGCAGTGAGCCGAGACTGCGCCACTGCATTCCAGCCTGGCGCCTGGCGACAGAACGAGACTGTGTCTCAAAAAAAAAAAGAGAGACATGATCTCCAAACAGTAGAGTTTGAAAAAATGCTTAGATAAGAATATGAATTAAATGCTAGATTTGAAAATGTAGATAAATTGGATAAATTATGAGTTACCAAAATTGGCTTAAGAAGAAATAGCCTCAATAAACAAACAAAAAAAGGGATAAAGAAATTCAATTCCTAATCAAAGCCTTGTCCTCCAAGAGGCACAAGACCGGCATGTTTTAAGAGTGAGTTTTCCAAAACATTCAGAGGATTCTTGATAATTTCAAAAGATGCTGAAAAGACATTTGATAAAAGTCAATACCTAGTCACATTTTTAAAAAAATTTATGGTCAGGCTCAGTGGCTCACACCTATAATCCCAGTGCTTTGGGAGGCTATGTTGGAAGCCTCACTTGAGGCCGGAAGTTTGAGACCAGCCTGGACAACATAGAGCAACCCATCTCTACAAAAGAAATTTTTTTTAATTAGCCAGGCATGGTAGCCTGGAGTCTTTGCTACTTTAGAGGCTGAGACAGGAGGATCCCTTGAGCCCAGGAGTTGAGGCTGCAATGAACACCACTGTGCTCCAGCCTGGGTGATAGAACAAGACTCTGTCCCTAAAAAATGAATTAATGAATTAATGAATCAAATTAAAACGTTTTTAAGTTTAGGAAATTGGGACTAGGAGATGATACTCTTAATCTTATAATCTATATTATTAAACATGATACAAAAATCTGTTAAACATCATAATTAACAGTATAATTTGAGAATTATTAACAATGAAGTCAGGAATGAAATAGATACCTACCACCACTGTTTATATTAAACATTAAACAGTGGGTTCTGTGGCTAATACCATAAGATAGACGAATAAAGCAAATAATAACAGAAAGATGACCTAAAACTGTCCTTATCCCCAGGTGGTATGATTTTCTACATAGAGAGCAAATCTAAGCATTCTACAAAATATTATAACTGATGAGAGACATTAGCAACATTTAAAAATTAATAATTTACATCTCCACTGGCAATTACCGATTAGAAATAATGATAGAATATGATAGAAAAGTAATTCCATTTACAATAACAAGGAAAACTATAAAGAATCTATGTATAAATGTAATAAATGTTTGACACATTTATTATAAAAAATACAAAGTATTAACAATAGACATAATAAAAGACATTAATAAAGAAATAAGTACAAAATCCATGAATAAAAAGACTCAATATTATTAAGACACTAATTCAACCCAAATAAAATCTTATAAATTCAATACAATTCCAATCAAAATATTAACACAATTTTTTATGAATTTGATAAGTATATCTAGAATTCATATGAAGAGCTAAGAATCACAAATAGGCCAGGCGCAGTGGCTCATGCCTGTAATGCCAGCACTTTGGGAGGCTGAGGCGGGCAGATCACTAGGTCAAGAGTTCAAGACCAGCCTGACCAACATGGTGAAACCTCGTCTGTACTAAAAGTACAAAACTTAGCCTGGCATGGTGGCGGGTGCCTATGATCCCAGCTACTCGGGAGGCTGAGGCAGGAGAATGGCTTGAACCCAGTAGACGGAGGTTGCAGTGAGCCGTGACTGCGCCACTGCACTCGAGCCTGGGCGACAAGAGCAAAACTCCATCTCAAAAAAACCAAAAAATAAACAAAAGAATCACAAATAAATCAATTTAAAGACATGATGTAAATAGAATAATTTTGCCTTAGGAATTACACACAGCCACACACACATTCTGTCTAGTAAGTCTGAAAACAGACCCATGCATACATGAAAAGCTGATATATGACAGAGGTGGAATTATACATGCGTGGAAAAAATACTAATCATTTAACAAAGGGTGATATCAATTTGGAAAAAAAGAAGCCACTTTATTCTCTGCCAAAAAAAAAAAAAAAAAAGTAAAGAAAGAATTTCCAAGTAAATTAAGGCCTAAATGTGAAAGGTAACACTTTTAGAAGGCAATATAGAAAATCTCTATGACTTTATAGAAAACAAATCATAACGAAAAGATTGACAAATTTGACCTCAATAAAAGTTAAAGTTTAGTATCTTTGATGCATAAACCTATAAAAGGTTAAAATTAGCATTTATATATGGCTTTCAGTCAATTGAAAGATAAAAATGACATATGAACAGACAATATACAGAAGAGGAAAGGAAATGATCAATAGACAGAAAAGAAATGCTCAATCTCACCAGTAACCCCAGAATTCTAAACTAGAAGAGGGAAAAACAATCTCTTCATCGTCGTATTGCAAAAGTTTGAAAACAAGTGTTGGCAAGAATGAGGGGGCGATCAGAACTCTCATATACCACGAGAAAGCAATCTGGAAATAGTAAGGGTAAAAATGTAGGTCTTCAACCCAGAAATTCTACCATTAAATACATATTCTAAGAAAACTCTCACACACATATTGTATGCAGAAATTTGTACAAATATGTTAATTGCAACAATGTTTATCACAGCAAAAAAGTTGGGGAAAAATTCCATCTACCAAATGAGTGGAAAAATAAATTGTGACATCTTTATTGAATTAATTTTTGTTATACAGCAGTCAAATTAACTGGAGCTACATGTATCAATATTAGTAATTCTCAAAAACATGCTGAATATCAAAAAAAAATAGGCAAAATAACTACAGAATGATAGGTACAGAAAATTTGAGAACATACAAAGCAATACACTTTATTGGCACATTTGTATGTTATGATAGAATCAAAAGATGCTTGGAAATTATGAACACAAAATTCAGGAGAGTGTTCATCTGAGAAGGAAGAAAATGAAATCGCAGAAGAACACACTGGAGGCTTCAGCTGTATCAGAAGTGGTTTTAATGCTTTTTAAAACCTGAAGTAAATGTTATGATCTGATGAAGTTCAGTGTTGGATGAATGGATGTTTGTATAATCTGTATTTTCACGAGAATCACTTTCAGTCTGGGTGTCATTAAGCTGCTATCAAACTGTCGAGGGACATACAGAAAGATCTGCCAACAATTCAGAGTGGAATCAGGCAGGAAATAGATTTCAACATGCTGTGAAGTAACCTGGGCGGCAGGCTGCAGATTTCTTATCAGGCCAGAGGGTTAAGTAATAGTATATTTTAAACTCAGAAAAGATAAATCCCTTCCAAAGGATAAGGATTTGGGGGTTCCTATTTTTAGTGACTATTAAAAACTAAGTCAACCTTTTGCTGAGTGGCTCCAGGAGGATCAGATCTAGTATAAGACCCAAAATCTCTGGCCCACAATTTTTTTCTGAAATCTCTCCCCCAATTTGATTGGGGTAATAACTCTTATTGGCTTGGGATGGTAAAATTGTTTTCTTCATGAGTGTCTTTTAACCCTACGACATTTTTGAATTAGATACAAAGATGAAGAAATAAATCAAACTACATATACATTAATACTTTTGTGTTACATTCAGGAATCCATTTAGATAATTGTTGAAACAGGGTGTGTGTATTTGGTATCTAAAGTGACTATAAGGAGGGCTGGGCACAGTGGCTCAGGCCCATAAGCCCAGCACTTTGGAAGGCTGAGGAGGCTGGATCATTTAAGCCCAGGAGTTTGAGATCAGTCTGGACAACACAGGGAGACACCCCCATCTCTACAAAAAATGCAAAACTTAAGTGGGTGTGGTGGTGCACACCTGTGGTCCCAGGTGCCTGCGAGGCTGAGGCAGAAGGATCGCTTGAGCATGGGAGGCAGAGGTTGCAGTGAGCCGAGATCGCATCGTGTGGGCGATAGAGCCTGACCTTGTCAAGAAAGAAAAAGAGAAAGAGAGAGAGAGAGAAACTGTAGGGATTTTGGGGGGACTTAAAATGATCATAAAGATCAGAGCCGTGATTCCTTTTTACAACATGCAATTGAGTAATTGATTTTATCATTGTAAGTCGAAAGGTATGAGACTTCAGCTAAATTTTTAAGCCGCACTGAAACTTTTTTAAGATTTGCCATATTTATGTTTGTTTTATCACACTTAATAGAATTGTTCAAGGACTTGGGAAGGTTACGCTTGTTAGGGGCATTTGAAGTGTTGAAAAGAAAAGCAATTATGCTAAACTTATAAATACAGTTTTAATGATTGAAGGAATTTAATTAACTGAGCTGTAAATGGGACTGATTGTTTCAGGTGATATGTTCCATCCACCTTGCATTAATTCAACTTTAATCAAAGGAAAATTTAAAAATTTTGCTTGTATTTTACCAATTTTATGAATAGGTTTGTACCTTGAACTTAAAAGATTAAGAAAAATCTAGTTTTTTAATTTATAATTTTAATAAATCAAATACTAATGTTAACATCCTGAAACAAATCTCCTATACACAAATGACTCCCTTTAGGAACCCTCCAAAGCTCCAGTTATATTCTGTAATTTTGCTCATAATAATAATAAAAATAATAATCCCTCTCAATTCTTTTCTTAAATAACAGGAACATTCAGATTATCTGTAAATAAAACTATAAAATTTATTGGAAATTTTTTAAAATCTTGAATATCGAGAGAAATATAGCATCCTAGAGGAAAAATTTAGTATGAAACCTCAGATTTTTTTAACAGCAAAATTATCCTCAGGTACATCTCAAAAATAAAGAATCAAGAATTACTAAAACTGTTTGAAAAGAAAATTAATAAGAATTGACTTCATCTGCCAAATATTAGCAAGTATCATCAAGCTCTGATACTCTAAAAAAAATGGTTCAAAATAAAAATAAACAAATAAAATAAAAGGATAGTTCTGGAACCATGGTAGATAAGCAAACCAAAGAACCTAAAAGAAAGCTCAGAAATAAATCTGTGTGTATCTGTGCCTCAAAACACCTCTATTCGTAAATATTGAATAAAACAAAGGTATATTTGGGGGGATGCCTCTTTCCTATTCATAGTATCTCCTTCCAGGTAGAGGAGGCTGCCATGCAGCCACCAGCTCTCCAGCCTCATCTCATCCCTTACTCACTCTTCTCCAAGTAGAGCAAGTGACCTAAAGGTTTTGGGGAAGATCCAGGGTGTGCTCATCCTAACTCTGCTTTTCCCCTACTTGGAGCTGCCCATGGGGAGCAGGCACTGTTCCCATTCCAGGGGCCGGCTCCCCCCGCACGCTGGGAGGACTGCCTGGTCTCATTTTCCACTCATGGAGTGTGTTTATCTGCCAGACGCAGGACCCATCAGCAGAAGCTTTGGGCCTTCTCCAATTGAACCTTTAACAGTAAAAAAAAAAAAGACTGGCCTTCATGTGAAGAAGAAAAATGCCTTCCAATAACCCCCATGGTAGGTGCATGGGCCAAAAACATTTAGGGAAAAAACACTGTTCCCCTTTTGACACTTTGAGTTCAACCGGACAAAAGTACCAAAACTAAGCATGCTTGACTGTTTCTCCCCCAATTTACTAAATAGAAAGATCACTCAGCCTCTTCAGGAGTAGAGTGAGGAAGTGGATGGAGAGAAATCAGAAGTACCACACCAATGACATTCCTTCACCTGGGAGAAAATATCTAGACTAGATAATAGCAATTTCTCTATCATGCAATGTTTCATCTTAATGGGAACAGGATTTCTTTTTTTTTTGAGACAGAGTCTGGCTCTGTTGCCCAGGCTGGAATGCAGTGGCACGATCTCAGCTCACTGCAACCTCCACCTCCTGGGTTCAAGCGATTCTCCTGCCTCAGCCTCCAGTAGCTGGGATTACCAGCACCTGTCACCGCACCCAGCTAATTTTTATATTTTTAGGAGAGACAAGATTTCACCATGTTGGCCAGGCTGGTCTCAAACTCCTGACCTCAGGGGATCTGCCCACCTTGGCCTCCCAAAGTGCTGGGCTAACAGGCTTGAGCCACGGCACCCAGCCTAGAGGATGTTTTAAGCAATAAAATAGTGCCAGGGAAATTAGTTAACTAATTGATCGGAACAGCAAAGTTTAATTCCTACCTTATGGCATAAATTACATATGGATTAAAGTATTAAATGGGAGGAACTATGCCAAAAATTGATAAACATATAAGTAAATATTTACCAAATCCAGAGTTAGAAAAGAAATTTCTAAGCATTAAGGCAAAAGAAAGACAAATTAAACAACTAAGAATTATTATATCAAAATGTAAAACTTTTGTATGTAAAGAAATAACATTTATCAAATGATAAATCAAGTTGCTGGGTTCCATGAGGACCCAGCAGAGACCGAAGGAGGGAAAGAAAGAGTAGAGGATCAGAAGAAGTCTTAGGGACTAGGGTCTGGGGAGTATATAAATGCCACTTCTGAAGTCATGGAGAAGATAGGACAATCTGTCACAAAAAGCTGTAGTATTACTGTTCAAATCTGCTTCCAGTAGCAGTGGAGTAAAGTCATTGGTAAATCCTTTCCTAGACAATAATGAAATGCAGACAATTTTTTTTTTAATCACCCAGGCTGGAGTGCAGCTGTGCAATCTTGGCTCACTGCAACTTCCGCCTCCCTAGTTCATTCTCCTGCCTCAGCCTCCCAAGTACCTGGGATTACAGGAAGCCACCACCATGCCCGGCTAATTTTTGTATTTTTAGTAGAGACAGGGTGTCTCCATATTGGCCAGGCTGGTCTCAAACTCCTGACCTCAATGATCCACCTGCCTTGGCCTCCCAAAGTGCTGGGATTACAGATGTGAGCCACTACACCCAGGAAACAAAATTTTTTTAAATAACTATTGGAAGAAAGTAGTAAATAGAAGTCAGAGAACAGCCTACCCTTAAATGACTGCAACTGTTTTCAGTAAGAATTGCAAGACGCCATCTCAAAAAGAAAAAAAAATTGCAAGTTTATAGTTGTTGCTTTTGTCGGGTGGGGAGTTGTTTGCTTGTTTTGTGCCTCAGAACATTCCCCAACCCTCACAGCTATAGCAGAAGAAATAAATCAACCTTACCAACTCGAGATGGCAGAGGAAGGAGTGCAAGAATGGGAGAACAGAGGAAATTTAGGGTTAAAATCCCAGAAGTAAGAAAATTGAAGAAAAAGTGTGAGACCAAAAATCTGAGTGCATATTATACCCCAAAACCCTGAATGATCACAAAACTGTGGATGGATGTGGAGGAAGGGCAGAGCACCTAAGAAAAGCAAACAGAAACCAGAAAGGCATCTACCCTTGAAAGACAGAACTGCATTAGGTGAGTTTGTGAGTTTTCTCCTTTTTAACAGTGGAATCCACAACCAGCAAACAAGTAAGCAGCAAAAAGCTTAAGCCTTGCTGGCTTGAAGTATTGAAGGACTGGGCCCTGGCAAGATGGAACAGTCAAAAATTTAGGAAACTCTAAAAGGAAAGAAGCTGTAGAGAATGTATGTCTCTAAATCTGAGTATAAACTCTGCACTAATCTTGGCTAACCATCAAAGCATGCAGACACCAAGGAGACACACATACACACACACACACACACACACACACACACACACACACAAACACACACACACACACACAAACTAGGAACTGAAAGAACTGAGAAAATATACAAGCTTCTGCACACTGCAGAGCGAGCAGAGTTTGCAGTCTGAGTTAAGGCAATTAACTACGTACTAGAACAAAAAAATTCTCAGAAGAATATAACAGAATCTATAATCACTAGCACATTTATTCTGTACAACTCAGGTTTTGACCAAAAATTACCAGGTATGCAAAGAAACAGGAAAATAAAGTAGTCAACAGAAATTGACTATCAGTGGCCCAAGATGGTGGATTTGGCAAAGATTTCAAATCATTTTTATAAATATAAATATGTTCAAAGTATTTAAAAGTGTGAATGATTAAATGAAAATATGATCCTAATAAGTGGACAGAAAGTGTCACCAGATAAATGGAAACCATTGGGAATTCTACAGCTGAAAATTACAATAACTAATATTAAAAAATGCACTAAATGCATTCAACAGTAGAATGAAGATGGAGGAAGAATCAGTGAATTTGGAAATAAATCAACAGAAATTATCCACTTCAAATAATAGATATAAAAAATGTTGAAGAAAACAGAGTAAGAGATATGTGGAAAAATATTGTGTAGTCCAACATATGTGTAATTGGAGTCCTAGAAGGAAAAGAAGACTAAAATATAAAGAAATAATGCCAAAGTTGGCTGGGTGCGGTGGCTCACGCCTGAAATCCCAGCACTTTGGGAGGCTGAGGCAGGCGGATCATGAGGTCAGGATATCGAGACCATCCTGGCCATGGCGAAACCCCGTCTCTATTAAAATACAAAAAATTAGCCGGGCACAGTGGTGTGTGCCTGTAGTCACAGCTGCTTAGGAGGCTGAGGCAGGGAAATCTCTTGAATCCGGGAGGCAGAGGTTGCTGTGAGCCGAGATCGTGCCACTGCACTCCAGCCTGGCAAAAGAGCAAGATTCTGTCTCAAAAAAAGAAAGAAAGAAATGCCAAAGTTTTCCAAATTGAAAGAAAAGCATTAATCTATAAGTCCAAGAATCTCAAAGAACCACAAGTAGGATAAATATAAAGAAATCCACACCAAAGGGCATCATTTTCTACTGCTGAAAGCCAAAGAGAAAGAGGAATCTTGAAAAGGGTACAAACACTATGGAAAACATTTCTGTCATTTTTTAAAAAGATAAACATAAAAGCCTACTCTTACCATATGACCCAGAATTGCATTCCTAGAAATAAACATTATACAAGCATGTTTATAGCAGCTTTATTCATAATACAAAACACTGTAAACAACCCAAATATTTATCAATGGATTAATGGAAAAACAAATCATGGTATATTCATACAATAGAATATTACTCACCAATAAACATGAACAAATGCCTAATATATGGAACAAGATGAACAATTTAGGAAAAAAAAAACTAAATTATTTGAAATCCTAGAAAAGAAAAACAAATTTATAATGACAGAGGGATCTGTTAACTAGTAGATACCTGAAGTTGGGGTTGGAAGAGGTTGACTGCCAAGGGTCAGGAGGTATATTAGTTATCTATTGCTTTATAACAAATTACCCTGAAATTTAGTGGCTTAGTGTCTTAACGCATGTATTATTTGTCAGTTTCTGTGGGTCAAAAATCTGGCATGACTCAACTGGTTCCTCTAGCTCTGAGTGTCTCACTAGGCTGCAGTCAGTGTGTTGGCTGAGTCTGCAGTTATGTTAAGGCCCATCTGGGGGTAGATCTACTTCTCAGCTCACTCTGGGGTTTGTTGGCAGGATTCAGTTCTCTGCTCGTTGTTGGACTGAGGGTCCCATTTCCTCATAATCTGTTGGCCAGAGGACATCCTCAGTTTCTTGACATATGGGCCTCTCCATAAGGAAGCTTACAATATTGAAGCTGGCTTTATCAGAGTAAACAAGCGAGAGGCCAAGAGAGCAAGAGAATGGCAGCAAGATGGAAGTCACGATCTTTTGCAATCTAATCTCAGAAGTAATGCCCCATTACCTTAGCTATATTCTATTCATTAGAATCAAGTCGAAAGGTGTAGCTCACGTTCAACAAAGAAAGGGAATACCAGGAGGGGGGAGTCACTGAGGACCATTTCAGAAGCTGCCTACCACAGAAGGGAAATTTATGGGCTGACGAAAATGTTGTGTATCTTGATTATGGATCAAAACTCATCAAAGACCACACTTAAAATCTGTGCATTTTATTGTATGCGTAGAGTTGATTTTTTTTAAAGTTACTTGTAAAACAAGAGAGACTAAGAGGAATCTCAGAAAGTGTCTGTTAAACATGAAAGAAGCCCTCTTCCTCCTAAGCACTATTAAATATTCGTTAAAAGAATGTACATCTGCAAGTACAAAGAGGTATGCTTGAGAGAGCTCAGAATTTTATTAATAAATTTATTTATTTCTTTATTTTGAGACCCAGACTCAAGGCTGTGTGTGGTGTGATCTTGGCTTACTGCAACCCCTGCATCCCAGGTTCAAGCAATTCTCCCACCTCAGCATTTTGAGTAGCTGGGACTACAGCACACACCATCGTGCCTGGCTAATGTTTGTATTTTCAGTAGAGATGAGGTTTCACCATGTTGGCCAGGCTGGTCTCAAACTCCTTACCTCAGGTGATCCACCCGCCTCAGCCTCCCAAAGTGCTTGGATTACCCGCGTGAGCCACCATGCCCAGCCTGCAGAATTTTAGAAAACAGAAAGTAGATAGAGAAGTATAGCCTCTCCTAACAGAGCAGAGGAAGTTATGGTTCTAGGTGTTATCATTAAGAAATAAGCCAATTTATTCATTCATACATGGAAGCACCACAGACCATCAGGTATGGGGCTGAGAGTAAGAGGACTGATAAATGTGTATAACAATTAGACCCCCAGATTCTTTTCCCCCACCAAACGATGTCCCTCACCCCATTCAAGAAACCAGAAGTTTATTCTCTGCAGAAGGTCCAGATTGGGCAAGATAATGCCCAAAATGGCAAGGAGTGAGGACTAACGCTGAGAGATTAATTTAAATTATAAAGTCCAAACACTGACATTGGAATTCACAGCAGCCACTCTCCACCTGCTCTCAGAACACTGGTTGCCAGGCATGGCCCCAGACAAGAGGTTGGAAGATTTTTCATTGGAGAAACGAAACTGCTCCCAGAAAAAAGACTTCCGAAATACAGATCTGGCCATTGTAATCCCTGCACAGAACTTGTGGGGGCACTTCTAGAACTTTGAAGTGTATGAGAGTCCCCTAGGAAATTGTTAAAATTAAAACTCTACTCAGTAGGTCTTGAGTGGAGCCCAAAATTTTGCATCTATAAAACAGTCTCCCAGGTGGGATGTTAGTTCCTGGGACACACTCTGAGTGCCAGGATTCCCTTGTCCATCTGCAGGATGCAAGCTGAACTCATTTGCTTAGCATTTCTATCTCTTTTTGGCATGATCCCCCTCACTTGACCTATCCAAACTCACTTCCCAACATCATCTCCCACCACACCCTCAACCCTACCTCATTCGAGGAAACACCCCCCTTCTCCAGCCTGAAATACATTGCGCCTTCCTTTATAAGCACAAACACTTTCTCCTCCTTCAGAGATCAACTCAAACTTCCATCACCTTCTCTCTGAAGTTGTCCCCATCTCTCTGGGGCAGACTTAATTCTACTGCTCTGTGTTTCGTAATACCTTAGGCTTACCTCCATCATCGACCTGTATCTGAACTACGAACATATATATGTGTGTGTACATAAATGTGTGTGTTTATTTTATGTGTGTGTGTGTGTGTATTTTTTTTTTTTTTCTGAGACAGAGTCTCACTCTGTCACCCAGGCTGGGAGTACAGTGGCACAATCTCGGCTTACTGTGACCTCCGTTTCCCAGGTACAATAAATTCTTCTGCTCAGCCTCCTGAGTAGCTGGGATTACCAGGCACCAGCCACCCTCACCCGGCTAATGTGTGTGTGTGTGTGTGTGTGTGTGTGTGTGTGTGTGTGTGTGTGTGTGTGTGTGTAGTAGAGCACAGTTTCACCATGTTGGCCAGCTTGGTCTTGAACTCCTGACCTCAAAGTGATCCACCTGCCTCAGCCAACCAAAGTGCTGGGATTACAGGCATGAGCCACTGCGCCTGGCCCACAACGTATGTATTATAAAGACACAGATAGGTTAAGATGAATGGATGAAAAATATATACCATGCTAATATAAATCAAAAGAAATCTGAGAACACCTATTTAATATCAGACAAAACTAGATTTTACGAGGAAGATAATCACGGATAATGGGTGCAATATATACTGATAAATGGGTCAATTCCCAAGAAGACATGATACAATAATTTTAATCTGTATGCACTTAACAACAGAGCATCAAAATATGTGAGGCAAAAACTGATAGAACTGCAAGAGGAAACAGAAAAGTCCACTTCTAGTTAGGGACTTAAACATTCCTCTTTCCGTATATGACTATCAGAGCAGGCAAAAAAATCAGTAATGATATGGTAAACTGAGAAGCACTATCAATCAATGTCATCTAATTGATATTTATAGACTACTTCATCCAGCATAACGGCACCACCAACAAATAAATGTTTATGTACAGTCTAATAAAATATATATAGGATCTTTATGTAGAACTACAAAACTGTGATAAACAAAATCAGTGAAGATCTAAATAAATTTCACAGTCATAGACTGGAAGACTCAACACTAACAAGTGTCAATTCTTCCCAACTTGACCAATAGATTCAGAGCAATCCTAATCAAAATCCTAGCAATCTATTCTTGTATTTGACAAACATTCTAAAATGTATATGAAAAGGCAAAAGATCCCAACTAGCCAACACAATACCCAAGAAGAGAACAAAACTGAAGGACTGATGCCAACCAATTCAAGACTAACCGTAAAGCAATAGTAATCAAGATAGTGTGGTATTGGTGAACAAATGCACACAGAAATCAATGGAACAGAACAGGTGACCAGGAAATAAACCCAACAAATATAGTGAGCCTATTTTTGACAAAAGAGCAAAGGCAACTCTGTGGACAAAGGATAGACTTTCCAACAAATGTTGGCTAAACAATTGGGCTCTGTATGTGAAAAAACTACTTCAAGACACAAACCTTACACATTTCATAAAAACTAACTCAAAATGGATTATAAGACTGATATGATTCAGCTCTTGTCCCCACCTAAACCTAATCTCAAGTTGAAATCCCCACATGTTAGGAAAGGAACTGGTGGGAGGTGACTGGACTATGGGGGAGGTCTCCCCATGCTATTTCCTGATAACAAGGGAGTCTCACAAGATCTGATGGTTTAAAAGTGGCAGTTTCCCCTCACTCTCTTCCTCTCCTGCTACCACGTAGGATGTGCCTTGCTTCCCCTTTACCTTCCACCATGATTTAGGCTTCCTGAGGCCCCTCCAGCTATGTGGAATGGTGAGTCAATCAAACCTCTTTTATTTATAAATTACCCAGCCTCGGGTAATATCTTTACAGCAGTGTAAAAATGGACTAATACATAGCCTTAAATACAAAATGCCAGGCACGGTAGCTCACACCTGTCATCCCAGCACTTAGGAAGGCCTAGGTAAACGGAGCACTTGAGGTCAGTGGTTTGAGACCAGCCTGACCAACATGGTGAAATCATGTCTCTACTAAAAATACAAAAATGAGCTGGGCATGGTGGTACATGCCTGTAATTCCAGCTACTTGGGAGGCTGAGGCAGACAGAATCATTTGAACCCAGGAGGTGGAGGTTGCAGTGAGCCAAGATTGTGCCACTGCACTCCAGCCTGGGTGACACAGCAAGATTCTGTCTCAAAAAAAAAAAAAAAAAAAAATACAAAATTACAAAACTTCTAGGACAAAACATGGAGAAATCTAGATGATCATGGGTTTGGTGAAGAGTTTTTAGGGAAAACATCAAAAGCATAATCCAAGAGATAAAAAATTGATAAGCTGTACTTTATTAAAAATTAATAACTTCTGCTTTGTGAAATAACTTCTGCTCTGATAAGAAAATGAAAAGAAAATCCATAGACTGGAGGTAATTATTTATAAAATAAATATTTGCTAAAGGACTTGTATCCAAAATATATAAAGAACTCTTAAAATGTAACAATAATTTTAAACACCTCAGTTAAATGTGGCTAAAAAATTTGAATAGATACCTCACCAAAGATAAACATATGAAAACATTGTCACATCTATTAGAATGGCAAAAATCCCAAAACTGACATTAAATACTGGCAAAAATGTAGAGCAGAGCGAAGAAACTCTCATTTGTTGCTGGTGGAAATGCAAAATGCTACAGCTACTGTGGAAGATATTTTGGCAATTTCTTACAGAAACATAATCTTATCATGCAGTTCAGCAGTCACACTTCTGGTATTTGTCCACATGATTTGACAACTTACGTCTGCCAAAAACCTGCACATGAATGTTTTAGCAGTTTTACTGATAATTGTCAAAAACTAGAAGCAGCTAAGATGTTCTTTAATAGGTGAACAGATGACTTGTGGTATATCCACGTGAGGCAACATTCAGTGACTTTAAAAACGTGAGCTATCAAATCACAAAAAGACATAGATGAACCATAAATGCCTAAGACTAAGTGAAAGAAGGCAGTCTGAAAAGGCTACCTACTCTATAATTCAATTATTATGACATTCTATAGAAAGCAAAACTACAAAGACGAAACTAAATAAAAAGATAGCATGTGAATTCCTGGGGTTGAGGGAAATTGAGACAGAGTTGAGGAGGTGACACACAGGATTTTTAGGGCAATGAAACTGTTCTGTATGCTACTGTAATTGTGGATACATGACACTATGCATTTGTAAGAACCCACAGAATTTTACTACACAAAGTTAAACTTTAATGTATACGCCTTTGTTAAGTCAAATAATTTAGCAGGTCAGAGGATCCCTGGAAGGAATGCAGACTGTCGCAAGAGACTGTAACTGTATTATGAATTTATGAAACAATTTCATGAAAGGGGAGGAGAAATGTTGCTGACCTAGCTAGCTTTAGAAGTGATTGGAGTCTGTAAATTTAAAGGCAAAATAAATTGCATATAAACATGGTACCCTAGCTGATAAAGTTGTTTTCTATGGTAGTATAGGTTAACAATTCTGATTCTGCTATACATGTAAACTGGAATTCAACAATGAAGAAAATGTATGATGAATGATGAGAGCCATGTTTCTTATTTTTAAAGCAAAAATTTACAAATAATAAGAGAAGCAAAAAAGAATGATCCATGTGGTAAAGGAATTAGAGTTGGACATACCAGTATGAACTCTTGTTTAGCTTAATATAGGTCATAGAGTTACATATAGAAATACTTATAGATACAGGTAGATAAAAGGGTTAGTATGCACACATACATTTCTTGCTCTGTCAGCTAAGAGAGACAAGAAGCAACACCACACTAGCAATGAGCACACCTATCACCCAGATCTTGGTTCCTAATGCCATTCTCCCATAGAGGGAACCAGGGTTCCTACGGGAAATGGTGGATTCTAGGACTAAGGCAGGAAATCTACAGGTTGATCGTGGAACATCTTTTTAGTAGTAGAAAGTAAAGAAGTGCTCAAGAAAACACACACACAGAAAACACACACACACACACACATGATTGATGAGACTACGTCAAAAAGCCATGAAAGTCAACTAAAAGAGCTCTCAGTGGCCAAAGATGGAATAATCTGAACAGTAAAATAAAGAAAGTAGAATTGGATTATAACAAAGTACAAAATAAAAATCAGTATGAGCCCATACTGACATAAACAAATGACTGAATAAATAAATAGATGAGACAGATCTCCCATATATAAAAATTTCAAATATTTACATAAATACTCTACCCTCTAGGAGGGAAATCTCAATCCCCACTCCTTAAGTGTGGCTTATGCATATGTGCTTCCTTCCAAATAGTACAGTATAGAGAGCAGGGGAAAGGGTTAATTTTATAGTTGAGAAATCTGACAAACAGCCTCAAGCAGAGTAATCAAGGTCAACATCAATAGTAATAAATCACTTAATAATGATATACCCTCGATAAGATGTGATGAGACTGGCACTTTACCTCTGTGATCTTCCTCCCCCAAATCATAACCTCAGCCTAATCACAAGAAAAACATCGGCCAGTCACAGTGGTTCACACCTGTAATCCCAGCACTTTGGGAGGCTGAGGCGGGTGGCTCACTTGAGGTCAGGAGTTCAAGACCAGCCTGACCAACATGGTGAAACCCTGTCTCTACTAAAAATACAAAAATTAGCCAGGTGTGGTGGCGCACACCTGTAATCCTAGCTACTCGGTAGGCTGAGGCAGGAGACTCACTTGAGCCCAGGAGGTGGGGTTTGCGGTGAGCCGAGATTGCAACATTGCACTCCAGCCTGGGCAACAAGAGTGAAATTCAGTCTTGAAAAAAAAAAACAAAACAAAACAAAACAAAGACAAATTCCAAAAGAAACAACCTATGACATGTCTGATCCGTACTCCTGAAAACAATTAAAAACAAGGAAGGTCTGAGAAACTGTCATAGCCCAAAGGTGTCTGAGGAGACATGACAACTAAATGCAATGTGTTACACAAGAAGAGATCATGGAACAGAAAAAGGATAAAGACAAAAACTAAGAAATTCTGAATAAAATATAGAGTTCAGCTAACAATGTATCAGCATTGACTCAATAACAAATGTACCATACCAATGAAAAGTGTTACCAACAGGAAAACTGGGTACAAGACAGATGGGAACTCTCTTTACTAGCAGCAATTTTTCAATACATCGAAAACTGTTCTTAAAGTCCATTTTAAAATATACCTATGCTACCCCTTCACTTTCACCTTCTAAATCTCACACAAAATGGTGCTTGTGGCCAATAGCAATCTGAAACTCTACAGGAAGCAGAACTCTGAGAAGTAAAGATTCAGCTGAACTAGGATGATGTGGTATAAAAGCTGCCACAGGTCCTTTGCTGTTCTATGTGGATCAGTGGTTTATCCCACAAGTAGATTGTTTAGCTATTCAAAGACTGGGAGGTTGTCCTAGGTTTTCAAGTCTCCTCAGACACCCGTTACACTACTGTGTATTTCAAAAAAACAGGGAAAGTACAAATGAAGCATCAGGACTCCAGTGAAATTTACTCTGCTAAGGCTAGACCACTTACATAGAGGGGACTGGTGATCCTTCAGGCCCAGCTCTGCATGGTTTCTGATGCAAAGCAGTTCATACGCAAATAGGTTTCATCTGTTTACCAGCCCTCTCCCCTGGGCACTGGAGATCAGACAAGCACGCAACAGAATCAGCGGGAAGATTTACGTGACTATGGATAAGACATGGACAAGGACGATCCAGAGTAAATAACTAAGTCATGTTTGAAACCAAAACTTAGCAGCAACATTATTTTCCCAAAGTTTGTTCATAAATTGTTTGAAACTAGGAATACCTTTTACCATGCAATAAATTATCAAATATTAGTTTAACAAACAAATATTTGTTGATTCCTTCTCTGTGCAAAGCAATCAACAAATTCTTTGTAGAGCTGAAACGATGAATGTGGGGGAGATGAATGAGAGAGAAATTCAGGCTGCCTCTTGGTCTTTGGCTTAGTCACAGTAAAGCCACATAGTGAGTTGAAAAAGACTCAGGGAAAACATGAGATGGGAAGGGGACAGGAAACTACTAATTTCGTCTTATACAAGGTCCATTTGAGGTATGTGTCAAACAGTCTAGTGAGGCAATCAGGCAGGCAGTAGACTGCACGCCTGATACTTTAAAAAGTCATCAGAAAAATAAATTAATCAGCAGCAAATGGCTACAAATGAAGTCATGGAACTGAATAAGGTCATGCAGGAGAGACATATAATGAAGAAAATGGGCCCCAGACTGGAATTTTATCTCCCTCTGAGATTTAGAGGGTGTTTTCGTCTATTCACATTGCCATAAAGGAATACCTGAGGCTGGGCAATTCATTTACAAAAGAGGTTTATTTAGCTCATGATTCTGCAAGCTATACAAGCAGCATGGTGTCAACATTTGCTTCTGGTGAGTTTCAGGAAGTTTCCACTAAAAGAGGGAGGCAAAGAGCATCACATGTGAAAGAAGAAGGGGAGGGGAGAGAGAGAGAGAGAGAGAGAAAGAAGAGAGAGAGAGGAGGTGCGAGTATCTTGTTAGCAGTCAGATCTCCCATGAGCTAATAGAGCAATAACTCACTCATTTCCACAAGGATGGCACCAAGTCATTCATAAGGGATCAATCCACCTTCATGACCCGACGCCTCCCACCAGGCTCCACCTCCAACATTGGGAATCAAATTTCAACATCAGATTTGCAGGGGACAAATATCCAAACTATATCAGAGGCCAACCAACATTTAGAGGCCAAAGCAAAGAAGAGAATCCAGCAAAGACTCAAAAAGAGTATCATTGGCAGATAGAAAACTATGAGAATCCAATGCTATGAAAGTCAAAAGGAAGAGTAAATCATGCCGAGTGATGACAAGACCACACATAAGATGAGATTAGAGAAGAGCCTATAGAATTTGGCTACGTAGAGGGTGTGGGTGACTTTGATAGCAATAGTTTCAGTGAAATAGCAGAGGTGGAGGCGAAATAAATAGTATGTGTGTTCATTACCTACTTATGTTTGAGTTTTCGAAAAATCACAGGAGTTTTTACTGATGGATGAGAATTTTATTTATTCATTCATTTATCTATTGACTCTGCCAAGCACTGAGGTCAGAACTACGGATTCACTGATGGATGAGGCTTCTTTCTCTAAGTACTCCCAGGCTAACAGTGGTGATCACAGTTATACAGAGAATTGCAAGAAGACATGGTGGCAGCTACGAGAGACTCATCATTGTTGGTTGGGCCCTCAGGACAGATTTGGGGGCTTGAATTTGATATACTTTGGATTCCTCCAGAGGAGATCCCAAGCAGATACTTGGATTTGTGAGTCCGAAGCTCCAAAGAGATACCTAGATTGGGTATGTTAATCTGCCCATAGATAGCATTGTGTGGTGGAGATTGCCTAGTGAAAAAGCATATCAAGATGAGGAGCAAGCTTGATGAAAAAGTTTTGAGGACATTTAAGAACAATATAGAGGGATTTGAGCCTGCAAAGAGACAGGTGTTAATTCTGATTGCTGCTAAGAGGTTGAGTCAAATGAAGATTTGAAAATCAGGAGTGGATTTTCCAAATGGAAATTGTTAGGAAAACTGAAGTCATCCCTAACCTTCCCACACTAAATTTTCCAACCTGCCTACACCTTTCCCCATCTTCTTGCACTATTCTCATTGAGAGCCACATTTTAAGCCCCCACTGAAACCTAAAAATTATATCAATAGAACTTCCTGATTGTCAGGCTATGTGTTTTTAAAAGAATTTCTTTGAGACTAAAAACAGCCATTTTAACTGAAGTAAAGAGAAAGGAATCGATTTGCTATGTTTGGAAAATTGTAGAAAATTGCATCAATTTAACTCACTGTTAGAACGCCCCTGAGCCTATGGCCTCTGACACATAGCAGGTGATGAATTAATTAAGTGGATTATATTCCAGTCTTTTCTGTATCACTTAGTAAAGAAAGAAAACCGCCTACATCTTTGCTCAAATTTTTGAGAGTCTGTAATTATCACAGTGTTATGCAAGGTCCCCATTGACTATAAAGGTGAGTCGGAAATGGTCTGAGTCCTCAACAGCCTCGGACCTTGTCTCATTGGCTACCCCCCTCTTGTGGCGTGTCAGCCTTTCTCCTGCCTTCCCCTGTGCGAAGGAGAAATGTTGAAACTTGCCTTCACCTCACCTCCCTTGTTTCCTATTCTTCCCATGGAGAAAACTGAGCAATGAGGAAGGCCCACTGCTTTCTGCATTATAAGAGTCACACATCTTCCAACCTATGTTTTCTAAATGACTGGTTTTGGCCAGGCACAGTGGTTCTCCCCTGTAATCCCAGCACTTTGGGAGGCTGAGGCCCATCTCTCTGAGGTCAGGAGTTTGAGACCAGCCTGGCCAACATAGTGAAACTCTGTCTCTACTAAAAATACAAAAATTAGCCAGCTGTGCTGGCAGGTGCCTATAGTGCTAGCTACTTGGGAGGCTGAGGCAGGGGAATCTCTTCCATTGTATCCACATGGCAAAATGCTACTTAATGGTATACTATTGCATTAGTCCATTTTGTGCTGCTAAAAAGAATACTACAGCCTGGGGAATTTATAATAAACAGAAGTTGATTGACTCACTGTTCTAGAGGATGGGAAGTCCAAGATCAAGCGGGCTGGCACCTTGCGAGGGCCTTCTTGCTGTGTCATAGCATGGTGGAGGGCAAACAGAGGGCAAAAGAGAGAGAAGAGGAGGTCAAACTCATCCTTTTATATGGAAACCACTCCTGTGATAACAATTGCACGCCTGAGATAATGTCATTAGCCCCAAACACCTCTCATTAGGCCTCACATCTCAACACAGTGGGGATCAAGTTTCCAACACATGAACTCTGGGGGACACATTAAAACAACACCAACACCTCTTTTTAACTCCTCGTTCAGTAACATTGGTACCTTGAAATTCATCATCAAATTAGCCATGGTGAGTGTATTTACACCATAGAAATTGGCCACCATTATAAACACAAGTGGCCAACACATGTGACATTGAGTCTTTTTGGTGGGGGCAGGAAGGAATTAATTGTTAAACTTTTATCAACACCTTCCCCCATGTTTTTCATATCCCTGTATTGTCAACATTGGGCCAGCCCTCAGGCCTTGGCTCAGCTCCTGCCTCCACTAAGATCACTACTCACTGGGGCCCCCTGCTGGAACTTCCATGCACTGTCTGGCCCTTGGCTAATAGTATGAGGAATATAGCACATCTGTTTACACGGCTATGTGTGTTTCTTCTACCCTCCTCTAAGGAGACTGTGTGCTCTTTGAAGGCGTAAACCGAGTATAAACAGAGTGTTCAACAAAAACTTGCTGAACTGAAATTTGCAAATGAAACTTCCTAGGTAAGATGATCCTGCCCCAGCTCCCAAAGAAGAAAAAGATAGATATGACCAACCTAAATTCAAAAGTTTCTTTTTACATGACTAATTACTACCAATTCGAAATGCAGTTGTCCTTGGGTATGTAGAGAGTCACTCTGATGCTCTTCCAATGAGTGGTAAATTGTGCCAAGTGTTTCTTCTTTTTCTTGCCAAAGTGATTATTGATTTAGAACTTCATGAAGATGGATTTCTAGTTGATTTCTAAAAGAAGGAGGGGGAAAGGCACCCCAGCCAAGCAGCTAGAGCCAGCTACGGTGGTGCCCAGGCTGACCCGGCAAACTGATACCTTGCAGAGGAGCAGCTGGTGGCGGGAGAGGCATGGAAGAAAAGCTGGCTGTGTGAGGGGGAAAACAACTCTCTGGGAAGAAAAGTAGTTCCAACCACAAGTGACATTTGGCATTTGCAAAGAAAGCAGCCATCGACAGGAGACCACAGCTGGTTTGACTTACAAATAACAGATCCAATCCTGTTTCTTGCAGGTTGTCTTCCATCTGTAAACACAGACGAAGCAGTCCACAGATGCAGGTTCTAATTACCCTCGTGTTCCAAAGCTTGGTGTGGGGGCCTGAGAGCCGGGGAATGGGAAGGTGTTGGGGGTGGGGTTCAGAAGAGTTACTGGATGAAGTGAGAGTGAGGAGGGGAAAGATGACTCTGCCATTCTTCTCGCTGGATTTCCTCCATGGACTCCAGGGCGATGCACTGAGAGGAAAGAATAGCAGCAAAGAAGGAAAATCCAGGTGAAAGTGACAGTTGGGGGAGTTAGGAACTGAGGCTGATCAAGAGAGTAAGAAAGAATGGCAAGTGCAATGGCTCACACCTGTAATCCCAGCACTTCAGGAGGCCAAGGCAGACGGATCACCTGAGATCAGGAGTTCGGGACCAGCCTAGCCAACATAACTAACCCCCAGCTCTACTAAAAAAAAAAAAAATACAAAAAATTAGCCAGGTGTGGTAGCAGGCGCCTGTAATCCCAGCTACTCCAGAGGCTGAGTCAGGAGAATCACTCGAACCTATGAGGCAGAGGGTATAGTGAGCCAAGATCACACCACTGCACTCCAGCCTGGGTGACAGAGCAAGACTCCATCTCAAAAAATAAAAATAAAAAAGAGAAATAGCAAGACTAAGGAGTCTCCGTCTCCCAGAACCTGTTGGGGAAAATAATTCTGATGAGTGTCTCTGGCCCAGACAGGGCCTGTGCTGCTCCACAGAAATGCTTGTTTTCACAACTCCCCAGGATGCCGGCCCTGCCAAATGCATCCTGTGAAACCACTTAGTGCATTTGTGTGGCTTTTCCTCTTTATTTCCAGTGGGGTTCAGAGAGGGATGGAACTGGCCTTCAGCCAAAATGACCCATATAGGTAGGAAAAGCGAATCAGAAGAGCAGGCGCTGCCAGCAACCAGGACTGGTTTCCTCAACTTACAGAGCGGGCACACACGGACTGCCCATCCCTGTTTCTAGAGAGCAGACCCACACTTCCACCAAATTCTGCTCAAATGACAGCTGATTTGGAAGCGGCACATATCCAGCTTCAGAGAGAGAAATGCTTCCTATTTTTCTTTCCCCACTGTCCCCATAACTCTCAAGACCAAGTGGAGTAATTCTACTCACTTTTAGTCAGTGGTATAACTGCATCAGAAATTTACTTTGGGAAATCCTGGATTCCTGATGTGACTCCCGGAAGGAGTAAACAAATTTCCTGTACAAGGTCAGTCCTGTTCACCTCTGTGCTTCCCCAGGAACGGGCTGCAGCGAACTTTCCTATTGCATGTGTCCAGTTCCAGTTTGATGACCGCCTCCCGCTGGTTCCAAAGGCAACAGACTGGCCTTGCTAGTGCCTCGGGAGCCCTGTGACTCTAGGGGAGGCTGGCTGGAGCCCTGGGATCCTCCTGCATTGTCCAGAGTACCATCTGGCTAAGAGGTTTATTGCCTGCTATTATCTCAGCATTCCTGGATGCAGCTTACATCTATTAATTCCTTATCTTGTCATCACAGGCTAAATGAAAGCATCCTCCACCAAGCTCCCTCCCTTTGGAACAAAAACCTTTTACCTCTTGTTCACCCCCCACGTAGTTGGCTGCCGTATGTTTCCAAGGATTTCTTTTCTTGCTTCCTGTGAAGTACTTTGGTCTAAAGAGCCTCCAGAGAGTCTTCACCGGGGGGATACAAAGACCTTGAGAAAATGAGGGCTCAATGGCTGTTTCCATGTGCTGTGTTTGAGGCCACTGGGTGAATGCCTCAACTCCAGAGTGAGTCTCCTGGGGCCACCTTCAGGTCTAAATATCTTCCATTCCAGCGTCATTATGTTGGGCCTGGAAGATTTCTCCAACTTTAGGAGGCCCCTTTTTAAACTTTAAAGAGGTTAGGAGGGGCAACCCTGAAGTAGCAGGACACGAGGGCCTATGGAACTGGGACGTGAGCAGAGCGAGCGTCCTAGATTAAAGGAGACCAGAAGGCCAGAGACCAGAAAGAGGCTGGAGATCTGCTGGAAAGGTTTCCACATTGTGATGCCCAAAACCTAGAGAGCAAATAGTTGAGCCTCAACCATCCAGTCACCTTGCCTCCTTCCTCAGGGCAGGCAGGGAGGTGACAGTGGGGAGCATGGTGGTCCTCCCTGTGCTCAGAAGGGAAGGGGAACCCTCTGCAAGGCTGCATTCAGCTCATCAGGGTGTTATCTCCAGAGACCAAGAGAAAGAGGAGAATATCGCTTCCAGATTTTTCTTTCTAGGCACCAGGACACATTTCCTTCTAATCCCCTCAACCAACTTCCCCCTCAGGTCTCATTGCCTGACATTATGTCACTGTCCTCTAGAGCTGACACTAGTGAGTGGAGGCAGATGGCGGATGGGTTAGACCACCCAGAGTGAATGGGGCTGATCCCCTCACAGCCCTTTCCCCAGACCTCAAATTCCTCCAGGCAGTCATTCAGTTATACTTTATCCTCACCACACCACTGACACTTACCTGGTAAGGTCACCAGGGACCATCCCTTTTGACGTATCAGCCAATTCTGGCACAGGTGATTGTAAGACCGGTTGCCTCGCCAGGAGCTCGGACACACCTATCCCTCTCCGCCTGGAAACTCCGCTCCAGGATCTGCACTCAACACCAATCTCTGCACTCACACCCCCTCTGCACTCGGCACCCGCCTCTGCACTCGGCACCCGCCTCTGCACTCGGCACCCGCCTCTGCACTCGGCACCTAGCTCTGCACACAGCCCTCCGGACAGCCTCAGCTGATGCAACCCTGGCCGGCTCTTGCACCAGAAAGACCCGCCCCACAACCTACCCACCAATAACAGCCCGCCCTGTCTCCATCCCACTCCCCCACCACCAATTAGAACACCCGGCCACTCCTTGCTCTCCCAAAGCTATAAAAACCCCTCCTCCCGGGAAGCCAGCGCTACTTCTCTGGCCCCCTTTCCCGGACCACAGAACCTCACCGGGAGCTTAATAAATTGGCATTTAATTTTCCTAGGCTGGCCTCAGTTTCCTCATTTTAAACTCGGCAATAACCCTTATAGTGATCACTCCCTCTGTTTTGAAACCTTCCTCCACCTGGCTTCCAGGATGCCACATTCTCTCCTTCTCTTTCTCTCTTACTGACCACTTCCTCTCCATTTCCTTTGCTGGGTCCTCCTCATCTTTCCCACCTATAAATGACACAGAGTCCAGGACTCTATTGTCGGACCTCTTTTCTTTATCTTCATTCTACTCCCATGGTGATCCAATCAGGTCTTTAAATATGATCTAACTGCGATGACCTCCAAATTCTTATCTCCAATGCAACTGCTCCCTTAATTCCAGACTTAGAAATCTGACCGCTTAGTAGCTCATGTGGGTGTTACAGGCGTCTCAAGCTGGAATGGCCAACACTCAACTTTATCTATTCAGTTCAGTCAGATCCTGCATTCCCACCACTGCCAGCGCCCAGCGTCTTCCCCCCGAGGTATTGCAGAAGCCGCATCACTCCCTCTCCCTTCACCCCTACCTTCTAAGGCCAATTTCCTGCACAGCAACCAGCATGAACCTTCTAAAATGTAACTCGGGCCAGGCACAGTTGCTCACGCCTATAATCCCAGCACTTTGGGAGGCCAAGGCGGACGGATCACCTGAGGTCAGGAGTTCGAGACCAGTCCGGCCAACATGGTGAAACCCCGTCTCTACTAAAAATACAAAAATTAGCGGGCATGGTGACAGACGCCTGTAATCCCAGCTACTCAGGAGGCTGAGGCAGGAAAATAGTTTGAACCCAACAGGCGGAGGTTGCAGTGAGTCAAGATCGTGCCACTGCACTCCAGCCTGGGCCACAGAGCCTCTGTCTCAAAACAAAATAATAAAAAAAAATCATAACTCAGATGATGTGACCCTTTTTGCTCAAAATCCTTGAAAGGCTTCTCACCTCACATAGAATGAAAGCCAAAATGGTTACAAATGGCCTATAAGAATACTGGAAGGAAGTGAGGGGCAGGTCACACAGACATCGAGAAGGAAGAGTACCGAGCGTGCAGCTGTGAGAAGGGGACGCGCTTGCGTGTTTCCAGAACAGCCAGGACCCTACTCTTCTCTCCTACCTCCTTTCCTACCACTCACCTGTCCTGGGTTGGATAGTGTTCCCCCCAAAATTCATGTCCACCCAGAACCTCAGAATGTGACCTTAATTGAAAATGGATGGACGTAATTAGTTAAGGGTCAAGATGGGACCACACTGGATTGGAGTGATTGCTAAATCCAATGACTAGTGTCCTTCTAGAAGAGACGAGGACCCACAGGGAGACACAGAAGAGGTCAGGGAACACAGGTGGGTAGAGACTGGGGTTATGCTGCTGCAAGCCCAGGAGTGCTTGGGGACACGCTTGCTGGAAGAGGTAAGGAAGCACTCCTCCCTAGACCCTTCAGAGGGAGTGCGGCCCTGCAGACACCTTGATGTCAGTCTTCCAGACCTTAGAACTGTAGGAGAATACATTTCCATTGTTTAAGCCGCTGGGTTTATGGTAATTTGTTACAGGAGCCCTAAGAAACCCATATACTCTCTCTTCCTCATTTGGCTCCAGCCACACAAACGCCCCTCAAATTCCCAATGTGAATGTGGAAGATGCTGGCAGGATTATATCAAAATGTGAGGAGTGTGAGCCTGTGTAACTTTTTCCAAATCCCCTGACCTCTGTGACCATCGCACATTTTCTTTGTAGGGAAGACAAGATAATCTTGACGTTTCTCCAGTTCTGAGAACAAATAATTCTCCTAATCAATGACATTGCCTGCCTCAAATCAGCAGGGTGAAAACAATTCTCATTAGACAACGTTCAGTGTCTCCACAACCAGGGGACCTGCCCCAGATGCGTGCAATGAAAAAATTCTCACCTCATCAGGCACCTGAGTGCCACAGGGGAAGCTGCTGGAGCTAGACCAGTCTCTGGAAAGAAATGCAGTCCACATTTACTTAACAAAACTATTCTTTCCAGTCCTGTGTATGCTCCTATGATGGTATCAAGAGCCGTTCCTAATCAGTATCTCTTAATGGGAATGGGCTGTTAATGTGATGCAAACCACTTACACATGGAACCAGAAAATACCGCAAGCGAATGTACTCAGTTACAGGCTTGTTATGCAACTCTGTTTTCCAAGAGCCAAATCTTCTGACTGGGGACTCAGTTCCGGACATCCTTTAGTTTAATGAATCCCTCCCTCCAAACATGCTACTGATGGTTGCTCTGTGTTGTCCAACAGCTTGTAATCAATCAGTTCTCAGGGTGGGGAACGTGGGGAGTAATCACAGCATTTCAGAGCCAGAAGAATGATCTCAAACCTAACCCTCTTGTTTTACAAGGAAAGCGTTGAGGCCCAAATTGCTCAGTTATCTGCCCAGGTACAATGAAAGGAGACTGGAAAGAGACCCATCTCCATTCCCAGGAGTACTCCCTTACACTTCATCCTCAGTGTAAGTTTCCTGTATGTTCTGCATTGAAAAGGGATTTTCTAATCTATGCTTTTCTAATCCGGAGTTGTTTCCTCTGCCCCACCAATGGGGAAGCTGCTGATTTTGCATGGAGCCACCTTCTGTCTTCTAAACCACAGAAGTTTGCAAGATTCTTTTTTTTTTAATGGCTCTTCAAAGGCAGAAAACAACCACCATTGCCAATCTGATCCAAGACCACAGGACTGTTTTTAATTCCATTCATCAGTATCTCATTCACCCCAAGAGACTATGGGATGTTTCCATATTCACATAATGGGCTCATCATTTTAAGCTCCGTAGGGCCCTCTTTGACATGGTGACAATTATGTTTCCCTGTGAGCTTCCAAGTTTACTGCAAAGGCCAACAGGGTCTCAGACACCCAGAAAACATACTTTTTATGTTTTTATAAAGTCTATAAAATTGTAATTGGATAAAACTTTGCATTCAAAAGCACATTCTTCAGGAATATTTTATATGCACATAAAACAGAGAAAATGTTAACATTATGATCTTAACTGTTTGCATATTGAAACCAGCTAAAAGTTAGGAAAATGCAATCCATCTGTTCTCTCCTTTGAAACTACATGATTCTGAGAGCACAAAAGAACGCCTCAGGGGAGTTTGACGTTGCCTTCTCCCAGCTCCTGTTATCAGGTGAAGTGGGGGGAGGAAGGAGGGTCTCACTGGAAGTACCTTCTTTCCTGTCTCTCTCTACAAACAAGGTGTGGCCAGTCCAGGAGCCTTGGCTGTGATGGTGAATCCTCCACCAGATTGGGCGGAGAAAGGGATGGTCCTGTGATTTCCATGGCAGAGGCTTTGGCCTCGAGTGCCTGGGGAACTGCTGGGAGTCATTTCACCTGTCCTGACGCCCAGCTCAAGCCTGGTTCTTGAGGGGTGTGGGGATGGGGAAATCAGGTTTTGCTCTGGTGCTTAAGGCGTGTTTGTTCAAGACTATCCATTAGGCGTTTATTAGCCATCATTATGGAGTGCTATTGGCCTAATTAGTTCAAGCTGAGTCGGGGGCAGCAGAGGGAAAGGGGAAATGAGGGAACAACATGATCAACAGCTGACATTCGCTTTCCCAGGGAACCCTGCTGCTCCACTCCCTTGTTTTATCTGTTAGCACAGCAAATTAGACCCCTCATTATCACATTTGCAAAGCACTTGGCACTCAAGGGAGGAAAAACCTGCAAAGGGAAAGAACTAAAGAGCCAAGGATGTTGGGAAGAGAGATTGCCCTCCTCCGAGGAGACCTCTCTCCCTAGAGAGCAAAGCCCGTTCCCCACCTGCACTCCCATACCTGTTGGGATCTGGCCCCCAGGACCAAACCAAACGCAAAGAGGAGCTTCCCTTGGTCTTGGGTAGGAAGGATTAGACAGCACCGAGAAACGTCCTGGGAAGACCAGATCCCAATCATCCCCAGCCTCCCCTGGAGGAAATTTCACACTCAGAGAAATTCTTAGTTTTGACTAAAGTCGGTGGCAACACAAGCACACAGAAGATGTTCTCCATCATAGATAAAACTAGAGCAGTTCTCAATTTTCATCATGCATAAGAGTCACCTTGGAGACCTGTTAAAATGCAGACTCCTGAGCCCCACCCCAGATCCAATCATCTCTGAAAGTAGTGCCCAGGAATTTGCATTTTAACAACGCCCATAGGTATCTTATGAATGACACGTTAAGAAAGGGTACTGCGGAATAATTTGTTCAATAAATATTTCATTCACCATATAGTGTCTACAGAGTTCCTACCGTGAAGAAGATACAGAGCAAGCAGTACAGGGTGTAAGGGGCTGAAATGGGGTGGAGCCCTGGAGGAGAGGAGATCAGGGAACTTAGAAACCCACGGGTCAGAGATCATGGAACTCACAGTTTACCAGAAGAGTCAGTCAAGGAAACATATGGTCCCTACACCAGCCACAGTGTCACCAGCCCTGGTGCCACAGCAGTGCAAGGCAGGGGGTGTGGAAGCATGTGGGATGGGTCTGTGATCCCGTCTTAGGGGATAGGGAAGGTGCCCCAAAAAAGATAACATCAAAACTGGAAAATGAAGAGAGAAGTCGGTCAAGAAAGGGAGTCCGTGAATAAAGAATCTAGGCAGAATGTGTAACTCGTGCATAGCTCCAGAAGGGAGAGACGGGCCAGTGAATTTCGGTCTTGAAAATGGCTCAGAGCCCAGGTCAAGGGTGCAGTGATCTGTGATTGCACCACTGCACTCCAGCCCGGGCAAAACAGCCAGACCCTGCCTCAAAACAAACAAAAAAAAAAAAGTAAAAAAAATAAACCCTCAATGGAACCTAAAATGGCAAAGTACGTATGTTATTGAATTAAAATAGATGAATTCAACGACAACAAAAAGAAAATGGCTCAGAATTGTTGAGCCGTAGCATGTAAAGACCGCGTTGTGGGAAATGGAGCTGATATTTATCACAGCTATTCGGAGTGGGGGGTCTTCCTGAGGGAGGGCAGGTAGGCACTGCGGTGCGGAAAGAGCATGATGGCTATGATCTGAGTTTACGAAGAGCAAGACTGGAGACACAGAGAACAATTCGGAGGTTATTGTGTTCACGCCTCTCCCCCAAGCTCCAGTGAGGTCTGGAGCCCCATCATGTTGCGGATCTTCACGAAGCTGTGGCCGTTTCCAGGAGGCCACTCCGCTGGCTCCGGGTGGATCTGCCGCAGACGATTTGCCGACTGCCCGGAGCGCCCTCTGCCGGTCCGCAGCTTCCCATACCACACGGAGGAGGTGGGGGAAACTGAGGACACATTCTTTCCTCCTCCATGTAAAGGGATTCTCAATGAAGGGTGAGTAATGATAATCCTTCTGAAACTGAGAATGAATACAACATTTCCCTGCTGCAAGTTGCCTCAGACATGCCCAGAGATGACTGAGCCCCAGGACGATTCTCACACCTGCTGCCTGTTTGGGGTTTCTGTGACTATCTGTGAGCGACAGGATCCCAAGACCCGGCCCCCTTCCATGAATGGTCCGGCTCCCCTAGTCTCATCTCACTGCTGATTTGATGTGCTAAGTTCCTCCCTTAGGTCTTCCACACAAGAGCCATAAACACTCCCACCGTTATTAACATCAAAGAAAGCATTGTATACCTGTGTGACTGCAGAATTCTGTAAGTCATTAACTTTTTTAAGCCTTGGTTTCCTCATTCAAGACATGGAGAAATAGGGCCAGGCATGGTGGTTCATATATGTAATCCCAACACTTCGGGAGGTCGAGGTGATAGGATCACTTCAGGCCAGGAGTTCAAGACCAGCCTGAGCAACTTAGTGAGACCCCCATCTCTATAAAAACTAATAATAAATTAATAATTAACCAGGCGTTGTGATGAACACCTGTAGTCCTGGGTACTTGGGAGGCTGAGGTGGGAGGATCACTTAAGCCCAGGAGTTGAGGCTGCAGTGAGCTATGATCATACCTCTACACTCCAGCCTGGGTGACAGAGCAAGACCATGTCTCAAAAATAAAAAAATAAAAAGAAAGAAATGGAGAAATATGTTCATCTATTCTGTTTCACTGGACAGCAAATAGATAATGTATGTGAATGCCATATATGTAATTGCTCTTAATCAAATGCCTACCTATAGATAATGCTATGTCAAATAAAGAAAATAAGAATATCTACATTTAGGAGCATTGAAGCTAAACTAAAACACATTGAGAGGATATTGAAGATTAAAATGGTGATATTAAACAGCACCTTCTAAATCTTAATGGAGGTTTTCTGTGCTTCCCATCATTTAAAAGATAGAATGGTACAATGGTATAAAGCCACACACACCCCGATTTAACTATTATTTTACCCCAATTGGTTTTATTACCTTGGGGAAATTAGCTAATATTCTCAAACTGAATTTATTTTTCTGAAACAGGATTAGGATAATACCTGCCTCCTGCAGTTATAAGCACAGCTAAGACTAGAGTGAGGTGAGTTGCCTCAGGCACAAAATTTAAGGCGGCACCAAAAAACTCAGTAATCAAGGTAAATAATATTTTAATTTAATATTTTTAAAAATCAAAATGAATATAAAAAGACTCACAGTGAACAAAATATGAAATGAAGACAGAACCAGTAAAACAGATTTTTTTCCTTTTGCCTTAGTTCCAGGGTGGCTCAGCATAACACTGGATATAAGTTAATAATAAATTAAATGAGATAATGTAAGTAAACACTTACAAGAGGGCATGCTACATAGTACGGCTCCATGAATTTTTAAGAAAGGCAGGGAAGAAGGAAGGAAGGAAGATAAGAAGAAAGGAAGGAAGGTAGGAAGGAAGGATCATTTCATCTCTGACCCTCAAAATTGTTGCGAGGATAAGAGTTGATGAATATAAAGCTAGTGGTGCACAGTGAATGATATTAAATTGTAGCAATTTTTGTTTTATCTATAAAACACTCCCACATGCCTCCTCTGCTTTCATCTTTATCATGAGGTAGCTGGATGGGTATCATGTAGATTTCACAGATAAGGAAATGAGAGTATTAGGTAAAACACCATTATTAAACTGGAACCCATATCCTTTTATTTCTAATTGCATGCTCTTCCAACACACCCCACTTTGCCTGTTTGAAATCTAATTAGCTCTATAACATTGTGGCTCTGATTGACAAGACTAAGGATTCCAACTTTGACCTATTGGCTAGCACCTTCCCTTTGCCCACTGCTCAAATTTTAAAGGGATTTGGGAACAGCTGGACAGACAATCCCACAGCAGTGGGGAGAGGTGGCTGATACCCATAGGGAAGCCCTCTCTTCCCGAATTCCCACTTGAGCACGGCATCCTGTGAGAGCTGGGAAAACGGTATGGAGAACATGAGGTTGGGGACGAGGGTTCAATTACTCTTTCAGGATGGAGTGAGAGCTGGCAGCCTAAAACACAAAGGGGACAGATGGGTGGAGGGGACTGTCAGTGTGTGAGAAGAAGCTATGACTCCTTGTACCCAGTGGGAAGCTGACCCTGTGTATTAGTTTTCACGCTGCTGATAAAACCATACCAGAGACTGGGAATTTAGAAAAGAAAGAGGTTTAATTGGACTTACAGTTCCACATGGCTGGGGAGGCCTCACAATCATGGCGGAAGGCAAGGAGGAGCAAGTCACATCTTACATGGATGACAGCAGGCAAAGAGAGAGCTTGTGCAGGGAAACTCCTCTTTTTAAAACCATCAGATCTTATGAGACTTATTCATTGTCATGAGAACAGCACAGGAAAGACTTGCCCCGTGATTCGATTACCTCCCACCAGGTCCCTCCCACAACACGTGGGAAATCAAGATGAGATCTGCATGGGGACACAGCCAAGTCATATCATCCTGTGATAGGATGCAGAGAGACATGCTCGCCAGTTCACTGCAGAACTGTCGAGCTTTGACATTACTGTGAATCACCTATTCCACAACAGAATGGGTTTTTAATAAAAAATATTCACATTATATTTTTAGTGAAAAGTATTTAAAAACTTACACTGTCTCTTTCCATTCCATGCCACCCATGGTGCCATTTCATGAAGGCAAGCTCTTTAAAAGTTTCAGGAATTTTCTTCTGGTGGTTAGCTTACATGGCTAGAGAATATGTGTCTACCACCATGTCTGAATGTATCAATCATAACTGATGTCTGTTGATGACTATGCAAGCCATATATATGAGGAGGCTTCAGCTCACCTGCTCTCACCTTCTCCTTTGGGGTCTCCTCCAAACACTTGATATTTGTTATTATTTTTATTCTTTATTTGATTTCCTTTGTATCTTTAAATAATGGGAACATCTATTTTTTTCCATCAACTCTCCTCAATCTCTGCTGCCTTGATGCCCAAGTAAAGAGAGTGTTGACACCCACCATGCTCCCCAGTTACCCCACTGCATCTCGGTTGGTTGGCTCAGGCTTGGCTTTGATGGCAGGTCTGCCAGACTTGCGTGCACCTTCTACACTTAGATACCTCTACTACCTGAAAACCACCACGCATCATGTACATCAAGAGTACCAGGCACATCATGTTCAAGTCTGTGCCAAGTAATATGGAACCTGCGAGAAATGTAAAGATGAAGAGGACAAAGCCCCTCGTTTTCAAGGTGATCACAATCTGGTCATGAGGACAGAACTTTTGTGTTACATCCTTAGGTCCTTGGCTAGAAGAAAATACACATTGCAGTGTCTATGTAAGACACTCAGAATGCTATCTTGACTTTTAGCTACATTTGTTACCCTTCCCTTGAGGCACTTCAGAATTTAGAGTCATATTCATTCATGTAACAAATATTTATTGAGTAGCTATGATAGGCCAGGCACTGTGCCAGGTGTGGAGACTGCACAGTCAACAGGAGGAGAACTAAAGCAAGCATGGCCCTGCTCTTATTTAGCACAAGAGACATACAAACAAATAATCGCATATATAAACCTCCTAATAATCAATACATAATGCATAATATAGTATGTAGACATTTTAAATACAGTTATAAATTGTGATAAAGACCATGAGGGAAAAAAACAGGTGTTAGGAGAAAGGAAGGGCTCCTGAATGGGAGCGTCATAAAATGAGTAGCTAAATTCCTCGTTTGTTTTTTCTTTTCTTTTTTTTTTTTTTCAGACAGGGTCTCACTGTGTCACCCAGGCTGGAGTGCAGTGGCACAATCATAGCTCATTGCAGCCTCTACCTCCTCTGCTCAAGCCATCCTCCCACCTCAGCCTCTGAAGTAGCTGGGACTACAGGCATATGCCACCACACCCACCTAATTTTTGAATATTTGTAGAGATGGGGTTTCACCATGTTGCCCAGGCTGGTCTTGAACTCCTGGGTTCAAGCCATTCACCTGCCTCAGCTTCCCAAAGTGCTGAGATTACAGGGTGAGCCACCATGCCCTGCCTTTTCTGACCATTTTCTATGCTCTGGGACTCACATATCATGGGGATTTTCTGTTTCCTAAAAGTTTTGAAGGAACTCACCCTTCAATCACCCTTCAGAAGCATTGAACTGATTTATGGTTCCCCTCTGCCCCTTTCCATATCTCACAATTCTGAATATTATAATTTTTTGATCATTGCCAACTGAAGAGGGAAAAATAATAGTAATCACAATTTTATTTTTCACTGTATTCAACAATATGCATTTAACAAATACTGAGTGTCAACATGCTATATGTTAGGAATAAAATCATGACCAAAACCAACATGGTACCTGCCTTCATGGCCATAGAAGTTGGTGGCCATTTCACTTATTTATTTATTTTACAGTTAAAACATTTTCTTGGCCAGACAAGGTGGCTCACGCCTGTAATCTCAGCAGTTTGGGAGGCTAAGGTGGGCAGATTAACTGAGGAGAGGAGTTCGAGACCAGCCTGGCCAACATGGTGAAACCACATCTCTACTAAAAATACAAAAATTAGCTGGGTGTGGTGGCACATGCCTGTAATTCCAGCTACTTGGGAGCCTGAGGCAGGAGAATCGCTTGAACCCAGGAGGCGGAGATTGCAGTGAGCCAAGATCATGCCATTGCACTCCAGCCTGGGCAACAAGAATGAAACTCCATCTCAAAAACAAAAGATTTTATAATCTGGATGCTCCGATGTTGGGTACATATATATTCAGGATAGTTAAATCTCATTGAATTGAACTCTTGATAATTATGTAATGTCTTTCTTTGTCCTTTTGTTACTGTGGTTGGTTGAAGTGTGTTTTATCAGATACAAGAATAATGACCTCTTCTCTTCTTCGTTTTCCTTTTGCTTGGTACGTCTTTCTCCATCTCTTTACTTTGTGCCTATGGGTGTCACTACATGCGAGATGGATCTCTTAAAAACAGCAGAAGGTTGGGTCTTGTTTTTTTAATATTTGCCACTCTATGTCTTTTTTTTTTTGGATGGAGCACTTAGACCATTTACATTCAAGACTAATATTGATATGCGTGGTTTTGTTTCTGTCCTGGGGTGGTTAGCTGGTTGCTTTGTAGTCTCAATTGTTTCGTTGCTTCATAGGGTCTGTGGGCTTTGTATTTACTTGCGCTTCTGTTGCAGCAAGTATTGTTCTTTCATTTCCATGTTTAGAACTCCCTTGATCATATTGGCTACTCATTGCTTTTTGTTTCTTGTAGGAGAATTTCCATTTTTCTTACATTCATACACATGTGAAACTCATGAGTATCAGACTGCACCATCACTTTGATCTGTTGCCATGGAGTTATGCAAAGCGAGGATAGCCTGTATCATCTTGCATACGTAGGAAAATAACATACATGCCACTTTCTTTGACTCCTTTTCCTGATCCTGATCCCATTCTCAGCACCTCATGCCTAATTCTCCTTTCCCAGATAAGCCAGATTTTAAAATTGATGGGTGTCCTTCAGTTTTTTCATAATCAGATATCCTAGACACACATACATGAGGCAGGCTCACATGCACACGTGCACACAGGACTTGCTTTTCTGGTATCATTTCCTCAGGAAATGGAGTGATCTGCTCCAAGTAATCTGGTGACTCGATTTTTTTTTTATGGTTGCACAATATTGTATCGTATGGCTGTATCATTATTTTTTCTGCCATTTCCCTATACACAAGGAATTCTCTTTTTACCCGTTCTTGGCCACTACAAACAATACTGCAACAAAATAATACCTTCATGAACTGGATACATTTGTTTTTATGCAATAAACTCCTGGAAGTGCGATGCTGGTTCTCAAAGGGTATATGATATTTTGAATTTTAATGGATGTTCCCAGTTGTGTTCCAAGAAGGATATAACATGTCATATTCCTTTAAGCAGTTATTAAAGTGTCTTTCACTCAGACCCCTGAGAACAATGAGTTTGAGAGTTCTTTTTAATTTTGCCAGTCTGACAAGTATATGCTGATATTTTATTGTTGCTATACTTTGCATTTTCCTAATTACTAACAAATTTGAGCATCTTTTTATATAGTCTCTAGCTATTCATTCTGTAAATTGTCTATTCAGACATACTGCCTAGTTTTCTATTGCTTTTTCTGTCTTTTGTCAATTCGTTAGAGCTCTATATATTATAGAAATTAACTTTTTGACATCTGTATTACAAATATTTTCCAAGGTCTATTATTTATCTATAGACTTATTTATGGAAATATTTTTTACAGAAAAACTGTAAATTTCTGTGATGCTAACTACATATTTTTGTGTTTGCTATGAGAATAAAATCTATTTTTTCTTTCAGATAGGTATGCAGTTATGCCAATGAATTTCCCTCTGAAATGAACCACCACACTTGCCTTATGTTAAATTCCCATTTATTCTAACATCTCATTATAGATTGTCAATTCTATTCCACTGACCTACTTATATCAGTATAAATAAATCATAAAAGGGAACTAATAAATCTTAACCATTTGTAAATAAGAACTTCAGTCCCAGATAACACCAGCATCAAAGAGGAAATTTAAAAAGAAATTACTATCTAGAAACAAAGAAAAGGAGAATTACTGAAATAGGAAAATCATAGGACATATGATAATGAACTATATGATTAGAATAGTCTCCATTTGTATATAAATACCATGTTGGTTTTATTACAAGGGCTTTACTGTATATACTGTATATATTGTAGAGGAAGCAGATTATACCTCATTCTTCTCTTTTCTCATAATTTTCTTAGTTATTTCCTGAAAATTCTACCACATGAAATTGAAGATATTTTTATCGAGTTCTAAATAAAAACCCCATCAAAATTTGCAAATAAAATTGAAATATGTTGTATATGAATCTGGGGGGGGATTGTCTTAATTACGTAATCCTCCCATCCAAGCATGCATTAGGCATCTCTATTTAGTCAGATCTTACCTTATGTCTTTTTAGTAAGATATTTTAGATCTTTTCATAGAGATTCTGAGTTTCTACTGTTAAACACATTGTCACTATTTTTAATAATATATTTTTTCCATTCCCAGTACTAGGTGCTTATTGCTAGAGTGGTGAAAAATATTGATTTTTATACAATTATCTTATATCCAAATTCATTCATTAAATCCAGTAGAGTTTTATCCCAAAATTCCTTGATATAGAGAAATTCTACTATAGTATCTTATTAGTAAAAAAAAGAGATGGTTTTATCTATTTGTGTTCCAGTGCTTATGCCAGTTATTGACTTTTCTTGCCTTATTACATTGCTAAGACTGCCCAAGTAATGTTAAGTAGTGGTGATTACAGGCTTCCCTCTTTCTAGGGTTTTCTGTAATTGAAGCTACCTAAGTGTTTTTCCCTTTAGGATACTATTTATTGTTGGTTTTGATAGTCTTCATGTTCAAGAGTTTCCTTCTTTTTATTCCTGTTTTTATTAGGAATGTTTGATAAATTAAAGCTTTCTGTCTGATGTTTTTGACATTTACTATTGTGTTCATGTGGTTTTTCTCTTTTAATGTATTGATGTGTTTATTTTCTTTTCTACTTTTTTATTGGTTTCCTATTTCAGTGATTCTCCTTTTCCGTGTTTCTAGACAGCAATTTCTTTTAAATTTCCTCCTTGATCCTGGTGTTATCTAGGACTGTGGTTCTTATTTATAAATAGTTACGATTTATTAATTCCCTTTTTATGGTTTACTTCTAATTTCATTGGCTCACGACTAGAGAACGTAGCCTGTCAAGGCTTTATTATTTTTTCTTGGTCAATTTTTTAAAGTTCTATGCACATATTAAAAATAATGTATGTTCTCTATTTAAAGGAGTTAAGATTACATATTGATTGTATCAAGGCTATTGATATTATTTAGTTCCTCTAAGTTCTAATTTTGAAAATGTACTACATAAACTTGAATTTATGAGAGACAAATCTGGACACCCTACAGGCTCATTTCCTTCTCCCTCTTAGAAGCCTAGTAGAGATTTGACTCCAATGGACTGAGCCAGCCTGGTGAGAGACAGGCAGTTGTCATCATTCCCAGCAAGCAAAGCTGTCCCAGGGCCTTCCCCATGCAGACTGCTAGCATTGAATTTGGACGGATCTCAAGACACATTTTAGTCACTCAGAAAAGCCAGGTTCCCTAACTTCTATCGGACTTACCCCATAAATATGTAATGTGATGGGCAGTGGGGCTTGTTCTCTCTGGAGTGCCCTGGGTGGCACATCTAGCCCTCTGGCTGTGTACACCTAGGACATTTAGAACAAACCTATTCTGTGGGATGACAGCAGTTTCAGGACAGCACTCTGCTGCTCTCTGCTTATAAGTTTTCTCCCAGCAAACCCAATGTCACCTCTGCAGCATACGACATTAGTGATGTGTGCTCATGGCCCCGGCATGATACAAGTCTACCTCTCTTTAGAGGGGTAATGAAGCCTCCCACTAAAAGCCTCCCACTTTGGGTTTTTTTTTTAAATCAAATTCTGTTTTTATTTTGTTTTGGATTTATTGCCAAAGGTGGCATACAGTGTGGTGCATAAACGTTTATGACATTTTTCATCAGTTGTGTATTTAATTATTATAGAGTGCCCCCCTTTATTCCATTGAGTGTTTTAGTCCTAAATTCCACTTTATTTGATACTAATATTGCTCCTCATGGGTGATTTTGGTTTTCATTTGTTGCATTTGCCCATTCCTTTTATTATTCCTATTGTTACCTTTTAATTGTATTTCTTCTAAATAGCATATATTTGAGTTTTTCCTTATATCCCAAAATGATGAGTAATATTTATGTATTTGTTTGTTTTAAAGACAGGGTCTTGCTGTGTTGCCCAGGCTAGAGTACAGTGGCACAGTCATAGCTCACTGCGGCCTCAAACTCCTGGGCTCAAGGTATGCTCCCACCTTAGCCTTCCAAGTAGCTGAAACTACAGGCATAGCCACCACACCTGGCTAATTTTTAAAAATTTGCTGTAGAGATGAGTTCTTGCTATGTTCCCTAGGCTGGTCTCAAACTCCTGGCCTCAAGCAATCCTCCTGCCTTGGCCTCCCAAAGCACTGGGATTACAGATGTGAGCCACCACACCTAGCCAGTATTTTAACAGATGATTTCAAATTATTATATTTAATGTGATAACTAATGCATCTTATATGCTATCTATGTATACATAATAAATGTATTACTCTATATTCATTACTTACTTTAGATTGTTGTGAGGTTTTTTCGATTTTTTTTTTATTGGTTTGATGTATTGGCCTCTTAAAAAATCTTGATAGTTTAGAGGTTCTGCTTGATAGTTTGGAGATTATCGCTTGAAGATAGTATTTACTGTTGGTTTTGATCGTCTTTATATTAAAGAGTGTCTGCATCCCACTGCTAGTAACTGTCCCTTTCTCTGCTGTCTTAATCAATACATATGATGCTAGTGTTATTTATAAATGTTATTGATAAGCAAGATGTCCAGTTTTCCTGTTGATATGTGGTATTCTCCCACAATGACACTGCAATTTCTCCTAATCTCTTACCTTCACCCCTTCTCTTCCTGTTGCCCTTTGAATTTGGAAACCTTTTAAATCCTCTTCCTACTCAAACCCACCCCGAGATTCTAGGCTTGGCTAAGATCACTTAGAATTTCCTTTTCTTTTTTTTTTGTTTTTTTGAGACAGAGTCTCACTCTGTCATCTAGGCTAGAGTGCAGTGGGGCAATCTGCGCTCACTGCAAACTCCGCCCCTGGGTTCAAGTGATTCTCCTGGCTCAGCCTCCTGAGTAGCTGGGATCACAGGCGCCTGCCATCGTGCCAGGCTAATTTTTGTATCTTTAGTAGAGACAGGGTTTCAACATCTTGGCCAGGCTGGTCTTGAACTCCTGACCTCTTGATCCACCCACCTCAGCCTCCCAAAGTGCTGAGATTACAGGCATGAGCCACCGCACCCAGCCTACAATTTCCTTTTCAGTATTTCTCCCCTGCTCCAGAATGGCTTATTTACTTCTCATAACATGTATTACCAAAACCAGGGGCTGTCCAAGGGGATTCAGTGGAAGCAGAGAATTCACAAAGAGTTCACAAAATGCCCCGTGAGGAGGTTAATAATTGTTTATGAAAGTTCTATGTAGTCTAAATATGTTCGACTTTAATTACTTCCCCAAAACACGTCCATAAGGATAATGCCATTTAATAGAAGATCAGAGGAATGGATTCAGCTGAGAGAAAGTGGAGAAGGTGGTCATTTCATACTAGCAGTATATACAAAAGGGCACAGAAGTGGGAATGAATAAAGAAGGGTGTAGGGAAGGTGGAAGTAGCCAATATTTTTTCCCAGAAAAAATTGGGGGACAGAGGAACTGGTAGAGAAATTTTACATTGCCTTTCATACATTTGTTAAGTCAACTAAATATTTATCTTTGGTCTGTTATATGCTAGACAGTCTTCCAAGTGCACTCTGTTAGATCTAGGACATGCAACTCCCTTCACACAGGACAACAAGGCCAGCAACATGACTCAGAAGCACAGGGGACTGGGAGAGTGCAGAGCAGGCGCCTCTAGCCTGGTCAGGCTGGAGTTTGGGGACAGGCTTGAGACAAAGCATTCTGGAAGGAAGTGGCATTGAAGCTGACGACAGTAAGCTGATAATGCAGTAGCCAACTAAAGGAAGTTAGGGAAAGGAGGGCGGATGAGGGTTTCAGACACGTGCAAAAGCCTACAATGAGGGGAATTTTGGGGGCATCCAAGGAACTTAGAGTAATTTTTACCTACTGATGACTCCATAGATTGTCTCCTCTTGAATTATTCTACCTTTTCTTCCTATACTTTCTTTATTTAATATTTTTTAGAAACAGGGTCTTGCTATGTTGCCTAGGCTAGACTTGAACTCCTGGGCTCAAGCAATCTGCCTATCTCAGCCTCCCAAAATGCTAGCTGACAGGCATGAGCCACAGCACTTGGACACACACCAGTTTTCATCCTGAAGCCAGTTAATTGACACAGAAATTGCTGAGTCAAGCAAGTACCCTGCCGTGGCACCACAAGCATATATGATACATATTTCCGCAACTTTTCCCCCCGAAATACCTGCAGCTACTTACCAGAGTCTCTGGGTATTGAGGAAAGGGGAATAACAAATATTTAGAGGTCTACCAGATACAGATCAGAGCCAACGGTGATAGCAGGACCACAGAATACCATGTATGGCCTGTCACTTAGAATGGGGGCTTATACAGGCCCAGTGGGAGACAGACCCCCAGCCCAGGCCCACCTCACAGGGAACTCACGGTTAGTTAGTGCCTTGGCCTCTGAGTGCATACATGCAAAGGGTATATTCAAAACTAGCAAAAGCTTACATTGCTTTCCTGTCCAGTGAAGTGGCAGCCATTTTGGTAAGAAAGGCCAAATAGAAGCTTCTGAAACTGTTCCCACTCCCAACAAGAGTATTAATCAGAGGGAGGCAAAACTTCATGTCAGAAGGAATTGCAGACATTGGCATCACCATCAAACGCTTAAAGTTTGCAGAAAAGTGGTTGTCATCCTATCCCTGTTTAATTATTTATATGGTTCCTAAAGAAATCAGATGAATTATGCAGACACACTGCTACAAACCTAACCAAGTAGTAGACTCAGTTAAAACTGCTGGTGTGCCATCTCTACTGGAACAGATTAATACAGGCACTTGATTTAGCAAATGCAATCTTTTAGACCCTAGCAGCAAGAAAGAGAAAAACCAATCTGCTTTTACATAGGAATGACAACAATATACTCACACGTCATTTCCCAAAGCATCTGAAACTCTACTTTCTGTCATAGTAATGTTGCAGGACAGAACTAAATGAGCCTAAATATCAGGCAACATTTTGTCCCAAAACATCCCTCAGAAGAAAAGGAAGTCACCTTACATCCGACTCTTTATAAAGTCCCACGTTGTGGAGTTCTCTCTCAATTACTTTTTTTGAATAACAAAGTACTGCTTAGGGAAGGCTCATGAGTCAGAGGGAACCCAGCTAGTGCTGGCAGGATTCTATCAAGAGGTTACTTGATAGAATCAGTATGAAATGAAGCAAAACAATTGTAGCACCCTGTTAGTAATTAAAATTACATTGTGATATATAATATAATAATTAGATATATATATTTGATCTGTCATTCTTCACTAGAATTTGAAGTTCTAAAAAGGCAGAAACTTTGTTCACTATATTTCTGTGCCTAGAACAGTGGCTAGCACATGGAAATCAATAAATATTCTTGAATGAATAAGTAAGTTTGTATTCCTGGGGATACGAGCTCACAATCGCAAGTGCTGAAATTTGACCCTCTAAAGGTCACTTTAAAAAAAGAAAACAATAGAAAAAGTCATTTATCCTGGAGAAATAACAATTTATTTTCAGGCAAAATAAATAACAATTTATTTTCAGGCAAAATAAATAACAATTTATTTTCAGGCAAAATAAATAACAATTTATTTTCATGTTCATAGCAGCTTTGTTTATAATAGCTAAAAACTGGAAACAGCTCAGAAGTCTTTCAATGGGTGAATAGCTAAAGAAACTGTAATACATCCATGCCATAGAAAGCTACTCAACAGTCAAAAAGAATGAACTGTTTGACGCACATGATTCAGATGAATCTCTAGGCAATTACATTGGATTTTTGTAAAAAAAAAAAAAACTAATCCCAAAAGCTTACATAGCATCTGATTCCATTATATTACATTTTTGAAATGACAAAATTATGGAAGTAAAGAACAGATCGGTGGTTCCCAGGGGGTTAGGGACAGGTGCGGGGAGGATGGAAGGTGAGTATGGTTATAAAAAGCAGCAGCAGGGATCCTTGTGATTCAGTATCTTGACTGTGATGGTGAACACACAAACCTACATATGTGGTGAAACTACACAGAGTTAAACACACATACACACCACACACATGCACATACAAATGAGGACATGAAAATCTGGGGAATTCTGAGTAAGATCAGTAGATCTTATCCATGTCAGTTTTTTGGTTGTAATATTGTGCTATAGTTCTGCAAAATGTTACCATTGTTGAAAGCTGGGTAAAGGGATGATAGTATTAATTTAAAAAAAAAAAAAAAAAAGAGGCTCTCACTCTGTCTACCAAGCTGAGTTCCCTGCAGCCTCAAATTCCTGAGCTAAAGTGATCTTCCCACCTCAACCTCAGCCGCTTGAGCCTGTAGGACTACAGATCACTTCTTTTATTTATTTTTTTATTTTTTATTTATCCAGCCTCTGGATAAATTGGCTCCATAAATTTATCCAGCCTCTGTTGCCCAGGCTGGAGTGCAGTGGTGTGAGCTCAGCTCACTGCAGCCTCCTCCTCCTGAGTTCAAGAGATTCTCCTGCCTCAGGCTCCTGAGTAGCTGGGATTACAAGCATGCACCACCATGCCCAGCTAATGTTTATATTTTTAGTAGAGACAGGTTTGTTTCACCACGTTAGCCAGGCTGATCATGAATTCTTGACCTCAAGTGATCCGACCACTTCGGCCTACCAAAGTGCTGGAATTACAGGCGTGAGTGGATCACTTCTTAAAACAGCATATGGCTGTAAAATTGTTTTAAAATAAAAAGATTTTAAATAAAAATAATATAACAAGTAGTTAGGTATATACGTATACAGGACTTCTTGCCCTGCCACTATGGGAAGGGTAAGCGTACCCTGGATAGAATTTCCACCAACTGTATGAACTCATATTTAAAAGGTGTTGCACCTCACACAACCAAGTGACAGTGAGGATTATGTGCTCCTACGATTATGTTAGGTAACGTAGAAAATGGCTCTAGTTGATTACGGTGCCATTAAAGTAAAGAGACTCAGAGAAACTTTGAATAAAATTACTCCTTAAAATGTGAGAATTGAATAAAGTACTATTTCCAAACTAATGTATTATCTATGAAATTTTAAATATGGAAAACTAAATGAATCAACTATTATAGGTAGACATTTGACCATTGCACTTACTTTCCTAAAACTTCACTTATTCAAGTTTTTAGAAACCTTTTTGTTGGGAAAATGAAAAAAATCACCTGGTGTTCAGGATGGCCAATATATTTAATATAGAATATTACTGATAGAAAACCTAAGCTCAAAGAGGTGGTGTGAGTGTTTAATGCTACAAGGTTTTAAAGTGGCAGAGCCAGGATGAGAGCCCAAGTCAGTTTAAGGCAAGACACAGGATTCTCATGGGCCTTTAATTTCTTTACGGACAAAATCTGACCAAGACTATCTATAAATCCCCTCTCAATGACAACTCAAAGCAATTCCCTCCTCTTCGTTTGCTGAGCCACAATGCAGCCTGATTTTAATTCTCATATTGGATCATATGGGGTATTTGGTTTTTGTTTTTGAGACGGAGTCCCACTCTGTCACCCAGGCTGAAGTACAGTGGTCCGATCTCTGTTCATGGCAACCTCCGCCTGCCAGGTTCAAGCGATTCCCCTGCCTCTGCCTCCTGAGTAGCTGGGACTACTAGCACGCACTACCACTCCTGGCTAATTTTTGTATTTTTAGTAGAGACGGGGTTTTCCCGTGTTGGCCAGGCTGGTCTCGAAATCCTGACCTCAAGTGATCTGCCTGCCTCAGCCTCCCAAAGTGCTAGGATTACAGGGGTGAGCCACTGCGCCCAGCCGTATGGGTTATCAGCTGCATTTCCATTGTGCTGCACATAGGTCTTTCATGTTTCCCATGCACATTTCACGTAGAGTTACAGGACCTCTGAATACAAGTACCTGCTTTGAAGTATAATGTGCAAATACCAGGATCTTCCTAGAACCATGGGCGCTGGTGGAACTCAAAGCCAAACCAAACCCCAACGTTTGACATCGACAAGAGTAAAAACAATGTGTGATATAGAGTAGGTGTCAAGCAACTTTCCTGTAAAGGGCCAGGTAGTAAATATTTTAGGATTTGGGGGCCACACACTTTCTGTCACAACTGTGTAACCTACCATCATAGCACAAAATCGATAGATAACACATAAATGAATGAGTGTGGCTATGTTCCAATAAGACTTTATAGAAATTTGGATTTCATAGAATTTTTACGTATCATAAAATATTATTTTGATATTTTTCCAACTGCTTAAAAATGAAAAAAATTGGCCCACAGGTCATATAAAGACAGGTGGCAACCCAGTTTGGCTTTCTGGCCATAGCTTGCTGACCCTCATATGGAAAAATGAACACTGGATTTAGAGAAGCCCCAGGCTGGAGAACGGCTACTTTTGCTTTTACAATATGAGACACTGGGCAAGTCAAATGAGTTCAAATAAATTCTTAGGGCCTTGATTTACTAATCAATAAAATTAACGCACTGGATTGGATTAATCTCAAAAGCCCCTTCAGCCCTAAAAACTCTGTAGTGGCTTCTGTTTCCAATGGCTCTGTTTCCAGTGGCCTCTGCCTATGGCAGACTGGGTGAACTTTTAAAAACTTCCTTTCAATACAAAATACATTAAAATTCTGGTTAAAATAAAATGTCATTCAAAACACTCTCACTGAGGCCGGGCGTGGTGGCTCACGCCTGTAATCCCAGCACTTTGGGAGGCCAAAGCAGGTGGATCACAAGGTCAGAAGTTCAAGACCAGCCTGGCCAACCTGGTGAAACCCCATCTCTACTAAAAATATAAAAATTACCCAGGCGTGGTGGTAGGCACCTGTAATCCCAGCTACTCGGGAGGCTGAGGCAGGAGAATCACTTGAACCCGGGAGGCAGAGGTTGCAGTGTGCCAAGATTGCACCACTGCACTCCAGCCTGGGAAACAGAGCCAGACTCCATCTCAAAAAAAAAAAAAAAAAAACCTTCACTGAGCTGGCGAGAGCATAAAGAAATTCCTCAGAGGCCAAAAATGACCCCAAAAGCATCAATTCAGAGTCCTCAGAAAAGCCCTCAGTCTCACAGCTTTCCTGGGGATGCCTGCACATCTCTAGTACCCTAGAAGTTCTTCCTCAAACTGATAAAGAGAATGCACAAAAATCCAGCCAAGTGCAGTGGCTCACACCTGTAATCCCAGCACTTTGGGAGGCGGAGGCGTGTAGATCATTTAAGGTCAGAAATTCAAGACCAGCCTGGCCAACATGGTGAAACCACATCTCTAATAAAAATATAAAAATTAGCCAAATGTGGTTATGGGCATCTGTAGTCCCAGCTACCCAGGAAGCTGAGGCAGAAGAATCACTTGAACCCAGGAAGCGGGGGTTGCAGTGAGCGGACGTGGCACCACTGTACTCCAGCCTGGATGACAGTGAGACTCCATCTCAAAAAATATAAATAAACCAGAATTCTTTCACTTCTTACTAGCCAATTCCTCATTATTATAATCCCTTGTCATAGTGAATAATTTTTAAATTTTTAATATTAAACTTTCCCTGTTGAAATGATTGTGTGGTCTCCTTCCCTTGTTTGGAGTCAGGTGTATAAACTCAGGCTACCCTTTTATAAACTCAGGGTTAACAACTGTATTTTTATATCCTAGTATCAATCAGTAGGAAAATAAAAAATTGAAAATTCCATTTACAATCATACCAAGAAACATAAAATGCACAGAAATATATTTAACAAAAGATGTACATGACCTCTTTGCTGAAAACTGTGTAATGTTGCTGAGAGAAATTCAAGGAGACTTAAATAAAGAAATATATCACATTTCTAGATGGGAAAACTCAATACTTTGTTTTATTTTATTTTATTTTATTTTTGAGACAAGGTCTTGCTCTGTTGCCCAGGCAGGAATACAGTGGCACAATCATAGCTCACTGTTGCCTCAAACTCCTGGGTTCAAGCAATCCTCCCACCTCAGCCTCCAGAGTTGCTAGGACTGCAGGTATATTCCACTGTACCCAGCTAATTTTTTGGCTTAGAGGGGTAGAAATGGGGTCTTGCTTTGTTTGCCAGGCTGGTCTTGAACTCCTGGCCTCAAGTGATCCCTTTGCCTCAGCCTCCCACAATGCTGGGATTACAGGCGTGAGCCAAGGAGTCTGGCCTTCAATGTGAGAACAGATTGATACACTCCTTCAGAAAAATGTAAAACATACACCTATGCTGTGACTCGACAATGAGAAATAAAAACATGTTTATGCAAACACTTACATAAGAATTCTTATAGCAGTTTTGTTCTTCAATAGTCAAACCCCACCTATTAATAGGAGGCTGGAATAAACAAACTGTGGTTTATAAAATTACCCTTCATTGAAAAGGAATGAGCTACTGATACATGAAGCATCATGGATGCCTCTCAAAACTCTTACACTAACTGAAAGCAACCTTGCACACAAGAGTGCATGCTCTGCAACTCTACCTATGGGAAATTCTAAAACAGGCAAACCTAATCTATGATGGAAAAAATAAGAATAGGTGTTATGTCTGAAAGGGTAAAGTTGAGAATTGACTTGGGAGAACCAGGTGCTGTGGTGTACACCCCAGAGTCCCAGCTACTTGGAAGGCTGAGGCGGGAAGATTGCAAAGAATTGACTAGAAAGACATAAAGAAAATTTCTGAAGTGACAGTAATGTCCTATCACTTGATATGGGTTTGCATTGCATAGGAGAATGCATTTTTCAAAATGGATGCTTAGGATTTGAACATTTCATTGTATCTAAAGTTTACATTAAATGAAATATATATACATATACGTATATACGGGGTTGTGTGTGTGTGTGTGTGTGTGTGATGAAATCACCCAAAATAGCTGGAATTACAAGCAGATTGTATAGTGGTGAACCTACAATTTTCTGAAGAAAAAGAAATATACTTAAAAATAAATATTGAACTCCATTTAATGATATGCATGTTTACATATGTACTGATGTCTTCATTTTACTTTGAAATGGATGGAGAATGGAAAAATGTATACTGAAACATATGAAGCAAACTGCTTATGGTGAACTCTTGGCAGTAGGTGTATGAGTTTTCATTGCAAAATTCTTTTAAGTTTTCTGCATACTTACAATTTTTCATAAGATATTGAGAAGAACCTTGAAAAAAAAATACAAGAAAATGGGACTTTGAGGTGATGGGAATTTTCTTAAGACAAAAATGCACAGACAATACATTTACCACATTAACACAAAGGAACACTGGTCAGCAAAAGACAACGTGAAGAAAGTAAAGAGCGAAAATAACAAGTGTCTGTAATCCCAGTACTTTGGGAGGCTGAGGTGGGCGGATCACCTGGGGTCAGGAGTTCAAGTCCAGCCTGGCCAACATGGCAAAACCCTGTCTCTCCTAAAAATACAAAAATTACCCGGGTATGGGGGCACACACCTGTAACTCCAGCTACCGGGGAGGCTGAGGCAGGAGAATCACTGAAAACCGGGAGGCGGAGGTTGCAGTGAGCCAACATTGGGCCACTGCACTCCAACCTGGGCGAGAAAGCAAGACTTCATCTCAAAAAAAAACAAAAAACCTGAATGATCCAGGTGGGTCCAATGATACCATCACATGTCCTTATAAGAGGGAGTCAAGGGAAACAGAACTACCAAAGAGGAGAAGGCGCTGCGATGATGCCAGCAGGTATTGGATGATCACTGTCAAAGACTCCAAGCAGCATTAGCAGCTGAAGGGAACAGAGTGTCCCCTCAGAGCCTCCAGAAGGGGTCATTCCTGCCAACACCTTGCTTTTCGCACAGGAAAACTACTGTCTGACTTCTGACTTTCAGAACCTTAAGGGAATACATTTGTGTCGTTTTCAGCCACTAAGTTTGTGGTGATTTGTCACAGCAGCAATGGGGATCTGACACAGGGAAGAAGGGGCTCTGAAAGGTTTTACGTTGCTGCCAGGGGTATACATTGGTTTAACCATTTTAGAAAACAGTCTGGAATTACCTGGATAAACTGAAGATGTGTGTACCCTATACTCAGCCATCCCATGCTAAGACAAATAGTCCAAAGAAATGATTGCATGTATGCACCAGGAAACAGGCAAAACAACTTTCAAAGCATCATTAGCACAACAGCAGACAAAGAAACTACCTCAGTATCATAAGCAGGCAAATTTACACATAAACTGTGGTGAAATCATATAACGGAGTATTTTACAGCTTGGAAAATTAGTGAAATACAGCATTACTACTAATAACTCTCAAAAACATAATTATAAGAGGAAAAGCAGGTTTGGGGAAAAATGCATATTGTATTAAATGCATTTCTAGATATATATTTCCCAAAACAGGCAAAATTTTAAAATATATTACTTAGAGACACATATATGGAGAGAAGCCATAACAAAAGACACAAGGGCTGGGCGCAGTGGCTCACGCCTATAATCCCAGCACTTTGGGAGGCGTAGGTGGGCAGATCACTTAAGGCCAGGAGTTCGAGACCAGCCTGGCCAACATGGTGAAAGCCCGTCTCTAATAAAAATACAAAAATTAGCCAGGCATGGTGGCGGACACCTATAATCCCAGCTACTCGGGAGGCTGAGGCAGGAGAAGTGCTTGAACCCAAGAGGCCAAGGCTGCAGGGAGCCGAGATTGCACCATTACACTCCAGCCTGGGCAAGAGTGAGACTCCGTCTCAAAAAAAAAAAAAAAAAAAAAGAAAGAAAGAAAGAAAGAAACAATAATTATAAAATTCAAGAGTAGTAGCCTCTGAGGAGGGAGAAAGGAAGAAGTGACAATCATGTCCTATTTTCCACATTCAGGTACTCTTTTTCTCTTTAATCCCTCAACTTGCCAATTCCATTTGAAAAAAAGAAGAAATCTTTAAAATTTATCTTCTTTCTCTTCCAACTCCTCTTGCAGCACGGTAAGATAATTTAGTGCATTCTTAAGATTCTTTTTCTTTTCTTCTTATATTACACAAGTCCAGAAAATTTATTTATCCTATTCACTTGTTTCAAATATTTATATATTTTCCCACTTTTCTCCCTGTTTCTTTATTGCATTGTCTGGATCTTTTCTCAATATTTTCTTCAGATAAAATAAGCGATTATATACTCCATGAATTCTTGTCCATACACAAACATCTTTTTCCCTGTAGGTGAATCATGTCTTTGCTAGGTGTAGAAATCTCACTTGGAAGCCCTTTATTTCAATGGTCTATGCAAGTTCTTCTCCAGTCTCTTTTTTTTTCTTTCTTTTTTTTTGAGACAGAGTCTCGCTCTGTCGTCCAGGCTGGAGTGCAGTGGTGCAATCTTGGCTCACTGCAACCTCTGCCTCCCGGGTTCAAACGACTCTCCTGCGTCAGCCTCCCAAGTAGCTGGGACTACAGGCATGTGCCACCACACCCGATTAATTTTTGTATTTTTAGTAGAGACAGGGTTTCACCATGTTGGTCAGGTTGGTCTTGAACTCCTGACCTCAAATGATCCACCCACCTCGGCCTCTCTTCTAAAAATACAAAAAAATGAGCCAGGTTTGGTGGCGCACACCTGTAATTGCAACTACTCGGGCCGCAGAGGCATGAGAATCACTTGAACCTGGGAGGAGGAGATTGCAGTGAGCCGAGATCTCATCACTGCACTCCAGCCTGGGTGACAGAGTAACTCTGTCTCAAAAAAATAAAAACTAAAAAAATAAAAATTGGTCAAAGGGTATGAATAGGCCATATGGAGAAAAGCAAGTCCAAATGACCAGTGAGCCATTGAGTATATTAAAAAGGTACTCGAATTCACTAGTAGACAGGGAAGTGTAAGTTAAAATAACAAGATTTTATGTTATACCCATCAAACTATAAAAAATTCATAAAGCACTTTAACACCTATTGCTAGTAGGGGTGTAGGGGAAAGAGCACTTTCATATCTTGTTCCTTGAAGTGTGAAGTGTTACAGCTTTATGGAAAGTGATCTGACAATTTAAAGTTTGGGGGATTTTTTTAATTTTTAAAATATATATCCCAGCTGGGCGCTGTGGCTCACGCCTGTAATCCTAGCACTACGGGAGGCCAAGTCGGGCAGATCACCTGAGGTCAGGCGTTTGAGACTAGCCTGGTCAACATGGCAAAACTCCTCCTTTACTAAAACTGCAAAAATTAGCTGGGTGTAAAGGTGGACACTTGCAATCCCAGCTACTCTGTAGGCTGAGGCAGGAGAATCACTTGAACCTGGGAGGCAGAGGTTGCAGTGAGCTGAGATTGTGCCATTGCACTCCAGCCTGGGTGACAGGGCAAGACTCCATCTGAAAAATAAAATAAAATACATATCCCTTCAACCCAGCAATTCTGCTCATGAGGATGAGTCCCACAGAAACACAATCACCAGTGTGAAGGGCGTGGACAAGAATGGTTACTGTAGCATGTTCATAACGGGGAAAACCCTGGAAACAAAGTGACTGCCCTTCCACCAGGGGACGCTGCAGTCGGTCAAGGCTCAGACTTACCAGAAAATACTATGCAGCCATTTTAAAAAGTGTAAAGGATGACCCCAGTGTTTCTCAACCTTTTTCTATTATCACCTTCCAGGAGTTCCTCCATGAAATTTCAATTCCACAGACATACAGAAACATACAGCATATCTATTTAGGTACTCTATGTGTCTCTGTGCTTTATACACTTAAAAAAAGTACAATTTTTTCACACACCCTTCGAGAAGCAATTTTCACCCCCTCTGGGCATGCTATCACGTCCACTGGGAATGCATGGACTATATCCATTGATTTGGAAAGATTTTCGCAAGGCATTTTTAAGTGAGAAAAGCAACATGCAGAAAAGTGCATATGATTCCAACTGTGAAATAATCAAAAAGGCTTCTGAGTATTTGTGTGTGTGTGTGTGTGTGTGTGTGTGTGTGTGTGTACACATGAGATTAAATGAATAGAAAAAAAAAAAACATGGAAGGATACATTACAGGTTGTTAGTAAAGTTTACCTTGGGAGGCCAGGCACAGCTCATGCCTGTAATCTCAGCACTTTGGGAGGCTGAGGCAGGTGGATCACTTGAGGTCAGGAGTTCGAGACCAGCCTGTCCAATATAGTGAAGCCCCATCTCTACCAAAAATACAAAAATTAGCCAGGAGCGATGGCACGCGCCTGCAATCCCAGCTACTTGGGGGACTGAAACAGGGGGAATTGCTTGAACTCAGGAGGTGAATGTTGCAGTGAGCCGAGATTGTGCCACTGCACTCCAGCCTGGGTGATGGAGCGAGACCCTGTCTCAAAAAAAAAAAAAGTATTACCTCCGGTTGGGGAGACCTGATGTAATTGGGGACATGGGGTGGGGACACAGAAAAGGGAGACAAGCAGAAGAAAAGAGAGTGTACGTGTAATCTCATGTGTACACACGCACGCAACACACACACAATCGAATCAAATGACATCAATTATACATGCAGAAAAGGTTTGTTTTATTCTTCAGAGAGATGTTCCAAGGCTCTGGCCCAGTGGGAATGAAAAGAGACTGGTCTCAGCCGACTCAGAAGCAGGGTGCGAGCAGCACCCGCGCCTCCCGCTTTACAGGCTGCCAACGCCCACACTGCGGCTGTGCGCCCCGCCCAGCTCTGTCCACCCTCTTTCCGATGGAAAGAAAACGGGAACATACTCTTCTGACATTTTTGATTCTTCCCATTTTTTTTTGATATAGCAAATTCAGCTGCGGACATGAAAACTCTCATGTAAGAGGGGGCTTCCCTTGGTTCAAGGAGAAAGGGGGGGTAAGTCATATGAACACTTCCAGGATCACCCTTCTTCCCAAAACTTGATGCTCTGTTGGCCTAGAGTTTTTAGTTCCAGAGGGAGGAATGCTTCCACCAGGAGAAACAACAATTATTCCACTGAGCTGTAAGTTAACATGCCAGCCAGCCACTTTGGACACCCCATGCCTTTGAGTCAACAGGCAAAGGGAGTTATGGTGTTAGCTGGTATGATTGATCTAGGCCACCAAAAGGAAATTGGCCTACTACTCCACAGTGGAGGTAAGGAAGAGCATGTCTGGAATACAGGAGATCCCTTAGGGCATTTCTTAGTGTTACCATACCCCGTGATTAAGGTCAGTGCGAACAACAACCCAGTCTAGGAAGGGTTGCAAATGGCCCAGACTCTTCAGGACTGAAAGTTTGGGTCACCCTGCCAGATAAAGAATCACAACCACCTAAGGTGCTTGCTGAAGGCAAAAGGAATACAAGAATGGGTAGTAGAAGAAAGTGCTATAAATACCAGCTACAACCACATGATCAGTTACAGAAATAAAGACTCTAATTGTCCTATTTTCTCAATATTTTGTTAAGAATGTTTGTGGGCCAGGTGCAGTGGCTCACACTGGTAATGCCAGAACTCTGGGAGGCCAAGGTGGGTGGATCACCTGAGGTTAGCAGTTCATGACCAGCCTGGCCAACATGGCAAAACCCCATCTCCACTAAAAATACAAAGCCAGGTGTGGTGGCAGATCTGTAATCCCAACTACTAGGGAGGCTGAGGCAGGAGAAGCGCTTGAACCCGGGAGGCAGAGATTGCAGTGAGCCAAGATCATGCCACTGCACTCCGGCCTGGGTGACAGAGCAAGACTCTATCTCAAAAAAACAAAAAAAAGAATATGTTTGTGTTCATAGGTACATGTATCAAGCAAATATCTTTTTTCACTCTGATTCTGTTATAATGTAATGTGAGTTGACTTTACATCACTATTTAAGTATTGTTAATTTCACATCATAGGTTATGAGATGTCAGTAGAAGAATAAACATTACTCAAAAACTTTACCGCCTCTGCTGGGGTTAGTGTGCTTTCACTTGTACACAGGCCAGTTGTATCATGTTAGGTAGGACGACGACCTTGTTATTATCTTTATTTGGAGATTAAGTATGGCTTAAGAAGATGCATCTAGGTGCCAGGTTGATAAGGGATGGACTGGTGATAGTTACTTTCATGTATTGACTGGACGGAGGAACCAGACAACTGGTAAAATATTATTTCCTCGTGTGTGTTTGAGGGAAGTCTGGAAGAGATTCGCTCCTGAACTGGTGAACTGAGGAAAGCAGATGTCCCCTCCCACCACCAACATGGGTAGGCACCATCCAATCTACTGAGGGCCTGAATAGAACCAAAAGGCAGAAGAAGGAGAGATTTGTTCTCTCTCCCTCCCTCTCTCTCTCTCTTCAGGCTGAAACAGCAATCTTGTCTTGCCCTCGGACGTTGGTGCTTCTGGTTCTTGGTCCTTTGAACTCCGACTGGGACTCACACCATCAGCTCCCCCTGATTCTCAGGCCTTCAGATTCAGACTGAATCGTCCCATCGGCTTTCTGGGTTCTCCAGTTTGCAGACGGCAGACTGTGGGACTTCTCAGCCTCCATAATCCTTTAAGCCAATTCCTATGATTGATAGCTAGGTAGGTAGGTAAGTAGGTAGGTAAGTAGATAGATAGATAGATAGATAGACTATTGGTTCTGTTTCTTTGCAGAACCTGCCTAATCCAAGCCTGTGATAGTTAAGTTTAGGTGTCCTCTGGACTGGATTAGGAATACCTAGAGAGCTGGATGTGTCCATATGGGTATTTCCGGAGGACATTGGCGAGTGAGTCAGTGAACTGAGTGGGGAAGATCTGCCCTCAGTGTGGGTGAATGCAGATCACCAATTTACCCCTATCAGCTGGGGGCCCAGATAGAACAAACGGGCAACTTCCTCTCTCTCGTGCAGCTGGGATACACTCTTCTTTTCCTGTCCGTGGACATTAGAACTCCAGGCTCTCTGGCTTGTGGACTGCAGGACTTACACCAGTGGCCCTGTGGATCCTCAGGCCTCTGGGCTCAGATCAGGAGTTACACCATGGGATTCTCTGGCTCTGAGGCCTCCAGACCTGGCCTGAACTACGCTACTGGCATCCCGGATTCTCCAGGTTGCCAATGGCCTTCATGGGACTTCTCAGCCTCCATAATGGCATGAGCCAATTCTTCTAATAATTCCTCTTTCATCTATCTATCTATCTATCCATCTACCTATCTATCTATCATCTATCTATATCTATTTATCTATCTCTCTATCTCTCTATTCATCCTATTGCATCTGTCTCTCCAGAGGACCCTAACTACTACAAAGCCTCATGATTTTTGGTTGCAGGTTGTCAAAATATGAGCAGTCCCTGCTTACTACTTAGTGTGACTCGGGTGAGCTGTCTTCCTTCTCTCTAAGTTGTAGACTGTTGCAGAGGGGGACAAGCTGCCTGGCCCTCCTCAAGGGAAGGCACGGCTTTTTCTGGTCATCACATCACCAACCTCGAGGCTCAGCTCTGTTTTTTTCCCCTGGTGGCTGTCTCTGCATCGCGCCAACCGTTGTCTAATTCTAAAAACAACCATATTTGGGACAAGATCAGTTTCATTTCACAAACATTACTGAATTCTCAGCAGTATGCCAAGGACCATTAGGAATAATAACAAGATCGATGGAGCCTACACGGAGGCGACAGTTGGGACAGTAGCCTCAGAGCTCCAAGGAGGGCAGGAAAGAACCCAGATGGACACAGGGTAGAAATGGAGGAGAGAATTGGCCAGAATAGGAAGTACCACCCTTGCCAAGGTGGGGTCAGGGTCAGAATCACGGCGTCCACTGAACATCGTCAACTGGGGTTAGATCTGAGTCAAGCTGATGCCCAAGGGTTGGAGCCCCAAGAGCAGGGCAGAGCCATGCAGCAGCATCTTGGAAACCACAGTGCTTCTCAGCATCAGACAAGCGGCAGAAATGTGGAGGTCAAGACAAAAAAGACCAGCATGAGGATCCAGGGACAGCAAGGAGCTGGCAGGAATGAGGTGGTGCAATGACCAGGCTGAGCTCTGGGAAGGCTCCATCCCAGTGGACGAAGCCCAGAGCCAAGACACCACCTGGCAGCCAGCCTAGCCATGGCCGTGGAGTTGACATGGGCTCCTGGGGCACCCAGGGATCCCCAAACACCAGCAGGACCACCACAGACTAGGGCTCTCCTTGGATCGGGGCATAACAGGGCCAGTCTGCAGAAAGAAACTGACACAAGGTTAGTGGGGAAGACAAGACATCTAGGCATGAAGCAACTAGAGAATAATTTGGAGCAGAGTGGAATTAAATGAGAAAATGTGTGGAGCAGATGAAGAGGGAAGAGGAGAGACCAGTGGGTGTCAGTTTGTCCAAAAAGCCTGCAAATCACTCCCTTCATGACAACGTTTCTATTTTTTGCCTTGGGGAGGAGACATGATTATGCCATTTCTGGGGTCACTGGAAGATAACATTGCTAAAATTATATTTCTTGGAAGCTTTGGGGTTTTTTTCCAAGATGTGCATCCCGTGGCTGGGCCCTGCCCGGCCAGCCCCCTGTGGCCAGGATTCTTTTGTGCAATGCCCATGGCTTCCTCCCAAGGGACGCTCCGTGTACCTTTCTTAGAAAGCAGACTTGGCTGGTTTGGCAGGATCACAGCCAGCTGTCTGGAGGAAGAAGAGGAGGAGGAGGAGGAGGAAGAGGAGGAGAAAGACTTCTCCTGAGGTCCTGGCCCCCACCCCATAGCTGCCTGCTCCATACCTGGGTGGGCAGGCACTGAAGATTAGCACAAAAGATGAGCCCCTGACTCTGCCAGGGCCAGGCCGCCTGGGGGGGCCCAAAGCCTTTTCTCTTCCAACAGCACAAATGAGAAGCCACATTGCAGTATCAACCCTGGGAATTTCAAATGCCTTTGAAACAGATAAGTTCTGTGAGGGAAAATTCCTTTTTCTCTCTTTTCACACCATCTTCTTTTACCTTAAAACAATTTAAGAATGTGTTTGACAACAAACCAGTAAAACTGTGGGCTGCATAAAAGAAAAAAAAAGAATGTGCCGCACATTTAGGAATGCTTTTTCTCAGAAGGAAGAAAACTAGTTAAAGAATGAAGGGCAGAAATGGGGAAAATCTAAAGAGCACCCCCAAAGTCGGGGAAAACGCTGTATTTTTCAGTCTACACCTCATCACCTTGGCACTTTCTGGAATGTGATTAAATTATTTCTTAGATTTGCAAATAGGCATGACCATTTTGAATTTTGAGTATATTCATTTATTTTTATATAATATATGTGTGTGTGTGTGTGTGTACAAATAAATGGATAGGTAGATAAATACATGGATGGGTGGAAGATAAAGATAGATTAGATAGATAGATAGATAGATAAATGTTAAATAGTAATACACGTGTTTCCCCCACTCCTAAAAGCCCCAGGCATAATCTGAGACTTAGGACCCAGCCTCCAGCAGATAGGCCACGGGCACTCAGGGCACTCAGCTGCCTGTCTAGGCAGCAAGTCAGCTTTCTGCCCCCAACAGTGGCCGTCCTTCCCACCCCCTCCCCTGCTGCCTGCCTCTGTCCACTGTTTTGAGTCCAGACCAAGCCTTTCCAAGCGACCACAGCCCTTGCAGCCCACTGAGACTGTCAGGCTTTTCTCTTTCCGTCTCCATTCCTTTGGGGACTTAAGACAATCCCCCCAGGGATTGGTCTGACACCACCCATCCTGACTCCAGCCAGCAGGCACACACCATGCCCTCCTTCTGTCGCCAAGATTCATATCCATTCCATAATTTTTCAGTAACTTTTTCCTACCTGTCTACCGCACAAATGCCCAGGAATGCCACAGTTGCCGCTGTTTGTTTAGAGGTTTAAGCCTGGTGCCCCTGAGACCAGACTAACAGCTCTTGACTGTCTCCCAGCAGGGGGGTTGGGGGTTGGCAATGAACCCTCAGAAGGCTGAAGTCCTGAGAGCCCCAGCTGATTCTCAGGATTCCTGAGGAAGATGTATAGTCCTCCTCCTCAACCAAAGCTGCACGTTTCACACGCAAATACATTCACGGTGTACACGTGCATGTGTTTATTCATTCATTAGACATTCATGAAGGGCTGAATACGTGCTGGGTATGGAGAGAGAAGGTAGAAGTGCCCACATGCCCACATAATACAGACTGAGAAAGAGAGCGATCTTAGCCAAGGCATCAGCAAGAAAACACTCAAAAAATAACACTCCTGAGCCCCATAATATAGCTGCTCCTTCAGTTCTGAATTCAGAGAACTGAAAACAGACTAATACACCATGGGAGGCTGATTTGAATTAAATTCAGTTTCTCCAGCTGCCAGGACAGAGACGAATGCATAGGAGCAGGACAGACCAACCGAACATGAGGAAAGACGTCTTAACAATTAGAAAGGTCTAATCTCCACCTAGAAATCTCCATTAAGAAGACAATGAGTTCTCTTCTCGGTAGAGATTTCTAGGACCTTGAAGTGTGCGTTTCGGTAAGACAAATGCCCCAGGAATCAGGTGGGAGCGACAACATTGCAGGCTAGAGAGCTCAAGGCAGGATTCTCCCACAGGATTCTCCCACAGAGCGGGCAGAATCCCTTCTGGGTCCAAACCAGCAGATCATAATGTCTATTTGATGATGGAGTAGATTAAGAAAGAGTTTGATTTAGCTTAACTTGCACAGCCAACATGCTTCCCTAACTCAGTTGACGGATGCTGAGTCAAAATTGTGCAGTGAGGGGAGGCCGGGCTGGGTCTGGTGATAAGGGAAGGCCAGCTGCTCCCCACAGCCCCAATGGCTGGCAAAAGAAGAGTTAACTCCCTTCCAAAGGAGCAACTCCCTATTGCAACTGTAGGACTGGAGGTGCCCTTTGCAAGGAGCAGAATCAAAGTGGAAAAATTACAAGGCAACTTTTCTGGTTTCAACTTGTTCCCTACAGAAAGGAAATAGATTTTAATATAAGATCTAAGAGGCAACATGTTTAATAAACTGAAAAAAAAAATGTACTTTTGGCTGGATGTTAGCATGCTGAGCTTTGGGATAAAAGAAGATTTTTTTTTCTTTAACGAAAAAAGTTTGTTAGACATGGATCCAAAGCAAGGCTGGAATCCACCTCCCACCATCCCACTGAAATGTCCTCTAATCAGCTGGGAGTAGTCGCCCTAACCCCATCACAGATACCACACAAAAGGCAAGATGAAAGGCTTTTCCTGCTCCCTCTTTACCCAAATTGAAAAGTTTATTGCAAAAAAAAACTCTTTGTGCAAGCCAAGTAATATACAGTCTCTCCCGGATGGGACAGCACTGAGACGCTGACAACCCCATGCCCCAAGTTGTGGGGCCTCGAGCTGATTGTGCAGGGAGTCGGCCCCACAGGTCAGCAGTGGAAATATTTCATCGCGTCCAGCCCCACCCCCAAGTGGAGAAGTATTTCATTGTCCCTCTCCTTCGCCCAGCTTGAATCTGAAGTCTAGACAGTTTTCAGATAACAACCGTCAGAGACAGCAAAGGGGAATGTATCTGCCTCTCAAAGATAAGCAAATGCTTGACTCTCTCATAAGTTTTCTGGAAAGCTCTCAGAGGGCCCCTCTGATAAGCAACTGAAGGGAGAGTGTCTGGAAATATATGTCAAGATGCTGGGACACCTTTTACTTATCCCTGGAGCCCTCACCTAGTTCCTAGAGACACAGTAGAAAGAGGCCATCCCCTTCCAAAAACTCATTCCGAAATAGATGCAAAGTCAGTCTATGGGGATGGGGGGCTTTGTATTATGTCCACCTCAGTCTCTCATTAACTCTGTTTGTTTGTTTGTTTGTTTGTTTTTTGAGACAGAGTCACTCTCAGTCACCGAGGCTAGAGTGCACTGGTGCAATCACGGCTCACTGCGGCCTCGAACTTCTGGATTCAAGCTATCCTCATGCCTTAGCCCCCAAGTAGCTGGGACTACAGGTGCACACCACCATGCCTGGCTAATTTTTTAAAACTTTTTGTAGAAACAGAGTCTTACTGTGTTGCCCCGGCTGGTCTTGATCTCCCGGGCTCAAGCAATCCTCCCACCTTCGCCTTCCAAAGGACTGGCATTAGAGGCATGAACCACTGCACCCAGCCTCCAATTAACTCATGTAGTGAATATTTATCAAATGCCTTCCACTCATGCATTTCACTGGACACAGAAGACACAACTGTGAACAAGTCCAAGAAAGACCCTGTCCTCAGGAAACTGGAATTCCTGCTAGAAGTTCTGGGAAAACTTCATTGAGAGATATGACAAAATCAAGGGTATGCACGTGTTAGTCAGTTTTTTTGTTTGTTTTTGTTTTTGAAACGGAATCTCACTCTGTCACCCGGGCTGTTGTGTAGTGGTGCAATCTCCGCTCATTGCAACCTCTGCCTGCCGGGTTCATGTGATACTCCTGCCTCAGTCTCCGGAGTAGCAGAGACTACAGGCGTGCACCACCACACGCAGCTAATTTTTGTATTTTTACTAGAAACAGCGTTTCACCATGTTGGCCAGGCTGGTCTCAAACTCCTGACCTCAGGTGATCTGCCTGCCTTGGCCTCCCAAGTGCTGGGATTACAGGTGTGAGCCACGCACCTGGCCTGTGTTAGTCAGTTTTGTATTGCTACAAAGGAATACCAGAGGCTGGGTAATTGATAAAGAAAAGAGGTTTATTTTGGCTTCTGGTTCTGCAGGTTGTGCAAGAAGCATGGTGCTGGCATCTGCTCCTGGAGGCCACGGGAAGCTTCCACTCATGGCAGGAGGCAAAGAGAATGTGCAGAGATCACATGGAAAGAGAGGAAGGAAAAAGAGAGGAGGAGATATGAACTAATAGAGCGAGTACTCACTCATCACTAAGGGGATGGTGCAAAGCCATACAGGAGGGATCTGCCCCCATGAACTAACCACCTCCCACTAGGCCCACCTCCAAATTTGGGGATCACATTTCAACATGAGATTTGGAGGGGACATACATCCAAACCATATCATGCCCAAACTTGAAATACAGTGAATCTTGCTTTATTGCTTGTGCTCTCAAGCAATCAAATCATTTGCCCTCCTTCCCATGTCCGCTATAATCTAGGGTCATGAGAATGCCATATCTTCACTCCAGATCATAAAAGTGTCCCATTCCACTAAACCATAGGCCCTCCCATGGCAGAAACATCTTATTCTTGAGACTTCCTTAGTATGAAGCCACAAAACAAGTACACAGAAAATACTTATGTGGTTATTGATTGAGCAAAGAATTTTAAAACAATAAAAGGGGTGCTGTATGCCTGACAGCTCAAAAGTTGTTGTAAATGCAAACTTCATCTTTCTGCCTTTGGGGAAAGGAGTATTCATGCTGGTTTAACTCTGTTCTTTTTAAGACAGCTTCGTTGAAGCTGAGACTCTCACCATCAACTCCTGATAAAGGAAGAACAATTTTACTGGGTTAGGCTCGACTCCAGAGCAGCTTTGAAGATGGTTATGTTGCTGCTACTTTTCTCACACAAGGAGCTGGAAACTCTACCAAGCCTCTGATCTGACACCAGAGTCTAGTTCTAAACATTCCCTGGGTCTGCAGCAATGGTATACACAAGCCTGGGAAGAGGAAGAAACAGCTTATGATTGTTGTGTCTTCCCTGGCACTGGAAAGAATGATATTCCTTGATCCCAGTGCTTCCATGACCCTGATGAAAGCCTCAGCCCCGGATCCCAGAGCGATCCCCTAGAGCAAATGCTTGAGTGAGATTTCAGCTCTTCTCTTGCCAAGATGTGGCTTTTCAAGGCTGGGCTGCCAATGAAAATGTCAACAATGTTCAAATCAAGAGGAAAGTGCTCATTTCACCCTCAGAGGGCATCCAACATTCCAGCAGATCAATGGTGGTCCAAGGTGCCCTTATTTGATCAGGGCAGAGAACACCCTTCTCCTCCCAAGATGGAGAGATCCACTGTGGATGGTAAATGGACCAGCACCAAAGAGGCTGCATGCAGTGGAAGCTGAGGCAGGCGATGCCCTTTTTCCTCCACAGAGAGGCTTAGATCCCTTAGAGGAGGCAGCTGGTCTTAGTGCCATATTCTGAGTCTCTCCTGAAGCAATGGAAATGGGATCCAACTTTGGAATCTGACCCCCTCACTTACAAATGAAACTTGGTTCCAAGAACAACCAACCGAACAAATCCCAAACGCCAGACATTGAAACAATGGCCAAATTAACCAGAGGAGAGCTAATGTCCCTACGAATCTAGCTAACCCTAAGCCCAAGCCTCACAAGTCAAATTATCAATGAATTATCTAAAGCTAAGAAACCTGATTACTGAATCTTGATTAAGAATGAGCAATCAAGACTAGGATGCTGAATGTGTTAAAATAGCCAAGGGAGGGCTGGGCTTGTTCCAACTAAGGTGACTGCTTGCCTTATTAACATTACTAACAAAGGAGGGAAAAAAAAGATGTTAAAAAGTAGCAGTGATGCAGTAACTGGCTTTGCCGTGATTCTAGCAAAGGCATTTGCTTTGAAATGAACACTCAGAATTAGCTGTGTTCTTCCACACATTCCTAGACTCATCTAGTTTGTGGTTTCCAGGCTGTGCTGTGCGAAGAACAAGCAATTCCTGAGAGTTCTCAGCCTCCATCCTCCTACCCTGCCTGAGCCGAAGCAGCTCTGTGTAACCCTACTGAATAGGATTGGGTTTCTGAGTACAAAGTTGTTGGGAGAAGTTGTGTTGCTGCTTTGTACCAGAGAGGACTCTTGCGAAAGACAGAGACCCCGATTTACACAACATTCATTTAGGCAAAAGTAGTGTCACACATAAACTGAAAAGTTAAAGGCTGCAAGCTTCAAGCACAGCCAGATACAGTGGCTTCATTGATGTCTGCAGGGCTGAGGGAGTCTCTGTTTCCTACCTTGCGTCCTTCTATGTTGACTTTATTCAAGCAACCTTCCTTCCCATGCGGTGGCAAGAGGACCATCCGGCGGTTTCAGGCTTCCAGCCAGGCATCTCAGAAGCCCAGTGGTTGTCCTCCCCAACAGCTCTCTATCAATCAGGGTTAGGCTAAGCTGCCAAGTAAAAGAAAGCTCAAAGTGACGACTGTTTAAACAAGCTAGAAGTTCATTCTGTCTTATATAAACACAACCCCAAAGTAAGCAGTCCCGGGCTGTGTAGTTGCTCCACAATCATCGGTAATCCAGGCTTCCTTTTTTTTTGAGATCGGTTCTCGCTCTGTCACCCAGGCCAGAGTGCTGTGGTGTGATCAGGGCTCACCATAGCCCCAGTACCTCCCAGGCTCATGTGATGTCCACCTCAGCCTCCCAAGTAGCTGGGACCACAGGTATGTGCCACCATGCCCTGCTAATTTCTTTATCATTTGTAGAGACAAGGTCTCACTATGTTGGCCAGGCTGGTATTCCACTCCTGGGCTCAAGCTATCTTCCTGCCTCAGTCTCCCAAAGTGCTGGGATTACAGGTGTGTGTCACTGTGCCTGGCCCAGGCTTCCTCTTTGACTGCTTTGCTTTCTGCTATGGATGACTTCCAATCCATAGTGTAACAAAGCTGCTTTAGCTCCAGCCATCTTGTCTGTATTCCAACCAGCATGAAAGAAAAAGATAAGAAAAAAGACTTGCCCACCTTTCTTTAAAGACGCTTTCAAGAAGTGATATATAACACTTCTTCTTAAATCCTCAGTCACGGCTGGTCATGGTGGCTCATACCTATAATCCTAGTGCCGTGGGAGGTTAATGCAGGAGGACTGCTTGCAGTCAGGAGTGGGCAGCAGAGCAAGACCCCATCTCTACTAAAAGAATAAAAATTAAAAATGTAGCTAGGCATGGTAATGTGTATGTGTAGTCACAGCTACTCAGGAAGCAGAGAAGGAGGATTACTTGAGCCCCAGAAGATGAAGGCTGCAGTGACTATGATCCCACCACTGCACTCCAGCCTAGGTGACAAACAAGACCCTGTCTCTTTTTTTTAATTTTTATTTTTATTTTAAGTTCTGGGGTACATGTGCAGGACACGCAGGTTTGTCACATAGGTAAACATGCGCCATGGTGATTTGCTGCACCTATCAACCCATCACCTAGGTATTAAGCACTACTATTAATACATTAGCTATTTTCCTAATGCTCTCCCCTCCCCCACCCACTCCCTCACAGGCCCCAGTGTGTGTTGTTCCCCTCCCTGTGTCCATGTGCTCTCATTGTTCAGCTCCCCACTTATAGGTAAGAACATGCAGTGTTTGGTTTTCTGTTCTTGTATTAGTTTGCTGAGGATAATGGGTTCCAGCTCCATCCATGTCCCTGCAAAGGACGTGTCTCATTCCTTTTTATGGCTGCATAGTATTCCATGGTGTATACGTACCACATTTTCTTTATCCAGTCTATCATTGATGGACATTTGGTTGATTCCATGTCTTTGCTATTGTGGATAGTGCTGCAATGAACATACGTATGCAGTTTATCTTTGCGATAAAAATATTTATATTCCTCTGGGTATATGCCCAGTAATGGGATTGCTGGGTGAAATGGTATTTCTGGTTCTCGATCTTTGAGGAATCGCCACACCATTTTTCACAATGGTTGAATTAATTTGCATTACCACTGTCAGTGTAAAATTGTTCCTATTTCTCTGCAACCTTGCCAGCATCCGTTGTTTCTGGACTTTTTAATAATCGCCATTCTGAGTGGTGTGAGTTGGTATCTCATTGTGGTTTTGATTTGCATTTCTCTAATGATCAGTGAGGTTGAGCTTTTTTTCACATGTTTATTGGCTGCATAAATACCTTTTTTGAGAAGTGTCTGTTCATGTCTTTCATCCACATTTTAATGGGAGAAAACCCCATCTCTTTTAAAAAAATCCTTGGTTAGATGTAATCATACACTCATACGTAGTTCTAAGGGAGGCTACAAGTGTAATCTTTGTTCCTGGCAGCTATGAGCCCAGCTAAAAATCAAGAGTTCTGTTACTAAGGAAGATGGAGGAAATGGATTTTGGAGGAAGACTAATAACATCTGCCATGTTGAAACTAATAGTTCCAACAAAAGTTCTGGAATTTCAGACTTTAATCACGTGTCCATTCCTGAACCAATTCTTCTGGCCAGATAGAGGAAATTCACGGATTTATGAGGTCTGATTCTTCTGGTCATGCCTCATCCTAGACAGAAAGGATGCTGGGCAGATAGAAACAGCAGAACACTCACACTCCAGGGTAATCTCTTCATGTTTCTATCTTTCAGTTGCAGAAACTGAGGTCTCAAAAGGTGAAATGACTTACAATGGGTTCATAGTAATTACTTCTTGGGTACCAGATCAAAACTCCATTTTACTGCTCCCCCACTATCACTCAGATATATTTCATAGAAATGTGAAATGAAGGGTCTATAATTTACCCCATATTTGGCTGAACACAAGGATTTCCAATAAATTACTCCTAATTTTTTTTAACCTATGTGAAAATTACTCCTAATTATTTAAGCCCCTGAACATAGTTACATAAATAAAGAGAAAAATAAGATGCCTTGCTTTCTCCCTTCGATGAGTTCTAATCAGCTTATACCTGTGTTTTCAACCACCATGAGCAAAACTGTCAACATCTCAGAACATTCTCTTCCTCTTCACCCCTCTATCCTTCTTTTCATGAAGCTGCTTGCCAAGCACTGGCAGACAAAGATGAAAGAGAGTCTTTCCCTCAGAGGGCTTACATTCTTACGGGAAAAACAAACAGGTACACAGACAACACCCTGGTAGGGGGCCAGGCATGATGGCTCATGTCTGTAATCCTAGCACTTTGGGAGGCCAAGACAAGCGGATCACTTGAGCCCAGGAGTTCAAGGCCAGCCTGGGTAACATGGTGAAACCCCATTACTACCAAAAAAAAAAAAAAAAAAATTAGCTGACTGTGATGGCATACCTGTAATCCCAGCTACTAGAGAGGCTGAAGTAGGAGGATCGCTTGAGCCTGGGGAGTTCAAAGCTGCAATGAGCCAAGATCACACTACTGCACTCCAGCATGGGTGACAAAGGAGACCCTGTCTCAAAACAAATAAATTAAATAAAACAAAGTAAATAGGTTTGTATGCTTAGGACCTCAGGAACAGAGGGAAGGACCTCACTGGCAAAGCTTCATAGGAGGCAACACTTGAAAAGCCAGTGCAGGCAGGAAAGAGCTTGGGCATAGAGATCAGAACATGCCAACACACATATGCACAGGAGGAAACTACATGGAATTCAGTATGGCTGGAGCTAGACTGGGAAGGGTGTGGACGAAGGTAAGACAATGAAAAAGACAGCATGTCAGATCTGAAAGGTCTTTGTATACCTTGAAAGGAGTGAGCTGGACAGTACCATTGCTGAACTATACCCGAGGAGAGAGAATGGCTTCAATTAGTTATCAACTTAAAGTTAAAGTAAATGCTAAGTGTCAGGCACGGTGACTCATGTCTGTAATCCTAGCACTTTGGCAGGCTGAGGCAGGAGGATCACTCGAGGTCAGGAGTTCGAGACCAGCCTGGTCAACATGGTAAAAATGCATCTCTACTAAAAATACAAAAATTAGCCACGCATGGTGGTGCATACCTGTCATCCCAGCTACTCAGGAGGCAGGAGAGTTGCTGGAACCCAGGAGGCAGAGGCTGCAGTGAGCCGAGATTGTGCCACTGCACTCCAGCCTGGGCAACAGAGAGTCCGCCTCAAAAAAAAAAGTAAATAAATAAATAAATGCTAAGTCCCCAGGCAAGTTCCAAAGCGAAGGAATCCTGTTGATTTATTCTGTGACTGTCTTCCCTAAAGTCTGCTTTTGCCAAAAGCACTTGGAGGTGTGGGGGAGAGGGAAGATGGAGGAAGAAAAGTCAAGTCCATCGTCATTATTCACAGATTATATGTTTGCAAATTCTCCTACTCACTAAAATTTCCTTGTAACCCACAAGTCAACACTCACATACTGGCACTCACAGTCATTCAAGGAAACCTGCAGAGTGGTGAGAAATTCAAGCTGCCCAATGCCCACATGGCCAGGTGTTGAATAAGATGGCATTCCACCTTCTTGTTTCACTCTCACTCTGTAAATAAATGCCCTTCTTGAGGTCCTTTTGGTTCCACATTTTCACATGTTTGTGCTTTTTTTTTTTTTTTTTTTTTGGTGATTTCACTGTGGCCCCCAACTGTAGGGCTGAAGTACTTTCTAGCATTTCTAAATGCAAGAAAGCTGTTACTTGTCTTATGAAGAAAATATGTGTATTAGATAAGCTTCAATCAGGCATGAGTTCCATGTTAATGCTCCATGGTAATGAATCAATTACATATTAAATAAGGCAATTTTAAACAGAAACACACACATAAAACGAAAGTTACATACTGACTGGTTGATGAAAATGCTATGACCAGAGACCCTCAGGAACCTAACCCTGTATTTCTTCTAGGAGCAGTGGTTTTGTGTTCACTAATTCAGTGTCCACTGTGACTTTATAGAACATAACTACTTCAAATAATGAGAACTGTATATCAAGTGCCATTTTACTCTTTGATGTGTTTGATTTTGGAAGAAAAGTTATTCAATGCAATTAATATAACAAAAGATTGCATGGGTTTTTTAAGTTGCCTTTAAACATGCAGCCTGAATCTGAGATGAGAGGCTCATGGATGGTACTGCATTTTGGGGAAAGTGGAGGAAGGCCTAAAAGGTACTGTTTCTCTAAAAATATACCTCTCTGAGTTCATGACAGGCCTGGACAACATAATGAGCCCCTATATCTACAAAAAGTTTTTTTTTTTTTTAAGAAAATTAGCCGGGCATGGTGGTGCACACCTGTAGTCCTCGCTACTCCCAAGTCTGAGGTGAGAGAATCACTTGAGCACAGGAGTTCGAGGTTACATTGAGCTATGATTGTACCACTGCACTCTAGCCTGGGTGACAGAGTGAGACCTTATCTCTAAAGGTAGAAAAACAAATAAACAAATATATAAATCTCTTAGTTCCTATCCCACCTATCCTGACTTCTTTTTGTCTACCTTGAGGAAAGGAAAATAAACAAGTTCCCAGAAAAAGCATCAGCAAACTTCTAAATGAATATAACCAACTCCTCCCAGGAGATGGAACACTCTCAATGATTACATGTCTGTGGTTTCCTGGTGTGCTCCTGGCTTCACATATTCTGCACCATTTCTACCATGAGCTTATTTGTATCAGACCATGTGTCCTGACTTGGAATCCAAAATACAGAGATGCAGTCTTTAACCCCTTCTATGCACAACAGCCTCCAAGCCCCTGGAATGACACGGTGCTTGTCTTACCTCCCAATCGCATGCAGACCAAATCCTAGGTCCCTCCACACCCATGCCATGCAAGTCCCAGGCCCCCCCATCCTACCCCATGCAGGTCAAGTCCCAGCTTCCCCACCCCATGTAGGTCAAGTCCCAGCCTCCCCCTATCCCATGCAGATCAAGTCCCAGCCTCCCCCGCTAACCCATGCAGGTCAAGCCCCAGCCTCCCACAATCCCATGCAGGTCAAGTCCCAGCCTCCCCCTACCCCCATGCAGGTCAAGTCCCAGCCTCCCCTATCCCGTGTAGGTCAAGTCCCAGCCTCCCTATCCCATGTAGGTCAAGTCCCAGCCTCCCTTTATCCCATGCAGGTCAAGTCCCAGCCTCCCTATCCCATGCAGGTCAAGTCCCAGCCTCCCCGCTAACCCATGCAGGTCAAGCCCCAGCCTCCCCCAATCCCATGCAGGTCAAGTCCCAGCCTCCCCCTACCCCATGCAGGTCAAGTCCCAGCCTCCCCTATCCCATGTAGGTCAAGTCCCAGCCTCCCCTATCCCATGTAGGTCAAGTCCCAGCCTCCCTTTATCCCATGCAGGTCAAGTCCCAGCCTCCCTATCCCATGCAGGTCAAGTCCCAGCCTCCCCGCTAACCCATGCAGGTCAAGCCCCAGCCTCCCCAATCCCATGCAGGTCAAGTCCCAGCCTCCCCTACCCCATGCAGGTCAAGTCCCAGCCTCCCCTATCCCATGTAGGTCAAGTCCCAGCCTCCCCTATCCCATGTAGGTCAAGTCCCAGCCTCCCCTTATCCCATGCAGGTCAAGTCCCAGCCTCCCCCTATCCCATGCAGGTCAAGTCCCAGCCTCCCCCATCCCATGCAGGTCAAGTCCCAGCCTCCCCCTTATCCCATGCAGGTCAAGCCCCAGGCCCCCCCAATCCCACGCAGGTCAACTCCCAGGCCCCCCCTATCCCATGCAGGTCAACTCCCAGCCTCCCCCTTATCCCATGCAGGTCAAGTCCCAGCCTCCCCCCTATCCCATGCAAGTCAAGTCCAAGCCTCCCCCTCATCAGGTGCAGGTCAAGTCCCAGGCCCCCCCAAGTCCCATGCAGGTCAAGTCCCAACCTTCCCCCACCCCATGCAGGTCAAGTCCCTGGAACCCCGACTCCCATGTAGGTCAAGTCCCAGCCTCCCCCTATCCCATGCAGGTCAAGTCCCAGCCTCCCCCTATCCCATGCAGGTCAAGTCCCAGCCTCCCCCTATCCCATGCAGGTCAAGCCCCAGCCTCCCCCCTATCCCATGCAGGTCAAGTCCCAGCCTCCCACTATCCCATGCAGGTCAAGTTCCAGCACCCCCCCACCAACCCTATTTGTGTCAAGCCCCAGTCCTCCCCCCAACCCAGACACAAAGAAACACACTGAGTAACTGTCACCTCCCCCGTTCATAGCTGATGGTGCTCCCAGCTTGTCCCCATAACCCACCCACATGTGCCCACACCACAAGACACCACAGGTCTCCCTCCATTGTGCTGGAGACAGACACAGAGCAGCAAAGACTGACGCTGCACTCGAGCTCACCTGGGCCCCCCAACAGCCTCTGCACCAACCTTACCCAACCTTCCACATCCAGCCCTGTGATGAGAGGCACATTCAGAAACTCTGCCTTGATAACCTTGCCAGTGGGTCATCCCAGTTCAGCTAGAGCTGCCGGGTGGTGCCAGACTGAAAGGGCAGACAGCAGGACTGAAGTGGACAGAGGCAGAAAGGAAGGGGGTTGGCACTTGTTGAGCACTTGGCATTGGGCCAGGTGCTGTGTAGCACTTGACATATCAGATGTCACTTAATCCCTGCCTGAGGATAATCCTCAGTGTGCACAGAAGGAAACTGAAACTCAGAAGACTGAATAACTCACCCAGGTCACGGCTTTTAAATCCAGAGGAAGAGTCAAACCCCACGTTCACTTGATGCTAATCCCAAGCGATCTCCACCTCATCAGGTTGCTTCTGTTTGCTTCCACAGAAAAGTCAGGACCAGGAACTTTGTGAGGACTCAGCACTAGGGTTTATGAAAGTGTTTTAACAATGAAGTTTGCACAAACACAAAAGGTTATTATTAAAAGAAACCCCAAGGGATCGCCCACATTTTCTCAGTGTCCCAGAATCTGGTTGTATCAAATGCTGCTGCCTACAGGGGAAGACTGGGCTTGACCATGCTTTCGGTGTTCCAGGGATTCAAACTCTGTGTATAACTTTATTTGGAGGTAGAGTGTGTGAGAAGTCCCCGACCACACCTGCTCTCGCCATCCTTGCTTAGTACAGGGTCACAGGACCTTCAAACAGGAGCCTTGACCTTACTGGGTCCCTAATTTCATTCTGACCAAGACCTGCCTGAGTGCCCAGCCAGCACGCACCCGGCTAGGTGGTCTTGGTTCCCGGCATCTAGTCCTGGTGCAAGCACTGGAATCTGTGTTCCTCTAAGTTAGCGAGCATTTTCCTAACCCTCCCAGAGTGCACACAACAGACTTCGGCCTGGGTTTTCTGCTTTGGGCTACAGTTCTCCTCACTGGAATGAAAAGTCCTGCCTCAAATCTTTTCAGTTCAAAATCTCAGAATTTAGCCAGGTATGTGAAACCGATTAGTGGAGCCAAGGACCCTCCGGGGAGCAGCCTGCCCCCTTGTGAACTGCCCTAAAGATAAATGGAGGAGTCTCTTTTGGAATGAAGAGTAATCGTCAGTGTGAACAGCACCACGCCTATAAACTAAGACCCCAGGCCTCAAGCTTTAGAACGCAATCATCTGGATCAGGGTTCCGTGTTCCACTATCCACTAGCTGTGCAACCAGCTGGTAATCATGCAGAATATCATTTTTCTCCTCCAAGAAACTGGAATCATCGTCTCTGCCTGACAATACTATTGGATGGATTCTGTGAAATCATGAATATAAAACATCCAGTTCAATGCCTGCCACATAGAAGGTCCTCAATAAATAGCAGATTAGATAGATAGATAGATAGATAGATAGAGATTAGAGATAGGGTCTCGCTCTGTTATCCAGACTGGAGTGCCATGGTGCCATCCATAGCTCACTGCAGCCTTGAATTCCTGGGCTCAAGCGATCCTCCTGCCTCGGCCTCTCCAGTACCTGAAACCACAGGTGTGTGCCACGACACCTGACTAATTTTAAAATTTTCTATAGACCTGGTCTCGCTGTGCTGCCCAGGTTTGTCCTGAACTCCTGAGTTCAAGCAATTCCCCCATCTCAGCCTCTCTAATTATTGGAATTACAGGCTTGAGCCATTGTGCCCAACCAAACAGCAGACATTGACTTAAATGACAGAATGAAAAGGAGCCATATTCTCTTGACATGAAGATGCCTCCAGGAAGATGTCTCTGACTCCCCCGGATGGAAAAAACCATGGCCCCTCCCTCTGCCTTCTTCAGCCCATTGTCAGGTCCTCATTTGTGTCATCTGTCATGTCCTGACTTGTATTTGAGCTATCTAAATAATCATATGATAACAATACTTTCACCTGTTAAACTCCTGTCTATACGTGTATACATTACTTCTCATTCTCTCCCATTCAACTGAGGAAACAGATCAGAGAAGTCAATTAACTTGCCTCACACACAAAGCTCCTAAGCAGTAGAGCTCAACTTAGAAGTCAACTATTCAGATCCCAAAGTCCATAGTTTTCCCATGAGCTGTGCTATTTCTTTTCTTTCCTCTTAGAATGTGAGTTCCTGGCCGGACACAGTGGCTCACGCCTCTAATCCCAGCACTCTGGGAGGCCGAGGCAGGTGCATCACCTGAGGTCAGGCGTTCAAGACCAGCCTGGCCAACATGGTGAAACCACTTCTTTACTAAAAAGACCAAAATTAGCTGGGTGTGGAGGGTGCCTGTAATTTCAACTATTCAAGAGCCTGGGGCAGGAGAATCACTTGAACCCAGGAGGCGGAAGCTGCAGTGAGCCGAAATCATATCACTATACTCTAGCCTGTGCGACAGAGCAAGACTCTGTTTCCAAAAAAAAAAAAAGAATGTGAGTTCCTTACAGACAAGATCTGTGTTCCTTGTTTTGTATCCCAAAACCAGTGTAAGCTGTGGGGTTTCTTAATATCTTACTTTCACTTCAATTTTCTGATGCTATTCCAAGCATCATAAATACATCTATTTATGTAGATTCTAGTTTCTGACCTATATCATTTTCTTGCTCTCTAAAAAACTTCTTTTAACATTTATTTCTTCTTCTCTTTTTTTGAGATGGAGTCTCACTCTGTCACCCAGGCTAAACTGCAGTGGCGCGATCTTGGCTCACTGCAACCTCTGTCTCCCAGGTTCAAACAATTCTCCTGGCTCAGCCTCCCAAGTAGCTGGGATTATAAGCACATGCCACCATGCCTGGCTAATTTTTGCATTTTTAGTAGAGATGGGGTTTCACCATGTTGGCTAGGCCAGTCTCAAACTCCTGACCTCAGGTGATCCGCCTGTCTCGGCCTCCCAAAGTGCTTGGATCACAGGCATGAGCCACCGTGCCCAGCTGTCTTTTAACATTTCTTGCAAGGTAGATCCACAGTCAAAAAAATTCCCTTGATTTTTTTTTTTGGTCTGAAAAAGTTATTTCTTTTTTATTCTTGAAGGATAATTTTGCAGGGTGCAGAATTCTAGGTTGGTGGAGTTTTTTCTCTCAACACTTTAAATATCTGATTACACTCTCTTCTTGCTTGCATGGAGGAGAAGGCAGATGTAATTCTCATCTTTGTTTCTCTCTAGGTAAAATGTTTTCTCTCTGGCTTTTTCAGGGTTTTTTTCTTTATCTTTGATTTTCCATAGTTTGAATATAATGTATAGGGTTTTTGTGTCATTTTTCCTGCTGGTGTTCTTTGGAGGAATTCTCGGTTATTATTGCTTCAAATACAGTTATGCATTGCTTAACAATAGGAATGCATTCTGAGATATGCATTGTTTGATGATTGCATCACTGTGTGAATATCATAGAGCAGACCTATACAAATCTAGATGGAATGTCCTACTACACACCTAGGCTACAGGGCGTGGCATATTGCTCCTAGGCTACAAACCTGTATGGCATGTTACATGACTGAATTCCGTAGGCATTGGAACACCATGGTATTTGTGAATCTAAACATATCTAAACATAGAGGCCAGGTGCAGTGGCTTACCCCTGTAATCCCAGCACTTTGGGAGGCCATGGCGGGTGGATTACCTGAGACCAGGAGTTCAAGACCAGCCTGGTCATACATGGTAAAACCTCATCTCTACTAAAAGTACAAAACTTAGCCAGGTTTGGTGGCAGGCACCTGTAATCCCAGCTTACAGGGTACTTGGGAGGCTGAGGCAGGAGAATTGCTTGAACCTGGGAGGCAGAGGTTGCAGTGAGCCGAGATCATGCCGTTGCACTCCAGCCTGGCCGAGAGAGTGAGACTCTGTCTCAAAAAATAAATAAATAAACAAACATATCTAAACATAGACAAGGTAAAATATTGTACTACAACCCTGTGACAGCTACCACATCACACGCAATAGAAGCTTTTTGGCTCCATTAAAATTTTACGGGACCACCATCTTACATGAGGTCTCTCATTGACCAAAATATCGTTATGTGACATAAGACTGTATTTCTTCTCTTTCCTTTTGGTATTCCCATTACGCCTATGTTATTCTTTTTGTAGTTGTTCCACAGTTCTTGAATATTTTGTTCCATTTCCTTCTTTTTGCTTTTCATCATGAAGAAGTTTCTATCATGATACCCTTAAGCTCATGATACCCCACAGTCTACTAATGGTCCTACCAAAGGCATTCTTCATTTCTCTTAGAGTGGTTTTTCTGTTTGTTTTTTAGAGATAAGGGTCTTGCTCTGATGCTGAGGCTGGAGAGCAATGGCATAATCACAGCTCATTACAGCCAAACCCCTGGGCTCAAGCAATCCTCCCACCTCAGCCTCTCAAGTAGCTAGGACTGCAGAAACACACCACCACATCTGGCTCTTTTTTTTTAAACTTTGTGTAGAGACAGGGTCCCACTATATACTCAGGCTCTTCTTGAACTCCTGGCCTCAAGCAATCCTCCTGCCTTGGCCTCCCAAAATGCTGCGATTATAGTGCCTTTGATGTCTAGCATTTCTTTTTAGTTCCTTCTTAGAATTTTCATCTCTCTGCTTCTGTTTCCCGTCTCTTGTTGAATGCTATCTACTCTATCCATTAGAGCGCTTAGCATATGAATCATAGCTGTTTTAAACTCCCAGGTTGATAATTCCAACATCCTTGCCGTGGTCTGAATCTGGTTCTGATGCTTGTTGCATCTCTTGAAATGTGTTTTCTGCTTTTTAATATGCCTTATAATGTTTTCTTTAGTTATGTGGCAGTGAGGTGTCAGTGTGTCTTAGGCAACCCTCAGCCATGAATATTAGACCCGTCACATCCTCTCTACTCTCTATTCCTGCCTACCTGGCCCAGGTCTTCCTGCAGCAATTGGCTCCCAGCTGGCTCTTACCAGGCAGAGTAGATGTAACACTCCCCTCTAGCCCATGTCCCTGGAGTAGGATAAGATGGATCTCTTGCTCAGATGTTTGGGTTAGCAAAGGCACCCCTAAAGGAGACGGATGGCCCCACCATGGAATGTGTCCAAAGCCCTGGATGTTGTCCAGATGCCTGGGGAGCTAAGCCATTAGTTCCACTGTCTGACTTCAGTCTCTCTGCCGAACCCTGGTGCCGGGAGAGATTGATTGAGCCCGTGCCCTCGGGATGGGGGTGGCAGAGTGGGAGTGGAGAGGGAGGAGGAGCTGCAGTAAGTCAGATGGATGGGGTGTCACAGGATCGGCGACTTGCCTTTGCCAAGAGGGAATGTGGTGGGATCGGGGAGGAAGCCCAAGGAGGAGGAAGCTTTGGCCCTGTTGACCCCATCCCCAGCAATTACCAGAGGGGCCGCAATCCCTCTGATACCTGCGCAGGGAACAGATGCAGTTGTGGCCAGCGTGCTAGGTCACTTTCTTCTGCCAGTGCACTATGGGTCTTGAATGGATCCCCAGATGCTCTGCTGCAAAGGGGGTTTCTGCCAGCATCCCAGGCTGTCTTGAGACGAAGAGAATGAAGAATGGCATTGGGGATATGTTGAGGGGGTTCCCATTTCTCTGACGCAATCTAGAAGGAAAAGCCAAGGCTCGTAATCAAAACGTTATCCAATGGCAACGACACACACTGGGGATGACTAGAGGGGCGGGGAGAGAGGGGACAAGGGCTGGGAAGTTTCCTGTTGGGCACCACGCTCACTGCCTGGGTGATGGGGTCAGTGGCGCCGCAACCTCAACGTCATGCATACCTCCACGTAACAAATCTGCACCTGTATCCCCCGAGTATAAAATAAAAGCCGAATTTTTTTTAAGTTATCAAGAAAGTCCATGAGGCACATGTAGTGCAAAGCAATGTGAGTACACAGGGTCAAAGTACTGGCACCCAGTGTATCAGTGGCTACCTTACTTAGCATTTCCTGCAAAGAGCTAGATTAGCGATTCTCAACCAGGAGAGGGACTTTTCTTTTAATCCTGGAAAGTAGGAGGTATCCTGAAAACACTCTCCTCCCTCCCTCCCATACCCAGTGGCAGAGGATAACACTGTTCAGTGTTACAGAAGGGGAAACCCTTTAAAAATCATTTAGCAGCTCTAGCCATAAGGAGCTCAGACTCATTAGAGAGATCAGACTTTCCCATCCTAAATCATAACCATGGAAGGTAGAAAAACCCCAGAGTTTCAGTCTCCTTGTTTTAGATAAGAAATCTGAAGCCCAGAGAAGGAACCAGAGTTGCTGCAAAGTCCAGCTTTACTTATGGGAAGGATTACAGGTTTAATATAAAGCAGATGAAAACCTAAATCTGAATCTGAACTGGTCCCCTCAACAGAGTGTGTGTGTGTGTAAGCGTGCAACTGTGTGCACACGTGTGTGTGTCTCTCGTGTAGCACGGTGGTTCTGCATCAGTGCACTTTGACACAGTGGCGTGTGGCTCACCTGCAAACCATAGCAAGCAATTAGTGATCAACATGTAAAATGCATTTCTGCGACATGCCCTTACACAATTTCTGTTGGCTAGAACATGGAGCTGAGAGGGTCCTGTAGCATGGCGTGGATATAACCTGCGGTTATATGCATGAGGGTCTAACACAATGTTTGGGTTAGCAAAGGCACCCCTAACGGAGATGGATGGCCCTGTCCAAAGACAACCAAAAGAATAAGGCAATAAGAGTAAATTTGAAAGTGGGTCACAGGCATGAAAAACCTAAGCCCACTTTCTAATTGATAGAGAAAGTTCAAGACATGGCTGGGCCTGGTAGCTCACGCCTGTAATCCCAGCACTTTGGGAGGCCAAGGCAGGAGAATGACCTGAGGTCAGGAGTTTAAGAGCAGCGTGTCCAACATGGTGAAACCTTGTCTCTACTAAAAACACACACACAAAAAAAAAAAATCAGCTGGGTGTGGTGGCAGGTGCCTGTAATCCCAGCTACTCAGGAGGCTGAGGTGGGAGAATCACTTGAACCTGGGAGGCAGAGGTTGCAGTGAGCCAAGATCGCACCACTGCATGCCAGCCTGGGCATCAAAGTGAGACTTCATCTCAAAAAAAAAAAAAAAAAAAAAAAGACAGATTGAACCACAAGGCGGAATCCCAAAGCAATGAGCTATAGCCAGGGCAGAGGCTGGAATGGATGCGACCCTTAGGACAGCCGTGACCTGTGGGGCCTATCCAGACCTCTCATTTTCGCTGCCCTCATCGCCAGCTCTCTGGAGCGCAGCAAGCTGCCGTTTGTCCCTGCATTCCCTCTGAGGCTTGTCTCCTCCTCAATCCAACCCTGCTTGCCCTCGCTGTCAATTGGAAAGAGCTCATGCATGGATTTACACTGTTTATTGGATTACTTGTATTTCAAGTTTGTAATCTAAAGAAATAAATGTATGGCCTGGCAAGGTGGCTTACACCTGTCATTCCAGTGCTATGGGAGGCTGATGTGGGAGGATCCTGGAGGCCAGGAGTTGGAGACCAGGCTGGGAAACATTGAAAGACCCCATCTCTACAAAAATTTTTTTAAAAATTAGCCAGGCATGATGGCACGCACAGTGGTGTGCACCTGCAGTCCCAGCTACTTGGGAGGCTGACACAGAAGAATCACTTGAGCCCAGGAATTTGAGGCTGCAGTGAGCTATGATCATGCCACTGCACTCCAGCCTGGGTGACAGAGTGAGATCATGTCAAGAAAAAGAAGACAGAAAGAGATAAAGATATAGGGCTGGGCGCGGTGGCTCACGCCTGTAATCCCAGCACTTGGGAGGCCGAGGTGGGCAGGTCATGAGGTCAGGAGATCAAGAGCATTTGGCCAACATGGTGAAACCCCGTCTCTACTAAAAATACAAAACTTAGCTGGGCGTGGTGGCGCACATCTGTAGTCCCAGCTACTGGGGAGGCTGAGGCAGGAGAATCACTTGAACCTGGGAGGTGGAGATTGCAGTGAACCGAGATCATGCCACTGCACTTGAGCCTGGCAACAGAGGGAGACTCAGTCTCAAAAAGAAAAAAAAAAGAAAGAAAGATATAAAGAGAGAAAGAAAGGGGAGGAGAGAAAAAAGATAAAAAGAAGGAAGGAAAGAATGAAGGAAGAGGGAATTTCTAATACCGACACAATACTGGGGCTTCAGCCCTCAAGGCATCACACAGGTCACTGTCTCTCTCTGTGCGTGCCAGCATAGCCTTAACTCTAGAGCAACTGTGACATCTGTGTTTCCGAAACTGCCTCCCGCACTCCCTGTATTGTTCGCTTGGGGCCTGAGTTTCTGCCCTTAGTGACTGTTTAAACTGGAACCATATTCCAAAGTCTGCCTTTCTCTCTTTTCTAAAACATAATAACTTCATTGAGATATAATTCACATGCCATACAATTCACTCATTTGACGTTTACCATTCCATTGTTTTTAGTAAACTCAGAGTTGTGCAACCATCACCACAATCAAATTTAGAACATTTTCCTCACCCCCCAAAAGAAACCCTCATGCATTTAGCAGTCCTTCCCCATTCTCCAACCTCCTTCGTACTAGGCAAACACCAACCTACTTTCTGTCTGTGATGTGCCTATTCCAGACATTTCACACAATGGAGTCATACAGAATGTGGTCCTCTGTGACTTGCTTCTTTCACGCAGCATGATGTTTTCTTTTTTTTTTTTTTGAGACAGAGTGTTGCTCTGTCACCCAGACTGGAGTGCAATGGCGCAATCTCAGCTCACTGCAACCTCCGCCTCCTGGATTCAAGTGATTCTCCTGCCTCAGCCTCCTGAGCAGACGGGATTACAGGCATGTGCCACCACACCTGGCTAATTTTTGTATTTTTAGTAGAGACAGGGTTTCGCCATGTTATCCAGGTGGGTCTCGAACTCCTGACCTCAGGTGATCCACCCGCCTCAGCCTCCCAAAGTGCTGGGATTACAGGCGTGAGCCACTGCACCCGGCCTGAGCCATCACGTCCAGCCCAGCATGATGTTTTTGAGGTTCATCCACACTGTAGCATGCATCAGTACTTGATTTATTTTTATCGTCCAATAATGTTCTATTGTGTGGCTATGACATATTTGATTTATCTTTTCATCAATTGATACACACCTGGATTGTTTCTAGTTTTGATCTTTTATGAATAATGCTGCTATAAAGGTTCTTATGCAAATTTTTGTGTGGACATACATTTCCATTTATCTTGGGTGTATACCTAGAAGTGGAATTGCTGGGTCATGTGGTAACTCTATGTTTAACTCTTTGAGAAACTGCCAGGCTATTTTCCAAAGCAGCTGCAGCATTTTGCATTCCTGCCTGTTCCAGTTTCTCCACATCCTCACCAACGCTTACGATCTCTTTGACTCTAGCAGTTCTAAGGGATGGGAAGCGGTGTCTCACTGTGGGTTTGATTTGCGCTTCCCTAACGGCTAATCGTCCTAGCATCTTTTCACGTGCTTATTAGCCATGTGTATCTTCTCTGGAGAAATGTCTATTCAAATCCTTTGAATCTGGCTTCCTTTTTAAAGAAGATTTAAAAAGAGCCTGAAATATGCTTCTGGCTTGAATACACTTTAAATGGCATGAAAATTAACAGATTCTTCCGGAGATGGATAACAAACCCAGTTGTTTTCTCAGTTCCATTCCGCCAACCCTTGCTGCCCTCCCAAAATATACAGTCTTTTAGAACCTATGGATACAAAAAGGAATAAGTCGAAGCTTCTGCACTGGAGGCATAGACTTTTTACTAATTCAGATGAGCTTCCTCTGAATTAATTCAAGTAGTAAAATTCCTATTATTGTTTTAATTTTTCAAAGCCCTTCTCTTTCCCTATATTCTTTTTTTTCACTTTTTCCCCAAATTATAATTTAGGTAGCTGATGATTCACGTAAAAATACATTTCTTTAGGTACTTCTCTAACATGGTCAAAAATATCTAAAAGAAACCAAGAGTCGACATCATAGTAGCAAAATACCAGAAAGATTCTTATTTAATTGGAATCAGTCCTCTCCCCCAATCCCTTCATCCTTCAGTGGCGGACTTCGTGACTTGCTTCCCAAGAACAGAGCATCAGTGGAGGAGAAAGTAACTTTACAGGGTAGAAACCTGGCAAACACTACCTTGGCCAGATGATCAAGGTTCATATTGCCAGTAGTAAGTCATGACAATATGTATCCCATAATGGGATGTGATTGTAAGGCCGGTTGCCTCGCCGGGAGCTCGGACGCGCCCATTCCTCCCAGCATCTGGGAATTACATCGCCACTCCGCCATCAACATGTAACTCCGCCACGTAGCCTCCCCAACACCCACCCCTGAAGCAAACTCTGCACCCGACACCTAGCCCGCCGCTGGAAACTCCCCCGCCCAGATATTTTCGAAAAGCCCCAACAAACCTTGCCCAATAGCACTTTGCCCCCGTCTAGGTCATTCTTCCCCCAGGCGGCCCGCTCACCAAAGAGCCCGCCTACCCACTAGTAGTAGCTTGCCTCGTCCACGTCCTGTGTCCCAGTATCTAATCAAGTGCCGTATGCTTTGTCTCCTCAGTACCCAATCAAACGCCTTCACTCCCTATAAAACCCCTTGCCCTAAAAAGTTGGACGCGACTTCTCTGGCCCCCTCCCGGACTATAGAACCTCGCCTGATAACTGAATAAATTGGTTTTTCATTTTCTTATACTGGTCTCAGTTTCCTCATTTTAAACTCGGCAATAACCCTTACAGCGATGATGTGAAAACTCTCATCTGTAGTCTTCCCCAAAACCACAGGCTAGTCATGAGAAAATCCAAATTGAAGGGCATTCTACAAAACACTTGATTAATATCTCATAAAAAAAAGACTGAGAAACTATCAGATTGGAGGACACCAATGATGTCAGAGGCGTTTGAACCAGAGCAACTCCATATTGAATGGGGGCTGGGTAAAATAAATCTGAGACCTATTTTATGAATAGTTTTTAATGAAAAAACTTATTTTATGAATAGATCTCAGACTTATTTTACCCAGCCCCCATTCAATATGGGGCTGCCTTTTGATGGGCTGCTTTCTCAGGAGGTTAGGCATTCTTAGTCACAGGATGAGACAGGAGGTTGGCACAAGATGGAGGTCACAATGACCCTGCTGATAAAACCAGGTGGAGTAAATAAGCTGGCCAAAACCCAACAAATCAAAGATGGTGAGGAAAGTGACCTCTGGTTGTTCTCATTGCTCATCAGATGCTAATTATAATCATTAGCATGCTAAGACACTCCCACCATCTCCATGACAGTTTACAAATGCCATGGGAACATCAGGAAGTTACTCTATAGGATCTAAGGATATAAAAAGGAGAGGAGCCCTCCATTCCAGGAATTTCCCTCCCCTTTCCTAGGAAACTCATAATCCATCCCTTCTTTTTTTTTTGGAGATGGAGTCCCACTTTGTCACCCAGGCTGGAGGGCAGTAACTCGATCTCAGCTCACTGCAACCTCCGCCTCCCAAGTTCAAGTGATTCTTCTGCCTCAGCCTCCCAAAGTGCTAGGTTACAGGGGTGAGCCACCCCAGCCTCCACCCCTCTTTTAACATATAATCAAGAAATAACTATAAGTATAATCAGTCAAGCAGCCCACACCACTGCTCCACTTATGAAGCAGCCATTCTTTATTCCTTTACTTTCCCAAAAACTTGCTTTCATTTTATGGACTTGCTCTGAATTCTTTCTTGCTTGATGTCCAAAAACTCTCTCTTGGGGTCTGAATTGGGACCACTTTCTGGTAACAATGAGACGTGACAACTAAATGCAACATGGTATCGTGGATTGGTTGCTGAAATAGAAAAGGAATATTAGTGGAAAAAAATAGTAAAATTCAAATAAAGTCTGGAGTTCAGTTAATAGTTAAATATCAACGTAGGCTTCTTAGTTTTGATGGTTAAGTAAGACCACGATGGGGAAATGGGTGTGGGATATACATGAAATCTCTGGACTATTTTTGCAACTTTTCTGTAAACCTAATTCCAAATTACAAAGTGTTATTTTTAAAGAAAATACAGCTTTATAGAATAATCCAGTGTCATTGCATGTCCACAGCTAGAAAAAAAAAATAGAATCAAAACAAATATGTTGGCCGGGCGCAGTGGCTCACGCCTCTAATCCCAGCACTCTGGGAGACTGAGGCGAGAGGATCACTTGAGGTCAGGAGTTTGACACCAGTCTGGCCAATGTGGTGAAATCCTGTCTCTACTAAAACTACAAAAATTAGCCGGGCGAGGCGTCGGGCGCCTGTAATCCCGCTACCCAGGAGGCTAAGGCAGGAGAACTGCTTGAATACAGGAGGTGGAGGTTGCAGTGAGCCAAGACTGCACCACTGCACTCCAGCCTGGGCGACAGAGGAAGACTCTATCTCAAAAAAAAAACAAGTTCACTTAAGCACCATTAATATATATTGTTCTAGAACTTTTTACCTTTGCAACAAGATAATTAAAAGAAATAGGTAATCAAACCATGACTATTATTTCTGTTTAATAAGGCACATTAGTAATGGCTATGTTATGACTTGTGCTTTCCTGTATAAAAATAACATCAATATAGCTATCAAAAAAGAGGAAAAAATCATATATAGGTAGTGTGATTGTATAAAACAACAGAAATAGCTAAAATTCTCATGAATACTAATAATTAGTGACACGACTAGTCAAAAATAATATACAACAAAACAGTGGCTTACCTACTTAACAGCAATAACTAGTGAGAAAATATAACAGAAAATAGCACCATTCTAAAATCTAATAAAAGTCCAGGCGCAGTGGCTCCTGTCTGTATTCCCAGCATTTTGGGAAGCCAAGGCTAGAGGATCACTTGAGGCCAGGAGTTTGAGACCAGCCTGGGCCAATAATATAGAGAGACACTGTCTCTAAAAACAGTAATAATAAATAAAATCAGCCAGGTGCAGTGGCTTACACCTGTGGTCCCAACACTTTTGGAGGCCAAGGTGGATGAATCACCTGAGGTCAGGAGTTCGAGACCAGCCTGGCCAACATAGTGAAACCCTGTCTCTACTAAAAATATAAAAATTAGCTGGGCATGGTGGCAGGTGCCTGTAATCCCAGCTACTCAGGAGGCTAAGGCAAGAGAATCACTTGAACCCACGAGGCAGAGGTTTCAGTGAGCCAAGATCGCACCATTGCACTCCAGCCTAGGCAACAAGAACGAAACTCCATCTCAAACAAACAAATAAATAAATAAATTCTAATAAAAGATGACATCATAAGGAATAAACTTTTTTAGTACAAAGTCTCTATATGAAAATAACTATAAAACTTTACTGAAGTGCATAAAAGATATTCAAATAAATCAAGGGATATGCTTTGCTTTTAGATGCATACACTCAAAAATAATAAAGACAGCAATCCTTTCTCAAATTATCTCATAAATTTAAGGCAATTCCAATTTTCACAATAAGAAAAAGTAATCTAAAGTTCATCAGGAAAAATGAGCAATTATTTGTGCTAACAAAAAACTGAAAGTGTTAACATTAGCAGTGTTAACTGAAGAGAAGAGAGAGAGCCTACACCTTCATTTTACACCCTCTTCACTGCATATACTATTGGCCATGACATGCATTGCTTTTATTTTTCTATCACGAAATATTTTTGTATTGCATTTTAGAATTAAAAAACTTAAAATACACAATAATCATTAAGAAAAATTAAAATGCCCATTGATGATAGACTTGGACAGGGAAAATGTGGCACATATACACCATGGAATATTATGCAGCCATCAAAAACGATGAGTTGGTGTCCTTTGTAGGAACATGGATGAACCTGGAAACCATCATTCTCAGCAAACTGACACAAGAACAGAAAATCAAACACCGCATGTTCTCACTCATAGGCGGGTGTTGAACAATGAGAACACATGGACACAGGGAGGGGAGCATCACACACTGGGGTCTGTCAGGGGGGAAAAGCGGAGGGACAGTGGGGCGTGGGGGAGTTGGGGAGAGATAGCATGGGGGAGAAATGCCAGATATAGATGATGGGGGAGGAAGGCAGCAAATCACACTGCCATGTGTGTACCTATGCAACAATCTTGCATGTTCTTCACATGTACCCCAAAACCTAAAATGCAATAAAAAAAAATATATATATATATATAAAGAAAAATTAAAACAATAATGGCATCTCGTCAGTTCTTAAAATATATAACGCAGTTAAAATAATCAAAAGTTATAATAATTAGCTTATTAAAGTCATATGCTGTAAATGGACTAGAGAGTACCAGAAAAATATCTAGAATGTATGTAAGTATTTGGGGGGACAAGATAAAATTGGTGTCCGAGATCCCTGGGGACATCATAGATGATTAGTAATATTGGGGTAGCTGAATATGCCTGAGAGGGGAAAAAAAACTTACTGCTCCTAATGTATTCCACATTTTTAAGTAGATTAAAAATGACTGGAAGAAAATATAAGAAAATAAAAAACAACTGTTCTTTGTCTCATAAGCTTCGCTTAAGATTACATAAATCTATTCTTTCTAAGCTTAACACCAGAAGCAAAAAGCAGAAAACACCAATAGAGCTGGGCGCAGTGTCTCACACCTGTAATCCCAGCACTTTGGGAGGCCAAGATGGGAGGATCACTTGAGCCTAGGAGTTTGAGACTAGCCTGGGAAACACAGTGAGACCCCATCTCTACAAAAATAAAAATAAAACATTAGCAGGGCATGGTGGTGGGTGCCTGTAGTCCTAGCTACTGTGAAGGCTGAAGTGGGCGGATCACTTGAGCCCAGCAGGTTGAGGCTACAGTGAGCTGTGGTTGCCTCACTCCACGCCAGCCTGGGTGACAGAGCAAGACCTTGTTTCAGAGGGGAAAAAAAAGACCAATATTTGACAAAGTAAAATGTTTACACTTCTGTTTTTTGAAAAACAAGAAGAAATAAAATAGAAAGATAAATAAATGCAGATAATAATGCAACATGTAAAACATAGAGAGTATTTACAAATCAACAGCAAAATAACATTACAATAAAAAAATAAGCAAAGGAAATAAGCTGGTGAATCACAAAATCATGTTTATTAAAGGGTCAATAAACATGATTAAATTTTTAACTGCCTTAGCAATCAATAAAATGAAAATTATAACTACAATAGAATAACATTTTATGTCTATCCTATTGTAGAAAGAAATATAAAGATAATACCCAGTGTTAACAAGAATGCAAAGAACAGGGCATTCTCCTACATTTTAGGGGGGGACAGTTTGACAATTTGTCTGAAAAGCCTTCAAAACTGTTTAATCTTTGACTAGCAATCCAATTCCTAGGAATTTATGCTAAGAAGAAGTTAAGAATATACATAAATATGTATGTATAAAATGTTTGTTATAGCTTGACTCTTAATAGTAAAATATTGAGTAAAATGTCCAGAAATGGAGATTAACTTTTAAAAATATAGGACAGTTTTACTCTACAATTTATACAGAAATACAAAGGGCCTAGAATAGTCAGCCTTGAAGAAGGGCAGCTATATCACCTGCATTTAGAACACTTTCTATTTTTAAAGAGAATGTTAAAGTAAATATAAGAGAATATTAACATTTAGTAAATCAAGTGGTGGGAACACAGATATCATACTATTTGCTGCATTTTTGTGTGTTTGAAAGAGTTCATAAATTTTTAATGTCTAAAAAAATAGACTTGCTCTCAATGAAACAGCTTGAAAGATCCAGCAATGGGGCCAGGTGCAGTGGCTCAGGCCTGTAATCCCAGCACTCTGGGAGGCCAAGGAAGGAGGATTACTTTGAGGGCAGGAGTTCAAGACCAGCCTGGGCAACATAACAAGATTATGTCTCTAAATTTAAAAAAAATTTAAAATAAATTTTAAAAAAGAATGACCCAACACTGGAATCAGACACATCCTAGAGAGATAAACATCCAGCTTTTTTTTTTTTTTTTTTTTTGAGACGGAGTTTTGCACCGTCACCCAGGCTAGAGTGCAATGGCGTGATCTCAGCTCACTGCAACCTCTGCCTCATTGGTTCAAGCCATTCTTCTGCCTCAGCCTCCAGAGTAACTGGGATTAAAGGTGCCCGCCACCACGCCTGGATAAGTTTTTTGTATTTTTAGTAAAGACAGGATTTCGTCATGTTGGCCACGCTAGTCTCAAACTCCTGACCTCAGGTGATCTGCCCGCCTCAGCCTTCCAAAGCGCTGGGATTACAGCCAGCCACATCCAGCTATCTGATGATCCTTGGTCAGAAGTCAGGCTGCTATTGATGGACTGACGGGCCTGGTGACCTCCAAAGTCCCTTGCAACACTAAAAGTCCTGATATCTGTGACTGTGAAACCGGAATTTCAGGAATTGGACAAAGATGTGAGGTAACTTAATAACTGCTGAAGGAAAATGGTGAACCTGTGTCTTTGTCTCGTAAATACGTAGAGAGACCCAAGCTCATCTAGAAGGATAAGTAAAGTTTACACAGGGAGAGTTAAGGGAGAAAGTAGCTTCAGAAAAAAATTGAGCAACGCCACCTTGGACCCTGAAAACCCAAAGCAGACATGGGAATAAAGCAAGAAATAACAGAACAAAGAGTTAGTGGGTGCGTCCAGGTCACGAAGCGCTCCATTGTGAAATACTTGACTTAAATATTTGCAGCAACCAAAGTGCTACAGACCAACTGGCCTTGCTTCATTGAAAAGTTTTCCATGGGCAATCTCATACACTGCTGGTGAGAATTTAAATTGTACAACTAGTTTGGAAGGCAATTTAGCAATACATATTTAAAAAAAAAAAAAACTTAAATTGTACATAGCCTTTGACCCAGTAATTTCACTGATAGGATTTCTTCTAAAGAAATGGTTAAAAATGTCCTCAAAAATGTATTTATCAAGGCTGTTGATAAACATAAATATTTACAAAAGAGAACACAAATATTTATAAAAATCAGATAAAACAAATATCTAATAATATAGCACTAAATGGATTATATACGAATAAAGGAATGTGAAGCAACAACTTTTTTTTTTTTTTTTTTTTGAGGCAGAGTCTGGCTCTGTCACCCACGCTGGAGTGCAGTGGTGAGATCTGGGCTCACCAAAACCTCTGCCTCTCGGGTTCAAGCAATTGTCCTGCCTCAGCCTCCCAAGTAGCTGAGACTACAGGGACATGCCACCATGCCCAGCTAATTTTTTTTTTTTTTTTTAAGTAGAGATGGGGTTTCGCCATGTTAGCCAGGATGGTCTTGATCTCCCGACCTCGTGATCTGCCTGCCTCAGCCTCCCAAAGTGCTGGGAGTACAGGCATGAGCCACCGAGCCCGGCCTTTAAGTGGCCAGAATGCCTTTTTTTTTTTTTTTTCTGAAATGGAGTCTCACTCTGTCATCCAGACTGGAGTACAGTGGCGAAATCTCAGCTCACTGCAACCACTGCCTCCCGGGTTCAAGTGATTCTCCTGTTTCAGCTTCCCAAGTAGCTGGGATTACTGGCATGAGTCACCACACCCGGCTAATTTTTGTATTTTTAGTAGAGACGGCACTTTGCCATTTTTGCCAGGCTGGTCTTGAACTCCTGACCTCGAGTGATCTACTCACCTTGACCTCCCAAAGTGCTGGGATTATAGCCGTGAGCCACCGAGCCTGACCTGAAGCAGTAACTTTTTTAAGAGACAGGGTCTTGCTCTGTTGCCCAGGCTAAAGTGCAGTGACACAATCATAGTTCACTGCAGCCTCGACCACCTAGGGTCAAGGGATCCTCCTGCTTCAGCCTCCACAGTAGCTGGGACTATAGTTATGTGCCACCACACCCAGCTAGTTTTTTATAGAGATGGGATCTCGCTATGTTGCCCACGCTGATCTCCAACTCCTAGCCCCAAACAATCCTCCCACCTGTGCCTCCAAAAGCACTGGGATTACTGTACCCAGCCAGAAGCAGCCATTTTAAAAAATGACATTCTTACTTGGAGATTATTGCACAATCATTGTTCTAGCCCTTTAAAGTGCTTTTACAAAATGTATATTTATTCAGTTTAGTTAATTAATTAAAAGTCATAGAATCTCCTGTGTCAAATCTCTTAGCACATAGAAAATTAATAGTTCCTTGTTTATATTTGTCATACTTTTTGTTACAAAAGTAATAAATGTATTGTAAATCTGTTTTTAAAAAGACAAGTATACCACATTGAGCTATCCATAACTGGCAATAACATTTTCGCATGGATACCCTCAAATCTTTTCCTGTGGACATCATATATTGCTGTTTCAATAAATTCAAGATTACACATTAAAAGTGATCACAGTAAGAGTAAAGAAATAAAAAGTGACATTCTTGAAGAATATTTAAGAATGTGAATAAAACACTCAGCGATTGTGTTACATGAATAAGGCAGGTTATAAAATGGTATCTACACACGGATTCCGTTTTGTGACTGGTGGGGAAAGAGACTCCGCTCACCCTGAAACTTCGCACAAGTGGCAAAACTTCTCTAAAGCTTCTCTTCTACAAACAGTGGTCTAATCTTACGTCTTGAAATAATTAAACAGATAATATTTAGGTGAGAGCTCTTGTACAAATTAAAGGTGCTGAGAGACGGTGGAGGAAGAAAAAAACGTTTAAAGAATTATTATTGTTTGAGAAAGACGGAGTGTCACTCTGTCGCCCAGGCTAGAGTGCAGTGATGCCATCTGGGCTCACTGCAACCTCCACCTCCTGGGTTCAAACAATTCTTGTGCTTCAGCCTCCCAAGTAGCTGAGACTACAGATGTGCATCACCACATCCAGGTAATTTTTGTATTTTTAGTAGAGACGGGTTTCACCATGTTGGCGAGGCTAGTCTCGAACTCCTGACCTCAAATGATCCACCCATCTTGGCTCCCCAAAGTGCTGGGATTACAGGCATGAGCCACTGCCCTCGGCCTTACCCTCCTATTTTGGTGCCATCAGATGCAGAGTGTCTGGGACTGAAGAGGGGCTCCCCTGGCCCCCAGCTCCAAAACACAATTGTAGTCCCAGCTTACTAGGAGGCTGAGGCAGGAGAATCGCTTGAACCCGGGAGGCGGAAGCTGCAGTGAGCTGAGGTTGCGCCACTGCGCTCCAGCCTGGGTGACAAAAGTGAAACTCCATCTCAAAAAATAATAATAATAATAATTAGAAGGCACATGTGCTCTGCCCTGGAGGAGTTTCCTTGGGAACCTAAACATTTTGAAAGACATTTACACAACTCCAAACTAATAAACACTGAATCCGCAGCCTGGCCCCCAAGGCCAGCCCTTCCCCACCCAGGAGGCTCAGCTGTCCCCTCCTGCATCCTATGCCCCAGCGAGGCCTCCCCCTCAGTTCCTCTAATCCACGGTGCACCTCCTTCTTCCAGGCCTTAATATTTGCTGTTCCCTTGGCCAGTAACAGTCTCCCCCTATTTTTCTCCCTAGATAATTACTACCCATCTCCCAGAACTCTGTTCAAATGTCACTTCTGCAAGGCTGCCGTCTCAGGCTGGGTTCTGTTCCGCTGACGCGCTCTGGTAGCACTCCGAGCTTCATCTTTATAGCTCTCGATTACGACCGAAATTCCTAAGTTTCACATTAATAACTCGTTGTTTTGTATCTTGCCTCCCAGCTTCTGGCCGCCGTCTTGTTCTCTGCTGTCTCCCCTGTGCCGAGAACAGAGCCTTGCTGCTATTTTTAGTAGAGACGAGGCGGGGCACTGAATGCGCGCCCCCAAAATTCATCATCTCCAATGTGAGGACATTTGGAGCTGGATGCTTTAGGAGGTGATCAGGTCATGAGGGCGGAACTTTCATGAATACGATGAGCATCCATACAGACCCCGGAGAGCTCCCTCGCCTCGCCAAGTGAGGACACGGAAAACATGCCATCTGGGAACAAGAGCTCTCTCCAGACACTGATCTGCCGGCGCCCTGATCTGGGACTTCCCAGCCTCCAGAACTGTGAGAAATCACTTTCTGTGTATAAGCCACCAGTTTATAGTATTTTGTTACAGCAGCCCAAACTGACACTTCACATAGTAAGGACCCATAGTAAACATGTGCAGAAAAAATTATACTGTCTACTACAACGACAACTTGGATATCCATGGAACCTAGGAAGTGTCCTTGGTATACACTGGAATTACCTGAAGAAATTGAAAACATACCCTTGCCCACATCCCACCCCCAGAAAAATTATTTTTAATTGGTCTAGTGAGGGCATAGGCACCATCTGAACCTCCGCAGATTATTCTTTCTTTCTTTCTTTTTTTTTTTTTCTTGAGACGGAGTTTCGCTCTTGTTGCCCAGGTTGGAGTGCAGTGCTATGATCTCAGCTCACCGCAACCTCTGCCTCCCAGATTCAAGCGATTCTCCAGCCTCAGCCTCCTGAGTAGCTGTGATTACAGGCATGCGCCACCATGCCCAGCTAATTTTGTATTTTTAGTAGAGACAGGGTTTCTCCATGTTGGTCAGGCTGGTCTTGAACTCCTGACCTCAGGTGATCCGCCCACCTCGACCTCCCAAAGTGCTGGGATTACAGGCATGAGCCACCGTGACCGGCCTCCCCAGATGATTCTAACAGGCAGCCATAGGTGAGAATCACCACTGAGAATCCAAGCCCAGTCTCTGCGCAGTAATGCACTCCAGGGTGGTCTAGTGGACTCAGTGCAGAAAGCCTTGGCCTTTGGACACACCTGTCCTTCCTGCTCCACCCACCCTGTGTGGAGTGCAAATGCTCAGTGACAAAGTTGACACAGCCCAGACCTCAGGGCCAGGCTGAGGAGGGATTTGTTTTTATAGTACCAGCACTTGACAGATTAAAATCTGAAGTTGGACACTGTTTACATCCTTCTCGCTGTTTTCCTGGCGTTTTGGTTTGCTGAAAGGGCACTGTCCCTTTTCAGAAGTCTTAGGAGGCCGTATTAACACTTGTTATACTAAACAGAAGCATTCCAGGGTGCAGGAGAAAGCTCACAGGGCTGGCTGCTGCCTTTCATTTAGTTAAACTGTTTCTAAATAATGTCATTAGATTCAGACCCCATTTCTGTGTAGCATACGGACTTTGCCAATATATAAACCACCTCTGAACTGAACTGTCTCTCAGCAAAAGCCACTTCCTGTTAAGATGTTGTTTCTACCTCACTCCATCACAGCCAGCAGCCTGGCCACAGCAGAGAGTGAATGGGATGATGTAAGCACTCAGGAGGCTTTGTAAGGTTATCCAGGCCCTAAGACTCGGTGCAGGCCCCAGACCAGCTGCCTCAGCATCACCTGGAAGACGGATGGTTAGAAATGCAGAGTCTCAGGCCCTGCCCAGGACCTGCAGAATTGGAATCTGCATTTTTTTGCTTCCTGGGTTTTTTTGTTTGTTTGTTTGTTTTGTCTGATACAAAGTCTCGCTCTGTCTCCCAGGCTGGTGTGCAATGGCGAGATCTTGGCTCCATCTCCTGCGTTCAAGCAATTCTCCTGCCTCAGTCTCCCAAGTAGCTGGGATTACAGGCGTGCACCACAATGCCTGGCTAATTTTGTATTTCTAATAGAGACGGGTTTCACTATGTTGGACAGGCTGGTCTCGAACTCCTGACCTCAAGAGATCCGCCCACCTCGACCTCCCAAAGTGCTGGGATTACAAGCATGAGCCACTGCACCCAGCCAGAATCTGCATTTGCACACTGAACCACCCGTACATTCAAAGTTGAGCGCTAGTCTCAAACTCAGTGTGCACTGGAATGACCTGGATAGTTTTTTAAACACTATTAATTCCTAAATCCTGAGAGATTCTGGTTTAACTGATATGAGGCATGGCCTAAACAACAAGACGACTTTTTTTCTTTTTTTTTCTGAGACAGGGTCTCACTCTCTCACCCAGGCTGGAGTGCAGTAGCGTAATCTCAGCTCACCTCAACCTCTGCCTCCCAGGTTCAAGCGATTCTCCTGTCTCAGCCTCCGGAGTGGCTGGGATTACAGGTGCCTACCACCTTACCTGGCTAATTTTTTTATTTTTAGTAGAGACAGGGTTTTACCACGTCGGCCAGGCCGGTCTCAAATTCCTGACCTCAAATGACCCACCTGCCTCAGCCTCCCAAAGTGCTGAGATTACAGGCGTGAACCGCTGCACCTGGCCAGATTTCAGATTTTTATGTGAAACACAATGTAAGAACCACCACCTTTTTGTTGAACAAAACTGAGGCCCAGGGAGATCAGTGATCCCTCCAAGACCTCGCAGTCAAAATCCAAATTTGATATAAGGCACAGCAACAAGAGATCGCAGGTCCATGGTATAGACATCAGTGCTACACTGGGCAATATTGTGGTTAGACCCTGTAGGGGGTTGAATAGTGTCTCCAAAAAAGGTATGTCTAAGTCCTAACCTGCTGGTACCTGTGACCTTATTTGGGAATAGGGGTTTTGCCAGTGTAAGTAAAGATATCAAGAAGAGGTCAGGCGAGGTGGCTCACGCCTGCAATCCCAGCACCTTGGGAGGCCAAGGAGGGTGGGTCACCTGAGTTCAAGAGTTCAAGACCAGCCTAGTCAACATGGTGAAACCCTGTCTCTATTTAAAAAAAAAAAAAAATTAAATAAATAAAAAAGAAAGATATCAAGAAGAAATCGTCCTGGGTTTAAGGGGACCCCCACATCTAATGATTGGTGCCCTTATGGGAAGAGGAGAGAACACAGAGAAGAAGGCAATGTGAAGATGGAAGCCAAAATTGGGGCGATGTGTCTCCAAGCCACGAATGCCACGGAATTCTGCCACCACCAGAACCCAGGAGAAAAGCATAGCCCAGTTTCTCCTTCACTTCCTCCAGGAGGAACCAAACCCACAACACCTTGATTTCAGATTTCTGAACTGGAAGGGAAGACGTTTCTACTGTCTTAAGCCACTCAGCTTGTGGTAATTGTTAAACCAGCCCAGGGAAACCAACATAGTCCCCATTAAGCTTATAAAACTCAGCTGGTACCACCCTGAACACTCCAAAACATCCACATTCATCCCGGAACCAAACCGTCCTTCCCAAGCATGGCAGCCCAGAGAATCCCCCACTGCTCAAGAACATGCAAGGTAACGAAGCTTGAGCTGCATGGCCCATCGCTTGCCTATGTTGGGAGCCCTGGAAATTTTGTTTTCATAATGTCAGATTCTTTTCTTAGAGTGCCCACCACCTCCCCCTAGATTCTTTTATTTATTTTTTATTTTATTTTATTTTATTTTTAGAGATGGCAGCTGACGCTGTGACCCAGGCTGTAGTACAGTGGAGTGATCATAGCTCACTGCAGCTTCAAAAAACATGAAACGTGAATCCCCCCCTGCCTTGATGGTAAAATGTAAGTTGTCAGCTGGATAGCCAGAGGGCTTTGCCCCCAGCTTCAACCTGTCTCTCCAGACCCCTGTCCCAAATGCGGCCTGCCCAAGCCCTTCCCTCTGTTCAGCTGACCCCTCAAGGCTCCCCACCCGTGCTGCCCACTCTCCCTCTTCCACACTGCAGCTCAGGGCAGTTCTGTGCTTCTCTACTTATAGAATTTTCTTCCCACAATACCTAGTTCAGGCCTAGTTCTGCTTGGATGGTATTTTTGTCCTCCCTCGCCAGTGGAAATCAGCTTCCTCTTACAGAACTCTCTAGTTTGTATTGCTTTTACCTTTTCACAGACTCCTCTCCCCCACTATCATTGCCCATCATTTTCTCTGACCCTCCAAGCATTTAGACAAAGAAGGGGCCAGAGAAACAGACCTCCTAGGTACAGCCCACTCCCCTCCCTCCTTTTCTTCTTTCTGCCTCTCCCAAATCTATATGACTCCACAGTCTCATCCCAAATGCAATCCTAAGGGTCCCCATAAGTCAAGCCAGTCATGTTCCAATTCCCTCTACTCTTACTCTCTTGGCGAAGTTTATATCCTGGGCTGCATGGAAACCTCAATATCTATCTGAATATCTAGGGCTATCTAAAACCTTCCTAAAGGTGTGGTCTGGGCATCCCATATGGGAGCTTACATAGTCTAAATCTATTCTGCATATAAATCCAGATTCCTCTCTCTGGTTTGGAGACACAGAGCTGGCTGTGGTGCGGCCTCATCTCTCACCAGCACCCCGGCAAATTTTATAAACTTCAAAAAACACACAAAACAGGCCGGGTGCAGGGGCCCACATCTGTAATCCCAGCACTTTGGGAGGCCGAGGCAGAGGGATCACGAGGTCAGGAGATCGAGATCATCCTGGCCAACATGGTGAAACCCTGTCTCTACTAAAAATACAAAAAAAAAAAAAAATAGCTGGGCATGGTGGCGAGCACCTGTAATCCCAACTACTCAGGAGGCTGAAGCAGGAGAATCTCTTAAACCAGGAAGGCGGAGGTTGCCGTTGCAGTGAGCTGAGATTGCACCATTGCACTCCAGCCTGGCGACAGAGCAAGACTCTATCTAAAAAAACAAAACAGAACAAAACAAAACCAAACCCCCCCCTACAAAACATGAATCCACCCCCTGCTTTAGGGTAAAATGTAAGTGCTTATCTGGACAGTCAGAGAACCCAGCTCCCAGCCTCACCCTGTCTCTTTAGACCCACCTCCCAGCTGCAGCGACCTTCCCAGAGCGCTAAACACTTGGATTGTATAATGAACACACCATCTCTAAGTGATGACGTTGAAGAGAAAGATGGCTTAGACAGCATCCCAAAGACATTTGCTTCATGTCTCGGTTCTTGTAGGACCCTAAGCATTTCCTGTTGTGCACATCACTTTATTTGGATAGTAAAGGAAAAGATGACCGTGGAAAGCTAGAGTACTTGGGGGATATTTGGGATCACCCAGGCAGAGATTCATTTGTGGCCACCTGTGAGTCAGACTATAAAAGTCCAGATAGGCTTACACTGTGATAAACTCATTATAAGCCAAAAATCTCCTAAGTCAAAAATGCATTTGATATAACTAACCTCCCAAACACCATAGCTTAGCCTTGCCTACCTTAAAAGTGCTCAGAACACTTCCTATAGCTGGGCAATGTTATCTAACAAAACGCCTCCTTTATAATAAAGTGTTGAACATTTCCTGTAATTTATTTACTACTATACATTACATTAAAATTTCAATGGTTTTACATCATCTTAAAGTTTAAAATTCATTAAGTAGGAGACTGTATAGAAAAGAGGACGGAGACAGAGAGATCGCTTACATTTTGCGTTTCTTGTGGTTCTATATAGTATTTTCTTAATGATTTAGATCAAAATGTCTTCTTTAGCCCATATTCATCAAGATGACAGTTTGCTTTTTTCTCCCATGTCAACATCCTTACAGATACCCACATGGGATTCTTGCTGATGGTACTCTTGTCTGTTTGGAGTGATCCTGAAATGTTACAGTTTGCTTCAGTGCCTAAGTATAAATGCCCAGGAAGAATAAACTTGAGGTATCATCATTCCTTCATTTGTGTCTCCATAGTGTGCTAGTATAAAGACGCAGCCACCTCGCAGGCTATTAAGGGACTTGATATTATGCCCAAGAGTGTTGAGTTTGTGTAGCTGGGCTGAAATAACTGGTTTTCTGCAATCCGGCCTCCCTGCTGAGCTTGAAGGAAATCCCATCGTTTCTCAATACCTTAATTTCCCTTTTCACAAAATTGAAATTAGAGCTGCCAGCCTCACTGGAGGACTCTCTGAGGACTCACTGTTGACATCTGTAAATATTTTGAGACAGAAAATGATTATGAAAATCAGATGTGCAACTATCCACATGTGCCTGAGGTATGCACCGAAACCAGGAAGGGTATCCCACAAATCAGGGTGTGGGTGCGAAAGGAACTTCACACAAGTCTGCCTTGGTGTTTCCATGAACATCTTTAGAGGTTCTCTTTGGAATTCGCCCTTCCAAGGGAATGACTGGAGAGAGAGACACCGTGGGTAACACATTAACACTTAGAGAGAGGTGATGAATGTGGGGGAAAGAGCCCCAAATTACGGGGTCAGAAGACCTGTATGCATATTCTAACTCAATCACATTTTTGGCGGGCTGCCTGTTGCAGGGTAAACGCACTGACAGCAATAATTAAGGATATCCTTAGAAGGACCCTGTATGACAGGCGCGCCTGAACGTGTGTTCCGAGCTAAGGAATCCAGCATGGCCAACCTAGAGATTCATTCCTTGTCTACAAGGAACATGTAATTGCCAGGTGGAGGTCGTTAAGAAGAGGGTGTTAAGTGAAAGTGCTATATAAACTGCATGCTGCTTACAAGCAGTTGCAGTTCTCGTGTCCAGCCTACCACCACTGGAGTCCATCCCCATCTGTAAGCCCCTAATAAAACCTCATGTCTTGGCTGGGCACAGTGGCTCACGCCTTTAATCCCAGCACTTTGGGAGGCTGAGGCGGGCGGATCACCTGAGGTCAGGAGTTCGAGACCAGCCTGACCAACATGGAGAAACCCCGTCTCTACTAAAAGTACAAAATTAGCCAGGTGTGATGGCGCATGCCTGTAATACCAGCTACTCCGGAGGCTGAGGCGAAGGTTGTGGTGAGCCGAGATTGTACCGTTGCACTCCAGCCTGGGCGACAAGAGTGAAACTTCATCTCAAAACAAAAACAGAAACAAAAGCAAAAAACCTTGTGTCTCATTTGCTGTTTCTGGGTCTCTTCGTCAACCTCTTGAACCTGGAGCCTCCTCTCTTGAGGTTGATAGGGGTTTGGCAGGACACCTTTAAACTAGTATTTGGTAGAGTAACTCATTTTCCCTGTGCCGAATTCAGAGTCATGTCATTTTATCACTTGAGCCAGAGTCTTGGCTAGGCATTAAGTAAAACTGCCTAGTTTCATTAAATATGTTTCAGAAAGTGTGGTCAAAACTAGCCAGTTCCAGGCTGGACGCAGTAGTTCACACCTATAATCCCAGCACTTCGGGAGGCCAAGGCGGGTGGATCACTTGAGATGAGGAGTTCGAGACCAACCTGGCCTACATGATGAAACCCCGTCTCTACTAAAAATACAAAAATTAGCCAGGCATGGTGGCAGGCACCTGTAATCCCAGCTACTCAGGAGGGTGAGGCAGGAGAATCGCTTGAAATCGGGAGGCAGAGGTTGCAGTGAGCCAAGATTGCACCACTGCACTCCCGCCTGGGCGACAGAGCAAGACTCCATCTCCAAAAAAAAAAAAACAAAACCACACAACTAGCCATTTTACCTTTCTAGCTTTCTAAAAACCTGTCCTGCATCTAAGCCACCCTCCTGACTGCAGCCCTATCCCAGCCCTAACTCATTATCTTGCTATAACTATAAAACCATAAACTAGTGAAAAGGATTTATATTTTTCAACGCACTTTGATAGTCATTACCTCAGTTGATAGTTCCAATAGTCCCCAAGAGACAGAGCAGAAAATACATGAATTCTGCAAGTGCATAAACTGGGCACAAATTCTCCTGGCCAAGGCTACACAACTAGTGCATTACAAAGCTAGGAACACTGTTCAGTCCATCAATCCATGTGTACTGCAGCCCGAAGCTGCACAGAACCTACCTGCTAGTATCACATCTAGTTTCTGACCCTTTTACCTTAGCCCCAAACCACCTTGCTATGCCATTGGCAGCCTAATCCGCCTGCCAACCTGGCCCAAGCCCCTCTCCCCAGCCAGCCTCCTCACCACCCAAGCTGTCCTGTGAAGCTTCAGAAATCCTAGGAACTGGCAGATAAAAGTGCAGGACATAAAACTTGGACCCCATAAATATATACACCTACTATGGAGCCACAGAAACTTTTTTTAAAACTTGCACATAGGCCAGGTGCGGTGGCTCATGCCTGTAATCCCAGCTTTTTGGGAGGCCAAGGCAGGAGGATCACTTGAGCCTAAGGGTTCAAGACCACCCTGCACTCCCATCTCTAGAAAAAAAAACTTGGGTGTGATCAGCGTGTGATGGAGATAACAAGATTCCATTGCTCATTTCTTCCAGGGTCCAAACCTTGTTGGAGGTCAGGGATGGAAACCTTTTCTGTAGAAGCACAGAATGTAGGAACAAGCAGAGATCTTGGAAACGATCGAATCCAGTGGCTTCCAAATCTGACTTCCATCAGAAGCTGCTGGAAGATTTGTTAAATATTGGGATATCAAGGGACTCTCCGTGGTTGACAGGAAACTGATTACCAGAGACCAAAGAGATTTGTTCAAGGTTATACAGCTAGACAGTGACTTATAGCTTTCGAATCAGATTCACGCACGTGTCACTCTACAGCCTTGTTAGTCCTGCAAGGTAAGAGAAAAGACATGCGCCCTAGTATCTAATAAAGAAGAGTGTTTTTCTGGGTGTGGTGGCTCACACCTGTAATCTCAGCACTTTGGGATGCCTGAGGTCAGGAGTTCCAGATCAGCCTGGCCCACACGGTGAAACCCCATCTCTAATGAAAATACCAAAATTAGCCGGGTGTGGTGGCATGCACCTGCGATCCCAGCTACTCGGGAGTCTGAGGCGGGAGAATGGCTTGAACTCCGGAGACGGAGGTTGCAGTGACCAAAGAGATTGAGCCACTGCACTCTAGCCTGGGCAACAGAGTGAGATTCTGTCTTGAAAGAAGAGAGAGAAAAGAAAAGAAAAAGGAAAGAAAAGGACTTTTTGTGCTCTCTAAGCACCCTCTTGGTAGAGGTGAGACCATGGCGTCACTGCGACCTCAAACTCTTGAGCTCAAGTGATCCTCTCACCTCAGCCTCCCAAGCAGCTGGGGCACACACCACCAAACCCAGCTAATTAATTGCCTCTTTAAAGACCCAATCTCCAAATACAGTCGCATTCTGAGGTCCTGGGAGTTAAGACTAACATATGAATTTTAGAGGGGACACAAGTCAACCCTTAACACTATCCCCACTTGAAGGTGCTGAAATTGCTATTTGATTTAGATTAAAATCAAGGTGATTAGGAAATAGAAATTGAGTTTTCAACTCTAACATTAATGAAGCATTTAAAAGGTCCGAAATGTCTTTGAGTTACTAATACAGGGAAGTTTTTAAGAAATGCTATTTTTGAGCCTAAGAGCTTAAAATCTCTATTTCAAATTTATTAGCACAGAATGCTCTAATTCACAAGTAATTAACCTTGCCTCTTTTTATAAAAGTCCAGTGGCTTTTTATTTTAAAAATGAAACCTCTAAAAACAGATATAAAAAGGGAAGAAAACACTACATTTTAGAGTGGCTGAGCTGGAGTAACGACCATCCTGATCTTTCATTAAACAAAGTAACCTCTGACCTTGCTTTTGCTTGTGAAGGCAGGATGCTGGAGGTCCAAGGTTAATTGGTGTGGAAATGATATTACCTTTATCAGCAAAATAAACTGAGATATAATACGCACATAAAGGCCAATATGTTCTCACTGTCTCAAATTCCTAGGAAAACACAATGAATTTGACAATCCATGCAGCCTTTGCACAAAACAAGGACATTTTTTCCTGTTTTGTGAACTGAAGAAAACTGTGCCAATATAAACGTCTGCTTTTCATCCCCTGAGCAGCACAGGGCAACAGTGTTATCTCTGACCCAGGGACATGTTTTTAGAAGCTTTGGATCCCCTTCACATGAAATTAATGAACAGTGTATTTTCAAATCTTTCCTAAGGGCTCTCCTCCCAGTTGCTCCAACCCTACTTCCACCCCGTTTGCTAAATGAAATGGTTGCACGAGGTCAGGCTATGCTAGGGTACTGGGAGGAGCGAGGGGTTGGAGGGATTATCCCATCAGAGGTCTGCAAAGTTAAGTTCTAATTTCAGATTTACCACCCTCTGTGTGATTTGGGGTAAATGAATTCAACCTTCTGAACCTCTGTTTTCCCATAAGCCTGCAAGGTGAGATCAGTGACCCCTTAAGTCTTTGCAATGACCTTTTTATTCTTATTCTTTAAAAGCACAAAATATGAGATCTTAAAATATATATATATGCCTCCTCTGGCTAGAGAAGAAGGAAAAGGAAAACGAGGAGGATACCAGCAGGAAGTAAATTTTGCTCCATGCAAGCATTGCTGCCACAGAGGTAGCTAGAACACCCTACAAGGGAGTATCTCACGGGGGGCTCCCTTTGGACTCACATCCCAGTTGGAGAGTGGCGTAGGCTGGTATAAACAGAGCCGGGTCCACAACTCAGGTCTTCTGACTCCAAACACAGAATTGTCCCTATCTCACTGCATGACCTTTGGGAAGGCACACTAACATCTGTGACTCTCAGTTTTTTCATCAGCAAAAGGCAAGGGGATTAAATGGTCTCTGTCTTCTCTGGGATTGCATTAGTAAGGCAGCTGGGTATTGTTAATTGATAAGGAAGCATTTCAAAGAGGATCCATCTGTTTTTAATTAAATTCCATTTGCAGCATCTTTATAAATGCTCTGGGTCTCGAGATCACTTATTAGGAGATACTGAAAACATACATATTGAAGCCATATGGCAGTGTATAAAGAACAGACTCAATTACACAGAATTAAACAAGTGACTGGTAAGGACCGGGGGAGCCTATGGTCTGAAGGATCTGGGAAGGGAGTTACAGCTTATTGGGCACCAGAAAACGAAGAGAATCTTTTCAAGGGAAATTGGATGCTAGTGGGAGAACCATTATAATAGGAAACTGACATTCCGAGGACTCTGACAAAGTAAACAGAAGCCAGAGGTGAAACAGGAGAAATGGCTGAGAACGTCACTCATGGGATTGTGGATTGGAAGGAAGAGGCACAGAACCTGGAGCAGATGACAAGTCTCATCCACAACTACATATACCCATGTTTTTGTTTCTAATCATTGAATTTATTTTTTAATGCAGTTTTAGGTTTACGGCAAAATTAAGCAGGAGGTACAGAGATCCTGTATATCCCATGTCCCCACACACAGCCAACCTCCCCCAATGGGGACACCTACACCAGAATGGTACATTTGTTGAGACTTGAGGAACCTGTGTTGCCCCCACTATCACCCAAAGCTCATACGTTACATTTGGACCACTCGGTGATGTGCATTTCACGGGTTTGGACAAAGGTATAATGATGTGCATCCACCATCCCAGTATCATGCAGAATAGTTTCACTGCCCTAAAAGTTATCTGCACCACGTGTTTATCCCTCCCCTCCTCCTCATCACTGGAAACCATTGATCTTTGCCCTGTCTTCCTAGTTTTGCCTTTTCCAGAATATCATATAGTTGGAATCATATAACAGTCTTTTCAGATTAGCTTCTTTCACTTAGTAATACGCGTTTCAGCTTGCTCTGTGTGTCTTTTCATGCCTTGATAACTCATTTCTTTTCAGCACTGAATAATATTTTATTGTCTGGATGTACTACAGTTTATCAATTCACCTACCAAAGGACCTCTTGGTTACCTTTTGGCAGTTATTAATAAAGCTGCTGTAAACATCTGTGTGCAGGGTTTTTGTTTGTTTGTTTGTTTTTTAGAGGGCGTAAATTTTCAGCTCATTTGGGTAAATACCAAGAAGTGTGATTGACAAATTGTATGCTGAGAGTATATTTAAGTTAGTAAGAAATCGCCAAATTGTCTTCCCAAGTGGCTGCACCATTCTGCATTCCCATCAGCAATGGATGAGAGTCCTTGTTACTCCACTCACTGCCGGCTTCTGGCGTTGTCGGTATCCTAGATTTTGATCGTTCTATTAGATGCAGTGATATCTCACTGTCGCTTTAATTTGCATCTCCCAATTGACGTGATGTTGCACGTCTTTTCATATGCTTATTTACCACCTGTATATCTGCTTTGACAAGGTGTCTATTCGAGTCTTTTTCCATTTTTTACTTGGGTTGTTCATTTTTTTATTGTTGAGTTTTAAGAATTCTTTGTGTATTTTGGATAACATTCTTTCATTAGGTGTGTCTTTGCAAATATTTTCTCCAGTTTGTGGCTTGCCTTCTCATTCTTTTGGCCATGTTTTATAAATAGTCAACATCTGGTTAAAATGAGTAAGGTCAACCTTGAAAGAAAAAATAAATCACAAAGCGTGCCCCTTGGAGGGAACATAACGGAAGGGTGGGTGGCCAGTCGGGAGAGAAAAGGAGGGTAATGCTTAGCATAGTTCTATCTTGTTATATATGTTCTAGTACACATACCCAAGATCTGGTAGAGTACTAAAACAGATTTCTGACACAGTACTGGAACACTCATTTGAGAGCATATATAAAAGTCTCAGGGTAATGACTGAATGATGAGCATCATTTGCCATAGCTTGCCTCTCCTTCTTCCCATTCTTTTCATAGTTCAGTTGAAACATCTTGTACGATAAACAGAGTTTTTATTACTTCTAAGCTGAAATGCCACTTCTTCCAGGAAGCCTTCCCAGCCTTCAAGTACTGATTTGGTGCCCTGCGTTTGTGCACTCTGGCCATACTAATGAGGGACTTCTCGCTGCATTCTGATGGCCTGGGTACTCGTTGCAGCCCTCCTTAGAGCCGCCTGTCTTGTCTCCAGCTATATCCCAAAGTCTAACAAAGTCTAACACAGTATCTGAAATATTATCAGCTCTCAACAAATACTTGCTGCATGAATAAATGAAGAAAGTACTGGAAGATGTGGCAGAGACTCGTTGTGTTAGTTTTCTACGGCTGCTGAAACAAAACACCACAAGTTAGGAGGCTGAAACTACGGAAATGCATTGTCTCACAGTTCTGGAAGCTACAAGTCCTAGATCAAGGCATCAGCAGGACCACGGTCCCTCTGAAGGTGGGAGGGAAGGGTCTGTTCCAGGCCTTTCTCCTGGCCTCTGGTAGTGCCTCGACTCATAGGAACAGACCTCCAGGTTTCACATGGCTTTCTTCTGATGTATGCACCTCTATGTCCAAATTTCTCCTTTTTATAAGGACATCAGTCCCACTGGTTTAGGGCCCACCCTAATGACCTTATTTTAACTTGATTATCTCTGTAAAGATCCTATCTCCAAATAAAGTCATATTCTGAGGTCCTGGAAGTTAGGATTCCGACATACCATTTTGAGGAGACCCAATTCAACCCATGACACTCATCTAGGAACTTTGAAACATCTTGTAGGCAGATAGCCACCCCCTCCCTTTTTTTTGAGACAGAGTCTCACTCTGTCGCCCAGGCTGGAGTACAGTGGCACGTCTTGGCTCACGGTTCAAGCAATTCTTCTGCCTCAGCTTCCCAAGTAGTTGTGATGACAGGTGCCCACCAGCACGTGCCCACCACCATGCCTGGCTAATTTTTGTATTTTTAGTAGAGACAGGTTTTCACCATGATGGCCAAGCTGGTCTCGAACTCCCAACCTCATGTGATCTGCCCACCTTGGCCTCCCAAATGCTGGGATTACAGGCATGAGCCACCGCACCTGGCCAGATAGGCCCTTTAAACAGGAGTGTGACACAATCAAATTTGCCTTGTGGAAAGAACACTCTGGCAGAAATATGAAAGGTAGAACAGAAGCACTCCATGCAGGCCTGAGGAAGGAAGCCAAAGTGGGTCTGGGTGGGGAGGTGCCAAGCCTCAGATGTGGACATGGCAGTGGGAATGGAGAGAGAGCAGAGTTTCAGAGATAGTATAGAGATATACAGACAAGGCTGCAATGACTAACTGATGGTGACTAATTAGACAGGGAGCCAGGTACTAATTTAGGAAATACACAAAGGAGGGCAGGCAAAGGAAAAAGAGAATTAGCTCAAGTTTGGGATTGCAGACTTTGAGGTCTTTCACCCCAGTGTCTGTCTCCCTGAATCTCTACCCTACATGAAATGTACAAGATCATGTACAGTGCCCTCATTCAGCGTCATCTATTGACAAAGAGATAAATACATGTGGATTGCTACTTAGCAAAGAGATCCTAGTAATTTTTTTTTTAAGGACAGAGTCTCACTCTGTTGCCCAGGCTGGAATAGTTCAATCCCAGCTCACTGCAGTCTTTAACTCATGGGCTCAAGTGATTCCTCGCTTCAGCCTCCCGAGTAGCTGGGGCTACAGGCTCGCACCACCACACCTGGCTAATACTTTAATTTTTTTGCAGAGAAGAGTGTCTTGCTATGTTGCCTAGGCTGGTCTCCAATTCCTGGCCTCAAGGACTGTCCCACCTTGGCCTCTCAAAGTGGACTACCAAGGTAGGTATGAGCTTCCAAGTCCAGCCCTAGTAAATTTTTTTATTTTCAACTTTTCATTTTGGAATATTTACATCAGAAGTTGTTTTAAAAAGTCTTATATATCATTCCCTTTGCTTCCTCAGATGTTACCCTCTTACAGAACCAGAGTATATGGCCAGCACAGTGGCTCACACCTGTAATCCCAGCACTTTGGGAGGCCGAGGCGGGCGGATCACCTGAGGTCAGGAGTTTGAGATCAGCCTGGCCAACATGGCGAATCCTCATCTCCACTAAAAATAATAAAAATTAGCCGGGCATGGTGGCAGGCGCCTGTAATCCGAGCTACTGGGGAGGCTGAGGCAGGAGAATTGCTTGAACCCAGGAGGCAGAGGTTGCAGTGAGCTGAGATCTCCCCACTGCACTCCAGCCTGGATGACAAGAGCAAACCTCCATCTCAAAAAAAAAAAAAAAAGAACCAGAGTATAATTATCAATCATGCTATTAATCAGTTGTATGACTATCATTATACTATCAATTATATGATTAATACTTGTATTATTAATTGATACGATTGATATATAATATTAACTAATCCATAGGCAACCCAGTACTTTAGATTTTTTTCAAGGCAATAATCATTTGAAGAAATTCATAATAGCGATGATACATAGTATGCACTCAGTAAATACTGGTGAAATGAAGAAGAAATGAATAAATGGAAAGAAAAGCTAGAAGGAGAAGTAAACTAGCATCTGAGAGTTATACCACCAGAAGCCGAGTGAAGAACTCTACCTGGGTCATCTTATTTTATCTTCATTACAACCTGTGAGACAAGCAATTAATTACCTCTAATTTCATACAAGGAAATTAAAAGTCTAACAGTTTCCTCCATTATAACATGCTAGATGGATTGAAGAAAACTAAAAGAAAGAAAGATCTCAAGGGATAGGTACAACTTAGAGACCAACTACCAGGGAGGACTCATCTCATTCCCAGAAGTGTGGGGTGAAGGGCCTGTTTTCCATATGAACACATCTCACCCGGCAGGATATATGACATACCAGAGAACACCTGGCTTCTCACACCTGCAAACCCAGCCACTCCTCTACAATCCCATTAAATCCTGAAGCCATTGGTTCTGACTGTCTGCTCACTTCTGAGAGGAGCCTTTTCTGTTATAGCAGAACCATGCCGGGAAAACTGCTTATGCAACAAGTTTGTCGTCAGGCCTCCCATCTCCCGTCTTGCTTCCCACGTTCTCCCCCGTCTACCGGTTAGAGATCATCATACAAAAGCCCACCGGGCTTCAATGAGCCCCTTCTTCCTCCACCTGGTCCAGGCTCAGGTGGCCTTTGTTTGGTTCTCCATAGCCCTGCCTGGTGACTGGCTACTGAGGGCCAGTGGAGAGATGCACCTTCCCTGCAGATTAGACACAAGATGGGGATAACTTCTTGTCTTGGATTATCATTAACCAAGTTGTGTGTGATGCCATCCTAGATAAGTACCCACTCCTGCCTACTCGGACCCTTTCCCAGGCACTCTGGGCCTTTAGACAGACTATGGACCGTCTGGGAACTCCCTAGGGCCACTCTGTGCCCCGACCAATTCCTTTCAACTTTGCAGGAGCAAAACTGATTCACATCCTACTGTACCCTCACAGGCGCTCCAGACTTCTTGGAAAAAAAAGTCAGTCTAGGCTAACACATTCATGAACATAGACATACCCTGGGTAAGAAATGTACATTTTATTAATTGTGGTTTCCTGGTTAAGATGTTTGTAAATCAAATAGTGCATTTGTATTTTAGGGGTGGGAGAACTTTGGGCCGTTTTTTCAGTTGTACAGTGATTTTTTTAAATCTCTGTTACTCAGTGACCCTGCCTATTACTTACTTTCATATCAATGACTTAAATGATGGCGTAGAAACTCTGCTGGTTAAATTAGGCAAGGAAAAAATTAGACTGATTTTCAAGGGTAATATGGACTTTAATAGGAACATTATGTAAGTCTTACATTTGTGAAAATAGGTAACTCAAAATCTAAGATGTTGGAACTTTGAATTATTTTGAGCCTTAAAAGGGTGTAACTATGAGACCTGAGTCACAAGACAGGCAGCTGTAACCTAGGCAGCTATAACCTTTGTTTCTCTGAGTATAGATTAGCCTTCTTCCTCACCTACATTGTTTTGTAAAATGTTGTAAATGGCTAAGGGGCACCAGGGAAGATCCTTTCCTTCTTGACAGTGATATTCATTATAAATTACCTCTTAACCTCTCCCACACGAAGACTTTGTGACTATCATATTGTCTTAAGATGGAATGTTAAATATATTCTTTTAATTTGGAAAGGAAATGACAACAAGCCATATAGAAAACAAACTAAATTGTTATAATTCATAAACCAGCCTTGTATAGAAAATGTTATGATCCTACTAAATTTCTTTGTTTTCTGTCTATATAGGCAAGAACTTAACTTTTAACTTCAGAACACTCACTCCATTTCTCTGGAGTCTGGTTTTCCCGGATGGCTATTCCCAACTTTTCATTTGAATACACTCTTTAAAACTGGATTCTGATCCCATTATTTCAAGTTGACACATCAAAGAATGAAAAACATACGACAAATGATACGGATACCACTTGGTGCAGCACCGCTCAGCCAGAAAGGTGTCAGGTCTAGAGGTTGGGTTGGACGCGGAGCGCTTTCTGCAAAGCAGGATTCAATAACATTTGTGAATGGATAGTGTGGAAAGCAGAGCGGCTTCTAAAACATACTAAGCCGGGTTCTGAGTCTATAGCCACAAACGCGTCCTTCTCAAAACAACATCCTCTACACACCCATCTTCTCTTTTGTCTTTTTTGAGATCATTTACTCCAGTTATTCCTCATCTTGATTCTTTTCTAGCTCAAGTTGTCCAGCTAATCCCCTCTATAAATGTATCTCCAGGAACAAATGTCAAAAGGACAGGAATTTTGCTCTCTCAAAAGGAAAGATCAAAGTATGCATCCCTTTTTCAATAATGCTATTTCTCAGTGGGTGGAGGGGATTTTACAGACAGCCTTATTTCCCATTTTGCAAATGTCATAGAATGCGTATTACTATAAAGCAACTGTAGAAATTAATCCTTTGTGTTAGTATTTGTCCTTTGTGGGAAAACTAGACATAACATGCAGCGCACATGGAAGAACCCACTGGGCGAGTTGTGAAGTTTCCATCCCTAGACGTCATAAAGATAGTTGAAATAGTGCCCTACAGATGTTTGCCAGGCCCCCTCCAACTCAAAGGAGGTATTATTCTGAGGAGGGGAAGTCTTTTTCTTTTTTTCTTTCTTTCTTTTTTTTTTTTTTTTGAGACAGAGTTTCATTCTTGTTGCCCAGGCTGAAGTGCAGTGGCACAATCTCAGCTCACTGCAACCCTCTGCCTTCCGATTGCAAGTGATTCTCCTGCCTCAGCCTTCCGAGTAGTTGGGATTACAGGTACCTGCCACCATGCCCAGCTAATTTTTATATTTTTAGTACAGACAGGGTTTCACCATATTGGCCAGGCTGGTCTCAAACTCCTGACCTCATGATCCAACTGCCTTGGCCTCCCAAAGTGCTGGGATTACAGGCATGAGCCATCGTGCCTGGACTGTTTTTCTTTTCACTTTTTGTCAAAATTGCCATCAAATCAGTTTCCACAGAAGATATGGACACTTAATCATCTATCCCAGATAATAATGGTGTGTTTCCACTAAATGCCGTCATATTTCTTCCATCCACAACTAGCTATATGATTTTTGAAGCCCAGTGCAAAATTAAAATGCAGACTCCCATGTTCAGAAAGTATCGAGAATTTCAACACGATGACATAGGACATTAAGCCAAGCAGAGGGCCCTTCTCAGTGCAGATCCCTATGCAACCATACAAGTCACACGCCCGTGATGCCAGCCTTGCTTCCAGCTCTGCGATCCTATACTGTGCTGGTGAAGAGAGTCTGAAATCTCCAAACCCTCTTGTCCCTCCAGCCACCAGCCACTTCAGATATGAGAGGTCTTCAATAGGAGTCTAAACAATAAAGGCAAAGGACCCTTATTAATGACATCATTCAATCTGCTCCTCTCCCCTCACAATGAAAAAAACAAAAATGCAGGCAAGAGCAGCTCTTTCACGGAGAGAGCATTCAGTACAACTGTCTGGCATCTGTTCAGCCTGTTTCCTGAAACCAGGACACAGGTTGTTTTAGATGCTGAAATTTAAATGGAAGGAACAGATGCCATCAATTCAGGTATGCCAATAATGTTCTCTCAAAATGCAATAAAGACATGCAAGCTTATAAAAGGGAAGCTGACTTGAAATTACCAGCAAATGCATGAAAACAGAGAGACAATGATCCTTGGAGTTCTGCCCATTGTGCTAGTGCATGGTAGACACCAGAACTGAAAACAAGGAAAATGGATCTGATCTGCCCCCATGTCGCAAAGCTTTAGAGGGAAACAACCAACCAAAAAACAACAAAAAAAAACGATGTTAGATGAAATGGAGATGGCTTCGGTGAGCAACGTGAACATGGCCAAGGAAGACAGTTTAAAGTTTCTTTAGTATAAGAATGTCTTTCAATTCAATTGAAATCTTTATGGAGGACTTGGGAGGAAGTCGCTGGACACAAAGAGGAAAAAGCCCAGGAGGGATCTTAGCTGAAGAGAAGAAACCAACTGCAGCGTGGGAAGCTGTTTGTAAGCAGGGCTGAAAATGATCCAGGATGGGTCAAAAGTTGAACATGAATCAGTGGTACAGAATAGGACCCCACATTGAAAAGCTAGCTTTGTTCCGATAGAGAAAAGAAACAGAGTTAAAAATGGAGGAACAAAAGGATTTCACTGATAATATTCAGCACAGGTCAATGCTCTTACTGGAGTATCTAATTCTAAACACCAGAAGGTTCTGAGAGTCATGCAAAAAAACAGAAACCTTGGAATAGAGATCCTCCCATAGAAGATAAAGGAAGCTGGTTCATTTACCTTGGAAAAGAAATGATAGAGGGGTGTGTAAAAGGATATAAGATTTTATCACCATCTCTCTTCTCTGTTATAGATCTCTCATCCCCCACACCCACCTCACCCTCACCCAAGCAGACTTCAGATCCTAGTCATTTCAGGTAGGAATACTTATCATTCCCTGGACAGAGCGGCTGGAATGGCCAATTATCTCTCTTTCTGTTAAAACCCCTCCCCCTCATCCAAAGTTTATTTACCTGTTAAAATCTCCCCTCCTCCCACCCTCCTGGTCACCCATAAGAATGTGAATTTCCACAGGACTTAAATAATCCACACTTTGTTTATCCTTTCATCACCAGCTTTTATGAGTGTCAATAAATATTTGTTGAATGAATTCATTTTCAAAGCATTTCTTGAGAATCTATTATGGACAAAGCAATAAAATAGATAATATGTAGGGTTCAAAGAAACTAAACATAGACAAGGAACTCAAAATTCAGAAACGAACAAAGAATGAATTTTCAATACTGTAGATTAATAGCTTGACTTCAGCTCCTTAAAATATCAGAGGACTGTTGAAAACATATAAAAGAATAAAATAATAGTGTGGGGTTAGTAGAGCTCATAGATTATAGATCATATCTGAACCACAGTATTATCATTGTTTGGCCAGCATTACTAGATTAATAGATATAATAGAGATTATATAAGGTAATGCATATAACCTGCTCAACCTAGTTCCTAATACTAATAGCCCACTGAATAGTAGCTGTTACTATTATGATGTTAATGTTAGCAAAGCATTTGACTATGTTGCTAATGAGGTAATAATTAAGGAAATAAAACAGAGTATCATACACTGAGTATGTTATGTGCCAAACACATTCTAAGTGTTTTACGTACAATATCACATTGACACCCTCTACGAGGTAGACATATTGGATTGAATAGTGTCCCCCAAAACCCATCTGTCAGGAACCCCAGATCCTTATTCGCAAATAGGGTCTTTGCAGATGTAATCAGGTTAAGATGGTCAGACAGGATTAGGTGGGCCCTAAAGCCAATGACTGGTGATCTTTATAAGGAAAGAAATATTTGAAGATCCAGAGAAGATACAAAGAGGAAGGCCATGGGATGGAGGCAGAAATTGCAGTTATGCTGCCATAAGTCAAGGAATTCCAAGGTTTGCTGGTGACCACCAGAAGCTATTTGGTTAGTGCAAAAGTAACTGCAGCGTTACTTTTAATGGCAAAACTTCAATTACTTTTGCATTATCCTATAGAAGAAGCAAGGTAAGATGATTCCTTAAATCCTTCAGAGGGAACATGACCTTGCTAACAGTATGATCTTGCACTTCTAGCTTCTAGACCGTGAGAGTACAAATTGTTGTTGTTTTAAGCCACCCAGGTTGTGGTAATTTTCCTGGTAGCCCTGCCTAGTGTCCGGGCATTTTGTGTTGCTCTTCACTGATGTGTGGAAGGTTCTTTTGAGCATCATGCTGACAATGACATCAACGTCTTCATGTCCAGACAAAGGTCCTCACAGTCTGCAGCCTCCTCACCCTGTTCCAGACTTCTTCCAAGTCATAGGATCTGTTGGTACTTTCACATAGGGTTTTCTGGTTTCCCCAGTCGCAGGCACAGACCACAGAACAGGAGATTTGGAGGCACCATCCCAGTTTCAGCTGTCTCAGCCATCTCTCATCTGCCACCTAGCTGGCACCTCCATTATTCTGGTTTCCAGTTCTGTGTTGAAAGAGGAACTTCAGGAATAAATCATGACAAGCAATAAGAAAGATGGACGTCTCCACTGCCCCTTCAGTCTCTCCTCCACCAGCTTCTTCCTAAAAGAATCTAGACACGTGAGTGTGTTTAGGGATGAGGGTAGACAATAACAATATGGCTCACTGTCCTTTGACTCCTCTTGTACCTAGGATGCATCCTCTTCCCAAATATGAAGAGGGTTTTCCTTGGGGTTGTATTCACCCACAGATTTCCTCAATCAAAAATAATCTGTTTCACCACCTAGTCTCAGTGGCCAAGGGCTGAAGGAAAAGCTTCCAAATACACAATGTATGAAAATAGTTTTCTTTGTTCACTCCATTAGACTGAAATTTTGAGGGTAGAGATTGTTTTACCTATTTAAGGGTGTTCTCAATTGCAAGCAACGAATGTGTAGAAAAACAGCTCCTACGAGATCTTACTGAGTCAGTAAGGAACCATCAACTTCAGAGACAAACACTAGTAGACATTTAATGCAAAACGGGATCAGATCATGAAACAGAATAGAAAGTCCACAACAGGCACACACACACACACACACCCCCACACCAGTGATTTTCAACAGAGATACAAAGGCAATTCAGTGAAGAAATTAGAGTCTTTTCAACAAATGGTGCATAAACAACTGAATTACAACTGAATAATCATACGGGGGAGGGGAAGAGTTTCAACCCACACCTGTGGCAGGCAAAATGCCCTCCCCAAGAGGTACACACCCTAATCCCCCTCAAACCCCTAACATGTTAAGAGAGTAAAAAGACAAATCACAGGCTGTGAAAATGCATGCAAATTATATATCTGATAAAGGATTTTTCTCCAGAATGTATAAAGAACTCAAAACTCAAAAACAGCCTGGTCAACTTCTCATGCAGATATAAAGGCCTCAGGAAAACATCTTTAAACACACAAAAATCCAAGAATTAAAGTTCCTTAAAAATTTAAAACTGACAGGAGGCTGAGGAAGGAGAATTGCTTGAAGCTGGGAGGCGGAGGTTGCAGTGAGCCAAGATCGTGCCACTGCACTCCAGCCTGGTGCCTGGCAAAAGAGTGAGACTCTGTTTCAAAAAAAAAAAAAAAAAAAAAAAAAAATCTAAAACTGACCTTAAGTCCAACCAATGAAGATGTAAGTCAAAACAAGCAAAAAATAAAAATTAAAAAAACCCTCAACAGTAGGAAAATAAAATACAAATTAAAAAATATGGGCAGAATAGACACTTTACCAGAGAACATACATGGATGGCAAATAAGTATAGGAAAATATGCTCAAAATCATTAGTCATGGAAAAATGAAAATTATAGCCACAGGAGATATCACTACACAAGTGTTGGCAAAGATGTGGAGCAACTGGAACTCTGGTGGGAATGTAAAATGATGTAACCACTTTGGAAAACACTTTGTCAGTTTGCCAAAAAGTTAAACATGTTTTTACTGTGCAATCTAGCCATTCTACTCCTAGGTATGTACTCAAGAGAAATGAAAGTATTAAGTCTACACATTTATACAAAGACTTGCAGATGAATGTCCATAGCAGCTTTATTTGTAACATTCCCACACTGGAAGCAACCCAAATGTCCATCAACAGTGTTGGAAATAAAGTTTATTCTCCAATATCGAAAGGAAGAATCGGCACTCAGACAAAAGGTTTCTCAGCAAGGCTGTCTTTACTTTCTGCAGAAAGGGCACCACTCGTCAGCAGTCTTGCCACCAGAGCTCAATGAACAAAGAAAAAGCAAGCATATTTATATCTAACACATCTGGCCCCTACAGTTGTGTCCTAATTCCGTTGGCTAGAACTGGATCTCACAGTCTAGGCTACACTCCGTTGGCTAGAACTGGATCTCACAGTCTAGGCTACACCCAATTGGCTAACAGCTTAAAACTTTCCTAAAGACATAAAGGCAGAGGACAACAAAGGGAAAAGAGGAAGTAACTGGTGGAATGCTGAGAAACACAAAAACACTTCCAAATAATGAAGAGGAGGAAACTCTGATCTAAGGCTTGACTGGGCTTGTCCAGACATGTCAGGGCAAATATCTGGGCTAGAATGTAAGAATCAAGAGCACAGAAGACACTGACTTCCTTATTATAACTGACAGCTACTTAGGAATATCAGCAAAGGTTTTGGGGTAAATTAATTTTTAAAGAAGCTACTGTCTACTGTCTATTCTTAATAAGCTAAGAGGAAAGTTTTGAAGAGGAACTCTGAATTATTTCATTTTTCACAAACAGGTGAATGGATAAACAAACTCTGGGATGGCTATACAATGGAATAACTACCCAGCATCAAAAAGAAATGAATTATTGATAACACAACAACAGATGGACTTCAAAATAGTCTATGTGAAAGAAGCCAGACCGAAAAAAAAAAGGGTACACACTATATAATTCAATTTACATAAAATTCAAGGAAATGAAACTAATGAATAGTGACAGAAGGTAAATCAGTGCCTGGGAAATGGGGTCTGAGGATAGGCAGGAGGGGAGGGATTACAAAGGAGCTGGAGGAACTTTTTCAGGATAATGGAGCTCTACTACCTTGATTGTGACAGTGGTTTATGGGTGATTTCATATGTCCAAAGTTATCAACTCCACTGCTTTAAGTATGTGTGGTTTATTGTATGTCATTTCTATCTCAAAAAAACCTGTTTTTAAAATACAAGAGAATTTTTCATATTTAAAAGGCAGGATATTTAAACTAAAATATATAAAAGACAGTGGTACTAACAGGTTGTATTCACAGGATACAAGGGGTAAGATGGGGTTTCTTTGGCTCCCTTGCAAAGAGATGCTGAGTAAAGTAAGTGCCAGTGGCCAACGAGAGCAGAATTGCTTGTCCCCTTGGGTCACTTGAGGAGCGTGGGTGGGGGCTGGGTGGAAATGGGGGGTGAGAGGAAAGCCGTCCCCAAAGAAGAGTCGGGGCGGGGGCGCTCAACGCTGGGGCCCAGGCAGGTTCTTCGTCCTCACTTCCTGGCCCTGTCTCACGAGTCCAGGGACTCAATGGATCCCCCTCGAGCCTGCTTTCGGACTTCTGCACACGATGAGCGGTTTGTGTTTGAGGGTTTGGGGGAGCGGGTGTTGTTTTTTATGTTTTGTTTTTTCTTTTGTGTATTAGTTGGGTGGCATAACCCACACGTAATCTGCGACGTCCAATCAAGAACGAAAATAACCCCTCACAATAAGCGATCGGGAACTACCTGCCACAATCACTAGGGAAATGACACAGCAGAGAAGCTCCGCCCCTCAAGCCCCGGCGCGCTCTCGCCGGCTGCAGCCCCACAGCTCGCCCCGCCCCTCTCTTTCCGGAAACAACCCCGGCCCGGGAGGAAGGCGGGGTTGGCCCTGGCCCCGCCCACAGCGTCCCCCTTCCTAGGCCCCGCCCCACAGCGCGCAGCTTCCGCAGGGTAGCTTTACGGCCGGAGGAGAGGGTGGCTCCCAGACTTGAAGTAAGAAGCCGAATTGAGGGGCGAGGAAGAGGCTTTTCGCGGCAGGACGTAAGTGACGGCGAAGGCAGCGCGACAGCAGCTGGAGGGCAGAGGAGGCGGGTTTGTGTTTCCCGGGCCGAACCGGGTTGTGGGGGGGCACGGGGTCTAGGCCAGGTGGCAGCTGAGGCCCGCGGTGACAGCATGAGTGAAGGGGAGCGGGGCGGAGGAGGCCTTGGGCTGCTTTGGGCGGCGGGTGGGGGCAAGGGGCCGGCGGGCCGGAGTCCCGGATCCAGGCCTGGGCTTTGAACCGCGGTTGGTGTTTCCCCCGATTCCGCAGCGCGGCCCGTCCCGTCCTCGCCATGAGGCCGCAGCAGGCGCCGGTGTCGGGAAAGGTGTTCATTCAACGAGACTACAGCAGTGGCACACGCTGCCAGTTCCAGACCAAGTTCCCCGCGGAGCTGGAGAACCGGGTACGCAACCTGGGTCCCCACTCCTGCTCTGGGCGAGGAGGGAGACTCACCTGGGATGGGAGGGGGGTAGGCGACACCCTGGCCGCTGAGGGCCCCGCGGTTCTCGGGGAAGGCCAGGCACAGAAGGGGCCTTGGCCAAAGGTGTGAGAGAGCCACTAAGCAAGACAGGTGTTTGGAGAAGGAAGAATGATAGGCCGATCGCCCGGGGTTGACGACCTTACAGAAGTTTGTTACCCAGTGTCGGCACTCTGGACCCAGTAGTCTTCTGCTGCACTCCCCCCAAATCCGCACCCCGGGTTTTTGTCGGCAGCGATGAGGAGCCAATTCCTGAGGCTCCAGGCCACCTCAGTCACCTGGTTGTAAGCTATATTCTGCTATCTTTCCGCGCATGAGGAATCATCATCATTCTCATGACTGGTATCTGCTGCCTCTGTGCTGGTCCCACTGTTTGGTTGAAAGGGTTTATTAAGTGCAGTGCCAGGCGATACATTGGAACCTTAAAGACACAGAGCGTTAGATAGGCCTGGACAGGAAAATATCTCAGAACAAGGCCTTAAACTTGGCACATCCATTGGGAGTCACCTGTTTTGTCTTGCATATCAAAATGGTCATCAGGATATAGGTTTTTTGAGCAGCATTGCGTGCAAAATGGAAGAATGGGATTTGTTTTCCCTTTCTTCAGAATTAGCAAAACGTTTTTTAACAAAATCATTGTATCTTCTTGTAGCGGTAATGGAGTGTGTGCCTGCCTGTGTTTTTGTGTGCCCATGTGTGTACACTCAACCAAAGATTCTTTTGGTCTTGACCCATGTTATGTAGATTCTGTTTCCTGTTCAGGGATCAATTTCTGGTGAGCTGGGGAGCAGGTTTTGTGGCTCTCTCCTCTGTGACGGGGGAGGGCAGGGCCTGAGAGGTGATTAGGCATTCCTTGGGGGTGGGGCTGAGAGATGCTGGTCATGGGATAAGTGGGTGTGGATGAGTCTGTGTAGAGAAATGTGTAGCAGTTATTTACAGTCAGTTTACAGTGAGGTGGGTTGTACTGCCCTATTGCCATGGTTGGGAAATCAACAATGATCCATCATAGTTTCCTTCATTTTGACATAATAATTGGCAGGTTAGTGGCCCAAATATGTTTCTTTAACTGCAAATTAATCAAATATGCCTTTAAAAGATGGTGAGGGGACTTGTTTCTGAAAAGCCATTTAAATGCTGCAGTGTGTTGTCAACCATGTTGTGAGTTAACTCAGCGTGACAGTAGGTGAAACTATCCACAGTGGTTTGAAGAGGTGGAAATTAAGCAACTGGCCAGTTGGTTATAGCTACTGAATGTTATTTTAAAATAATTTAACATCACAATTGATGTGCTTTACATGTTAAGATTTACATGGAATCAGGGCTGGGCCCCGTGGCACGCCTGTAATCCCAGCATTTTGGGAGGCCGAGGCCGGTGCATTTCTTGAGGTGAGGAGTTCAAGACCAGCTTGGCCAACATGGTGAAACCTTGTCTCTACTAAAAATAGAAAAAGTAGCCAGGCATGGTGGCAGGCGCCTGTAATCCCAGCTACTCGGGAGGCCGAGGTAGAAGAATTGCTTGACCCTGGGAGGCGGAGTTTACTGTGCACCAAGATCGTGCCACTGCACACCAGCCTGGGCGACAGAGCAACACTTGTCTTGAAAAATAAATAAAAAGATTTACATGGAATCAAACAAATGTTTTATTTTTAAGCCTCTTGTGGAAACTGTAACATACAATTTATGTACTTCAAACTCAGAATATAAAGTATTCTTTTTCACCACCATTATTTGGACATTAAAGATTCCTTTGCTTTAAGGTTTTAAAGCAGCACTTACACTTCATATATTTGAGCTAAATGTGTGTATGCAGAATCAGATATCAGCTTTCCATTCTGTGTGTGGCAGAACCTTTATTTTGTAACCTAAGTACAAAAGTACAGTGTAGTTACAGTGCTCCACTGATCTCAGGAAATGGATGTTTCTAAATTCTCGAGTCCTTTTACCTCTTTGACTTTGTATAGCCCAGAACTGTTTGTGGTACTGAGTATGATATGGAATGTTACATGGTGCTATTCAGTTGTGCCTTTGAATTTCTTTTTTTCTTTTTAAATGTTAGGGTTAAAACATTAGCTTATGCTTTAAACCACCAGAAAAGCTTTGATTGTGTGTGTATGCATGTATGTGTGTTGAGATTAAATTTAAATTACAGGTTTAAACTTTCCTTGCTTTGATGAAAAACTGAAAGATATCTGTTTCTCTACTACTTACCCTAGAAATTTGACTGATTGCTCTGCCATTGGGGCTGATTTTCCCTTTGTGAGAGCATCACACTTGGCAACGTAATAGAGAAAGAGACGAATATGCAAGTGTTCTGTATTATTTTAAAGCGTTTTTAAAAAATACACACACATTTGTGCCCTTTAATTTGAGAGTAAAGGACAGGTTCTGTCTGTTAACAAGTTCATTTCTCTGCCGCCTGTTAGAATGTAATACTTTGATGCTTAAGCGTTTTGTTGCCAGAACAATTCTTTAAAGGGAAACTTTATTCTCATTAGCCAAAATACAGATATCTGTTACCCCTGGTCTGGGTAGAAGAATGAGTGAACTGTAATTGAGGCACTTGTTCCCTTATTTCCCTTTAAAAACAAGTCTCCCCATCTGGTTAGTAATTACCTTTGACCTGCCACCCTTAATACGTGATCACTGCAGGCTTCACCGAGCTTTCTACTGTATAGTTCAACAAGAAACAAACATTCGGGGGAAAATGAACCTGATTTCTCTCCATTCTGACTTTTAATGTTTGTGGGTTCCAATTTTATTTGGCTCTGACTTCTCGTATCTCTAAATTTTGATAGGCCTCCTGTGTCAGTGTCCAGGAACCTAAGGGGAGAACACTGGCCACTGTTTTTCATAGCCTAACGGTAGTGAGATACGGATGCCAACATTTTGTTCTCTTGAGCCCTTTCTTGCGAAGTTTATCGTTTGCCTTTACTGATGCCTTCTGTGATTGTTAACCATTATTTTCCTTTTTAAAAATAACCTTTCAAAAACTTGTTGGCATTTACTTTTCTTTAACCATTTATCCTTTTTTTTAAATTCGCCTTTTTGTTGTTGTTGTTTAACTGACATACGATTTGCCTCTATCCTATAAGGCATTGTAATCTCGAAATAACTCATAAGAATTAGTGTTTCTGGCTGGGCATGGGCACCCAAGTAATCCTAGTTGCTCTGGGAGATTGACGTAGGAGGATCACTTGGGACCAGGAGTTCAAAACCAGTCTGGGCAACATAGCGAGCCTCTGTCTCTAAACTTAAAAAGTAATAATAATTAGGGTTCCTGGGATAAATAGTAATTCTAATATGGAAGAAATAAGATGTTTCTGGGTTGAATCCATGGTTTTAAATTGTATTGTACATAAAGAAGTAGAAATAATTCAAGGAATTATAGGCACATCAAATGTGACTGGAATTATTTAGACTTTTGTAGACTTATCAGTGGACAAACTGAAGGCATTAACCTAGGCATAATTAGGTGAACATAACAGCTTACCATTTTTGTTCACTGGGCTCTCCTCAGTCTGTTTTCGGGAATGAGGACTCTGACTTAGGTTCCCAGATGACCAGCTTTGACACCGCCTCTTCAAGGGGTAGCTTAGTGAAGAATTGCTTAAAGGCCATCTTTACCCACCTAGCCTTTGTCCAAAACTCTAATATTCCTGGACATTTAAGATAACTCCTTTTGAAAAATGGGTAGAGCCAAAACTACTTTAGAGGTTCCATTAAACTAATGCATGCCACTGGCTCATTGACTCCTCACATTTTCCACACAAAGGACAAAACAGTGACTACAGCTGCTTCTAATTTAAAGAATTGTCATAGCTTACGGATGGTCATGAATTGTTTTACACTTTAAAAGATTATGTTCTTGGCCTGGCATGGTGGCTCATGCCTGTAATCCCAGCACTTTAGGAGGCCAAGGTGGACGGGATTGCCTGAGGTCAGGAGTTTGAGACCAGCATGGACAACATGGTGAAACCCTGTCTCTACTAAAAATACAAAAATTGGCCAGGCGTGGTGGTGTGCGTGCCTGTGATCCCAGCTACTCTGGAGGCTGAGGCAGGAGAATCGCTTGAACTCGGGAGGTGGAGGTTGGGTGCAATGAGCCTAGACCCTGCTGCTGCATTCCAGCCTGGGAGACAGAGTGAGACTTCATCTCAGAAAAAAAGATGTTCTTGGGGCCATGTGCAGTGGCTCACGCCGGTAATCCCAGCACTTTGGGAGGCCAGGCGGGTGGATCACAGGAGGCCAGGAGTTCAAGGCCAGCCTGGCCAACATGGCAAAACCTCGTCTCTGCTAAAAATACAAAAATTAGTTGAGAATGGTGGTGCATGCCTGTAATCCCAGCTACTCGGGAGGCTGAGGCATGAGAATTACTTGACCCTGGGAGGCAGAGGTTACAGTGAGCCAAGATTGTGCCTCTATACTCCAGCCTAGGTGACAAGAGTGAGTCTCTGTCTCCAAAAAAAAAAGATAATGTTCTTGGGAACAGTAGGGTTCATACTATATGTTTTTTTTCTTCTTTTGAGACAGGGTCTCACTGTCACCCAGACTGGAGTGCAGTAGTGAGATCTTGGTTCACTGCAACCTCCACTTCCCAGGCTCCAGCGATCCTCCCACCTCAGCCTCCTGAGTAGCTTGGACTATAGGTTTGCGCCACCATGCCTGGCTAATTGTTGCATTTTTAGTAGAGAGAGGTTTTACTATGTTGCCTAGGCTGGTCTCAAACTCCTGAGCTCAAGTGAACCACCCACTTTGGCCTCCCAAAGTGCTGGGATTACAGGCTTGAGCCCCCACACCAGAATGATTTTTTTTTTTCGGAGTCATTTCTATTATAAAGAAAGACTTAATAGGGTTCACAGCAACCAGGAAAGGGGGGTAAAAAGGCCAAACAAAAAGTATTTTTAAAGAAAGACTACAAAAGAAAGAATTCATAAATAAGTAGTTATTAATCTTAGAAATAAGGGAATCCGTATGCGAGAGAAGGCCTAGAGTGTGAACAGGTAAGAATGGCAGTACTGAATGAATGCTTTCCTAATGGCCCTTGAAAGTCCTGGGATGAAACAGTGAAATTTGAAATCTGTTACACAAAGTACTATTAGAAGGCAGTAAAGTAATATTGGAAGAATAACGTAAAAGCAGAGGATCGAGTGAAACGATGGGTAACAGTACAGATTCTTACGTGAAATGTGTGGAACCAAAAGTCTTTCGGATTTTGGAATATTTATTTATACTAATGAGATATCTTGGGGATGGGACCCAAGTCTAAACACAAAATTCATTATGTTTTCTATCCACCTTCTACATATAACCTGAAGGTAATTTTATACAATATTTTAAATGACTTTATGAGACAAAGTATGTGTACACTGAACCATCTTATCACCCTTTGTGAGCATGCTTTCATGGGAGAATCTGGCTGTGCATAAAAAAGATACGTGGCAGCTGACTGGGGCTGGAAAGTTCTTTTTTCCCTTGGGGACACTGAATAAACTGTGTGTTGTGCACCTGCATTTTGACTGTGACACCTCACATGAGGTCAGGTGTGGAATTTTCCACTTGTCATATCAGTGCTCAAAAGTTTCAGATTTTGGAGCCTCTCGGACTTCTGAATTTTAGATCAGGGATGCTCAGCCTGTAGTAGTATTAGTGTAAATTTAAGATAATGGTGTCACCAAATAGGAAGAAGTAATAAGAATGAGTTTATTTGAAAAATTGTGTATTAGCTTGAGATTTTACCTTACAAATTTTACCTTATTTAGTAACAAGATAGTTACTTTAAAAGAGATAGATTGACTAAACAGAATATAGAACTTAGGCCTTTTGATCCTTCTGCTAAAATGCCATTCCCTTTGGCCTGGTAAATTCCAGTGTTTGGTTACTCGATTTTAAGATTACCTGCTCTCCTCAGATAAAGGAAACAGCCTTTTTATGTGGCCCCACTAGACTTTATATTTGCCTATATGATAGTACCCTGTCAGCTTATTGCATTTTTATGTTTACATACCTGTTCTACTTGCATAATTAAACTCTTGAGGATTGAGAGGTGCTTTATCTTTCTCTGAGACTTGTCATAGTATCCGATAGTAGGTGCTCAGTAAATGTGAATCTAAATCATTGGAAAGAGGAATAGTCTAAAGTTACTTGAAATTCGGTAGAAAGAATAAAGAAGTACCTTATTGAGCCTTGAAGCTATCCAGTATTTATAAAAGGGATAAAATTAAACTAAGCAGTTTCGATAACTTAGGCCCAGATTTAATCACCAAAAAAATGGTCAACTGTCAGCCAAGAATGGTGACAAAACAAGATAAATTAGTGAAAGCATGCATTAGTAGGTTGATTTTTTTTTTTTTTCCAAAACTTACTTTTAAATTCTTTCTTCTCTACAGATTGATAGGCAGCAGTTTGAAGAAACAGTTCGAACTCTAAATAACCTTTATGCAGAAGCAGAGAAGCTTGGCGGCCAATCATATCTTGAAGGTTGTTTGGCTTGTTTAACAGCATATACCATCTTCCTATGCATGGAAACTCATTATGAGAAGGTAAGGCTACATTTGTTTTCACAAAATCTCTTAAAATCATGAAAAGGCGAGTTTATTACATATTGATGCTTACATCGTGATAGTTGCCATAACATGTTTAGGGGCATTTATCATTCAAATTGTGTTGTTGCGCCTGTGTACACAGCACATAGTCCTGAGTCTTTCAAAACAGGTCACAATTGGGGTGTTCAATTGCAGTTGACATGTCAATGTTCAGACTGGCTTACACGTAAGAAGAATGTAGAAAATCTATATGTTCTGCTACTCAGCTTTCTGGGAATGTTTTTACTTTATTTCCCTAAGTTTCACTCTGTCCTCCCACCTGAGTTCTTAACTTTTCTTTCCAGCTGCCTGCTAGCTCCCAAATTGCTGATTTCTCAACCTAAGGTGACCAGGAGTCAAACTTCCCACCTCCCTGTTTTGTCAATAACACCCCTGTCTTTTCAGTACCATCTTTGGGCGTGGGGGGATAAAGAAGAGGGAGAGATTGAAATGTCTTCCATTTTCCCAGTCATTAAGTTTTTGCGATTTCCTCTGCCACTACCCTAGGGTACGCCCTTATTCTCTCTCTTCTAGACTGTTGAAATAGTGTGACTTGTCTCATCTCATCCCTCCTTTTGCTTTTCTAAAGTATCTGCTGCTGTGTTCATAAAACAGAGATTTACTTCCCCTGCTACTTCTGCCAAGTCAGAGACCTTCCCTGGCTTCCCATGTTTTGCCACTGAGTAAAGTTCAAGGCCCTGCTGAAGCTGACCTCAGTTTACCTTTCCAGCGCTACCTCCCATTCCTTCCTTCACTTTCTTCCTCAGCCAAACTCCATCCCTCCCTGGACAGCAAACACAGCCACTGTGGTTCTCCTCCACCTAGAATGTCATCTTCCCAAGTTCAAATCCCACCAGTCCCTTAGGTCTCACTCCCATCTAACTTTTTCTCTCTTTTAGTCAGAATTCTTTCTCTTCTGTGTGTCCCTACAACATTTTATTTGTATCTGTTTTCTGGTACTTGCCTCACTCTTCTTTGGAGTGTAGCAGTTTATGTTCTTGTCTTAATTGCCCTTAAAGTATGTCTTTTTCTTGAGGACAACGCCTTAACCATTTTGTATCCCTCTTCATGCCTAACACCATGCCTTTGGTATATCAGGCACTCATTTAATGTATGTTAAATAAATGACTGTAAATTAATCACTGAATTTTGACAGTGCTTAGAAAATGAAATGCTATAGGAATATATTTTACCCCGTCTGATAGAAATGTCTTACACTCCATGTAGTGGAGAGTGCATGTAGTTGCAGCCAAAGTTTTTGGGGCTTGTAGCTGAAAATGCTGCTGTATTCTTCATTACCATGCTGTTACTATAATTCCATCTCATATAAACAGGTATATTTAATATAGTTATTTATATCCTTCCCATGTTGAAACAGGAAAAGTTCTCTTGCCCCCCCTTCGCAGGGCGTGCAATGGGGGCATGGTTGGCTTCTTGAGTGCCCTGCTGCTCAGACATCTAGGGGAGCATACAGACGGGCAGACTGTGGGGCTCCAACCCCATGGCAGTGTCTAGGGGTGCATGTTTTACAGCTCCTGAAGCCCTAGTGGGCATGTGTTACAGGGTCCATAGGCAGCTCGTGTTAGCTTATTAGACCCCTGCCTTATCGCAAGGACAGAGGGCTTTCTGTATCCCAGAGTTCTTGCCTTGGTGTACTGGAAGAATCCGATCGCATGTGGGCTTGGAGAATGAGTGCAAGGTTTTATTGAGTGGAAGTAGCTCTCAGCAGATGGGGGAGCCAGAGGGAGATGATTTTCCACTGGAGTCAGGTCGCTGAACAGCCCAGCTCTTCTCCAACCACCCTGGCCAAACTCCACGTCATTCCGCCAGTTGATTGCCTACCAGTAATCCAGTGTGCTTCTACGCCAGTGTTTTCCTCTCTCGACATCCTGTGTGTTCCTCCACTGATGTACACCTCTCCACATTCAGCCACCTATGTGTCTGCCTGCTAGGGTCTCGGTTTTCATAGGCACAGGATGGGGGTGTGGCAGGCCAGGGTGGAAATGCAACATTTGGGCGGGGAAAACAACAATTCCTGTCCTCACCTACTGGGCACTGGCCCGGAGGCGGAGTGCTAGCCAGGGACCATGCCCTCCTCTACCCAGCATTCCCTGCCCCCTTCTGTATCATTTAAAGAGACCACGCTCTTCCCTTCCTTATCAATACCACACAGAGAAGCTAACTTTCATTCCTGTTTAACTTTCAGAATCTGAAGTTATCAAGGCTCAGTGTCAGCTTTCAGTCTGTTTTAGTGTATCTCCTCTGTAATAATATGTTTAGTGAGTGAAGGCTCAGGGGATTTGTTTGCTCAATAACTATTGAAAGCCTCCTATGTGCTAAGCAAAGTGCTGGCAGGGCAAACATGGTTGCTGACCTTGTGGGGTTCATAATTAAGTGGTGACAACTGGTAACAAGGAAACATAAATAAAGCCAACAAAATTATACATTATGATAAGTGCCTTGAAGGAAACAAACTGGCCTATGATAGACGGAACCTAATCTAGAATGTGTGGTCAGAAGAGGCCTCTGAGGTGGAAACATTTAAGCTGTTGTGTGAAGGATGAAAAGCCTGGGGCATTGAGGCAGGAAGATGAACATACACAAAGGCCCAGAGAACTTGATGGGCCCTGGGAACTGAGAGAAGGTGATAATTAAAGGCATGAGCCTCAGCACCCAGCAAGATTTTCATTTTAAAGAGATCTCTTTGCTTTGTGGAAAAAAGACATAAGAGTAGAAGTAGGGAAACAAAATAGGAATTTCCACAGATGTCCAGGCAAGAGTGATATAGCCTGGACTAGGAAGGGAGTAGGGGAGGTGTAAAGAGGTGACCAACTCCAAGGAATATGCTGATAGTCGGCCCTGAATGTAGGAGGGGAGGGTAAAGCTGAATTCATATGGATAGAAACTCGATCATCGGGAATGGTTATTTACAGCAGTCCATAATACTGCCAGTTTAAGGTAGAAGTACATCTCTTGAGTATTTTATTCATGCTTAGTGAAGTATTAAAGGGCTTGTCGTTACTTTTGTTGATAAAATTTTAATTAATTTGTATTTGTCAATGTATATTTGCTGAAATAGATAGAAGTACTGATGTCATTTGTAAAAAGAAATTGGTTATTGGGTGCTAGTCAGGGTATGCTAATTATGAGATCTTGGACAAATTAATCTCTCTGGATTCTCTCAAATGGATATTAGAATTAATAATTTGCCTCACATGTGGTTAGTGCTTAATAAACACCGTTTTCTTGAGGTGCAGCCTCCATCTCCTGGGTTCAAGTGACTCTTATGCCAGTAGAGACGAGGTTTTGCCATGTTGGCCAGGCTGGTCTCAAACTCCTGAGCCTCAAGTAATCTACCTGCCTTGTCCTCCAAAAGTTCTGGGATTACAGATGTGAGCCACTGCACCCAGCAGCCAGTCTTTTTTACTTTAACTTAAAAAAAAAGCTAGAGATTGGGGTCTCATTATGTTGACTAGGCTGGTCTCGCACTCCTGGCCTCAAGCCATGTTCCTATCTTGGTCTCCTAAAGTGCTAGGATTACAGGCATGAGCCACTGTGCCTAGCCTAGATAGATTTTAAATGAAGTTATCTATGTAAATTTTAATCAGATATTGGTACACTCATTTACAATTTTTTATTTTCAAGTATAAGTAATCTTTTAACCAGCTGCTAATTTATTTGGCTATTGAAAACACTTAGCAGCTGTCAGTTAAAATCTTTCCAGTCAATAGTCTTGGAAGATGGTCCTTAATGCCAGAAATACAATGACAATTGGTTGATCACAATATATGTTTTAACTTGATTTGTAGGCATTGTGTAAGGTACTATTTTATAGGTGTAAGCAAGGCCCCTTTCTTTTTATAGAGCCAATATTATAAAGCTAGTAAAGACCAAATAAAAGTAATCCAGAAAGCAAATTTAAGGCATGGCCACATTTTAAAAATAGGTGGTGTTTTGTAGAAACTGAACATGGATAACTGTATTGTACAACATTAATAACTGGAATGATCATAGTTAAGATATGCTATACCTATACTTTAAATAGAAGTGTGTGTTTGTATTTCTGATAAAATTATTAAAATGTAAGCACAGCTGCCCTCCGTTCCCAGTTTGTCTCTGAGGAATTTTTGTGCTATTATTTTCTACATACGAAAGGATGGGGTTGAGTCATTTAGTCTCTATTGTTTTAAACATCAGAATTCCTAGTCTGCATACAGCAAGCCAAATATAACAGTGCTTATACTTTGTCATGTGTGTTAAATTTTTTGAAATTGTAAATAGGCCTTTTAAAACTCACTAGAACAATCATGCATTTTCCCCTAGAATGTGCTATTTATTGATTTAAAATGAAGATAAAGACTTCAGTGTTATTTCTCTATTGTTGCTACCCATGATAATTAGGGAACAAATGGGCTGGTAGAAGATTCTCCTCTCAGTATCTCTCTGCCTTGTTCATGAACATCCCTTCTGCCCGTGTGCTGTAATCTCTAGAAGGAAGACAGGAGAGAACTCGCATATGTTCTGAAAACACTAAGATGCCGGTGCTACTTAGCCTCATCAGGCTGTTTTTCTTGAAGGTCTAGTAGGCTTTCTCCAGTTTAATATCCTCAGGGAGGGCAGTAATTTTTTCCAAGGTTTGTGTTTCACTTTGTAAATATTATACAAATTGAAGTTTTATGAGGACTTGAGAATAACAGATAACTTTGTTTAATATTATGGTTTGCTTTGACATTGCTTTACCAAAAATAAAAAAGTGTGAATAAAATGTCAACATGAGGTTTCTTGGGGGTGCGAATGGTGCTTTGTCCTTTCTGAGATCATGGTGTGAGTTTACACATATTAATGCTTTTCCGCTACTAAAGAGACTGCGAGTTCTGTTGTTTGTTTGTTTGTTTTAATTTTTATTTTATTTTTGTTTTGAGACTAAGAGCTTTAAAGCATCTTGTTAAAGACAGTGTTGCCTTCACCGAAATATTGTAAGATTTAGCCCTTATACGAAAAGAAAACTAATTGTTTTCTTTCTTAACTGATACCCAAGTGCACACTAATGTTACTAAAGTTTATTTTTAAAAAATCCTTGCCCAACGAAGTTATGCTTGAACCAAATAAAGGAATGCTGTTTCTTTGCTAGTAACCTGTACCCGGAGAAAGGAGGAGGAAGGCTATTCTGAAGGAATCCTTTCTTTGAAACCAGCCATGCAGGCATTTTTCTGAGTGTCTTCCTAGTATTAACGGACTGGAGTGAGGGAGACTGAGTCTCCAGTTTCCAATTCTGGCAGGTGAGCTGAGGAGGAAATTGGAGAAAAGATTGAGAGGCCCGAGTTGGGCATCTTTATGGGCTACTTCCTTCTATTCATTATTTCAGGATGAGTGACAAACTCTGATGTGAAGATAGTGCCTAAGGGGTTTTTTTGCTCATAAAGACCAAGCACAGCGCAAATGTTTTGAGTGCTGAAAGTAGGAGAATGATATATGCATTGCTTCAGCTAATACAAAAAAAAAAAATCTTTTCTTTAGAAATAGTGCTCTTAATTTATTGCATAAGAACCATGCAGACTGCTCTTTCAATAATCTTAAGCTCTTTTAAAGAAGCATAAAACATGAGATTTTTTTAATCCCCAAAGAATACTTGAATAAACTGTTTAAATTACTTTCCTTCAATAAGGAATTGTTTATACAAAACATGTCGCGTTTTTCATTCTAAATCAGTTTATACCAAAGCATCTAAACCGCAGCATCCTAATTTGTTAGTTTGGTCTGTATGTTATATAAGCCACACTTAAATCATTGCTTAATTTCCAACTTTATTTTCATACAGTTCTTTTTTCCCTTTTAAGTTGTGATCACATTTGTGACTTTATCATTTCCTAATAGTGTGAATTTAAGAAAATATATAGTAATTTAAAGAACTGGATCAAAGCTTCTTTGAACATTAGAGCCAGGAAAAGGTTATGATGACTTTGAGCCTGAAATAAAACCTGTAACTCTTTGATTTTGGATATAGCTATTAAGATTTATTTTCTTCTAGCTTATCTGTCTGAGAATTGTCCTTATTAAAGCTGGAGATTTGGCAATTTCCAGAAGTTCCTTTGTATCCTATCTGGTTTTTGTCGACATTTGCTTTGACTTTTACAAGCTTAATACTAAACTTATAAATTGAGGTTCCTGTCTAGGAAATGAGCAAACTGCAGAATAGCACTACATGCACTCATGGAAATGACATAAGACACTTGTAGTTATCAGAAACTCCCTGGCAGCTAATGCCCACATGCTCTACAAAGGAAATAAACTTTTGAGTTTTGAAATAACGGGGCTACCTTTTGTTATAGGCCAACCTTTTATCATTACTTTAAATCGATGACCATGTACAAAGGAGAGAAGCAGTCCTTTAAGTTTTGTAAATGGCAAGGCCAAGAACTGTTCTTGATTTTAGACAGTGTCACATTAACAACACTTTATGAATAGGGAAAGAGAAGCATGAGCAGCCATTGTGTATATAACCATATGTGTGTTTCTCTACATGCAGGATTGAGGTGACTGGGAAGTGGGAAGTAGGAAGGAGGGGGTTAGTTCTCACCATGCTGTGTATGCATTTGCATTTATTTACATTACATCGAAGATATTTTTGACTTGAAGAGTCCCTCACACTTTGCTATATGTCATATGTAACTCATGTAAGCCAAGTAATCACAGCTGTATTCCGCCATATGAATATCCATGTGACTTGCCTTGAAAACGAATTCCTACGGCCTGAATATTTTGAGATCTCACTAACACTTAAAGGGAACTCTGATGAAGTTTGTAAAAAGCTGTGGTGTTTCTTTCTGTCAGGTTCTGAAGAAAGTCTCCAAATACATTCAAGAGCAGAATGAGAAGATATATGCTCCACAAGGCCTCCTCCTGACAGACCCCATTGAGCGAGGACTGCGAGTTGTATCTTTTTAGTCCGGATCATAAGGTCTAAATATTTATAAAAAGAAAATGTTGATATTGTTTGGCGTCGGCTAGAGAATTAACTCCCATCCTGTATTTGCCTTAGGAAGTTTCTGTGTGAATTGCATACCTACTGTAAACCCCCTGTCTCCAACATTTTTTTCTATTAAGGCATGTCCCTCCTTCCATTGCGTGGTGCAGGTCTCTGTGGTTTGTTTACTGTTCTGGTCACCATCTTTCCTGGTGGTTCTGAGGGCATCTTGTAGTAATAATGGGGGTGGTTTGAGTAATGCATTTCAGCTGCAGAAATCCTGAACCTGAAGCCCTTTTGAAATGGATAAATTCATAGTGTGTGGTGAGACTTGTCACCCTAATGAATTGCAGTTCCATGGGTTCATCTGACTAGTTGAAATCAGTTATAGCTGCCAGATGTATAATTTCATTACCTTTGACATATTGTGCATATTTTTACAGGCAGTAAGCTTTGAAAATCACTACGTGATTTTGGTAAATAAAATTGCAAAAAAATAATTTAGCTTGATAACTGGAGCAATGGGTAAATGATTATTTTTAAAAACCTAGGTCACATAATCCCAGGCCTTCCAGCTGATAATAATTTCAGCAGTTTTATTATACTCTTCAACAATAGTTCTTAAACTTTCAGGGGTCATGAACCCTTCCTTTTCCCAAGAAAAAGTTTTCATGTAATTTCAGGGCATTTATAAATCCTGAATTCATTATCTCCGTGGATTCTCAGTTAAGAACTCCCTAGTTCTACAAATAAAGCATCTTTTTCAGAATTTTTTTTGTTTGTTTTCAAAACATAAATCATCGGTGTTTGTGAAGGAACTGCATGTGGACTACTATACATAATTACGTTTCTTAAAATTTCCAGCAAATTGAAAGCAAACTTAAGTAGGAAAAAAATTGAATAATTTAAAAATAAGCAAAGCAAACTGAAAGGCAAAGTCTGCAGATCACACCATCCACCTTGCCACATCCCCTTTATGTGCTGTGTCCTGTAGTGTGTTTTCTTAACAGCCATGCTGTTTAGATTGAAATTACCATTTATGAAGACAGAGGCATGAGCAGTGGAAGATAAACCATAGAATTAAAGGTAAATATGAAATGATACGGCCGTATGCAGCTTTTGCAATTTTAGAGGATGCATGAATATTCTTCCCCTATGGTAAATAAATCATTAAATCATGCAGTTAAATAGTGATATATTTGCTGTGTTAACTTAAGCTAGTCACCGTAATAGCTTGATATTTAAAATGTGTATTCAACCCAAGTTCTATTTGGTGATAGAGATTTTAATTCTGATTTTTTTCCTGCTGTGTTGTGTTCAGACTGGTTTTGTTGTTACTTTGGTGGGGGACTGAGGGATGGCGGTTACTTGGCTTGTTTTAATATTTCAAAACTATCCTAGGCATATAAATACTTGGGTTTTGCATATAAAAATCAGTTGAGAGATGTCTGCCTATATGACAGATGGCTTTAATAAGCAAAGGAACATTTCAGAGGGGAGTGGGGAGATTCTGAATATTCCATTTATTTTATTTAAGTAGCTTCAGACCCCTGTAGAAGAAACCTTACCTACTGAGTAGAAACATGAATTTCCTTCCTTTGTTTAAAGTGTTAATGTCCTTAGATATTCGGATACCACCCTTTAATGAGTAAGAAACAAATTAATACTAATAATCTCTAGGCACAGTCATGTTGAAGCCATAAGTACTTTAGCATAGCCTTCTAAGTGACAGGAAGTGGCAGTTCACTATTTCTACCAATTTCAGTTACGTGGTCTCCCTACAGAAAGTGTTCTGCTGCTGTGCTTTTCTAGTTGACTGTGCTTACAGGTCTCTGTCACTAATTAATAGCACAGACACAGAATGTATCAAAGCAGACATATGTCTTCCTAGGACAACCTTAATAAAAGCTATGATTTTGAGGGTACCTACTATGTGCCTGGTATTATGCAAATGGTACTTCTGAATCTCACAAGAAACCTGCATGGTATTTCCCCATTTTACAGATGAGCAAACTTGAATACAAATAGATGAAATGATGTTCTCATGGTCACACAGTTAACAAGTATTGGGATGTGAACACAAGTCTGATTGACCATTAAACCCCTGTCTTCCACACCATACTTCCTCTCAGTACTTGTGGCAGCAGGAACATGAAGAAAGGGAAGAGTTCATCAGATTATTCTAGAGATTCATCCCCTTCTCTTGTTTAGTACTTTAAAAAAAAAATACACTTTGTCTGCTCCTATATAGTTTATTCAATCCTGCAAGCCATGCAGCATTCCAGAGCTGCCTTCTTTAGCACTGGTGAATGTGTCACCTGAATTCCTGAAAGCCAAATATCTAAATCATGATATCCTCTGCCATATGTTTTATTTCCTTAAAAAGGCTTTGTTGGCTGGGCACGGTGGCTCACGCCTGTAATCCCAGCACTTTGGGAAGCCAAGGCAGGTGGATCACAGTCGGGAGTTCAAGAACAGCCTGACCAACATGGTGAAACCCCGTCTCTACTAAAAATACAACTATTAGCTGGGCGTGGTGGCAGACGCCTGTAATCCCAGCTACTCAGGAGGCTGAGGCAGGAGAATTGCTTGAACCCAGGAGGCAGAGGTTGATTGCGCCACTGTACTTCAGCCTGAGCAACAGAGCTAGACTCCGTCTCAAAAAAGGCTGGGGGAGGGGGGGGTTTGTTTTGGAACACTTAGTGTTACTTGTCCATACACTTTCTCATGTACAATTTTCAAACTGATGCTTCTCAAACAAACAACCAGGAACCTTCTGTGTGGCTTTTGTTCCATGCCATGGGATAAGTTTTTGTATCAGTTGCAGCTGTGATGACTTGGCACAGCCTATCATGACTCATTTTGCAGCTATTATTGTATAATCATGTGTTGGAGGTTTGAGCAATTACACACCAGAGGCTAATCTATCAATATTCAAATAACTGGAATTTTACAGTGGGAAAGATTTGCATTGAGAACTTCTGGATACCATCTTTCCGGAATGCAGATATATTTGTTCAGCACAATTTCCTTTTTGGAGTATGTGTTCCCAAGGTCCAGGATGCAGTGTGGGCTGAGATCTTGGAGAAGGGAGGGAAATTTTAAGCATAATTTATTCAGTTCTTCTATTTTTCTTCAGTCTGCAGGTTGTCTGCAATTTGAAGCAATATATGGGAATTAGTGACTTAACAAAAGACTGTGCAAACATGAGGAGGGCCCTTATTTTTAAAAAGAGCTTTAAACCAAAACACCTTTCTTTAAGCTTAATTTTTATAATATATTGCATATGTCTTTATTATATCTTTATTGTTAGATACACTGGTGTTTTCTCTGTGAATTAAGATTTCCACCTTTATATAAAAATGGAATACATAAGGCTGGGCGCAGTGGCTCATGCCTGTAATCCCAGCCCTTTGGAAGGCCAACGCTGGCGGATCACAAGGTCAGGAGTTTGAGACCAGCCTGACCAACATGGTGAAACCCTGTCTCTACTAAAAATATAAAAAAAAGTTACCCGAGCATGGTGGCACACGCCTGTAATGCTAAGCTACTCAGGAGGCTGAGGCAGGAGAATCGCTTGAACCCAGGAGGCAGAGGTTGCAGTGAGCCGGTATTATACCACTGCACTTCAGCCTGGGTGACAGTGAGACTCTGTCTCAAAAAAAAAAAAAAAAAAAAAAAAGGAATACGTGATTATTCCATCACAATTCACAATTAATTAGTGATAAAAACAGCTAATGTTTGTTGGCACATATGTGCCAGCACTATTCTAAATGCTTAATTTTAATCATCACAACAACCGTGTGAGGTAGATACTGTTATCCCTGTTTTTCAGATGAGTTAGCAGAGGCAGAGAGCATTTAAGTCGCTGGCCCAAGGACGAATAGCTAGTAGACAGCAGTCAAGGCAGCCTGGCTCCATGGTGATGTGCTTGGTCAGAGATGTGAATATATAGGACTTACAGATTTGTAGCCTTTTGAGCTGTAGACTCATTTAGACAGATGATATCAAGATATTTTAGTGGATAAAATCCTGGGTTAGTAGAACATAGACCACATATAAGCTCGTATCAGTTGATAGAAGAAAAATGGTTTTCCAAGTTATCTTCAGCATCTCTCTCAAACCTTTACCTCTCCCTCTAATTACAGATCCCACTTCCAGCCGGGCCCCTCATGTATCCACTGGCCGAATGCAGAGTGTCCCTACCTCCTCTCCAGAGCATCATTCCTTTCTATCTGCTGCCAGAGCCACGGTGCCATTTACTCCAAGGACTCACTTTCTAAAATTCCACACCTGGAGTGACCTCTCGTCGCTCAGCATCCACTTTGTGTCTCCAAATTGTGTAGGACTCTGTAATCTTTTGATTCGTTCCTGAGAAAACACAATGAAGCATTTCACTTTTTTATTCAGAGCCATTTAATAAAACACGCAGTTGGTCAGCCCAGTGCAAAGCTTATTTCTTAACTGCCACCAGTCTGTACCATTGGTTCTCTTCATTCCTTGGGCCAGCTTCTCAGGTGGCTTTAGACCTCAACAAGTCATATCTTAGCCAGTGTTCCATCTTGTTCCCTAAATTAATAAAATGCTTTTCTCCAGGATTTCGGTGAGGGGTTGGCTGTGACTGTGGTTTTGCTGTTTCATCTCCCAGATTTCAAAGAATTACCAGTTTTGCCATGACTCAAATCTTAAGATCTGTTTCTACTATTTAGTTTCTCAAACCGAAGCTCATTGAAAAAATAATGTATAATGTTATTTGTTTTCTTAGAGCAGTTATTCCTAATTAAAGCAGTATTTAATGCAATTTCCAGTTATCCCTTTGGAGAGTTTTATGTCATCATTGCATTACCTTGAATGTTGAGAAGATGTGATGTGTGTCGCTTGTTCATCACAAAAATCAGTAAGCACAATAAAGTGGATGCCAAACCATCAAACCCTTAGATGTTCCTGCCGTGTCCCTGGATATGTAATAAGCAAGTATAAAAAATAATTATAGTTTTGTTATAAATATAACTTATGAGAAAAAATTTGATAGGAATAATACTGTATATTACTAATTTTTAACTATCCCTACTGGCAAACCTTATGACTCACCGAATTTTCTCATATACAGTATTCAGTGCACAGAAATCTTATGATTGGGTCAAGTACAGTAAGTTTCTTCTAAGAAAAACTCTCAAGTCTGAGTCAATATTTGTAGCTCTCCTTTTGACTGTACGTTCCTAGGATCAGGGCTGCTTATGCCTTTCATTCATGCTTGGGGTTTGAGAGCACTGTATTTGGGAGAGAGTTTAAAAATACATTAGGAGAGGGAAACCATTAAAAGTTTCACTGTCAGAGATATTGTAGGTGCTAATACTGGATTTCATCTTTCAGATTTAATTTTTTTTATGCGTCTGTTAGTCATTCAACAAATCCCGTAAGTATGTTTAACGTTTTAATTGTGTAAAACTTGTTTGTTACCTTACAGCCTGTAATAGTGTGTCTGCATTTTCAACCCGTTGCAATAACTTTGCTGAAATATTAACACATTAATAAAACTTTTCTTAAACAAAGTGTCTCTGTGTCGTCTTTGGTGGGATTTGGTGGTAAATGATAGGACACTGAATTTGGCAGATAATACTAGAATTGTAGTAGTTCAGTATACAGTGTGGCTTAGTGATTTTAAATATCTTACATTTCTATGTCATACCTCTCAATTTCTTACGTTTTATCTTGCAAGAGCAGATATATTATAGGTAAAAATCAAGGAGTAGTCATCGGCAAAGCCTGAGTCCTGTCCCGCTCTCCTCCCCCGGAGAGCGTCAGCTTCACCACTCGCTCCACCTTCTCCACAAACTACCAGCCCCTAGGCTCTGGCCCAGCTACGGCACCCAGCCGGTCAGCAACAGGGCCAGCGTCTGTGCAGGGCTTGGGCTCCCAGGTCTCTGTGTCCTGCTCTACTGGTTTCTGGGGTCTGGGGGCTTGGCCACAGGGATGGTCGGGGGTCTGGCAGGAATGGGAGGCATCCAGAATGAGAAGGAGACCATGCAAAGCCTAACGACCGCCTGGCCTCCTACCTAGACTGAGGAACCTGGATACTGAGAACCAGAGGCTGCAGAGCAAAATTTGGGAGCACCTAGAGAAGGGACCCTAAGTCAGACACTAGGGGCCATTACTTCAAGACCATCGAGGACCTGAGGGCTCAGATCACAAATACTGCGGACAATGTTCACATCATTCTGCAGATCTACAGTGCACATCTTGCTGCTGATGACTTGAGTCAAGTACGAGACAAAGCTGGCCATGTGCCAGTCTGTGGAGAGCTACATCCATGGGCTCCACAAGGTCACCGATGACACCATTGTCACTCCACTGCAGCAGGAGACAGAGATCAAGGCTGTCGAGGAGCCGCTCTTCATGGAGGAGAACCACAAAGAGGAAGTAAAAGGCCTACAAGCTCAGATTGCTAGCTCTGGGTTGACCATGGAGGTAGATGCTCCCAAATCTCAGGACCTCACCAAGATCATGGCAGACATCAGGGCCCAATGCAATGAGCTGGCTCAGAAGAACCAACAGGAATGGACAAGTGCTGGTCTCAGCAGATTGAGGAGAGCACCACAGTGGTCACCATGCAGTCCACCAAGGTCAGAGCTGCTGAGATGACATGGAGCTGAGACGTATAGTCCAGTCCTTGGAGATCGACTGGGAGTCAATGAGAAATCTGAAGGCTCCCTTGGAGAACAGCCTGAGGGAGGTGGAGGCCTGCTATGCCCTGCAGATGGAGCAGCTCAACGGGATCCTGCTGCACCTGGAGTCAGAGCTGGCGCAGACCCGGGCTGAGGGACAGCACCAGGCCCAGGAGTACAAGACCCTACTGAACATCAAGGTGAAGCTGGAGGCTGAGATTGCCACCTACCGCCGCCTGCTGGACAACAGCAAGGACTTCAATCTTGGCGATGCCCCGGACAGCAGCAATTCCATGCAAACCATCCAAAACCACCACCCACCAGATAGTGGATGGCAAAGTGGTGTCTGAGACCAGCGACACCGAAGTTATCGAGACATTAAGCCAGCAGAAACGGTACCCTTTGGGGAGCAAGAAGCCAATAAAAAGTTCAGAGGTCAAAAAAAAAAAGGAATAGTCCATGGTAATTAAAAAATGTATGTATTCTTTTGAGACGGAGTTTCGCTATTTTTGCCCAGGCTGGAGTGCAGTGGCACCGTCTCAGTTCACTGCAACCTCCGCCTCCCAGGTTCAAGTGATTCTCTTGCCTTAGCCTCCCAAGTAGCCGGGATTACAGGCACCCATCACCACACCCAGCTAATTTTTGTATTTTTAGTAGAGATGGAGTTTCACTGTGTTGGCCAGGCTGGTCTCGAATTCCTGACCTCAGGTGATCCGCCCACCTTGGCCTCCCAAAGTGTTGGGATTGCAAGCATGAGCCACCGTGCCTGGCCTAAAATATGTATTTAAAGAAATAAGTCATTGGCATGTTTCATTAGGAAAAAGGTGTCACAGTTATTGTTACTATCTTGGATCACCTGATGACTCAGTTTTTTTTAATTTTTATTTTTCTGGGTACATAGGTGTCTATTCATGGTGTACATGAGATATTTTGATACAGCCATCCAATACGTAATAATTACATTATGTCAAATAGGGTATTCATCCCCCTCAAGCATTTATCCTTTGTGTTACACACACTCCAAATGCAGACTCCGTTTTTGTTTCTGTTTTGTTTTTTGAAATGGAGTTTTGTCTTGTCACCCAGGCTGGAGTGCAGTGGCGCAATCTTCGCTCACTGCAACCTCTGCCTCCCAGGTTCAAGCGATTCTCCTGCCTCAGCCTCCCGAGTAGCTGGGATTACAGGTTTGCGCTATCATGCCCGGCTAATTTTTGTGTTTTTAGTAGAGATAGGGTTTTGCCATATTGGCCAGGATGGTCTCAAACTCCTGACCTCTGGTGATTCACTTGCCGCGGCCTCCCAAAGTGCTGAGATTATAGGCGTGAGCCGCCACACCCTGCCCAGACTCTATTTTTTTTTAATGGGGTAGATTTGTAGAAAATTAACAACTTAGAAGTTACAGTCTATATTCCAGCTTTCTTTTATAAGCTTATTTTCCTATATAAAATATTCAGTGTCTCCTTATCCAGTGAAACTCATAGTAGATAATATATATAGCCAGGAGTCAAAAACAGGTCATAACACCTCAATTAAATTCCTTCCATATTCCACTTAGCCCTGGCTCCTAGCATAAGGTAAAGTTACAGTTTCCCAGGAGTAACATGCTTTGTTTGTTGTTTTCATGTCAAAGGAGATCAGAGTGTTGGTGCCATATCTGATTTATGTACTCACCTCTCCTCCCTGTCACCAGCTTCTTTACCCCTCCCAACAAAGGAGATTGCACATTCCATGAGGGCAGAGGTGGTCGCCTACCTGCCCTTTCATCCTCCGCACACTCCATGCATCCTCATACACAGTGCTACAGATACTTAGTTCTCACGTATCTGTAAAGTGAATAAATGAATGAGAGGTGAGTTGACCCATCAGGTCATTAGCATCAGAATAGAATTACTGTGCTGCACCCCGGTTTGGTGTGGTGTTAGTCTGGCTTTTGATAGGCAGTGATTTGTGTGCTCCCTTAGTAAAGTCTTCTGAAACTGAGAGGAGATATCTGTGGCTTATCCTCCAATAGAGTGGACTTCTCCCCTGGAGATAAGTACCTTGAGAATTCCAATGCCCTTTAAATCTAGATTGGGAATTCCCAGGGAAAGGAAAAGAATTGCATCTAAACCTCTGAGTTGGGTAATGTAAATAATAAGCCTCCTGCTCATGCTTTGTCCTTCATTATTCTGTGTGTAACATTAAATCTACCTGTGATTGAAACTGGAAAACTTAGAAGTCTATTTCTCCTTAATTCTTTTATCTTATTTAGTCTTCTGATAAAAGTTTATTTTCACTGTAATCCCAGCTACTCGGGAGGCTGAGGCAAGAGAATCACTTGAACCCGGGAGGCAGAGGTTGCAGTGGGCCAAGATCGTGCCACTGCACTCCAGCCTGGGCAACAAGAATGAAACTCCATCTAAAAAAAAAAAAAAAAAAAAAAAAAGTTTATTTTCAGGTAATTTCCACTTCAAAATTCTGTAAGGACCAAATAAAGCACAAACAATACTTTGTACTCATTTGAGTTCTGCTACTGAATTTCTCTATGTAAAATCAAAGTTACGATAACAATATGAAAATGGTGCCTGTCACTCATTAGATAAAATGAATCAAACAGGCTTGTTGTCTGACATCACCAGAGACTACTCTGTAGTGCAAATACCAACTGAAACAGGCCAGAGTGATCCCCGTCCTCATGTGCGCTTTCCAGAGGATAAACATCGATAACTATAATCATCACACAGTGACCAGCTTTAATGTGCAAGGGTGTCAGTGGGAAGGATTTTATTCTCCCCCACCCCCCAAGAGCTGGAATAAATGGCTTTATGATAGTACTCTCCGGTACTGTACTCAAAACTTGGAAATGTATAGAGAACAGAAAACATCTGATGAACATCCCATTTGCTGTGAATTGTTGGGAATGCCAAAATGGGGATTGTGGACCACCTACGTGCGAGGATTGTTAGGGGTACAGCAATACATGTATTTTGCTCCAAAATGAGTAGACACAGAATTCCAGAACCAAAATAAAGACCTTAGCTCTTCTGAATTACATCCTAAGTTCTTCCCATATATGCATCTCAAATGCTGCAGATACAGAGTTCTGTGAAATCCTGCCTATAACCAGGAAGCCCTATGGGACCTTAACGCCTACTCTTTACATTTTTTGTTTGTTTGTTTTGAGACGGAGTCTGACTCTGTTGCCAGGCTGGGGTGCAGTGGCACAATCTTGGCTCACTACAACCTCCACCTCCTGGGTTCAAGTGATTCTTCTGCCTCAGCCTCCTGAGTAGCTGGGACTCCAGGTGTGCACCACCGTGCCCAGCTAATGTATTTATTTATTGAGCACAAATCCACATTTATTTATTGACTTTTCATTAGTTTAAATCCTTGAGGGGTACAGCATCACTCGGACTCTGTGTCCAATGGCCTTAGCAGGAAGGTTGCTTCGGAATTTGGCACGAACCATGCCACTGTTTCCATGGGCCCGAGAACCTTTCCCCAGATTACTCTGGTTTGGTTTGGTTTGCCACCAGGAGTCACTGTGTTGTTCTTTGCTTTGTATACATAAGCACATCTCTTGTCCAAATAGAATTCTGTTTCACTTCGGGCACAAACACCTTCAATTTTAAGAATAGCTGTGTGCGGGGTTTCACCATGTTGGCTAGGATGGTCTTGATTTCTTGACCTCGTGATCTGCCTGTCTCAGCCTCCCAAAGTGCTGATGACAGGCATGAGCCACCATACCCAGCCTACTCTTTACATTTTGAAGCCTCCACTTTGAAAAATATATAATTTTTGTAAGTTAGGCACTACCAAAGATCTTTGGTTAAGGGTTATTGTCAAGTGAAAACAAGTTTATGCTAGCAGGATGTTTTGGGTTTTTAAAAAATAGTATCTGAGCAATAAAAGGATTTATCGGCTTAGTAACTTATCTAACTTTGTGCTATCACATTTTACTTTGCTAGTGAAATCTTTAATCTTCAGAATTATAAACTATCTTTGAAGAAATTCTTTGTTTCACCCACAAAGAGTTCTTTAAAAAAAAGAGAGAGAGAGACAGACCTAAAATCCACCCATTCACTGCCATAGCTGTTGTTCCTGATCTTTCTGTTTCTGTTCATGTATATATTCTCTCACCTCATGTTTTAACAAACCAGTTTGTTGCCAGGAAATGATAATAATTTGTACTGAAAATGTATTGGTAATTACTCTTCACAGAGCAGCCGAGTGTCAAACAACGTAACTAGAAGCTGAGATTCTGGGATGCTGCAAGGACTGAGAAACATGGATGTGATCTTTCCTCCCAGTGAAAGGATTCATGTGCACGACCTGCACATCTTTGTTTACCTCATAAAATCTATGAATGTTTTCACTTAGTCCAGTTTCTACTTTCTTAGATGTTTGAAGGATTATGTGCTTGAAAATCAACATCTGTGGCCAGGCGCAGTGGCTCACGCCTGTAATCCCAGCACTTTGGGAAGCCAAGGTGGGCTAAGCGTTTGAGGTCAGGAGTTCAAGACCAGCCTGGCCAATATGGTGAAACCCCGTTTCTATTAAAAATACAAAAATTAGCTGAGTATGGTGGCGCATGCCTGTGATCCCAGCTACTTGGGAGGCCGAGGCAGGAGAATTGCTTGAACCCAGGAGGCAGAGGCTGCAGTGAGCCAAGATCGCACCACTGCACTCTAGCCTGGGTGACAGAGCAAGACTCCTCAAAACAAAAACAAAAAATTAGGGGCCGGGTTCACACCTATAATCCCAGCACTTTGAGAGGCCAAGGTAGGCGGATTACTTGAGCCTGGAAGTTGAGAACAGCCTGGGTGACAGTGAAATCCTGTCTCTACAAAAAATACAAAAATTAACTGGGCATGGTGGCCCACGCCTGTGGTCCCAGCTACTTGTAGGGCTGAGGTGGGAGGATCGCTTGAGCCTGAGAGGTCGAGGCTACAGTGAGCCAAGATCATGCCACTGCACTCCAGCCTGGGTGACAGCGTGAGACCCTGTCTCGAAAACAACAACAACAACACACACACACACAATTAGGAAAGACCAAACAGCATGTTTTTGGGCATTTTTAATATTGCAGAAAAGATCTTCACATAATATTTAATGACATGGAAGGACTATTTCAGGATAGAAAAAATCACCTTAACAGGTGATTTTTCTGGTTACTTAAAAATAACCAGAAACCACACAGAAGCCATCTGACAACAGAATCTTCACCAGCCCCTGCCAGCAAGAGTAAAATAATCAGATCCCTGATGGGGACTCCCTGAGAAATTCTGAAGAAACTTGCTTGTGACTTGTTTTCTATTCCCCAGTACTGTATAGATTTTGAAGTGACCACAAGTTTTCCATTAAGGAAACGTGTGTTGCCAGAGTAATACACAGCTGCATATCAACTTCATGCAGCAGTCAAGACAGCAAGTAAAGATGCCTCTGAGACCAAACCCAGCATTTATGCTCAGAGGGTAAAATTTGATCTGATCATTCATTTAACAGATAAGCTTGACCGGACTCAGTGGCTCATGCCTGTAATCCCAGCACTTTGGGAGGCCGAGGCAGGCAGATCGCCAGATCAGGAGTTCGAGACCAGCTGGTCAACATGGTGAAACCTCATCTCTACTAAAAATACCAAAAAAAAAAAAAAAAAAAAAAAATTAGCCAGGTGTGGCAGGCGCCTGTAATCCCAGCTACTCAAGAGGCTGAGGCAGGAGAATCACTTGAACCCAGCAATTCAGAGGTTGCAGTGAGCCGAGCTCAAACCACTGCACTCCAGCCTGGGCGACAAGAGCGAGACTCTATCTAAAAAAAAAAAAAAGATAAGCTTAGAAAAAATTGAGAAAAAATATTTGCCTGGCAATCCAGGTCCCAACAAGGTTTTCCATGGAACTTGACATGCTGGTTCTAGAAAAGGTGAAGAGACGCGCTCTGTATCTAGCGAGACATAAAGTTGTAGTAGCTGAATGTAGTAGTCTCCTTGGTGCAAGAGTAGGCTCACGGATGATGGAACAGAAGAGCGACCTGCATGCAGACCTCAGCACGCATGCGTGGTGTTCTGGATCATTTCCTTTTGTCTCTCATGTCTTTTTTCCTTCCCTGTGCTCCTTATGTTCTAGAGGACTAATCTGAGCAGGCTGCATCAACCTGGTTCCCTTGTCCTGTGGCTTCTGGTAGGGTTCAGGCAAGGGAACTATCAGCAGGGGACCTGAGCGTGGGACACTGCGTCATGGGAGTGGCTGTTTAGACAGCTGCTTAGGGATCTGGAAAGACACAACTGGAGGCTGGCAAGGAAGAGGAGAGGAAACCTATGTGGATGGACCTCTAGAAGTGGGCATAGAAGGTGAAGAAATTCATATGCTATATATGCCCACTGCATAGCATCCCTGTAGCGAGGTTCTCACTGCAGGAAAGGAAGTGGAAAGTCCTCTGATATCAGTCAGCCTCTTTCCCAGCCTTTCTGGTGCTGGCTCAGTGGGTCCATGTGAAAAGGTGGACACAGCAAGGATGAAGCCTGCACGGGGCTCTGCAACATGGGCTTCCTTCCATCATGGCTGACCTGGCCACTGCTACTGCTGGGAGCCCAGCTGGTCAATGGAGAGCCATGCTAAGCCCACAGTGTGGCTCCATTTTCCAGGAAGGAGTTTTTGTTATATATTTTAATTACTGAATGTGTTATGCATAAAATTGTTCTTTTGGTGCCACAAAGAAAATTTGTACTGGGACAAAGGATCTCTCAACAAAGCATTTCTTTTTACTTCCTGCAGAAAGGGTACTCCCATTAGCGATGTTGCCACGAGGGTACAATGAACAAAGGAAAACAGACAAATTTATCCCTTACACATTTGGGGGTCATCCTTACCACTGTGTCTGATCTCCGTTGGCTGGAGCCAGACCTCACAATCTAAACTAAAATTCGATTGGCTAATAACTTAAAACTTTTCTAAACAGGTAAAAGCAATGGAGTGCTGGGACATGACTTTGAGCATGTCCAGCACAGATATCTTGGTTAAAGCACAAGGGCATAGAATGCACTACGTGACTATAAGCATGGCATGTCTAACAGCTACACAGGATAGGGCTTAACAAAGTTATTAGCACACTTGTTCTTTAACAAGAAAGGAAACTCTAAAAAGGAACTTTTCTACTTCCCACAGAATGATACTTAAGGAGATAATGGAACTCTTTTTTTTTAAGCAGAATGACAAGAGTAATCAGTTTTTGTCCAGGGGCAGGGGAATAACTATCCTCAACAAATAAATATAGAGACAAAAATAAACTTATTTTATGAGCACATTTCCTGAGTTATGCTAATTGATGCCACAAGTACACACACACAGAGCTCATATTACCATATTATGTTGGGGTACACACTTGGTCAGATTTTAAAACATTTCTGGAAACAGGCCAGGCACAGTAGCTCACACCTGGAATCCCAGCACTTTGGGAGGCTGAAGTAGGAGGATCAGTGAGACCACGAGTTTGAGACCAACCTGGGCAACATAGTGAGACAAAAAACACATTAGCAGCCGGGCACAGTAGCTCACACCTGTAATCCCAGCACTTTGGGAGGCTGAGGCAGGCAAATCATGATGTCAGGAGTTCAAGACCAGCCTGGTCAACATGGTGAAACCTTGTCTCTACTAAAAATACAAAAATTAGTTGGGTGTGATGACATGCACCTGTAATCCCAGCTACTCGGGAGGCTGCGGCAGGAGAATGGTTTGAACCCAGGAGGCAGAGGTTGCAGTGAGCCAAATTCGTGCCATTGCACTCCAGCCTGGGTGACAGGGTGAGACTCCGCTTCAAAAAAGCCCAAAAAAACAAATTACGTAGTCATGGTGGCGCACACCGGAGTCCCAGCTACTCAGGACAGTGAAGCGGGAGGATTATTTAAGCCCAGGAGGTCAAGGCTGCAGTGAGCTGTGGTTGCACTCTGGCCTGGTGACAGAACGAGATCCTGTTTCTATTAAATACAAAACAAAACAAAACAAAACAAAAATACTATTTATAAGACCGATATGCACGACGTTGAAGATGCCGGTTACATCTAGAGAGTGAGGAACAGGAATGAGGTCAGAAACAGGAGCGTAACGGACTTAGATTGAGTTTGTCGTGTTAAATGGCTTCTTACTGTTCGTACTTTTTCAAATGCCTAAAAAGAACCAACAACTTGCACTTGGCAGTATGGATTACCATATCCTAAACATCATGCACACCGGTTAATGTCTTCAGTGTTCTGATTGGCTTTGATCGTGTGGATGCAATAACCACCACCCGCCAGGACTCCACTCAGGTCTCCAGCTTCAATTTCCTCTAAGCCTTCAGGCCTGTTCAGCTCATTGATTCCATTGGTTGTCAATAGGGACTAGCCCCCGAGCTTCCCCAGTTCTAATTATAACCCCCCCCCCCAAAAGGTGGAAAATGTGAAAAAGTGGCTTTTCCTTGCTTACAAGTATACGAGCAGACCTCTAAAATAAACGGATTACACTTCCAGCCTAGATGCAGCCGATAGCCAGGGATAAAGTTCAGGGTCAAGCTGAATTTCTCACTGAAAGTAAACATGTTTAAGATAAAGCAGCTTTCCGTGCCGGTAGCGCTCACGCAAAAATGGTGAACGTTCCTAAAACCCGCCGGACTCTCTGTAAGAAGTGTGGCAAGCACCAACCCCCACAAAGTGACACAGTACAAGAAGGGCAAGGATTCTCTGTATGCCCAGGGAAAGCGGCATTATGACAGGAAGCAGAGTGGCTATGGTGGGCAAACTAAGCCGATTTTCCGGAAAAAGGCTAAAACTTCAAAGAAGATTGTGCTAAGGCTCGAGTGCGTTGAGCCCAGCTGCAGATCTAAGAGAATGCTGGCCATTAAAAGATGCAAGCATTTTGAACTGGGAGGAGATAAGAAGAGAAAGGGCCAAGTGATCCAGTTCTAAGTGTCATCTTTTATGAAAACAATAAAATCTTGAGTTTATGTTCAAAAAAAAAAAAGCAAAGAGGGGGGACTAGGAAAGCATGATCTCGCTTCACACAGAGAAGTCAAAGACAACAGCAGCCCTTACAGCTCCATGGGCCACATTCAACCTTATGGATTCTAATGCGTTAGCAACTGAGAACATGACAGCTGTTCACAGCAAGATCAGCAATAACAGACCAAATAACCCAAGGCTTCTGGTTCTTATCTCAAAAAATGAGCTAAGTTAGTAGTAAAATACTCAGATAGTGGTATGTGGCATGGAACATAATCATCCTGTTCTCTAGACTTCTGAGAAATAGACGGTGAATGTCGAACTCAATTAAGACATTTATTTTTACCAGTGAGAAACCTGTCATAACCCACAAGTTTTTAAGATGTCACAAATTTAAAATTTCACACCTTTCTCCTGTTAGGCCTCTGTTTTGTTGCCGTTGTTTGTCTGTGTTTGAGACAGTCTTGCTCTGTTGCCCAGGCTGGAGTGCAGTGGCGCCATCTCGGCTCACTGCACCCTCCGCCTCCCGGATCCAAGTGATTCTCCTGCCTCAGCCTCCTGAGTAGTTGGGATTACAGGTGCCAGCCACCACACCTGGCTAATTTTTGTATTTTCAGTAGAGATGGGGTTTCACCATGTAGGCCAGGCTGGTCTCAAACTCCTGACTTCAGGTGATCAGCCCGCCTCAGCCTCCCAAAGTTCTGGGATTACAGGCGTGAGCCACCACACCCAGCCTAGGCCTCTTATTCCTTATGATTTCAAGTATTGACATCTTAAGAGGTGTATAATTCATAGACACTACATGTAGAAGGAAAATGATGACAACAATTGTAAGTATAATTCCATCTTTGTAACGCTAATTAAAAAGCTGGGGGGTGATAGAGGCGCCCCCCCACACGCCCGGGCCCGGCGCCCGGCACCCGGGGGCAGGAACCCCGCCGGGGGGGCGGGGGACGAAAGGGGGGGGATCTTTTTTTATAGAAAAAAAAAAAAAAAAAAAAGAAAAAAAAAAAAAGCTTGGAACTTAGGAATAATTTTATTTAATTTTTTTTTTTTGAGACGGGAGTCTCACTCTGTCGCCCAGTCTGGAGTGCAATGGTGCAATCTCAGCTCACTGCAACCTCCACCTCCCAGGTTGAAGCAATTCTCATGCCTCATCCTCCCAAGTAGCTGGGACTACAGGCATGCACCACCACGTTCAGAGGTCAAAAAAAAAAAAGGAATCATCCACGGTAATTAAAAAATGTATATATTCTAAAGTTCTCAAAAAGCCGGGCACAATGGCTCATTCCTGTAATCCCAGCACTTTTGGGGGCTGAAGGGGGCAGATCACTTGAGGTCAGGAGTTCAAGACCAGCCTGGCCAACATGGCGAAGCCCTGTCTCTACTAAAAATACAAAAATTAGGCAGGCATGATGGCAGGCACCTGTAATTGCAGCTATTCGGGGGGCTGAGGCATAAGAATGGCTTGAACCAAAGAGGTGGAGGCTGCAGTGAGCCAAGATCATGCCACTGCACTCCAGCCTGGGTGACAGCGAGAACTTATCTCAAAAATAAATAAATAAATAAAAATTAAAAAATTTAAAAAATTATCAAAACGGTGCCCATGTCTATGATTCATTAACACACACAAAAAAAGAAAGACATTAAAATTAAAGACAATAGTGAAATTTTGATATGGGGCATGTTCTTGAGCAAGGCTACCCTTTAGCCTTTACTTTGACTATAATCAGACCTTTTCCTATCACTACAGGAAAAGGGAGTGAGCCCACATTGCCCTAAGCTGCAAGCATTTAGAAATACTGAGTTTGGACCAGGTGCAGTGGTTCATGCCTGTAATCCCAAACACTTTAGGAGGCTGAGGCAGGAGGATCACTTGAGGCCAGGAGACTTCAAGACCTGCCTGGGCAACATAGTGAGACCCTGTCTCCACAAAAAAAAATTTTTTTAATTAGCCAGGCATGGTGGCACACACCTGTGGTGCCAGCTACTTGGGAGGCTGAGGTGGGAAGATTGCTCGAGCCCAGGAGATTGAGGCTGCAGTGAGCTGTGATTGTGCCACTGCACTCCGGCCAGAGAGAGAGATATTGAGTTTGGCCTGGCTTTTATTTAGACCTTAGGACAAGCCCCTCAAGGTCTCTCAAGTAAACTCTATGGACTTTAATAAATCTGCAGACTTGCCCAGCACTTAGGCACATACGCTTCTCATCAAAGACACCCATGACGTAAAGGCACATGAATTTCTTCATGGAAAGGTCACCTTTCTCTTGGCTTGACATATTCAGAAAACCATTAGGAAAATAATCTTATTCAATCTGCTAAATGCTATGTTGGCTAGTATTTCAAATGACAGATTTAATTTTTTAAAAATTTAATGATTATTGTATATTCTGCAATAAGCAAAGGTGCAGATAGTTGTTAGATCTCCTTACAGAGTTTCAGAGGAGCTGGGATTTGAGGAGAGCAAAGGAATTAGGAATATCACCAATTGCCCAGATTTTACACTTCTAAGGGAGACCCAAGCCTTGCCCCAGCTTCCTGAGTTCTCCAGCATCCTGGCCACACAGCAGGTACTGGGTGTTATCATTGACCAGAAAAATCCTTATAAGTTCACCAGCCAATAGCTTTCCTTATGAGGCTAAGACAAAACGGTCTAAGAGCACTTTTCTGCCTTCCTTAAAGCACTTTGGGAGGCTGAGGAGGGTGGATCATGAGGTCAGGAGATGGAGACCAGCCTGGCCAACATGGTGAAACCCCATCTCTACTAAAAACACAAAAATTAGCGGGGTGTAGTGGCGCATGCCTGTAATCCCAGCTACTCAGGAGGCTGAGGCACAAGAATTGCTTGAACCCAGGAGGTGGAGGTTGCAGTGAGCCGAGATCATGCCACTACACTCCAACCTGGCAACAAGAGCAAAACTCTGTCTCAAACAAACAAAAAAAAAAAATGGTGGTGTGACTGAAGTACAGATAAGTGACTTGTTTAAAGTCACACCCCTATTAAGTAATGAAGCAGAAGCTGGACTCCAGCGGGGAGAGATTGGAGAAGGTGGTTGGTCCCAGAAAAGGGAGGTCTTTAAATCAATAAACTATATAATTGGCACTTGTGTAGAGAAGTTATCTGTGCTTGGACTCAAATCTGTAACACTTGAGGAGTGTTAATAAACATCACTGAAAAGCTATTTGGTGCTGAGAATTACGGAAGAATGGGATTGTGCTCAGAGACCACTGTTCCAGTCATGTAATGCTACATAACCACTCCAAAACATAGAGGCTTAAAAGTACACAAGATTTATTTTGCTCACAAGTCTGCCATTCAGGCAGGGCTCAGCAGGGAAGCTCATCTCTGCTCCCTTCCATGTTTGCTGGGACAGTGTGAAGCCTCAGAGCTAGAATCACCTGAAGGCTCATTCAACCCAGCATCTGGAGGATGGGACAGCTGGGGTGCTGGGGTTCCTCCGGTATAGCTCCCCATCTCTGCCTGGCATCTTCACATGAACTCTCTCGCACAGCAACTGCAGGCTAGCCAGACTTCCTCCATGTCAGCCCACAGCTCCCAAGGGACGGGGCTCCAGAAGAGAGCCAAGTGGGGGGCCGAATTGCCTTTATGACTTAGTCCCGGAAGCCAGGCCGCATCACTTCTGCCAAATTCTCTTGGTCAGAGCAGTGAAAAAGGTCTTTCCTGATTTAAAAGGCAAGAACAGGGCCAGGTGCAGAAGCTCATGCCTGTAATCCCAGTACTTTGGGAGGTGGAGGTGGGTGGATCACCTGAGCCTGAGTTCAAGACCAGCCTGAGCAACATGATGAAACTCCATCTCTACCAAAAATACAAAAAATTAGCCGGACATGGTGGTGCACACCTGCAGTCCCAGCTACTCATGAGGGCTGAGGTGAGAGGATAACCTGAGCCCAGGAGGTCAAGGTTGCAGTAAGCCGTGACCACACCACTGCACTGCAGCCTGGGCAACAGAGTGAGACTCTGTCTCTAAATAAATAAATAAATATAAAGGTGAGAACACAGACCCCACCTCTTGATGGAGGAGTGTCAATGTCACATGGTAAGAAGAGTATGTGGGATGAGATGCATATCAGAGCAGCTATGTTTGGGAAACATACTCTGTCACAGTCAAAAACCACTGGATTACTAAACCATTGAAACACAGCATTGAAATAGACCTCGAAAATGACATTTCGTAAGACACAGCTCAAACGTCCCTTCCTTTTGGGAGTCCCACACTGATATGCCCCCAGCTTATACAGCCCTTTGGAAAGATGCCCACTCTCTCACTCAGCTTATTCTATTCTCATTTTTGTACTAGGATTGTAATCAGACAGATACGATCTTCCTATATTAGCCAACCATTTTACTAGTCAATCAATATGACATCATAGGGCAGCTTCACAAAGAGCCTTCAGATTAATGGAGAAGAGACACATTTAGGGAAGTCAGAAGCAACGCTTTGCACAGAGAACACAGAGCAGCAAAGAGAAAAGAATCAGCAATTCAGAGAAGAAAAACTGAATCACACAAAGATGAAAAAAATGTAGACATATACAAACATGGTTTTTTTTTTTGTTTTTTGCTTTTCCCCTCCAGAAGCTGAGTTGGAGGCATTGCCCAAAAGCAGTGATTCTCAAACCTCACCTGCGTCAGGGTCACCGGGAGGTGACCAGAAATACCCCCAGAGTTTCTGATTCAGTGGGTCTGGGTGGGGCCTGAGAATCTGAATTTTCGCGGAGTCCCTGGCGATGCTGCTGCTGGTCGTCCGATCCCAGGCTTCAAGAACCACTAGCCACTTTGTGAGGCCGAAGTGGGAGGACCGATTGAGTCCTGGAGTTCACGACCAGCCTGGCCAGCATAGGGACAACCCTCCCCCTCTCTCCCCGCCCACGGTTGTATTAAAAAAAATTAAAAACAGCTGGGCGTGGTGGCGCTGGCCTGTGGTCTCAGGTTCTCGAGAGGCTGAGGTGGGAGGATCGCGTAGAGCCCGGGAGGCGGAGGTTGCAGTGAGCTGTGATCATACCACTGCACTCCAGCCTGGGCACCAGAGAGACCCTGTCTCAAGAAAGAAAAAAGAGATTCCGAAGACAATGACCATAGTGACCTCAGCTGAAACTCTGCAAAGACGAAGGAACCCGAAGAGGCACGGGAGCTATGGGTGGAGACGACCCAGGAGGTTGCAGCGGCCTGCTTCCAACACAGCACTTCTGGGTGGGACCCGCCAGCGCCCGAGGAATTCAGTACCTGGGCGCTGGCACCCTGCTGGCCCCGGGAGGGACACCGCCGCTCCTCTCAGCCGCGGTGGCGGGGCGCCCCCTCCCGACGGTAGTGGGTAGTGCAGCCAGAACCACACACCCGAGCGGCCGGCCCAGTTGGGCGGGACCAGCCTCCCACCGCCTCCTTTCCGGGGGTTTCTGGGACCGCAGGCCGCCGCGAAGACAGTCCCCGCCCCTCATTGGGCGGGGCCAATGAGACTGCCCCGTTCTTCTCCCGCGCCATGATTGGTCAGCGTCGCCCATGCGCGGTAACGTAATGCCTGGGCGGAGAGTTTCCGAGAGCAGCGCGGGAGCTGAGAAGTTGAGTTCCTCCCGGGCAGGCCTTGAGCAGTTTGCTCCGCTGTCTTCCCGCTTCCAGGTGCCCCGACTGCGTCCCCCACGAACTCCCCGTCCTTACCGCCTGCTGCTCTGGAGTGCCTCGCTGTCTCCCAGGTCCCCGCGTGAGCGTCGAGTGAGACCTCTGTGTGGCGAGGGCGGGCCTGGGTGGCCCGGGAGAGGGAGGGAGGGGAGGGAGATGCTCGCAGTTTCCCTGGGACCCCCGGGGACTTTCCTCGTCCCCGCCACCCACCTCTTTAGGCCTTTGGGGTCACCGACTGGTCTGTGTTGCCGGGCCCTGTGGCTCTGGGAAATTAGCAGTGATTTATCTTCCTAGCAATTTTTATTTTTATAGAGACCGGAACTCCCTGTGTTGCCCACGCTGGTCTCGAACTCCTGGGCTCAAGGTATCTTCCTGCCTCGGCCTCCCAAAGTGTTGGGATTACAGGCTTGAGCCGGTCAGCTCCCAGCGATATTAAGTGCTTGATAGGGGTCAAACACTGTGCTGAGCGCTGAGCACTGGGGCCCCCCAGGTCATTTCGTCCCCAGTGCTTAATGCCAGGCACTGAGCAGATGCGCGATTTGTATTTGAACTAAAACGAACCCCTACCCTAAGAAACAAGACCTTTACCAGGAAGTCAAAGAAATGAATAGTGATTGTATGGTGTGATAGGTGCTCAGTTCCTGGCGGACAGGTATAAAGGGGAGGCCCGTTTGAGAAACCGATACCTGACCTAAGCCTTGGAGGAAGAGGCAGACACCGGAAAACTAGAGTCCCTGCGTTCTCTTGCCACTTGCTAATGGGCCTCCACAACCCCAGGAAACCGCAATAAACCTTTCCCTTCTCCAGGTAGATGTCTCTTCTTGCAAATAAATGGAAAACGCATTGAAGAGTATTGGTTCTTTCCTTCTCATTAGGTTCCTGGTTTCAGAGATGACAGAAGAACTGGATTTCCTGGGACAGGACTCTGATGGGGGTAGCGAAGAGGTGGTCCTAACTCCTGCCGAACTCATTGAAAGGCTGGAGCAGGTAAGCATCCCAGATCGAATCCCTTTGCTCCAGTCCGCCTTTTATTTAGTCCACCTGTGAGTATCAGGGATCACAAAATAAGGAAATGGAATTCAGGGCTTATTTCAGGAGAACAGGGACTGGATCTTACCATCTGCACTGAAACGGGAGGCAGGAAGGACATTCGCTGTTAGAAACTTTATCATACCAAACACAGCATCCCCCAAGTGGGGTCAGTAAGCGACAGCTTTGGGCACATTCAGTGAACAGTTCACAGAGCGAGGGACTGCTTGATATTTTCAGAGACTGTAGAGGTGCGGTGGGACTTCTAACATCTGTACCTTAGTCCCTTCAACATCTGCTGTTTCCCTGGAGAATGCCTGTTTAGCAAGAAAATGCTGAAATACCTTTAAGGAAAAACTGGTCATATTCTTCCTTTTTCTCCCATGTTTTTTCTTGAATCATCTGTTGGCCATATGTCCACTGCTTATCTAAAATCCTTTCTGAATTATTTCTCCTTTTAGTTAAAATAGCTATGACTTATTACATATTTCCCATGTGCCAGTAACTATGTTCTTTACACTTATGGCTCAGGAAGCTCCGGTATAGGAGTTCAGACTCTGGATTTAAATCTGTCTGTGTCACTCTCTCTGTTACGTGATCTTAAGCAACTTAGGGAGTTTGTCTCAAGCGGTTGCTTGACTTTAAAATGGAGACAATAAGCTTTGCGCAGTGGCAGTATTGTAGCCAGTGTGGTTTATCCAAGGCGCGATTATCGCTAACTGAAAACTTTTCCCAATACCCCGCCATGACAACTTGCAATACAGTCGGCATTGGCAATTTTTGCATCTCTATGGAGACTGAATAAAATAAAAATTAATTAATTAATTAATTAATATGGAGACAATAGGGCCACGAGCAGTGGCTCACACCTGTAATCCCAGCATGTTGGGAGGCCGAGGCGGGCGGACCACCTGAGGTCTAAGAGTTCAACACCAGCCTAACCAACATGGCGAAATCCCATTTCTACTAAAAATACAAAAATTAGCCAGATGTGGTGGGTGCCTGTAATCCCAGCTAGTCGGGAAGCTGAGGCAGGAGAATTGCTTGAATCCTGGACCCGGAGGTCACAGTGAGCCAAGATCCCGCCATTGCACTCCTGCCTGGGTGACAAGAATGAAACTATCTCAAAAAAATAATACAGTGGATATAGTACAAGTGTTTACTTCCTGGGGTTTTGGTTGATTAAATGAGGTAGTGTGCGTAAAGTGCTCAGCATGCTGTCTGACGTGATAAGTACTCACTAGATAGGAGCTGTTCGTGGTGATTATCCTTACCCTCTTGCTCTAACTGCCTCTTTCCAGAACTCTCTCATGTTTGCCTTTTTTTTTTTATTGCATTTTAGGTTTTGGGGGTACATGTGAAGAACATGCAAGATTGTTGCATAGGTACACACATGGCAGTGTGATTTGCTGCCTTCCTCCCCCATCACCTATATCTGGCATTTCTCCCCATGCTATCTCTCCCCCAACTCCCCCACCCCCCCACAGTCCCTCCCCTTTTTCCCACCGACAGACCCCAGTGTGTGATGCTCCCCTCCCCTGTGTCCATGTGTTCTCATTGTTCAACACCCGCCTATGAGTGAGAACATGCGGTGTTTGATTTTCTGTTCTTGTGTCAGTTTGCTGAGAATGATGGTTTCCAGGTTCATCCATGTTCCTACAAAGGACACGAACTCATCCCTTTTTGATGGCTGCATAGTATTCCATAGTGTATATGTGCCACATTTTCCCTGTCCAGTCTATCATCGATGGGCATTTGGGTTGGTTCCAGGTCTTTGCTATTGTAAACTGTGCTGCATTGAACATTCATGTGCATGTGTTCTTATAGCAGAACAATTTATAATCCTTTGTATATATACCCAGTAGTGGAATTGCTGGATCAAATGGAATTTCTATTTGTAGGTCTTTGAGGAATTGCCACACTGTCTTCCACAGTGGTTGAACTAATTTACACTCCCACCAACAGTGTAAAAGTGTTCCTGTTTCTCCACATCCTCTCCAGCATCTGTTGTCTCCAGATTTTTTAATGATCACCATTCTAACTGGTGTGAGATGGTATCTCAATGTAGTTTTGATTTGCATTTCTCTAATGACCAGTGATGATGAGCATTTTTTCATATGTTTGTTGGCCTCATGTATGTCTTCTTTTGTAAAGTGTCTTTTCATATCCTTCGCCCACTTTTGAATGGGCTTATTTGTTTTTTCTTGTAAATCTGTTTTAGTTCTTTGTAGATTCTGGGTATCAGCCCTTTGTCAGATGGGTAGATTGCAAAAATTTTTTCCCATTCTGTTGGTTGCCGATTCACTCTAATGACTGTTTCTTTTGCTGTGCAGAAGCTGTGGAGTTTGATTAGGTCCCATTTGTCTATTTTGGCTTTTGTTGCCAATGCTTTTGGTGTTTTGGTCATGAAGTCCTTGCCTACGCCTATGTACTGAATGGTTTTGCCTAGATTTTCTTCTAGGGTTTTTATGGTGTTAGGTCTTATTATTTAAGTCTTTAATCCATCTGGAGTTAATTTTAGTGTAAGGTGTCAGGAAGGGGTCCAGTTTCTGCTTTCTGCACGTGGCTAGCCAGTTTTCCCAACACCATTTATTAAACAGGGAATCCTTTCCCCCATTGCTTGTTTTTGTCAGGTTTGTCAAAGATCGGATGGTCGTAGATGTGTTGTGTTGCCTCCGAGGCCTCTGTTCTGTTCCATTGGCCTATATCTCTGTTTTGGTACCAGTACCATGCTGTTTTGATTACTGTAGCCTTGTAGTATAGTTTGAAGTCCGGTACTGTGATGCCTCCCGCTTTGTTCTTTTTGCTTAGAATTGACTTGGCTATGCGGGCTCTCTTTTGGTTCCATATGAAGTTTAAGGTGGTTTTATCCAGTTCTGTGAAGAAGGTCATTGGTAGCTTGATGGGAATAGCGTTGAATCTGTAAATTACTTTGGGCAGTATGGCCATCTTCTCGATATTGATTCTTCCTAACCATGAGCATGGAATGTTTCTCCATCTGTTTGTGTCCTCTCTTATTTCGTTGAGCAGTGGTTTGTAGTTCTCCTTGAAGAGGTCCTTTACGTTCTTTGCTAGTTGTATTCCTAGGTATTTTATTCTCTTTGTAGCAATTGTGAGTGACAGTTCGTTCTTGATATGTTTGCCTCTTTACTATTCTTCATTCTTTCCTGCCATATGTGGTATCATGAGTGACAAAACCCAACTAAAATCATTTTTAAATTACACCTTATATGGTAATCCTTACTATTTAGTAGTGATACTTAATCTGTTTTTGTATCACAGATCTTTTTGAGAAACTGGTCAAAACTCTGGTCTTTCTTCCTAGTAGAGTTCATTAAACAAAAATCAAAAGGCACACAGCGTAAACAAAAAAACGGATACATTCCATTCCATTAAAATTAAGAACTCATGTTTGTACTTTTTCTTTTTTTTTTTTTTATTGAGATAGCGTCTCGCTCTGTTGCCTAGGTTGGAGCGCAGTGGCGTGATCTTGGCTCACTGCAACCTCCGCCTGCCAGGTTCAAGCGATCCTCCTGAGTAGCTAGGACTACAAGTGTGCGCCACTACACCCAGCTAATTTTGTATTTTTAATAGAGCTGGGGTTTTGCTGTGTTGGCCAGGCTGGTCTCAAACTAAACTGCTGACCTTGCGATCTGCCTGCCTTGGCCTCCCAAAGTGCTGGGATTACAGGCGCAAGCCACCATGCCCAGCCTGTTTGTACTTCTGGCTGCAAGTAAGACAGGCCACCAGGCTGGGAGAAGATATTTGCAAAATATTAGTATGTAGCTGACATAAGATGATTATCCATAGTACATAAACAGCTCTTTCAGACTGCCCAATACAGATTGATACCTCGAAGAAGAAAACAAGATGGCCAATGGCCAATAGGCTTGTGAAAAAGATGTTCAACCTTTTGAGTAATCCGGAAAATGGAAATCAAACTCACGAGATATCATTTCATATCTATCAGATTGGGAGAACTGAAAAACATGAGCAATATAAAGTATGGCAAGAATGTAGAGCAGCTGAGTGCAGTGACTCATGCCTGTACTTTCAGCTGCTTGGGAGGCTGAAGTGGGAGATCCGTTTGAGCCCAGGAGTTGAGACAAACCTAAGGAACATAGCGAGATCTTATCTCAAAAAAATAAAATAAAATTTAAGAATATAGAGCAGGCTGGGCGTGATGACTCATACCTGTAATCTCAGCACTTTGGCAGATCCCCTCAGGTCACGAGTTCGAGACTAGCCTGGCCAACATGGCGAAACCCCGTCTGTATTAAAGATACAAAAATTAGCTGGGCATGGTGGCATGCCTGTAATCCCAGCTACTCAGGAGGTTGAGGCAGGAGAATGGCTTGAACCCAGGAGGTAGAGGTTGCAGTGAGCTGAGATCACTCCAGCCTGGGCAACAGAGGAAGACTGTGTCTCAAAAAAATAAAAGAATGTAGAGCAGTTCGCACACTTATATACTGCCATGGAATGTAAATAGGTATCGTCACTTCGGAAAATAATTTGTTACTGTCTAGTAAAGATAAAGGTGTACATACCTGCGGCCCTGTAATTCCGCCCCAGGTACATACCTAGTGAAAACTTGCACGCGTACTCCAGGAGACATGCACGATATGTTCACAGCATTGCTGGCAGTAGTTAAAAATGAAAGTCACCAGATATCCATCAACAAATAGCATGGATTTGAGAAAATATGCCATATACAGTGGGAATAAAACCAAAGAGAAAATGAGTGAAATAACTCCTGAAGCAGCATGAGTAACAGGAACATAATGTAGAACAATAACAACCATAAAATATGAGCTGCCAAGGAAACACTTTATGTAAAGTTCAAACTTGCAAAATTATTGTTCAAGGCAGAGCCTGCCACCTTGGGTGATGTGGCACACTGCTATGCCACAGATGCCTCAGTGTGGACCCCTGCACCTTCCAGGACAGCCGGAGCCCCAGGCTGGTTGCTTTCTCTAGTGATCATCATCAGGGGTCCTGGAAAGGCAGCTAGATGATGGGGCGGGGGGAGTCTGACAGCACAGCTCCAGCTTGGCAGTGGGTAAGCTGGAGTCACATCTCATGCTTGATGCTCTGGTGCATTGCCCTGAGTACAGCCAAGGAAGTGACCCACCACCCACACGGCTACCACAGCCAGATTCAGCCTCTTATGCTGTGTGGTACAGCCTGACAGGGCCACTGATGAGCACAGCTCCAGGAGAATATATACGATACCCTTTAAGGCCTGTAAAAAGTGATTTAAAAGTTATTACCTGTAGTACAGAGTTGCTCATTTTTGCGATTGTTTTAGTTTGCTAGAGCTGCAGAGCAAAGTCCCAAAACTGGGTGGCTTAAATAGAACTTTATTTTCCTAATTCTGGAAGCTGAGGTCAAAGTACCAGCCTGGTTAGCTTCCTCTGAGGCCTCTGCCTTGGGCTTGTCGGTGACCGTATTCTCCCTGTGTCCTCGGGTGGTCTTCCGTCTCGTGTGTCTGTGTTGAAATTACCTCGTACTAGGACTCCAGTCTTACTGGATTAGCAGCCATCCTAATGACCTCATTTTAACTTAATCACCTCTTTAAAGACCCCCATTTCCAAATACAGTCACAGTCTGAAGTCCTGGAAATTAGGTAGATTTTTGAGGAGGGGCACAATCTAGCCCATAACAATAATGAACAGATTGGCATTTAGAATTTTGATCAGGAGCCAGGCACAGTGGATCGAGCCTGTAATCCCAACAATTTTGAAAGCTGAGGCAGGAGGGTGTCTTGAGGCCAGGAGTTCGAGACCAGCCGGGGCAACATGGCAAAACCCCATCTTTATAAAACAAATTTAAAAATTAGGCAGGCTTAATGGTATGCACCTGTAGTCCCAGCTACTCCGGAGGCTGAAGCAGGAGGATCACTGAAGCCTTGGAGGTCAAGGCTGCAGTTAGCCATTATCATGCCACTGTGTGATCAGCAACCAGATGTAGCCATATCAAGCATAAAACCTGATTTTTAAAAAAGAAAAAAAAGATTGGATTTAGATACAAGTTTCTCAGTACAAATTTTGGAAAGATTTATGTGAAAGTTTTATATTAATATAAACTTCCACCTGATGTTTTACGCTTTATTACCATAATTTCATAATGTAAATGAAGCTGTTCCCAACGCTACCCCAGTGTACCGGACAAGCACTAACATTTTCTTTTAACATCCTGTCATGAACAAGTTGGGAGGTATTCTATAGAGAACAAATGTAGTGAGACCATCAAGGAAATTAAACAGGAAACTCAAGCTAACGATTACCTCTCAGGAAGGAGGGACACACAGGGACTTTTAAAATAATGATAATATTCTCTAATGAAGTCTGTACACAAGTGTTTATATCATTGTTCTTGTAGTTTGGCCGGGTGCAGTGGCTCACACCTGTAACCCCAGCACTTTGGGTGGCTGATGCAGGTGGATGACTTGAAATCAGGAGTTCGAGACTGGCCTGGCCAACATGGCGAAACCCCATCTCTAATAAAAATACGAAAATTAGCCTATAATTCCAGCTACTCAGAAGGCTGAGGCAGGAGAATTGCTTGAACCCAAGAGGCGGAGTTTGCAGTGAGCTGGTATCGTGCCTCTGTCTTCCTGCCTGGGCAAAAGAGCGAGATTGTGTCTCAAAAATAAATAAATAAAAATTCAATATTTAATAAAAGTCAATTAAAAAGAAATACTGCTCTTAATAAGCCCTCCAGAAAATAGGATGTTTTCTCCTGCATTATGCAGGGTTTTTTTGTTTGTTTCTTTGTTTTAGTCTGCAGGACTGTTACAGGTGCTCAGGTGCTTCACAACGCTTATGACAGTAGCGATACCCGGCATTCAGTAATATGTCTTGATGGTGATCATGGGGAGAAGCAGACACTCAAGGACATCAGAAAAAAATAAGTTGAGCCTGGTCAGCATGTAATTCTGAGCTATGCCAAAACTACATTTCCTATAATTGAAAGATAAGTATAGCTTTCCTCAGTCACTTAGAGATATTTCCGTTCTCTAAGCCTTGGGAGTCTCTAAAATGAACCAAACAGCGGGGCCTGAGTCGTAAATTAGAGTTTTAACCTCTGGCTCCAGAACTCCATAATAGATGAGCATCTGTTTCTCTTGTGATCCTGTATACTTTGGGGCCATTCATAAATTACTCAATCTGCATTTTTTAATAAGATGAGGATAACTTATATCCACTTTCCCTGAGACATGATGATGATGAATGAAAGATATCTGTGAGGTGCTCTGAGCTTTAGGAATGAAGAGCTGTGTGGATTGCGAGGTGTTGCTTTCTCTCTGAATAGACGTGGTACGGCGCTCCCTGCGGGGAAGGAGCTGGTGGAGTAGCAGTGTGCCTGGGCCGCCTGGCAAAGGCACTGTTTGAACAGCAGGTGGTATCACTCTCAGCACCAGGCGGCATACTAACTGGAGTAAGCAAGGGTTTATATGAGTGTCAGTTGAATAGAAGGTTGTGAACACAGCCTCCCTAGTAACACAAGACACGAGAAAGCAATTACTAAACGTAGTTTGTCTTCAAAACATCTCCAGTGTTTCCAGCTGGTGGGCAGTTTTCTCTGCCTGCACCATCCCTGGTTTTCGTGGGATATGTGCTGACTCACAGCGTTGTTTAGCTCAGTAGTGGGTGATGCTCGCTTTTTCTGGCATTTGTCTTTTAGGCCTGGATGAATGAAAAGTTTGCCCCTGAACTGCTGGAGAGCAAGCCTGAGATTGTGGAATGTGTCATGGAACAGCTGGAGCACATGGTAAGAGCCGCTTGTCTTGGGCTGACAGAGGAGGAGGAAGGTAAAAGCATTTGGTCAACACACAGAGATTGCGGTCTGATAGCAAATCTGTTTTGTTTGGCTCAACCCACAGTCCAGTTCTTTAAAAACATTGAATTAGCTGTCTACATTTATCAAGCTTGAGAGTTCTTCTAAATATCTGGCTTCCCATGAAAAGTCTAAAATCCTGCATTTCTGCATGAGAACAGTTGACCAGAGCAGCACGAGAGCCGCCCATCCATGCACTCCCTCCTCCTACAGCCCCTGACTCCCCCACCCTCCCATCCATGCAGTCCCTGCTCCCACAGCCCCTAACTCCCACCCTCCCATCCATGCAGTCCCTGCTCCCACAGCCCCTGACTACCCACCCTCCCATCCATGCAGTCCCTGTTCCCACAGCCCCTGACTACCCACCCTCCCATCCATGCAGTCCCTGTCTCCCACAGCCCCTGACTACCCACCCTCCCACCCATGCAGTCCCTGCTCCCACAGCCCCTGACTACCCACCCTCCCATCCATGCAGTCCCTGTTCCCACAGCCCCTGACTACCCACCTTCCCATCCATGCAGTCCCTGCTCCCACAGCCCCTGACTACCCACCCTAGAGCAGCATAGAGCTGCCCATCCATGTACCCCCCTGCTCCCACAGCCCCTGACTACCCACCCTCCCATCCATGCACTCCCTGCTCCTACAGCCCCTGACTGCCCACCCTCCCATCCATGCGCTCCCTGCGCCCCACAGCCCCTGACTGCCCAACCTCCCATCCATGCACTCCCTGCTCCTACAGCCCCTGACTACCCACCCTCCCATCCATGCACTCCCTGTGCCTCACAGCCCCTGACTACCCACCTTCCCATCCATGCACTCCCTGTTCCCACAGCCCCTGACTATCCACCCTCCCATCCATGCACTCCCTGCTCCTACAGCCCCTGACTACCCACCCTCCCATCCATGCACTCCCTGTGCCCCACAGCTCCTGACTGCCCACCCTCCCATCCATGCACTCCCTGCTCCCACAGCCCCTGACTACCCACCCTCCCATCCATGCACTCCCTGTGCCTCACGGCCCCTCACTACCCACCCTCCCATCCATGCACTCCCTGTGCCTCACAGCCCCTCACTACCCACCCTCCCATCCATGCACTCCCTGCTCCCACAGCCCCTGACTACCACCCTCAGAGCAGCATGAGAGCCCCCTATTCATGCACTCCCTGCTCCCACAGCCCCTGACTACCCACCCTGCTCTTGTAGCCTCCCCCACCTGGCCCCTGCACACATTTCAGTTTGTGGTCCCTAGCCTAGATGATCTGAGTGTAAATCCTTGTCACCTTCAGAGAAGCTGTAGGTATTTCACAGTTTCTCAGCTGTTGTTTTAACACTGCTTTTTCCGTGTGCTGAATTATCTCCTTTATAATCGGATTGGAGTTCTTCTGGAACCCTCTGGCTGAACAGATTCTATTCAAGTGGTCATTTTCTAGAAGTAAATGACTATTGTTGACACTTCATACAATGATAAAGAAAATGGAAACTCACATGATGATTTTTTTGTTTTCCTTGGACCGAAACATAGTCTGAGTCCTCAACATTGCCAATGATGATGGTCGAACATGTTTTTTATCTTTACTTTCTCATTTAATAGGAAGAAAATCTCAGGAGAGCCAAAAGGGAGGACCTGAAGGTGAGCATCCACCAAATGGAGATGGAGAGGATCCGCTACGTCCTTAGCAGCTACCTGCGGTGTCGCCTCATGAAGGTTTGGCATGGAGGTGCCTGGAGGGATGGAGGCAGCGCAGTCTGGAACGCAGACTGAATGTCCTGGGGAGGACTTGGACTGGGCCCAGGAGGGTCCAGGACCCAAAGACGCTGCTAAGAGCCCAGTGTCAGTGTAGTTAAAGTGTAAGGAGGGCGGAGATTGCTCCAGGGAAGCACAGAGGAACATGTCTTGCCCACGACGGGGACACTGCACACATTGTTAGTCTGTTCACCTGCCATGTGAATGGGCCCCCTCACGTTGGCCCATGGCGTTGCTGAAGGGAGAGTTGTTGGCATTGGTGAACAGGGAATGCTGACTAAGAGGAAAGCTCGTTTCCAAAACCATTTTGTTTGTCAAATGGCCAGTGTCAACGTCTCACGAACGAGGATGACTTACATTCGCCTACAGCTTTGTGGCCATCTAACTTACAAAACTGAAATGCGAAATATCCCTATTTTATAACCCTGGGAAAGTCTTAACTTCCTTGACATTTTTCATTTGGTTCTATGTGTCTCATGTAAAATACGTTCTCTCTTCTACATGAGAATGTTCAGCTATCTGAGGACTGCCCACAGTCTCGCTGAAGTCTTCTCCTAGGCTCACATTTCAGCCATTCCAACCATTTCCTCTCCTGGTCTCTCTCTAAAACAAAGTTCTGGTTTGTCTCTGTCCTTCTTAAATTACACTACCTAAAACTAAACACAGTATCCCAGTTGTAGTTTGACCAAGTTTGTGAAAAACAGAATGATCATTTGTCTTATTCTGGATATTAAGCTTTAGCAATGTCAGCCACATCACGTGAGCATATTTATCACATTAGCATATTGACGAGTACGCTGCCCGAGTTCATGCTTCACTCACATGGACGCTAACCCCTTTAAGATGGTAATTTCCCCATCCAGTCACGGTCCTCTATTTGTATGGCTTAAGTTTTGGCTCCTTAAGTGCAGGACTTGATACTTACCCTCTTAAACCTTGTCTTATCAAACTGGGCCATTTCCCTTGTCTCTGGATCCTGATCTCGTCCCCTGATGTATTAGCTGTCTCTTAATACTTCATGTCCTCAGCCCCTTTGTTTTGTTTTTGTTTGGTCGTTGTTTTTGCTGTTGTTGGAGATGGAGTCTCACTCTGTCACCCAGGCTGGAGTGCAGTGGTGGGATCTCAGTTCACTGTAACCTCTGCCTCCCAGGTTCAAGCAATTCTATTATCTCAACCTTCTGAGTAACTGGGATTACATGCCTCCGCCACCATGCCCAACTAATTTTTGTATTTTTAGAAGAGACAGGGTTTCACCATGTTGGCCGGGCTGATCTCGAACTCCTGACCTCAGGTGATCCACACCCACCTTGGCCTTCCAAAGTGCTGGGATTACTGGCGTAAGCCACTGTACCTGGCCCACATAAGGTTTTTGATAACATACTTACCAAAGCTGGTGATGACCAGCCAGTGTAGTGGCTCATGCCTGTAATTCCAGCACTTTGGGAGGCTAAGGCAGGTGGATCACCTGAGGTCAGAAGTTCAAGATGAGCCTGGCCAACATGGCAAAACCCTGTCTCTTCTAAAAATACAAAAATCAGCTGAGTGTGGTGGTGGGTGCGTGTAATCCCAGTTACTTGGGAGGCTGAGGCAGGGAAATTGCTTGAACCTGAGAGTTGGAGGTTGCAGTGAGGCGAGATCATGCCACTGCATTCCAGCCTGGGTGACACAGTGAGACTCCTCAAAAAAAAACTTTATGCGATTCATTAATTGGACTGTGGCAAGGGTCTTTCACCAAAGACTTCCCTACAGTTCGACATCTACTCAGTGAGTCAGCTTTCTTTGTTCAGCCACTTAGGAGTCTCCCAATCCCAGCTGTCCTCCAGCCCCACGTCCACAGCTTACCTGCAAGGGTGTCGCAGAGACGTTGTCGCATGTTTTATCGTATGCCTGTCCACCCACCCCACCCTACCTCCAGGCCACATGTCCTTCCTCAGGAGGGTTGTGTAAACCCGCTTCATGTTAACCACGTTCTTCTCTTTGACTTTTGCTGATGTTTCCGTGAAGATTTTGCTTTGTCCTCACAGATAGAGAAGTTTTTCCCTCATGTCCTTGAGAAGGAGAAAACCCGCCGGGACGGGGGGAGCCTTCCAGCCTTTCCCCGGAAGAGTTGGCCTTTGCCAGAGAGTGAGTGAGTCGTTGGTGTGTGGCATGTGGCTGGTTCAGCATGAAGCCCATCCTGGAGGCCTGTGCACTGCTGCCATTGCCACAGCGATTTGAATTTGTGTCTTTCAGGTTCATGGCAAACACAGAGACTTACCTGAAAAATGTTGCCTTGAAGCACATGCCCCTAACTTACAGAAGGTGGACCTCTTCCGGGCAGGTAAACAGGACATCTCCCTGCAGGTGGCCCAGCCATCCTCAGGTGCCCCAGGGTGGGATCCTGTCTTCAGTGTTTTTACCCAAATATGGAAAGATAATTATGTAGATAAACAGAAAAGAGGAAGGATTCTGGCTAAAACCCAGAAAACTCCTGGAAAGCAGATGCAATAGTAGGCGTTTGAGCATTGCTTCCATATTCCCTGGGGTGGACTGAGCCCCATGGCTGCACTGGTGGTGGTAGATGCAGGTGTGGAGCCGCATTTGCCTTCAGCAGCTATCTGCTGAGCCTCTGTCAGGTGCCAGCCGCCCCGAGCGCCAGTACTGCAGAGGCCACGCCAGCATTGCCCCTGCTCCAAGGGGCTGGCCATCTCTTCCTCACAGGTCCCAGAACACACAGGGCCTGTCCAGCTGGAGGGGAAGGGCTGAAACAGATGGCTAGGGAGACCTCCATTGATTCCCTGTGGCCTCTGGAAGTGGGGAGCAGGATAGAGGGTGTGGGGAAAGGAGGAAGGGGAGGCAGGGAAGGGGAACTTGGCCAGAACCCCTCCTCCTACCTCTTGGTGCTGGCCCCTGAGGGCTGCTGAGTGAGGAAAGGGAGGTATGGGCAGAGCCCTAACCTCGGATCAACCCACTGGGGTGGCTTACAAGATAAAGCCCATATTCCTCAGTGTTTCACAATGCCCCAGATCCAAGCAAGACCTCCTTAGGCAGAATTGCCACACCAGAACAAACTCCCACCAGGGGACTGGAGTCTGCCTTGTCTACAAGCTGAGCTTAGTGTGCCGAGGCCACGAGCTCCAGTACACCTGAGCCCTGGAAGTTCATCTCTGCCCAGCCTGTGCTGGGACTGGGGGGCCACACACCCATCCCTGTGGTGATGGACCAAGGTCTTAGTCCCTTCAGGCTGCTCAGAGTTCTGGAGGCCAGGCAGTCCAGGATCCAGGCCCCCACAGATTCAGTGCCTGCCAAAGGCCTGTTCCTCATAGTTGGCGCCTTCCATGTATCCTCACAGAGAAGGGAAGGGGCAAGGGGCAAGCAGACTCTCAGGCTACTTTTATAAGGTCACTAATCATGGTCTCTGTGTCCTAGTCTCCTCCCTCCCGCTGCCTTTTTCTTCTGAGACCAGGTCTTGCTGCATCGCCCAGGCTGGAGTGCATTGGCGCTGTCATGGCACACTGCAGCCTTGAGCTCCTGGCTCCAGAGATCCCCCCACCTTAGCCTTCCAGGCAGCTGGAACTATAGGCGTTTGCCACCATGCCTGGCTATTATTTTTAGATTCTTTTTGTTAGAGACAGAGTCTTGCTATGTCGCCTAGGCTGGTCTCAAACTCCTGGCCTCAGCTGATCCTCCGGCCTCAACTGATCCTCCAGCCTCAGCCTCTCAAAATGCCGGGATCACAGGCGTGAGCCACTATGCCTGGCCTACTCCCATAAGACATCAGTCAGATTGGATTAGGGCCCACCCTACTGGCCTCATTTTCACTTAATTGCCTCTTTAAAAGCCATGTCTCCAAATACAGCCCCACTCTGAAGCACTGGGAGTTAGGGCTTCAACTTATGAATTTTGGGGGCACAGTTTAGCCCGTAATACCAGGAGCAAGTCAGACCCATAGCAGACTTGTGGAACCCTGAATTGGTCATTTTACTGAGCCTGCCTGAGGAAAACAAAAGGCCCCATCCATGTCCATTTCCCTCCCTGGTCAGCCACTCTGTCTGCATCTTAGAAGAGATGGAATGGACTGGGCTCCTATCTGAACCCTGAGTGTGCCATGCCATTCATCCCAGTGAGTTTTCCTTTATTGACTTCCTTAGCCAAGCACTTCCTGATCACGTTATGTTTTCCTGGCAGTTCCCAAACCAGATCTAGATTCTTACGTGTTTTTGAGAGTGAGAGAACGACAAGAAAACATACTGGTAGAACCAGACACAGATGAGCAGGGGTGAGTGACGTGCTGCTTTCACAGTGGGCACATTCTTCCCGACGGAGGGCAGCCGAGCTCTGCAGGCAAATGTGTTTCCTCCTTTTTTAGGGACTACGTGATTGACCTGGAGAAGGGCTCACAGCACTTGATCCGATACAAAGCCATTGCACCCCTGGTTGCATCTGGAGCCGTCCAGCTGATTTAAAACTAGACATAAACAAGGATGAAGACCTGGAACCCTAGAGAAATACTAGAAAGCCCTCATACCACCTTGTGCCTGAAGACAATAATGAAGTTCACTAGGCATCAGACATTCCTCAGCAGTGCTGCGGGTGGCGGGCGTGAGGAGGAGCTCCAGGCAGGATTGCTCCTGCTGCCGCACGTCCTGTCTGCTGTTTCAGCCCATGTCAGCAGGTGGGGCCATTGCTCTGTTTATTCTGCACACTTGGCAGAGACGCAGAGGCTCTCGGTGCCTTTTCCCTTTGTAGTAGTTTCTGAGCTAAGGAAAGTCAGGCAGAGGTAGTTTATAAGAGGGCATCACTGCCTGTGATCAGGGCTGCATTTAGCCCTGACCTGACAACGGTAGGAGAGTTCATTTAGCCTTTCTGCTGGGAAGATTGTAAATAGATTAAAGAAAACAGCTGCGGCCTTCTCCCGTCATACCTCATTAGACTGTGTGAACTAACATTTTAGAGCCTCTGATATTGGACTTAAAACCAATTTCCATCATGCTTAACTGAAAATCACAACTAAACCAATAAACCATTATTAAATTTCCATTCTGCGGCAGAAGGCACCTCTGGACGGCTCCAGCTTGTAGTCTAATGAAGTCTGTGCTCCCTGCTGTTAACCCACAGCCCTCCCCAACTCTCCAGTGGCTTTGCCAAGCCAGCCTCCAGGCCATCTGGCCGTCCTTGGCCAAGGCACTGTTAGCAGAGTGACGTTAACCTTCCTGTATTGTGACCTCTGTGGCTGCTTTTCTGGTTTAAGTCCTTCACTTTTTCAAGGGGAATGGATGAAATGAACCTAGTGTGCATGCAGAGTCTCACAGTGATACTGGAAGGAAGGATGTATAGGCAGTGAATGAATGATCATTCCGTGAAACACGATAAAAAACAATCTGCACTCCATTCTTCTTCCTTGGTGAAGTTGGCAGATTTTCATTTGCAGGATATGGGCTACAGGAGCAATCAGGGTAACTGCTGTCATTTCCAAGAGAAATCAGTAGGGAAAAGCAAGGGAGAGTTTTTTGTTTGTTTTTTGAGATGGAGTTTTGCTCATTTCCCAGGCTAGAATGCAATGGGCAATCTCAGCTCACTTCAACCTGTGCCTCCTGGGTTACAGATGTTCTGCCTCAGCCTCCCGAGTAGCTGGGATTACAGGCCCCGCCACCATGCCTGGCTAATTTTTTGTATTTTTAGTATAGACAGGTTTTCCATGTTGGCCAGGCTGGTCTCAAGCTCCTGATCGCAGGTGATACACCTGCCTCAGCCTCCCAAAGTGCTGGGATTACAGGCGTGAGCTATCGTGCACAGCCTAGGGAGGTTTTATTTCGTGACAGAGTATTTGATACTCATGCTTTACTGCCTTCAGCTACTCGTTAAACAAATGTGCACTGAGCACACAGTGTGCCAGGCATAGTTGAAGACACCAGTGCTACAACCAGGAGTAAGACATTCAGTCCCTGCTTGGATACAGTGAGAAGTGCCTTGCAGAGAATTAGAACTGGGTGACTTACCAGGGACACTGGACTAGGTGGTCTAGGAGGGTCTCACTGGAGAGAGAACATTTAGGCTGAGATCTGATGAGCAGGAAGGAGCTGCAGAGGTCAAAAGGAAGGGCATTCCAGGCAGAGAAGCCAGCCTATGCAAAGGCCTTGAGGCAGAAACAATCTCTGCCTGAGGTGGGCGTGGGCCTGGCTAGAAAGCCCAACTCAAAATAGAAAGTGGTGCAGGATAAGGTCTGAGGCAGGCTGGGCCCAGATCTTACAGGACCTTGTTAATACAGAGATCCCACAGTCCTGAGAAGTGGACAGGTCTGTGGAAACAAGAGTTTAGTGGTAAGCTTGAGATTAGAACCCAAGTCTCCATTTGCTAGTCAACGTTCTCCCTGTGGTGCTAAGCCCGGAGACCCGAGCTGTTACCTAGAACAGTGCTTCCTCAGCCTTAATGTGCATCCCATCACCTGGAGCTCACCTTGAGATGTAGGTTCTGAAACGGTGGGGTCCAGGATCCTGCCTTTCTAAGGAGCTCCCACGTTGTGCAGTTGCTGCTGGCCTGGGGACCACATTGAGTGACGGCTCTATGTCCTCGTGCCTCCAGCTGCTGCCCTGTACGTGCCCGGCTGCACGGAGTAGTTTACGTCCTCTAAAGCCACAATAAATTGCTCCATTTCCTGAGTTACCTCTTTAAGGGAAGACTGGTTTTGATATGTCATTTTTAAATAAAGAAGTTGAATTTCAAAACCAAGTGGAACAGGAAACGATGTGGCTTGGTTGACATTGATTTTAACTTTGGTTCATGGTGAGTGTTTCGCTTTATTGTTAACAACTCGCCACTGGAAGCATGACAGAACATTTTATCAAGTGATGGCATCATCATTTACCGTACGTTTGCCCCTAGCAAGTCCACTCTTCTGAGATGTGCTTATAGGCCCCTGTGTGGGTTTCCCCACCGCAGTCATCGTCCATCAGCTGTGACCTTGCTGTGTGTAAACACTCTATGCTCACACCCCAACAGGCTGCCTGGCTTTGCATCACCCTCAGAGACATCAAACTAACCCCTGTGATGTACAAGTGTTAGCCAGGAAGCTTGCAGAGTGCTTCGTTTCTGTTTTTGTTTTTTCGAGATGTCGCCCAGGCTGGAGTGCCGTGGTGTGATCTCAGCTCACCGCAACCTCCCCCTCCTGGGTTCAAGTGATTCTCCTGCTTCAGCCTCCCTAGTAGTTGGGATTACAGGCGCATGCCACAACACCCAGCTAATTTTTGTATTTTTAGTAGAGACGGGGTTTCACCGTGTCAGCCAGGCTGGTTTTGATCTCCTGACTTCAAGTGATCCGCCTGCCTCAGCCTCCCAAAGTGCTGGGATTACAAGGCATGAGCCACCACGCCCGGCCGCAGAGTGCATTTTTAAGCAGACACATCATATGTCAATTCTTCATATTGTGTTCTTTAGCTAATTTATCTTGGGAAGCCAAATATCCCATTTAGAATTCTTTAAGAACTGATTTTTCAAGGAGAGCCCCCGGAACGAGAAAATCAGTATTCTGTACTTTTTTAACAGATTTGGTTTCAAATACCTTGACTATTTCCGAAAAATTGGGTGTTTATTCGGTGGCTAAAAAACAACTATTGGGGGTATTCAAAGAGATGTACTGGCCCATGCCTGGGACTCACACCTGCAATCCCAGCAACTTTGGGAGGCCAAGGCGGGAGGATCGCTTGAGCACAGGAGTTTCAGACCAGCCTGGGCAACATAGTGAGACTCTGTCTCTACAAAGAATAAAACAATTAGCCTGGTGTGCTTGTGTGTGTCTGTAGTCCCAGCTATTTGAGAGGCTGAGGTAGGAGGATTGTTTGAGCCCAAGAGGTTAGGTTGCAATGAGCTATGATTTCACTACTGCAATCCAGTCTGAGTGACAGAGCAAGACCTTGTCTCAAATATATACTGGAGATTCTGCAGGCAATTAGAGTATTTAATTTACTAAGTTTATGCATCAAGCTGTTTTTAAGGTAGATTAACTTGTAAATCTCCACAACAAACCTATGCAAGGAAAATTTTGATATTTTGGAATGAGCAAAAGATTACTGGCTATCCTTTCAGTGTAATGCTTGATCCCTGTGGGGTGTGTGCCCGTGTCTTTAAATAGATTATTTTACAACTCTATAGGGATACAGGTTGATTCATAGAAAACTTATAATGATGTATTTCTTGTCTTGCCATGCAGATGATTCCTGCCCATAGCAATACAAATGAATTTTGTCCTGTTGAGAATAAAGTCAACCCCCCGATTTGATTTAATTTTTGGGGGGCGCAGGAATGGGACATAGTCTTGCTCTGTCGCCCAGGCTGGAGTGCAGTGGCATGATCTTGGCTCACTGCAACCTCTGCCTCCCAGGTTCAAAGGATTCTCCTGCCTCAGCCTCCCAAATAGCTGGGACTACAGGCAAGTGCTACCACATCTGCTAATTTTGATATTTTTAGTGGCGACGGGGTTTTGCCATGTTAGCCAGGCTGGTCTCGAACTCCTGGCCTCAAGTGATCCACCTGCCTCCGATTCCCAAAGTGCTGGGACAACAGGCGTGAGCCATGGCATCCAGGGAGAGCCTCCTTTTAGAGTCGATAGCAGACTCCTTTGCTGAAGGCCACATCGCTTCTAAGTAGAGATGTGATCAAACCCCAATGAGGCAAGGGCACCTGAGGCCATCCTTTTCATCTTACCGTAATCTTTCTTTCCCCTTACCTTAATCTTTCTTTCCACAAAAGAAGATCCAAAAATGTTTTAAGCAGCAATAGCTTCACTGGAACAAGTTCTCATATTCCAAAAAGACTCATTTGAGGGAATAACCACCACTACCATTCACATTGCTTTAGAGGAGGTGGCATTTTCTCAACATAGTTTTCTGTTTTAAGCAGGTCCTAGTCTACCTAACACACAATGCTAACAGATTCTGCCTAGCTTGTTAAGACAAGGAAAACCACTGGGAATAAAGTCAGCACACAGTTACCTAAGTCTTGCTTCTTCTCCAGTTCTGTTAGGTTCTGTGGAAATAAGAATAAAAGTAAATGACTATTTTTGTATCTAAGGAATTTACAATTAATCCTAAGAAGGTGTCTTAAGTGTAAACCTAAAAGTATGAGATTCTTTGGCTCAAAAGAAAATTTTCCTAACGGCCAGGACTAAGGTTAAGAGGAAGTTATTTTCTTGGGTTCAGAGATTTGCATATGAATGTTTTCAGCCTCTTCAGTGGCTTAAAACAACTTCGGACCCAAAGTTGCTGCCAGCTCAACGCAAATGTCTTTAAACTTCAAATTGCTGCTTCTGTTAGCACTGAACCTATAATTTTCCTTAAACAGAATTCTGACCATTTCATTGCCTCTCTTAAAAAGCTTCAGTGGGCCGGACACAGTGGCTCACGCCTGTAATCCCAGCACTTTGGGAGGCCCAGGCGGGTGGATCACCTGAGGTCAGGAGTTCAAAACTAGCCTGGCCAACATGGTGAAACCCCATCTCTACTAAAAATACAAAAATTAGCCAGGCGTGGTGGCCAGCGACTTGTAGTCCCAGCTACTCAGGAGGCTGAGGCAGGAGAATCACTTGAACCCGAGAGTCAGAGGTTTCAGTGAGCTGAGATCTCGCCATTGCAATCCAGCCTGGGCAAAATCAGTGAAACTCCGTCTGAAAAAAAAAAAAGCTTCAGTGATTACCCATTACCTACAGAAAAGGAAACAGTAAAGGAGATTAATATTTATCTGTGTCCTGGACAATAGGCAGATTGCTTTCCACAAATTACTTTGTTTAATCCTCATAACGACACTGAGACAAGCACCAGCTCACCACCGTACCCCAGCTTCCTGGTCAAATTGTCCTTTCTCTTTCCCTAAATAGTTTCTAATCCCGTTTTTAATACCTACAGTTTTATTATTTTATCTTTATTAAAATCCCACCAACATTCTTTGGGGAATTAAGTGAGGTGTACAAGTTTTTATATTAGAAACCCTGGAGTGATTTGGGCACACACAGCTTTCTGGTCTGCCTGCAAGCTCCCTTCCAGAATGGGTCATGAAAATAACAGTGAAAAATGGCCTCTCCCACACCCAGCTTCACATGTTAAAGCATGTGCCATCCACTCCCAGTTCTGTTTGCAGGCTTGCCTGCCCTCAACCTCCCGATGAGTGGTTTGAACCTCAATCCGGGTGAGACTGTAGCAGGCCTCCCTTGTTTGTGCCATCTTCTGGCATCTTCCGGCATCTGAAGCTTTCTGATGTCCAGTCAACCACATAACACATCTATGCTTTGATTCCTCTTTAGTGAGCCCATGAGTAGGCTGCTGCCCACTCTGTTGTCAACAGGTTGACAAATGACACAAGAGAGAGCCTAGCTTTGCACAGTGGCAGTATCGTAGCCAATGAGGGTTATCTGAGGCGCGATTATTGCTAATTGAAAACTTTTCCCAATACCCCGCCATGACGACTTGAAATATAGTCAGCGCTGGCAATTTTTGGCAGTCTCTACGGGGACTGAATCATTAAAAAAAAAAGAGAGAGAGAGAGAGAGCCTAAGGGGTTGTTTCGTCAGTCCATTTCTCTTGGTTCTCCAACTTTTTTTTTAAGACAGTCTCGCTCTGTTGCCCAGGCTAGAGTGCAGTGGCGTGATCTTGGCTCATAGCAACCTCCACCTCCAGGAGTTCAAGTGATTCTCCTTCCTCAGCCTCCTGAGTGGTTGGGACTGCAGGCGCACGCCACGATGCTCAGCTAATTTTTGTATTTTTTGTGGAGATGGATGGAGTCTCACCATGATACCCAGGCTGGTCTCAAACTCCTAAGCTCAGGCAATATGCCTGCCTCAGCCTCCCAAAGTGCTAGTATTACAGGTGTGAGCCACCGCGCCCGGCTGTCCAACTTTTACTTCTATATCAAACTGGATCCCATAAGTCAGTATTTCTGGATTGATGTATTAGTTCTTTGCTTTTAGCAAAGAGCCATGAAAATAACATTTCCATGTTTTCTGAAAATTACAACTGAAGGCATTATCAATTAGATATCCATTGTTTCTATATAAAGATCCTGTAATAAATTTTCTTTCTTTCTATATAAAGATCCTGTAATAAATTTTTCTCAGAATTTAGTGCAAGTAAACATTGATATCTTCACACTTCATGGTTCATTTTATCAGACAAATGAGTCCTGTGTGTTCCCCTTCCCAGTCTCCTTACCAGGAACTCAGAGCCCCTGCCTGCCTCCCAGCTTCCTTGTGTCTGTCCTTGAATAGTTTCTGGTCACCTTATGATACCTACAGTTTCACTCTTTTATTTTGTCTTAATTTTAAAGCTACCCCCAAATTTGGGGAATAATTACATAAAAGATATATAAGTTCGTTTTAGTAACTTGGGCATATATTCGTAGCCTCAAGTTCACCCTTTTTAAAACATGTAAGGAAATGAGTGATTTATAAGCCATTTGACAGCATATGAATTCCTAGGTGGGAAAATTCATAAGCAAAAGTAGTAATGAAGACAAGACGTATAGTGTTCTCTCACTCCAGCGCTCGTTTAAAAAGAGTGGCCAGGTCAGGTTAGTGACCCAGTAACAATAGCAGGGTGCCAGGTAGAACTCCATTCACTTTCGTAAACAGACAGGTGGGCTGGCTGGGCCCGGTGGCTCACATCTGTAATCCCAGCCCTCTGGAAGGCCAAGGCAGGTAGATCACTTGAGGTCAGGAGTTCAAGACAAGCCTGGCCAACTTGGTGAAACCCTGTCTCTACTAAAAGTAAAAAAATTAGCCAGGCATGGTGGCGGGTGCCTGTAATTCCACCTACTCATGAGGCTGAGGCAGAATAATTGCTTGAACCCGGATGTGGAGGTTGCAGGTGAGCCGAGATGGTGCCACTGACCTCCAGCCTGGATGACAGAGTAAGACTGCATCTCAAAAAAAAAAAAGGTGGGGTCAGACACTGTGGTATGTTCAGCAGATTCAGAGAAGAAAGCCCCCTTTTTTTCTTTCTTTCTTTCTTTTTACAAAAAAAAAATTATAACTTTTTTTTTTTTTTTTGAAGATGGGGTTTCACCATGTTGGTCAGGCTGGTCTTGAACTCCCAACCTCAGGTGATCCGCCCACCTTGGCCTCCAAAGTGCTTGGATTACAGGTGTGAGCCACCACGCCCGGCAAAAGCCCCTGTCTTAAAGCAGCTTATAGTCTAGCGAGGGAGACCAACAAAACCAAATCACAGGATACTGTGCTTGTGTAAAGGCAGGAATGGGCCGGGCACGGTGGTGCACACCTGTAATCCCAGCACTTGGGGGGCCAAGGTGGAAAGATCGCTTTAGCCCAGGAGTTCGAGGCCAGCCTAGGCAACACAGCAAAACCCTGTCTCTACCAAAAATACAAAAGCCAGGTGTGGTGGCACATCCCTGTCAGCTACTCAGGAGGCTGAGGTAGGAGGGTGGTTTGAGTCCAAGAGGTGGACATTGCAGTGAGCCAAGATGGCGCCATTGCACTTCAGCCTGGGCAGCAGAGCCAGACCATGCCTCAAAAAAAAAAAAAAAAAAAAAGGAATGAACACGGGGCTTTATGAAAAAACATAGGAAGAACTCAAAAGGCTGAAAGAATTCTGGAGTCTTCCCAGAAGAGGTGATACCCAAGCCAAGACTTGAAACACTGGAGGGCTGAGCCAGGCTGCACAGGGAAGAGAGGATGGCTACTGGAGGCAGAAATATCATGTGCAAAGGCACAGAAGCCACAGGGCGCATCCAGTACTCTGGAAACTCCCAGGAGTTGGGAATGGCAGGTGCATCAGACAAGAGTTGGAGGTGGGAGGAGAGGGAGTTTCCTGTCCTAGAGGAGTCTTACAGGAGTATCATGGGAGACAGGTTTTCAGACAAAAGTCTTCAGGAGTCTGATTTGTCATGCTAAAATGTATGGATTTTGCACAAAAACATTTGGGAGTCTGAAAGACTTTAAGATGTGATAGGATCAGTTTTTTGTGTGTGTGTTTTTGTTCTTGAGGTGGAGTTTTGCTCTTGTTGCCCAAGCTGGAGTGCAGTGGCGCAATCTTGGTTCACTGCAACCTCCGCCTCCTGGGTTCAAGCAATTCTCTTGCCTCAGCTGCCTGAGCAGCTCAGATTACAGGTGTGTGCCATCATGCCCAGCTAATTTTTGTATTTTTAGTAGAGATGGGGTTTCACCTTGTTGGTCAGGTTGGTCTTAAAGTCCTGACCTCAGGTGATCTGCCTGCCTTGGCCTCCCAAAGTGATGGGATTACAGGCATGAGCCAGTGTACCCGGCTGAGAGTCAATTTTACATTTTTATTTTATTAATTTACTTACTTATTTTTATTTTTATGGTTTTTTGACACAATTTTGCTCTGTAGCACAGGCTGGAGTGCAGTGGCATGATCTTGGCTCACTGCAACCTCCGCCTCCCGGGTTCAAGTGTCTCCTGCCTCAGCCTCTGGAGTAGCTGGGACTACAGGCACACGCCACCATGCCCAGGTAATTTTTGTATTTTTAGTAGAGATGGGGTTTCACCTTGTTGGTCAGGTTGGTCTTAAAATCCTGACCTCAGGTGATCTGCCTGCCTTGGCCTCCCAAAGTGCTGGGATTACAGGCCTGAGCCACCACACCCAGCCCAGTTTTACATTTTTAGAAATCCAATTCACACAGAAATTCTTCTGGTAACTGTGGAGAGTGGAGGTCAGACTGGAGGGTTAGAGCCAGGGCTGTGCGGGGGAAATCCAAGCAAGGAGGAATGTGGGCCTTGTAGTACATGCAGGCAGAGGTTACCTAGCAGTGGGCAGGGCCTTCTGCTGCTGTAGTGGTGGACAGCATTTGCCCAGGCCAAGTGGTAGCTGAGAGATAGCAGTGCTTCCAACAGCCTCAAGCAGTGATTTTAAATCTGGATTTCATGGACTGTGCAATTCAGGAGATCTGTGAACTTGGCTAAGAAAAAAATACATTTTTTTTTGCACTAACCTCTAAATGAAGCTTAGACTTCCCTTCTATTACAAATCTAGGCAACAAGCAACAGTAATACATGTAAATATTATATTTAAGTATTTTATATACATATAGAGAGAGTCTCGCTCTGTCACCCAGGCTGGAGTGCAGTGGTGCGATCTTGGCTCACTGCAACCATTGGCCAGGCTGGTCTCGAACTCCTGAGCTTCAATGATTCACCTGTCTCAGCCTCTCAAAATGCTGCAATTACAGGCATGAGCCACAGTAATATTATCAGTTGGGGTGACAAAGTCACAAGTAGTGATAAGCCACAGTAATATTATCAGTGCTTGTGACTTTTCACCAACAGAAATCAGATATTTTCCTACCACATTTACTGTCTTTGCAGATACCTCAAAACGTCATTTACATTCCTCGCTATTTTAAAATTTCAGTCATCATTAGACCTGCTGCCAGTACATGTTATATAACACATTAATAAAGAAGCACATATACTACTGTTATTGCAAATTTGTTTTTTCATGTTTTGATCACCATAATAGGTTTCCTTTGACATTACATATTTTATTTATGCTTTAAAGAATATTGTTCTCACTTTGGGACGTTAAGGTGGGAGAATCACTTGAGCCCAGGAGTTTTTGTCTTTGGTACCCTTCCCTTCTTGCCAGTGCCTCTTCTCCAGTTTCAGGGGACACCGTGGGGGTGGGCAAGCCGGGGAGAGCACAGGGAAGGGCGGGTTGGGCTGCAGGTGGGAATGTGCGGTCCTTCTGCGCTCTCATCAGAGCTTCCTTCGCCTTTGCCAAGGTTCCCCGTGCCTTCAGCGCGCCTCCCTATGCACCTCTGCCTCCGCCGCAGCGCACCCCTCCCGCAGCCCCAGCGACCTCCCGGAGGGGAGCCGCGGCCTCGGCTGTCCCCGCCCCTGCCCGGCACTACCTCCTGATTCCCAGCTACCCAAGAAGCAAGTTGTGTTTGCAGACGCAAAGGGGCTCTCATTGGCATCCGTGCACTGGTTTGAAGCCGCTGCGGGCAGAGCCTGAAGAGGGCTGGTGTCCTGCTTGCTGCCTCCCCGGCCCGGCCTCCTCCTGCTGCAGAGCGGCTCCGACGCCCCAGGCTGCTGCGCCCCAGGGGAGCTAGGGGGTATCCGGGGATGCCTGCACCCTCGGGGGGCGAGCCTGCAGCCGTGCGCCCCGCAGGGGCTGCCTGCGGGACACCTTGCGCGCAGGCGGGGGTCAGGGGGCGGTGCAGATGCGTACCCCCTGGGTGTCTGAGATTCCTTCCAAGAAGACCTGTGTTGGAACGCTGGTCTCCGCGGAGGTGAGAGGGTCAGCTTCGCCTTCCGGGTGTTGCCGCCAAGTCCCCTGGCCCCGTGGGCCACCATCCGGTCTACTCTTTAGAGCGTGCTCAGCAGCCAGCCTTTCGGGACAGTAATCAAAGGCAAAACTGCAGCTGGGTGCTGGGTTCGCGGTCCTGCTCACCAGAATGAAGCCGGGCTCTGTGAGAGCGCACAGAAAGACAGATCGAGCCCTCTGAGCCTGCCTTTTCTGCCTGGGCAAAGCGTGATTTCTTGTCCAGCATGTGCGGGTTTTCTATGTTGGGGAACTTTGCTCAGTCTGTTTTCTTGCATCTGAATTCATTATGGGGAAACCGGACTGATTCAACTCTTAGCCCCTGCAGAAGGCTTCAAATTCCTTGCATTCTTCTCTCATTTCCTGACTACAAGGGAGGAGGTTTTCTTTAGGAAGATTCTGGGAATGGAGTGGAGAGACGGAAGAAATGTAAATAAAGCACTTATATGTAATTATTGAAAGGGCTTAGCAGAGTGTCTAAGGACCGTGGGTGGTGTGCACTCGCGCGCGTGTGTTTGTGCGTGTGTATTGCAGAGGCTGGGGAGGGGTTCTTTACAATGAAGATGGCAGAGGTACAGCACAGAACTTTGCTCTTCTACTTTCCTCTCCATCTGGGAAGTGCCCGTTTCCTGGTAACTTGAAATAGTGCGGCTTCTTCAACTTTTGCCAAAAGGAATGTTCATTAAAGCATCTTCAACAGCTGATATAATAAACACATTTTCTCCCTCTTCATCATGTCAGAGTGCGGGGGAGACTCTGTCTCTGTGTATTTCAAAATATGGGGTACTTTTTAAAACACTTATTTTCAGTAGTTTAGTACACCAATTTTTTAATTTTAAATTATTATTATTATTTCCGAGACAGGATGTCACCATGTTGTCCAAGCTGGTCTTGAACTCCTGAGCTCAAATGGTCCTCCTGCCTGAGGATCACCCAGAGTGTTGAGATTACAGGCGCGAACCACCGTGCCTGGCTACTACTTTTTTTTTTTTGAGACAGAGTTTCCCTCTTGTTACCCAGGCTGGAGTGCAATCGAACGATCTCGGCTCACCGCAACCTCCGCCTCCTGGGTTCAAGCAATTCTCCTGCCTCAGCCTCCCGAGTAGCTGGGACTACAGGCGTGCACCACCATGTCCAGCTAATTTTTGTATTTTTAGTAGAGACGGGGTTTCACCATGTTGACCAGGATGGTCTCGATCTCTTGACCTCGTGATCCACCCGCTTTGGCCTCCCAAAGTGCTGGGATTATAAGCGTGAGCCACCACACCCAGCCCTGGCTACTACTTTTTTTGAGTGCAATTTCCCATAACCCAGAAGCCTGACTTTTGCTCCCACGGCCCCCATGGCTACCCATTGTGTATTGATGGCCGGTATTGAAAGTGGCCACTAAAGTGTTTGCCTCCCCCAGGATGGGAGAGAATGAGGACAAGTCAGCCTTGGACACAGCTGGCCGCAGGCTGGCCACCCCCAAGGAGCTCAGAACATATGGGTTAGAATAATACACGAGGATGTTCCAAGTGTGCCTCTAGTTTCAATTTACAGTGTTTTGAGAGCTTTGGATGTTGGAAAGCTTTAACCTCTTTTCAGGGACTCTTCATTCTTGGATTATTATTCACAGATGATGAATTTTAAATAAAACGTTTCTTATTATACATTTTAATCTCCTCTGATACTTGATTTCTTGGACTACGTTTTTTGTGGCAGTGGCAAATATTGTGCTTGAGCAAGCAATATTCACTTTATTTTCTTCTTTCTCCTTTTTTTTTTTTTTTTTTTTTTTTTTGAGACAGAGTCTTTCTCTGTTGCCCAGGCTGGAGTGCAGTGGCACCATCTTGGCTCACTGCAACCTCCGCCTCATGGGTTCAAGTGATTCTCCTGCCTCAGCCTCTGGAGTAACTGGGATTACAGGTGCCTGTCACCATGCCCAGCTCATTTTCATATTTTTAGTAGAGACAGAGTTTCACCATGTTGGCCAGGCTGATCATGTGACTCCTGATCTCAAGGAATCCACCTGCCTTGGCCTCCCAAATTGCTGGGATTACAGGCGTGAGCCTCTATGCCTGGCCATTTTGTTTTTTTCCCTAAAGGACCTGCCTCCTTTGTCTCTCAAACAAAACAGCCAGGGTGCCCTGCCAGGTGGTCAACAGGGTAATGACAGAAGCAGCCAAACACAGGGACTTGCAGGAACAGTGTGGACACTTTTGCAGTTTCCTCATCTGATAAGGGGAGCTATTGCAATCGCTGCTGTTTCCCCCCTTGCCTTCTAGAAGGCCTGACTCGTTTAGGGTTGACCGTGAATGGGGCAGATGGACTTACAGAACATGTTGTCAGAGTTGGATGTTGCTTTCAAGTTCAAGCTAGTAAAAATCAACAGAAAAGATGAGTAGCCAGCTGTAGAAGTGATGTACTCCGAAGATGTGTGGTAATGTATTTCTAATGACATTAGAGTTTGCAAAATCCATCTCATCACGGCCTAGCACTGGAAAGGGGAAGTGCTGGGAGACCACGTGGACCAGGCGTCACACTTAGAGAGGCCCTGGGATCTAGACTTTTGATGTTAAATCCAAATAAAGTTACACATACAACTACAGAGAAAACTAACAGGATTGAAAAAGATGCTGCTCAGCCAGGCACGTGGCTCCTGCAGGTAATCCCGGCACTTTGGGAGGCAGTGGTTGGTGGATCACCTGAGTTCAGGAGTTCAAGGCCAGCCTGGCCAACATGGTAAAACCCTGTCTCCACAAAAACACAAAAATTAGCCAGCCATGATGGCAGGATGCCTTAATCCCAGCTACTTGGGAGGCTGAGGTGGGAGCATCACTTGAACCCAGTAGGTGGAGGTTGCAGGGAGCTGAGATTGTACTACTGCACTTTAGCCTGGGCGACAAAGTGAGACTCTGCCTCAAAAAAAAAAAAAAAAAAAAAAAAAAAAAAAGAAAAAAGATCATCATTCACCTCCAAATTTCACATTTGCATTTCATAGCCAGAGATGCATCTCATGTTGCCTGCTTTGCTCTTTGAAATAATATTTGACATTTTAATAAAGTTTTATCTTGTAAGTAGCACAATTACGTATACTTCCTCTTTTTCTGTTAAAATTGTCAATTTTGGAAATATGCACATGTACCATAAGCCACAGTTGTAATTCTGTTTTTCTTGTTTTTTTTGTTTGCTTGTTTTTTGAGATGGAGTCTTGCTCTGTCACCAGGCTGGAGTGCAGTGGCGCAATCTCGGCTCACTGCAACCTCTGCCTCCTGGGTTCACGTGTTTCTTCTGCTTCAGCCTCACGAGTAGCTGGAACCAGAGGTGTGTGCCACCACGCCCAGCTAATTTTTATATTTTTAGTAGAGACGGGGTTTCACCATGTTGGCCAGTATGATCTCGATCTCTTGACCTCGTGATCCACCTGCCTCAGCCTCCCAAAGTGCTGGGATTACAGGCATGAGCCACTGCACCCAGCCTCTTTTCTTTTTTTAATATAGCAATAATCTCAAAAAAATAAAAAGTGGTCGAGGGCTCCCTTGACCTCTGAAAGGTCCAGACTAAGATGAACTAGTCTAACTTATCCCAACCTTTCCCACCTAGGTAATGTTAAAGTTCAATAAGCCCTGATATTTTTGCTGTTAAGAATTCCTTTGGGCTAGATAAGGTGGCTCATGCCTGTAATTTCAGCACTTTGAGAGGCCGAGGTGGGAGGATCACTTGAGTCCAGGAGTTCAAGACCAGCCTGGGCAACATGGAGAGACGCCATCTCTACCCACCCCCAAAAAAATTGCCAGATGTGGTGGTGCACACCTGCGGTCACAGCTATTTGGGAGGCTGAGGTGGAAGGATTATCTGAGCTCAGGAGGCAGAGGTTGCCGTGAGCTGAGATTGCAACCTACACTCCAGCCTGGGTGAGAGAGTAAGACCTCATCTCAAAAAAAAAAAAAAAAAGTACACATTCATTTTCCCAAATATTGTCTATCAAACTTTCATTTTCCCAAATATCCCAAGTATTATTCATCAAATTTTGTGCATTAAGTACTAGTTCAGTTGATAATTGTATTAATTAGATGTATGCATAATTTGCCTAGTTTCTGGTAGTCACCACATAGTTTTCACTCATCCAACAAGCATTTATTGAACAACTATTATATATGCCAATTGGAGATAGAAAAATGAATAAATCAAAATTTACAGTCCAGTTGGGGGACAGACATATGAATAAATAATAAAAGTAAACAATATTAGAGGCAACCAGAGAGTCTTAGAGAATAAGCCTGTGGGGGAATCAGAGAAAACTTTCTGTTGGGGTTGATCTCTGAAGTGAGTTCCTAAAATATGAGCTGATGTTCGCAAAAAATTACATTTTAGTCAGCTTAAGTCTCCTTATTTCAAGGAAATGTGTGATTTCTAGTAGACTTTTTGAATTGTTAAAGTAATGTACAAGCTCCTGTTTTCTTTCCTCGGTTACCCCAGGAAGGCAGCCAATGTCTCACAGGAGGTGGTAATGGCAGGAGGGAGTGAATTTCAGAAAATGGGAGCTGGGCTAAGAGAAGTAGGGTCCCATGGTCATCCAAGAGGATGGTCTGCTCTGCCAACTTTTCTCCACTGCCAGGCAGGTGCAAGCAGAACTTGGCAAGTGAAGCCCATTGCCAGAGCCCTGGAGCCACGCTTTTCCTCTTTTCCTTTTAAAAAACCTTATAGTAAACAAAAAACCAGCTGATGTGGATTTGCTTTTCCAAGTATGTAGACGTTCCCACTGCTGAAAGTATGAGCTGACCTGCTAATTCTATCATTGCAGTCAATTTTGCATTTTCAATCATCCTCCCAAAATAATAAATAAGCCTTTTTGTATCAGTGTCCCTTGTTGGTTTGAGTCTCTTAACAACTTGTCACAGTCAATGCATCATAAATTGGCAAAATCGAGTGTGTTTTTATTTATTTATTTATTTATTTATTTTTTGAGAAGGAGTTTTGCTCTTGTCAATGGCACCATCTTGGCTCACAGCATACCTCCAGGGTTCAAGCAATTCCCCTGCCTCAGCCTCCCGAGTAGCTAGAATTACAGGCGCCCGCCACCACACCTGGTTAATTTTTATATTTTTAGTAGAGACAGGGTTTCACCATGTTGGCCAGGCTGGTCTTGAACTCTTGACCTCAGGTGATCTGCCCATCTCAGCCTCCCAAAGTGCTGGGATTACAGGCATGAGCCACAGCGCCTGGCCGAGTGTGTTTCTTTCAAACGAAGGCTGTGGTATAAATCTGGACTAAAACAACCTGTCTTCTTCACGTTGCTCTTAACTGCAAAGTCTCTCCATACATTCCGGCTTTCTTGTATTCATCTGATCTAAAATTTGTACCATTCATATTCTGATAACTCTCAAATTTGTTTCTTTTTAACCTTTTTGTTTTTTGAGATATGGTTTCACGTAGCCCAGGCTGGAGTGCAGTGGAGTAATCTCAGCTCACTGCAGCCTTGACCCCTTGAACTCAAGTGATCCTCCCACCTCAGACTCCTGAGTAGTTGGGACTACAGGCTCATGCCAGCGAGGCTGGCTTTTTTTTTTTTTTTTTTTTTTTTTTTTTTTTTGAGAGACAGAGTTTCAATATATTACCCAGGCTGGTCTTGAACTCCTGGGCTCCAGCGATCCACTGCCTCGACCTCCCATGTGTTAGAATTACAGGCATAAGCCACGGCGCCCAACCTAATTCTCAAATGTACATCTCTAGCTGGAGCTCTCCTCCCAACTTCGGACTTAAAAAAATTGAAAGTAGCCAGGCTCACTGGTTCACGCCTGTAATCGCAGCACTTTGGGAGGCTGAGGCAGGTAGATCAACGGAGGTCAGGAGTTTGAGACTAGCCTGGCCAATCTGGTGAAACTCCGTCTCTACTAAAAATTCAAAAATTAGCTGGGCGTGGTGGTGGGTGCCTGTAATCCCAGCTACGTGGGAGGCTGAGGCAGGAGAATCACTTGAACCTTGGAGGCAGAGGTTGCAGTGAGCTGAGAGCGGGCTACTGCACTCTAGCCTGGGCGACAGTGAGACTCTGCCTCAAAAAAAAAAATTGAAAGTAGAATTACCATACAACTGGGCAATTCCACTTCAGGGTAGATACACAAAATGTCTATCAACAGACAAATAGATAAAGAAAATGTGGCATATAAATACAACGGGGGCCATTGCGGTGGCCTACTCCTGTAATCCTAGAACTTCGGGAGGCTGAGGTGGGTGGATCATGAGGTCAGGTGTTCAAGACCAGCCTGGCCAACATAGTGAAACCCCATTTCTACTAAAAATACAAAAAATTAGCCAGACATGGGGGCAGGCTCCTGTAATCCCAGCTACTCAGGAGGCTGGGCAGGAGAATCGCTTGAACCTGGGAGACAGAGGCTGCAGTGAGCCTAGATCATGCCATGGCATTCCAGCCTGGGTGTCAGTGCAAGACTCCATCTCAAAAATAAATTAAATACATACATACATACATACATACATACAACGGGGCCGGCCACAGTGGCTCATGCCTGTAATCCCAGCAGTCTGGGAGGCTGAAGTGGGTGGATCACTTGAGGTGAGGAGTTCGAGACCAGCCTGACCAACATGGTGAATACTCCACCTCTACTAAAAATACAAAAAAAAAAAAAGTAGCCAGGCATGGTGGCTCATGCCTGTAATCTCAGTTATTCAGGAGGCTAAGGCAGGAGGTTGGCTTGAACGCTGGAGGCAGAGGTTGCAGTGAGCCACGATCATGCCATTGCACTCCAGCCTGGGCAACAAGAGCAAAAACTCCTTCTCAAAATAAATAAATACATACATACATACATATATATGTATATACAATGGAATATTAGCCCTAATAAAAGGAAATTCTGATGCATGCTATAACATGGATGAATATGGAGGACTCTGTGTTAAGTGAAAGCCTCAGTCTCCCAAGGATTACAGGCATTAGACATCACCCCCAGCCTTGATGAAAATTTCTGAAGATTCACAATAGTAAGAATATATTTAACACCACTGAACTGCACACTTAGAAATGATTAAGATGGGCCAGCCTCAGTGGCTCATGTCTATAATCCCAGCACTTTGGGAGGCCAAGGTGGGTGGATCACCTAAGGTCAGGAATTTGAGACCAGCCTGGCCAATATGGTGAAACGCCATCTCTACTAAAACTACAAAAATTAGCTGGGCATGGTGGTGCATGCCTGTAGTCCCAGCTATTTGGGAGGCTGAGACAGAAGAATTGCTTGAACACGGGGGCGGAAGTTATAGTGAGCCAAAATGGCGACACTGCACTTCAGCCTGGGTGACAGAGTGAGACTCCGTCTCAAAAAAGAAAACTGATTAAGATGGTATAAGAAATTTTAGGTTGGGCTGAGCATGGTGGCTCACACCTATAATCCCAGCACTTTGGGAGGCTGAAGGGGGTAGATCACAAGGTCAGGAGATCGAGACCATCCTGGCCAACATGGTAAAAACTGCATCTCTACTAAATATACAAAAATTAGCTGGGTGCGTTGGTGGGCACCTGTAGTTCCAGCTACTTGGGTGACTGAGGCAGGAGAATCTCTTGAACCCCGGAGGCAGAGGTTGCAGTGAACGGAAAGCGCGCCACCCACTGCACTCCGGCCTGCCAACAGAGCGAGACTCTGTCTCAAAATAAATAAATAAATTTTAGGTTATATGTATTTTACCACAATTTAAAACATTTTTTTAAAAAATAATTTCTTTTGCTTTCTTTGATTTTTTGTTTTGGTGCTTGGAAATGAGCATTTGTGTTCCTGGTTATTTAGTCAACAGTTATGGATTCACCTCTTGACAAATGGAAAGTCTCTGTAGATGTAAAAGGTGACTCTGGAAGGCAGAGAAGTTGTACAGCACAGGCATGGTATTCTCCAGGGGAAAGGAGTGCTTCCCAGGCTCACAGCACTGTGCACCATATAGAGAGCAAACACAAACGTTATAGAGGCACATTTTGGGGGAAATGCCCCCTTAGTCAGCATGGGGTAGGATCTAAATACTGAGATCTCTTTCTTCCAAAGGGCTACCCTTCAACAGGTTTTAAAAATTACTCATCTGGTTTCTGTAGTATGAGCTTTTTCATCCTAGAATTTGAAAACACTGCCAACAATAATCTCAGGACAGTGCACGTTCACAGTGATGAGAAGGTCAGTGTTGGCTATAAGCTGGGTCATGCTATGGGCAGGAGGCCTTCTCTAAAGATAAGTCAGCTTTGTGTCAAGCTTTTCAAGCATGATTTGTTTCATCTGTCCTGTTTATATTCCTTGTACCTAGAAATGAATGTGATTAAAGATTTTGGTGCCTAAGGGAACTCTATTTACCCAGTTCATACTGGTTTCCTGCTCAGAGGGAAGTTTGATTGCCTGCCTACACTTGAGAAGTTAGAGAATGTGCCAGTGAATGTGTGCACACTTTCACAAGGGGTGTGTGTGTGTGTGTGTGTGTGTATTTGTGTCAATACCCAACAATTGAACCTATGATTTCTTTGGGAAAAGAATCAGTCAACACCACTTTCTCTTGAGCCTCTAATGTTTTGAAACATTTAAGATTATGTACAGAGAACTGGTAGATGGTAAGAATTATGAGGCCGGGTGCGGTGGCTCACGCCTGTAATTCCACCACTTTGGGAGGCCAAGGCGGGTTGATCACGAGGTCGGGAGTTCAAAAACAGCCTGGCCAAGATGGTGAAACCCTGTCTCTACTAAAGACTACAAAATTTAGCTGGGTGTGGTGGTGTGCGCTTGTAATCCCAGCTCAGGAGGCTGAGGCAGGAGAATCATTTGAACCCAGGCGGCATAGATTGCAGTGAGCCAAGATTGCACCACTGCACTCCAGCCTGGGTGACAGAGTGAGACTCTGTCTCAAAAAAAAGAATTGTGAGAAAATGTAATCATGAGAACACAGAGAGTAGAGCGGATAGGTGGGCTACTTCCAAGACTGGTTCTAGGGGCAGAAAAGGAGACCAGATGTAAGACTCCAAAGAGCAGTTGAGATCCTGGGGGTCACTTTAAATTCCTATCCCTAGCACTGTGGAGAACACAAAAATGTATAATGTCTGGGTTTTCTTCTCTCTCTTTTTTTTTTTTGAGACCAAGTCTCGCTCTGTCGCCAGGCGCCAGGCTGGAGTGCAGTGGCGTGCTCTCAGCTCACTGCCACTTCTGTCTCCTGGGTTCAAGCAATTCTCCTGCCTCAGCCTCCCAAGTAGCTGGGATTACAGGCATGTGCCACCACGCCCAGCTAATTTTTGTATTTTTAGCAGAGATGGGGTTTCACCATGTTGGTCAGGCTGGTCTCGAACTCCTGAACTCTCGGCCTCCCAAAGTGCTGGGATTACAGGTGTGAGCCACTGTGTCTGGTGGGTTCTTCTCTTATGGAATTTAATGTAGTTGAAGATTAGACATGGCCATGCATTGCTCAATCTTGAATTGGGATCCCCCCAAAAAGCTGGACAAGTAACAAGGGCTCAATGAATGGATAAGTGATTGAGTTAATGAATATGTGATCAGTTCCAAATGGGTAACATTTAGTTATATTTGGTGGCGATGACTAGTCCAGTGTTCTGGAGCAAAGTGGTTATTCTTTTTTTTTTTTTTTTTTTTTTTTTTTGAGATAGGGTCTTGCTCTGTCACCCAGGCTGGAGTACAGTGCTCTGTCACCCAGGCTGGAGTACAGTGTTGAAATCTCAGTTCACTGCAACATCTGCCTCCTAGGTTCACGGGATTCTCCTGCCTCAGCCTCTTGAGTAGCTGGCATTACAGGTGCATGCCATCACACCCAGCTAAGTTTTGTATTTTTAATAGAAATAGGGTTTCACCATGTTGGCCAGGCTGGTCTCAAACTCCTGACCTTAAGTGATCTGCCTGCCTCAGCCTCCCAAAGTACTGGGATTACAGGCGTGAGCCACCCGTGCCTGGCTCTCCCCTCTTCTTTAATTTTTAAAATTTTTTTGTAGAAGTTGGGGTCTCACTCTGTTGCCTGGGCTAGTCTCAAACTCCTGGCCTCAAGCGCTCCTCTTGCCTTGGCCTCCCAAAATGCTGGGATTACCAGCATGAACTACCATGCCCTGCCCATTACTCTTACAGAGATTTTGGGATCTAAGAATGTGGACTTTACCCTAACAATTTCATTATCAGATTATGCATTTAACATGGAATGACAATCTGACAGCAGCGTGCAGAGTAAACCTGCTGGCAGGGCTTGGCACTAAAGGCAAACTGTTTTGGTTTTGTTTTAGACGGAATCTCAGTCTCTCGCCCAGGCTGGAGTGCAGTGCTGCCATCTCGGCTCACTTCAACCTCCGCCTCCCGGTTCAAGAGATTCTTCTGCCTCAGCCTCCCGAGTAGCTGGGACTACAGACGCATGCCATCACGCCGGGCTAATTTTTGTATTTTTAGTAGAGGCGAGGTTTTACCATATTGGCCAGGCTGGTCTCGAACTCCCGACCTCGTGACCCATCCGCCTTAGCCTCCCAAAGTGTTGGGATTACAGGCGTGAGCCACCGCGCCCGGCCACAAACTGTCTTTTAAGAACAGGAAAAAGAAAGGTAATATATATTTTAAGGAGGTCCTATTTTAGGGGAGATAATAAGCTTGAGTTAGGCGTCTGAAGTCAGAAGATACGGTAAAAGAAACACACGTGCAAACTCCAGCCGGCACCAGCTAGACTTGAGTAGAGAGAGCAGGTCCAAGTGGAGGTGGAAGTTGGAAAGTTGCAGCTGCGAGGGAGGGGGAAGATGGGCTACACCCACGCCGGGAGCCCTTTGCTTGAAGAGCAAAGCAGGCGAGACTCAGAGATGCTGCTGGTATGACGGTGGTCGTGGTAATGGTGGTGATGGTGCTGGCAGCTAACAGATCTTGAGCGTGCCAGGCCCTGAGGTGAGTCCTCTAAGGACAGAATGTCGCTGCTCACGGACAGCAGCCCCAAGAGGACCAGGTGATTTAGTGATCGAGCCTCCTCCCGCGGTGCAGGGCTGATTTCACCCTCTCCGGAACACACGTGCGAACCTCCGTCTCGGGAGGGAGCCAGTATCCAGCCCTAACGCAGGGGAAGGGCTCCCCTTATCGGAGAGGGCCGCGCCAGCCGAGGGGGCGGCCAGGGCTCGGCTTCTCCCGCTCCCGCCCCGCCCCTCCCCGGGCAGCCGCCCCCTCGCCCGCCAGGGGGCGACTCCGCGCGTCCAGGGCGCGCCCACCCCCGCGGGCCGGGCCACGCTGCACCCGCCTCTCCCTAGGTCTCCGCCCCGCCGGCCCGCGCGCCGGGCGGGAGCGTGCGGGGCGGTGGGCGCGGGGTCACGTTGGGCAGCGTAGACAAAGGCGGGCGCGCGCACGTCCTGACGCAGCCTGGGCCCGCGGCGGCGGCAAGGGTGGGAGGAAGCGGTCGCCGCGGGATTTGGAGCCGCCGAACCTGGCGATCGGTGAGTAGGAGGGAGCTGGCCTTTTCCCTCAAGGTCCCCGGCCGCCGGCGGGCCGAGATCGGGGCGCGAGGGCCGGGCTCTGGCGGCCGTGCGGGGCCTGCGGTCCGGGACGCCCCGGCGACGCCGCGCCGGCGTCAGGAGGGACCATCGCCGCGCCCCGGGGATCCCCGGCGGGTGGAGCGGGTGCTCCCCGCCCGCGGTGGAACGGTCCGCGCCCGCCCGGAGCCCCGGCCACCCGCCTCTCGGCTCCACTGCCCTCCGAGCCCGGCTCTTCGGGGCCCCGCGCCTCCCCCGAGTCCCAGGTGTCCGCAGCCCTCCCGCCCCTGGAGTCCGGGAATGTGGGTGGCGAGGGCTGCGGGGCGTTGGAGCACCAGGAAGGGCCTTTCCCTGTCATTCCCCTTCCTGTGTTTTCTGGCTGCCCTGGGATGCATGCCTTTCCCTTCTCTTTCTGCAAATGCATGCTCCCATTTTTCTTTCTTTAGGATTTCTTAACTCCCGAAATCCCTTGCCTTTCCTTTTTTATTTCAGCGCCCTCCGAGGCATCCTCCTCCCACTGGGTCTTGTTTATTTCCTCGCTTTCCATGTCACAGAGGGCTGAAGTTTAGGTGTTCAAAAGTTGCAGAAAATAGCCTATAGGAAACATACAGTGTAACTCGGTGGAAATAAGTTCCATCCCGTGCCAAGTATCACCATGGATCGTCTCATTGATAACCTTGAGGTCATTTGAGGAATTTTGTTTCTGGTCCATTTTCCTTAATTTTGGCTGAACTTTGAGGAGCTCTGCTTAGTTTCATGTCTTGTAGATTATATCTCAGTCCAAGGGAAATGGTGTGAAGAGCAGTTATACCATGCCAAAGTCTGTGTAGAAAAAAATCCTTTAATAATACCAATCGGGTATACTTTTCAGTCTTTGAAAGAGAGTGTTTGTTTTTTTTAACTTTGTATTTTGGAGACTTTCAGACAGAGGGACGTAGATGGAATAGGGAACCAGCATGTACTCGGTCTGGCATCTTCAGCCACTTACCTGTGGCTATTCCTGGTCCATCCACACCCTATCCATTTCCCCTCCCGTCTGTCTCAGGGAGAGCTTGATGCAAGATGAGTCCTTATTTGTCAAAAGTAGCTTCAGTTCCGTAATGAAAACCACCCTACGAAGTCATAATGTACTTTTTTTTTTTGGAACACAGCCTACTCTTATAAGGTCTTCAACTAAGAAACACGTAATAGAGTTGAAGAAAGGGCAGCAAAGGGTATCTTAACGTGATCAAGCAGGTTAAAAGAAAAGTACGGCTGGATTCAGCACTTTGGGAGGTCGAGGCAGGCGGATCGCCTGAGGTCCGGAGTTTGAGACCTGCCTGGCCAACATGGTGAAACCCTGTGTCTACTAAAAATTAGCCAGGCGGTGTGCCTGTAGTCCCAGCTACTCTGGAGGCTGAGGCAGGAGAATCGCTTGAACCCCAGAGGCAGAGGTTGCAGTAAGCCCAGATTGCCCCACTGCACTCCAGTCTGGGCGACAGAGGGAGATTCCGTCTCAAAAAAAAAAAAAAAAAAAAAAGAGAGAGAGGAGGGAGAGAAAGTAAAAGAGAAAGAGATAGAAAAAGTAGAGAAAGAGAGAGAGTGAGAGAGTGTAAAAGTATTTCAGATCTGGATGAGAACATCCAGAACAATCTGAGAACATCGGGAACGCTCTGTCCAATGTTTTCATTTTTTCTGAGCCCTTGCAGGTCAGAGAAGTTCAGTGACTTGTCCAGAGCCCCAGGTTGAAGGTGGAAATCCCGCTTCTGCCTCCAGGCTGCCTTCCACTGACCCGTGACTGCTTGCCTTCGGGTTCCCCTTCAGGAAAGAAATGTGTAGGAGGGCTGTGGATGAAGACACTTACATTCATGAAGAGTTTGGATGGGCGAACGTGAGCTTTTCCACCAAATTCCAAAATTTAAGAAAACTAGGGAATATGCCTTAAATTATTTCTTAAAAATAGATTTGGGACAGACGAGAAGTTCTGATCCTAGATTTTAGGGAACACAGTAAAATTTTGACCTTAGAAGTGGGATACCAGTTGGAGAATTAAGAACAAACTGTAAAAGATCTAGATAACATTCACGGCTATTTAAGAAAGAGTTACTAAGAGAAACCGGAATGACTTCAGTTTACTTTTCTTCTGAGAGACCAACAGCATCCTCTCAGAAAGCCTTTCATGTCATTAACAGATGCGAATCTGGGCTGCTTGGACCATGGGTTAGACTTTCTTTCAAAACTATAATATGCATTTCCTAACAAAATTTATGCTATTAAATTTCCTTATCTCAGCAAAGACTGGTAGATTGTTCCTCAATTTTCCTACCCTTAAAACGGGCATATTCTCCCTCTCCAAGGAATGCTGGGAACAAGCAAGTCCTCATGTTAGGGTTCTTTGAGTTTTCATGGAAGTTTAGGTTATTTATATGATGACACCGTTGTCAGTGACTTTCAGGATGGACTTTCCTTTTGTGAATTTGTGACCTAAATACAATAGTTGTCATGCATGTCCAGTTTATGAAAGTACCACTGCAGTAACAGCATTTGTGTATCTTGGTAAATCATTACTCCTAAAGATGGAGGAGGGAGGGGGAGGAGGAGGAGACTCTGTTGTGTGTGTTTATTTTGTGTTTGGTGTGAGGAGTGCTGTGGCTAGTGTATCCGGAGGCTAGCCTAACTTGCTAAGTGATTTCTGCTAAAGAAAAACCCACTTTTCTTACGTGTTCTTATAACCAAAAGTTAGCTTTTATTAAAAACAAAACAGAACCCTCTTAGCCATGTGGAGATTATTTGGCCCTGGTTAAATGTGAACCGTACTGCAGAATTGTTTGTTCAGGTAAAGCAGAACCTCATCATGGCATGTCATTTACTTCCTACTGTGTCATGGTGCTCGTGGGGGAGAACCTGACGGAATATCATCCGTTCCGTGTATCACTAAACCATGTAATAGTGTACACTATGATTAAGGTTTTTTAAGAGAATAGAATTTCAGAGTTAGAAGGAGCCTTCTAAGTGCTTAGCGTTTTCCCTAAGTGCTGTAATATCCTCTTTCACCTTTAAAACACATACAGACAAGTGCCCGTGCCCCATAAACACAGAGGCTCACCTAGGGCTCTCTTCATTTGGCCTCCTGTAATAGTTCTTAGTATGTATGAATACCATCTCCAGTTAATTTGTAAGCTGAAGATTTGCAGTAATAGAAAAATGCTTTGTAAAACAGGAGCATAGTATGTTTGCGCTTGACATTTATTTATTTTGCAGAGATGGTCTCGATCTGTGCCCAGGCTGGAGTGCAGTGGCATAGTCAAGGTTCATTGCACTCTCAACCTCCCTGGCTCAAACAATCCTTCTGCCTCAGACTCCTGAAGGGTTGGGATTACAGGCATGAGCCACCACGTTCAAGAGAAGCTGAATGATTTTTTTTTTCTTTTTTTTTTTTGAGACAGAGTCTCGCTAGGTCAGAGCTCAGGATTGATCTCAGCTCACTGCAGCCTCTAGCTCCTGAGCTCAGATTATCATCCTGCCTCAGCCTCCTGAGTAGGTGGGATTACAGGCATGCGCCACCATGCCCAGTTATTTTTTGGTATTTTTAGTAGAAATGGGGTTTCACCATGCTGGCCAGGCTGGTCTCAAACTCCTGACCTCAGGTGATCGACCGCCTCGGCCTCCCAAAGTGCTGGGATTACAGCTGTGAGGCACTGTACCCAGCCGAGCTGAATGATTTATTCAAGGACACGTAGATCAGAGAGTAGAGTTCTGCCTGGAACCTAAGAGTAGTCCTGGTCCAGATCTAAGCCCTTTCAGCTGTACCGTTTTCTTCACCTTGGAGAAATAGGCAGGGAAATATATACATATACATACACACACACGCACACACACACGTGTATACATATATCTTTCTTTCTTTGCCAGTTGAAGGTATATTATTGTCAGAGTTTCCTTTAAAAATTTTTCATCAGTGCTGTCCCTTAGAAATACTATATGTGCTATGTACACAATTTAAAATCTTATATTAATGCTTTTTTAAAAAGCACAAAGAAATAGATTATGTTGATTTAGTAATTCCACAAGGAGAGAGTGAGTGTGTGTGTGTGTGTGTGTGTATCTCAAAACATCACATTGTACCCTGTAAATATGTAAAATTATTAGTATCAATTTTTAAAAAATTGACAGGCAGTAATTTTACATATTTATAGTATATATGTAATATTTGCATATATGGATAGAATGTGTAATGATAAAATCAGAGTATTTAGGATATCCAGCACCTGAAACATAAATCATTTCTTTTTCTGTTTTTTTTTTGAGGTGGAGCCTTGCTCTGTTGCCCAGGCTTGAGTACAGTGGCGTGATCTTGGCCCACTACAAACTCTGCCTCCCGGGTTCAAGCAGTTCTGTGCCTTAGCCTCCCGAGTAGCTAGGATTACAGGCACCCACCACCATGCCCGGCTAATTTTTTGTGTTTTTTTTTGTGTTTTTAGTAGAGATGGGGTTTCGGTGATCTTGAACTCTTGACCTCATGATCCACCCGCCTTGGCCTCCCAAAGTGCTAGGATTGCGGGTGTGAGCCACTGCACCTAACATACATCTTTTCTTTGTGTTGGGAACATTTCAAATCTTCTGTTTTAAAATACACATGAAATTGGCCAGATGTGGTGGCTCATGCCTGTAATCCTAGCACTTTGGGAGGCCGTGGTGGGTGGATCACTTGAGATCAGGAGTTTGAAATCAGCCTGGCCAACATGATGAAACCGCTTTTCTACTAAAAATACAAAAAAAACCAAAAAACAAAAAACTAGCCTGGTTTCATGGCCTGTGCCTGTAATCCCAGGTACAAGGGAGGCTGAGGCACGAGAATCGCTTGAACCCAGCAGGCGGATATTGCAGTGAGCAGAGATTGCGCCACTGCACTCCAGCCTGGGCCACAGAGTGAGACTCTGTCTTAAAAAAGAAAAAAAAAGTATGTATAAACACACACACACACACACACACACACACACGTACACACACACACACACACGCATATATATACATACATACAAGAAATTGTTACCTATAGTCATCCTGTTTCGCTATTGAATACTGGAACTCATTTGTTCCATCCAAGTTTTTTTTTTCCTATTCGTTAACCACCCTTCCCAGCCTCTGATATCTATTATATTCTACTGGTCTACCTCCGTGAGATCCTTTTTTTCTTACGAGTGAAAGTCAATTTAAATGTTTTTTTTAATTTATAAAGTAAAAGAAACAGGTGAAAATAATTTTAACAATGTATTTTATTTAACCTAGTTTATCCAGAATGTTACTTCAGTAAGTAATCAATATAAAAATTATTAATGGGTTATTTTACATGCATTTTTTTCCTACTAAGTCATGGAACTCCAGTGTGTATTTTACATGCACAGCACAGTTCAAGTGCTCCAAGGTCACACATGGTTAGTGACTGCTCTGTTGGACTGCAGAGAATCGCTGTCAGTGGAACATAAAGATGAAGGAACGTTTTATTTTGCTTAGTAATGTTCAGGTCTGAGGTTAGAGTTTGTGGTTGTGGTCATTGGCTTTTCTCTTTCATGTTTTAGTGATTTTCTTTGCACAATTAGAAGTATTTTGAATTTGCAGAGACGTGAACAAAAAAGTCTGATGTCACAAATTTGTGCGTTTGTGATGAAAAGCTTTCTTTTTTTAAGACAGAGTCTTGCTGCGTTGCTAAGGCTGGAGTGCAGTGGCACTATCATGGCTCACTGCAGCCTCAGCCTCCTGGGCTCAGGTGATCCTCCTGCCTAAGCCTCCCACGTAGCTGGGATTACAGGAATGCACCGCCATGCCCGGCAAGTTTTTATATTTTTAGTAGAAGTGGGGTTTCTCCTTTTTGGCCAGGCTGGTGTTGAACTCCTGTCCTCAAATGATCCTCCCACTCAGCCTTCCGGAGTGTTGGGATTACAGGCGTAAGCCACTGTACCTGGCCAATGATATGTCTAAATTTAAAAGACTGACCATATCAAGTGTTGGTGAAGATGTGGAACAAGTAGGACTTCCCTCTGCTGCTAGTGGGAATACAAAATGGTACAACACATTCAGAGAACTGTTTTACAAAAGCCGAAACACATACTTACCTTAGAATTTGTCATTCCACTCCTAGGTATTTACCCAAGAGAAATGAAATATATGTCCATACAAAGGCTTGCTAACTATAGTTAACTATAGATAGTAGCTTTATTTGTAATAGCCCCAAGCTGGAACACCTTAGTGTCCATCAGTAGGGGAATGGGTGGAGAAACTGTGGTATGTCCATATACTGGAATACACCTTAGCAATCAAGAGGAAGAAACTTGACACATGCAGTAATGTGGGTGGTTTTCAAAATAATTATGCTGAGTGAAGTAAACTGGCTAAAAAGATTTTTTTAAACAAGAAAAGGCCAGGAAGCTGCTTCTAATTACATACACAGTACTCACATGTCAACTGGTATTGAAATTGAGCCATCAGAGCAGTGTTCAGGTCGTATAATTAATTGTCTTGGGTTTTAAAGCTCCAGCAAAACAAATTGTCCTCATCAAAATATCCTCCGTCCTTTTTTGGTTTTGTTTTCTGTTTTTTGTTTTGCCAGCTTCAAGAGATGGTTCCATTGCTTTGGGGTGAACTTGGTACCAGTGCTATGTTAGTAATCCAGTTCTAACTCAGGAAAGTTCTGGAGGCCATAATGATCTTACATAAGACCAAGGCCGTGAACCCGACCATGTTGTCTTCCCTGTGAGTCAAGTCGTCCTTTGGCAGATTGGATCCTGGCTTTGTCTTGGGTGATTTATTTTTATCCAGGATGATGCCAGCTGTGTGTGTTGTGGGTTTCCAGCACTTCAGGGTCCCGTAACTGAGTCGCTCTGAGAGCTGCCCTGTGTCTTTGGAAAAGTTTATGCACTTTCCCCCACTAGGCAGCAGCATCCTGTGCGAGCAAATTTCTTACACTCTGCTAGTCCCGATACACTCGACAGTAAATTCAGCCTAGCACACATTTCCTCTTGCCTGTGTGTGCGTGTTTGTTTACATCACAGACATCACAGTTGGGGCATTTGGTCGGCCTGTGTCCTGACGGTAAACTAGGAGAAATGAATGGCTTTTCTCTGAATTGTAACCCACCCCAAAGCAAGTGAGGAGTTAGCCTAGGGAGCAGGAAGTGCACTAGACTGGGCATCAGACGGGAGTTGTAGTCCTGCCTCTGTTACCAGCCAGTTTTATAACTTGTCCCAGTCATCGAACCCTTCCAAGGCTCAGTTATTCGAGCCATAAAATGAAGAGGTTGGACTAGAATTCTGAAAGAGTAACTAATAAAGTTGTGATTTGTCATCATTTTATTTTTATTGCCTCCAGCTTTATGGTGATGATTAGTAGTAGAAGCTTCTGTCTGAGCATTTTGTGCCAGGCACTGTACTGATAGCTGGATAGGCATCACGTTCAACCTTCACAGTAATACCGCAGGATCTGTAGTATTCCCACTTTACGGATGAGAAAACAGAAGCATGAAATGTTACTTTTTTGAGGTCAGACAGCCAGAAAGTAGGGAAGGCTGGTTTTGAGTGTAGCTTGTCTGATTCCCCTGTATGTTTGACCATCATGCTTTACTGTTTCCCTGACATTCTGCCATTTTAAATAAAGACATAAGGAAAAAAACTTGTTTCAGGAAGGAATTTTAGAAGACATCTGGTCTAACCACCCTAATGTATCTGCCACCCTGCAGAATGCAGATGTAGGTGAAGGTCTCCCTACAGAGCCTATTCTTTTTGAATCTTGGGTTCTTTTAAACATAGCTTTATTGAGATACAATTCACCTATTGAAAGCATACAGTTCAGCGGGATTTATTGTGTTCACAGATGTATACAGTCATCAACATAGTCAGTTTTCGAACATTTTCATCACCTCAGAAGGAAATCTTTTAGCCATCAATCGTGTGTCTCCCCACTCTCGCAAGCTCTAAAGTATCTACTTTCTGTCTGTGTAGATTTGCCTATTTTGTATAAATGGAATCAATATGTGGTCTTTTCGATGAGTTTCATTAACTTAGTCTGATGTTTTGAAGATTCATCCATGTTATAGCTTGTATCATTTCTTCATTTTTATGGCCAAAGATTCTGTTGTATGGATGCACCATTTTGTTTATTCAGGCATCCGTTGATGGACATTTTGGTTGTTTCCATCTTTTGGCTGTTCTGAATAATGCCACTGTATGTATGCATGTGGGATTGTTTTGTGTAGACAGTCTGTCTTTCTCTTGGATATATACCAAGGAGTGGAATTGCGAGGGATATGGTAACGTTGTTTACCATTCTCCCAGCTACATTATCTTACATTCCCACCAGCAAAGCATGAGGGTTGGATTCTTAATATTGAGCTACAGTTGACACCCCGTAACTACCAACCATAACACCAGTTCCCTTGCGTCAGGTGTCTCAAGCAAATCCGTTTTTTCTGGGTGACAGCCAGCCTGGTCTAGCCTTCTGACTGCTCTCCAGTACTGAGGGCTTCCACCAGGTTTCATGTCCTGGGATGTCGTTCAGGATCCTCACCACCTCTCTTATGAATGGGCCCCCTCTCCCTTTTTTTTTTAAGAGAACTAGATGCCTTTTACGTATGGGTAATTTGTGCTCAGAGATGGTTGTCTTCTTAGTTTCAGTTGTCCTTACTCAGTTAACTGGTAAGAATGCTTAACTCGGTAGTCTCAAATAGTTACACATTCGAATAGCTTGAGTGTCTTAAGAACAAATCTAGATTGTACCTGCAGAGATTCTAATTTATTTCATCTGAGCTGAGGCCCAGTGATGCAATTGAGCATCCTGGGTAGAGAACCATTGCAGCCTTTAGCAGCCAGGGGATGGCTCTGGCTGGGTCTCTGAGGGCCCACATGGCTCATGCCCCTGCCATCTGTGCATGGATAGCAGCTGTCCTGATTCCTATTTACTGTGAGGGTCTCAGTTTTTACTAATGTGTTTGCACAGAGTGCCATCTTGAAGCCTCAAGCATTTATGTTCCTGTTTTCTGGAGACAGGTCCCGTTTGCCCCCAGTATTCTCTGCAGACACTGGCTGTGGCCGTGTTTTCCTCCCTGTCAGGCCACGTGCATTTTCTGGATAGGAAAGCATGCTCCAGCTATTTTAGGGGCTTGTAAACACCTTTAGGCAAAAGTGGTAGTTGAAAACCTCATTAGTGTAATGTCATTACTTCTTGGGGAATACCCTCAAATCCCCCCTTCTCCTTCCTAGTGATGGGCTTAGATGAATAGTATTCCATTACATCCTCTGTTGGGGGACATCGATGTTTGTTTTGATATTACAGACAATGGTGTAATCATACATTATCACTTTGCTCATGCTTTAGAATACAGGGTTTATACACTTCTGCTCTACTGACGTTTGGGGCTGGACAGTTCCTCACTGTGGGAGCTGTCCTGTGCCCTGTAAGATGTGCAGCAGCATCTCTGCCCTGCACGCTGTGCTAGGTGCCAGTAGTGGCACTCCCGTCCTGAGTAGTGGCAGCCAAAAATGCCTCCAGATATTGCCAGATGTTCCCCAGGGAAGTAAAGAAATTACCCTTGGTTGGGAACCACCGGTCTGATTTATCCTTAGGATAAATTTCTGGAAGTGGAATTGCTGGATCTAAGGTTAAGTACATTTAAAATTTTGGTGGCAGTTGCTAAATTGTTCTTGGTAGACGTTGAACCCATTTTACACTCCAACCAGCAGTATTTGAGGATATTTTCTCCTTCTTACCAATACAGTGGTTTATCAGAATTTCTTTGCCATCTCAATGTAGTTTCAATTTGAATTTCTCTGTTTTATGGCTAACCTTTTTATTGAACACTTACCGTTTGCTAGGTAAGTTGTGTTTTTTGGCTTGTGGATTTTGTGTCGTACATTGTAATGCCTTCCTCTCTAAGCCTTCTTGAAGTTTGGTACCTAGAACTGAAGACTGAGTTTCTTCTGATCCTAATGAAATGATAATATGTATCATTCATTGAGATCTAACATGTAACAGGCATTGTGCTTGGTGTACTCTAAAAATACATGCATTCTTGTGTGATCTAAGCATGTATTGATAAAGTGGCCTTTCTTTTACTTTTTGAGTTGGCACAGGGCCTCTGTCTGCACATATTCTAGCAGTTACGACCCCTGAGTTGGGATGTATCACAGAGAGCTGGCTGAAAAGTGTGTGATTCTGCTATTAGGAGTGATAATAGTCCTTGCCCAGTACCTTGTGATTGGGTCAGAATTGGTGTAGATGCCTTGATTTAAATTAAGTTCTCTTCTTTTTCAGGAGTCTGTTTTCCTTGTCAACAGTCATCATAGTTTGAAATTACGCTTTTGTGTGCTTGTTTGTGGATGTGTGTTCCCAGGCCTGTCTCTTCACCACTGAACAACAGCTAACACCTGGTGTACCGTCTGGCACACACTGTGTGCCCAGTGAGTATTTGTTGAATGAATGAACGTCACTCCAAGAACGGAGGCCATTTGGGAGCCTAAAGGCTCAGATTTGCCATTCCGTAGGTTGGAGAGTTAGGTTAGCTTAGTGATGGGCTCTGTTGCCTTCCTGGAATGGAGGCAGCTTCCCTTCCTAAAAGGCTCAGAACTAGCTGATTCTCTGGAATGTTTGGGCTGTGGGGAGCTTTGGCCCTGATGATTCTGGGTGAGCTTGGCTGGAACCCAGCTGTGGATGTTCAGAGAATAAGTGAATATTCCTCTGAATGAATGGCTTCCCCAGCTCACATTCTTAAGGGGTCATGCTTATAGCTAGAAATTGTGGTTTGATTGAGTTCTAACGTGAAGACTTTTCTGGTATTTCCAGACATCAAAGTCTGTATTAAGGGGACCTTACTTAAGCCACCAGTTACCTCTGGCTTTAATGATTTTTCAGTTTCTAAACACTACCAGTTTGATAAACTCAGTTGGCTTGCTCTTTCCTCTACTTCTAAGAATTTGTGTGAGTATTGTTTAGTGTTGGCCAGATAACTTGTTAGGCCAGTTTGGTGTTCTCTGTCCTGGAGGCTGGCACTCAGAAAAGGAACTCAGGGGGCGGGGTGGGGCGGGATGGGATGGGACCGGGAGGGCAGCAGGGGAGAGGTCACTGCCTCTGAGCAGAGGAAAGACCAGCAAGGTCATGAATGCAGACTCTTCCTAGAAGGGGCAGATAGTGAGTATTTTCGGCTCTGCAGGCCATGGTTTCTGTCACATCTTTGCTTTTTGCATCTCTTTAAAAGAGTCTAAGAATGTAAAAACTCACGAGCCTTTGTGAAAGACTGTAGCCAGAGGTGTGTTGCGATTGGCCAACCCTTGAACTAGGTGAAGAAATTGGTTCATTGCTACATGTGTTTACTGGCTTGGGGACATGAACCCAGAATAACCTTGGGAATTCCCAGTTGTGATCCTTAAAGGAGTGATCTACACTCTGGAAGAAGGTCAGAGTGACCCTGGTGTCGGTCACCTTGGGTCTGTGGAACTCAGTGTAACCCTGGCCAGTAGGACAGAGGCCCCTGCTGCCTCTTTCCCATGGCAGTGCTGTCCACGGGAGTGGGAGACAGCAGTGAGGAGGAAAGGACAGGTTGCCTTGGACAGGCCTAGGGACTTTGGTAACTCAGGTTACCAAAACCTGAACCGCCTCCAGAACACGGTTAGAAAACTGGCATGTACAAGTGTTTATAAAAATAAAAGAGCGTGTCTGTACCTTGGATTTTGAGAACACCACCAAATTCTGATACTGGGGTCCAGATCCTGATGCTTTTCTCTAATCACAAGAAGTTCTGTCGAGCAGGCTGGCTTGAAGGCAGTGCTACTTCATTTTCAGGCATGTAGTTTGGGAGATAGGAAGGAGTAGGGGTTACAGAGCAGGGGCCTGGAGATGGATACACTTGTCCTGCTTCCTAGTCTCTGCAACCCTGGGTGACTTCCTTAATCTCAGCCTCAGCGTCCTCACCTATCTATCCGTATGACAATGACTCCACCGTACAGCCGTCGTGAGGATTACATGAGGGTGGTATTTGTGAAATGCTCCTTAGTGCAATGCTTGGCATGTTGTAAGCACTCAGTCAGTGTTAGCAATAGCAATGACAGTGTGAAGCGGAAGGAAACGTAAGAAGTGGCCGTCAGAACTAGGAACTAGGGTTCCTGACCCAGTGCCACTGAACAGCACGTCCTTGTAGACTAGAGCATTTTGTCCTCAGAAGTGTGTGAATGTCATGGAGCCGTACAGAGGAACTGGGTCTGTGTCTACCTCTCTCAGCTCCCTGATGTGTAAAGTGGAAATCGTATAGATTGATGGGCTGGGGATAACCAAACAGGGTAACAAGGGAAGGGCCTTGAGTTCTGAGATTTTAAGGCAAAGTCAGTACTTGTTCATTTGTTCAATTTCTTAAACTTCTAAGTGTTTGGAAGAGCCTGAAGGTGATTGGTATGAAGCCAAAATGTTTGCCAGAGAGACTTGATAGGGTACCCCCCAAGTGCAGGGATTTGGAATGAGTCATGTAAAACTGGAATACTTCCGTGAGGTATTTGAAATAGTGGAATTTCAAAATGAGTGGCCAGTGTGGGGAGAGGCTGGAAGAGTTTAATCTCTCTGTGGAAAATGTGACAAGATCTTGCAAATTTAAAAATGTGTATTTTTTTCCCCTCTGCAATTCCATTTCTAGGAATTTACCCTGAAAATCGATTTGCTAAGCCCATTTTGTATGCTAAGTAATGCACGTACCTGGTTATTCCTTACAGCATTATTTATACAAAAAAAGTAGAAATGTCAGTGTTTAGCCTTAGGAGACTGGTCAACTGAATCATGGCACATTCTTAAGTTGAAAACTGTGTACCTGGAGAATGAGGGAGCTCTGTGTGTACTGGTGGAACATTCTTCTGAGATATGTTAAGTTAAAAACAAAAAGCAAGGTGAAGAAGAATCCATCATTGTTGTTGGCAGGCCTGGGGGCCAGTGGTGATGGAAAACCACTGTGGTTTCCTTGGAGAAGCATGGGATGTCTTGGGAAGAATACAAAGGTAGTTCCAACGTTTGGTTGCATCTGTGCAGAACCACTCTGAGTACCTGGGGGACGGTGGGAGGGAGGTGTGCTTTCCATAGCGCACCGTTTTTATCTTTGAAATGTGTCTTCTATACATGTATTTTCTCTTCAGAAAGTTTGACCACAGATCATACCATTCGGGTTGAAAACTGTGAAACCCCTGTGTTTCCCTCCCACATTCGTGTCCGCCACCTGTTGGCTCTGCCTGGTCTCTTTGCCCTTGATGACTTGAGAAGCAAGCATTGACCACACTGGCAGTTTTAGGCTCACCCTGAAACAGTCCCCCTGGCCCCCAGCATGTTGACATTTCGCCTCTTGATTTGTGTGACTGACAATGTTTCTGTTTCCCCTCTCCCAGCTTTGGCAGCATGTAAGCAGCTGTTTGCCAAGAACCCAGGTTACTGCTGAGAAAGAGCCTTAGGGAGAAGAGCGTCCAGGGGAAACCAATGCCAGATGCGTCTGGAATTACACTCAGCGCTTGCAGCATGAGACATTGTGTGCCATCGTCTCTTTCCTGCTGGCAAAGACTGTAGCTCTCCAGGTAGGAGGGTCCTGGGGAGCTGCGAGCACCAGGAGCCTCACCAGGGAGGATGGCGCCAGATATGAACTCTCTACAATGAACACGGTTTTCAGCTTATGAAGGAATTTTAAGTAAAACAATTATTTAATTTCCACATATTCAAGTTCAAAGCCTTCCGTGTGAAGTGCCAGGAGTTTCCTCTCCACAGGCATTATCAGGATTTTCTGGCACCAAGTTGAACTCTTCCTGGTACTTCTGGCACTGACAGATCCGCAGGACAGATTTATCTGTTGAATGTTCTTGGGCAGGAAAACCACGTAAGACCTCTGGAAGCAGCATCAGGACAGCAGAGCAGAGCTCCCACCCTCACTGTTCACTTGCACAGAACTCCGTCTGGACTCGGATGCTTTTACTGAAGACCCATCGAGCTTCATTCATTTCCAGAGTCCCTTGGTTCTGGGGAGACCTGGTGTTTGCAGCTGCCTCCTGTGGCCCTGTTTTCCCGTCATTCTCCTCCCAGGCCTTCTATTCAGGCGGTTGAAGGGCGTTGAGTTTGGAATGGGGTTTGCTGTCCTTCGGGGAATTTGCTTCCTTTCCCTGGCTGGTGCTGTCGGAGGACCATCTGAAGTCTGCAGTTTGTTCTTGGGGGAGGCAGGTGCTGGCCTGGCCTGGATCCTCCACCATGTTCCTGTTGCTGCCTTTTGATAGCCTGATTGTCAACCTTCTGGGCATCTCCCTGACTGTCCTCTTCACCCTCCTCCTCGTTTTTCATCATAGTGCCGGCCATTTTTGGAGTCTCCTTTGGTATCCGCAAACTCTACATGAAAACTCTGTTAAAAATATTTGCGGTAAGTTGTTCTGTTACAAAAGGTTGCTTCACAGAGGAGAGAGGAAGTGCTTTTAGCAAAAAGAGTTGTTCTTACGGGATTATTGTTATCTCTTTGTTAGATAGGGAGAAAGTTGGGAGAATGGGAAGTGGGTTTTTGACTAAAAAGAATAACTAAATGTGTACTTTTGAAAGGTACTTGTGTGTTTGATTCATGTGGAGCAGAGGGACCTATACCGTGACTCCACATACTGCCTGTTTATTTCAAAAGAGAATGGGGCTCAGAATGAAAGAAAAGCATTGCCAATCTCTGTTTCTTCTTATATAACAGATGCCGTAGCTCAAAGCTGCTGCAGGCATCTTCCCTCACTGAGAAGCCTGGGAGAGCCTCTTCTCCCTAGGCATTCGTTGTAAGTAGGTTCTTGCATTTCACACTAAAAGAATGGATAGAAAAGGACATTTGAATTGTTTTATTTTCTTCAAGATAGAAGCGAAAGATACATTTCTGAACATATGTCAAAATTTACCTGACCGTTGAATTATACCAGACTGGTTACATTGTAAGGAAATGGGTGAGGAGGGATGCTTTTGAAAGTTGATCTCTCCCACAAGACTTAAAGACCTCAGCACAGGTTTGGTGATTTAATTGTAACGTCTGTTTTTCGTAGTCACCAAATCTTTAGGGATTCATGTATAATTTGAGAAGCGCACTTATAGTAGTAAAAATAATACAGCATTATTTGTTCATCTTGTATCTTTTTTTTTCTTTTCTTTTTTTTTTTTTGAGAGGGAGTCTTGCTCTGTTGCCCAGGTTGGAGTGCAGTGGCATGATCTCGGCTCACTGCAACCTCTGCCTCTGGGGTTCAAGCAATACACCTACCTCAGCCTCCTGACTAGCTGGAATTACAAGTGCCTGCTACCACACCTGGCTAATTTTTTCGTATTTTTAGTAGAGACAGGGTTTCACCATGTTGGCCAGTCTGGTCTCGAACTCCTGACCTCAAGTGATCTGCCCACCTCAGCCTCCCAAAGTACTGAATTACAGGTGTGAGTCAGTGTACCCAGCCCATATTGTATCTTTTGGTTTTGAGAGTAACTTCTACCATTTTTCTTTGGTTCCTTATAATTCTGTGCTAGACAGGGCATTTTATCAATCCGCATTTTATTTATATCTGCATTTTATCAGTGAAGAAAAAGACTCAGATTAAGTGAGCTATATGTGAAATGTTACATTATAGTGGGAAATATTTTTATGATTGTCATTGAATCTTGGGTTTTATCTTTTCGGTACTTACTATGCCTGTAAGCATATGTTTTTTTCCTACATTTAAGAAAACGGAGGAGAAATTGACAACATAAACTTAATCATTTTAGAGTGAACAGTTCAGTGGTGGTTGTTCACATTGTTTTTGTCCAGTTCACCACATTTTCATCAGCCCCACACTCATTAAGCATTCACTCCCCCACTCCTCCCTCCCCCGCCAGCCCCCGGCAACCACATCTGCATCTGTCTCTGAATTTACCTATTCTGTATATTTCATGTGAATGGAATCATACCAAATATGCCCTTTTGTGTCTGGCTTCTTTCACTCAGCATAACATTTTCAAGGTTCATCAGCTTCATAGCACGTCACTACTTCTGCGTGTTTGTGGGTGGGGGGCTGAATTGTATTTTACATAGTTTGCTTATCCTTTCACGCATTGATGGACAAGGATGGGCTGTTTCCACCTTCTCTGGCTATTTTGACTAGTGCTGCTATGTGTACATGCATTTGTTGAAGTACCTGTTTTGAAGAACTGATCTTTGAGCACTGCTTAGGATGGACTTGGGGTTATCTGTATCTGGGTCCTTGCTACTCAGTGTGGGGTCTGGAGAGCCGCCACATGAGTCAGTGAGCAGCTGGTTAGAAATGGCCATTGCAGGCCCACCCCAGACCTGTTGAGTTAGACACTGCACAGGTGAGTCAGATGCGTACTAACGTGTGAGGAGCAGTGATGGAGTCAGTCTTTGGACTGGCTGTTTTTCTAATGTATTTATTTTAATTAATCAGGAAAGGTAGTTTTCATATATTTTAGTCCAAGAAAATCTTCAGCAGCACACAGGATCCCTGTGGATGATATAACTTACTACCTGTGCCCTTTTACCACCACGAAAACATCTACCAGGATAGAATTAGTAGAAAAGCTGATAAACTTGGGGCACAATCAGTGGTGTCTAGCTTTCGTTTATGTTTGTAAGCAAGTGGTTAATTATTGGACCTATGGAAATTGTAATTATTAAAATGCAGAAGTAAGAGTTCTGAGCCTAGAGTTCTCTTGTAGTAGTTAAGCTTTCACTTGGATGACTTTGGGTGGGACGTCAGGCCTAGAATCCATGTATATCCCTTACTCCATTTTGAAAATGTCCCCCAAATTAATGCTTTAAAGTTTGTAGCCAAATAAATCTTTTATATTGTGACTATTTTTTAAAATGTACATTCTTATGACTTTTAATGTAGATTAATAATACAATGGAAACTTCATCATATGTGTACCTTGGGACAATTTATGAGACATGCAGTCTTGAGCCAATAGAGACTATTTGAAGGCACATCTTGAAAATTACTGGTTTGGGCCGCAGTGATTTGTGTATTTATTTATTTATGAGACAGAGTCTCACTTATTTGCCCAGGCCGGAGTGCAGTGGCGTGATCTCGGGTCACTGCAACCTCTGCCTCCTGGGTTCAAGAGATTCTCCTGCCTCAGACACCTGAGTAGCTGGGATGACAGGTATGTGCCACCACACCTGGCTAATTTTTGTATTTTTAGTAAACATAGGGTTTCTCCATCTTGCTCAGGCTGGTCTTGAACTCCTGGCCTCAAGTGATCCATCCGACTCAGCCTCCCAAAGTGCTGGGATTATAGGTGTGAGCCACCGCGCCTGGCCTGGGGCACAGTGATTTAGAAGTGATAATGAATGTAGCATATGTATATTTGTGACGTCAACATTTAGAATTTCAGAAACTAGATTTGCACCCCTTCCTTCCTAGAGGTGTGTGCCAGCCACCGAAATGGTTGTGGATGCCCTGTGGGGCCTGTCCTGTTTGTGGACGGTTAAGCCCTGGCTGTGAACTGTGTCAGGTGGGCCAGAGAGGACTGGCGTTTTCCCACAGGGACCTGGGGATGCTCCAGAGGAGGGCTGGTCTTTTCTCAGCCTCGGTTACTGCTCTGAGTCCATCTGAATGGACAGTAGGAACTGAATGCTGCCGTCTCAGTGGTCATATAGGTACAGCTGGACTTGGCCCAGTGGGCTCCAGGTCTTGAGAAGTTGTGTCTGTGTATCTATCTAAAATACACCTATACTTGTATAGGTGTTTGTATGTACCTTTTTAAAAATTGAGGAGTGTCTCAGTCTATTTACGCTCTGTAACAAACTACCAGGGTCTGGGTGGCTTAAAAAACATTTAGTTTTTGCAATTCTGGAGGCTAGGAAAACCAGGTCCAAGCACCACCAAATTTGGTGTCTGGTGAGGCTGCTTCCTGGTTCATAGACGTCTGTCTTCTCTCTGTGCCCTCATGCGGCAGAGGGATGAGGGAGCTCTCTGAGGTCCTTTTTATAAGCGTTCTACTAGTGCCATTCATGATGGCATCACCATCATGACCTTATCACCTCCCAAAGGCTCCACCTCCAGATACTATCCCCTTGGGGCTTAGGTTTCAACATGAATTTTGAGGGGACATAAACATTTATTCTCTAGAGACCTTTATTTTACTTTTTAAAGCCTCTTCACCCCTTCCAAAATTGAAATAATACGTATAATTTTACAGCCAGAAGAAAGCTCAGAGATCATCTTCATTTTGCTCTTCTCCCTCCTGTGAACACATTTAAATGGCCTAGGGAAGCATTTTAAAAAATACTTGTGGGGCTGGGCACAGTGGCTCACACCTGGAATCCCAGCACTTTGGGGAGACCGCGGCAGGTGGCTGAGGTCGGGAGTTTGAGACCAGCCTGGCCAACATGGTGAAACCCCGTCTCTACTAAAAATACAGAAATTAGCTGGGCATGGCAATGCATGTCTGTAATCCCAGTTACTCGGGAGGCTGAGACAGGAGAATCACTTGAACCGGGAGGTGGAGGTTGCAGCGAGCCAAGGTCACACCACTGCACTCCAGCCTGGGCGACAGAGCAAGACTCCATCTCAAAAAAAAAAAAAAAAAAGAAAAGAAAAAACTTTTGAGCCCCAGAACCTGCTTTAATTGATCTGGATGGGCATTTTTTAAAAAGCTCCCCAGGATATTCTGATGTCCCTTCCAAGTGTGGAGCTGGCTCAGTGACTGTTCCTGACACAGAGGATGCGGGGGCACGGTGCTGTGATGTGGGATTAGAATGCAGTGGGGCTTCTGTCTGGCCCCTCTCGAGGCTGCTTGCCCCTGGACCCCCGCCACCATGTTGGGTGTAGGCAGCCCAGCTCCCAGCTTAGTGAGGCCCTGAAGGACAGCACCAGCCACCCCACACTGAAAGGATAAGTCTTCTGAGGATTCCAGTCCTCAGCTGCTCGAATGAATGAATGAATGAATGAATGGAGTGAATGGGTATTAAGCCACTGAGTTTTAGGGTGGCTTGTAACATAGCAATAAGATAACCAGACAGACATTAGACAGTTGTTGTTTTTTTTTGTTTTTTTTTTTTTTGAGACAGTCTCGCTCTGTCGCCAGGTGCCAGGCTGGAGTGCAGTGACGCGATCTTGGCTCACTGCAACCTCCACCTCCCGGGTTCAAGCAGTTCTCCTGCCTCCGCATCCGGAGTAGCTGGGACTACAGGCGTGCGCCACCATGCCCAGCTAATTTTTGTATTTTTTAGTAGAAACGGGGTTTCACCATGTTGGCCAGGATGGTCTCGATCTCTTGACCTCGTGATCCACCCGCCTCGGCATCATCCCAAAGTGCTGGGATTACAGGTGTGAGCCACCACGCCCAGCCAACATTAGACGGTTTTAAACATTCATCCATGGCCCACAGCTTGTAACACCTTTTAATTTTTTTGCCTTTTCCCTTTCAGTCTTTGGCAATACACATTTATATGTTATGTCTGTATTAATAGTGTATACTTTTAATTGTGTGTCTGCATTTTCTTTTGGCATTTTATCAGCCATTTTCACATTTTACTAGGTAATCTTCATAAAGATCATTAAAACTGGATACCTAATAGTTCATGCAGTACATACACCTGTGCTTTTGGCAGACCTAAGCAAGCCCTGGCTTACAGCTCCTTTCCCATGACTAGTTCTCCCTATACAGAGGAACCAGGAGAAAATATTTGTGTACCTGCCAAGGGAGAAGGAATATGGAGAGGATATGGGTGGATCAATGTCTTTTCTATTCCCTTTCCTGGAAGACCTAACTCAGTGGAGGTCCTGTTCATGCTGAGTCACAGAAGATCTTTGTGTGCAGAGAGCAGCATGTGACTGGAAGGGTTTTAGGCTGTTTTCTTAATGTTTGTGCTTTGCATAAATCCTCTCCACAGTGGTGATGGATCACTGGGAGTAGAATTCCTAGGAGTAGACTGTCAGCTGAGTTGAGAATGACCTGGAAGAGAGGAGAGAAGAAAGCCTGGATATAAAGGACAAAGATGAGAATAACTGATGTGAAAGGAGTTGATCAGGTCACGTTAGAGAAGATGAGACAGCTGTAATGTGATCCAGGTTAAACTCCAAGGTGGAACTTGGTGGTGGTGCGTCATAGAAACCAGTGGCAGCTGTGGAGAAGCTGAAGAGACTGCAGTGGTGGTGGCATTGTGTGCCACGGGCATTCGTTTTGGGTCAGGCAGCCCTTACCTTGAATCCCAGAGCTTTCATTACTAGCTCTGAAAAGGCATTGAACTTTCCAGTGTTTCTTCGTGTAGAGAGTGGGAGTATGAATACCCCTTTCACATGATTGTAGCAAAAGGGATCATCCTACCCCAATGAGAAGTGTGATTTTAACATAACCTTGAGTAGGTTAAAGGACAAACAAGGAGACGGGAATCATTGGTGGAGGAAGATAATAGGAAGTAGTTCCAGGTTTTATCATTTTGGTCTACTTTTCCATAAGGCGGCCTTGATGGAGAGAAATATTGGGAGTTGATGAATTAAATTAGTGACCGCTTACTAAGTGGAAGGCACTCTCTCAGACTGTGCTGAAATGCACGTATGGGTAAGTTCTGGCTTCTGCCTCTTGAGGTATGTGTAGGCTAATAGGAAAGACAAATATATGCATGTATGACTAATTCAGAATGGGAGACCAGTTGAAATACACAGGCAGAGGTGAATTCTGATTGCAGGAATTGAGCAGGTAACATTTCTTAGATTTGACATTTGAACTGGATTGTAAAAGGGAAAAGGATAGAACATTTTAGAAGCACAGTTGATAAAGGCAAAAAGGTAGTCTTGTTTAGAGATGGCACATAGTTTTGTAGGGCAGAAACACTGGGCACATGGAGGGCATGAGGTGGGCTATAGTACTGAACTTCTGCTTCAGGCATTGGGAAGTCATTGAAGGTTTTGTTTTTTTTTTGAGACGGAGTCTCCCTCTGTCACCCAGGCTGGAGTGCGGTAGTGGTGCAGTCTCGGCTCACTGCAGCCTGTGCCTCCTGTGTTCAAGCGATTCTGCTTCCTCAGCCTCCTGAGTAGCTGGAGTTACAGGCATGTGCCACCACACCCGGCTAATTTTTGTAGTTTTGGTGGAGATGGGGTTTTGCCATGTCGGCCAGGCTGGTCTCAAATTCCCGACCTCAAGTGCTTCACCCGCTCGGCCTCCCAGAGTGCTGGGATTACAGGCGTGAGCCACTGCACCCGGCCCATTGAAGGTTTTTGAACAAGAAAGTGACATGGCTGGACTCCAGCAGCATGTGTTCAGGTGGGTCGGAGGGAGGCCAGAGGGAAGCTATTCAATAGGGAATGAGGGAGTGCAGAGGACATGGCGTGAACCAGGAGGCAGCTGGGTGACAGCATGCTCTTGGGAGGTTGGCAAGGGCTTGCAATATCTTGCCCTATGCATCTCTTCCATCTGGTGCTTCCTGAGCTCCAGCAAACTGAACCTGAAGAGGGGGTTGTGGGAACCCTGATTTATAGCTGGTCAGTCAGAAGTATGGGTCACATGAGACTTTCAACTGGCATCTAAAGTAGGGGCAGTCATGTGGGAATGAATCTTGTGGGATCTGATACCAACTCCAGGTCGATAGCCTCAGAACTGAATTGAATGACGGGACACCCAGCTGGTGCCTGCTGAAGATTTGCTTGGCTTGGGATCGGGGGAACAGTCTGCACACATCTGGTGTCAGGAGTGTGCTGTGCAAGTGTAGTGTAGAGACGCAGTGTTTACCCAGAGGCCCTTTGATTCGGTCCCTTAGGGTTTGTAGGGGCCAAGGGAAAGCATCCCCCTTGCCCTCTGCAGAGTCACAGAAAAATCAACTCACAAAAGCAGAGGAATAAAAGGCATACATATTTATTAATGTGCACATGAGTTTTACAAAGATCTCAAAGAAATAGCCAGATCGTTGATGCTTTTGTAGCATTTGAGGTTACAGAAGCAGTGGGGGCTCTGCGCATGACCAAATAAACAGGCTATGGCGGTAAATCAGGTGGCAACAGGTAACAAGAGGGAGAGAAAGGAGGCTTGGCGAGCACCAGTGATCTTGTGTAAATGAAAGCTCACAGGTAGCAACCATTCAAGAGCGCAGATGCTAAGTGTTTCTTTCAGACCTTTAAAGGCGTCTAACTCTCAGTTCTTCCTAGATTCAGTTAAGGGAGGTGCTTTAGAGAAAGCCCACGTGCATCTGTTGTTTACTTCACTTTATCTTCTCTACAGATGCAAATTCCTCCCACAAAAGACAGCTTCTCCATTATTCTTGCATTTCCAGTCCTTCTGAACAGTCATCTTGAAATATGTCAAAGAAATCTTTTGGTTTCTTTTTTTTTTTTTTTTTTTGAGACAGAGTCTCACTCAGTCACCAGGCGCCAGGCTGGAGTGCAGTGGCGCGACCTTGGCTCACTGCAACCTCCGCTGCCCGGGTTCAAGCATTCTCCTGCCTCAGCCTCCCGAGTAGCTGGGACTACAGGCGCGCGCCACCACGCCCAGCTAATTTTTTTGTATTTTTAGTAGAGACGGGGTTTCACCATGTTGACCAGGACGGTCTCGATCTCTTGACCTCGTGATCCGCCGGCCTCGGCCTCCCAAAGTGCTGGGATTACAGGCGTGAGCCACCGCGCCCGGCTCTTTTGGTTTCTTTAAGGCGAAAAGAATCCAGTTCATTGATCAGCCATTTCTCAAACTCCTGGGCTTAAGTGATCCTCCTGCCCAAAGTACTGGGATTACCGGCATGAGCCACTGCACCCAGCAGCCTGATCGGCCATTTCTTAACAGGTTGTTCAGCCCTTTCTCTCCCTCTTTTCCCCTGCCCTTGTGACTTTGGACAGTTCCTAAACACAGACTCATTTTGTCATGTTCTTGAAGTTTTAAAAACTTCAAGAAGGCCAAGGGGATGTTTATTACTGAACTGTCACAGAACTGGGAGATGTAGAATCTCAATTAGCAGATCCCTTTCCCATGATGACAGAGCCCGCAGCCATCTTGAATTTTGCACATTGAAACAATCCTCAGACTGAAATTGTCATCCGCAAGAGGCCTGATGTCATATATTCTCTGCCTTATTTCAGTCTCATTCAAGTATCAGAACTGTCAGTACAGAATCAAGTTTATCTCTCTTATTTTTTATTTATTTTTTTTTGAGACAGGGTCTCACTCTGTCTACCAGGCTGGAGTGCAGTGATGCGATCTCCGCTTACTGCAGCCTCAACTTCCCCTGGCTCCCATTCAGCCTCTGAAGTAGCTGGGACCACAGCCGCACACTACGCCCGTCTAATTTTTTTGTATTTTTTCGATACGGGGTTTTGCCATGTTGTTTAGGCTGGTCTCAAACAATCCTCCTGCCTTGGCCTCCCAAAGTGCTAGGATTTACAGGCATGAGCCCCACTGTGTCTGTCTGGCCCCAAGTTTTTCTCTTCTGATTATTCTTGCAGTACCAAAACAGAGCCTGGCCAAAATGTAGAACCCCAAACCCTGGTTGAGTGACCTGTGTTTCTGCATGCCAGGATTGTTGCGAACTCTTTTGCCCCTTTTCACGTCTTCTCTAGTTCCAGGAAACCAGATGAGATTTACTTTCCTCCATTTTAGGTATTATGCTAACATTTTTAAAGGAAAGCTCATCTGCATTTAGAACCAAAAGGCATCAATGGCCGAATATCTGAAATAGAGAAAATAGGTCATGTGAGTCTTCTTGCCTTTGGACTTTTTTTGCGTGGCGACTTCCTTTCTAGACAGTGGGGTTTGAGGAGATTTCCAGATGAGTTCAGACGACTGATTAAACTTGCGTCCAGCATTTGGCTTTGCTGGACCACGTGGTGCAGTCTCGCTGACCCTCTGGGCTTTGCCAGCAGAACCTGCGCCATGTGCCCAGGGCCATTTGCGTCTTCCCGTGCCACGGGATGATGGGCTTGTGCCCACTTTGCGTAACCGTGGAAGCCAAAGGTCAAAGAGACACCTTTTAAAATGTCTGTTCTGTTTCTCTGACTCGCTGTGGACATGACATAGCTTTCTCTCCAGTGATACCATATCCAAAAGGGGGATAAGTACACCCGCGTTTTCACCTCTCATTTGATAGTGGAAGAGACCCAGCCTCTGGCTGTCTTATACCAGTGAAACTGACGTTAGTGAAGGAAGAGGGGTTCTAGGAAAAGCGTCCTTTTCCTCGGTCTGTTCCAGAATCTGTGTTATTTCAGTAATAATGAGGACAGAGTGCTTTGCATCTCACCACTTTTGTCCCATACATGATCTCATTTGATCCTAAGTGACCCTGTTGCTTCTAGGAGCTTGAGGTAGTATCAATCCTGTTTCACAGATAAAGAGACCAAGATTCAGAGATTCGGAATGGGTTGCTTAAGGAACACAGCTAGCGAATTGAATCTGTATTTTTTTCCTGGTCTCTTGATAGTATTCTTTTTTTCCTTTAGCACTGTTAAGCCACTCCCAGGCCTTTCAATGTAAAGTTGTGGGATTCTCCCATTAAAATGTTACTCCTGTTACTGGACAGTCGAAACATATGTATTACTTAAGGAGAGTCGAAACATATGTATTACTTAAGTTCTTTGTCTGCTCGAAACAAAATTGCTGCTTTCTTAGAGTAATTTGGTGGCAGACAGTAGTTACAGGATGGCTGCCTTTGCTGGTTTGAGTAGCTGCTATGGGGCAGTGCAGGGGGGAATTGTGAGGTCTGTGCTGTCAGCAAGTGAGTTCCCTACACCCCGGAGGCAGAGAGTTGCAGGCAGTGAGGAACTGGGCCTGAGGAGCTCACCCCCGGCTTCTTGAGTTCTAGTGTTTTGCTATAGGTGACTTAACTATTGGTCCCAGTTATCAAGGAAGGGGCTGCTCTGGGAAGAGGTGGTTTGAGTTTCCTTCTAGACTGTGTGCTTCGTGGCTACGGTCTCAGGTGACTGGGACCGAGGCTTTCACAGAACAGAGATGGAGGTGTTCACTGATTGAAAACAGGTCTCATTCTCACTCTCGTATCTTGCTTCCTTCCCCTCCCAGTGGGCTACCTTGAGAATGGAGCGAGGAGCCAAGGAGAAGAACCACCAGCTTTACAAGCCCTACACCAACGGTAAGACGTTGTCTTCGTCCTGAGAGGTCCATTTGAACAGTGTTCCCCAGGGCTTCTCGTGCCACACAGGCTCTTCCCTGCATCAGTGCAGGATGTGTGCTCCGAGTGCGTCTCACCTACTCTCCCCCAGCCTGCTGCTTGACAGGGACACATTCTTTTGCAGGCATCATTGCAAAGGATCCCACTTCACTAGAAGAAGAGATCAAAGAGATTCGTCGAAGTGGCAGTAGTAAGACTCTGGACAACACACCAGAGTTCGAGCTCTCTGACATTTTCTACTTTTGCCGGAAAGGAATGGAGACCATTATGGATGACGAGGTGACAAAAAGATTCTCAGCAGAGGAACTGGAGTCCTGGAACCTCCTGAGCAGAACCAATTACAACTTCCAATACATCAGCCTTCGGCTCACGGTCCTGTGGGGGTTAGGAGTGCTGATTCGCTACTGCTTCCTGCTGCCGCTCAGGTGAGGCAGGGCCTGTGGGAAGCGGGGCTTGCTGCCCCCCATCCTGGTGCACGGCCACCTGCCTGCTCTGCTGTGTGTTCCTGTTTTAGAAAGGAGGAGGGGATGACTGTCACTGGCCTGGCCATGTGACTCCTTGGAAGGGTACACCGGTAATTCTCCTTTAGAGGCCCTTGGATTCTCTGCATCAGACAGAAATAGTTGGATTTCTTAAAGACAGCTTGCTTGTCTAGATGATAGCAAACACACAGACAGGAACATCGTGTGCTTTCTGGCCACTCCTTCCTGGGCATGGCTCATTCTTTACTGAAGCTTGCCTCTCAGGTACAGAGGCAGTATTGGTCTCTCAGCTTCTCTGTACCATGTGCTGTTCTGAGTGTGTCTCGTCAGGTACTGGTACCTTCAGGCTCCACCTCTACTGCTTCAGAGGGAAGCTGTGCTTCCACCGGGGTTTCTAGCCGAAGGGAAGGGGAGGGCAGCAGGGAGCAGCCCTGCAGCAGAACGGCCAGCTTAGGGTTTTTCCAGCCTTCCAGCTGCCTGAGGCCTCAGGAGATGCTGGCAGCTGAGAGCCAGACCCACGGCTCACTCTCAGCTGGAATTAAAAGGATCTCTGGTTCTGATAGGCCTGCTCGCATTTTTAGGTGAACTCTGGTCCAGGTCCCAGGTGATCAGGTCTTGGGGTGGTTTTTGTGATGCCCACTTTGATTTTCACACCTTCAGTTCTGTGCTTGGTACAAGGATTTGCTGGCTGTGCTCTGACTTTTCTTCTTCTTACAGGATAGCACTGGCTTTCACAGGGATTAGCCTTCTGGTGGTGGGCACGACTGTGGTGGGATACTTGCCAAATGGGAGGTGAGTAGAGTGTGGGAGTCCATGCCTAAAGCGCAGTTCGTTCTGGGAATGGTGCTCAGATATCGAGGGCCAGGCCACTTCTTTGGATGCAGCCAAATCCATGGAATCTCAGATGGATTAAATAACCCACTGGTGGCCGGGCATGGTGGCTCACGCCTGTTATCTCAGCACTTTGGGAGGCCAAGGTGGGCGGATCACCTGAGGTCAGATATTCAAGACCAGCCTGGCCAACATGGTGAAACCCCATCTCTACTAAAAACACGAAAATTAGCCAGGCGTGGTGGCAGGTGCCTGTAGTCTCAGCTACTTGGGAGGCTGAGGCAGGAGAACCCTTGAATCTGGGAGTCAGAGGTTGCAGTGAGCTGAGATTGCACCACTGCACTCCAGCCTGGGTGACAGAGCGAGAATCTGTCTCAAAACAGTAATAATAATAACCCAGTGATAGCAGTGGTGTCAGCAGTGAACTCTTTACTTTTTTGATTTTGATCTATGACTGTGTTCTCTTTGCCCTTCAGCCCTCACATTCTTCCCATTTTAAAGACAAAAGGGAGAAGCCACAAACATTTAGAGTGTGAGACTCAGGTGTTAGCAGATTTTATAGCTTGTTTAGTTTTGAGCATTTGACTGTGTGGATAAAGTGATGAGACGATACTGTTTTTAAAATGGTATGAAATGTAGGGAGGTTTTGTCTGTTTATGAAGAATATTTTACTCCCTTCGGGAAGTTCTGGGGCTTGGAAACCTTTCTTCTGCCTGAGCTGGTGCAGAGGTTGGCCTCTGGCCTTGGGCCTACCCCTGGGTATTGATGGGGGGAACGGAGTTCAGCCCGCCAGTGGTCCCCCAATGCCAGATTCTAGGCTGTGAATTCTCCACCAACTGACTTGGGTGCATGTAAGTGAGTCTCCCTGTCCCCTCTTTCTTTCCTCATGTGTGAACATAATTTCCTGTACGTGCTTCTGTCTATAAAAGCACTTTGCCATCATAAAGGACTGCCGAGCTGTTCAAGTCAGCAACTCTTTCTGTCTTACTGTATGTAAAATAACACCCAGAATCCTTGTCCTGTTGTTGCAGGTTTAAGGAGTTCCTGAGTAAACATGTTCACTTAATGTGTTACCGGATCTGTGTGCGAGCGCTGACAGCCATCATCACCTACCACGACAGGTGAGCATGCTTTGTACCCATACGAAGTGAGGTGGCGCTGGCGGGAACACCACCCACCTATGCTTGGCCAACGGTAGGATGCTTCTGAGCTTTGAACTGTTCACACTAATTTTGGTTGCTTTGCATAACTTTTAAACCTAGGGAAAACAGACCGAGAAACGGTGGCATCTGTGTGGCTAATCATACCTCGCCGATCGATGTGATCATCTTGGCCAGCGATGGCTATTATGCCATGGTAAGAGCTCTTTCTGGCGCGTTCTTGAGGCAAGACTTCCTACGTTAGACTGGTCAGGGCTAGAAGGCTCCTGGACCCTTCACATAAACACTTTTAAGCGTGGGCCCCACCCACACTGTCACTGTGGGGGCTCTGTGGGACTGTGATAGGAGATGCCCTGGGCAGAGTGAGTGGTGAGTGTGGCTGGAGAGGATGCTAAGGGTGTTCAGGTAGACCCGCAATGGGAGAGGGAGGGGGCTGGCTAGGAGTGTTTCCAGGGCATCTGAGAATCTGCCCAGGGAGGGGCAGTTTTACACAGGTAATCACTCTACTTTAGTATTTTAGTATTTTGTCTTAGGGGTTTCAGTTATGTTTTTAATTACCTATTTCTAGTATTACTGATTAAAAGAAGTTTAAGATTTGGGGAGTCTTGGTAGTGGTTTCTTGGCAGTGAGCAACCTCTAGCCAGCAGGCGTTAGAGGTGAGAGGTAGGACCCGCAAGCGTTAGAGGTGAGAGGTTAGACTGCTTATTTTGTGAGATCTGGGGCTTCCGAGAGTTTGGAGATTTGTGTGAGGATGGCTTCACTACTGATGAGTCCTGTGTCTTGTGCTTAGGTGGGTCAAGTGCACGGGGGACTCATGGGTGTGATTCAGAGAGCCATGGTGAAGGCCTGCCCACACGTCTGGTTTGAGCGCTCGGAAGTGAAGGATCGCCACCTGGTGGCTAAGAGGTAATGTTCAGAACACTGCTGTTCTGCTTGGCCGGTTAGAAAGAATGCTGACAAGGCTTTAGGGTCATTACCCCTCCACAGTGCAGTTATGTGCCTTCCATCATGAGCCTATACTGCCTAAAACATGAGATTTTAAAAGTGGCGGGCGCAGTGGCTCATGCCTGTAATCAATCCCAGCACTTTGGGAGGCCGAGGCAAGCAGATCACTTGAGGTCAGGAGTTCAAGGCTAGCCTGACCAACATCGTGAAACCCGTCTCTACTAAAAATACAAAAATTAGCCGAGTGTGGTGGCGAGTGCCTGTAATCCCAGCTACTAGGGAGACTGAGGCAGGAGAATCTCTTGAACCTGGAAGGTAGAGATTGCAGTGAGCCGAGATTACACCATTGCACTCCATCCTGGGCCACAGAGTGAGATTCTGTCTTAAAATATATATATATACACATAAATAAATGTATAAATATGTAAAAATAAATATCTATAAATATATATGAAACTCTAGTTTTATTTGCCAAGTTAATAATGTTTTTTAACCTTTTTTTATTCATTGTACCCGTCGTAATAAACAAAATAGGAACTTTTACTGCTGTTTGAAACCTCAAAATGAATTCATTCATCACAAATAAAAACAAACCTAAGGCAGTGGAACAAAGTACTGCTCTGTTTTCAGACTTTAAAAAGGTGAATGTGGTGTAAGTAATGCAAAGAGATTTGCAGCAGACAGAGACTTCAAGACAGTTGAGACCAGGCCACACATGGAGGCTCACACCTGTAATCCCAATGCTTTGAGAGCCCAGGAGTTCAAGACCAGCCTGGGCAACATAGGGAGACCCCATCTCTACAAAAAATTTAAAAATTAGCTGAACGTGGTGGTACAGTCATGTAGTCCCAGCTGCTTGGAAGGCCGACGTGGGAGGATCGCTTGAGCCAGGGAGGGTGAGACTGCAGTGAGCCGTGATTGCATCACTGCCTTCCAGCCTGGACGACACAGAGAGACCCTGCCTCAAAAAATAACAAATAAGACAGTTGAGATTATCTTCCACAGGGACAGATGATCTTCCCCTCTCCCCAACTCCCTGTGCTGCACCTCAGGGACAGAGCATTGAGCCAGCAGGGCTGGGCCCAGCCCGACAGCTGTTACACAGTCTAGTGACACAGGTTTATTGAGGGGCCATGCCCCGGCCTTGTGGCAGGCATCTCCTTCAGGTGGTCCCCAGGTGGAGTGATGTCGTTAGTGCTCCTGTGTTCACACAGAATTGAACAGTTGTGTGAATTAAATAGTAACCTGATTTTCTCTATCCATCTACATTTTTTCTTGATGAGCATTAGATTATAGGTTTAAAAGGATACAGTCATGCTTGTTAACTTGCTTTTATAATCAAATCTAGTATCACAAATAAATAGGTTATTTATAAATGTATTTTGACAATGATGCGTGTAAGGTTGTCTGAGCCTTCATTTTATTTTCCTCTTTTAAAGACTGACCGAACATGTGCAAGATAAGAGCAAGCTGCCTATCCTCATCTTCCCAGAAGGTAAGAAGGGGTTGATTGCCATGAAGCGCGTCTGTGGGGGAGTGCAGGAATGTGACTGCGATGTTTCCTGGGAACCCTCAGCCCTTGCTGGATTATCTGTTTTCACTGAGTAATGCTAGGGCCCCTTTAGATTGGTTGTAGGACTAAAAACTCAGTCAAGTTCAGAATTTGAACTTAGAGTGCCACAGTGTGAATTTCCCAAATGCAGGAATTTCTTCTCTAACGTTTCAGCTCCTCATGGAGCTCGCGGAGTCCTCCTGACCCCACTGCCTGTCTCTGCTTTATCCAGGCTGTGTGTGTGAATCAGGGAAAGTGGTCCTGTAGAAAGAGAATTGGAGGCACCATCTTGCCTGTCTCTGTTAAGTGTTTAAGTTAGGTAGATGACAGATGTATCTTATTTGAGGAACCATTAGAAGAATTTTGACTATTATACTTAGTCTTTAAGAAACACCTAGTATCTGGGGTAAAGGGCCAACAGAAATAGCATTTTATTGTCTCCTGCATTTTAGGAACCTGCATCAATAATACGTCGGTGATGATGTTCAAAAAGGGAAGTTTTGAAATCGGAGCCACAGTTTACCCTGTTGCTATCAAGGTACAAGACCTCCAAGGGTGCACGCTGTCATTATTGCAGCTGCCGTGAGTGGGGTGCAGCAGGAGGAGGTGGAGGGAGGAGCCGGGGTCGCCAGTCCGCGGTCAGTGCCCTCAGCAGAGTGGTGTGGGGCTGGGCTGACGTGGGCCAAGTGCTGCCGGAGGAGGATGCTGAGCGCTCAGCACCCCATTAGAAGGGCCTGGGGAGTGTGGCATGGGGGAGAGCCAGATTCCCGCCTGCACGCTGCTGCCGCCACCATTCAAGAAATGGCAAGCCCTTCCCTTCTTACCTTGCTTCATACACCTCACTGGAATGTAGGCCCCTCCACCTGGAAAGGTAGCTGATTGCAGGGCACAGGAGTTTGGTTTCAGGCCGGATTTTTGCATTTTGGGGGAGTCGAGAGGATGGTGGGTCCTTAGGTCCAGTGCAGTGGGAGAAGCAGCTCCACTGCTTTTAGTTGTGGTGTCATCTTCCAGACCAACGGCAGTTCCTAACAGTGAGACGGACTCTGGGAGTTTATCTATTGACCTCGACCCTTTAGGAACTACTCTAACCCTTCAGACACCCAGAGCTATAGGATGTGATTAGCCAGTCATCTCCGCCTTGTTCCTCCTGCCTCTCACCTACTTCACATCCTCACATCACGACATCTGCAAAACATAGGCCATTCTCTTTGTTCTGTTTTGTTTTTTGAGACGGAGTTTCACTCTTGTTGCCCAGGCTGGAGTGAGTGCAATGGCACGATCTCGGCTTACCACAACCCACAGCCTCTTCCTCACAGATTCAAGCAATTCTGCTGCCTCAGCCTCCCGAGTAGCTGGGATTACAGGCATGCACCACCACGCCCGGCTATTTTTTTTGTATTTTTAGTAGAGACAGGGTTTCTCCATGTTGGTCAGGCTGGTCTTGAACTCCCGACCTCAGGTGATCTGCCCACCTTGGCCTCCCAAAGTGCTGGGATTACAGGTGTGAGCCACTGTGCCCAGCCTAACCCAGGCCATTCTTAATGTGGTTAAAGTATTTAGGCTGCAGTCTGAGAGCCTGGTAAAACAGTGAGCAGATGTGAGTCAGGCTCGCGTTAGAATTTCTTTTGCAGGGTTCTGTGGGTGGTGTGCAGAGCATTCTGTAGAGTTTCTTTTCACCTTGTCACTGCCACTGGAGAGGTGTTCCTTCTGGTGAGGCAGATGCTCCCCAGCCACTCACTGTTCATTATTTAGGCAGAGGACCAGGCCAGGGATGGCAGATGAACATTGCCTGCAGGGGACTCTGATTGAGGATGCTGTGTCTGGGAACAGCAAGAACGAGGAATATAAGGCCGGGCGTGGTGGCTCACGCCTGTAATCCCAAGCACTTTGGAGGCGAAGGCGGGCGGATCACCTGAGGTCAGGAGTTAAAGACCAGCCTCACCAATACGGTGAAACCCCCGTCTTTAAAAATAAAATAAAATAAAATAAATAAAATTAAAAAAAAAGAAAGAAAGAGGAACATAATCTGGTAGCAGAGTCTGCCTTGGGTGTGGGAGTGGGGGAGTGGCATCTGCGTCCTGCGTTCTGGTAGAACGAAGACAGGTGCTTTGCAGTGTGAACGCGAAGCTGCTGACTAGACGCCCTTACCGCTCCCTCCAGAACAGTGGTTTTTGAACTGTGGCTGCATGAGTATCACCTGGAGGGACTGTTAAAATGTAGGTTGCTGGGCCCCATGCCCTGGGTTCTGAATTTCCCTTCTTTTTCTTTTGAGGCAGGGTCTCCCTCTGTCACCCAGGCAGGAGTACAGTGGCACGGTCATGGCTTACCGCAACCTCCACCTCCCATTTTCAGGTGATTCTCTTGCCTCAGCCTCCCACTTGTACACCACCATGCCCGGCTAATTTTTTAATTTTTGTGGCGACGGAGTTTCACCATGTTGTTGCCCAGGCTGTTCTTGAACTCCTGGGCTCAAGTGATCCGCCTTGGCCTCGACCTCTCAAAATGCTGGGATTACAGGCATGAGCCACCCGACCTGGCCTTCTGAGTTTCCATTCTAACGTGTTCTGGGAGGCATTGGCACCATCGGTTGACACACTGTGGTGGCCACAGTTCTGAAGTAGTGGCTCTTAGCTGCTGTTGGGACACAAACCCTAAGGAGAGTTTCCACTCCTCTCCAAAGTAAAATGCTGATGAATTTTATGTACATTTCCATTCAGTCCACAGAGTAGAGCCCATGTATAGCTAAGAACATCTGCTCCACAGATAACTTTTCTGGTTTTTGCGAACTCTTCATTGGTAACCAAACTCGGATAACCGTGGCAATTTCAAGGCTCTTCTGATATTCACACCGGAATTCAGCCATGACCTGATGTGAGGAGTACGTTGCTGTGTTGAGCTTCTGCCTTGTTTTCTGTCCACACACTGCCCAGTGTGGAATAGAGAATCAGCCTGAGACAAAGGGTTCTCACACTCTCGTGACATCAGAATTTCCGTCCATATCTGGCTTCATGAAATACAATGATATGACCAGGTGCGGTGGCTCATGCCTATAATCCCAGCACTTTGGGAGGCTGAAGTGGGTGGATCACTTGAGGCTGGGAGTTCGAGACCAGCCTGGCCAACGTGGTGAAACCCCCTCTCTACTAAAAATACAAAAATTAGCCGGGTGTGGTAGTGGGTGCCTGTAATCCCAGCGACTTGGGAGGCTGAGGCAGAATAATCACTTGAACACAGGAGGCAGAGGTTGCAGTGAGCCGAGATCGTGCCACTGCACTCTAGCTTGGGTGACAGAGTGAGACTGTCTCTCAAAAAAAATAGAATAAAATATAACAACACTTACTTTATGATCATACACATTAGCATAGTTTTAAAAACTTATTATTTTCCTTTCTGTTGGTATTATATAATATGAACTCATTAAGTCTTCTGTAGTTAAATCTTAATTTCTTTTTTCTTTTTTCTTTTTAATTTTTAGTAGAGACGAGGTTTCACCATCTTGGCCAGGCTGACCTTGAACTCCTGACCTCGTGATCCACCCGCCTCGGCCTCCCAAAGTGTTGGGATTACAGGTGTGAGCCACCGCACCTGGCCTAAATTTCTTTTATATATATTAATTATAATTTCTATAGTTAAGCCTAAAATTATCTTCATTTTTGTAGTTAGGGCCACAATCTTGGCAAAATTATCCAGTTTTTATACTGTGCATCATAAAACTTAGGCTAGAAAGGCCTAAAAGACCATAGAGTTCAACCCCACCACAGCCCGTGCCCACATGCAGGACCCTGCCCCGGGGCCTTCTCAGGCTTTCCCAGGGAAAGGGCATTTTTTTTTTTTTTTTTTCCACAAATAAGCCTTTTTATTTGCCACTATTATGTAAGTCTGAACTTTAAACAGATTCTTGGACTGGTGGTTTATATCCATCAGCTCGTTAAAGTTTAGCACCTGTCTCGTCCCCAGTGGCTTTTCCAGAACTACTGCCTTCACCATGAAGCTCCATGAGTTTTCCCAATTCAAACTTGGGCTTCTTCAGCATTTTTACTTTTCTAACGAAGACATCATGGAGAGGATAAATAGATTGGCAAGCCTTTTCTATGTCTTTTCCAATGCTGTCTGGAATCAATTTATTGACCACTTCTTTCAAGTCGTTTGTCTGCACCCTTCTCGGGTCATGATTTCCATCATCTTCTTCCGGATTTGGGCGGACCCGCTGGTGCTTAGCATAAGAGGTCTTCTGTATCTGATTGTTTGTCTTTTTAGTAAAACCAACACAGAACAGACGAAGCAAGTAACCATCGGTAGTCTTGACATCAACATGAGCCTCAATCATTGTGCTGCCATTTTTTGACCATGGAACACATTTTGTCACGGGTAAGATCCATACCATGGAAGATCGTCAGGCAGTTTTTGCCCCTGAACATCTTCAGTAATCAGCTTGAATTTCCTAAATGCAACTTCATCATTCTGCAGATCAGAGCAAGACTCACTTCAAACACGCGGACCCTTGAGGCCATCAGATGCAATTTTGGTTCCTTGGGTCCTGGTGACTAGCGTTTTTTTCCAATATTTCTTATATTGAACATAGCGGGTGCTTTCACATCATACCAATCTTTCTTAGAAAATGGATCAACCACTTTCTTCTTGGCTCCCTTTTTGCCGCCTTTCATCAGGCGCTTGTTCTTGCCAACCGCCATCCTGCTGCTCAAAGAGCCAAAAGGCGGAAAGGGGCATTTTTGATGTTGGCAGTGTGGCCGTGTGGGATAACACTTGAAATTCTGGTTCCTTTATTTTTCCACTCTGGTCCTGGGTGTTTGCTTTATGATTGCACAAGGTCAACCCCCCGCCTTGCCTACAGCAGCCCTTCAGACATTCGCTGGCGGCACCAGGTGCTTTGTCCAGGCATTCTCCTCAAGCACCCAGGTCCTCCTGCTGCTCCCGGTACAGCTTCCTCTGGAGCTCCCCCACGCTGCTCACCTGCCCTTCCAGCGAGAATGTGGGTCACAGCTGCAGCCACGTTTTCTGCAAAACACCATTGAATTGCTGCCTTTGCCTCCATTAGAGCCACTGGCAGTGAAAGGGTCTGATACCTGCTTCTTGGTAGAATCGGGCTTGTGTGGTTGAGACCTCCTGGGGCTGTCAGCATGAGCACATGTCGACGTGAGCACATTTCAGCGTGAGCACATGTTGGCATGAGCACATGTCAGCGCGTGTCAGTGTAAGCACGTGTCGGTGTCAGCACAGAGCCGCCTCCTGAACAGATGATTGACTTGGTTGGAAGTGTAAATGCAGAAGCATATCATAAGCTTTCTAATAGTTTCCTTCCTGGTCTGGGCACCGGAAATCATATTTAAAAGTTGGTGTTTGTGTAAGAAAATACCTTTATTTGGGGGAGGTACACTAGATGAATGACAGGGTGCTGAGAGGAAGGATGGAGCAAGCAGGAGACGGTGGTGGTTGTTGAATCAGGGAATGGGTGCATGGGAGTGCATGATCCTGTTCTCTCTGGTTTGGGAGATGTTTGAAAACTTTACATACCTATGATTAAGACCTGAAATGAATCAAAGAGGGAGGACATTTGCTTGAGGCAGGCTGTCAGGGGAGCCTTCCTTCCTGATCTGCAGCAGAGGCCAGGTCACCCAGAGATCAGTGTTGCTCGCAGTCAGACTGCCCACATGGAGAGGGGCTTCAGCAGTACTCACGCAGGGTCTGGGAGCAGCGCCCCAGTACCAGCAGCACCCCAGTACCAGCACTGCCCAGTGGAGTCACTCACAGCAGTCGCTGTGACATGCACACATTGTGAGAACTACTCACGTCTTACCTCCAGGTTTCCATTGTTTTTAGTATGATCCTCAATTTGGCGATGCCTTCTGGAACAGCAGCAAATACGGGATGGTGACGTACCTGCTGCGAATGATGACCAGCTGGGCCATTGTCTGCAGCGTGTGGTACCTGCCTCCCATGACCAGAGAGGTGAGTGCCCGCCCCAGGCAGGTCTGCGGTTGCTCTGTGTAATCTCAAGCCGGGGGCTGAGCGGTCTTATTCATTCTTTCTTACAGGCAGATGAAGATGCCGTCCAGTTTGCGAATAGGGTGAAATCCGCCATTGCCAGGCAGGGAGGACTTGTGGACCTGCTGTGGTAAGTTTAGAGCCAGGCCTTATGAGCTGAGTTTCTGCAGCAGATACTGTGTCGTGGCATTCTCCCCCGGATTGGAGAATTAAGCTTGTCAGCTCTAGAGAGCAAGGTTTGACTCCTGTCTCTTGAGTTCCAACCCCGAAGTGCCCTGTACCTCCTTGACCTTGGGGAATCTGGATCAGGGATGCCTGGACTGAAGCAGTTGATTCTGTGTATCTTTCTGGGGTTTGAACCAGTCTTCCAGGACACCTGGACAGTGCCCATCTCTGGGCGAGCATGACCTGGTACTGATCTGAAAACCTCAAGAAGGAAGGAGGACTTTCCCTGATCCCAGTGTATCTGGTAAAATTGAACCATCATTAGAAAGGCAAAGGCTGTGTTTGTTGTATTCAGCTTGTTACCTAACAAAGCAGGATTGACATACTTTTTCTGTAGTCAGTAAAATATTTTAGGGTTTGGAGGCCATATGGTGTCTGTTGCAGCTACCGATCTCTGCCATTGTAGTGTGAAAACAGAGACAGTTCATAAACCAATGAGCATGGCTGTGTTCCAATAAAACTTTATTTACAACAACAGGTATCAGTTGGATGTGGCCCTTGAGCTGCATCCTGTAGTTTTATCCCAAATAGCAGGAGACTGACGGGTGAATTACTGGTTCAGAGAAACTTTGCCACTCTAGGGCATTCAGGTTTAAGAGCTAAGGGTCAGCATTTGACATAGATGGGCATGATCTATGAGAAAAGAAAGGGTAGAAATTCACATTTTAAACCCAACTGTAGAGTCTCAGGTAATAGATTGACTCGCAGATGATTGCCTTTTAAAACATGCTAGTGTGGATTGTGCACTTGCTGTGTGCCAGTCACCGAGCTACTGGGCCCCGTGTGATCGTCTCTTTCACCCTCATAGTAGCCGCAGTCCTGTAAAAATTGTTGTTCCCATTTTACAAATGAGAAACTGAGACTCAGGTTAAAAATCACTTTTATCCAAAGTCGTAGCATAAGCACTGGAACTAGGTTTTGAACCCACATCCAACAGACTTGTAGAGCTTGAAGGTTTAACTTCTGCCCCCTGTTCCCATCTCTGAAATTTAACAAGGATAGGTGGCTGCTTTTAAAAACCATGCCTGGCCGGGCACGGTGGCTCATCCCTGTAATCCCGGCACTTTGGGAGGCCAAGGTGGGTGGATCACGAGGTCAAGAGAACGAGACCATCCTGGTCAACATGGTGAAACCCCATCTCTACTAAAAATACAAAAATTAGTTGGCCATGGTGGCACGCGCCTGTAGTCCCAGCTACTCGGGAGGCTGAGGCAGGAGAATCACTTGAACCCGGGAGGTGGAGGTTGCAGTGAGCCAAGATCGTGCCATTGCACTCCAGCCTGGGCAACAAGAGCGAAACTCTGTCTCAAAAATAAAAAATAAATAAAAGCCGTGCCTTTGCTATGGATTTAAAAGGGTGTCGCGGGGAGACTGGAAGCGGGCTTGGGTTTTTATAAGTTGTTGAAGGTGGTGATAATTCTGGAGTGTAGGCGGAGTGGGGCAGCAGGCAAGAGGGAATGGGACTGTGACGAAACAACCTCAAGTCTGGTGGGTTGGTTAGGGGCTGCTGCAGGGAGGCACTTGGGCAGTGAGGCTGGGACTCTGAGAGACAGCACTCTCTCTTCAGCATGGAAGAAGTCAGAACACGCATTACCACTTGTGTTAGCTCTTTGCATGAATATGGAGTATCCCTGGGTCTGAATTAAACAGATGAGATTTTAGAGATCAATTTTACAGATACGTTATGAGTCGATATTTCTCAAAGCATGTCTGCCTTCCATAACGCCAGAATTCCTCCTTTTCCTTTGTGAGGTAAAGATGAATGTTAGAGTAGGAAGAATTATAAACTCCTTGGTAGGTTTAAGCAGTTACAAAGTACCTTGTATGTGAATAGTAAATTCTCACTCCAGGACAAGAATGGGGCTTTTGAGATCGAAAGGGTGGATTTTTGGGAGCCCAATGCCCCAAATTCCCTGAGGTTGTCCTGATGAGAGTGCCACAGGCACCCTGTTTCTGGCAGGTTTTTCTTGGTATTTGGGCAGCACAGTGCATCTCCTATGGTGTGAGGGTGGCTGGGAGCCCCTCTTGGCTGTTACTACATCCAGCCTTTGTCTCACCAGGGATGGGGCCTGAAGAGGGAGAAGGTGAAGGACACATTCAAGGAGGAACAGCAGAAGCTGTACAGCAAGATGATCGTGGGCAACCATGAGGGACAGGAGCCGCTCCTGAGCCTACACTGAGCTGGCTGGGGCCACCGTGCCAGGTGCCAACGGGCTAGGAGCTGGAGCGCCGCTGCCGCCCCCACTGCTGCGTCCTTTCCAGACTCCAGGGCTCCCCCAGGCTGCTCTGGATCCCAGGACTCTGGCTCTTGCCCAGCCACAGGGGGATCCCCGTGCACCCGGCACAGCCTGCCCTTGGCGGTCTGAATGGATGCTACTGGGTGTCGTGACCCAGGACCAGATGCCTTGTTTCTTTTACAATAAGTCGTTGGAGGAATGCCAGTAAAGTCAGCTCCCTACCTGTGCACGCTGTGCGGGCTGAGTGGCTGGGGAGGTGTGGCCACGTTCTTGTGCTAGGGACGGCGGGACAGGAGTCTGTTATGTATGCCCATGTGCCAGGGACATGCTGGGGGTGGCCACCCACTCTCAAGGAGAGGCACAGCTGAGGCACTGTGGCTGGCTTCGGCCTCAACATCGCCCCAGCCTTGGAGCTCTACAGACACGATAGGAAGGAAACTGTCGCCTGCAGGGGCTTTCAGCAAAATGAAGGGTTAGATTCTTATGCTGCTGCTGATGGGTCCACCAAAGGGAGGGGAAGAGGCCAGGTGGGCTGCTGACTGCTGCTGACTGGGCCACGGTGAGAACCAAGAGTCACGTGTTCGTACTCCAGGCTGACCCTGAACTCCCCATGTGATGCTCGCTCTGGTGTATGTGTGCCTCAGTTTCCCCATCTGTAACATGAGTCGGGGAAGGGTGGTGATCCTACCTCACAGGGCTGTTGTGGGGATTAAAGTGCTGCGGTGAGTGAAGGACATGTCACATTCAGTGTTTCAAATACAGGCCCACAAAACGGGGTGGGGCAGTCTGAGCTCAGAGCTGCTACACCGGGCTTTGGATTTGTTTTTGTGAGTAAATAAAACTGGCTGGTGAATGAACTGGGGGACTCTCCCTTTACTTTCTTCCCTGGCTGGGGTCCTGATTAGCAGACTTCTGGCGAAAGTTCCCATTCTCTTCTGGGCACACGGCCCTGGGGCTGCAGAGAAGCCACCTGAGTGCTGGAGCAAAGAACCCTGCAGCTCAGAAGGTGAACAGCACGTCCCACATACTTGCAGATCTTTGGTTCATTGGGAATTTCCAGCACAATTCGAATTTCCACAATCTCTTGGATTTCTCCAGAGATTGGGGGCGTGTGAGAGGTGCTGATGCAAGGCCTGGGGGAAAGCGACATGTAAGCTCCAGGGCGGGGGAGGAGCAGGGGCCCCAGGAGGGCTGCAGAGGGGGTTGGCAGGGGCGTGTGCTGCACGGGGCCTTCTGCACAGCCAGAGCCGACCCTTCAGGGAGAGTCTGCCACCTGTATGGTCACGGTGGAGGCAGAGCCAAGGCCAAGCAGCCCCTGTGGGTTCTGGGGTTTCACCAGTTTCATGCTCCTGAGCCCATCATTCATGCCCCACCAGCCCTCACTTGGGACCCATACTCCCTCATGGCACAGTCATGTCGCCTCTCAGGGTTTTGAGCCAGTGGTGCTGAGTGTCACGTCCCCAAGGACACCCTCTGGCCTTCGGTTCAGGGAGCGGGTGGGAGTGAAGCTGTGCCTGTGGAGCTGCAGACGGATCTACTTTGTCATGTGGGGATCTGCTGGGTTGGCCCTGCCGTAGCCCTTTCTCTGCGCCTTCCTGTGACCTCCCCCAGAGAGCCTCCCGTTTCCTCACCTGCCCTGTTGCCAGCCTGAGGGAAGTCTTTTTGCTCTCAAATGAAGACTGAAAAAAAATAAAGACAGTGTTATGACTAATAACAGTCTCTTAGGAACTGTTTTACAAAATGCTTAAGAATAAAAAGTGATTCTCAGCTTTTATAGGTGATGTTTACAGTGTTTGTAAGCTAACTGGAGGGATCCGTAATTGGTCTTAAAGATCAGGTTCTCTTTTTAAAAGTTCATCTGAAACTGTATGATTTGTTACTTTCGTGATTTGCGTAGGTATTTATTTATATACACACACAGGTTTTGCTTTTGTTTGTCTCACATTCAGCACCGTTGTCCGTGGCCCCTGCCGGCAGGTGTGGCTGCACCTGGTGTGGACTCATGTGGACTCAGTGCTGTGGAGGGAGGTCCTGTTCGGGCCAGGCAATGAGGAGAGGACTGACTCACACCTGCAGAAACAAAACCTCCCCTTCCTATGTATATGTATGCCTTCTACCATCATCCAGGCGGCTGCTCCATCCTTTTAAATTGGGGGTCCTGCAGGCCCCAAGTGACCCATAGCCAGAGCATCTGGTTTGGGATAACAGTTGATCTTGTGTGGCAAAACCTCATGGCACTTAGAAACATGCAGAGTACAAAATGTGCTCCCTCTTGTGACCCCAGCGGGGGTGGGGCCAAGCTGGGAATGCCACCCAGTGGCGTAATGAGTGGAACGAGTGCTGGCCAACTGCTAGCCCACCTCCACGGCTGCTGCACCTTCACTTCTCTGCGTCTGTCTCATGAGTCATAACTAGGGACTTGGCTAGGTGACCTTGAAGACCCTGTCCACCTCTGCATTTTCTATTTTTAAGCCCAGCTGTGGGCTGGGGCCAGGCTGCTCTCAGGTTGGGTGGTGTCTTGTTGTGGATCTCGGACAGGCTTTTTCACTCAGACGTGAGACTTTCGTCCCACCAGTTAGAAAGGGAACTTTTTTTTTTTTTTTAACACGGAGTTTCACTCCTGTTGCCCAGGCTGGAGTGCAGTGGTGCAATCTTGGCTCATTGCAATCTCCACCTCCCAGGTTCAAGCAATTCTCCTGCCTCAGCCTCCCAAGTAGCTGGGATTACAGGCATGCACCACCACACTTGGCTAATTTTTAGTGGAGAAGGGGTTTTGCCATGTTGGCCAGGCTGGTCTTGAACTCCTGACCTCAGGTGATCCACCAGCCTCGGCCTCCCAAAGTTCTGGAATTACAGGTATAAGCCACCGCGCCCGGCCAAAGGGAACATTCTAATAAAGCTAGTGGGATTCCCTTGGCAGCAGAACCAGCTTTGGGACTTGATGTTTCACTGTGTCAGAACCAAGTCCCTGGTGCTGCCTTTGATAGAAGAGGCTTAATGTGTGAGGGGTGTGGGGGAGTGCTCCGGATCCCTGAATGCCCATCCCAGACCAGTGACAGGCATTCTTGGGTTACATCGTGTGACCTTAATGGCAGAGCAAACGGTGGGCACTAACCCTGTTGTCCTGTGGAAATCGGGGTCTATGAATCCTGCCGTTCGCTTCCTGCAATTGGCCAGGAACTCGATTGGGCTAGTGCTTGCTGCTGTCCCTGGGTGCATGAGAGATCCCCCCCGTGTCATAGGTCCCACCCGCCCACCATGCATCCTGGGTGGCCAGACTCGGCTTCTGCAGGCGCGCTTGTCCCAGGTGGCCCGGGCCATAGACTGGAAGGGCAGCTGCAGGCGCACTGCCTTGCGGACAGGTTAGGACAGGTTAGGAGACGGCCGTGCGACCATCCGTCTTCTACAGCATGCACACCCCGCACTCCCCCCCAAGTCAATATGTCTCTCTCCAATGGGAAAGTTAATAAATTTTGCTCTAGATTAAAAGTATTGATCATTTCATTTGTAAACGATAAATAAAAAGGGGGAACTTTTCATTGCACCAGGGGTGGCGCCTGGCGTTTGTTGCGGGGGGTGATTGCGCTGGCTGCCGGGGGGTGGGCTTCTCATATGCATTCTGGCCGGCCAGCTGCATTGATTTCCTATTAGTCTCCCAGCACCACCCAGTAACACATCATTGCACTACCTGCTATTAATGGTCTTTTGATAAATAATCACTTGTAAGTCAATAAATTTTTATTAAACAGTGTGGCTCTTTGATTTATTAAAATCCGACCGTGTTTGTCTGGGAGAAAAGGGATGCCGAATTGAAGTGGAGGTTTTCATACATCTTCCTGACGCGGAGCAGTCACTGCACACTCCAGAGAAAAACAATTGCATTTTAACAGAAACAAAACGGCCGAGTTTGGAACTTGGGCCCAGGGAAACTTTATCTCCGTCAGCCTGAGGCTTACTCTGCAGGGATCAGCCGCAGGCCGGAGGGTGCCGAGTTGAGAACTTTGTGTTGGCCTCCAAGAGTGCCCAGGTGCCGGGGCTGGACGCTCCTGCTGGGCTGCGTTCTGGGATGGCACCGACCAGCCTTCTCCCACCTGGGGATGCCCCCTGGGGCAGGCACCCTTTGCCAGCAGACATCTGACATCAACAAGAGAAGCGTGGATGGCAGGACCCTTTAGCTTCCTTCCTGGCCAAATCAACGCCAGAGAAGCCTGTGGCAGGAAGATGTGCCGGGAGACAGTCTTTTGTGGAGATCAGGCTCTGTGGATTATTTTTTTAAGTGTGGGCCAATAGCTGAAGACTGGAAATGCCTTTTTGTGGGATTTTCATTGGCATAGAATTTGTTGTACAGAGTTTGGCACTTTTCATTGAGACGAATATGGCCCCAAACAGATGGTCTCACATAGAGCAGCCCAACCACTGATGACACACCAAAATTCTCACCCGGGGGAGGTTGTAGGAAAGGGGAAACACTTTCTAGTGTTTCTGGTAAATGTTTGTATTAAAGCAAATAGTTGGAACACCCTCTCCTTGACCCTGCCTCGTCCAGGCTGCTGCTGCGGACTTCACTCCCATTCATGCTCAGTGTGACAGGCGGGAGTACACAAGGGCTTTTGACAGAGGATTCCCAGTAAGAAGTGCAGCTGTGGGCCCTCTCTGGGGTTGTTAGGATTTCCTTTTCTCTTCTGGTCTCAGGGGACCTTGAAGGTGGTTAGGAAGCTGGATGGCAGGAGACAGGTATGAGTGTCCTGCAGGGCAGGCGAATTCTAATAGAGTTGTTTTCAGGAGCGGGGTCCAGGCTGTGCCCACATGCAGGAGGCTGGTCAAGGACCTAGTTTCTCCTTGTGCCAGGAGAATGTGCCAGGCTGGGCAGCGAAGCCAGAGGACACCATGGATGTGAATCCCCAGCACATGGGGAGCCCGTAGGAGCACCTTGCATTTTACATGTGCAAACTTCAAGTCCACTTTCAGGGTTAAGGACACTTTCAGGACACTTCTGAAACGTTTCACTGGGGGCTTCCCTCTTGCCTGCACTGGCTCCCCAACACCTCACTTCCCATGCCCACACCCACCCCACTGCGCTGTTAGGAGCACTTTGCCGTGGAGGCTGAAGTGCTTTCTTGCACTCCGAGAGGTTGCTTCCCATGCAGGAGTCAAATACTTTAAACTGGGAAGGGAATGGCTTTTGCTTGGCAGCTGCCATTACAGCTGCTGGTGGGGGCCAGGGGAGTGAGGTTGGCTAAAGGCAGGACAAGGGGCATTTGGGCCATCACCCAGCAGGTACCTGTACTACCTGTTGATGTCACCAGCAGGAAGTCACAGCAAGAGGGATGTCAGGAGGCACCGTCTCCCTTGAGAGTAAGAGGAGACTTGGTAATTCCAAGAGTAGCTGTGACTGCACTCCCTTCCCTTGAACCCACAGGTCCCAAAATGCATTTTTTGGCAGTTGTTTTTTTCTTTTTTTTTTTTTTGAGACGGAGTCTTGCTCTGTTGCCCAGACTGGAGTGCAATGGTACAGTCTCAGCTCACTGTAACCTCCACCTCCGGGTTCAAGCAATTCCCCTGCCTCAGCCTCATGAGTAGCGGAATTACAGGCACCCACCACCACGCCTGGCTGATTTTTGTATTTTTTAGTCGAGATGAGGTTTCACCATGTTGGCCAGGCTGCACTCGAACTCCTGACCTCAGGTGATCCATCCGCCTCAGTCTCCTAAAGTGCTGGGATTACAGGCGTGAGCCACCACACCCAGCCCAGTTCTTGTTTTAAGAGACAAGATCTTGCTCTGTTGCCCAGGCTGGAGTGCAGTGGGGTGATCATCATCATGGCTCACTACAGCCTGGAACTCCTGGGCTCAAGCAATCCTCCTGTCTCTGCCTACCAAGTAGCTGGGACTACAGGTGCACCACCACGCCAAGCTAATGTTTTAAATTTTTTGTAGAGGCAGGGTCTCACTATGTTGCCCCAGCCTCAAGCAATCCTCCTGTCTTGGCCTCTCAAAGCGCTGGGATTACAGATGTGACACACCTTGCCTGGGCGACCAAAATATACTTTCAGTGCTTTGAACCCCTCCATATGCCAGACTTAGCTCTGCATGTCTGGATGCGAGATCAGGGGAAGGTTAACAGGTGCCTTCCCTTCTGATCCATCCAGAGTTTAAGGCAGATGTTGGCAGCTCCTCGCTCCCTCTGCTCCCTCTTGCCCTGTGTTTCAAATACGGACAAACACCTGCTCCTCCCTACTGAGGAGTCAGGGCTGGGAAGGGGCACGGAGGCCTCGCTCAGCCTCTGCAGGAGAGGCTGGAAAGAGAGGCTGGGAGGGCCCAGCCCCGGGCCGGGGTCCCAGTTCCTGCTGCTCGGCGTGGGCTTGGGGAAGGGCTGTGCGTACGCAGATTGATCCGCCAGCTGTGATTTGTCATTTCTCCCAGGCAGGCACTGTTTTCTCTTGGTTCAGGAGGCCCCTTCGACACCTGCTTTATTTTTCTTCCTGCGCTGACGTGACGGGAGACAGGTGTTAAACTACTTAATCACTTTAAAATTGTTTTAATTTTCTGTTTTTTATTGATCTCTCCAGCACCAATTAATCAGCTCACTGGACCAGGCAGTTAGTACATTAAAAATTGTCAGGGAGGCCGTGCATCTTGCAAAATGTCTAAAAAATATTCGGCTAGCAAATTTCGCTTTTCTTTGGCATGCAACAGTCCATGGCCCATGAAACTTCCACTCGGAAAGGGCCGCTGCCTCCAGGACTCATGTTCGGGAAGGATTCAGGCCATTGCAGGCGCTCTGGCCAGGGGTTTCCCGTAGGGAAACGGGATGTAGGTGCCGGGCTCATCACTGATTTGCCATCTTTTCTTCCACTTTTGTTCTGTTTCTTGCACATCCTGGGTCTGCTTTCTCCAAACACTGGGAGTTTTTGTGGAAGGTGACTTGGTGGTCTGTAATGGACTTGCGGGGCCAGGACAGAGGGTCTAAAGCAAGCGTCCCTTTCCACAAAACCTCCCAATGTTCGGTCCCTGAGCCCACAGCCAGATTTCCTGTCCCTGGGACATCAGCACTTTTGACTTGTCCTTCTGAAAATGGCAAAACCACCTCCCTGGGGCAGGGGCCCACTACGCCGGGTACACTCCATCTGCTGGTAGGTGGCAGAGGGTCAATGCTGCCTCTTCCCGGCACTCAGTGACGGTCCTGAAGCCCTTCCGCAGAATGTCCTGGGCAGCGCTGCTCCACACCCACCGTCACTGTCCCCAGCTCCTGTGCTGCAAACCTTCACTGCCTGTCTTCTGTCACCCCTCTGGAAAATGATTAATTAACTGCTTGGCTGTACTTTCTCATTCAATAAAACATGGACAGAACCACCAAAGACTTTGGCCTCACTTCTCGGGGTGAGAACTGTGTTTTTTCAGTTTCCCCATGTTTGCCAGATTTTCTGTCACTTTCCAAGAGCAAGCCCCTTATTTCTTCCAGGGTGCCTTAACCATCCCGCAGACTGTCCGCAGGGTCTGGGGTGCCCGCTCCATCCCTGGGGCACCACCCTCCCACGGCAGCCATCACTCCCTGCCCCTGTCTCCAGGACCAGCGTCCCACATGCAGGGGATGACATCTCCTCCTTCCCCATGCTTCCCTGCTCATGGGGCTGCCCAGAGCGCTCAGGCCCAGGCTCTTGAGACTCAGGGATTCCAGCGACCCCCAAGAAGGGCTGCACCCCCTGCCTCACATTCTGGAGAGCTGGAGGGCGTGGGCCTCGGGGGCCAGCACGGCCAGCCCTGGTTCTGGCCATGGACTTATCTCCCCCGCCCCACCCGCTTGGTATTAATTGGTATTTGATTGGGCCTCGACATATAATCTAGTATTGATTTTCTCTCTGGACGCCACAGCTTTATTTGCTCACATCTGACTTGTGTTTAATTGGTGCTTTGCTCTGGAAACGGAGATCTTATCGGCCTGTTGGGTTTCTTTTCCTGGGGCACACAGGCACGCAAGTCCCCACCCTGCCTCTCCCGGACCCTCCCACAGCCAGGCCTGCCGGGGCTTAAGCGGGTAGGGAATGACCCAGGGGGCCTGCTTTACACTTGACCTCCTGAGCTGGGGCCATCCTTCCTGGAGTGAATATTCGTGTGTCTGTGATGATCATGGGGACACTGGCTTTGGTTCGGGCCTGGGTTCATACCCGCTTCCTCCCTGTGTATGCCTCATGGCTAACCTATTGAGTTTTCCGGCTTGGTAATATTCTTCCTTATCTGAGAGAAAGGTAGAATGTCTACCTGCTCTGTAGGGCTCCTAGAGATGACCTGTCGGGCCCCACACAGCACCTGGAACTTAGTAGGTGTGATGAGCAGCAGCTCCTTGGTCACTTGGCTGGTTCCCTCAGTCCACACAGCCCTGTCAGAGGCATGTGAACCGGAGCAACTCCATCTTGAATGGAGGCTGGGTAAAATGAGGCTGAGACCTGCTGGGCTGCATTCCCAGACAGTTCTAAGTGACAGGATGGGATGGGAGGCCAGCACAAGACACAGGTCATAAAGACCTTGAGTATAAAACAGGTTGCAGTAAAGAAGCCGGCTCTAACCCCCCCAACACCAAGATGGCCACAAGGGCGATCTCTGGTCGTCCTCACTGCTACTGCCACCAGCACATGACAGTTTACAGATGTCACGGCAACGTCAGGAAGTTACCCTACATGGTCTAGAAAGGGGAGGCATGATAATCCACCCCTTGTTTAGCATGTCATCAAATAATCATAAAAGTGGGCAACCGGAAGCCCTCAGTGCTGCTCTGTCTATGGAGCAGCCATTCTGTTATTCCTCTACTTTCTTCTTTTTGAGACAGGGTCTTGCTCTGTTGCCTAGACTGGAGTGCAGTGGCACCATCTTGGCTCACTGTAACATCTGCCTCCCGGGTTGAAGCGATTCTCCTGCCTCAGCCTCCTGAGTACTGGGACTACAGGCGCCTGCCATGATGCCCGGCTAATTTTTGTATTTTTAGTAAAGACAGGGTTTCACCATGCTGGCCAGGCTGGTCCTGTACTCCTGACCTCAGGTGATTCACCTGCCTCAGCCTCCCAAAGTGCTGAGATTACAGGTGTGAGCCACTGGGCCCGGCCTTATTCCTCTACTTTCTTAATAAACTTGCTTTCACTTTATTCTATGGACTCGCCCTGAATTCTTTCTTGCGAGAGATCCAAGAACTCTCAACTGGGGTCTGGATCGGAACCCCTTTTCTGTAACAGTTCCACGTGACTGCGGACGTGGAGGGGAGAGAGCCACAGGCGTGTGCGCTGGGAAGACAGTATCTCCCACTGACATCTCTGTTTGTAGGACCAGGCTGGGGAGGATCATGTCTTCCTAGGGACCTACAATCCAAAGACAGCCTCTGACCCCAAGCCCTTGTGGTCACCGCCTCCCGCCGCCGTGTCGAAGGTTGAGGGCTTCTGTCTTCTGCACACCCTCAGGAGGGCCTTTCCTTGAGCTCACCTCAGGAGGGCCTTTCCTGCCCCTGTGCTCCCAGCTCCACCACACCCCGGCCCCTGCATTTTGGGTTTTTGTTTTTCCCTCATCTGGCTGTGGTCTGGCATTGGGGCTGTTCCGCCCTGCCTGAGCTTTTTGTAGTAAAGGAAGAGAGAAAGGCCAGGGGTAAACACCGATTTCCTATTGACACAACATTAATTCTCTTGCTCGGACAGGTGAATGTGCTTTCACTCACTTTACCAAGATTAATGATACTTGTTTGCTTGCTAAGAGAGGCCTAATGAGGGGCTTTGGAACACATGCCGTCTGGGCTGGCAGAGGGAAGGAGGCTGCAGGCTGCTGGGTATGGGAGAAGCAGCCTCCCCCGCGCCGCTTCCAACACCACGGCTCCTCCTCGGGTGCTGGTGGCTTCCCTAGCAGCAACAGGATCAGGGAGTTATTGGATAAAGACATGGGCTCTTTGTGTCCTGCCCCTGAAGTTATTTCTGACAAGAACTTCTCAACAGACCTGTGAATGGCGTCCCTAGTCAGCCTGCCCCTGCCCCTGCCCGTGCCAGTCACCGGAAGCTCTCCTCCCACCTGTGCAAACCAGGTCCTCCCTCCATTTGCACCCAAGGCCAAGATCAAATGTAGGATCGGTCTTTGCTTTATGACTCTGAAGAGTAAAAAATAGTATTGGAGAGGACAAGCTGGGGCTTCTGAGGTGGGGCAGCGGGCAGAGGAGCCTCGGAACCATGAAGCATGCTCCTGACCTTCAGGGAGGGGACTCCTGGGCCTATGTGTGATGTGCCAACAAGATCAGATCAGAGCTGTTTCTGCCCTGTGACTTTGGAGGTTCAGCACAGCTTGAATAGGGCAAGAAGAAGTCCCACAGCCTCTCTCCTCAGCAGAACAGCTGATGGCAGATCATGAAGGTGGGCACGGGGTGGAGTCGATCCAGGCCCAGGCTATTCCAGATCCGGGGACTGCCAGGGTCTCTTGAGGCCCCCCTCACATGGCGGGAGGCAAACCAGGCCATGCCACCAACAGCCAGAGCCGCTGGGCTCCACCGAAGAGAAGCGCCAGCTCCCGGGCAGAGCTGTGCTAGAATTGTAAGGTCAGTGTTGCTTTCTTTCCAGCACTGAGCAGCAGCAATTTAGCAAATTCCACTAAAGCAGGGTCTCTTGAGAAAATAAACAAACATAATCTTAAACCCCAAGAGCCAATGGAGGTTTTCTGCCACGAGACCTTCCGCAGGCATTGCGCAGCGGGACATCTGGGCCTGTCATCGCTCTGTCTTTCACCCTTGCCACCTTTCCAGATCATTCGTATCTTTGTCATCTGGGGAAGAAGGAAAACTAAAGAAATCCATTTAGGTCATATATGGACAACTCCGCAGGGGACAGGGGAGAACCAAAATATACATACGGATTTAAATCAAGTTGGGCTTTACAAATCACTCCTTTCCAGGAGGGAGAGCATTAGGACAAATGCCTAATGCATGCGGGGCTTAAAACCTAGATGACAAGCTGATAGGTGCAGCAAACCACCATGGCACGTGTATAACTCTGTAACAAACCTGAATGTTCAGCACATGTATCCCAGAACTTAAAGTAAAATTTTTTTTTAAAAAGTCACTCTTTCCCAAGTGCCTCCATTGCCAGTCCCTGGGGCACTTGTTAACCAGGCAGGTTCCTTGGCTGCCCCCTCCCTCCCCTCCCCCTCCCACCTCCCACTGAGTCTGAATATCCCTGCTGACTCCGGGGTCTGTGTGTCTGACTAGTCTGGTCATCAGGCGGTTTGGGAAGCTGCCCACATGAACATTGTTGGCTGTGGGGTGTCTGCTTCGTCCAGGAATGCTGGCAGCCAGCTACGAAGCAGCAGGAACCACTCTGCTGTAAAATGATGCTTGCTGTCAAAATGAACTGGAACACATTTGATCAGCATGTCTTTGGTTAGAGGACTTCCTCTCGTCCTTTTGTGTCCGCTGTAGCTTGGAACTTTAGGCCTTTATACACCTGGGGGACTGCTCCCCAGATCTGGATGAGAGCTGGAAGGCAGGGTGTCAGCCCCAGGCCTCATACTCACTAGAGTTCTGGCCTCAGACAAGTCTCAGCACTGCATGCCTCAGTGTTCTCATCTGTAAATTGGGAATAAAAACAGATGACCAATCTGAGAATTACATGAAAAATTGTTCAAGAATGCAATCTCTATAAAATTCCAATGTCATTTTTCATAGAAGTAGAAAAAATAATCCTAAAATTCATGTGGAACCACAACAAATCTTGAATAGCCAAGGCAATCATGAGCAAAAACAACAAAGCTAGTGGCATCACACTCCCTGACTTCAAACCATACTATAAAACTATAGTAATTAAAACAACATGGTACTGGCATAAAAATAGACACACTGAACAAGGGACTGAAGAGTCCAGATATGATCCCACACATATATGGACAATTGATTCTTTTTTTTTTTTTGAGAAACAGTTTCACTCTGTTGCCCAGGCTGGAGTGCAGTGGCATGATCCCAGCTCATTGCGACCTCTGCCTCCTGTGTTCAAGAGATTGTCCTCCCTCAGCTTCCCAGTAGCTGGGAATACAGGTGCCTGCCACCATGCCCAGCTACTTTTTGTATTTTTAGTAGAGATGGATATTGCTAAACTGGCCAGGTTGGTCTCAAACTCCTGACCTCAAGTGATCTGCTCAACTCAGCCTCCCAAAGTGCTGGGATTATAGGCGTGAGCCACCATGCCCGGCCTGATTTTTGACAAAGATGCCAAGAATACACAATGGGGGAAGCATAAACTCTTTAATAAATGGTGTAGGGAAAACTGGATATCCACATGCAGAAGAGTGAAATGAGACCCTTATCTCTCATCACATAAAAAAAATCAACTCACATTGAATTAAAGGCTTAAATGTAAAACCAGAAAGTGTAAGACTTCTAAAACAAAACATAAGGGAAAACCTGTAAAACATTGGTCTGGACAGTGATATTTCGCTTTGACCCCAAAAGCACAGGCAACAAAGCAAAAGTAGACAAATGGGGTCATATCAAATGAAAAAGCTTCTGCACAGCAAAGGAAACGAACAGAGTAAGAAGCCAACTTACAGACTGGGACAAAAAAATTGCAAACTATACATCTGGTAAAGGGTTAATATCCAAGATAGATAAAGAACTCAAACAGCAGGCCGGGCGCAGTGGCTCACACCTGTAATCCTAGCACTTTGGGAGGCTGAGGTGGGTGAATCACCTGAGGTCAGGAGTTTGAGACCAGCTTGGCCAATATGGTGAAACCCATCTCTACTAAAAATACAAAAATTAGCCAGGTGTGGTGGCATGTGCCTGTAATCTCAGCTACTTAGGAGGCCGAGGCAGGAGAATCACTTGAACCCGGGAGGTGGAGTTTGCAGTGAGCCGAGGTGGCACCACTGCACTCTGGCCTGGGTGACAGAGCGAGACTCCGTCTCAAAAAACAAAACAAAACAAAAACCCCCCCCAAAAATCAAACACTTCCGTAGCAAGAAGACAAGTAACCCAATTAAAAAATGGGCATGAGACCTGAATAGACATTTCTGAAAATGAGACATACAAATGGCCAACAGACATGAAAAAAACAACGCTCCACCTCACTAATCATTAGGGAATGCAAATTATAAACCACACCTGTCACTGTCAGAATGACTATTATCAAAAATACGAGTATTAAGGGTGTGAAGTTAAGAAAACACTTGCCTTCTCTTGGTGGGAATGTAAATTAGATTAGCCATTATGGAAAACAGCATGGAGATTCCTAAAGCTAAAACCAGAGCTCCCATGTGATCCAGCAGTCCCTACTAGGTATTTATCCAAAGGAAAGGGAATCAATACATCAAAGGAATACCTGCACTCCCGTTTATTGCAGTACTGTTCACAATGGCCAAGACTTGGAATCAACCTGTGTCCATCATAGTTTAGTAGATAAAGAAAATGTGGTATAAGTCAGGATGGAATATTATTCAGCCTTAAAAAGAAGGAAATCCTGTCATCTGCGACGTCACGGGTGGAACTGAAGAACATTATGCTAAGTCAAATAAATCAATCGCAATTGAGGGACAGATACCACATGTTCTCACTCATATGTGGAGTCTCAGACAATTGAAGTCATAGAAGCAGAGAAGAGAGTGGTAATTACAGAGGCCAGGGGTTGGGAGAATGGGGAGATGATGGTCAGAGGGCAGACAAGAGGAATGAGGTTTTATCTGAGCTCGATTGCACAGTGTATTGAATGTAGTTAACAATAGTGTATTGTACATTTCAAAACTGCCAGGAGACTAAATTGCTATGTTACCACCACAGAAAGTGATAAGGAGATGGATCTGTTAATTAGCCCAATTTAATTATTCTACATTCTATTGATAAGCATACCAACACTTTCTACCCCTGAGATATACACAATTATAAACCGTCAATTTATAATAAACATTTTAATGAAACAAAAAATAATGTACAAGAGAGTCAGGCACAGTGGCTTGCATCTGTAATCCCAGCACTTTGGGAGGCTGAGGCAGATGAATCACTTGAGCCCAGGAGTTCGAGACCAGTCTGGGCAACATAGTGAGATCCTGTCTCTGCAAAAAAAATAAAAAAAATTAGCTGGGAATGGTGGCAGGTGCCTATGGTCCCAGCTAATCAAGAGGCTGAAATGGGAGGATTACTTGAGCCTGGGAGGTGGAGGTTGCAGTGAGCCATGATCGTGCCACTGCACACCAGCCTGGGTGCAGAGTGAGACCCCGTCTCAAAAAAATAATAATGTATAAGGAAGTGTCTTGAAAAACTTCAGCTTGTGATAGTGGGTATAGTAATATTGTTAAAAATTGGAATTTGGTCATTTTTTTTAATATACTGCATAGCCTCATTCAAATTCTATAAATTCTTAATTTTAGGTGGTGTAGACATGATGATTCTTACTGAAACACCTTGATTTTAATACTCATCCTTATATGTTAAAGGATGTCATGCTTTTGGTGAGAATGGTGCTGTGTGGATCAGTGATTACAGAATTTGTATGTATTTGGTACCATTTTGTTTTTCTGTGCATTGTCAGGGAGTGAATGAATTGTTCTAAGCAAGATAATGTTCCAGTGAAAATCTTCTAGAATAGACTGGGCACGGTGGCTCATGCCTGTAATACCAGCACTTTGGGAGGCCAAGGCGGGCGGATCACAAGGTCAGGAGATTGAGACCATCCTGGCTAACACGGGGAAATCCCGTCTCTACTAAAAATACAAAAAAAAAAAAAAATTAGCCAGGCATGGTGTTGTGCGCCTGTAGTCCCAGCTACTCAGGAGGCTGAGGCCGAAGAATCGCTTGAACCCAGGAGGCGGAGGTTGCAGTGAGCTGAGATCGCACCACTGCACTCCAGCCTGGGCAACAGAGCAAGATTCCATCTCAAAAAAAAAAAAAAAAAAAAAAAAAAAGATCTTCTACAATATTATGCTGTTCTGGCCATCTGAAGCAGAAAATAAAGGACGGAGTTAATCTGAATTGCTGTGGGGCTTATTCTAAACAGGCGCTCTGGTGATGTCCTCTGACTCTGGATTGGGTTTTCAGTGCTATCCCTCGTGTCTGCAGAGGCTGGCTGGGCTTCCTCCTTCTGCTTCCTTCAGCCTCCGCTAGTGGTTTGCTTCCCCATGTCTTCACTGATGGGACCCTCGGAGTCTAGTCTTGCACCTGTTGAATCTCCTGGACTTACCTGGGAGAGCATTGCGTGGGCTCTATGGCAGCTACTCTCTAGTCTTCAGAAGCTTTTCCTTATTCTGCTCACAGTGGAGTTCCAGCTGTGTTTCCCGTGCTAACAAGTGCTATGAATCTACCCAGAGCCATCTGCACTTGTTTAAGAATTTCTCATTGAGCCTCCAATTTCGGCCAGTGTCTTAGTCCATTTGTGTTGCTATAAAGACATACCTGAAGGTGGGTAATTTATAAATAAAAGAGGTTTCTTTTCTTTTCTTTTCCTTCTCTTTCTCTTTCTTTTTTTTTTGGAGTTGGAGTCTTGTTCTGTCGCCCAGGCTGGAGTGCAGTGGCGCCATCTCAGCTTGTTGCAACCTTTGCCTCCCAGGTTCAAGTAATTCTCTCTGCTTCAGCCTCCTGAGTAGTGGGGATTACAGGCACCCTCCCCCACACCAGGCTAATTTTTATATTTTTTAGTAGAGACGGGGTTTTGTCATGTTGGCCAGGCTGGTCTCAAACTCCTGACCTCAGGTGATCTGCCCACCTCAGCCTCCCAAAGTGCTGGGATTATAGCTGTGAGCCACCACACCCAGCCAAGAAAAGAGGTTTCTTTGGCTCATGATTCTGCTGGCTGGGAGACTGGGGACCTGGTGAGGGCGTCCACTCCCACGACACAAACACCTCCCGTTAGGTCTCACCTCCAACATTGGGGATCACATCTCAACACTGGAGATGGTGGAGACAAATATCCAAACGATAGCATCCAGGCTTTGTGTCTGGAAGAAGGGTGCTGTCCACACACATGCACAAAGACATATCCAGTCAGGATCTCCTTACGGGGGATTTGTTGAAATGCAGATTCTGATTGAGGAGGTCTGAGATAAGGCCCGAAATGCCACATTTCTAACAATTTCCCAAGAGAGGCTGCTGCTTCTGTGCGTGGACCGTTTCTTTGTATAGTGAAGTTTAGAGCAGGTGCACAGACCCAAACACCTGCATGAACCAGACATGTGATGTGGGAGCCCAGGTGTGGGATGTGGGAAGTGGTGGCTTACTCACGGGCCAGGCTTGCCCCGCCTAGCAAGCTACAGTTTTTCTCTTTCTTTTTTGAGATGGAGTCTTGCTCGGTCACCCAAGCTGGAGTGCAGTGGTGTGAGCTTGGCTCCCTACAACCTCCGCCTCCCAGGTTCAAGCCATTCTCCTGCCTCAGCCTTCCAAGTAGTGGGACTGCAGGTGCGCGCCACCATGCCTGGCTAATTTTTGTATTTTTAGTAGAGACAGGGTTTCACCATGCTGGCCAGGCTGGTCTTGAACTCCTGAACTTAGGTGATTGGCCTGCCTCAGCCTCCCAAAGGGCTGGGATTATAGGCATGAGCCACTGCACCTGGCAAACTACATTTTCTATTAAAGCACCGTTCCATAAAGAAACACATCTGCACGCTGAATTCAGCCTTGGCACCTGGTTCAGACCCCTGCTCTAGAGTCCAGATCTCCGGAGTTTGCAGTTAAACTAATCTGGTCACTCATTGAGTCCTTCTGTAGCCTCCCAGCTAGCAGTTGACCTGCCAGGACTGTTACAGGAGTGGGTAGCTATGACTTTGGACCTGCTTGTCCCATTGTTGAGAAGGAGTGTGATGTGCCCGTGTTTAAGTGCCTGCACCATTCTACGCTTTGTGCATGATTCCGTTTGAATCTTCTCATCTGTCTTGAAGAAGTGGTTCATCTGCTTCATTTTACAGATGAGGACAGTGGAGCTGAAGAGTTTAACTAACGAGTCATGGCAGCCCAACTACTGCTTTGTGAAGTGGGGATTCAAACTCAGAACTGGCAGCCTTTGTCCATCTGTGGCTCTTAAACAAAATATCTGAGATTGGGTAATTTAGAAATAATAGACGTTTATTTCTCATAGTTCTGGAGGTTGGACAGTCCAAAATCAAGGCACTGGTAGGTTCAGTGTCTGGCGAGGGCCTGGTCTCTGCTTCCAAGGTGGTGACTTGAACACTGTGTCTTCCCATGGTGGAAGGGACAGAAGAGCACAAAAGGACTGAACTCACTCTGTCAAGCCCTTCTATAAGGGCACTCATCTGATCCGTGAGGTTGAAGCCCTGCTAGCCTTATCACCTCACAAAGGCCCTACCGCTCAATACTGTCACTGTGGGAGTTAAATTTTTGTTTGTTTTTGAGATGGAGTCCTGCTCTGTCACTAGGCTGGAGTGCAGTGCCGTGATCGTGGCTCCCTGCAACTGCCAACTCCCTGGTTCAAGCAATTCTCCTGCTTCAGCTTCGCGAGTAGCTGGGACTACAGGCACGCGCCACCATGCCCAGCTGGTTTTTTTATTTTTAGTAGAGACGGGGTTTCACCATATTGGCCAGGATGGTCTCGATCTCCTGACCTCATGATCTACCCGCCTCGGCCTCCCAAAGTGCTGGGATTACAGGTGTGAGCCACCGCACCCAGCCGGGAGTTAAGTTTTGACATGTAAATTTTGGAGGGGACACTGACATTCACACCAAAGCCCTCTCTGAATAATATAGGGCTACTGTTTACTGTCTCTGTATGCCACGCACAGAAACCCTGCAAGGTATGTGGAATGATTCCTACTTTACAGAGGAGTAAACCAAGACTCAGAGGTTTCTGATTGTTACAATCAGGAGATGGCCACTGTGAGCCTGGTAAGCCACGGACATCCACCCACCCTCACCCCGACCTGCTGAAGACATATCCCGGGTTCTGCTAACAGCAGAAGCCACAAAGGTGACGGCTATGGTGGAATCTCTCCCTACTTGGTGGAGCCCATGGAGTCATTTGTCAAAGCAGACACCACGGGCATCATGGACGTAGAACTTAATTTCTTTCCCTTTGTCTCTGAAAAGTTTGTGATGTGGTAAGAGAGGCGCTGCAGGGAGCATGGATTTCCAGAATTCTGTTGGTTTTTGTATGTTTGTTTATTTAACCTAGGATATACAAGAAGTTCTATTTATGAGCAGAGAGAAAAGTGAGAACTATGGCGTACGATTTCTTTTCTTCTTTTCTTTTCTTTCGAGACACAGTCTCACTCTGTCACCCAGGCTGGAGTGCAACGGCGCAATCTCGGCTCACTGCAACCTCCGCCTCCCAGTTCAAGCGATTCTCCTGCCTCAACCTCCAGAGTAGCTGGGATTACAGACATGTGCCACCACGCCCAGCTAATTTTTGTATTTTTAGTAGAGACAGGGTTTCACCATGTTAGCCAGGCTGGTCGAGTTCAAACTCCTGGCCTCAAGTTATCCACCCGCCTCGGCCTTCCAAAGTGCTGGGATTACAGGCATGAGCCACCGCGCCAGGCCGGCTTATGATTTCTTTATGATGAATGAAGTGAGATAACCTTGTGTTCTCCCAAGTAACACACACACACACACACACACACACACCACGTATGCACACACAGGTATGTACAGGCATTCACATGTGTGTACATCTGCAGAGGGCCAGACTTACCCAAATCACCCTCAGGAATCTGGGTTATCCACCTTTGACTTTTCGCCCCCAAATCTAGTCTTTTGAATATGCTTCAGCATGATCGTTAGGGAACTGGGAGGCAGTGCCTCTCCTGTGCTTGGCCCTCTGTTCAGGATGCTCATGGCAGGAGGGTGGAGTTAGAGGAAATGGCCGGGAACGGTGGAGTCTTTTAGCCAGAGGTTCCAGTGGCAGGTTTCCCAGAACTTTGAGGTCGAAAGAGGTTTTGTTGAACTCAGCAAATGTCTCCTGGGAAAACCTTTCCCCAGGCTTGATTTAATACTGACCCCAAACGACTTGAATCAGACATGCAGGAATAATAGCTACAATAGAGCAGTTACGATTACAGCATGCTTCAGAAAAAGATAAGTAAACACAGTTTGTATGTCACCGGCATCTTCCCCCATGCCTGCTTGGTGGCTTCGCACCTGGGCTATGTGACAGCCTTTTCCTGCCTGCAGCACTCAGTGACCCGCAGGTCTCCCAGAGCCACGGACACTTTTCATCTTTGAAGCCTGTGCTGAATTCTAGCGTCCTCTCCTGCTGCAGCCACTGTCGGACCTGCTCAGGACACCCGTGCAGTGTAGGGCTTCTCAGTGTGCACACAGAGACTGTGCTCCGTTCCCTTCTTTTCTCCCTTCCACTTTACAAGTAGGGAGATGGACACCTGAGCGTGGGCATCTTCACAGACAGAGGGTTGGAGTTTACACACATTCTGCGTTTTCTGGTCATGTTCCCCACTGTCCTCCGGGTCCATCAAGGGTTGTAGGAAGGTGGGTGCCCTACTTTCTGAGATGCTCAGGGTCTTCCTCCACCCTCATCCTTTCTCGGGCTGGCTCCAGGTCCAGGTGCACCTGCCCTGGGGGTCCAAGGCTGGGAGATGCACTTCTTGAGGGAGCAAAGGGGTCAAGCCTAGTTGCTAGTAGCATAGATTGTTGAAGTTGGAAGGGCCTTAGGCTACTTCTAGTTCTAGATGCTCACTGGACAGAAAAGGCTTCGAAGGGTGCCCCTCGCAACCCGAGGAAGTGGCTGAAAGGGCCTTGGGATCTACTCTGGGGTTGCCTCTCCCCACTTCTGTGACTTGGTTTAGGAACTCTGAGCTTCAGTTTTCTCCTCCATGCACTACTGCCTAGTTTTCTTGTGGGGTCAGTGAGATAATCCAGGCATTCTGCAGGGGAGAAACTAGCAGGTGTTCTGTTAAGTTAGCTTTTCTAATCTCTCCCTCCTTATTTTTCTTATGAGCCCAATTCTCCACACAGACTGTTTTCCCCCGCTAGGCTATAAATTCCTGGAGATCAGGGACCCCATGAAATTCGTCTTGGGTTTCTCAGCACCTGGGGACAGTGCCTGGCATCTACCAGCAAGGTTTCAAGTAACCTGTGTTGTGCAACCTGTCAGAGCACGAATGTTCCCGGAAGACTAGACAACAGCCCTCGGGGAAGGCCCCACAGCTGGCAAGTCTGGGACCTCACAGCCAATTTCCTGCTGTTCGTCCCTTTCGCAGAAGCACAGGAGCGGTGAGGAGGTTTGTGGACTTTGTTTTACTGTTTATTTTTTGAAAGCCAGTGAGGATGGGCAAGTGCTTGGTCCCTTCTGGGCTGCATTCCAGCCCCACCCACCTCCCCCAGCCCACCCCCCTACCTGCCAGCAGCTCAGATCCCCCGGGTGAAAAATACCACCCTGTTGGCCAGCGTCCCTGTGAGCCACCAGCTCCAGTGCCAGGCAGCAAGGTTATCCGAAGAAAGGAAGGACTGTGGTTCCCAGCAGGCCGTGGTTGAGCCCCTCCCTGGCATCCTTCCCCCAGCCAGAGGGGATTTCCTTCTCCCTTCCCGCCTTGTTGGAGGGGTTCTGTTCCGGGGTCCTTCTCAGCCTTTCCTTTCCTGCCCATGTGGAGTGTTCCCTCTCTCCCGGTGGGCTGTCCTTCTATCCGAACCAAGTGATGTCCAGGTAGGTAGCCCTTGGGTACAACATCCCCCACCTCACCTCTCCCTGCACCCTCCCCTTTTCCTGGCCGTTAGGGATTTCCCATGGCTTCCGGTCTTAGAGGGATTGGCCCTGAGGGTAAATCGTAGAAAGGAGGCCAGGGGGATTTCCAAGGTTTAGGGGCCATGATCCTGGAGTGCCAGGGGCGTTTCTTCTTCACTGGGACGTCTCACTTCCCCCCCCCTGGAGGCAGATTTCCTGCAGCCGGGGTTAGGTGCTCAACTCTGGCCCCTCCAGTGGGACCCTTCCTCCGCACAGGTCTGAGGAGTGCACCTGGACACTCACCCGTCTTTTCTTCTGCAGCCAGCAGCTGGCTTGGGAACCAAGACCCTGGTCTTCTGATTGCCCAGCCAGCTGCCTCCCTCCCTGGGAAGTACCCCACCCACAGCTGGATCACAGTGGCATGTCTGGGACCCCACAGCCAGTTTCCTGGCTGCAGAGCCTGGTCATTTTAGTCCTCATGCACTTGTGAATCTGCGGAACTGGCAGGAGAGGCGGCGGAGGAGCAACGGGCAGGGTTTCCAGGTCTCAGGAGTGCTGTTCCCCCTCCTAGCCTCCTCCTCCCTCAGCTGGGATGACTGTCCCCTTTCCCTCCTTTTCCTCCTCCTCCCCCGCCTCCCCTCCTCCTCTTCCGCCTCCTCCCCTGCGCCTGCCGCTCCTCCTCCACCTCCTTCACGAGCCCCTCATTGAAGACTCAGTCCCTGCGTCCCCAGCGGCGTGGGGGAAGGGGAGGGGAAGGCAGGCTCCTGGCGTCCCCCGCGGGCTGCAGCCGGGACCCGGGCCTGGACCGCGGGCGTCAGACGCTGTGCGCTCCCAGGCTGAGCACCGAGAAGGCGGCGCGGTGCTTGCGCAGCAGCAGGCGGATCTTCTCGTCATCTGAGTCGGGGTCCAGCGGCTTGTTGTATTCGTCGTCCTCGTTCTCCGAGGGTGTGCGGTCCCCGACTGCGCCCGCTCCGCCAGGGGCACGGGGCGTGGAGGACGAGGGCTCCAGGGCGCTCTTCTTCCGCCACTTGGTCCTACGGTTCTGGAACCACACCTGGGATGAGAAAGACGCTGAGGGTCACGGACACAGCGCGCATGGGCGCGAGAACAGCCATCCTGCTTTTACAGCCAAACAAATGGCTCAACAATGGAGTGGCTGTCACATTCACGTTTCTGTTGGGGGAAGGACAATAACATTTAAAAACGTGAGCGCAGCAGCCCTTCAGCTCGCCTCCACCCCACCGCCGTGTCGTCTCCTGCTCCTCCTCCTCCTGGGCACTCGGTGGAAGATGCAGCGTGTGGGGTGGAAGGCTTAGCCCCGGTGGCATTGGAAGGTGCTTATGAGCTGTCCCTCCTCTGGGCTTCATAAACCCTCACCCACCTTCATAAATAATTGTTCCCCTAATCAGAAAAGTAACGTAGGTCCATTGCCTGGGGTAGTTGAAGAGTGCAGGAACAAAGCAGAAAGATGCAGGAGGGTCGGCCTCTGCCCCCCCCCCCCAGCTCTCGCTCCACGGCAGTTGGTGAGCGGCTGATGAGGAGGGTGCAGCAGTTGGGTGCTTGGGGGAGGCTCCAGGGCCCTGAGCAAAGCCCGGAACCCAGTGCCAGCGGCCCCTGCTGCACCCTTAGCCTGGTTGTGGAGTCACTGAGCCAGCAATCCCCAAAGTTCTGAGCTTTCTTGAGCTTCGGTAACCCCCTCAATGAAAGTCCCAAGAGACATCTAGCATCAAAGTGGGGAAAGTTGCTCCCAGACACTGAAGAGGTAGAAACAGGTTTCCCTGGGTCTATTTAGGGGCCCCCACAGCTGGGGTGGGAGAGCCTGGGCTCACCCTCCCAGCTCTGGCTCCAGGCCCTGATACCCCATCCGATCCTGCTCAGCAGGAGGAGGCATTGTCTTCATCTTAAAGATAGGGGCTGGGCGTGGTGGCTCATGCTTGTAATCCCAGCACTTTGGAAGGTCGAGGTGGGTGGATCATGAGGTCAGGAGTTCAAGACTAGCCTGGCCAAGATGGTGAAACCCCATCTCTACTAAAAATACAAAAATTAGGGGGCGCAGTGGCAGGCACCTATAATCCCAGATACTGGGGAGGCTGAGGCAGAAGAATTGCTTGAACCCGGGCGGCAGAGGTTGCAGTGAGCCGAGTTCTCGCCACTGCCCTCCAACCTAGGTGACAGAATGAGAGACACCCAGTCTCAAAAAAAACAAAACAAAAAAAGATTGGTAAACTGAGCTCCTTTTGCTGGCTGGAGCATCAAACCTGAATCTGGGCCACAGGCTGCCGACAGTGTTTAGAATTTTTGGCCAAATAGCAAGTGAGAGGGAAAGCCTGAGGTTGGCATCCCTCACATCTGGGGTTGAACCCCCAACTCTGCCAGCTCTCCCAGCCAGGAGACCCTGATCTTTATCTGGGAAATGGATATTGCTGAGAGGGTGAAATGAGAATGGGGCTCAGTGGGTGACGGACTTTTCCTGGCTATGGTTCATTACACAGGCTCTAGGGTTAGGTGGGCAGGCAGTGCCCAGACACAGGGACAGCCGCCGTCTGGGAAGCTGCATTGCATGATCACCTCTGTCCAGCATGGGGGCAGCCTGTCCGGCAGACTCCTCCCACATAGTCTCACCTTGACCTGCGACTCGGTCATGCCCAGTGAGTATGCCAGCCGCGCCCTCTCGGGGCCAGCCAAGTACTTGGTCTGCTCAAAGGTTTTCTCCAGGGCAAAGATCTGGTGCCCCGTGAAGGTGGGCCGGGTGTGCTTCTTCTTGTGGATGCTGTCACTCAAGGGATCTGGGGCTGGTGGGAGGAAGGAAGCGTGGGGTTAGTAGGATAAGTGGAGACCCTGAGGCTAGGCACAGTCCACACGGCACCAGCCCTGCCCTTCCTCTCCCTCCTACAGAGGTTGCCAGGACACCAAGATTCCTTTCCCCTGAGTAGCATTCTTGATATGGGAGAACAGTGACTGTGACCTCTGCCCTGCCCAGCTGGGCAGGGCTCCTAGAGGGCAGCTGCCCTGGGGTAAGGAGACTTAGGGGCAGCAGAGCCTCATGCTTCTCTGTCTAAAGTTCTCAATACTGATGCTGCCTTCCCCTGAGGGGCAACAGGAGTTCCCTCTCTGTCCCAGGGATGTCCTTCTCTGTCCCAGAGACGTCCTCCTATAATTAGGGACCGGGGCCTATGAATCCCCCCACCCCCTGTCTTCGCCAGCTTCCTCGCTCTTGAGACCCAACTTCCCAGGTCTCCAGGAAGCCAGGGAGGGGGTGAACCTCAAGCCCCAAGCTGCCACTTCCCCATGTCACCAGGCCTGGAAGTCATGTGACTTCAACTACCATGGAGAGCCTGGCACGGAGGCCAGAGACCCTGACTCCCAGCCTGGCCAGGGCAGCCGGCTCGGGAAGGAGCTGTGGGCAGTGGGTTCGGGGGAGGCAGAATTCCCATGTGTCAGGCCTCGTTCTCTGCAGTCTGACGGCTCAAGTTACAGGCAAGGAAACTGAGGCACAGAGAAGAAGAACCCTCCGGAGAGATCATCTTCAAGTCTCTCTGCCTTTGCCTTCATTAGCCACTGACTTTCTTGGCTATGTCCCTGTGTGTGTACCTGCATTTGGGACTGAAAGAAGGGGTGTGTGGGGTGCAGAGGGGGGGAGGGGGAGAGAGAGCTAGCTGGAGGCTTAAAGCACCCCCAAAGCCAAGCCTAAAACAGATTCCAAGAGAGGGGCTTTACCTTCAAGGGGCACAGCGATGGGTGACAGGCAGTGTGACTGGCTAGGCAGGGTAACAAATGGGGGGGACAGGTGCGCTTTTGGGGTTTCCTTGGTTGACCCCAAGCCCCTATTGGAGTGGGGGAGCCCAGAGATCAGACAGAAGTGGAGGCCCCTGCCCAATGTGGGCAGGGCTTTGGTGGCGCAGGGAAGGTTCCAAAGACTCTCACCTCCTTGCCTCCCAGCCGAGCCTGCCCTGCCTGGACACGCCCTGCCACCTCCTCCCGTCACCCTGACCAGCACCACGGGCCCACCCTCAAAACAGTTCTCTGAGAACCTTGGCTGAGGGGGTGGGTGGACTGAGAAGAGGCCCCTCACTTCCCCACAGCCAGGGTCAGGTTCAGCCGGGCTGGCAGCAGCTCCCAGAGGCTGGCCACTTGGTGCGGCTACTGTTGCTGGAAACCCGAGGATGTGGTGGGCACAGCCCCCTGGCTCAAAGTCTGGACCCAGATGGGGCCAGTGTGCGTCCTGTACCCCTGAGCAATGCCAGGGCTCTCTGGGAAGGTGAGCTGGGACATTTTCCTCACAGGGGTGGCATTTGCCTGCTTTGGTGGGGAAGTGGTGGCATGGGCCTTGGGCTGCAGAAGTGAGCTGGGCTGCCTGCTGGACTCCGGGTAGGGCAGGTGTGGGCTGTGGGGCCTTCTCTAGCTCTGGAACTGCCATAGGCCCTAGGAGGGCAGCTGAGGTGGCAGCAGGTGAGAGGGGGTGGCTCAGACACCTGTGTCTCAGCACTGCTGGGTGGGGAAGGAGAAGAGGGTGGAACTCAGCCTGCACTGAGCTGAGGCCACGAGTCCCGGGGTTAATGGCGGCTAGCGGAGAGGGCAGTGGCACAGGGCACCTGGGAGGAGGCCCCTCCTCGTCCTCTGCTCCCCGGGGCCTGGTGGGTCCAGGAGGGTGGCTGGGGAGGCCCCGTACTCACTGTTGCTGCACTGCCGCCCGCCTCGCCAGTCCTGGCCCGTGTCGGCCCAGCAGTTCCGGGTCCGGGTGGGGTACTCGTTCCCGGCCTTGGAAAATTCCCCACCTGGGGGCTGTAGTAGACCCCCTGCGAGCTGAGCCCCCCAAAGCCTGCCACGTGGGGGTAGCCGGAGAGGAGGCTGCTGTCGGCGCAGCCACGGGCCTGCTCAGGATGTCCGTGATCCCGTGGGGGGTCCCGGCGGCCAGCTGGGGGCCCAGCCCCCGGGGACTGAGCTTGTAGAAGGAGTTCTGCACCGAGTACTGGCACATGGGGGCCTTCATCTCCGGAAACTGAGCCAGCGGCGTGTTGTTCAGCAGGAACGTCCCTGCAGGTTGGACTCCATGATCTCCTCGTCAGGACAGGGAAGGCTTCTCCAGGCCCCTAAAACCCAAGAGCCCACACTTTAGCCCCCAAATCTCATGGCAGGCCTGGAGGGACAGGACCGGCTCCGAGCCCCTGACTGCCTCCCACCTAAGGCATCAGCCTGGCCCTGGCCCAGGCACCGGCACTAGGTCAGCTGCTCAGAAGTCAGGTGCTCAGGGCAGGTGGGAGGCCTCCCCAGGGCTCCTGGCCTCTCTCCTTGCCCTGGCCGGACAGGGAGGCCCCCTATGCCTCAGCTCAGACCCCCTTTCTGCCTCTGAGTCGGGGGACCCTCCATGAGAAGTTTTAAGTTCAGAGAAGGAACATTTCCCTGATAAAGATACGGCCCATTAGAATACAGGCCCGAGACTGGCTGAGCCGCTGGAGCCGCGCCGCCATTGGTCGGGGCGCACACGGGCCTCACATTGGCTTTTCCTAGACAAATTGCACTTTGAAAGATTGACTGTAAAATCAGCCAGGGTGTGTGTGTATGTGTGTGCGTGTGTGTATGTGTGTGCGTGTGTGTGTGTGAGAGAGAGAGAGAGACAGAGAATTAGCTCTAGAAGCCCTGCTCATCGCCGGAGGGTCCACCTGCTCCCCCTAGGTCTAGCATCTAAGAAAAGGTGGGTGTCTGGGAGCCCCTGGAGACTTCCAAGGCAGCTGGAAGTCACTGTTCCTGCAGCTGCTCCCCTGGAGGAGAGGAGGCTGGGCTCAGAGGCCACTGTCCAGAGCCCCGCCGGCCCCTTTATGTGCAGATGTCCAAGCTCCACAGGAGAATGCAGTCCCTTCCTTTCATTCCGGGTGCGGGGATGGGGTAAGTGGCGAGGCTGAGTGGCATTGCTTTCTGGGGGATGCAAGTCCCTGTGGCTGGCTTGAGAGCCTAAGGTGGGAGCCCGCTAAGCAGAGGGCTGGACGAGGCATGGGCAGCCAACAATGCTGGGGTGTGTGTCCTCCAGCTGCCAGAGGCTGAAGAGGAGGGCTGCCTTGCACGTGTGTTCTTGCCTCCACCTCTGGTCAGCCTTCCCTGACCTCCCTATCAGAATCTCTTCCTCATCTGTGCCTCTGCTGGACCAATAGCCATGCTCTGTCTGGCATGGTGCCTAGGTTCGAAATCCCTGATGGCTGAGAGGGTGGTGCAGCCCAGTGGTGGGCACGCCGTTGGTGCTCAGTTAGTAGTTGATGCATGAAACTGGACTGAATCACAGAGCATGCATATGCTTTTCTTTCTTCAAATAAAATTTTACAACGTACAAGGCTCTATTGGGGCAACTCTCATTTTGCAAACAGGGAAACCAAGGTATAGAGGAGTCGGAGCCCACATTCGAGATGTATGGGTTATTTCTGGACCAGGCAGCATTCCTTCTTGTGTTTTTCTCTAAAACTGGAAATTAGCATGCCACTGGCCTGAACATGTAAAATTCAAGGAAAGATTGCAACTGCCACACAGATGGGCTTCTCCTCTCTCTGCCTGACGGTTCCAGAACCGTTCCTGACCCAGCACGGGCTCTGCAGGGCTTGGCACCACCCAGAGCCCACTCTGACAGGTGGCAGACGAGAGGCGCTGCTTCGCTGAGCTACTCCTGGGTTCCCAGGCTGTCTTGGCTTCCAAGTGGGGACCAGAGGACCCAGGGCTCAGGGGCAGGCTTCCTTCTCATGCCGAAGTTGCCCCTCTGTGGCATAGGGATTTAGGTTATGCAAGAAAGACCTCAGAAAGGGTGTGAAATGATTCTCTACAGATTTGGCTTAAAGAGAAAAGAGCTGCGTCTTCATCTGAGATGGCTTTGCCACCAGGCTGTGTGCCACAGCCATCTGGTAAACCTGGTTCTGGTTCCTGGAGTCGCCACCCGATCCCACCCAGGCAACTGTGATTCTGAAATTGCGTTTTAAAAAGCCCCCCCCTGGGTACTGCAGATGACCTGCCACGGTTGCCCACTGGCCTGGATGGTGTTTCCCATTCCAGGAGAGAGGCTTGGAGTGGGGTGGGGCTGGGGTGCTCCAGGGGCCTTGGGACTGTGACTCTGTCACCCCCTCATGATGGGAATGTATGTGGCAGGAAAGCCGCAGCCGATGATTTGATTCTTAATTAATGCCAAGCCTGACAAAGGCGTTGGTGTCTGGCACCCCCAGGATGAGAAACTGAAGAGACTTTAGCAACCACTTAATCCATTCTCCCATTAGACAGACAAGGAAACTGAGGCCAGCTTGGCGACCAGCCTTTCAGGAAGTGTTAGCAACTAGTTAGGAATAGGGCAATTTTTTCCCTACAGCAAGAGCAAGTTCTTGAACTTTGAATGGCATTGAGTACTGGGGCTAGATGCCTTCCTAGGGAGCGCTGGGGGGCCCCCTCAGTGCATGCCAGCTGGGGGCCTGGCCAAGAACCCTGGTGGGTTGTGGTGCACCCTCCCAGACTCCCAGCTTCTCCCCATCTCATGGGAACCATTAGGTGGCACTGAAATCTGCTCTACCACCTCTCTGGGGGCAGCTCCCCAGTGGGTGGTCCTGATTAAGGGTTGTCCAGGCTTCCGGAAGGACTGGGCATTGATGGGCTCACTGGCGCTCGAGGCCCACCCCACAGACTCCTTCATATCCCAACCCAGGCTTTGCACTGGCCCCAGCACCCCTAAACCCCCAAAAGACGAGTGGGAAGGAGAGATGGAGCCCCGTGCCGTTAGTCCATTTCTTTATTAATTTTGACATTGGTTCGGCTGGTGTAGGGAGAATGGTCTATACATCAGAGTGGGGTGGGGATTCTCTCCCATAACAGAGCATGTGGGAGAGTCAAGAAAAGATCCATTTTCATAACAATTAAAAAAATCAAGGTAATTTCAAAACTTCTAAAAGCGTCTAATGTGCAGACTGCAGCATTCTCTAGGCATCGTGTGGAGACCCCAAACTCCTCCCTAACAGCTCCTACAGCAGCCGGAGCGCGCAGCCATGCCAGCCGGAGCAGAGATGCCAAAGCGGAGCCTGGAGCCGAGGGGTCGGGGGGCGCGGGCGCTAAGGGGGCTACTGGGTTGGCTGCAGCGGCGACCTGGGAGAGGAAGGTGCAGGATCGAGGCGGGGGAGGCGAGCCCTGTGCCCAGCTTCCTTGGGCCGTCACCGAATCGGTCCCAGCCGCGCCGCGCGGCCCCCATGGTTCGGGGATCGGGGGCGCCTTGCGCCCTGGAGGCCGAGCCGGGGTGGCCTCTGGCGGTGGCGGCGGCTCCCAGGCTCGCCCTGTAGCTCCTCCTACGCAGCCTCGGGGAAACTGAGGCCCGGAGCTAGGACTTCCTCTCCCTGCCCACCCCTCTAAGGAAGCAAAAGCAGCCCCGCCCCCTGCCGGCAAGACATCTCGTCTGCCCCGGGGCCCGCTAGGCCCGGGGAGCACCGGGGCGGACTCGGGGGTGCAGGGACCCTCTCCGCTCACAGGCCCCGCGGCCAGGGGGCCTCTGACGTGGAGGGGGCTTCTGTGCTACTTGGAAGTTTTAAGTGTGTCCCGAGGACACCCCCGCAGAGCGGCGGGGCGGACGGGGCCCGGCCGTCCACACCGCGGCTCCCGGGCGAGAGGAGCCAGCTGTCTCTCTCTCCTGGCCCGGGGGTCGCCCGCCGCGAGGACGGGGCCGGGATTGTGCTGATTCGGGCCTCCCTGAGCCGGAGGCTCTAGTGGAACTTAAGGCTCCTCCCTGATGGCACCGAGGCGAGGAACTGCCAGCTGTCTCTCTCCTTCCTGCCCTAACCCAGAGCCTGGCCCCCGCCTCTGGGCGTCCAGACTCTCCACCTCCGCCCCTGCTCCCAGTAGCCACATGGTCCGGGAGCACCCCTGGCTCGCCTCTCCAAGAGGCCACAGGGGCTGGGCAGAGGGGAGGCGCCAAGGCTGTCCTGCCTCAGGCCTGGCACCTGCACCCAGGGTCCCCAGCCTGCGGGCTGTCTGGACTTAGAGCACCAAGTTCATTCTGGGAGACCTTGGGTGGTCCTGACTTCTGAGACCTGGCAAATACATTCACTAGCCCTACTCCCTTCCTTCCTCTTTCACTGAAAGGCCTAGCTCCTTCTCCTGCCGCAGCAGAAGTCCTCAGGAGCTGCGCCGTCAGGCTCTGTACTTACTGCTAAATGTTTCTATTGGTTTGCATAGTATTTATTGTTTTTCATATACACAAGGCTCATTACTGTACAGTTTACACTTTGAACACAGACTATGATATAGTGCTTGAAGATATAGAAAACCTCTTCTCTATGGACATGCTGGTGCAATCCTGGGTCAGCCACCGGCCCATCCCCCAACTGAGAGAGGAAACCCTTTCAGATGGGGCCCTGGCTCCCTTTGAGCCCTACAGCTAAGCCTGGGGGTCTTCGCCTCGGATTCTTAAGTCCCTAACACAAGGAACCCCGAATGCACTCTCAAGGTAATGATTTTCCATTGGAAGATAATTCGTACTGAAATTGGCAGAGAGAGAGAAAGACAACATAAAAAATTCCAGTTTATCCACAGCAGAGTCTGTACAGCTTCGGATGTCACAGTAAAATCTGTGTGTAGAGTCAGTGGAGGCGAGTGGTGTGTGTGTGTGTGTGTGCACGCGCGCACGTCCTGAATGTCATGTGAAGAGATCTGGGAGGAGTGTCGCCAGGGAGTGGAGGGGGGTGTCACAAGTGGAATGGAGGTGTGTGGGTTGGGGAGGGTGGGCAGACAAGGGCATGGCTTAAGATTAAGGTGCTAAACTGATTTCATGCCTAGTTTTCTTTTTTTTTCTTTCCAGGAAGCCCACATAGATTTCTGACAGATGAGGTTGGAAAAAAGTACCCTGTACGAAGTGAAAATTAAAACAATAAAAAAAAAAACTCCAAAACCAAAACCCATCCCCAGCCACAAAAAGCCCTCATTCACTTTTGCGTTCGTACACTCTCCCACGCTTGTTTTCTATCCCTCTTTCTCCCCGCTTCTTGCTGCTTTTGTGTCCTGGTTCCGACAGATCAGCTGTCATTGCTAGAGGCAGGATTGAAGCCCAGAGGTCATGCGTCTACAGTGAGTCGTTCATGCGAAGAGGGGACTAGCGGGAGTCCCTTACAGAGGTCATGCCGTAGCCCAGAGGAGACGTGTGCACCGCTGCGGTGGCCCTCAGGTCCAGCTCTCCTCCAGTGTGCATGGCAGAGTGTGTGGGATTCAGGGGTTGGGTGTCGAGGTGTGATCCTGGGAGACACAAAGAGAGAAGGAGTCACTTAGAATGAAAAGGTGTAACATCCAGCAAAAACCCCAAACACAGAGTTTTGTGCTGGCAGCTCAGGCCGGATCTGACTCAGGAAAAGCAGTCTCCCCCAGGCAAGGCGAGGTGCTGAGGGCGTTGGACTTGCAGGCCTGACCTCCTGAGATACCACCCTCCTCTGGCTCCCTATGCAGAGGCCGTTCCTCAGAGCTGCCACCCAGGCCTCATGAATTCCTTCTGAGTGCGTGCACTCCAGGATGCCTCTGTGTGGGCCAAGGAGAGCACTGTGCTCTTCTCGAGGAGCAAAGGCCCCCATGCCTAAGTGGTCACCTGGGGAGACATCCCCCCCAGCAGATCTTTGTACTTAGGAAGGATCATTTTTCACAAGCCAGGGCTTGTGCCAAGAAGGGGCTAGGTGAGGCCTTCACTTTCTCAGTTCAGCTCTGCCAACATGCACTGATGTCTGCCATGTGCCAGCCTTGGGGGACCCAGGGATGGAGCGGACATAATCCCTGGCCTTGGGAGCTCATGGCTGTGGTCCACAGTTCTTCCTGACAGGTGCCTCTGGCTGCTCTCCCCATGCCCCTCAGAAGGCCAGAGATGTCTGAAAAACAGATTCATCCTCCTCTCCTCCTTCTGTATTGAGTCTTAGGCTGGAAAACAGCAGCTTCGTTGGAGGATTCCTCAGCCTGAGATTCGCAGTGAGAAACCTCTCCTGCCCCCATGGGACCTCCAGCCTCCAACCTGGGATGAAAACTCCATATTTTAAAGACCAGCCACTCAACTTCCTCTCCTGTCCCCATGGGACCTCCAGCGTCCAATCTGGGGTGAAAACTCCATATTTTCAAGACCAGCCACTCAACTTCTATCTGCAGGGGCCCTGGGACCGCTGGGGAAAGGAGGATGCATCAATAAGGAGAAGGTGACAGTCTCTTGGGAGAAGTGACACAGGGAGGCAGGAGCTCATTCAGAGGTGGAGCCATCCCCCAGAATGGAGCTGTCTCAGGCCCTCCAGGTGAAGTGGCTGGGGAGGAGTGTTGGAAGGGAGCAGGGAGAATGCAGCTCCGGAGTGGTTCTCCAGGGATGGGAGGGTGGTTCTGGGTTTCTTGGCAGGGGCTGCTGTAGAACTATAAAACCAGGAAGCAATGCTGCAGTGGGTGGACAGTGCTGTCACCATAGAGGGAACACGTTTTCATCACTGCCGGGCCAGCGCACAGCCCACCAGCCACACCTGTCTCCTCTAAGCCTGTGAACAAGCTCTGCCCGCTGTTCTCTGCCTTCGGTCACGGTTCTCCCGGCATGGCTGCCTTCCACTCTCCTTTCTGCAGACGCTCTGCCGGCCACCCTCAACACCTCCACCCCACAAAACCTTTCTGATCGCCTTGGCCTCTCTCCACTCTGGAAGCTCTCCCTTCCCGTGGCTGCCTTTCTGTTCGGGAGATGGCAGAGTCGAGTGGGTAAGAGCATGAACGCTGGAGCCAGACCACCCGAGTTCAAGTTCCGTGCTGCCTGACCTCAGTGAAGTGCTTTACCTGCTCTGTGACTCAGTTTTCTCTGCTGTAAAATGAGGGCAGTAACAGGACGAACCCGTTAGAGAGGTGTGATGTTTAAAAAGCTAAGACATGTAGGTGCTTAGCATTGTATGAATGTGAACAATTACTGGGCTCTCTGGAAATGTTACCATCTCTGTCCGTCTGTGCTTTTTACTGTCTGCATATTTCCCTGGCTGGATTAGAAACACTGAGGGCAGGAACAGCCTCCTGGAGCTCTCCACGGTGCCTGCCCCAAGGGGAAGTGCTCCTCAAATAAAAGGCCATCATGGAATGTGGGGCGTGGGAAAGCCAGGCTAGAATCTCCCATCTACTTTGCTGCCCAGGCACTGAGCAGAAGAGAAAGTTCAAGCCTCAGAGATGATGCTGGCATGGCTGCCCATTTCATCCCTTGGTAAACTGAGACTCTGGAAGCACACCAGCAAGAGCAGGGGTGGGATGAGGACCCAGGCCACCTCACTCTACCCAGGACTCTTCCATTGCTCTGGGCTTCTTCTCCTGGGTCCCCCTCACTTTTCAAAACCTTAGAAAAGAAACTCTTCCTTTCTTTTTTTTTTTATTTCATTTCGAGACGGAGTCTTGACCTGTTGCCCAGGCTGGAGTGCAGTGGTATGATCATAGCTCACTATAGCCTGGAACTCCTGGGCTCAAGGGACCCTCCCACCTCAGCTTCCCAAGTAGCTAGAACTACAGGTATGTGCCACCATGTCCAGATAATTTAAAAAAATTTTGTGTAGAGACAGAGTCCTACCACATTGCCCAGGCTCATCTCAAGTGATCCTCCCACCTCAGCCTCCCAAAGTGCTGGGATTACAAGCATGGGTCACTATGGCTGGCCCTAGACAGCTCTTTCACAGACATAGACTCAGCAACCATCATAACCATCCTACAAGGGAAACGCTGGCATTGTTGCTATTTTATGGCTAAAGAACCTGAGGCTGAGGGAGGTCTTTTGACTCACTCCGAGTCACGTGACGAACAAGACCTGCAATTGTCTGGGCCCCGGAGCGTACATGTTCTTATTCACTCTTCACATCAGCGCTCAGTTACCATATTATTTCTAAACCTTTTTCTTGACGTGTAGCGCATCTGGAAGGGACTATTTTCATCCTCCCTTGAAGAGACTGAAGCTCAGCGCAGTTAAATGACTTGTTTAAAGCCATAAAACCTGGAAGCAGGAGGAGGAGGCCTTGATTCTAGATGCACAAGCTCCAGCTTTCACTCTCTGAAACAAATACAGCCCATTCTTATCATTTGCAATAGTTCTGTTTTATAAATTAATCGCCATTTGAGGCCTGGCGCAGTGGCTCACGCCTGTAATCCCAGAACTCTGGGGGGCTGAGGGCGGGTCACTTGAGGTGAGGAGTTGGAGACCAGCCTGGCCAACATGTGAAACACCATCTCTACTAAAATACAAAAATTAGCTAAGGGTGGTGGCACACGCCTGTAATCCCAGCTACTCAGGAGGCTGAGGCAGGAGAATCGATTGAACCCAGGAGATGGAGGTTGCAGTGAGCCAAGATCGTGCTACTGCACTCCAGCCTGGGTGACAGAGCAAGACTCCCTCTCAAAATATAAATAAATACATACATACATAAATAAAATGTCACTGTGAACACGGAATTAGCGAATACTGAACCACTGCTCCTACAGGAAATACAAGGTTAGGCTCTCGCGTGCCTCTGGCCACAATATATTGGTCAACTCATGAGCACGTAACTGTCTTATGTGCGTTTCTGCTTCAGGACACGTTATGTAATATATAGGGTTGACTCATGCACACTGACCTCACCCCACAGGCACTCTAACTCATCCCTGAGCAGAGTTATCTGAGGTATACTCCCTCCTTAAGGAACATCCCAGCCTTCTTGCACTTAACACCAGACAGCACTCAGCACTGCCCTCAGGGGCCATTCTAAACAATGAAACCAAAAATTCAAAAACATGGCACTACCCAGATCGCAAGGAGGACACTTATTTATAGTACGAAGGAAGGAGGCAGGGTATGGCCTTGTTCATCCTCAGCTGGGATTGCACCTCATGTCGGGCAACAAGGTTTTCACCCCGTGTGCCTGTCCGTCATGAGCAAAAGCACGGTGAGTGTCGGCTTTGGAGCTACAGATAAATGGTAGTGAGTAGGCGAATTCGAAAATGCAGAATCCGTGAATGATGAGGATCGGCTGTACATGCTTGTGGGGGGGGTGGGAGATAGTAAATTAGAAAGCCTTTGGGCCCTCAACCGTCTTCTCTGCAGCCTTTGCCCTGGTTGGAAGGGCAGGGCATTTGATGCTGTCTGCTAACCCTCTGGGACCTCAATAGGAGCTCTTCTCTGCCTCTCCCTTGCCACTGCTCCTACCCCCATCACACTTGTCCCCATGACTGTCACTGACAGAGGGCTCAGTGCTGTCCTGGAGCCAGGCTGCTCCGTGCTTCTGACAACCAAATTCGTGTGGTCTGGTCCTTAATCACCTGGCAGGGGCGCTTCAGCCATGTTGCAGATCATTTACAGCAAATTAAAACAGAATGCAAGGCTCCCTCCTTCCCCCTGTTCAGAGCATCCGTAGAACCTGAGCCGAACAGAAATTTAAAGGCACAGACACCCCCGCTACCATCCTAAGTCAGAAGAGGGTACTTTTCCTTTCCCTTCGCTGCTTTTAAACATTATTTGCACCTTTGGGTTCCTTCCAGGACACGACAGCAGCTGCTCAGAGTCTTCTAAACCAGCAGCCTAGCAGGACCCCTGGCAGTGTGGGGGTTAACATGGTGACCTCCTTAAGCTGCTGAGGTGTCAGGTCTAATTTTATCCTATAACTGGATCTGCCAGTCCTCTTTTTTGCCCAAGTGCTGAGATATATCGGGAAGCCCAGAGTCAGCACTTCTGGTGGCTCAAGAGGCAGCGGGCCCTGATTTTTCTGAATGCAGAAAGCCAGAGCCTCCTCGCTGCTCGGCCCCAGAGTCAGGCCCTGGGGTGTGAATGGTAGGTAACACCTGGGTAGCGCTGAACCGGGGCCCCCTCACCTCCTGCTGACTCCCACCCCGAGGTATCCTGTACTGAGCTGCCCCGAGCTGGGCAGCATGAAGGGCCTCGGGGCAGCTCAGTACAGGATGCCCCAGGGAGGATGGAGATCAGAGCCGGCTGCTGAAGCCCCCAGCACCGCACACACCCGCTGGAGACCGTTGTGCAGCATCTTCACGGCCCTCCCTCATGGCACGGCACAGCATGGCACGCAACACACGCTCCTGCTCCGTAGCCACACTACCCCATGCTCACACACATGCACCAGGGCCCAGGCCCAGCCCTGACGGTCTCCTGACTTGCAGAAAGCATGTTGTCCACCCCTTGCGCCTGTCAGCTCAGCCCTTTCCAAGAAAGCAAGGGAGCAACGTGTTTCCCAAAACACCCAGGAGAAGCTCAGCCTTGGCCTGGTCAGGACTGTAGCTGGGCTCCAGGTTCAAGAGACTGTCCAGTCCTCAGTCTTGAGCCCAGACAGACTCTCCTGTCCTCTCCAGAGCCCTGTCCAACGTCCTCCAGACCCCCACCGCTTGCTTTCCAAGATAATATTACCACTTAGATTTACCCAGTGCTTTTACTCTTCAAAGAGCATTTTTTCTTTCTTTTCATTTTCCTCTCTCTCTCTCTCTCTCTCTTTCTTTCTCTCTCTCTCATCCAGGCTGGTCTCAAACTCCTGGCCTCAGGCAATCCTCTCGCCTCCACCTCGCAAAGTGCTGGGATTACAGACATGACCCACTGTGCCCAGCCCAAAAACCATTCTTACAATACCGTGCAGTCCCTGAGAAGTGCGTATTACTAACTCTCCTTCCTTGATGAGGAAGCTGGGGCTCAGAGCCACATTAGTAGGGCTGGGAAGTGAGAATCTCTGCCTCGAGACACAGCAGCAAGTTGTTTGTCCCACGTCATGCTGGGGTGGCTGGGAGGGGATGGGGTGAGAAGGGGGAGCAGCTACTCCACCAAAGACCAGGCCATGCAGAGGGGATGAGAAGGACAGTGTTACCTCCCAAGAGGCTACTCCAAGGAGAGTGGCTCGGGGTCACTGTTTCCCCCGTTTCAGGCTGGCCCGCTTCACTATCTGCGCTCCCTTCCTGCCCTCTATCAGGTCCGGCTGTAGGCCACTCCCTCTCAGTTCCACCTGGAGACAGCAGCAGAGACAGAAAGCAGGACAGATTGCACAGATGGGCAGAACACAGGCAGATCGAAAGGAGGCCACACGGAGGCGGCAGACACACTGCCCACCGGGGGAGAGGGGGAGACTGGAGGGAGAGCTCGTGAAGAGGTGAGTGGAGGGAGGTGTGGCGCAGATGGGCCCGCGAGACGGGCAGAGCGAGGCAGCAGTGACGGCGCTGGGTCTCCCGGGGCCACGGGCGTCTCAGTACCTTAGCGTGTTTCATAAAGGAATCAATATCGACCTCCAGCTCACTGGGATCCTCCAGGGGCCCCTCGACAATCACCTCCTCGTGCTCCTGGGCAGCTTCTGCGCTGGACGCGTCTATCTGCCGAACCACCTTTCGAATGATCTGGGAAAGGAAGGGAAGGAGGAAAGGGCTGGTCAGATCGGGCTTGGGGCTCACGTCTGTAATCCCAGCACTTTGGAAGGCTGATGGGCGGATCACCTGAGGTCAGGAGTTCGAGACCAGCCTGGCCAACATGGTGAAACCCCATCTCTACTAAAAATACAAAAATTATCTGGGCATGGCGGCGGGCACCTGTAATCCCAGCTACTGGGGAGGCTGTGGCAGGAGAATCGCTTGAACCTGGTGGGTGGAGGTGGCAGTGAGCTGAGATCACACCACTGCACTTCAGCCTGGGCAACAGTGCAAGATTCTGTGTCATAAAAAGAAAAAAAGAAAGGGCTGGTCGAGCCCTCAATATGGAGCTTCAGAAGAGCAGGTCCCAGGAATGAGCTCCGAGGGGGAGGTAGCCTTTGTCCTAGGAGCCCCTCCTTGAGAGGCCAAGAAGAGGAACGGCGTTTCCCCATTGCTTTATGGAAAACCTTATCCTGGACAGCCCTGAAGGGGCCTTGGCAGTGTCATTTCACGACCAAGGTGTGACTGGATGTGACCTCCCGCTCGAGCCCACAGCCTTCCGTTTCGCTTCTTGGTATGGACGGGAGTTTGTGCTCTTCCCCATTCTATGCCCATGCCCCTAAAGGCAGAGGGCATGTCTTTTTCACCCACCCATTTCACCTGTCCAAATATTCAAACCCTTTACTCTGTACGTGCCTTGTGCTCTGAGTGGGAGATGAAACATCAGTGAGACACGGTCCCTGCCTGCAGGCAGCTCACGGTGCAGGAGGAAGGACAGATGCCCAAAGAGCCTTGCTCCGGGTGGTGCAAGCTGCGCCCCAGCAGAAGCACATTCGAGATCCTGCCTCGGCTCCTCCTCTCTTTTACCCATAGCTAGCACCGTGCCCCACACTTGACAGGCAGGGTCTTGTCTGCTGAATTAATATCTGCTGCCAATTTGATGCATTTTCACTTCCTTTTAATTAATTAATTAATTATCGTGACAGGGTCTCACTCTGTCACCCAGGCTGGAGTGCAGTGGCTCAGTCATAGCTTATGCAGCCTTGAACTGCTGGGTTTAAGTCATCCTCCTGCCTCCTCCTGAGTAGCTGGGACTGCAGGCATGCACTACAATGCCTGGCTAATTTGTGTGTGTGTGTATATATATGTGTGTGCATATATGTATATACATAAACATGTATGTGTGTATATACATATATATAACACATGTATGTATGTTTTATATATATGTATACATATATAACACACACATATATATGGGGTCTTACCATATTGTATATGTGTATATATATATAACACACACACATATACACATACATATATATAACACACACATATTTCTTACTAAAATTTTTTTTAGAGCTGGGGTCTTGCCATATTGTATGTGTATATGTATATACGTGTGTGTGTGTGTGTATGTGTATGTATACACATATCGATATATATCTCTTTAAACTTTTTTTTTTTAGAGCTGGGGTCTTGCCATATTGCCCAGGGTCGTCTAAATGCCTGTGCTCAAGCTATCCTCCTGCCTTGGCCTCCCAAAATGCTGGGACCAGAGGTGTGAGCCACCACACTCAGCCCACATCCTTCTTATTTGAGGAGGTTCATGGTAGGCCAGGGGATATCAAACTGCTTGTTTAACAGCTGTTTCAGGTTAGGCATCATGGGACTAGGTCTGGGATGTTTCTTGGGGGTGGCTCTTCTGGAAGGGAGCAGCAGGAGCTATTCAGGTGGACTCAGACAAAGCGGTTGTGCGGACATCATGTCTGAACTTCAGTTGACCAAAGCTCCCAGATCCTGGGCCTTCCATCCCTCCTGAGCAGCGGGGGTGGCCAGCCCGGCTGTGCTCAAGGGCTCTCAGGGCAGCAGGGAGAAGCTGCAGGCTTCCACTACGTTTTAGCTTCTAGCCCACCTACCTCTCCCCCAGCACAGAGGGAATGCTCTGCACCCACCTTCTTGGTGACAATGTTGCCCTGCTCATCCGTGAATTGCTCCTCTGTCACCTGCTCCCCTGGAATATTCTGAAGCTCATTCCCCCTGGAATTAGAGAAAGGGAGAAAATGCGAGATTGGTGAGTGGGAGTCGTGGAGAAGAGGAAATGAAACAGCAGCAGCCAAAATAGCCACAGCCCAATAACTCCCCCAGCAGGAAACCCCAGCTCAGCACCGCAGAGAAGCAGGAGCCACGCCAGGGCTCCCAGGGCGTGGGCGGAGCCCCTGAAGGTCCCGGTGCCTGAAGACTGAACAGCCGAGCTGGAGCTTGCAATTGTGCACTCGGTCCTCACACACCCCCCTGGGAACTGGCAAAATGGGGGCGATTATGCAAGTCTGATGGAGGAGGCCCTGCGAGAGGAAGTGAGGCTCCTGTTTCCTATTTTCACAGCACTTTGCAGTACAGAAAAGCCCTTGCACAGGCAGCATCATCCAGAATGTGACTTGCCCAAAACTCCAGAGCCAGTCGGTGACAGAAACAGGACCATCCGGGTGCAATCCCGTGGTGGCTCACGCCTGCAATCTCGGCACTTTGGGAGGCTGAGGCTGGAGGACGGCTTGAGCCGAGTTCAAGACCATCCCGGGCAACATAGTGAGTCCTTGTCTCTACGCAAAAAATTAAAAATAGCCAGGCATGGTGGTGCGTGCCTGTAGTCACAGCTACACAGAAGGCTGAAGTGGGAGGATCACCTGAGCCCAGGAATTTAAGGTTACAGTGAGCCATGACCCTGCCACTGCACTCCAGCCTGGACTAAAGGGCAAGACTTCATCTCTAAAAATAAAAGAAGAGAAGAGAAAAGAAGAAGAGAAGAGAAGAGAGGAGAAAGAGAAAGAAGAAAGAAACAAAGGAGCAGGACGAGAGCAGCTTCCGAGTCCCAGAGCTGAGTGTTTAGCATCACTGTCACACTGCGCTGGGTGCTAGAGGGTGGGTTCTGGTGGGCACTGCCACACTCTGGCTCCCAGGGCAGAACTTCATCCCTGGGAGCCTTCTGGTCCTTTTTTCCAGCATCTCTCAACTCTGGGTCCGGAGCTCCCCACAGCAGTGGTGCCCGCACCGCCAGCCCCGCCAGCCTGTTGCCAGCGGTTACCTTCAGGAAGACCCGCCGCCGGACCACCCTGGTGGAGATGGTCTCCTCGTCGTCACTGAGCCCTTCGCTCTCCCCCAGCTCCTTGTCCAGCTCCTGGTGGATGTGCTTCAGCACGAAGCACAGTGAGCCCCTGACAATGTGCATCACATTGTGACAGCTGACCAGGAAGAAGCTCAGCAGCACCAGCGTGACCAGGAGCTGGGTGACGAAGTCCACATCCTCGCCTCCTCACCAGCCCGGCCCTCTGGGGACCAGTGCAGCCAGGGGCCCTGCCGCCGTGGGGGGCCCGCCTCTCATTCTCCACCGGGACTCCTGAGTCCCCCCAGGGACCCTTGTGTTCCCCTTCTCTGTCTCTCTGGTTTGCTCTCTTGGTCTCTCACTGTTTCTCTCTCTCTGGGCAGGACACCGAATGGCCTCGGCTGGAGCAGCCCGGCCCAAGTGCCCTCTGCCCAGCAGCCAGGCTCTGCCCTGAGTGGCCCGGGTGACGTCAGGCTCCTATAATTTTGTCTCCCCCGAACCAGCTGCCGGAGCTGTCCAACCGGGCTAGAAGGAAGCCGGCAGGTGCCTGTGTCCTGAGCACTGGAAGCACAAGTGAAAGTCACTGTGTAAGTGACACCCACTGCTGCCTTGCCCCCCCTGCCTGCCCCGCCCTACCCACAGAGCTGAAAGTAGGGGCTTGGCCTCTGGCCTATCCTGCCTGCCCGTCCCCATGGGAACTAGAGAGAGTTCTGCCCAGGGAAAATTTCTGTCAGGGACTCCAGCAAGTAATTCTGTCTGGGAAAGCGGTCACTTATGTGTCCCTGGGCAGCTACCGCAGTGATCCCAATGATGTCCCCAGCACATCACACAGTATGAGACCAGCTAATACACTGGATAGTTAAGGGTCTGTTTCAGAAATAGCCCCAAAAGGGTGAGTGATGGGCTTGCGCCAGCACAGGTGGTGAGGCCACCTGGAAGCCGGTCTGTAATTCCCCGCCAGCCCACAGGCCCTTGCACCCTTCCTTAACGGGGCACAGCCTCCTGAAACTGAAGTGTGGAGCTGCTGTGTCTATTTAAGGCCTGTCCTTAAAGGCTCTTCCTGGGTGAGGCTATCAGTGCCCACAGCAGGAACCACGCGCATTCAACTTGTATTTACAGAGCTGATTCACAAATGCAGCCACAGCAGCTGCGGATGGGAAAAAATTCACTTTCTAGATCAGCCTGTTCCTTTCTGAGTGGCAGTGCAGCATGACAGAAAGAACACAGATCTGGGACACAGCAGACTGACCCCACAACTCACCCACTGTGGGGTCTTGGGGAAGGCTGGGTACCTTCTCTGTGCCTCAGTTTCCTCATCTGTGAAGCAGGGGTTAAAGTGCTCTCCCCACCCCTTCTCAAGGCTGCTGGGACAATCACCAGCTTATGAATGCTACCACTATGAATAACAATGGCAGACGCTTGTGGTAGTTCATGGTTCTATGTGGATTTCACGTTAATTCAGTGACACCTTACCACAATCCTAACTACGCAGGTTCTATCATCTTCTCGTTTTACACAAAGGAAACAGAAGCAACGTATTCTGCCTAGGTGGAAGAGTAAGTAAACGGAGGAGTCAGATTCCAAATGCCTCTCACTCCACAGTCCTGCTCATTTCAAAAGAAGCATGGGGAAACGTATGTGCAAAGAAGCCAGGCCCAGGGAAGCATCTGGTTTTGACCCCAGTCAAGAAGAGTCCAACTTCAGGTGTTTCCTCCTAAGTCCTCAGAGAAGTCAGCTGGGTCACAGTCATCTCAGGCCACCTCCCAAGTCCCGAGTTACACGCAATCTCTCTATCTCCCTGTCACTGTTTTCAGAGGTCCAGTGGAAATGCTAAGTGGGTGCTTTGCAAACCATCACCTTCAAGGGCCTCCTTATCAGCCCTGGGGGCCTGTGAGGTGAGCACTGGCAGCAGCCCGCCAGGCCCTCCCATCGGCGTCTCCAGTTCCGGGCTGGGCATGCTGGCCTTGCACATGCAGGCTGGATGTAAGGATGTGGGGCTTGGAAACTGAGGAATCTGTACTCTCCTGGTCCCTGACATTGGTCCACTGCGTAACCCTGGAGAAAGCCCCACCTCTGGTCCGCAGTGCCCTTGTTTACAGTTGAGGGAGCTGGATGTGTGATCTCGAAGGCCCTCCCTGTGAGGCCCTGGGGCCGTCATGCCTGCTGCCTGGGCTCCCGGGTCCACTTCTCCTCGCCAAGGGCTGAGTGTACAGGGGCAGTGGGAAAAGTACTCTAGGCATCTTTCTCTTTCCCCCAGGGATTCAGGAGAAGAGACCCAGTTAAGATCACGTGTGCTCTGGGAGCAGGAAAACTGGGCGCCCAGGAGGGCCTGATGAAAGAAAGCACGGGCTGCCTGCAGTGAGAAATGCATACAGCTGCCGGCCCTGCCTGGGGCACATACTTGGCAGGGAAGCGTTCTAAATAAAACCTGACTGAATTCCTAGCAGCTCCATGGCCGGCAGCTTAGGGCCTTCCTTCCAGAGCCACCCTAGTCCTGGAGTCTTCACAGGTGCACTGCGAGGGCTAAGGTTCAGGTAGGAAGGGAGAGAAGGAAAGAAAGAGGGGAAGGAGAGGAGAGGGGGAAGCACCATGCCTGGATAAGGTGTGAAAAGAGAGACATAGAAAGCGTTGGTGTACATACTAAACACGCACATGCGCAGAACAGCGGTGCATGTTTTAAAAGAACACAGATGGAAAAGACACCCATTCGTACGATGGCTAGGATGTGCTTCCCAATAATAGGTCAGCGGGGAGAAAGTGGGGGGTGCAGATGAAACAGGACTGGCCACAAGTGGGTTATCATGGAACCTGGGAATGAGGAAGGGGATTGAATCAAACACAATAAAGTTCGCCAAACTCAAAGGGAGTCCGGGGAAGTGGAAGAAAGGAGAGAGGGCCGAGAGAGGGAGAGGCCGGAGAAATCAGGAGCGGAGAGGAGGGCTCTCTCTATCCCAGGGCCCCTCTTCCACTTGGTGACTGCCATCCAGAGACCACCTGAACAGCCACAGAATTCCAGAGCCAAGGAAATTCGGCGACATTCCAATCACTCCTTCCTTTAACAAAGAGGGCCCTGAGGTGCTGGGAAGAGAGCGGCTTGGGCACGCACACAGGCCACTGTAGGACGAGAGTAAGCCCCATGCTCAGTGCTCGGTTCCTAGCCCTTCCTAAAATGCGACAGAACAAGAAAACCAACACAAGCCACAACTCTGAGGTCAGCCAGACCTAGCTCAGAGCCCACTTCTGAAACTGCGGCTTAGAGCAAGTTGCTCAGCCATTCTGATCGGCAGCTGCCCAGCGGGTACAGACGCCTTAGCAGGCATCAGGAGGCAGAAAGGTGGGCCATGCCCTTGGATCTTGACTTCTAGAGAAAGAGAAGCACCACCACATGTGTCAAAGGAAGGAGATGTGCTTAGCTCAGGGCTTGAGTGCCTGAGAGGCAGCCTGGAGCCCCGGCCCCTTCCGATGCTGGGAAAGAACAGTAGCATGCAGCGCCCATCGGGCTCTCACCCGCACCACCCGAGCAAAGAAGTTCTCAACCTCTCGCACCTGCTCTCCGTGGGCTTGCTGCCTCCGGTCCCTGTCGGCCTGGGAGCTCTCGGCATTGGGCTGCTCTGTCTGCATGTGCTCGCTCACCGACACCAGGACCTTCTCGTACTCCTGAGACCCGCCGGGCTCCAGCCCTCTGGCCGTGGTGCTCGTTCTCTGGAATGAGTGTGGGCCTTGTGTGACCTCCTCTCGCCAGGAACCTTGTGCAGTATCTTGCAGGTATGAGACAATGGAGCCGTCTGCATCCCAGTCCTGCAGTCTGGGGTCCAGGAGAGGTGGCAGATGGCCGGCCAGGGAGAGAGAAAGGACACCTGGTCACCCATCAGTCTAATTCCTTTAGACACTCTCCCTCTCTGGAGCTCTGGCTCATCAAGGATACAGATCGTCCTCCCATCCCTTCAAATGTCAGGAGCACGTGAGCACATCGCCCACCTGACTGCTGTGGTTCAGAGGGGCACACGTGGCCCCTCTGATGCTGTCCAGGTGGAGAGGCCACTGGTCCCTCCCTGTGGGTGAGCGGCTCTCCCTTGGGGCTCCCAGGGTACTCGGCTTGCCCTGATGGTCCAAGCACTGGGGCCTCCATACTCTCATCCCACATCCTTGAGCTCTGCCACCATCCCGTTCTGCTTTCCAGGCCCTTCCCTCTCAGCAGTCCTCATCTGATAAGGTGGTCATTCCCTCCCCCCTCAAGACATATTCTTCCGTGGATCCTGGAAGGCGCTGGCCTGGTGCCTGCCCCCACTTCCTCTCTGGCCAGTCTTGTTTCGTGTCCTCTGCTGGTTCCTCCTAACTTTCCTCACTTCTGAACCTTGGAGCACCCAGGGGTTCAGTTCTCAGACCTCATCACTATCCACATCTGCTTCCTAAGCAAGCTCATTCATTCCATGCCCCTAAAGCCCATCTCTATGCCCAGAGTGCCTGGACGTGTGTCTCTAGCTCGGCTCTTCTCCTCAAACTACAGATGCGTGCACCCTGCTGCCTCCTCCACATCTCTACTTTGTTGTTGTTGTTTTCTGAGACAGGGCTTCACTCTGTCACCCAGTCTGGAGTACAGTGGTGCAATCACAGCTCACTGCAGCTCCGCACTCCTGGGCTCAAGCAATCCTCCCACCTCAGCCACTTGAGTAGCTGGGACTGCAGGCGCACACCACCACATCCAGCTATTTAAAAAATTTTGTAGAGATGCGGTCTGGCTCACAGGTCTACATTGGATCTCTACTGGGCATCTCCAGGACAGCGCAATCCAATCCACATTCAGGATCTCCCCCTAAGCCTGTCCACCCCATCCCACTGCCATCGATGGTATCTTCATCCTCACAGAGGGCAGGTTGAGGACACCACTGCCCTCCTTGACCCCTCTCTTCCTCTCTCACCCCAAGTTGTATTTGTCAGCAGATGCTTCTGAAATACGTCCTCCACCCACCCACCTCTCAGCATGGCCACCGCTGCCGTCCCAGCCCACAAGCTCATAGCCCTTTCCTCCCGAAGCACCTCCTGCTTCTCCGCTGGGGCACGCCAGTCTCCTCTCAAGGCAGGTGAAGCTGACCCTGCTCACCCTCCCCTCCCTAGCTGCATGGGCTTGGTCACTCTGTTAGGGCATGTGCCAAGCATGGTCTCCTTAACTAGGCCTTCTGTGGGGCATCCTCCCTGAGATGTCTCTCACTCACCCTCAATTCTTTGAGGTCTCTCAGCTGGCACTCATGCAGGCCTCCCGGGCTGCCCATCTGTAACTCCAGCTGGCCTTCTCTCCACGCACACACCTTCCCTGCTTGACTTTCCTTTTCAGCACTTATTATCTAGAATTTCTGTTTTAATGACTTCTAATTTTACTCACTTTATCTTGTTTCTTGTTAGTTTCCCTGCTAGAACCATGCTTCTTGCAGGTACAGATTTTTTTCTGTTTCATTCAATGCCAGCACCCAGGCACTCTTTATAGGCGCCTGGCACACAGTAGGCACTCAAAAAATATTGCTGAGTGAGTGGATGAAATTCATCTGACCCCATTAGAAGGTCACAGCACCAGGAAGTAACAAAACAGGCCTAGAGCCCAGGCCTTCCTGTCCCGTTAGCAACCCTGCTGCGGTAATGCAGCGCCAGCGTGCAGCCCCTGCGGGTGCTCAATAAATGCCTGATGAAGGAACGGCTGTCCCAGGAAGGCCTCTCTCTCCAGGGAAGGCCACTGTTTCACTTTAAACTGGCCTAAGCTCCGTCTGTTCAATCCTCCCCATGAATCCAAGGATTCGTTTAGGAAACAAATGAAGTCTTTTCTGTCTTAACTTCCAAACTACTTCCTTTCCCCTCCTGTTGGGTATTGGGGCCACACTGCACAGATCCGGTGTGAGCCTCAGCGTGGGTCTGAGGGGCCACGCAGGCAGGGAGAGGACACGAGAACAGCTTTCCTTGATTTGGCCAGTCCTGAGCTCCTTGGGGTGGGGGCCTGGAACCGCCTCCTGGGGGCATAAGAACCGTGTCCTTACTTTAGGGAAAATGTGGCAAGCCAGGTGACCTGGAGGAAAGGGAATTCCTCTGTCATCCGCCTCCTGTGCCAGCCCTGGGGGGGCAACGTGAGCCCCATCTCCTGTCTGTGTCATCTCTCTCTGCAACCGCAAGGCCTGGCTTGCCTTGGTATCCTTCCCTGCACCCAGTGGAGAGGCGTGCTGTAGGCCCTGACCCAGATGGGATGATGAGAGCTCCAAGGTGAGGCAGCCCTGGGCGCACACGCGCAGTGTCTGGGAAACGCATCGCCTTCTCCTCACCTGCCCATGCGGCTTTTCTGCTGCGGCACAGGGCAGGGCCTTCTCAGCGCCGGAAGCTTGGGGGAGGAGAGCACCCACTGCTCTACAGCTGAAAGCTCTGTCCTGCCCCAGATAAGCCCACCAGCCCCTCCTTCAAAGGGGTAAGTGGGGGAGGGCGCCATTATCAGCTCCATCACATGCAGGCTGTGTGACTGCACACAAATAACTTCCCTGGGTACTCGTGCTTCTAAATATGGCCTTCAACTAAATATGGCCTTCAACAGGAAGCAGGCAGGGGGAGAGGAGCTCAGAAAACCAGCTCTAGCAGCATGCTGAGCCACGTCTCCCCAGCCTCATGACTGCTCTCCTAAGTGAGCCCTCCTGGTACTCTGATGTCCCTAAGCAAGTCCTCCCTGTGCCCTATGGCCGTAAGTGAGCCTTCCAGGTGCCCTATGTCCCTAAGTAAGCCCTCCTGGTACCCTGATGTCCCTAAGCAAACCCTCCTGATGCCCTATGTCACTAAGTGAGCCCTCCTAGCGCCCTATGTCACTAAGTGAGCCCTCCCAGCGCCTATGTCCCTAAGTGAGCCCTCCCAGCGCCCTATGTCCCTAAGTGAGCTTTCCTGGCACCCTCATATCCCTAAATGAGCCCTCCCCATGCCCTCATGACTCTAAGTGAGCCCTCCCAGCATCCTCATGTCCCTAAGTGAGCCCTCCCAGCACCCTGTGTCCCTAAGTGAGCCCTCCCAGCACCCTATGTCCCTAAGTGAGCCCTCCCAGCACCCTCATGTCCCTAAGTGAGCCCTCCCAGCATCCTCATGTCCCTAAGTAAGCCCTCCTGGCACCCTAATTTTCCTAAGAGAGCTTTCCTGGCACCCTCATATCCCTAAATGAGCCCTCCCCATGCCCCTCATGACCCTAAGTGAGCCCTCCCAGTTCCCTAATGTCTGCATGTATGCTCTCTCAGTGCTCCAGGAGTCTCTCCTGCTGGGCATACCTGGTGGGGATGCTGGGAAAGCCCTGGCTTTTGCAGATGGTAGCTATGCTCCCATATTTTGCGGCTGCCAGACTGAATGTATTTGCTCCAGGGCAATTAGAACCCAGAGTCAGGGTTGGCATCAACACCTGTGTCCTCGCTGCAAGGCACAATCATACCCAGGAGCCCAGAAGACACAAAGGAACCCCGCGCCCGCAGCCAAGCTCTTACCTGTCCTGACTCCTCTCCGTCACCCGACTCATGGTGGGGGAGTGTGTGATTCGGACTTGCACCCTCTGCTGGCCTGAAACAAGAGACACTTCATTCTCTGAGTCCTGCCCTGCACCTGTCGCGTCATCCTGCCTCTTAGAACCTGGCAGCTTCTCTTCTGACCTCTGACCTTCCTCCTGTTCAAGCAAATCGATAAGGCCATTTGTGGCATCTGAATCCACTGTGTCGTCCTCCACAAGTTCCAGAGAGCCCAGCTCGGGGGCCCGAGGTTCCTCCGAGAGCGCCCCCTCCAACTTCCACTCGTGACCTGTGGCGTCAGAGTCCTCGGCCTTGCTGCACTCCAGAGAGGAGTCCTCAGCAGTGACCAGGGAGGGGGTGAGGCCCGCGGACCACACCTGCATGTCAGACATCTCCAGCATGGTGTCATGCTCCGTGGCCGCCAAGGGGATGGCGTCTAGGACGGCCACCTCGTTCCAGTACTGGTCTGCACGTAGCGAAGAGGAAAGCGCACAGCCCAGGGAGGCAGGGGACAGCAGCTCGTCCTGCAGCGAGGAGTAACCTGGATGGGCAGACAGAGGGCAACATGCTCCAGCAGCGATTCCGGTCCCACGCGCTCACATACAGGTCCACGCACACGCAGGCACGGCCACAGAGGTGCATGCATATTCGGGGTAGACTGGGGGGTTTCCAAGCTCCAAGCCCATTGCTCAGGCCTCGTGGCTGCTGCCTGGGCATCCAGGCAAGAGAAGCAAGGTTCTGAATTGGGTGGGGGCAGCCAGGGCGTGAGGCGGAGAAGGGGGAGCTCCCTGCTGGATGGCGAAGAGGAGAGACAGGATTATTTCTTATCCAGTTCAGAGCACTAGATAAAGAAGCCTTTATCCAAAGGACTTGTGCTCCAATCTCTCACTCATCCCATGGAAGCTCCACTTCTCCATGGCTGGGCAGAAATAGACGTTGCACCTCACACAAAACTTCACTTTAGCTCAGTTCTTAGGTTCTCAGTTAGGGATGTACCTCAAAGGGAAGGAAAGTCCACCCAGAACCAGGGGTAGTAACCAGGCTGCCCTTGAGGAGCCTATTGGGGTACACCAAACACCCATAGACCTCTGTGCAGCAGTCAGTGGGAAACAGCCTTCTGGTGTGGCCAGGTGTCACTTTCCTCAAGTTGCCTGCTGGTTCCAGAAACTCTGAATGATCTAAAGTGCCACAGGGGAGGGTTCTTATGGCTCAAAAGGGGCAAGGTCAGAAGGCGCCATGAGACACCAGGTCCACCCGCCCCAAAGCCCTGCATCCATGAGCCCTGAGCTATTTGTCCCAGATGCAGGTCGGCCCTGACCTGGTGGGAAGGGAGCCAGCTCGCTCAGGCCCTGAGTGCACGGCTCATAGTCGCCACGGCCTGCCCATCTGCTCTTCCCTACTGCCTGGCTGGGACAGGAGTCCCTGATTGTGTTCTGGTTGGCTTTGACACTGGCTCCCTGATGTTCAGAAGTGACTGTGACACTGAGTGAGTGGCATGCACACACGTGGGCATTCGTGGGGGATGTCAGCGCTCCATCCGGGACTTCTCAGCCCTCCTCTGGCTGGGAGCGGGGTACCTCTGCTACAGGAGAAAGAGGTCCCTGATGCCCCATTCAGAGCAGTTGCTTCTGTGGGTGGGAGAAGGGACTAGGGGGCAAGACTCTCCAATGGGCTTGGCTGGGGAACCAGGAAGCAAGTACGTGCTTACAGCATCTGGAGAGCCCGCAGAGCTGAAGGGGGACCCTGGGGACCTTCCTGACATCCAGAGATGTCCAAATACCCTGAGAGTTCAAACCTAGTCCAAATGCTCTATTCTGCCATTCAGACTCCCCCCCTCCCCGACTCACATCCACTGCCCCTGAGCTGTGTCTTGATTCCAGCCAGGCAGGCTCCTTTCTTGCCCTCTCACCCTCTGCTCAGGGCTTCAGCTCCTGCTCCCCTGCTTTTACATCACTAACTCCATTTATTCTCGTCCACTCACTGTCAACCAAAATACAGATGTGATTACATGCCAGGCACTGTGCTAGGGGAATGGGGGTGACAAACCTCAACACACCCACACACACACCCACCCACCCACACACACACACATATAAATACACACATACACACACACACACACACAAATACACATCCACTCATACTCTTTCACATACGCACACACTCATACCCACACTCACACCCACACACTCATACACAAATACACACCCACACTCACACACAAATACACTCAGATCCACACTCTCACAATCACCCACTCTCACACTCATCCAAATAACACACACCCACCCACACACACACACACTCACAATCACACACACACTCTCACACTCCCACTTTCACATACACTCACATTCTCACATACACTCACACACACACACACAGATGGGACAGCTTTCCATCTCATGGCATTTTCCCAACTTCAGCTCCTGTCGCTCCCCCCGTCTCTGGGGCTGTCCTAGGCCCCTCGAGAAGGCAGTTCATGGAAATGCAAACCCTTGAGGACAGGGCAGATGTCTGCCTTCCTCTCCCCACCCTTCCCTACAACAGGATTGGGCCTCCACTCGTCCCATCACCACAGCAGAGCTCTCCAGGTGTGTGAGAGGACCCAGCAGCTGGAACAGAAAGACCTCAGGCTCATTTAGTGGAACCGCAATTGCTAACATGTACCTGTGTGTTCAACGTGCCTGGAGCCATGCTGTGCGCTCCGCATGCATTCTCTTAATCACCCCAGGAAAGTTTTCTTCCCTATAAGTCTATGTGGTTCCAGGTCCCAAATGAGTGGGGAGGATGAGCCCATGAAGGTGGGGGTGGCTGGGGAGCAGGGCTGCACAGTGGCAGAGACTGAGGAAAACCCCTTTTAGCTCTGGCCAAACTAGGAAGAACAGAAGGAGGGAGTGGGAAGAGTAGGTGAAATGGGTGGGTCACATCTTACCATGCCATGGCCTTCAAACCCTTAACAGAAATCCCTCCAGATATACAAAAGCAGGATATTTTAGGGTCAAGTGATGATTACTTTTCTTATTACTCTTTCGAGCATTTTATGTTATTTACATCACTTACTGAGCCTTTTTTTTTTTTTTTTTTTTTTTTTTGAGCCAGAGTCTTGCTGTGTCGCCCAGGCTGGAGCACAGTAGTGCAATCTCAGCTCACTGTAACTTCTGCCTTCCAGGTTCAAGTGATTCTCCTGCCTCAGCCTCCCCCACTGGGAATAGCTAGGATTACACATACGTGCCATCACGCCTGGCCAATTGTTATATTTTTAGTAGAGACAGGGTTTCACCCTGTTGGCCAGGCTGGTCTTGAACTGCTGACGTCAAGTGATCTACCTGCCTCAGCCTCCCAACATGCTGGGATTACAGGCTTCGGCCACTGCGCCTGACCACTGAGTGTATTTTTAGTGCAAAACGTATCTAGCCACATGGCTAGTAAGTCTGGTCTTTTCCAAAGACTTTGCCATTAATCTCTTTTAAAAATAGCTTTGTTGAGGCATGGTTGACATTCAATAAATGCGTATCTTTAGAGGGGGTGAATTGGTACGTTGTGATACATGTGTACACCCATGAAACCATCACCTCAAAGAAGAGAAAGGACATTTGTCACCCCAGAAAAGTCTTCTCATGTTTCTTTGTAATCTCTCCCTCCCCCTTCCCTCCCCCACTCCAAACCATTCCCAGGTGACCACTGATCTGCTTTTTGTCATTATACATCAGTTTGCATTTCTCAGGATTTACATAAGTGGCCTCATACAGTATGCACTCTCTCTCTCTTTTTTTTTTTTTGGCCTGGCTTCTTTCACTCAACATAATCAATCATTTGGGTTTCATCCATGTTGATGTATGTATCAATAATTTATTTCTGTTGCTAAGCCATAGCCCATTAGATGGCTATACCACAGTTTGTAAATCTATTTACCTGCTAATGGTCATTTGGGTTGCTTCCAGCTTGTGGCTATTACAAATAAAGCTGCTAGTCTGTATGGACATAATGCTTTGTTTTCTCTTGGGTAAATACCTAGGAATGGAATGACTCAATCGTACGGTAGGTATCTGTTTAACTTTGTAAGAAATGATCAAGTGGTTGCACCATTTTGCATTCCCACCAGTGGTGTATGAGAGTTCCAGTTCCCCCATGTCCTCACCGACACTTGGTATGGCCAGCCTTTTTAATTTTAGCCATTCTTTCAGGTGTGTGGTGGCACCACCTTGTAGTTTTAATTTGTATTCCCCTAATGACTAATGATGTTGAGTATATTTTCATGTGATTATTTGCCATGTGTGTATATTCTGGGTGAAATTTCTGTTGGAATCTTTTGTCCAATTTAAAAACGGAGTTATTTTCTTATTATTACGTTTTGAGAGTTCTTTATATATGCTAATGCTATAGCAGATGATTATTGGTCAATATTTTCTCCCACTCTGTAGCTCGTCTTTCCGTTTTCCTAACAGTGTATTTTGAAGAGCAGAAGTTTTGATTTTGATGAAGCCCAACTTGACGATTTGTTCTTTCATGGATTGTGCTTTCGGTGTTGTATGTGAGAAATCTTTGCCTTAACCAAGATCTTTAAGGTTTCTTTCTTTTGTTTTCTTCTAAAAGTTTTATAGTTTTAGATATTACATTTAATCTGTGACCCATTTAAAGTTGATTTTTGTATATGAGGTAAGAATCCAAGTTCATTTTAGTTTAGATTTTTTGCATAAAAGTTCATAAATGATATTGGTCTGCAGTTTTCTTGTTAAATGTCTTTTTTCCTAATATCAGAGTCATGCTGGCCTCATAAACTTAGTTGAGAAGTATTTTCTCATTTTCAATTTTCTAAACAAGTCGTTTCTTCCTTAAATGTTTGGTAGAATTCACCAGTGAAGCCGTCTGGGGGTGGACTTTCTTTGTAGGAATGTTCCAAACCGTACATTTAATGTCTTTCATTTATATGGGGCTATATCTATTTCTTCCTAAGTGAGCTTTGATAGTTTGTGTCTTTCAAGGAATTTGTTGATTTCACCCGTGTTCCAATTTATTGGCATAAAATTGTCATAATATACCTTTATTGTCCTTTTACTATCTATAGAATCTGTGAGTCTTCTATAGCTAGTATAGATTCCTTATATATACCTGATATTGGTAATCTGCAGGTCTTTTCTTTTTTTATAATCAGTCCGGCTAGAGGTTTACCAATTTTATTGATGTTTTCAAATCACCAGCTTTTGGTTTCATTAAATTTCTCCATGTTTTTCTGCTTTCTATGTCACTGATTTCTGCTCTGATCTTTATTATTTCCTTTATTTTATGATTTTGGGTTGAATTGGGTCTTCTTTTTCTAATTTCTTAAGGTAGAAGCTGAGGTTACTCAGGAACTTTTTTCTTTTCCAGTGTAGCCATTTAGTACTTAAATTTTTCCCTAAGTACTGTTTTAGCGGCATTCCATAAATTTTGATATCTTGTGTTTTATTTTCGTTCAGCTCAAAATATTTTCCAGTTTCCCTTTTGCTTTCTTCTCTTACCTATGGGTGACTTAAAAGTATATTATTTAATTTCGAAATATTTGGGATTTTCTAGATATTCCGCTATCAATTTCTAATTTAATTGCATTGTGGTCACAGAACATACTTTGTATGACTTAAATCCTTTCAGAGTTAGTGAGACTTGTTTTATCTATTTTGGTTGGCTATTAGCTATAATTCTTTATTATTTTAGTGGTTGCTTTAGGGTTTACGGTATACATACTTATCTGCCATAGTCGACCTTGAGATGATACTATCCCACTCAGCATATAGTATAGAACATTACAGGAGTATATGCCATTTTCCCCCCTGACTTTTGTGCTGTTGTCGTCATACATTTTACTTTTATACAGGTTCTAAGCCCAGTATTGCACTGTTATTTTTGTTTAAATAGTTGGTTACCTTTTAGAGATTTAAATAATGAGAAAAATCTTATGTCTTAATCCTTGTAGTTAATATTTTTGGCACTATTCTTTCCTTCATGTAGATCCATATTTCTGTCTGGTATCGTTTTCCTTTGTCATGAAGGCCTTTTTAAAAAAAAAAAAAATTGTAGTATGGTGATGAATTGCTTGCTCCTGGTGATAAATTCTTTCAGCTTTGGCATGTCTGGAAAAGGCTTTATTTTGCTTTCATTTTTGAAGTTATGTTTGCTAGGTATAGAAGTCTAGGTTACTTTGGAGATGTTTCTTTCTCCTTTAAAGATGTGGCATGCTTTAAAGATGCCCCATCGTCTTCTGACTTGTGTTGTTTCTTTCTTTCTTTTTTGTTTTTGAGATAGAATTTCACTCCCGTTATACAGGTTGGAGTGCAATGGCACCATCTTGGTTCACTGCAACCTCCGCTTCCTAGGCTCAAGCAATTCTCCTGCCTCGGCCTCCTGAGTAGCTAGTAGTACAGATGCACACCACCACAGCTGGCTAATTTTTGTATTTTTTGTAGAGATGGGGTTTTGCCATGTTTCCCAGGCTGGTCTCGAACTCCTGAGCTCAAGTGATCCAGCCATCTTGGCCTCCCAAAGTGCCAGGATTACAAGCATGAGCCGCTGTGTTCGGCCTTGGCTTGTGTTGTTTCTAATAAGAAATCTGATGTCAATCTTACTTTGGTTCCCTTGTATATAACACGTTTTTTTTTTGTCCTCTGGTTGCTTTTAAGATTTTCTCTTTACCACTGGTTTTGACTGGTTTGCTAATCATGTGCCCTGACAGAGTTGCTCATGTGTTTCCTGTGCATGGGCTTCATCAAACTTGTTGGATCTATGTCTTCATAATTTTTATCAAATTTGGCAAATTTTTGTGTATATTTCTTTTTCTTTTTTCTTTCTTTCTTTTTTTTTTTTTTTTTTTTGAGACAGTGTCTCACTCTGTTGCCCGGGCTGGAGTGCAGTAATGCTATCTCGGTTCACTGCAACCTCCATCTCCCAGGTTCAAGTGATTCTCCTGCCTCAGCCTCCCAAGTAGCTGGTACTACAGGTATGCACTACCATGCCCGGCTAACTTTTGTATTTTTTTTTTTAGTGGAGACAGGGTTTTACTATGTTGGTCAGGCTGGTCTTGAACTCCTGACCTCAAGTGATCTGCCAATCTCAGCCTCCCAAAGTGCTGGGATTATAGGCATAAGCCACTGTGCCCAGCCCCATACATTTTACAATACTTTTTCTTCCTTCTTTTCTGTTGGGAACTGTAGTTGCACATATTAGGTCACTTGAAATTGCCCCATAGCTCACTGATACTTATAAACATTTTTCTCCAAAACAGAAAGAAAAGAAAAATGTTTGGAGTTTCTCTTGCTATATTGTCAAGTTCACTAATCTTTTCTTCTGCAGTGTCTAATGTTTAATCCCATCCAGTGTATTCATCCTTCACATTACAGTTTCATCTCTAGAAGATTGGCTTGGGCCTTTAAAAAAATATCTTCCATGTCTCTACTTAACTTTTTTGAGTATCTGAAATACAGTTACAATCACTGATTTACTATCTTTGTCGGCTAATTCTTTTTTTTTTTCTTTTGAGATGGAGTCTTGCTTTTGTTGCCCAGGCTGGAGTGCAATGGCACTATATCGGCTCACTCCGATCTCTGCCTCCTGAATTCAAGCAGTTCTCCTACTCTTAGCCTCCCAAGTAGCTGGCAATGCAGGCAGCCGTCACCTCGCCCAGCTAATTTTTTTTGTATTTTTAGTAGAGATGGGGTTTCACCATGTTGGCCAGGCTGATCTTGAACTCCTGACCTCAGGTGATCTGCCTGCTTGGCCTCCCAAAGTGCTAGGATTACAGGTGTGAGCCACAGAGCCCTGCCCTTTGTCTGCTAATTCTAACTCTCTGTCAACTCTGGGTCAGTTTCAGTGGATTGCGTTTTCTCCACATTATGGATCTTGTTTTCCTGCCTCTTTGTGTGTTACTTTTACTAGATGCTGGATATTGCGAATTTTACCTTGTGGAATGCTGGATGTTTTAGGATTCCTGTATGCTTGAGTTTTGTTCTGTTACACAGTTAAGTTACTTGAAAGTAGTTTGATCCTTTTGCATTTTGCTTTCAAAATTTATTAGGCAGGACTGGAGCTCTGGGGGTTATTTTTTCCCCCATTTCTGAGAGGAGATCCTTCTTTGTCCCCTGAACAAAGGCTATGAGAGATCAATTGGGAACAGCTGGCTAATACTCAGCTGAAACTTGTGGGAGACCCTCTGCAGGTCTCCAGAGTGTTCTATCTGTGCAACTGTCTTCTCTCTGGTCCTCTATTTTGAGAACTCAAGCTCCCCTGGTCTCCCTGGATTTTCAAAACAGTAAACTAGACAGCCGTAGGACCCAACTCATTTATTTCCCATGCTTTGTGGATCAGTGTCTTTTGCTATCTGATATCCAATGTCTTGAAAACTGTTGTTTCATATATTGTGTCCATTTTTTGATCTGCAGTGGTTTCAAGCAGGAGGGCATATCCAGTCCCTATTACCCTGCCAGAAGTGGCATGCATCACATCTGACACGGCTCCTTGGATTTGGCTGGATGAACATTCCATCACTCCTTGGAATTGCGATGAGATTTGAGAACTGGGAGAGGGAAGCTTTGCAGCCACAGAACACCTGAGGTTCATTCTTGGGTTCCTTTTGTGAACTTTCCACCTTAAGACTTCCATGGCATTCACTTTAATGGAATTTCACCCAAATAAAGATGTATGGGGCCGGGTGCGGTGGCTCATGCCTGCAATCCCAGCATTTTGGGAGGCTGACGTAGGTGGATCTCCTGAGGTAAGGAATTCGAGACCAGCCTGGCCAACATGGTGAAACCTCATCTCTACTGAAAGTACAAAAATTATCTGGGTGTGGTTGTGGGTGCCTGTAGTCCCAGCTACTGGCGAGGCTGAGGCAGAAGAATCACTTGAACCCAGGAGGCAGAGGTTGCAGTGAGCTGAGATCGCACCACTTCACTCCAGTCTGGGTGACAAGAGTGAAATTCCATCTCAAAAAAAAAAAAAAAAGAAATGTATGGGAGAGCACATGGACCACCTCTGCAGGAAGTCCTTGCTTATCTTCACCCTGGGACTCCTTCCCTGGGAACAGTATTTAGGGTGCATGCCTGGCTGCTCCCTCTTCCAGCCACACAGGCTGAGATCCAAGGTCACGGGTAGCTAGCTGTACTCCCCGGTGCCAGGGGGATCCTACGAAGCTGCAGCGATACTCACAGAAGCCCAGGTACATCCTCGTGAGGAACGTCTCACAGATCTGGGGTGGACCAGACCACAGGTAGGTCCACTGGATCCCCCCAGGGTGAGTTCCAGAGTGTCTGTCTCTCTGGGGGTCTCATGCAGCTCCACCACACTGGAGCCACCAGCCCCTCCCCTCAGTCTAGAGGCCCACACTTGGGGATGCATGTTGGAGAAATGGGGTAAAGGCAGCCGCACATACTGAGTGGGGCTGCATACATTCAGGTAGTCCCTGCTCACTCCAGGTCACTGCCCTGGTTCTTTGCTGACCCAAATCGTCCTGCTAGCTTAATGTCAGCAGCAAATGCGACAACAGGGGTCAGCAGACAGCCTCGCCCCAGACAAGGCCACACTTCACTAGCTGCAGTTGTGAACAGAGGGAAATAAAACATATTTGATTTCCAAGCAGACATTAGTATTTGTCCAATTTGTCAGGCCAAAGGGAGCTCACATGGGTGTGAGATGACCATGTCTCCTCTCATAAGGGGAATCTGTTTTATTTTCAGAAACATGCTATTTTATTTTGGCTCTATAGGCCATGCTTGCTTTATGTCTATTCCTGGGGCCTGGGCAATCCTCTCCTGGGCGGGAGAAGCACACTGGCCTTTCGGCCTGGGCCCCTCTGCTCTGGCCAATCCAGGTGCTGGTGGTGAGCAGAGCTAGGAAGGAAGGGAGACAGTCTCAGGCCTCTAATTCCCAGACACCACACACTTCTGTCCCGCTCACGGAGCTGCCTATCACTGCCTGGAGTCCAAGGTCTTCAGAAGGAAGCTCAGACACACAGAGGGACCAGGAAATGCACAGAGATGCCAAGGTCCAACTGTGGGCATCGGGGCAGCGGGCTGGGTGGGCACCAGGTCAGATCATCATGAGACCTGCCCACGGGAGAGCCGGAGAAGCCGCAGAGCCTGTGGTGCCCCTGCCCCCCTTAGACCTCTGACTGTCTGTCACCTTCTCTCCAGACCAAGGGCACTCAGATGAGGGCCGGTCTTCCTGGAGCAGGGAGGAAGGTAGGAAAACACAAAGCCGATTCTGGACCAAGCAGGGCATTGGTACATGAGTCTGCTGGGGCCGGGGGAGGTGCGCAGGGCACATAGCTGGGTCTACCGGGACCTGCCGGAGTGTGCGTCGGGGGCTGCTGAGGCTGCACAGAGCAGCCAGGAAGCACAGGGCGTTTGACTGTGACCATCTGAAATCAACTACTCAGGAGCGGACTCCCTTGAAGACTTAAATGCAATCATGCTACTCTTTGGCCCTCTGATGGCTTTCAGCTCACTCCACGTCAAACTCAATGTCCTCATGACAGTCTATGGGTGGGCTCCGTGTCGCCCTCTGGCCCTCACGCCTGCCTCTCTCCCTCTGTCCCTCTGCCCCAGCCCCAGCCACCTCCCCATCCTGTGAACATACCAGGAAGGCCCTCTTCACACTCCCTGCTCTGAAACGCCCCTCCCCAACGCCTACCTCCCGCCTCATCTCTGGCAAGTGCTCAAATGCCACCCGCTTCCCTTGCACCATGGAAAAGCTTCATGAAGGAAGAATTTTGTTTTGTTTTGTTTTTTTCGTCTGGTTGAGAACAGTTTTCTCTCTCCTGCCTAGCACAGTGCCTGGTGTGTGGGCGAGGCTTGAAAAATATTTGCCAAATGGGCTGACCCCTGAGACAGAGCCCTTTCAGCACACACGGAGCGCACAGGCCCAGTCCTACCCAGGGGTTTAGAACCACTTGGGCAAGAACGCCTTAAGGCCCGGTGGGCGCCAGGGGTCTGTGGCCCCAGGAGACGCTCATGGATGCCCAGGTCTGTAACTGAATATTCACACTCATGTCCTGTAGGTGCTTAATCAGGGCACAGGAAATCGAAAATGCCAATCTGACTTGACCGAAGAGCACACTGTCAAAGAAGCTCGACACACAATAAGGGGGAAGAGCTTTGTCACCAGAATTTCCTCAGGTTTGTGGCCTCCCTCAACCGCCCTCGACCTGCTGAGCAGCTCCTGCAAAGCCCCGGCCCGGGGGTCCCCTGAGGGGGAGGCTGGAACCCCCCCACGGGGGTGGACCCAGGGAGAGGGCAGGCAGCACCGCATGGCGACACCTATGCACAGGCTCATGCACGCACACACACAGACACACACACACGCACACGCACACATGCACGCCCGGGACACAGTCATGAGATGCGCGGCGGGGGACAGGGCTGGGGGCCATAACATGCACGTGGACGCGGCTGGCTCTGCGCCTGCCGAGGTGGGGACAGTGGAGACAGTGGAGACAGGCAGCACGACAGAGTGAGCACATGGAGGTCAAGATGAGGTCAGAGGCAGAAGAGAGGCAACAGGACGTGATCAGCAGATGGGCGCCGCTCCTAGGCCGTGAGATGGCACGCTTCAGGACACACAGGACTCAGGGCAGGGCACAGGGAGAGGCTTGGTGAGCACAGGGTCCCTTGGCAGGGGCTCTGTGCCCAGGCTCACCTGGGACTCGCCCTCGACTGGCGCCATCCCCTACTGTGCACCCAGCCACAGGTGTCCATCCCCAGCCCAGGCATGGTAGGGATGGCCCTTAAGACTAGGAGCTGGACGAGCATACACATCACCATGCCCGCATCCAGGGTGGTGCGTCAGCCACCTGAGGACGCCATATCACAGAAATGGAAATTTTGTTTCAAGGTCTGTAAGGAATTTTAGGGATCCAATCCAATTTGCTGATTTTACAGAAGGGGAGAGGGCTCAGTCACACAGGGAGCTGGCAGCAAGGAAGGGCCTAGATCCCAGAGCTCCTGGCCAGAGAGCGGGGCCTTGCTGTTTATGCGCCTGCCAGCCAGAGTGGGGGGTGGGCAAGGAAGCGGTTGCAGGGGGCCCAGCCCAGGAGTGGCAGGGGGCGGGGGCAGAGGTCACAGCCTCCTGGGCATCCTCTCCTCGGGCTGGATCTCACAGGGGATCCCTGCCATGCTGAATCACATCAACAAAGAGTGAGGGAAGGAGATGAGATAATAGAAAAGGAAGAGAGGAAAAAGCAGAGAGACCCACCTCCAGGAAGAGCAAACTGCCCAGTCCCTAAAAGTGGCCACACTTGTAAAACACCGTCCAGTTAAACTGCGCTAGATGCTAGACCTTGGGCCAGGAATCTCCATTCCCTCTGCTTCCCAACCACTGACCGTTTTACAGATGGGGACACTGATGCCCCAAAGAGGGTCCACGCCTTGCAAAGAGCTGCCGCAAAGTCTGCAGCTGTGTAGGGGCAGTGTCTAGCTGGCCACCTCTGACTCAGCTCTTTCCCATACACCAGGCCCCGTGGGGACACAGTTGCTGATGGCAACGGCCCGGGGGCCGCTTGCAGTGGCAGAGGCAGGCAGCAGGCAATGCTCCCCTCCGCAGGAGTGGCCGTCTTTCTCCCCTCCTCACCCCTCTCTCTTCTGCTCTCCCCACCTCCAAGGAGGAATTCATTGCTGACAAACCAGACCTCCCTCCAACGGGAGGGAGAGCAGGTTTTGAGGGAGGAAGTATTGTGGGAAGGGGTTATTGGTGCTGATACCTGTAGGGCAGGCCCTGGCTCAGCCCGCACCTGGTCCAGGCGACACTCACCATTCATCTGGGAGGGTGACAGCGAGTAGTCGCGGTCTGCGTGCCGCCGGTCCGGCTTCAGGTTTCGGCTCTGTCTGCCGGAGCCCTCCAGCATGTTCACGATCTCTCCACGGTCGATGCTCCGCAGAGCCGAGCACAGATTCTCCACTGTGGGCGCAGAAGAGAGATGCGTGTTACTCCATGGTGGCGAGGGAGGACACGCCGGCTCAGAGAATGCAGCCAGGACGAAGATGGAGAAGGGAGATGATTTTTTCAGAAGGTGGAGGCACCCTATTTTCTCAGAATCGAAAAATACTTCCTCTTGGGAGAATACTTTTTATACTTCAACAGATCTTTTCCAAATGCAACAGTGGACAATTATTTCATTTATTGGTCTCTGTTACAAAAATTAAAATAAAAAACTATTTTATTTATGGTCTCACTCTGTCACCCAGGTTGGAGTGCAGTGGCGCAATCTCAGCTTACTGCAACCTCTGCCTCCCGGGTTCAAGCAATTCTTATGCCTCAGCCTCCTGAGTAGCTGGGATTACAGGCATGTGCCATCACACCTAATTTTCGTATTTTTAGTAGAGACAGGGTTTCACCATGTTGGCCAGGCTGGTCTCCAACTCCCAACTTCAAGTGATCCACCTGCCTTGGCCTCCCAAAGTGCTGGGATTACCGGTGTGAGCCACTGCGTCCCACCACAGTGGCCAACTTAAAAATCGATAAAGACTGTTTTTTTGGGGGGGTGGTAATCTAAGAGGAGTACTACAAGAAATACAGATGAGAATGATTAGATTCTGTCCTTTTAAAATCCTTGGTCATCGCCAGATAATTTGAGATGCAAATATTAACACTGAATTTCGGCTCAGTCCTTTTGAGTCTGGGAATCTGGTTGAGTAGAAGCTGAAAACAGAATGAGGCAAAGCTCCCTCCAGGTCAGAGGAAGCTCCTGGGAGAATGAGAACTGCTTCAGACTGGGGTCCGGCTCACCCAGACCCCAATGAGTCCTGAGAGGACAATACTCATTTGCTTGATTCAACAGATGTTGTCATCTAGGGGTCCTGGTACAATTTTTATTTTATTTTTATGTGTTTTTTTAGATTCAGGGTTTTGCTTGTTGCCCAGGCTGGAGTGCAGCAATGCAATCATAGCTCACTGCAGCCTCGACCTCCCAGGCTCAAGTGACCCTCCTGCCTCAGCCTCCAGAATAGCTGGGACTACAGGTATGTGCCACTACACCTGGCTAATTTTTAAAGGGCTATGTTGCCCGGTCTGGTCTCGAACTCCTGGGCTCCAGCAATCCTCCCACCTTGGCATCCCAAAGTGTGGCGACTATAGGAGTGAGCCACTGTGCCAGAACTTGCAATTTTAATCTTATTCCAAGAGTGTGAGAAAGGCTGAGGCCAAGCTTCTCTGCTCATGCCTTCTGGTAGGACTGCCTAGAAGACCTCCTGACAGGAGTGGCGTGTGCGTGCCTGTGAGACAGAGACAGACTGACTCCAAACGCCAGTGTCATGAATGGAATTTGAAGGACGAACTCATTTGGTGGGGGAGTAGGTCCTAGGACAGGCTTCCTCAGCGGAACGGTACTGACTCTTTGCGTTTTGGCCTTCACGGATGACCCAGAGGTTCAGCAAGGCCACGCTCTGCTCCAACAGGGAGTTGGGGTTTTCCACTCGGATCCTGTTGATGTCTTCCACACTGAACTGCAGCTCCCGGGCCAGCTCTGCAAGTGAAGAACCAACAGCAGATGTAAGCCACGAGGGGGCCTCCAGCACACAGGCTGGGTGGGCACTGCAACATGGGGGCACCCAGCAGGGAGCACAGGGAGCTGTCGGGCAGCCTCCCTGTGGACTTGGTGTTCCTTCTTATCAAGAAATTCCTCATGAAATGCCAGCACCTATACCTTTGTATCTCCAGAAAAGGGAGAATGGGAGGGGTGCTTGATAAATAGGCACTGAACGAATGAACGAACGAACGAATGAAGGAACAAATGTCCTTTTTTCCGTTCATAACTTCCAATATGAGATGACATGACCTCTCGGCAAGGTCAGCAACTTCTGCAAGTTTACAGAGCCAGGGAGTCTCTGAGCCAGGAGGGGAGCCGCACCTGCGGATTCTAGCCCAGCACTGCCTGTGCCATGCCAGGACGCCACGCCCTGCGCTGCCGAGAACCAGTGAGAACAGAAATGGACTTCGGAGCTTATGCTTCTTCAGGGAGAGGTGCTATTTACATTTAAAATGAACATACCAGTTCCCATCTAAATGCAAGGCAATAATGCAGACTGTTAGCCAAAATCACCCATTATTTTTATTGTTATTTCTTTAGAAGGAAAACAGCATTAGAGTCTAATTTCAAGGGTGAAGAAGACTGGGGAGAAAGTGATGGTGAGAATCAGAACACGCACACAACACGTACACCCACACACGTATGCACGCGCATGTCTTCTGAGCACCCAGCAGTTACGGTTTAAAGAATGAGCCCTGTCTGAACTTCTGAATTTCTCACACTGCCTTTCCACAAGTTATTACCAAGGTTTCTGAGTGTGTTTAAAGTGTTCTGCCGGGGGGGGGGTGAATGAAGGGAGCCCACTCATATAAAAGCTAACAAAAAATAAGGAGGGGGAGGGGAAGCCATCTCCTCAGCGTCAACAAGAATTGCAAGCTGGGCTCTGGACAGAAATACAGTTATAATTTGGCATCCACCAAGCTGCACGTGGGTCCTCTCTTTGTTGCTCAAAGCCACACAGTGCTGGATACTGACCACTCGCACCCCCATTGTTCCTACAGACAGGGTCTCTGACATTAGGTTTCTTTTTAAGGATCCCCTTAAGATGGTTTTCAGACCCCCAATTCCAGCAATCAGTTTGAAGACAGGGATCAGCCCGAGAATGTAGCTTCTTCCTCTCCCTGTCAATTTCACCCTGCACTCTCCAACCAATCACCTGCCTCCGCACTTCAGTCGCTCCAAAGCCCTTAGCGGTCCTAGTCCTAAACTCCTCCTCGGGAAGGCAGAGTCGAGGTTTCCTCCCGCCTCCTTGTTTGGCAGCCCTGTGACTAAGCCTCTTTCCCTGCTGCAAACCCCTGCCTCCGCGTGTCTCGATGTGCCACTCACATCGGGCAGTGGACCTGCAGTGGTGACACAGGGAGAATCCAGTTCTAGGGTCTGTGGCTGGGCACGGCACATTCTGAGCCTTCACTTTATTTGCCCACCTGCCTCCCTTGAAATAAGATCTACCCCGGATGGTCGGCAGGACTTCTGCAAGCCACAGCCACAGACCATAGTGAAATATGCTGGGACTTGCCCTTTCCTTCCCTCCTTTTCAAGATCTCCTGTAAAGTCAAAAGTTGATTCTTTCTTAGAAAGGAAAGTCAGACAGAGATGGAGGCAGGGGGACTCCCCCTTCCATGGGCACCCAATGGTATGACCTGGACAGCAGACCCAGCCCGGACAATCATAAATCAGATGACCCATGGATGATAAAAAGGAGGGTTAGAAATGCCTCATTCATTGCTTATTACAGGGGAAGAGGGTAGGTGAGAGGGACAGAGTGCTTTTCTGCCCCCAATTCCACACTCACCTGCCCAGCTGAGACCGAGGTGCTCCGAAATAATAGCCATCTTCATCTCCGCCTGGTCTGTCCCGCTGAGAAAACCTGGGGGAGAAGCATTAGATTTCATTTAGTAGCCAGGGCAGGACACAGTCGACAGGCGTGAGGACACGGCCTGAGATGGACGTGGCTTCTGTGTACACTGGGGTGGTTGTCTGGACTCTCTGCAAGGTCACGGGAAGACCGGAGTCAGCTCTGCAGCTGCTTTCAGAATGGGCCGAGCCCTTGCCGGGCTGCAGAGAGATCAGCTCACATCCATCTTTCGAGGGAAGGGAGCAAGCATGTACCACGACCCAGAAGCCGTACCTGGTGTGGACTCGCTGAGAATGCTGTATCGCAGGGCCAGGGGTGTCAGGGTCCTTCTCCTGTCTTCAGCTCCACTCCCCCTGCAGAAGAAAGGGTGCTTTGGGTTTTGGACTCTCCCCACCTTTCTAGAGAAGGTGATCTGAGCTCCTAGGCTGCAGGGGTAGGGAAGGATGACCCCAGTCCTGGTAAACAGTCAGTCAGTTTCTTCAGGGACTTAACATAGAGTAATGGGATGCGGGGGAGTGGGAGTGAAGGGAAGCTGACCAAGAGCACATGCGTTATTAATCACAGTCGTAATAACGGCAAACCCACCTCACCCCGTCACCTGTGGGTCCTTATTCAATGTTCACGGCAACCTAGGAGGTGGGTACTTATTACTCCCGTTTCATCAATAAGGAAACTGAGGCATAGAGAGACTAAGTTCCTTGCCCAAGATCACCCAGTTAATATGCAGTGGAGCTGGGTTTGAACTTAAAATATTGCTTTTCTTTTTGGATTTCTTTCTGCTTGAAAGACCCGTTTCCATACTGCCCTAAGGCCTTAGCATCATAGCCTGTGGAAAAGTATCCAGACGCTTGCCCAAGGCTGCAGGAAAATACTCTTTTTTTTTTTTTTCAAGAGCCAGGGTCTCACTCTGACTCTGAGGTTGGAGTGCAGTGCAGTGGCACGATCAAACTCCTGGCCTCAAGTGATCCTTTTGCCTCAGCCTCCTGAGTAGCTAGGACTACAGGTACATGCCACCATGCCTGGCTAATTTTTTATTTTTATTTTTTCGTACAGACAGGATCTCACTATGTTGCCCAGACTGGTCTTGAACTCCCGGGCTCAAGCAATCCTCTTGTCCCAGCCTCCCAAAGTGCTGGGATTACAGGCATGAACCTCCGAGCCCAGCCTGGAAATCCTCTTTTGAAAGAGAAGTTGGTTCACCCTTGTCTTAACCCCAAGAAGAAGAGAGATTGAGCCATGGACTTATGAAGGTAACCTTGCGCCTTTCCTAGTTTAGCATGGAAGGCTAACGATCAAAACGACAACAGTAAACAACACCAGCAAAACCACGGAGACGGTCTGGAGACTCTGATCCCTCCAAAGTCCCTAGCAGAGGTGGTGACTGGGATACTCTTACAAGTATCGACAAATTAACATACGTGGCCAAGACTCCTTTGCTGAGCTCAAAACCCTGGGTGTTTGCAGTGGCTGAGGACACCAGGCTTCCCTTCTGTGAGGGCCTAGCACCCTGGGAAGATAAGCAGGCAGATGAAAAAGCCGCCTGAGAGAAGCTGGGCAGGGGCTGGGAGACCTTAGCAGCTCTTCTTGGTGCGAACCTCGGAGGCCTCGGGCCAGGGACACCAAGGCAGATGCCCTTCGGGTCCCTTCTCACCTTCACAACTAGGGAGCCCAGGGTCCACGGCGTGAATGTGCCCGTCACCATCTGACACTGACATTTGTTCCTCGTGTCACATGACCAGAGCTGCACTGTGCATTGCAGAGAGGGCCAGGGCAGGGCCTCCCCGTCAGGCCATAGAATGAGCATGTGGAGGAGAGTTCAGCACCTCTGCATGCTCCAGGGGACTCAAAGGCAGTTTCCCCAGGAAGAAGCCCCTTGGAAATGCTGCACCTGGGGTCTGTCTGGGGACCTCCTATGGGGAGCGCGTCTCCGGCCAGGCTCCTTGGCAGGTGCCAGCTCACCTTGGTGCAGGGGGGCATGGTGATGTTGAGGTGGCAGAGAATGTGCTGGGTGTCCTCGTATTTCATCGCCTTGCGCAGAAACGACAGGGACCCTCCCGGCTCTCGACTGCTGTCCCTCACCTAAACTCAATCACACAAAGGGAAGATTCAGGGGCCCTTTTATAGGCCACCGGGCTGTCTGGTTTAGGGAATTCTGTCTCCCCAACTTTCTAGACCCAGAGGAGAGGCCAGCCAGAGGGTGCCGGCACCTTTACAGGTATGGCCAGACGGTTCTCCCGAAATGACTGGAAGTGGAAGCTCCGCTGCTGGGCAGCTTTTCTTCACGGGCACCAGGTTCCCGGAGAGTTCTGCAAACAGGGACATTCCCTCCAACACCTGTGGGAGAGGAAAAGCAGATACAGCTTGTCAGGGGCAAGGGCCCGGATGTCCCACCTTCAGCCTTCAGCCCTTCCCTCTCCGAGACACACCCTGCTACAGCAAGAGACATGGGGGTGTGTGCTGAGAAATCCACTGTTTGTTTTGGGAACGGCTTTATTTCCAAAATTGTGATGAACGAGGCACGCTTCCTGACTTCAAAGTATTTTGTAATATGTAGGGAGGTTCAAATACCCCAGAGATGTTGATGAGAATTGCTATCGAGTACTCTGAAACTTCACTTGAATATCATAACATAGCTTCTGGGAAAAAAAAAAATCCGGTTCTGGGCTGGGCATGGTGGCTAACACCTGTAATCCCCCCACTTTAGGAGGCCAAAGTGGGAGGACTGCTTGAGGTCAGGAGTTTGAGACCAGCCTGGGCAACATAGGGAGACCCCCTCATCTTTACAAAAATTTTTTAAAAAAATTAGCCAGGTGTGGTGGCATGTGCCTATAGTCCCAGCTATGTGGGAGTCAGGAGGATCACTGGAGGCCAGGAGTTTGAGGCTGCAGTGAGCTATGATGGCACCACTGCACTCCAGCCTGGGCAACAGAGCAAGATCCCGTTTCTAACACCAAAACCCAGGTTCTGTTTTTACGTCTGTCCAAGGATGCTTTGTTCATGAGAAGAGCTGGAAAGCACTTGCTCTATTTTAATCTCCCCTATAATAATGATCCCTATTGTGTAGATAAAGCCTTCAACTGAGGAGTTATCATTAACCCATTTTGACAGTCGAGAAAACTGAGGTTCACTGCAACCTCTCCCTCCCAGGTTCAAGTGATTCTTCTGCCTCAGCCACCCGAGTAGCTGAGATTACAGGCGTGAGCCACCACACCCAGCTAATTTTCAGTAGAGACAGGGTTTCACCACGTTGGCCAGGCTGGTCTTGAACTCCTGACCTCAGGTGATACGCCTGCCTTGGCCTCCCAAAATGCTGGGATGACAGGCGTGAACCACCGCGCCCGGCCTGGCTGGCACTTTTAACAGTCGCTAGTGCACAAGACCTTCTGGAAATGCCCAACTCTTTTCACAGATCACTAGACCAAAAGCCTGCAGCCTCCTCTGAGATATGCATGGTGGCATCGCTCACTTTTCCTGAAGCTTCTCGAGGATGCATTTCAAGAGGGGTCTCAAAGAGAGACAGCTATGGAGCCCCTCATCTACAGAGGGAGGACTGCCTGCCTGCACCAGGCACTGGTTTGTCCCGGAGGTGGTGCAGGGCCCAGGCCTGTACCTCTATGTCCCTGCTCCGGGCCACCTCCACGAAGTTCTCATGCTGCTCCAAGGTCTTGTCCACCTTGTCATCTGTCATGCAGTAGCAGCGCAGGCGCCCCTCTCGGGGATCATTCATCTTGGCAAAGATGACAAATTTGGCCATGTAGGGCACTGCGGTGAGCTCTTTGTACAGCAGGGTGGCAAAGTTCACAGCCTCAGCGGTCCGAGGACAGTCCGACAGCCAAAATCTGAAAAGCAGGGCAAGTTAGACTGTGTTCCCAAGTGCCCAACAGAGAGCATCCTTTCCATCCAGACGGGAGCAGCCAGTGAGCCACGCCACAGTTACAGTGCCACAGGACCACAGAGTCTTCCACGTGGAGGGGACAGTAACGGAGTGCTGGCCTCAGGCCTAGATGGCAGCACGGAGCCTGAGGATGGCCCACACATGCTGGGCTGGGCTGGGCTGGCCTCGTCTCACCTGGCGGACACGTTGGTGGTGAAGTTGGCGCACTCATTGGCATATACAAGCTTGGTGGTTCCTGTTATGTCTTCCCACTGGGCCTGGTCTGTTCCACCTGTAACACCAGCAGAAATGGGGCTGGGGACAGTCTCCAGGACATAAGCACGGAGCTTACTAAAATGCTAAGGCCCTGGTGTGCGAGGTAAGACTCGGTGAGGCTCACCTGGTCTGCAGCCCTGGCACACCTATCCTCACCCTCTGCTCCTCCTCCTACCATCCTAGTGACCTGCAGGCCCTCCTCCTAGGGCTTCGAAGGTTCTTCCCCCAGGGGCATGGACTTTTTTTTTTTTTTTTGAGATGGAGTTGTTGCCCAGGCTGCAGTGCAGTGGTGTGATCTCAGCTCACTGCAACCTCCGCCTCCCAGGTTCAAGCGATTCTCCTCCCTCAGCCTCCGGAGTAGCTGGGATTACAGGGACGCACCACCACACCAGCTAATTTTTGTATTTTTAATAGAGACGGGATTTCTCCATGTTGGTCAGGCTGGTCTTGAACTCCTGACCTCAGGTGATCCGCCCACCTTGGCCTCCCAGTGTTGGGATTACAGGCGTGAGCCATCAGGTGGGGGATGGACTTTTATGCAGATACATCAGCCTTCCTTCTCTTGGAAGAACACCTCATTCCCGGGGAAGCGAATAAAGCCCGAGGGGGACTGCGGGCTTCGCCTTCTCCCGTCACTCCCCTACTGTGTTCCGGAAGTCTGAGGCAGGGGCCCCTCTCACCAATGACGCTGCAGAGCAGGCGCAGGCTGGTGGTGTCTCCCTCCCCGCTGTCCCTCGGGTTGTCAGTCCAGGAAGGAGGAAGGGGGATCCGAAGCCCGATGGGGCGGTGGAACTTCCGGCGCCGGGGCTCCACAGTGACAATGGGGCTGAATGTGGCCTGGTTGCCTAGGAGCTTGGTGACAAGCTCATCCGGGACAGGCTGGGCCTGTGAGATGACAGAGGCAGGACACTCAGGCCCAAGCAGAAGAGGGGCTCGTCAGATGGGAGGCAGCCCCACGCCTGGCGAGACTGGCCTTCGGTATACGTGGTCCCCCCAGCTGTTGGACCACAGGACCGACACCGTGTAGCCCGCCTTCCTGAGCCCTTTCTCCCCCTCTCCTCTGCCTCTCACTCCCAGGGCTGGTGCGTCTTTGCTTGCATCAAGGTCAGCTCCCGGGGGTCACGTGGTTCCCGCATGCTGCACAGACCGGGCCATGCAGCTTAATGGGTTCCCGGGGGACTCTGCCACTCATCAGGGAGCTTCTCGAGGGCTGCTCACCCTACCCACTCAACTCTCACCCTACCCACTCAACTCTCCTGTGAGCTTTAAGGTCAGATCTCTACTGTGGCATTTCACAGCACTGGACAAAGCGTGGGGCTGTCCCGGGGCCCGGAGTCAGTCCACCCCAGGACGTGGTGGGGAAGGAGAGGCTGCGTCACCTGCAGAGCCAGTTTCACTCTCTTGGTGACGGCATTCTCTGGAAGGTCGCCTGCACCAGGGGCACCAGCCTGCTCTTCAGGGCGCCACCTTCGGGGCCGATGGTGTCGTAGTCCTGGCAGAGCCGCGACATGATCACGAAGTACAGCGGGAAGTCGGTGGTGATGATCCGGCATACCCTCTTCTTCTCCAGCTCCTCCAGGCTCCCCCAGCTCTGGAACCACACGCACAGGCCACCACCCGGTCACATCGGGCACAGGTTCAGGCCTTGCAGGGGCCCCACAGCCTCCTTGTCCCCCAAGACCCACTGCCCACACCCTCCCCAGGTGCCTGGCGGCATAGTGGCCGGAGAAGTGCCCAGGCCCAGAGGCCCAGCAGAGCAGATGCAGCTGGAGGCGGTGGCTGAGTGTCCCCTCACACGTCCTGGGGACACAAGGCTTGACCACACTGGGCCATTCCCAGACTCTCAGGGCTTCCCAAACTCCAGGTGGCTCTGAAAGCCCACCTTGAAGGTGCAGCTCAAACGCCTCTTCCAGAATGAGGAAACTGAGCCTTGGGATCCCTGCCCCTACCTTCATCCATCCCGTTGAGGATCTGATCCAGGTAGCTCTCTCCATAGCGGCTCCTGTGCTCCTTCCACACAGAGCCGTTTTCGCTCCTCAGAACCACGAGCTCACGGTCTCCACGGCCATGGGAGGCAAAGTGTGGGATCTCCACGATCACAGGGCTGAGGCGACGACACAGCGGTGGTGAGGAGGAGCTCAGGGTGGGGCAGGCGGGCCACAGGGAGGGATGGGGCTGCCGGCTCCCACCCAGAGGGAGAAGGCACTTCCGCAGCCGCGTGGAGGCCCCACCTGCAGGCGGGTCTCTAAGCAGACCAGACCAGCGGGGACAGGGCGGGGGGGGGGGCGGGGAAGGGGCAGAGCTTCCCATGGCCCCGCTTGCTCCCGCCAGGCCTACAGTGACAGTGAGGGCAGGGCCATCTCATTTCACAGGGGCTCTGCTCCCATGACCTAAGGATCCTGTCCTTGGGCCTGATTCCAAAAACCTGCCTGACATCCCTAGATGGGTGACCTCATCTATCAACTGGCCATAATGTCCCCCCAACATTTCCTTTGGAGGGACATTTTGAAAACTAAGAAAAGTCAATGAGAAAACTTGTTACTTTGCAAATGGTGGTGACTGCTCTGAGGAGGCCAAGAGGGTGGACAGAGGTAGAAGGCAGGGCCTCCAGGTCACGCCTGTCCCTACATCACACCCATGGTGCCTGGGGGGCAGCAAAGCTCCAGGGGGAGCCCAGGCTGCTTCAGGGGGAGTGGGGCACAGGCCTCTGGAGCTGGGTACTCTCCTCATCCTCAGGGGAAATGGCAGGGGAGGCCGCCTTCCCAGGACTCTCAATGGTCAGACCTTCAGGGCCTCAGAGTGGCCTTGTCTCTAGTGTCACGCAAGATTTAACAGTTGTTTTTGGGTTTTGCTTTTTTTTTTTTTACAATAATGGGGTCTCGCTATGTTTCCCAGGCTGGTCTCGAACTCCTGGCTTCAAGGGATGCTCCCACCTCAGCCTCCAAAGCACTGAGATTACAGGCATGAGCCACCGTGCCCGACCTAAGATCTGAGAGTTGTAAGCCCTCTAGGACTATGGACGCCAGGAAGGGGAGAGGGACACCCAGTTCTGTTTCCCTGTCAGGACAGTGGAGGTGGCGTGGCCTCCATGGCACAGGGACAGGTGAGGACACGGGCTGCCTGCGCACGCTCACCTCAGGAACTGTGCCCCCGTGGGCCCCAGTGCGATGATCCTGCTGGCCAGGCCCTCCTCCTCAGCCAGTGGGGGCGGCGTGCTCAGCTTCTGGGGCTTGACCAGGCGGCAGGTGATGCGGGTGGGCGCTGCGCACGTCCGCGGCGGGATCACCACTCGCAGGCCGTTGTGGCGACTTCCTCTCATGGAGCCACCCCGAGCGTCAACCATGAAGCTCACCAGAAACCTAGGAGCGGGGTAGGGGGACACGTTGGGCCTCTGCATCTCCTCTTGGAGATGGGCGTCCCTGAGCCCTGCACCCGCCACTTACCCTGTGTGCACCGGGCTGGCCACTGGGCTGATATTGTCTGAGGTCTCGGTGGCTGGGCTGCTGGGGATGAGGGAGTCCTCATCATACTCTTTAGATGCCTGAGGAGAGAGAAGAGGTCCTCCTGTCCCACTTCCTCCAGGGCCGGCTGGATGCCGTGCCAGGGTGTGGAGGCTTGGAAGAGCCTTGCCGCCAGAAACTAGGTGCCCCGTAGAGAAAGTGCTCCCATGGCACTGCCCTGTCAGACAAGCCTGTCCTGGAGTCTAAAAGGAAGCACGAGCTTCTTTCTCTCTCCATGCCTCTCCATGGCTCAAGACCCTGGGACAGAGCCTTGGACGGATGGAGCCGGTTCTCACTATTGAGTCCAGCTCCCAGTCCCAGGCCCTCTGCCCCCTGCTGCAGACCCACCCCTCTCTCCAGCTCTGCCCCACGGGAGCCCTGCCCTCTGCCGGCCGGCTTCCTCTAGGGGGGGTACTGCATCCCAGCACCGTGACCGCCCCACCACTTAGCTGTGGGCAGGTTGCCTGCCCTGTGGTCATCTGGACTCCATGAGGTGAACACAACAGACCCCTGCCCTTGTGGGGCTTCCTGCTCCTCACCTGTGAAACGGGGACTTGCCTTAGGGTAACATTGCAACTACAGGGACGCTAGGCTGCCCTGGCATGGCCAGCAGGGCCTCAACCCAGCCTCCGTGCTCTCTAGATCTTCACATTTGCTTCTCCCCCGGTCCAGAATGTCCTGTGTCCCTCACCCTTGTTGATCTAATCCTCTCCACTCCTCACGTCTCACCTCCTCCATGAATCCTCCCACCTACCTTGGGGCTGGCTGGGTCCTCCCTGCTCTGTACTCTATGAGCACTCACACCACACAGTGGAGCACTGCCCCGCTCTCCCTCCCAGTTCAGTGCTAACTGGGTTCATGTGTCCAAGTCACTCTACCCAGTTGGGCCCTGGCTCCCAGGAGACAGGGACCCAGTCCGCCTGTCTAAGCCTGTCCAGGACGCACAGCGGGAATCTGGTAAACATCTGCTGGCTGGAGTTCCTACCCTAAGTCAAGAGTTGAAGACAGAGGGCTGGTCAAGGACCAGCTGGGTTCTCACTGCTGCTGTCCTGGGCTGCATCCAGGGACTGCGCCACCACAGGAAAGGGTCGCATCTGACCACCTCTCCCAGACGCTCCCCACCCAACACCACCAATGTTGCACCATTGTGGGGTGTCCAAGTGTGGAACGCTGGTTAGACAGCAAGTGACGTGTCAGCTCTTATTTCCTATTGTGCTACGTACATGCCATCCCTCAACAATCACTGTCCTGGGGTACTCACGCTCTCCACGCGGGAAAACCACAGAGATGGAACTTCTCACCTGCTCCGGCTCTTCCGACCTGATCACCACCGTCCTCGGGCGCGACACAGGGAATCCTGGGGATGGCGGGACATTCCACCCTGCGAGCCGAGAACACCAGAGCATCACAGGGCTCATCCACACATGCACACAGCTTCCTCTTCCTCTTGTTTCCAAGTCTCTCCCTCCGGCTTTCCACTTGGGAGCCCACCTGCCCTTCACAACCTGGTGGAAGCACCGCCTCCTCCTCCGTGAAGTCCTCCCCAGAGACTCCAACCTACACTGGTCACCCCTGTCTGCACCTGCAGAGCCTGTGGACAGAGGCCGGGCTCTGGCTAACAATGTATCTTTCTGCATCGCTACACGACCACTCTGGTGTGAATGCGTTTGGATTCCACCAAATGAATCCGTAAGTTGCTTATGGTCACGGTCAGAGCTCTGTATTCTTTCTAACAGATGTCCAGCAAATTGAAATCGACTAAGTGTCCCCGTGGTTTCACTCCCTGCTTGTTCCACTTCCCCTGTCTCTTATAAGCCAAGGGACGCTTCCGTCTTTTCAGAAAACACCTAGGGCTCTGCGTTCCTACAAAGTGGTCAATATTAGATTGCTTTGCAAAATGTCCCTGTGTACCATGTGCACACAGTGAGATAACCCACAGCAGACACTGTCTGGATCTCCCCCGGGCTGGTACCTACCTATCCCTCAGGGGCAGAGGGATGAGGTCAGAGTTTGAGCTTAGCCTGGCAAATTTCTAATGCGAATCTTCCTCATTTTTTTTTTCTTTGAGACAGAACTTTGCTCTTGTTGCCCAGGCTGGAGTGCAGTGGTGTGATCTTGGCTCACTGCAACCTCTGCCTCCCGGGTTCAAGCGATTCTCCTGCCTCAGCCTCCTGAGTAGCTGGGACTATAGATGCATGCCAACGTGACTGCTGTTATTTTGTATTTTTGGTAGAGACGGGGTTTCACTATGTTGGCCAGGCTGGTCATGAAACTCCCAACACCCGCCTCAATCTCCCGAAGTGCTGGGATTACAGGTGTGAGCCACTGCGCCCAGCCATCTTTCTTGACTTTTGGATGAGAAGTTGAGTGTGCATAAGAGGGAGAGGGGGTGTGGATATAAGGCTGTGAATGAGGGGAGCCTGGGGAGAGGAGCAGAGAGGCACTCAGGCAGCGTGGTGTGAGGGAGGCCTCTGTGCTCAGGTGGAGAGCTAGCGCATCCTAAGGTGCAAATCATCTCTCTCCGCAGGCAGCACACCCAGCAACTGGCCTGCTGTGCCCTTCCTCCCTCTAGAATCCCTGCTCTGAGCCACAGGGCTGCACCTCAGCATCCCCCCGGGGACCCTCCTGGGAGCGCTGCTCACACTTGGTCTAGCTTCGGCACAAAATCCAGCAGCTCCTTTTCTTCATCAACATCCCTGGAATCCTGCCTCCAGCCTTGGAGCCGATGAGTTCCTCCCCTGAAACAGCAAGAGCTCAAGTGAGCAACAGGGTGGAGGGAGAACAGTCCCTCTTTCTTTTTAAAAAGTGCTGTTTCCGCTCCGCCTCCCGGGGCTTGCTCCTGAGGCCAGGGGAAGTCCTCGATGCTGCAGGGACACTGGGAGCTATGTCTTTGCCCAGTCCTGGTCCTCCAGCGCTGGGATAGAGAGCAGGGCAGCCGGCTCCCGACCTCTTAGATGCCTGAGGCTTGGCGGGAGGCCAAAGCCACAGCCAGAAGGAACTTTCTTCACTTAGTTCCAATTCAAAACAGCCCTTTAGGTGTGCCATGGCACCAAAGAAGGAACTGCTGCTGCTCTTTACCACTCCACACCGACAGGAGAATAAACTGCAGTGGAACTGGACCCACTCGTTTCAAAGGGCTGGAGAATTTTTTGTAACCATGGCAGCCAAAACTTCCTTACTTCCAAAGCCCATCACAAAGAGGTTCAAACTACGGGTGAACCCGCTGCCTGCACCCCTGACTGTCTCTTTGTTTCTCTCTCCTATCCTGAACTGGAGCCGGAGCCCCAGGCCTCGACCTTGAGGGGTCATGCATTGCCACCAGCAGTGAGCACCCTGGCTTGTGATCTGGAGCTGACGGGGTGGAAGAACAGCTCATGCAGTTATGATCACAAACACGGTGGCAGGGGCACAGGCACAGAGATGGACAGGCGGGAGCTGCCCGCTGGGGCATCGGTCTCATGGGTGTGAATTCCCTGGTTTAGTCAAGCTCCTGGCTCCAGATTATTAGCTGTCAGAGGAAGATGGAAAGCAGGCATGGATTAGTGAGTGTTTGGGTTGCCTAGGGTGAAATGCACTCTGGTGAGAAAAGACCACAGGAAACAGAAAGTGTTTCATACCCATTATAGTTATATGAGCAGTTCCTGGAAAGCAAAGGAGAGCCGAGTTGAAAGAAGGACCACATTGAAGGCAGTTAAAGTGAGAGGCATATATATTATCCAAAGAAGCACCAGAGAGCTCTGCTCCTCTAGCTGACAAAGTTATACAACCACGGAATTACCCGGATGGAAGGGAGCAGCGAGCTGATCCAGCCCACCCCGCTATTCAACATCCCCCATCTAATCAGTGAGGAAGTAAGTTTCGTTGGGGGTAGGAAAGATGCTAGAAGCATTCTGTAGTTCATAGAAGCTGAGACTATAGTGATTTCTTTCTTTTTCTTTTAGAGGCAGGGTCTTGCTTTGTCACCCAGGCTGGAGTGCAGTAGGGTGATTACAGCTCACGGCAGCCTCAAGCTCCTGGACTCAAGCAATCCTCCCATCTCAGCCTCCTGAGTAACTGGGGCTACAGATGTGCACCACCACACCCCACTAATTTTTAGTTCTAATTTTTTTGTAGAGACAGGGGTCTCCCTGTGTTGCCCAGGCTGGCGTTGAACTCCTAGCCTCAAGCAATCATCCAACCTTGGCTGTCCAAAGTTCTGGGATTACAGGCGTGAACCCAGGCACCCAGCCAGATTATAGTAATTTCATAATCACAGAAATAACCCAAAACCTACTGACCCGCTGTGTGGTCAGAAGTGCAGCTTAGTAAAAGGCATCCTCACAGATTTTGAATAATCCCCTTAGTATTTGTTCAAAGCACAAAGAAAGCACTAGGCAGAATTTTATTACAGCTCCTCATAGCACTGAGAGTTGATCTGAGTAGAAGCATGCTCCAATTTGATACTCATGAATAATCTATGCAAACATACATGTATTTTTGAAACGTCATGGGATTTTAAATTTAGTCAATATTCCTTCACCTAAGATTGTACTAATGTAGTACTATTTTTGATAATAGACAACAGTTATAAAAAGCAGGTCTGCCCAGTTTCATGTTCATCTGCAGCGCTTGGGCATGCTGTAAGGGGGCGAAGCCAGCAGGTGGCAGGAAGCCCTCTTAGAGGGTACCCGGAGCCCCTCTGTCCCCACTAGCCTGAGCTCATTACCCCAACTTTACCTTCATCTTCCGAGACATCCAGGATCTCATCTACTGTCTCAGGGAAACTCATCCGATGCTTATCACTGACTAACTACAACGAGAAAAAGCAGAGAATTCAACCCAAACTAAAGCTGCGCACTTTTCCACCACTCCAGGGGTTCCTTGGTCACGCCTGTAGGGTTTGCCCCAAACGAAGAAAACAGACAGAGGAGACGCTCAGCCTGGAAGCTGCTGGGCAGGAAGCACTGGGATGCGTCCCAGGAAACCTGGCTTCCCATCTCCCCAAACCCCATCCACCCCGCTGCTGCCCGGGAACGCTGGTCCCGCTCTGAGTCCTCATGCCACTAGGTGGCAGCACAGCTCCGCTGGAAGGAGGACAAGCTCCCACCTGTTGGGTGAGGCGCCTCTGACAGGTGTCCCGGAGTCCCAGAACGCACCCCACTTCCAGAGTAACCATGGGCACGCCCGTGAGCCAGGCTGAGCGTGTCTGGGGTGAGTGCGAGGGAGAGGCAGACGTACCACGAAACTGGTTTCATCCGTGACAACCTTGAGTACGTCGGTGACAGAAATGTAACCCAAGCGCTTGGCTATGGCCAGAGGTGTGGTTCCATCCTGGGAAAGAGCAGCCGGGTGCAGTCAGACAGGGGATGGAGTCTGGGAGGTGGGGATGGCCCCTCAGACACATATTGAATTCATTTTCTAGTTGTTCAGGAAGACCTGAGTGGACAGACGTCACCGTGGAGCCCAGAACGAGATCTCTGCATGGGTGTGTCCTAGATGTGTGTTAGCAGCAGCACCCACAGAGACGGGTGTGGGAGGAGGGAGGCAGCGATGCTTTCTATCTGCAGCGTCAAGTGTGGGGCCTTGCAATCCCCCAGAGGAAATCTCCCCAGGAGAAGTCAGGCTCTGTCAAGTGGGAACCCCCTGGAAAGGAGGTCAGGAAGTTGTCAGGTGCAATTTTAGGAGGATGAGGTCAGAGGGAGGCTGCTGGCTGCTCCCAAAGTCTGTTCTTGGGTGTCAGTGATGAGGTATTAAAATAGTTGAGTTAATCCATATACTTCAATGAACTCTACTCAGAATACTCAGAAATCACAAATCACCAGAAATACAGAAACGGCATATTTTCTATTTCAATTTGAAGAGAAAGAGCTACGTGACCGACCATAAATGGATCCTGAGGCTTGATTTTTCTTTTCACATCTCTCCTTCCAGGATGTGCCTTGGGCTCCGTTCAGATTCAAGCCCAGCTGCAGTTGCAATTTCTGCAACCACATCTACAATCAAGGGTCCCTTGTGTGTGTGTGTGTGTGTGTGTGTGTGTGTGTGTGTGTGTGTGTGTGAGACAGAGTCTCGCTCTGTCACCCAGGCTGGAGTGCAGTTATGTGATCTTGGCTCACTGCAACCTCTGCCTCCTGGACTCAAGCAGTTCTTGTGTCTAGCCTCCTGGACTCAAGCAGTTCTTGTGTCTCAGCCTCCTGAGCAGCTGGGACTACAAGCACCTGTCACCTCACCTGGCTAATTTTTGTATTTTTAGTAGAGACAGGGTTTCACCATGTTGGTCAGGCTGATCTCAAACTCCTGACCTCAAGTGATCCACCTGCCTCGGCCTCCCAAGTGCTGGGATTATAGGCGTGAGCCACTGCGCCCAGCCAAGGGTCCACATTCTTTCAGAAATAGAAGTAGACACGGAGATAATTTCACGGAACCTCCGCGTGGTCAGATGAGGAAGCTCTACTGAACAATGATTGCTGATGTCACAAAAGGTAACCTTGAGCCCTGAAGATCAGGGACCACCCAGGACGTTTAATTTTGTTCACTTGCACCATAGTGAAAATAGTTCCATGCATTTAAGAAGAGGTTTCAACAAGTATATATATGTAGTGTGTGTGCATGTGTATACATACGTATGTTTTTAAGACACAAGGTCTTGGTCCGTCATCCAGGCTGGAGTGCAGTGGTACAATCACAGCTCACTGCAGCCTGGACCTCCCGGGCTCAAGCCATCCTCCCGCTTCAGCCTCCCAGTTAGCTGGGACTACAGCTAATATGAGCTACCATACCCAGGTAATTAAACACAAATGTTTTGCAGATTCAGGGACTCACTGTGTTGCCCAGGCTGGTCTTGAACTCCTGCCCGCAAGCAATCCTCCTACCTTGGCCTCCCAAAGTGCTGTGATTATAGGTGTGAGCCACTGCACCCGCACTCAACAATAAAAGGGAAGTGTAAATGGTGCTTGAAAGGAAAATGATCAGTTCACCAGAAGGAGGAACTGATCACAGCACCCCATTCCCAGGGTATCCAAGGTAGCTGTGGCTTTAGGGTGCTGCGGTCCTGGCCAGGCCCCAGACATGTATTAACATCTACGGTTAGGGGGAGGTCACCCAGGGCTGATGCCATGGGGGAGAAGTTTTCTAAACTCAGGGGAGAGACTGTACTCACCGAGCTGACCTCGTTTGGGGGAAGCACCATTTTTCAGAAGCAGAGTCACGATGTCTGTGTGTCCCTGCTGGGCTGCCTGGTGCAGGGGCTGTATCCTAGCTGCAGAGCGAGCAGACATTTTGGCAGGGTTAGCCAGCTGACAGAGAGAGATCTGCCCACACACGACAGTGCCTGTCCATCTTCTAAGTGGGACATTAATAGAATGCATTTTCCCCCTTTCCTCCTTCAGGGTCCACAGTCAAAACTGTGGCGGAGCCCCTGGTGCCCCCAGAGCAGCTCTGGCTGCACCCTGATATGGCATGGAGTAGGGTCAGCACAGGAGTCGGGCTGAGGCATCCCTGTACCTTGGTCTTGGCATTGACATCTGCCTGGTGCTGCAGCAGAAACTTCACCAGCTTGATGTTTCCATAATGACTGGCCACGTGGAGGGGAGTGTAGCCCATCTGAAAAGCAGATGAGAAGGGATGAACGGAGCTCTCCTGAGCGGGGCATCACACGAAATCCTTCCCAAAGCAGCTGATTCAAAGAGAGAACGGACAGGGAGCCCCTCGGGAGGCCAACATTGACAAGCTGGATGGCTGCTGCTGGGGGAGAAACCACCGGGCTGAGACACGTGGAAGGGGAGATGTCAGGCGGGCAACTGGAAAATGGACACTGAACCATGAGAAGAGGGCTGTGCTGGGGTCATCAGTGCATGGGAGATCTGAGAGCCTCGGAGGTGAGTGAAGTCCCCCAGGATAAAGTGGAGGGCAAAAAGTGGGGCCGAAGGAGTGAGGCAATACTTAGAGGCAGAGGCAGAAAAGAGAGAGGAGGGAAACCAGGAGAGAGTAGTGTCATGGAATCCCGGGGGGCGGCTATTTCAAGAAGGAAGAAAGAAGCCCTCATCAGGCCTGAGAAGGGCACTGAGACGAGGGCAGATGGGGCTGTGGGGTCATGGTCACTCCAATGACAGCAAGCTTTATTTGGTCACTCAATGACAGCAGGCTTATTTCCATTAGAAAACTGAAATCCCATTGAAAAACCCCCAAAGGCTGTCCAAGTGACTTAGTTGTGGTGTGATGGAGTTTCCGGGAACTGGTCATTGCTTGAAATGCATGGGCTTGGGACATTTGCTCATGGGCGTCTGGGCTGTTCAAGGAGCCTGTGCTGCTGAACCCTGTGGTACCGCCTCCCGGGCCAAAGCCCTCTGAGCTCCTTGGTCCCAAATGTCCCGGAAGCTGGTTTCAGATTCCAGAGACCACCCAAGCACAGGTCCTTCCCGTAATGGGATGGCTTTGGGATCCTTGAGCCCATTCTAACCCACAGGACAGGGTCTCTCCGTGCAGGACCCCCAAAACTAAACGGCCCACAGGTGAAGCCTCAAAGATCCAGAACATTCTTGGCTTTTAAGCAGATTCCTGTGGAAGCTGCAGGCAGTTGGAGACAAAACACTATTGTTGCCGGCATTTCTGTGCTACTCTGGAGGGGCGGGGGCTGCTGGTGCTGTCATTGTCACTGTCCCTTCCTTTTAATACGGTCCGGTCGGTCGACTTGTGGGGAAAAAGGAGCAAAATGTGGCTTCCTCCCTGAAGCCGCCTCTTCCCACCAACTGCAAAACACTCTCTGTGGCCTCTGTGCTCCCAGCTCCTCTCTTAGAGTAAATATTGAATTACTCTCTTCCTTCCGGTCCTAGCAATCACCTCCACGCCAAACTGCAGACGCCTCAAGGGCAGATTCCACTCATATAGCTCCTGGCTCGCAGCAGAGGTTCAAAGAAGGTTGAACTGAATTTAACCAAGTGCTGGGGCTAAGCTTCTGTGTGGATCTGGGGAAAGTTGACATTGTGACATGCTGACTGCTCCTGTTAGACAGGTCTCAGAGTCGTGATGAAACATTTGTCCCACTTTCTCACTGCAGAGGCTCAAAGGTCTAGCAAACTTTAAAAAATCCCCAATGGAAAAGTCAGATAATTAGGAGTAGTGTTTTCGGACTCCACGGCCAGCCCTAGGAAGGGCAGAGAAGAATGTCCCACTGGGTCCTTGGGGTTTCAAAGCTCCCTGGCCCACACAGACTGCAGCTCCGGCTGCCTGCCTTACCCGGGTAGTGGCGTCCCACCGTCACGCCATGTTTGATTAGCACATCTGCCACTGGAACGTGGCCTTCTTGTGCTACCAGATGGAGGGGAGTGAGTCCACTCTGCAAAAAAAAAAAAAAAAAAAAAAAGACGTTCATTACCTATTAGCAAGTAAAGAATTCCAGGCCACAAGAAAAGAGCTTTGAGGTTTGGGAGCTGAAGCGGACTCTGCAGTCACCAGCTAGCTATTTGGCTCCAGGCAAAGCTCTTCTTGTTCTGGGCCCCAGTGTCCTTATCTAAAAAGTAAGGTGGTTAAACTAGATCAGGAGTTGGCAACTTTTTCTGTTAAGGGCCAGATCATCAATATTTTTGACGATGTTTCTGTATGACTAACATATAAACGAATGGGCATGGCTGTGTTCCAATAAAATTTTATTTACACAAACCAGTGGTGGGCCAGATTCGACCCACTGGCCCACAGTTTGCTGACTTCTGATCTAGATGGACTTTATGGCACTTCCCCATTGTTGGTGCTTTATGGCATCTTCCCCGATAAAGAATGCCCCATTTCCATGGTGAACTCCAGAGCGCTGTAGCCATGGTTTCCTAATCTAGACAATAGGGGTTATCGTGGCTCCATCGCATGGGCAAGGTGGGAAGCCCTTGAGAAAGCATAGGCGAAGCACTTTGAGAGGCACACAGTGCTGTTAAATGTAGTACACGGGCTGGGCGGCCAGGTAAAGGGGCGTCACGCCCTGCACCAACTCGGCATTTGCTGAGCCCCCCACACTGACTGGGAGCAGAGGCTCACGCCCATCATCCCAGCACTTCGGGAGGCTGAGGCAGGCAGATCACCTTTGGGAGGCTGAGGCGGGCGGATCAGCCTGGTCAACATGGTGAAACCCCGTCTCTACTAAAAATACAAAAATTAGCCAGGCATGGTGGCTCATGCCTCTAATGCCAGCTACTTGGGAGGCTGAGGCAGGAGAATCACTTGAACCTGGGAGGCAGAGGTTGCAGTGAGCTGAGATAGTGCCACTGCACTCTAAGCCTGGGTGGCAGAGCAAGACTCTGTCTCAAAAAATTAATAAATACGAATCAATCAATCAATGTAGCATAATGTTATCACCACACAGCCAGTACTGGCATGGTCAAGAGGGCAGAGCATCCCGCTAGGAGTGAACAAACCATATTCTTGCACGTGGCATCACAGCTTCCTCAGGAAGGCAGTAAGACATCACAGATGCTGTTTGATATGTGGGCACCCACAGAAAAATGTCAGAAAAGTCTTCTCTCCCCCTGGACTTTGCCTCAATACCCTTTGCTAACATGGGCCAACAGAGCTGGATTCCTCTGCAGGCACAGACTGTGTCCCTTCTACAGGACGCCGCTTGCACTCCTCTGCCTTCTGCACACCCTGCAGGCTGACCAGAGGCTTGTGGCAGTAATGACGCCCCCAATACTCCACTGCAGCCAGAGCCGGTGAGTTTCTCATGCAGGCAGGTGGGGGAGGGGGGGCTCAAGCGAGAACAGCCGTTGGTTGAGGAGTGACTGTGTCAGCCTCTCAGGCAGGCACCCTGCCTAATTCTCCAGCTAACGCCAATAATCTGCCTCATGGCGGGGCATGCAGATGAGAAAGCGTGTTTCCAGACAGTGACCTTACTGTCTATTTATAAAGCTCACTTTAAGTGGAAACCCAGGATGCCATGAAATATAACGAATATAACAATCCTACCAGAATGGTTCCTTTGTTTGGGGTCAACTGTTCAAGTTTTTACAAAATGTGCCACCATTTGTGCAAAATCTATTGGTTTTTAAGAAATCTTACGTTGCCCTGTGCTTGCCTTTCTGAATGTGTGCTATGTGACTTTATCATGTAAAGAAGTGGTTCTTCACACTGCATGGTTCACGTATATGAAATGTTCAGAGCAGGTAGATTCCTAGAGACTGAAAGATTCGCGGTTGTGGGGACCGGGGGCTCTGGGGGAAATGGGAAGTGAGTGCTAACAGGTATGGGGTTTCCTTTTGGGGTGATGAAAGTGTTCTAGAATTAGGTCGTAGTGATGGCTGCTGAATTCTGCAAAAATACTAAAAAACATTGAAGAGTAGAGTTCAAAAGAGTGACTTCTAGGTGAATTTCAATAAAACTGTTATTAAAAAAGAAGTGAGTTTTAGTCTTTTTTTGGGTCATGCATTCCTTTGAGAAGCTGAGAAACACTATGAATGCTTCACCCAGAAAACTGCTCACGCGCCCCTCCTCCCCAGATGTGTGTGCAATTTTAGAAGGCTTTGTACTCACACACCTACTGTCGCTGGAGTGAGAACTCCCAGTGTATAGGTCGGTATTTTTAAAATATCTTTCCCCCACGGAGCATAGAATATTTAGTCCCAAATGACAGAATGCACTCCTGGAGGTAGGCGCCGGCCTATGCTTGGGAAAGTGTACTATGGAGTTTAGTATTATCTTTCTGCAAATCCTTAAGTCAGTCTGTTCAGAAAGATCAGCAAAGGCTTTGGCATCAGAGAGGCTCAGAATCCTGACACCTTTGGAATAAGCAACCTTTCTGACTCTGTTTATTCATTTAGAAAATGAAGGTGGAATGTACACAGGGCTGTTACAGAGATATCACACACACACACACACACACACACACACACATACACACACCCCTCAGAACCTGGGCACACAGCAGATGCTCAATATGCAGACACCACACGTTGCTAGCCGGCACTCTAGGACGGATCCAAAGATGCCATGCCTACCTTGTTGCCCAGGTTGCCATTGGCTTGTTTGGAGAGCAGCAGAGCCACCATCTCTGCGTGACCTTCCTGGGCGGCCAGGTGAAGGGGCGTCACGCCCTGCACCGACTCGGCATTTGCTGAACCCCCATACTGCAGCAGACTGCGGGCCACCTCCACCTGGTTCTGCTTGGCAGCGATGTGCAAAGGGGTGTAGCCATTCTGAAACAGAAGAAGCCACCCAGAGCCCGGTTACAGGAATGCTGAGCTGACAATATCAACACATACGAGGGGGCTGAGTCTGGTTCTTGGCTGGCTGGACAGCCACTGAACAGGGCTGGTGTCACCCGGAAGCAATTTAGGTGAACAAACAGACAAAATCCATTTGACTTGGCGACAGCTCCTCAGGCTTGCATAGCCACTATCGTCTCCACCTTTTTCACCATCTATTTTCTGTTATGCTCTGACAAACTGCTGGGCAGGAACAGAACAACTGGAAGCCTGGGTAAGTAAGGAAATGAAAGGTTCTCATTTCTTCCTTCCTGCAATAAGAGCCGAAAACCCGAAATATTTCATAAAGAAAAAGAAACTCCAGTCCCTTTTCTTTCCCGGTGCAATCAGGCCAAGTGCTGCCCTCTGGGCCTTGCCGGCATTAGGCAGGGTGGTTTATGGAACATGCAGGGGCAAGGGACTTGAGGGCATGGGACAGTCCTCGCTCCACTCTTAACTAGCTGTATGACCTCGGGCAAGGTAGTCTATAACCTAGACCTTCCTTCTGTACCTTTTAAGTCATTAAAAGTGGATAATAACATCTATCTTGTTCATTTCTTGAAGTTGTTAGATGGATCAAACGTGATACTGTATGTGAAGGTGTGTTCCAAAATTAAGATATAAAAAGCTGGCAGGGAACAGTGGCTCATGCCTGTAATCCCAACACTTTGGGAGGCCAAGGAGTGAGGATCACTTGAGGCTAGGAGTTTGAGACCAGCCTGGGCAACATAGCTAGACCCTATCTCTACAAAAAAATTAAAAAATTAACTGCGCATGTTGGTGCATGCCTGTAGTCTTAGCTACTGAGGAGGCTGAGGTGGGAGGATGGCTTAAGCTAAGGAGTTGGAGGCTGCAGCGAGCTCTGATCGCACCACTGCGCTGTGGCCTGGAGGGGAGTAAGACCCTCTCTAAACAAGAAAAGTTTTTAAAGTAGCATACCTGTGTGTCATGGTTTTGCAGTGCACTGGTTTGCAAGACGTTATAATTGCACAATGAGATGAAGCAGCTTGCCTCAAAAGTAAATCAACGATGTCACTGTGCACTCTTTATTCAGCCAATTTTTGTTTTCATTATTATTATTAATAGCAAGACTGTCTCAATGAAGGAAGCAGTGCATGGATTTACATTCTGGAGCACACTCCTTACCTCCCTGCAGGCTGGAGATGGTCCCCAGATGGGCTCCTTTGCTCATCACTTCTGAAAACCACTTTCACCTGCGTTACCTTTTTTGAGCTTCATTGAAACCACATAAGGTCACTAGAGCAGGCATTTTTATTATTATCCCCTTGCGTGGAGAAGGAAGCCAATCTCTGTGAGGTTAAGCACCTTATCTAATGTCACAGAGTAAGCAGAACAATCGATACCCCAACCCTGACCTTCCCATTGCACAGCCCAGGTAATCTCCAACTAGAACAGTGGTTCTCAAACTCTGATGTGTACACAAATCCCTTGGGACCTCGTTCAAATGCAGAGTCTGGGTCAGACATGGTGGCTGGCTCACACCTGTAATCCCAGCACATTGGGAGGCCGAGGCAGGAGGATCACCTGAGGTTGGGAGTTTGAGACCAGCCTGACCAACATGGAGAAACCCTGTTTCTACTAAGGAAATACAAAATTAGCTGGGTGTGGTGGCACATGGCTGTGATCCCAGGTACACGGGAGGCTGAGGAAGGAGAATCTCTGAACCCAGGAGGTGGAGGTTGCAGTAAACAGAGATCACGCCATTGCACTCCAGCCTGGGCAACAATAGTGAAATTCTAGCTCAAAAAAAAAAAAAAAAAAAAAAAGCAGAGTCTGATTCAGAGGCACTAGGGAGGGCCGGAGATTGTGCATTTCTAACAAGCCCCCAGGTGATGCTGATAATGCTGGTCCAGGGACCACACTTTGAGTAGCAAAGTCCTAGGGCACTCAGGGTTAAGGGCAATGCCAGGCTGGAGGATGTCCTGGACATGTGCCCACCCAGGCCCACAGCAGATGGCTGCCCAATGTGGGATCTGTCTCTCAGGGCGCAAGATTCCCCACCTCGGCCAGCATTCCTCTGGCTGAGGACTTGAGTTCGCCCTGCCAGCCACTCTCTTACTGTGGAAACCAACATTTCTGATTCTGCCAGGATCACTGGTCAGGAAGAGGAAAGGGAAAGAATGGGGCTGGTGAAGGCAGTCAAAGTCTCAGGGCCCTCAGCAAGGTGGGCCTGCAGGCGGCTTTTGCCATGAAATGCAAAGTTGTGACTTACCAAGGAATTGAATTAAATGGAAAATCATTCTCTTTGAAGAATGGCATGCCATAATCCTTTCTAGTATTCTTCCTTTTTAATTTGATTATGTTATGAGAAAACATTAAACTGTTCTTTATAGGTTGTGTTCATGTAACAAGATCCGAGTTTGGATTGTAATAAGTTTAATTAAACAACGTTTAATTTAATTTAATAAGTTTAATTTTTGCACTGTATCAAAGACAGCAAAGGAACCGGGTGCCGTGCTGCAGATCCATCCTAGATGCGGGGCCGGCTCCAGATGGAGCTAAGCCTCCTCAGTATGAGACACAGAGCACCAGCCAGCACCGGCCCAGAGGATGTTTTCACTAAGTAAACGAAAAATAAAACCCTAAGCCTCCAAACAGACCCCAAATGGGCCACAGGGGTCCCAGAAAAACCTTAAAACTGAATTCCCAGCCATGAAGGGAGGGGAGGTTGGACATACCTCGCTCTACCCACTCCCTTTCAGAGTTTAGGTGCAACTGGCCGGCATTCATGTTAAAATAGAGATCATAAGACTAGCCAAAGGGACTCTTCGTGGCCAGACAAACATTATCAACAGGACCCAAGGCCATGATAGGCAAGGGCTGAGTCACACGCCCCCTGGAGGTCACTCGGCCAGGGCACTGGTGAACAGACCCTTCTCTCAACTTAAAACTTTCTTTTCTGCTGATTCCAAACTTTTAGACAAAGCTTTATTCCTTTAACCAACTGCAAATTAAAGAATCTCTGAATCGGCCTATAACCTCTGGGCCCTGTTTCTAGGCATTTTTGTCTTCTGGGGCCAAATCAATATATACCTTCCATGTATTCACTTACGTCTTTGTCTGTAACCCTGCCTCCCTAAATGCATACAGCCAAACTGTAACTTGCCCCCAGACACACTTTCTCAGGACCCCTTGAGACTGTGGTGCCCAGGGCCATGGTCAGTCACACTGGCTCAGAATAAATCTCAAAAATATTTTATGGAGTCTGGTTTTTCCATTAATAACCACATGAAGCAATGATTATTGGGCCATTTTTTTTTTGAGTTGGAGTCTCACTCTGTCACCCAAGCTGGAGTGCAGAGGTGCAATATTGGCTCACCATAAACCTCTGCCTTCTGGGTTCAAGCAATTCTCCTGCTTCAGCCTCCCAAGTAGCCGGGATTACAGGCGTGCGCCACCACGCCCAGCTAATTTTCATATTTTTAGTAGAGATGGGGTTTCATCGTGTTGGCCAGGATGGTCTTGAACTCCTGACCGCCTCGGCCTCCCAAAGTGCTGGGATTACAGGCTTCAGCCACCACACCCGGTCCTATTAGCCATATTTTAACGTGCAAAGGACCATCACTCAAGCAACCATGCAGTATAGGCAAGCATGTATCCTCAGGAATCCCAGGCCGCCTGGGCAGCAGTGATGTCCATACTGACAAGGCCAGCCCCCTGTCTTGCCCAAGGGTAGGCCTGCCCTGGACATGGCTCAGGCTGCCAGGTAAACCCTGGTGAAAACTGAGATACGAGTGCCACTGTCACTCTCAGAACACGGACTGTCGCTCTGAGCTTCCCCTAAACCAGCACTAAAAGGAACGAATGAGCTTCTGCAAGTGACAACGACAAGGACAACTAGGCTGGAAAGTCACGGAGAGAGGAGGGAGGAATGTGTGCGCGCAAAAGGCTCTTCTTTCCCAAGGAAATGAGCTCATCCTAAGGAATGCATGCGGAGGGGAGCTCTGCCCAAATGTTCAAACAACATTAGCATCAAAATTGGAAAGGGGAGGGTTTGGTTTGGGTGCAGAGAGATTTGCATGTGAAATTCTACAAAATTGCCAGACTACTTTGGAAACTATTTTCGCCATAGAAACAAAGCCCATCTGTACAGCGTTTGTGCTTGGATTTAGCTCTCTTTAAATATCCTGAACCTGGCTCCTGTTCCTTTTATATAAGTAGGAGAGTGAGGAGGAGGGGGAGTCCAGGTTTTTATTTTTAGAGGCAGGAGTAAGTCGACATCCCAGCAGGGCCGTGTGCTCCCTCTGCACAGCGACGTGGGGCTTGCTGCAGCAGCAGCGGGAACAGGAGGAGACGGGGCTGTCGGGAGCCGCATCTGCAGGAGAGCGATGCTGCAGGATGGGGACACGCGTCTGTCCAGGAGGGAGAATGCACGGAAGCTCCGCGCCGCCACTGATGCTCCTGCCTGGGCTGCAGCGGCCCTAAGCCAGCAGGTGTCAGAGGGATCACGCGGGGCCCCACCCCGAGGCTCCTTCTCTGCGGCACTTGGACGCCTGCCACGTGACGGAGCGCCGGGGTTTGCTCTCCCATAAATTATCCTGTTTCCCCGTGTGCCTGGCTGCCCCACAGAGTGCAGGGACTGCGTGTGGCTTTTGTCTTCCTGGCCCCCCCTCCCTCTCTTCTCCCCCTTCTCCCCCACTGGCCACCAGTCCCATGATGGCCATCCCTACACAGCCTCGCCTTCCCACAGGGGGCAGTTGTTCCCCAAAACGGTCCTTCCAGCTTTATCCTTGCACTACCCAACTCTGTGAGGTCTCCCAGAAGCAACCCATCTGCTCCCTCCTCTGGTTTCCTCAAGGGTTAGGGAACCTGCAGCTCTGAGCCGCTTGCCTCTGAAGCTGGTGTGAGGCTGGGCCAACTCATATTCAGGTGAGCCTCCCTATAAAAACGCCACCATCTAGAAGTCTAATCTCAGGGAGAAATGAATTTGGAGGTGATCATTCTCATTTTAAAGAGGTGACTTGCTTCCGGGTTCCAGCAAGCTCGCTGGCAGCCCTGAGGATTTCTCAAAATGCGGTTGCTGTGGCCCCAGCCTCGGAATCACGCAGAGAGTAGGTTAAAAATGAGGCTTCCAGGCCATACCACGCAGTCCCCACAGAGTCAGAATCTGCTAGAACCAGGCTCACCACTCCCCCAGGGATGTTTATCCACGCTGACCTCTGGCAGTCAGTTTACAAAACCCAGCTAACGTGCAACTGCTTGGGGGACACGTTCGTTGTATAAAGCATGTTCCGCCTCTGCGAGGTCACCCCTGGTTAGGAATTGTTACCCACTTCCCATCCCACTCCTGGGCTCTGAATAGCACGATTACAGGGCAGGTAACTTGTGAAAGTGAGGCGTGATTTCCGAGGCAAAAATAACAACAGAACGCAAAACCCCTGGGCTGCTGTAGGACCCCCCCCTCCCTGAAGGACTGGCAGGTGGCAGGTGGCAGGTGGACTGCTCTCCAGGGGCAGCTGGGGGGAGGGGCCGGCCTTACCCAGGGCGGGGCTGTGTGGGGGAGCCGCCCCGGGGAAGCAGCAGCTTGACGATGTCCAGGTTGTTGTGATGGACAGCCACGTGCAGGGGCGTCAGGCCATTCTGCAGGGGACAAAGACAAAAGAGGACAGCTGTCACTCCCACGGACTTTCTACCAGGGCTTCCTTTAGGCATAGAAGCACCTATTTTATACAGGTAAATCCTGCTTACAATCCTTCCCAGGCCAGTCTTAACTTAGAGTCACGACAGAATGTCACCAGCAAGACCCAGTACCCTGTGGGAACCAGAGGGGACGTGGGCAGTGAGATCAACACACCTGCCCAGAGAAGGCCATCGGGTCTTTCCAAAAGGATAAGGCCTTTGACAGAAAGGCCAGTCTTTCCAAAGGCTATTCTCCCTCAATGGCTACCCATGGAAATACGAACGGGCCAGGTGCAGTGGCTCGCACCTGTAATCCCAGAGCTATGGGAGGCTGAAGAGGAAAGATCACTTGAGCCCAGAGTTTGAGACCAGCCTGGGCAACAGAGTGAGACCCTGTCTCTATAAATTATTTTTTTACTTAGCCGGGCATGGTGGCGCCTGCCTGTAGTCCCAGCTACTCAGGAGCCTGACGCCGAAGGATGGCTTGAGCCCAGGAATTGAAATTGCAGTGAGCCATGATGGCACCGCCACACTCCAGCCCGGGTAACAGAGCCCTCAAAAAAATTAAAAAAAAAAAAAAAAGAACAACATAGGCAAGAGATGGAATCTGCAAGTGATGAGGTCCATCCTCTGCCCTGGCCTCTAACCGGAGAGCTGCAGGGCTGAAAACTCACTTCCCGCAGCATTCGGGTGCGCGTCCGCTCCAGCAGCAGCTCTGCCACCCGAACCTTCCCGTACTTGGCCGCCACGTGCAGAGGGGTAAATCCTTTCTGAGGAGAAACACAGGCCATCAGGACCTCAGGGCCCCAGGGCTGTCCTCCCTGGAGAAGGGCCCATGGCAAAGGAGGCTGCCACCTCCACGGAGGAGCCAGTAACAGCAAAGGCACAGCCATTTTGAGCCCTCGGGGAGGACAAAGCCCTCAGGAGGCATCCCTGCACTCGATGGTCACACTCCTGTGGCGAGAGAGTCTCGACCACCTCACAGTGGTAGTTGATCGCTGGCTAGCTGAGGGCAGGGTAGAGAGTGTAATCCTTATTTCTCCAGAACCTGTCTGTGACTTGCCCAAAGCAGGTTTTGACTTATAATTGTGCCATGATAAATGGATGAAGGCCGGCTGGGTGCATGAGAAGCTATGGTTGACCGCCCGTTCTGGGGGAAGGATGGAGACACAACAGGCTTGCAGATGGCGGTCAGCCTTGCATATGAAGACCCTCCCAGCTGCTTGTAGCATCATTGAGGTGACAGAGAGAGCCAGGCGGGGAATTCCCCCTCCGAGCCCCAGGCCTGGCTGTGAGTGAGTCTGTTACTTCCTCAGACCGAGAGGGAGGAAGGCTGTACCTTGGTCATGCAGGCCTGGGATGCTTCCTTTTCCAGAAGGGCCAGGACCGTTTCCACGTGCCCCTCGCGGGCTGCGATGTGCAGGGGGGTGTGCCCGGCGGTGGTGGCCAGGTTGGGGTTGGCATTATTTTCCAGGCAGGAGCTCACCATGTTTGTGTGGCCGATGCGAGCTGCACAGTGAAGCGGGGTCTGGTCATCCTGGACCCCGAAGGGAAAACGAAGAAGAAGAAACGCTGGTGTTACCAAATCCAACTTCTCATCTTACAGAGAAGGAAGGCGGGACCCAGAGAGGGCAAGTGACCTTCTCAAGGTCACACAGCTAAGAAGATAAAGAGTCAGGATTTGAATCAGGTCTCTGAGTTACAGGAACCAATATGCTGTATCCTATTGAATCTTTACAACAGCTCTTCAAGTTAGCTGGTATTTCTACCTAACTTCCCAAAGGCCCAGCCCTCCCATCTGTAAAATGGGAACAATTAACGTCTACTTGCTAGGGTTCACTGGGATCAAGCAGATAACGAACATGGTTTCTGCGTTTGTTGCATAAAAGGTGCTCAATGCATTGTGGTTGCTCATCAGTCTCCCACATCCTTTCTGAGTGGATGCGCTTCTTTCTACTTGGACTCTACTTTGATTTTCTCTGTGCTAGGGTCAGGGGAGTCTCAACTGCTGACAAGGAATGGGGACTTTTCCACCCATGCTCCCCCCACCCCCGCTTCCTGTTTCTGAATTCTGCTGTCCATCTGCCTGGGCCATGTCTCATGGAGCCCAGCTGGAGGCGTCCCTAAAGGTCCCCACAAATCACAGGCCTGACTCTAAGGAGCGCCCTCGTGCCCTGTGGTTAGGAAGCCTGCTGATGGCCAAGCAAGCAACTGGCAAGCTCCGCAGCTCTTCTCATGGCCTACTCCTCCAACCCCCGCGAAATGTGTTTACAGCAAGGGGATCCCTCCAATTTTAGATCAAGTCACTCCTGCCTGATTTTCGCTGGCAATGCTTTCTTCAAAAGGTTGACCCCCTCCTTATATGGCAACTGTCATCATTAGCCCAGGACATACTCGGGCCAGCCACACACCTTGGACTTTCCTTATTTTAAAGAAACGTGGCTCTCACACAAAAATATCCCTGGTCTTCTCAAACCCCCTGCAAAGCAGAATCCGAGCGCTCAGAGCAACCTGATCAGGAGTGAGAAGTGATCCCCAGGCCACAGCACTGCGGCCCCGCCTGGAGTGAGGACGGGCTCTCTGCACAGTGCTGGAACCGCTCACATCTGAAACACTTCCCTTCCTGCCTTCACCACTCACCTTGGCCTTGGCATTGACTTTGGCTTTGTTCTGCAGTAAATATTTGGCCACTTCCGTGTGCCCGGCTCTGGCTGCCATATGTAGCGGGGTCTCCACTTTCTATAAAATAACAAAATTATAGAACTGTTCACACATGCCTGCTATCCAAAATGATACTCACAGAGCTAGAAAGTGCAGCCTGGAGTGGCTGGGTGGGTTTTTGTCCAAGAGGTGGAGTCGCGCCAGCATGCAGCTCTTTAGCCTGGTGTGTATGCATGTGTGTACACACATGCATGTATGTACATGTGTGTGCACATGCGTGCAGGTGTATGCATGTACGTGAGTGCATGCGTGCGTCTGTGTATTCTAGATACACTTAAAAGTAAACCCCAGAGCTAATGAATATTCAAAAATGTAAATATATTCCCAGTGAACACTTATAGATGTTCCAAAATTATTGTCCCAAACAAAACCTCCAAGGTTTATGGATGTGTGAGAAATTTAATCAGGAAAGTGTCAGTACACAGGGATGTCCTCCCCCAGTCTGAACGTTGGCTATTCTGGGAATTGTAGCTCTGTTCCCAGAGAGGAGGCCTGGGAGCACTATCAAAAGCTGCCCTCTGGACTCTCAGTCTAGAGGAGCAAGTCCCTGCCTGCCCCAGGGCTTACCACGTTGGAGACGTTGGGTGATGCCCCCCGCTGCAGGAGGTTCTTCACGATGGGAAGGTGTCCCATGAAGGAGGCCACGTGGAGAGGTGTCAGGCCGGACTGGAACAGACAAGGGCGGAGTGAGATAAGCGGAGTCTTCCCATTCCCCTAAGAAGAAAGAACCTGACGGCATCTAACGCTTTCACAAATGGTTTTCCAAGAAAGGGAGCTAAATGAGGTGGGTTTGCTTCCAAGAAAATGGATGGAGAAAAAATTACTGTGGGGCAACTTGTCCCACTCTTACAACTTGCAAAAATTGTGTCTGATCTTGGAAAGCTCCATGAGACTTGACTCATGTCTTAGTCACCCCTGATTCATTCCTTCGAGCAGTCCAGACTCGCATACACACATATCCCTGCAGTCACACAAAGCTACAAAGAGCGGCTCTTGGAGGAGGTGGGTTGGGGGAGACCACGGGCCTGCCCCCAGGCTCCTGTGCAGTCTCTCCTACCTCGGTGACCGCGTCAATCGAGGCTCCCGTCTTCAGCAGCAGCTCCATGACACGGACGTGATTCTTTTTGCAGGCGATGTGTAAGGGGGTAAAGCCATTCTGCAGCCCACACAAAGGGAGACAGAAAGCAGGAGCTTACACATGGGCCCAAGGAACGCCCAGAAGACCACCTTGCTGCTCTAAAAGGCAGCTGCTGCCCAGGCCACCAGCAGAGGCCCACAGACCAATCAATGAATGAATGCCAATTGATTAGTCTTGTAATGTTAATTAATGCAAATCACGTAAAAGACAGGTGGCTCTCACTGGATGCACTAGGTATGCTTCTGAACATGTTGTTTATAAACCTTTTTAAAAAATTTATTCATATTTTTGGATGCACTAAAAAGGCCTGCTGTTTAAAGCCCTCAAGGGGTAAATTTACAATAAAAGAGTACTTTTGTGAAGCAAATCATGTTCCCTCTTCCCTGAAACCACCAATCATCTTTAGTGAAATGGATTTCTGCTCTAAAGTGTGATATACTCTGAATGTAAAGTCTGAAGGGCAGAAATGTGTGTCTGTTTTCATCTGTTTTTTCTGTGCTTTAACCATTTAAGGCGGTGGTTCTCAAGCATGGGAGGTGATGGTCGTGGGGGTATCCTTTGCACCTCACTCCCAAAACATGTGGCAATGTCTGGGGACATTTTTATTGTCAGTTAGGGAAGGAGAGCTATGAGTGCCTGGTGGGTAGAGGCCAGGGATGCTGCTAAATATCTTACAACACACAGGACCACAAATATTGACCCCAAATGTCAATAGTCCTGAGGTTGGGAAATCTCAACTCCCCTACAATGGTATGTGGCCTGCGGGCACATCTCAGTAAAAGTTTTTTTGAGTGAGTGAGTGAATGAATGAATGAATGAGCCATCCTCTGCCATCCCTGGAGGATATCCTGCCCCTCAGTTCTGCTGCCCTGGGAAGGGGCAGAGGGGGAGATGTGGTTATGGGCATGCTTAGTGCAAAGCTGCGACCCTACTGGATCCCTGGACCTCCCTGGGAGTCCCTGGCCTGGGAAGGAGGCAGAGGAACCTCAGGAGGGATTTGCTCTGGGCCTCAGTTCCCTCTATAAGAGTGCCATGAGAACTGTAAGCCCCTCTGTAAATGAAGGATGCTCGGCTCCAGTCATCTCACTCATCCCCAAAGCAGCTCAGAAAGCCACGCAGCCTCTAAGGAATCACTCAGCTCCGGGCCTGGCTCCACTGGAGAGGGGCCCCAAGCCCATATATCTATTCACACACGATGCTTCCTGAGTCCAGTCTCCTGGGCCCAAACTCACCCCTGACCTTGGCCTGGTCACCAGGGGCAGGGATCGATAACCAGCCGGGTGTGGAGTGGAGGGAGCAGGAGGGGTGCATACCAGGCCCCCAGCAGCCTGTGCTGTCACACCCTACTGCTCAGGCCTCAGATCCGGGGAGCTCCGGGCACCTGCCGCCCTTTCACAGGCCCCGCCTTGCCTCTCTGGTCCTGCCCCCAGCCTGCCCTGCCCCTCCGCACCTTCTGCAGCAGCCCCCTCACTCACCAGGGCTCTGGAGTTGGGTTTGGCCCCTTTATCCAGAAGGACCTTGGCCACCCTGTGGTGTCCGCAGTGGGCAGCCACATGGAGCGGGGTCAGGTGGTCCAGGGTGATGTCGTCTATCTCTGCGTCATATTGCAACAGGAGTCGGACACAGTCGAGGTGGTCTCCCTGAGCCGCCATGTGAATTGGGGGACAGGCCGTTCTGGGTAAAGAGGAAAACACAAACGATTACAAAGCCTTCTGGGGGACCGAGCATGGAGGTTCAGGATGATTCCAATGTCACTCCCTACTTCTTCCCTCCACGATGCTTCCACAAGCCTCCGGAGGGAGCTTGGCTTACCCTGGCCTCCACGCTCCTGCTGGCCTCTGACCACAGACATTCTCCTTTCCACCTGGCCAAACCTTCAAAGCCATCTCCAGCAGACCCACTTCTTCCAGAAAGCCTTCCCTGACCACCCTAGACTCCTGTGGGCTTTCCTTATCTGTGCCATGCGCCCAGACCGTATTCTTATATTTTCCCAATTATATTCATAGTTAACTTTTCAGGGGAGTGTATCTTTTCTCTTTACTTATACACCTCTTAAGATCAGTGAATGAGCCTCATATTTCTCTTAAATGCCCTACAGTGCCCAGTACATGCATGTAACACACATCGTGGCCCTTAAATTATATGATTTTGAATGAATGAATGAATGATAAAACAGAACTTGGATGTAAATCCCTCTGTTCCTTGCCCCTATCAAATGCTGTTCAGTTAAGGAAAATTCTGTTAAGGACACTTGTTTCTCAAACAGCAATTCGTTTAAAAAAACATTAAAGAGAGGAGACTCATTCATTCATTCCGACATTAATTCAACACATAATTATCAGGTGATTAACGTGCACCTGGTATGGGTTAGGTTCTGGGCAAACAGAAGAGAACAGACATAACCCCTGGCCCAAGGAAGCCTGTACACAGATACGGTGTTGTCTTCAGTGGTCTGAAGTGGATGAAAGATGATCAAGCACAGAGGTGTGCACAAACGGATGGTGTCCCTGATGAACGAGGGACGCTGAGAGGGAGGAGGTGAGGCCTGAGCTAGAACTTGAAAGGAGCTAAATGGAAGTTCACCAGGAGGACCAAAGGGGAAGAACATCCCAGTGAAGGGAGCAGTGCGTGCAACACCACCACAGAGGCACCTACCCTAGGGGAACCCGGGGGCCTCCATGCAGTTCAATAGGCGGGGCAAGCTGGGTAAGTGTGGAGCCAGGCTGGAGAGGAGGCTGGAGCTGCACCTTGAAAGGCTAGGAGCTCAGGACCTGAGACTTCAGCTTTTAGAAAGTGGAAATGAGAGGATTTTCATCAAAGAAGACTCGAATGAGGTCCGTGACGGCTGATGTTAGTGTTACAGGCGGAATTAGGTTCCACAAAATTCACATGCCCACGCAAGCGCTGATGTTTCCTTAAGCACCAGCTCGACCTCAGAATGTGACTTGGGCCTTTGCAGATATAATGAGCTGACAGGAGGTCATTAGTGTGAGCTCTAATCTGTGACTGGCATCCTTAGAAACAGGGAGATTTGGACACACGCACAGTGGGAAGATGCCACATGAAGATGAAGGCAGAGGTCAGTGTGATGCTTCTATAAGCCAAGAACACCAAAGATTGTGCTCAAACAACCAGAAGCTTGAGGAGAGACCTGGAAAAGATGCTCCCTCACAGCCTCAGAAGAAACCAACCCTGGCTAGGCACTGTAGCTCACGTCTGTAATCCCAACAATTTGGGAGGCCAAGGCAAGCGGATCACTTGAGACCAGGAGTTCCAGACCAGCCTGGTCAACATGGTGAATCCCTGTCTCTACCAAAAATACAAAAATTAGCCAAGCGTGGTGGCACGCCCCTGCAATCCCAGGTACTCAAGAGGCTGAGGCATGGGAATTGACTGAACCTGGGAGGGGCAGGCGGCAGCGAGTGGAGACACACCACGGCACTCCAGCCTGGGTGACAGAGCAAGACTCCATCTCAAAAAGAAAAAGAAAAAAGAACCAACCCTGCTGACACCTTGATCTTGACCCTCCAGCCTCTGGAACTGTGAGACAGTAAGTTTCTGTTGTTTAAGCCACTCAGCATGTGGTTCTTTGTTAGGGCGGACCGAACTAAGTTAGTTACACTTTCATTTCAGAATGGTCGTACTATAGTTCCCAATTGAAAAGTCACGCATTCTTAGCAAAGAATTTTCATAAGCATTCTTTTTAGCCCCATTCTAAAGATCTGGATAATTAAAAAAAAAAAAAATCTTAACTTCTGGCCAGGTATTATGTTTAAATACAGCACTCTTGGAAAAATTTTGGGAATTTCCTGACCTAATAATCTAACTGATAGTAGCAATTCAACTTTTGTTTAGCTGAGGATGTTTACTTTCAGATATGCTTTTGAAGACATTGTCTCACATGGTCCTCCCAACAATCCTAGGAGAAGGTGGGGGGCTCTCCAGATGAGGAAATTGAAACACAGAGAGGGCAAGACACATTCTCAAAGTCACACAGCAAATCAGCCGAGGATGGAGGGTTAAATGAGAAATAAACTGCTTTAGTAGAGGACACCCTCACGCAACAGCACACACATATGTGAGAGCCAGTGTGGGGACTGTGAATCATGACCCAAACTAATGACAGCTCTACAGAACAGAACGTGATAATGTGTCAGGAATAAATCAGCTTTCACTGTATGGACTGAGCCATCATTTTACGACAGAACTGCTCGTGGGAAACCTCCTGGATAGCCATGGGTAGACTCGGCTTCTGCCTTACTCTGCTTGAACACAGCTCAATTCATGGGGCGAGGACCTGGAGCAGGCTCAGGCAGCACTATGTGGCCGACAGCTTTTGCCCCTGGAAGACTCAAGTCCTCATGTTAGAACCACGTAACGGGCATTTTCTCTGGCCTGTAATGGAGCCTGAGAAAAACTGTGTCCTTTTCTTTTTAACTTCGCTCCAGTCTGGCCCAGGCTCTGAAGACTTCTCAGAGTACTTACTGTCTGTCTTTTCTGGAGCTAGGAAGAGAGACATGGGGATTGATCTAAAGTAGTAGGCAAACTATACAACCTGTGGGTCAAATCTGCCCTGCCACCTGTGTTTGTCAATAAAGTTTTATTGGAACACGGCCCCTAGTTTGCATATTGCCTGTGGCTGCTTTTCTGCTACGTTGGCAGTGTTGAATCACTGCAACAGGGACCATGGTCTGCAAAGCCTAAAATTGTCTACTACCTGGTCCTTTAGATAAAAAGTTTGCTGACCCCCGATCTAGTTAGGAATTAGAGCTCTACTGAGTGCCTCCTGTGTCAGGCCTTGTAATAAATGTCAAAAGTGCTATCTCATGCATCGGTATTAGCATCTCTGCTTTACAGAAATAGGATTTGATGCCAGGTCTGTCGGACCTGGAGCCCTGCCTAAAAAATGCTCCTCACAGGAAGGAAGCACACACCTTGGTTTTGGCTTGGATTGGTGCCCCGTGGTCCAGCAGGATCTCTGAGATTCGCACGTGCCCATTTCGAGCTGCACAGTGGAGAGGTGTCAATTCGTCCTTTAAAAGACAGAGTCAAAAACAGAAAGCCCAAAAGGGAGCTATCAGAGGCCATTTGGAGAGAACACTGACTACGGCATCATCCCAGCCCACGCAAGCGCTGACGTTTCCTTAAGCACCAGCTCGACCTCAGCACAGTTTGACTCATCGCCCCCCGCTGCACGCAGCACTGCCCGGAATACTGCTGCAGGCGGCTCCGAGAGGGTGGTGGTGCATCCCTAACTAGGTCACCGAGGGCCCGCTGCTCTGGGTGAGGCTCGTGAGGGGGGGAACTCCCTCCCATTGCCTAGCGGCAGAGCCTGCCGGCACCCACCTTCGTCTTGGTTTCTATCTGGGCCCCCCGATCCAGCAGCAGCCGCACCATGATCACGTTGCCCCTGCGGGAGGCGATGTGCAGTGGCGTGATGCCATTCTGAAGGGAGGAAGCAGGACAGTCAGGGGGCACCATCCTTCCCTGGAATGCAGCTGCTGTGCACCCGCTCCCCCGTGTCCCCAACCCCCAGCCTCCAGCCCTGCAACGGTACTGTCAGGGCACTCCTGGCCTACGACATTTCAAAACCTGTAAGTACCTGCCAACAGGATGGGTCATCCCACCCCATCAACAGAGCCCATGCCTCCCAGCATCAACATAACACACTGCAGGAACGTCAGTTATTTGGAAATCACTCTTGCCCTCCAGGTTTCCCACTTCTGGGATGGGCAAAAGCAGTTTAGGGTTTTCTCAAGACAAAGCAAAGAAACTGTTGGGTGGATGATTAGAAATCTGCTAGCAAGGAGCCCAACCAGACAGCGGTGCTGTTTGACCCACAGGCACTTCTGCGGCTGGGATGAAACCCATGGTGCCAAGGCAGAGGCAGGAGCACCTGCCAGCTCCACACCCCAGTGAAGACAGTGAGGGCGCACCTGCCCCAGAGTTACCTGTGGTGTGAAATTGACGCTGGCTCCCCCTGTTGAGGAGCAGCTGGGCCACGTTGAGGTTCTCGTAGTGGGCCGCAATGTGCAGGGGCGTGAATCCCGTCTGGGGCACAACAGAGGGGGGAGAAACGTGTCATATGTGATTTACTTCTATCTCAGAATCAGCCCTGGGATTCCAGAAACGTGGGTGGGGCGACAGGACCTTACAGACAAAGGAGATTTTGATGGGTGGGAGTATTTGCTGAGGGGTCAAGAAAGGCTCTGTGGCACAGTATATTCAAAAGCTGGGTGTCTGCTCTGAGTGACCCGAATTATATGCTAACCTCAGACTCTTGTGGGTCTGTTCGTCAGAGTGATCACCAGCAGAGATTTTCATTCATGAATGAAAGTATGATGGGGCCGTGGTCTTTTGTTTTTTCGTTTTTGTTTTTTTTGCTTTAAGACAGGGTCTCACTGTGTCGCCCAGGCTGGAGTGGCGTGTGGTGTGATAACAGCTCACTGCAGCCTCGACCTCCTGGGCTCAAGCAATCTTCCCACCTCAGCTTCTCCAACAGCTGGGACTACAGGCGAACACCATCATGCCCAGCTAATTTTAATTTTTTTATTTTAGAGGTGGGGTCTCACTATGTTGTCCAGGCTGGTCTCCAACTCCTGGGCTCAAACCATTCTCCTGCCTCAGCCTCCGTCCATTGTCATCATTCTATTCCAGAACCTCAAGCCATGCCTAACCCCACCCAGCTGTTTTCCAGACAAAACCCAGTGGCTTTGGGCGGGTGGAGAGAAGAGGGGGAGTGCAGGAGGGGACTGTGAATAACTCCAGCAAATCTATTTCCCCTAAAAGAGAACCAGCAGCCTCCGCCTGCAGACAGCAGATCAGCAGTGCCTCCGAACCCGAGATTAGAGGACCGTGCAGGGCCCAGACCTCCTTTCTCCACACCCCGGCCCTGCATGCCTCCTCCCTCCACCACGGCGCAGCCAGAGGGGGATAGATGAAGGCAAGTTAGGAAGGCCGCCTCCGGGGTTCCAGGGTGACCCGACCTGCCCGCCTGGACACATTGCCAATGACCTGGAGCAACAGGAAGCACCCCGCCGCTCACCAAGAGCATGTGTGAGGGGTTTAGAGCGGGGGCTGTGCAGGGGCCCCTCTGGGTCCTGGGGTGGGAGCACTCCGCGCGCACAGCCGGCCCCGTGCACACAGCTCGGGGTTCCTGGGTGGGCAGTCGCTGGGTGTGCACGGTGCCCCCTGAACCCATGGGCGTCCGCGGCCCAGGGCTCCTCCCTCCCCCTCGCCCTCACCTTGGAAAGCACGTCGGGGTTGGGGTCGTTCTGCAGCAGCACCGCCGCCGTGCGCGTGTCGTCATTGCGGGCCGCGATGTGCAGGGCCGGGAGGCGCACCTTCCCCTTGGTGCCATAGTTGATGAGGTGCGCGACCACGTTCTCGTGGCCCTGCTGCAGGGCAACCGCCAGAGGCGTGAAGCCGTCCTGGCCAGAGGAGGAAAACGCTTTGCTCTGACTGGTCTGACGCTGTCACACAAGACACACCCTCGCCCCCGGAGCTGCCTGAGGGACCTCCCTCCACCAAAGCCCTCTTCATCGCCAAATTCATCCTCAATGCCACCTCCTCCCTGAAAGCCCTTCTGCCTCCACTTCCTTTCTCTGCAATCTCACAGAGCCTGCCGCATTTTTCTTTAGCATTCATTTAGTTTTCCTTTATAATTTGCTTCCAGTTTGACTGTTTTAAGAAACTTCTGACTGCTCAGATTCTTTGCTTGCTCCTCGTCTCACCCCATCTGCTGGGGCCAGGAGAGTGCCTTGACGAGGCAGAACATTACGAACACTGACCAAAGGCCAGAGTCCACACCGGGCCCTGAGATTTCAATTGTGAGCTACTACTATTATTATTATTATATTTTTGAGACAGGGTCTCACTCTGTCACTCAGGCTGGAGAGCGATGGTCAAGGCTCACTGTAGCCTTGACCTCTTGGGCTCAAGTGATCCTCCCACCTCAGCCTCCCAAGTAGATAGGACTGAGGCACACACCACCGCACCCAGCTAATTTTCTTTTTCTGTAGAGACAGGGTCTCGAATTACTGGCCTCAAGTGGTCCTCCCATCTGGGTCTCCCAAAGCGGTGGGATTATAGGCACGAGCCACTATGCTTGACCATGAGCTACTATTATTAATTCTGTCAATTGTGGACATACTAAGGGGCACAGGACGCAGTGAACTGATAAAACGGAATGATAGCAAAGTCATGTCACTGAACCAACCAAAGTTAAGAGTCAAGAGACTCCTTGGCTCTATCTAGTCTAATTTCATCATTTCATCAACCACAAGACTCAGGAGCATGGCTAAGGAGACTTGTCCAAGGGGGGGATGGTGGGTTTGTGGCAACAGCCTTTCTCATTACGGCCCAATGCAAACTTGCCAGCCATACACACATGCACTTCACCGGCTCCCTCTAGTCACAAGTGTTGTGGCCATAGCGGGAATGACACCGTTAACTGTGACATCATTTCTTTGGTACATGTCTGAGCCTTCCTCAAAACCCACGATTTGTCATTACTCCCTTGCAGAACCCGACAGTACTAAGAATTAGTGCAGCAAGCTGACGGTCATCCATCTCGACGTTCTGGATGTGGATGCACCTCAACCACATCCCAGGAAGGTGTCACTTGAAGCAAGGTGGTACACCCGGGAGACTTCCAGTGGTGACGACATTTTCCCAAGGTACTTACTTCCGTGGCTACATTCTGGTTAGCTCCATTTTCCAGTAAAAACTTAACCACTTCCAAGTGGTTCTCTTGTGCTGCCATGTACAGGGGTGTAAAACCTTTCTGTAAACCAAGAGAGGACGTCATCAGCATCCACCCACAATGTGAGAGAGGCCGACGCCAACGCAATGTCCTCTCACCTGGAGGACAGTGCTCTCTCCATCCCATTTCCTCCCACCTGACCCCTCCTAAGGAAACTCATTGTCACGGTGACTGACATCCTGGGATTATTACAAAAGGCCTCAGGGTCTGTGCCTCCCCTCACCACCATAGCCCAGTCTCTTCAGCTCACATACTTCTCATTGATTTCATCACTGCTGTGCCCCGCACCTCATTCCCCCAGTCCCCAGCTTCTCTCGCCACCTGAGCCATAACAGGACATATGATTTGGCTTAGGTCCATAACAACTCAACCCCTCCATGCTTAGGACGTGTGGTCTAAGGACGCCTTCACCGCTGCTCCGAGATACACTGCTGAGAAATCTAGGCCCTGCCCCACGTGTGTGTGTTAACACAGCCACCAATGGACCCACGATGGAGCAGGAAAGAGGAACCACGTGTGGAAAGGGAACACCCTCTAATCCAGACCAGAGAGCCATTACCTGCGACTGGGCGTTGACGTTGGCGCCATAGTTGACCAGCTCCCGGACCACCTCGTCCTGCCCGGCCAGGGCAGCAATGTGCAGGGCCGTGTTCCCCTTCTGAAACACATGGGGGAAGGAAACAGATGCGATTTCCCATTGGGCCTGCTCCGGGGCCAGCCAGCAAAGGTCTGTGGACAGGCGCTGTTTGTGGGACCCAGAGGCTTTCTTCATGGCCAAAAGGGGTTGAAAGACACATGTGTGTGCTTGACCCCTCACACATCCTGAAGTCGTACTGAAAGTACAAGGAGGAAAATCTGCCTGTTCTCCACGAAGAATAATGCGGCAAGAGCCATAAAAAGAAGGAAATCAGGTTTTCTGTAGCAACTCGGATGGAACTAGAGGCCAGTATCTTACATGAAGCAACTCAGAAACAGAAAGTGAAATACTGCATGTTCTCACTCTTAAGTGTGAGCTACATAATCCGCACACGTGGACATACAGAGGATGGAATAACAGACACTGAAGACTCGGAGGGTGGGGGATGAGAAATGATCCTTTGGGTGCAATGCCCAATATTTGGGTGATGGCCACACTAATGGCCCAGGCTTCGCCACTACGAAATGTATCCATGGAACAAAGCTGCACTGGTATTCCCTAAATCCGTAAAAAGAAAAACATTTAAAAAGAAGACTTCCAGCACTGGCTGGTGTGATGGGAGTGGAGCAGGAAGGGGCAGGTGACACTGACAGCTGCAGTTGAACCAGAGTGCGGCCATGTCAAAGGAACTCTTTTAAAAATTATGTATCCATAATAATTAAACATAACAAAAAAATTATAAAAGAAAAGTAATTCTGGGCTGGGTGCAGTGGCTCACACCTGCAATCCCAGAACTTTGACAGGCCAAGGCAGGCGGATCATGAGGTCAAGAGATCGAGACCATCCTGGCCAACATGGTGAAACCCCGTCTCTACTAAAAAATACAAAAATTAGCTGGGTATGGTGGCGTGTGCCTGTATTCCCAGCTACTCAGGAGGCTGAGGCAGGAGAATTGCTTGAGCCCGGGAGGCAAAGGTTGCAGTGAGCAGAGATTGCGCCACTGTATTCCAGCCTGGTGACAGAGCAAGACTCCGTTTCAAGATAAAATAAAAATAATTTTGAAAGAAAAATACAACCCCCGCCAACACACACAACTTCTGAACACCTCATCTGCTTTGTGGGTGCGTCGTCTGTCTGTCCCCCAGTGGACAGCGCGTCGGCGTCCGTCGGTACACACACTGGAAGGCTCATCAGCAAGGTGGCCTTCCGCAGATCTGCAGCTCCGCTCAGCCTGCAACGCTGCAAGGCCACACAGCCCACCGAGGGGCCTGGGAGCACCGGGAAAGGAGGCCAGCAGGTCCCTCAGGCCCACACCTCTGACACCATCACAGGGACACCCACAGACCACAAGCTACAGCAGAGGGGACAAGAGATGGGAGGCAGGAGAGTGGGGGAAAGTATCGGACAGAAAAGGAAAGGTAAGACCAGTTCTATGATGTATGTAGGGAAGAGAAGAAAAATCAGAAAATAAATGGGGGGGAAATAAATGGAATACAATCTGGCCAGGGAAAACACAAAGAATATTCAACATACTGGTAACAAAATGTAATGAGTAAGGGGTCACCAAATTGGAGAGGAGAGAAAAGGTGGAGAGAATTAACACTGGAAGAAAACAAGGCATGTAACTGTTTTAAACTTTGTAAAAGATAAAAACCAATAGCAGAGAATGAGAAATAAGGCAGGTTCTGAGAAAGCGAGTTTTTTCTGTTTGTTTTTTTAGAATTGGGGGTCTCACTCTGACACCCACATTGGAGTGCAGTGGCGCCATCACAGCTCACCTCAGCCTCCCACTGGTGGGCTCAAGTGATCCTCCCACCTCAGCCTCCCGAGTAGGTGGGACTAAGGTATGTGCCACCATGCCTGGCTAATTTTTAAATTTTTTGTAGAGATGGCCTCTCACTTTGTTGCCAGGCTGGTCTCCCGTCTCAGCCTCTCAGAGCTCTGGGCCACTGCGCCCAGCCTGAGAACATGAGTTTAATGTTCTCAGGTTTTCTTGTCTGGATTCTTCTTGGATATTTAACAACAATTCACAGACAGGACCAGCAGCCTCCATCTGCTCCCAGGATACCCACAGCCTTCCAGCCAGGCTCCTGCCAGCCCCTGGGGGTCCTGGGCCAGAATGTCAGCGTTGCCTCTGGGAGTAGACTCCCCCTGGTGCCCTGAACCTGCACCCCCATTCAGGGATTCAGGGGCGGGGGTGGGCAGGCTCCATTCCATGCTTCTGTCAAATAGGGCGAGTGGAAAAAATGGGACCATGGTCAGACCCATCTGTCCCTGCACTACTTAAGGAGCAGATATCTCAAACGACCTCACTTTTAGAGTTTAAACAGTATGTAGTTCTTTTTACTAAACTATATAATCACTAACAAATCCATTTCAAGAAACTTAAGGACTGACAAGCAGGGACTTCAGACTCTGTCCTTGCCTGGCGGCACCTGTTGCCTGGAGGAAAAGCTTCCTCACTGAGATGGAAGGCAGCAACCTGGGCCCCAGTGGTGTGGCCCCCGAGCTGCTGCTGACCCAGCTTCCCCGGGTGGGAGTGGCAGCCCCACAAGGATGCCCTGGGGGCTGGGAGCAGCTCAGGTCTGTTTCTTGAACTCTGCCTGGTAATTCAAACATAAAGCCTGGGGCTTGGCTCAGTGGCTCACATTTGTAATCCTGGCACTTTGGGAGGCCAAGGCGGAGGACTGCTTGAGTCCACGAGTTCAATACCAGCCTGGGAAACATAGTGAAACCCAGTCTCTCTGTCTAAAAAAAAAAAAGCAATAAAAAGCCATAAAGCCTGGGCATGGGGGTGGTGGGCAAAGGCAGGCACGTCCATCTGTTGCCTCCTGAAGTTGTATTTTTGATTTCTCCTCAAGTTCTATTTGATGAAGAAAAAGGTCTTCCTCACGCATCCATCGAAGAATAAATGCCAGATATGAAAGTCTGGGAGCTCATTAATAATTTTTCATAGAAGTCTAAAGAGCCTCCATTGAGAGGCTTGGCACCTGCTGTACCCAATGGAGCAGGGCTGCTGGCACCAGAAACTTTTCTAGACACCAGGATGTTGAGCTCCAAGTGGCATCTTCTGGGCTCCCATGGAAAAGAAGGAGGCATCCCGGGCCCATTCATTCACTGGCCACACACTTCCTGGGCATGAGCGAAGCAGGCCTGGGCCAGCATGGAGACACAGAGGCCTCAGAGACGCCAAGAGGCTTGCATCAAACGTTTCTTTCCATCCGACCCTTCCTGCCTGAAATCCAGTTATATGAGAAGCGTTCCTTACACCACGAGGAGGGGAAGGCCCCTCTGTTTGGGGAGTTCATCAGCAGTGGAACCCTGGCCACGGATCTCAGTTTGGGCCTGTGGGCCAAGGGCAGCATAAGTGAGGAATAAGAACACAGGGAAAATTCTGGAAGTGGACCTCCTTTCCCCTATCTACACACACACATTACGAGGCTGAGGAAGACCCCCGGCCCAAGTCGTGGGAGTCACAGGAAAAGGGATTTGTGAGCCTCTATTTTCTCTGCCCCTCCCTCAACATGAAAGAACACGGCCTCAAAGGAGCAGGAAAAATTACTTAGCTATATTTTGCTCCACAAACTCCCAATTTCTCTATTTTCAGGGGCTCACAGAGCTCAGAGCAGGGAGGATGGCTGCCTGGGTGCCGAGTGAATGCAAGAGGAAGGGGAAGAGGGACCCCGAGTGAGAAAGCAAGCTTTCCTCCAGTGGAGATGATTCTCTGTTCATTAACAGCTTAGGTGCTGAGCTCCAGTCTCTAAGAGCTGGAGATAGAAGGATGGGGAGAGAATGCATTTGTTTTACGCTTTTAAAATTTCTAAGTACATTTTAGGAGTCTAAATTGGTTTTGGCTTTTTACTCATTTTCTTTTTTCTCATCTTTCTCCTGCCTGGGAGTCCCATCACAGTCCCCAATCTGTTGTGACTCTTCCCCAGCCCACGGTTTCAGTTCCACCTCTTTTCTCCCCCTCTCTCTGGACGGCATTCCAAAGCCATGTTGGCTTAGAAAATTTCTAAAAATAAAAAAGGCACACCAAGTGTTCACTTGCTAAATCACAACCTGGGGGAGGAAATTTGGAAATAGTCAAAGCACTGAAGCCTCGTCTTCCGCAGCACCTGGGGGCGCGCCAGGGAAGGAGACACTCCAGCACACACGGGCCAGCTCAGATGGCGCGCAGCTCATAGCCAGATACGTGGGAGTGCGCGGGGAAAAGAATCACACCCTTCGTCCACACAAGAAGCAGGGTGGGAACAATCGGAATTTGGCGTGGAGTTTGGGGAAAAATACCCCATATCCAGTCAAAAGAGCAACTCAGTTTATTTTACCCATAAGTGCAATAAGATCTTTTCACATTCAGGAAATGACATGAAAATTACAGAATTTTACCTCAAGAGATGATTCTACCTTCATAATATTTTGGTAGTTCACTTCATAACCATAAATTATATCTGTTCTCTACATATTGTTCTTCTATGTTCTCTGCTTGAAAGGCGGCAAACTGTTTGCTGCATGGAACTGAAATTGAGGCTGTGTGTGAGACCACGTGTAATAAACAGCAAATGGAAAATAAGAGGCTGGAGGGGAAAGAACTCCAGAAGAAAAACATGGGAAAGGAACAGAGGAGGTAAGAGAAGAGAAAACAGTAATTGAGAAAACAATAACTTGAGTTAGCAAATGGAGATGATTTTTTGTTTCGCTTTATTTTATTGTATTGTATTTATTTATTTTTGAGAGGGATTCTGTCTCTGTCACCCAGGCTGGAGTGCAGTGGTGCAATCTCGGCTCACTGTAACCTCTACCTACTAGGTTCAAGGGATTCTCCTTCCTCAGCCTCCCGAGTAGCTGGGATTACAGACCTGCACCACCACGCCTGGCTAATTTTTGTATTTTTAGTAGAGATCGGGTTTCACCACGTTGGCCAGGCTGGTCTTGAACTCCTAACCCCAGGTGATCCACCCCCCCTTGGCCTCCCAAAGGGCTGGGATTACAGGCATGAGTCACCACGCCTGGCCTTGTTTTTATTTATGTATTTATTTATTTAAGATAGAGTCTCACTCTGTCACCCAGGCTGGAGTGCAGTGGTGCAATCTGGACTTACTGCAACCTCTGCCTCCTGGGTTCAAGCAATTCTCCTGCCTCAGTCTCCCGAACATCTGGGATTACAGGTGCCTGCCACCACACCCAGCTGAATTTTGTAGTTTTAGTAGAGACAGAGTTTCGCCATGTTGGCCAGGCTGGTCTCAAACTCCTGACCTCAAGTGATCCACCTGCCTTGGCCTCCCAAAGTGCTGGGATTATAGGCGTGAGCCACTGCACCTGGCCTGTTTCGTTTTATTTGTAATTGCTGGCTGCATCCTCTTTGATAAATAAGATGCATGTCATGTGAGAAATAAAACTAATTTTGCAATCTATAGATGTATCAATTTCATGACTCCGGGATTTCAGAAGTTGAGTCACTGGTGTTTATAATCTACTGAAATGGAGTGAAATACATCACTGTGGATGCCTGACGTCACCCCATGCCAAAAGCCTCCAGGTCATTAGTGAGGAGAGGAAATCAGTTTGTGGCCTGGACAAGGAAGACTTGCTGGAGAAGGAGAAATGAAAGAGATCTGGATTCTTTTCTACAACCCTCAGTAACAACACGGTCACTAGTATTTATTGATTCCTTGCTATAGGAATCAATAATCAATCAATACATCCAATAAACAGTAACTACATCCAGCCAATAAATACATCCAGGCCCTTATGTATGCCATCAATTTTCATACCAACCCTGCCACTGAGTATTAATAATCTCCACTTTATAGACAAAGAAGCTGAGGCTTCACAGTGGTGGAGTAACTCGTCCCGGGTAGCAGTGTTCGAAGTACGTCTGCCGGGATTCCGACTCCAGGCACTTGCCTGGCGCTTCCAGAGCCCTTGAACACTAAGTTACAGTCAAGGACCCTGAGAAAGCATGAAGCCACCAGGAAAGGGCTCTGTTTTTAGACACATAACCTAGTGATGAGGATAAAGGTCCACTGAGTCTTTCTGGACACAGAGTGTGTTTCAGGTGGCTTCAGGGATTCAGGGGAACTAGAACGTGATTGGAAGGATAAGAGAAATTCAGACGCAAACCTGGGGTCTCTCACTGAAGGACTGGTTTCTAAAGAAGGACTCACAAACGTGAATTTTCCATGCAAAGCTCCCCACTCCCTGTGAGACATACCTTGGTTGTTGTTTCTAGAATGATTTCTTTGTGCAGAAGTTCAACCACCATTTTCACATGGCCTTCCTTAGAGGCCAGATGCAAGCCGTTCAACCCATTCTGTAAAGAGCAGAGAGGCGGGAAGGGCATGTTAGTCAAATGGTGCGTTCTGCAGGTTCCCAGATGAGGGCCCAGGCCCCTTCCCAGCCCTGAGGTGTGCACAGCACTGAAGGGAAGGAGTGGAGCGCGTCTAGGGGTTGGAAGGGGCACAGGGTAGGGCCACCCATCCTCCCCTTCACACCTCGGGTCACCGCAGAGCAGAGGAGGAAAGGAAGGGCAAGAACCGGCCTGCCACGCCCAGATGTGAATTACGTAGGAAGCTCTCACAACACCCATGGTGACCTTGGAATTCAGGTTATGGCCAGGCTTTAGGCAGCCCACTTAATTAAAATTATGTAGCTTCATCCCCTAGCTAATTTTCACAGCAGTGACCAGGAAAAGCAAAGCGGTAACATCAGTGCATCCTAAACACTTGTAGAGATAGACATATGTTTGACAGGATGTTAAACTTTGAAGCAAGGTCATATGAGAAGTGAATACCACCGGCCACCCAGCTGTCAGATTTCCTCAACAGAAATATCGGTATTAAAATAGCCCCTTGGGCCCAGCGCAGTGGCTCCTGCCTGTAACTCCAGCACTTTGGTATAGGGAGGAGACCCCTACAGCCTATTTCCATGTAAACAATGAAGAAGAAAGTAACTAGAAATATAACCATAGTAGTTATTAGTTATTCATAGGAGATCTTAGTTATTCATAGATTATTCTAATTCTTTTACTAATGCCTCTTAGGTCTTGAAGTGTGAACCTGGGGTGACATTGTGAAAGGAATGACCCTAAGGCAAGAGGCTTTAAACCCTCTGCCACGCCCACCCCCGCCGGTGTAAGGGCTGCTGGAGGGCTCCTCGGCTGTGCCGCAGTGCCAGCACTGGGAAATCGCCCACTGTTTAGCCAGTTAGGGAAGGAGACGTCCAAGGTGGCCGAAACGTCTCCTTCCTCAGGGGACTTAGGAGAAAACTCCGCTCCTCCGAGCTCTTGTGGTAAGCCTGACGGCTGTCAGGTAGGTCCGCAGACATCTGGGGGCTTAATTGTCTCTATGTGATGCTGTGCTTCGAGCGGTCACGTTCCATGTTCACTCTCACGTTCCGCTCTGTACATAATATAAGTCTTTTTTTTTTTTTTTTTTGAGACGGAGTCTTGCTCTGTCGCCAGGCTGGAGTGCAGTGGTGCAATCTCAGCTCACTGCAACCTCCGCCTCCTGGGTTCAAGCGATTCTCCGCCTCAGCCTCCCGAGTAGCTGGGACCACAGGCGCATACCACCACACCCGGCTAATTTTTGTATTTTTAGTAGAGACGGGGTTTCACCATGTTGGCCAGGATGGTCTCGATCTCTTGACCTTGTGATCCGCCCGCCTCGGCCTCCCAAAGTGCTGAGATTACAGGCGCGAGCCACCCCGCCCGGCCAAAGTAATATAAATCTTAATGTCTTTGTTCTTTCTTGACAAGTATGGAAAAGTGCTGACACATGCTCCTTAGAAAGCCTTGGGCCCCTACCTATATGACACGTGATGGACTTGACCCTATCACTGACCACCAATGCCACGCCCTACCTGCCCTCCCTCCAGCTTGTACCCCGCCCTACCTACCCTGCCCCCCAGTTTTGTACTCAACAAAAGTAAGAGCGTCCAAGCACTTGGGGCCACTGCCGGACTACGCACTTTGGTTGGCAGTGGACCCCTGGGCCCAAACTCTCTTTTCTCTATCTCTGTTTCTTGTGTCTTTTATTTCTATAGTTTCTCGTCTCCACACCAGTAAGAGGGCTCGGCAAGGACCCTGTAGGGCTGGACCCTACACTTTGGGAGGCTGAAGCAGGCTGGTTGCTTGAGCTCAGGATTTTGAGACCAGCCTGGGCAACATGGTGAAACCTCATCTCTACCACAAAACCAAACGCACAAAAGTAGCCAGGTGTGGTGGTGTGTGCCTGTAGTCCCAACTACTTGGGGGGCTGAGGCGGGAGAATCACCTGAGCCCAGGAGTTTGAGGCTATGGTGAGCTGTGATCGCACCACTGCCCTCACACAGGGTCTGGCCCTGTCACCCAGGCTGTGATCAGGGTGACAGGGCCAGACCCTGTCTCAAAAATAAAAATAAAACAAAATAGCCCCTTTGGCATTCCACCATTTCAAAGGTGGACAAAGAAGCCTGCCTCACAGTTAAGCTTTAGGAAAAGCAAAAGGAAACAAAACACATTTCCCCCGCCCAATCATTAGCCCGCAAGAGCAGAACCAATTACAATTTAACCAATTACAGTTCCAGCTGCATCTGGTGAAGCTGCCGCTGTGCTTTATGGAAAGCAGCCAAGTTCAAGTTTTATTTATCACTCTCACACTTCCTGGTCTTCTGATCCTTGCCTTGAAAGGTCTTGAAACTTTCTGGCCATGTCACCCAGGCTGGAGGGACTGCTACTTGGAGCCACAAATACTTCTGACAACATGAAGGAGCAAACTTTCAATTCCAACGGATGAGTCGATCTTGGCTCCATAAAGAAATGATTTTAGTCAGTGAGCAACTCCATCCACCCGTTGCTTTTTTATTGTGTTCCTGTCCTCCTTCCCTGCCAGCAATTTTCCCCTCCTCTCTCGCTCCTCCGCCCGGCCTCCTGTTTTGATTAATTTTGTTCTAGGGTGTTCGTTTCCAGGGGAGCCCTCAGAGCCACTGCAGACTCCAGCTCATGAAACAGATCCTTGCCACCTAGACGGAGGGCTTGGCTTCTGCAGGTGTGATGTGCGGGGTCCCTGCCTCACACGTCCCCAAATCTCTCCGCAGCCCCACCCTTCGTTCCCGAAATTCCAGCTCTCCCATCGTGTCAGGGCATCATTTTCAGGAGGTTCTTGTCCAAACACAAGTATTCTACCTGGGAGTGGGAGTTCATTAGCCCATTCACAGATTAGGCATATTGCTTTGCCATAACTAGCAAAGGAAAGTCACCCAAAGTCACGATCGGAGAATGGAAGGGGTCTAATGCTTCTTTCATGTGGGGGCCTTGGACAGAGCAAATATAGCAGGTGCCTTGGATGTTTGAGAAATGAGAGAGGGGCAGCAAAGGAAACGTTACCTACCTCCTATTTAGGTCAGGCCAGCCCTGCACCCTAAACAACCAATGAGCACACTTGGCCAAATCTTTGCCTATCGGCACAGCCAGCCTTGCTAGGGTATGTGTGTGTAGGGAAGAGGGGGTGGTTCACCAAATATTTCCTCATGCAAATGCCTGCAAATAACCTTTAGCCATTAGATTTGCTCCTCCTGCAGATTTTGCACACCATTCAGTGAAGGTTCCAAAGCTGTGTGGATCCTTCTCACCTGGTATGAATGAGTTTATCAGAGAAAGCTAGGTCAGAGCCAGTCTGGGTAATAGAGAGGGAGAAAGTGCTTGAGGGCCAGATGGGAATCCAGGAGATGGGGGAGAGAGCATTGGGCAGGCAGAAACCAATTTCTCTCCACTCGATCTGCAAGACACAAATTCACTGCACAGCAATTCAGCCAGTGCGCTGGGAGCCGGGAGCCCCTCTCGCTTCCGCATCTTGCAACTCTTTCTGGGGCAGGCTGGCAGGAAGAGTCTGTGCTCCCTCTCAGAGCAGGGGGGCTTTTTCAGGCAGCACATAGCATTTCTTCAAGTGCTCTTCCAACCCAGCGGCAGCCTTATCTAGAAGCTTCCTGGTGCTGAGAGCAGACACCCTGTGATTGCTTGGGAACTGGGGTGGTGTTTGTGGCTGTGGGCGCGGCTGGAGTGACAGCCCGTCAGCTGCCACAGGCTGCTTATTGCGGGAAGCTGACTCGCAGCGGCAGCCAGCCTTGACTTGGTGCTGACGGCTGGGGTTTTAGTGCTTGCTTGAGCGGCGCAGTCACTCTGATGAGCATTTGTCGGTTCTGAATGCTTCAAAGCCGCAAAAGCAGCAAGCCTGGAAAGAAAATAGCTAATGCTTGCCACTAATCCTCTGGGATGGCTGTTCCCTGCTCTTTGAGGCCAACGTCAGGATCTCAATCCAGAGGGGGATCTAGATGCACCATCTGACCAGAGAATGCTGGACTCCGAAGGGATATTAGAGGTCCCTGAGTTCCACCCTTTTATCTGCAGCTGAGGAAGTAGAGGCCCAGAGTAGTCAAATGGTTGGCAGAGGCCACGCAGCCTCTCCAGGGCACAGCCACACAAAAGACCAAGCTGGATTTCCCAAGAAAAAGGGAGTTTTGGTTTTCTTCCTCCTAAAAACTACTGTGATAACTGGCTGGACATGGTGGCTCATGTCTGTAATCCAAGCACTTTGGGAACCCAAGCAGGCGGATCACTTGAGGGCAGGAGTTGGAGACCAGCCTAGCCAACATGGTGAAACTCCATCTCTACTAAAAATACAAAAATTAGCTGGGCGTGGTAACACGCACCTGTAGTCCCAGCTACTCAGGAGGCTGAAGCAGAATTGTTTGAACCCAGGAGGACAAGGTTGCAGCGAGCTGAGATCACACCACTGAGTTCCAGCCTGGGTGACAGAGCGATCCGGTCTCAAAACAAAAACAAAAGCCCAAAATGTCTGTTTCTTTTTATCAGATGAGGAAAGCATATTTTCCCTTTTCTGGTCTCCAGGAAACTTTGCGCTAACAAATGAATCTGGTTGTGACCTCGGCAATTAATCTCTAGGATTTTATTCATCGCCCTGATCAGCAGAAAACCCCCTTCTTCTCCCCCCTGGGTCCCGAGCCTCCCTCAAAAGGGCAGAGGGTGAGGACCCTCGCCATGCAAGGAACTGCCTGAGTAGACCTGTCTCTCGCGGGTCTGAACCCTCCCTCCATCCCAGATCCTGGCTCAGCGACCTCCTTCTTCTTTATGATTTTTAAAAAAGATTTTCTCACTTTATTGTAAATTCATCTTTAACATAGTCACTGTAAATCACATCCAAGTCTATTACTGTGGGGGATCTGAGTCCCCTGTTCTCAGCTGGTCCACCGAATCAAACCCCACTGGGCACAGTTCATGAGAGAGATGCATGGGAATGCGACGTCTATCAAAACCACAAGGGGACTGGGCTGTGGCAAGCACAGGTCTCAGCCACAGGTGTGGACACTGCGCCACCAAACGCTGAGCAATTACTTAACCCAACTCCACAAATATTTCTTGAGAACCTAGTCTGTGCCTGACCCTGTGCTAGAAATAAAACACAAATCATTTTCCTTGAAGAACTCAGTTTTGTAGGGAACACAGACGCATAAAAAAAATAAATGCAAAATCATGTGAAAAAAACCCCAAATGGCATGTAAAGGGGTAGAGGTGGCACAGAGGAGAAAGGAGTCGCTCTGTCAAGAAGACCCAGAAAGCTTGGCAGAGGCCTTTTCAAGGCGGAGGAGCCTGCCTGCACGAAGACAGAGTTGCAAGTTCATTAACAACAGCAAGAGGAGAAGCTGCATTTGAGTTTAGATTCTAAACCCATAAGCTAAAATATGCTCCCGGATCTCTCAGCAAGTGCCCTTCTCTTCCTTTCCTGAAGTATTTGCATACAAGAGATGCACAAATATCCAGACCCCAGCAACACCTCTCCTCCAGCAATTGATCTCAGTAGGCAGATGGCTACATCTACCTACCGAAGGTGGTGATACCCACAGTCACCACTATCTAGCAGCTGAAGTTGCTGAACGCCTGAAAACGAGCCTCCTGCACACATACACAAAGGAGCTTGTACAGCTGTCTTATTAAATGCATAACTAGTTTATACAGGAGACCACTTCTGATATCCAAAAGAGTATCTCGTGGATAAATATCATATTTAACACTTCCTTTTTCTTTAAGCAGATTTTTCATTGCTCAAATGAGAAGGAGGAGGAGTGCAAATTATGTGAGCTATTTGTTCTTAGCTGTAACTATGGACAGAGATGAACTGTAATTTACCACCTCTTCAAAACTGAGAATCGTGTTTTATTTTAGCTAAATCAAGTTTAAGTTAGCTTGGTTCCTAAAAGTAAAAGGCAGCTTGCTGAGTTTTGCTTTGAATCTTTTTGGTGACTCCATTTTCACCATCACAGCCATCTTTCTTGAAGCCAAACGGTAGACAGGCTGTTAACAGGGATTTGAGGTTGTGGGTAAATCACATATTTCTTCTCTCAAATAACAGGGTGTAGAAGATAAGCAAGAAGGGAGTGGAAGAATATAAGAGTAAATGATTTCACTAAATTAGAAACTGCGGAGAAAAGCGGTAAGTACTTTGGCCATTTTTTTTAACCATATGGCTTTCCCTAGAAGAAAACACCAGTGCACTAGAGTTCTCTTCCTACAGACACTGCCTTCTGGGGCTCCAATTACATGTGTATTAGACCAGTTGATGTTGTCTCATAGCTCTTGGCTGCTCTGTTTTGGTTAGTTCCCCACCCCCTTTTTCTCTCTTTTGTTTCAATTTGAATAACTTCTATTGGCTTATCCTCAAGTCCTTTGATTCTCTCCTCAGCTATGTCCAGTCTACTGATGAACCTGTTGAATAAATTCTTCATTTCTGAGAAAGTGTCTTTTGCTTTCAGCATTTCATTGGACTTTTTCTTATAGTTTCCATCTCTCTGCTGAAATTTTCCATCTACTAAGGAATGTTATCCACTTTTCCCACTAGATCCTTTAACATATTAATCATAGTTATTTTAAAGTCTATCTAATACTTCCAACATCCAACATCGTGATCATCTCTGGGTCTGGTTTTGTTTATTAGTTTGTCTCTTGACAATAGTTCATTGTTTTTTCTTTCTTTGGTGTGTGATAATTTTTAGTTGAGTGCCAGACATCATGCATAGAAGAGCAGTAGAGACTGAGGTAAACAGTATTTATGGCTGGAAATGGGCATGCCTCTTCTTCTGCAAGGTTGTCAGCATGGGCGTGAGGAGGCTGAGTCAATCTCAGGGGTTGATGTGAGTTTGAATTTTGTTGTTACTTTCAGTGCACCACAGCCTTCACATTCCTATAAAGGTTGACTGCTGTTTTCTTGAGCTTTGAGTTAGAGCAGGGGTTTCAGGGCTTATTTGTGTATGTGTTCCTGACCTTCCTCAGCTTTCAGCCATCCTGTATACCTGTGCCTCAAATGGGGTCTTTCTCCATGATCCTACCCTTCTCCCAGCAGTGGTCTGCTCTTACTTATTACAACATATTAGGCTGGCAGGAACAAGCATGTTCTCTTTTGTCATGGTCCAGCTTCAGTTTTAGGCCAGCTCTGTACATCTGGCCCTCTAAGGTGGGATTTCTTTTCCATGTTTAGCAATCCTTCCCTCTTCTCTGTGGCAGCAAAACCTGTCTCACTTGCATGGGTCTTGGGTGTGAGCTTCTGGCTTCTCCCTCAGCAGTAGACAACCCCTGCTTTTTTGTATATATATACAGAGTTTCACTCTCATTGCCCAGGTTGGAGTGCAGTGGCATGATCTTGGTTCACTGCAACCTCCACCTCCCAAGCTCAAGCGATTCTCCTGTCTCAGCCAAGTAGCTGAGATTACAAGTGTCTGCCACCACGCCTGTCTAATTTTTTTGTATTTTTAGTAGAGACAGGGCTTCACCATGTTGGCCAGGCTAGTCTCGAACTCCTGAACTCAGGTGGTCCACCCACCTCGTCCTCACAAAGTGCTGGGATTACAGGTGTGAGCCACTGTGCCCGGCCGCCCACTTGTTATTGGTATAGAATCCCAGTTCGAAGACAGTCTCCAGCCCCTCCCCTAGGAGTCCCAGGTGGCTGCTCCTACCTTCCCTGCAGCAGCAAGTCGTTGGCGGGAATGCTCCCTACCCCTCCCTTGGGTGAGGCGGTTTGTTTCTATTCCTCCCCTAGGTCTATGGTCTAAGGACTGGTGTATCTCTGTATGTGTGCGCTCTATATACACATTCATGTAATCACCACCCCTCAATGTCTACTTCAAATTAGGGTTCCTGAGTTGGGAGTGCAGTGAGTGCTGGAATAAGCCAGCTCAGGCCTCTGGGGCTGACACAGGGATCTTTGCTCAACCATGTCCCCTGGGATACAGGTGCAAACCAGGCCCAAGTGGCAGACCTGTGGGTTTCCGCTTGGGACCAGGCACTGCCTCCCATACCCCGACAGCACTGGGTCAACAGGCCTGCTCTTACAGGTGGGCTGGGCTGGCTCCTGGCCACGCAGGGATCTCTGGTCCCCAGGAGGAGGACAGGGCAGGTGAGGATGCTGGGTGGGTGGGGAAGAGCAATTGCCTTGTTCACCTCATGCACCCATGGGGGCCTGGGAGTCCCATTTACAGAGGGTGGAGCTTCCAGCCCACTCTACCCAGACCTGGGCTTCCCTCCTCTCAGAATGCCCCATGGGGGTGGGGGAGGGGAGGACTGTTCTATTCTAGGAATAAATGTTACCACAATTTCAAAAATAAAAATAAAGGTGAGAGGGTCTGTTTTTGCTTCACACGAGGGAAGGGTCTGGAGAAGCGGGGAAAGCTTGTGTCCGTGCCTCCCGCCATCCCTGCCTGCACAGCCACCAGTCACCTTCTGCACACCTCCTGATGGTATCCAAATACTTCTCATGGGGGGGCCCGTGGAGAAAAGCCTGTGCCAGACACACCAGCCCACACTTTGCCTTCGAGAACTTTTAAGATTTTGGTGGCTGGATGTGGTAGCCTGTAATCCCAGCACTTTCGGAGGCTAAGGTGGGAGGATCCCTTGAGCCCAGCAGTTCAAGGCTGAAGTGAGCTATGATTGCATCACTGCCCTTAAGCCTGAGTGAGGGAGTAAGAACCTATCTAAGACAAAAAAAAAAAAAGAAGAAAGGATTTTAGCTTGTATCGTGGACACCTCTCTTCCTGACCACTGCCAAAGCTGAAGCGATTTACGTGGCCTGCTTCTTAGAGGGCCTTGCCTCATTTGAAATTCCGTTTACTCAGCTGTCTTACTACGTCAGGCAGGCATGAGATGGGTTCAGGAAAAAAACGGTCGTTGTGTACATTATTGAGTTTTTCCTCAGCATCAGGGTAGGAGCCATGCTCTCTGCAGCCTTCTGCACCCTGCATACTCCCGGTACTGAGCCCTCAAGGCAGCTGGCCCCATATGATCTCTTTCCACATGGTCCTAACACAGCAGATAACCTTTTAAGGCTCTTTTTGGCAAAAATGTTCATGCCAGGCACACACACCTGGATTTCAGCATCTGCCTTTGCTCCTTCTCGGTGAAATGTCAGTTGACACTGACAGGATCCTTCTGAGAAGCGATCTGTGTGATGGGCAGGGAAGGAGACCTTAGCCAGGCTGTGTTTCTTTTAACATTTTTAAGAAGAAGAAGAAAGTCAAATTCAACCTGAATGATTCAATTTGGAGTATTTTCTTGCATCAACTGTGAGAAATTCCATTGGCAAAATACACAGTTCCAGGCATTTGTTCTCTTTAAATTATTCCTCCGTTTAGCTCTTCTGATTGCCCCAAATGCACTAATTGATTTCCAAATGTGTGAATACAGGAGACACAAGAAATTTAACTCTTCCTGTCAAGAGAAGGGGAACAGTCTGAAATAGAAAGGCCTTGGTGCCCTGAGATCCTGCATCTCTGCAAACTGCAAGAACATCTCAAAAGCAAATGCCTACATTCCCATGAGGACACACAGCCCTCACACCTCCTTTCCACACAGCTGTTTATTTCACCCGTGCACAAGGCTGGCCCTGCCTCTGTGGAGCAGGCAGGTTTACCTGTGTCCCGTGGCTGAGGACCTCCTCACCCCAACCTCCTGAAACTCACTGCTCAGTCCCCCACTCCCTTTCTTCGAGCTGTGTTTCCAGAGAACCTATGCAACAGGTTCATGTAACACTCAGGAAGCACAACCTGTGCATCCATCAATAGCTGCTATCCAATGAGCGATCAAGCCAGGCCCAGAGGCAAGGGAGCACTGGCCAGGGGAAGATGTTATGGGGACGGAGAACACTGCAGTCCTGGAAGGAATAGGCCTGATGCAGTGGCAGAGACACCAAGGAGTCTAAGGACCCCAGAGTTAATCAAATGAAAGGTAGGGAAAGAAACGCCTAGGTGCTTTTATCTTTACCCATGCAGGCAGTAAAGACATCGTCGGAAGATCTTGCCTGTGATGAGGAGGAAGGTGTCTACACAGTGGGCGCTTCTATTTCATATCCTAGGTTAGTGGGATGTATTTCATATCCCACTTTCCTACTCAATCTGGGTTCTCTGTTGAGTTCATTATAAACGAGCAAGTGTTATACTCGATGTTGCAGAAGCTTAATTCCCCAAATAGCAGCTAGCCTGTATGTGTGTGACCTCTGGCTTTGCTCTGTTACTGGTCCTTGTTTGTGGAATGAGACCACAACACAATATATTACATTTGCAGGTCTGCAGCCCTGCAGCAGAGTAGGAGATAAGAACCTGAACTGGGGTTACAGAGAGGAAAAGAAGGACTGTAGTGACAACCATTCCTACTCCAAATTCTGAAACTGATGAGAATGAAAGCAAGAGTAGGGAAGAAAAGAAGGCGAAGACCATGGAACCCCAGAGGGCAGAGCGGACGATGGGAAGGGAAGGAGCATGATGGTCTGGCTAGAAGAGGAAATGAATTAAGACAGATAAAAAAATTATTAGAGCAATATCAGTTTTGATTTCTTTCCTCAAATTGTCTATATCAAATTTTCAACCGAAACAGAAATGAAATCAAAGCTGAATGGGTGCTTTCCTCTCTTCCCCTTCTCGTCCTTCTCCCTCCCTCCCCCACCCAGCTGGGAGATGTCGGTCTTAGAGCACAGTGAGCAGAGTGGTGCCCTGCAGGGCCTGGGCAGCTGGGGTCTGAGGAAGAGGACAGCTAATGGAGTGGTTGGGAGGTTGTCACACTGAGCAGACGAGTCAGCGACTACATTGAGGAGGACGGGCATGAGCAGCATTCAGGCCTCCTGCTGTCTGTAGGGCTGTACACCATGGGAAGAGGAAAGGCTAGAAAGAATCCTGAGCACTGGGCTGGAACCGGAAATATTGGCATGATCTCATTGATTCTTAAAGAATATATACGTAGACAGCCACAGACGTAGTTAACAGACACGTGTATGCACACATGTGTGCACACCGACATATGACAACCCGGAGCAATGGGCACATCGGGGACCAGACCCTGGTGTCTCAGTGCCGTCTCCACTAACAGGAACCAGAGATCCTTGGAGAAGAGCTGAGCAGGGGCTGGGACAGAGCCAGTACAAAAGGAGCCTGGGGCACCTTGTGCCAGAAAGTAGGAAAATGCTCAGGGAATGATGAGGACCTGTCAAAGTATGAAGAAGCCAACTGATGGGAAGGGTTGCTATAGATAGGCCCAGCTTAGACTTGACCATTGCAATAAGTAATGGGAGTAGCAGGTTGAAACCCAGCAACTGGAAGAGGAATCCATAAGTCCAAACAGGTTTAAACAAATAAAGAAAAAAATAAATGAATTGGGGGAGAAGAAAAAGCTCATCCTTCAGTAGAATGCCAGCAAAAAAAAAAAATGTAGAAGACATGATGGAAAGGGGGAATCACTCTCTGGAGTCATCACAGCAGTAGCTGACACAGGCAGACGTCATCAATGGATTCCCATCAATGGATCCCTGTATACTGAAATGTTTCCTCCCCCCAACAAAATACTGATCAATTACAAAGGGAAAATTAGTGAACTTACAGTAGAAAAACACGACCGACACCAACTGTACTTGGTGATCAAGAGGAACATCCCCAGGAGTGGGGAGGGAGCATGATATATGTGGTATTCCTGTCCAGCATGCAATGACCCCGGTCTGGCCATGAGGCAGCGTCAGACAGACAGCTAGGGCTCAAACTACAGCATGGAAAACAGCCAAACACATGAGAGACACGCTGAGGGCCTATTCCAGATGGAAGGAGGCTGATGAGACGTGACAACTAAATGCAAAATATCTTCCTGGAGAGATTTCTGAAACAGAGTGAGAGAGAGAAAAAAAAAAGGTGGAGGGGAACAGAGACAGAGAGAGAAAGCAGACAGAGAGAGAGGGAGGCAAGGAGGGAGGGAAACAGGAAAGGGAGGGGGAGGGAAGAAGAGGAAGCGGTGGGGGAGATTGGGGAAGGAGGCACAGAGAGGGGGAGAAATTGTCGAGACAGTTGGCAAAATCCTAATGGAGTCGGTGGCTTGGATGGTTGCATTGCATCAACGTTGATTTGCGGTCTGGGAGGCACATGGGATGGATACGTGGGAAAGTGCCCTTGCTTTTGGGTGGTGTACACTGGACTGTCTGGGGATGTGCAGAATCATGTCACACACATCCTACGTTATAGACAGATGGACAGGGACAGGAAGTGCAGGAGAACAGGTGTAGAGAATGCAGACATGGAGATGCGGGAATTCTCTGTACGGTTCTTGCAACTTTTCTACAGATTTGGAACTACTAAACATTTTTTTGAAGGGGAGGTAAGGAGGAGTGGTGGTGAGCTACAGAGACTGCTGGAGTAGAGGAGTGATGTCGTGGGGGTTATTCTGGGGTCTGAGTAGGGGACAGGTGGCCCACTGGGGCTTCTATACATCTTGGGAATCACAGTCAGTATGAAGTTATAATCACATCTCTCTGTCCTGGTTTTTTTTTCCCCTTTCTTTTAGAGATGGGGTCTTGCTATGTTGCCCAGGCTGGAGTACCGGGGCTATTCACAGGGGAGATCACAGCTTACTACAGCCTCAAAGTCCTGGGCTCAAGCGATCCTCCTGAGTAGCTGGGAATACAGGTGCAGGGCCACAGCTGGCTAATTTGTTTTTTAATTTTTAATTTTAAAATTATTTATTTATTCTGTACAAGGTCTCAATTTGTTGCTCGGGCTGGTGTTGAACTCCTCGGCTCAAGCCATCTTCCCACCTCAGCCTTTTGAGTAGCTGGGCATCCGTCCTATTTGTAAAGGACCCGTGAGGCATGACCTTTACTGGAGTTCTGGTATTATTCCAGGATGAAAACCCCGGAGTGTAATCAAACACCCTAAGAGAACAGCCCTCAGCCCACATGGAAACCCGCTGATGGGGGACGCCTCTTCCGGAGGGCAGGCCTCTCGTTCTCTGGGGCCACACCACCTGCGGCCTCTTTCTAACCCAGATAGTTTATGGCTCCCCCAGAGGCCACTTGGTGGGAAAGGTCTGCTAAAAATATATGATCTTGGAATCTAATGAATCAGAAGCCAGGCAGAGCCGAAGCAACTGCCGTCACCCTAGTGGAAAATCAGACCTGATCTCCTTTGCAAACTTGTCTCTTGTGTAGAGACAGGGAAGATAGAATAAGAGAGGAAACCCAGAGGACGGCACAAACTCAGAGAGAGGTGGCGCAGGTGGAAAGGGAGGCGACCGGCTCTGGGCATCTTCCCTGTTTGCTTTGCTGCAATCTAACTTCAGCTCTCCTGCCCAGGTAGCGCTTAGGATTTACAGTTTACTAGATACTTAGGAAAGGAGGAAAAACACTCCAATTCTTTTCGTTACCTAAAAAATAGGAATGCACAACGATTTCAGAACTCTGCAAGGACATGAATCAAGCTCAGCTCACCTTCTTTCTACTCTGATTGTACAGAACTCGCAGCAGCCTGTGCTCTGAGAAATCCTGTAGCTCAGCAGCAAATCAACTGCAGAGGCTGATGGGCCCTTGGGAAAGTGGAGGAGGAAGTGTGAGCTCGAGTTAATGAGAGGATAGGACTCTCAAATGCAGCTCCGCAGCTAAGAATATCTCCTATGGACCAGAAAGAGAGTCTATGCCCGAGATCTTGGTATTCCTTTTAAAAACAAAAAAAGACCCAGACCTTCAGAAGAAGGGAAGGGGGGTCAGGAGAGACGAACCCTGGACTCCTAACTGTCCTTATCTATGACCTCCCAGGCCTCGATGTATGCTGTTTGCGATGACGGAACTGCTCTGAGCTTCTAATTTCCTCTGAATTCCACGGTTCCAAGAATAAGACAATGTGACAGCTTGCAGAAAATAGTTAAGCTATGTGTTTTGCGTGTACAGAAAAAAAATATGCCAAGATTCACATAAACTGTTAACAGTGGTTTGGAGGAATGTAAGGAAGTTAAAATCAGAGCCAGGGCTTGTCAAAATGGACAGAAAGGGTTCACACCAAAGAAGTCAGCAAACTGACACAAGAACAGAAAATCAAACACCGCGTGTTCTCACTCATAGGTGGGTGTTGAACAATGAGAACACATGGACACAGGGAGGGGAGCATCACACACCGGGGTCTGTCAGGGGGAAATAGGGGAGGGACAGTGGGGGGTGGGGAGTTGGGGAGAGATAGCATGGGGAGGAATGCCAGATATAGGTGATGGGGAGGAAGGCAGCAAATCACACTGCCATGTGTGTAGCTATGCAACAGTCTTGCAGGTTCTTCACATGTACCCCAAAACCTAAAACGCAATTAAAAAAAAAAGAAGTCACAGTGAATGCAAACAATCCCAGCCAATTCTCATTCCTCCTCTAGTCTCATCACAGCAATGGGATCTGCATTCAGCATTTCCTCTAACAACCAGAGAGGCGACTCTTCCTCGAGGCCCAGATGGAGTGTCATTTTGTCTGTGACTTTCCCTGTCCCCCTCTCTTTGCCACACTGTACCCTATTTCCAGTCCCCTAAAAGAGGATTGCTTTCTTGGCCATGTTCCCACGGCCCTTGATAACTCTCTAAGACCTCATCACCCAGAATTGCCTTTATCTGCACTTGTCTCTGTCTATCCCAAAGGCCTGAAGTGTTTGAGATCCTGTGTTCTGCTCACCTTGGTAATCAGGGCCTAGCACGGAGCCCGGTGCTTAAGAGCTTGGGGAATTGAGTGCCCCTTCACGCCTCCTGCCACACACAGGCCTCTTTTTCTTTGTCTCTTAGCACCATGGAGAGCACATTCGGTCTTCATATTCTATATTTGTAGGGCAATGAAACCATAAAGTGGAGTTTAGAGAGTGTGTTTTCCTTGCACCATGTTCTGGATCGTTCCTGAAGGTGCTAGTCACCCTTTTCTCAGTTCCTAGGATCCCATGGAATGTCCCTGCTGTGGTTACAAATGAAGATTATTATGTGAACTGGTCAATTAACTCTTCCTTCGCTGCAGAGAAAAGGAAAACAGACCAGTCCGGGGCAGATCACCCAGAGGAATAACAGGCTGGCCGCGCAGTGTCAAATCTGTCCTCCGAGTGAGTTCAGAGGCTTGGGCTGGGCTCTCAGTCCTGGGCTGTGAGACTTCACCTCTCTGAGTCTCCCCATCCTCCCTGGTCAAGCAGCTGCTCTAACCAATTCTCAGGGTGATGTGAGCATTAGCAGTGTAGCAGGTACCAGGTGGCATAGGGGCACCTAGCTGCATGTCTGGTTTAGCTGTGTAACACAGAATACCCCTTTCCCAGGTGGGGGCTGCAATGAAACATTCTCTCCTCCTCATCACTACTCCAGAGCTGCACCAAGGCAGCAAGTCGAAAGAAGCTTTAATACCACAACTTTATCATATTAGGAAGGCTTTCTGTGTGTTTTGAGGGTGCAGGTAGGATCAGAGAACTATGTAGTTTAATGCATTTTTCTATGCCTGTCAACAGTTCCTAAGAAAAAGACAATGACAGAGAAAATTACCAGGTCCTAGCTCTATACAAATCTAGCTCTAACTTCCTTAGCTGGATGGACCACCATCCTCACCCTCTTTCATTTCATGTACCCGGACCTCTCCGAACTGCCCCTTGCCCCAGTGCCCTTTGGCACGCCTGCCTTTGCAGTTTGTTCCTTCTCACTGTATTTTCCGTTTCCCAGTTCTCTGCTGAGATACTTGTATCCTTCCTTCATGACTTTTCTCGGACTCGTTGGCAGGTCAGCCACTACCCTTAGACCAGAAACAATGTGAGAGCAGGTCCCGGGACCTGCTTAGCTTTGACCGGCTGCCTCTTGGCACATTAGAGCAGCTCAAAAAGTATTTGTCGAATGAATGATTACATGGACAGAAACTCCCCTGTACTCCTCCAGGATGGCACTTACAAGATTGAATTTGCAATCTTTTATCTGCAAGCTGGACTTTTCACCTGCCTCTGAGTTGTTTGAGAACAGGGCATGAATTTATTTATCTTGGTTAGCCCTCGTCTCTAGCACGGTGCACGGGTCATTGTAATTGGTCAAATACATGTGCAGAATAAATGAATGAGTACCGAAATTTCATCTTGGACTTTTTTTTTTTTTTTTTTTTTTTGAGATGGAGTCTTACTCTGTTGCCCAGGCTGGAGTGCAGTGTTGCAATCTCGGCTCACTATAGCCTCCGCTTCCCAGGTTCAAGTGATTCTCCTGCCTCAGCCTCCCGATTAGCTGGGATTACAGGCATGAGCCACCACGCTTGGCTAATTTTGTATTTTTAGGAGAGATGGGGTTTCTCCATGGGTCAGGCTGGTCTTGAACTTCTGACCTCAGGTGATCCACCCACCTCAGCCTCCCAAAGTGCTGGGATTACAAGCGTGGAGCCACTGTATCCAGCTTCATCTTGGACTTCTTAAGCCCAACTCATGAAATCCAAAGTCTTATAGCATAAGATATTCAGAAGTAACTTCTAGAACTCAGTTTCCTGAGCTAGAAAAAAAATGAGTGCCATGAGCTCCACTAAGTCCTAAGATGCTATAGCTTGGAAAGGTTGTAATTATCATCATCACCAGAACCTAAGAAATCCTGATCAAAAGACTTGGCATTTGGCTGCTGTAGAAAAGACACTGTAGCAGAAATTATTGTTATAGGTGCTCCATTTATTCCAAATGGCTGCAACCCTTTACCTTCAAGATAAGAGCCCAAAAATAGGGCTTCCTAATGCACACGAGAAAATTTAGGGCACATCGAGGGAGCTGGCGAGGTTTCACGTGCTTTCCTGGGCTGGGTTTTAGCACTGGAAATTGTTTATGCTTTTGTGATCATTCAGATGGTCGAGCTTCTGGACACTGCAGCAAATATTGCCAAATACTCGACCCATGGGGCTAATGCCAGCATCTAAGCCGTGCTTATTGCAGGAGTCATTATGCTAAGTATGCACGATTGCACAAGGCTCTTATAAATTGATGGGGCTTAGTCTACTTCCTACGTGGACTAAGTATAAAATATGGCAGCTTTAACCATTCATGGCTACAGCAAAGAACATCGCTGCATTTTTTTTTCCATTCAGTCTGTCAACTGAGTTTATGAACACCTACTAGAGGTGACGCAGGGTCCTGACACGGAGCACCAAGGAAAGCAAAGTCCTCTCCCCTCGAGGTGCCTACAATTTAGTGAAGACAAAATCAGCAGACACATATATGCATATGAAGGCAGGGAGTAACAAGCACTACAGAGAAAAATGCCACAGGAAAAGAGGACCACCGGTGCCTGGGCTGCTCCAGGAAGTCCTCAGTTGTTTTGTTTTGTTTTGTTTTTTTGAGACAGAGTATCGCTCTGTTGCCCAGGCTGAAGTGTAATGGCACGATCTCAGCTCACTGCAACCTCCACTTCCTGGGTCCAAGCGATTCTCCTGCCTTAGCCTCCTGAGTACCCGGGATCACAGCTGCCTGCCACCATGCCTAATTTTTATATTTTTACTAGAGACAAGGTTTCACCATATTGGCCAGGCTGGTCTCGAACTCCTGACCTTGTGATCCACCCGCCTTGGCCTCCCAAAGTGCAGGGATTACAGGTGTGAGCCACCACGCCCAGCCCAGAAGTCTTTGCTTTTAACTCTTTGCCTTACGCTGAGTTGCAGATGGCAAGGCTTCTCTTTTCATGGAAAATTATCTCTTGGAGTCTCAAGCTCTTTCTTTCCTATCGGGAAGGCCAAATGAACTAGCAAGTGTCAGCATCATCAGAATAAGAACAGAAAACTAAAAGAGTGAGGCTTTTTCCCCTGGGATTCCAGCTCACGGCCCCCAGTGGAGCATCCACGTCAACCTGACAATTGTAGGAATTCAGGGGACAGAGGGTGGCACTGCTCTCTTCTAGCTTTATTTTATTTGGTTAACTCATCAATGTGTATAGTCAATTACTCATCCCAGAAAGTATTTTTGTATTGCTATAGTCTCCATGAGAAAATATTTTGATTTGATATCAATAATCTAACAATAATTCTGGAAACTGAGCATATGAAGCTAATACTGGTCTGTGCATCATTATGTGGCCATTTGTTAAGACAAATGCCAGGGCATCCACTATAGCACACACCCTATGCCAGGCACTATGGAGAAATAGAGTCCCCGGTCATGGGCTTTGCCCTCCCGCGGCTTGGAGCCCACCAGGAGAGGGAAGACCTGCTGGGTTTTACCACACCGCGTGGTGGGGCCTGCTAGGCTTGAGCCTTCAGAGAGATAATTGACACATCACAAAGGCAGATTGCTTCAAGCTATGGGGTCAGGGCTGTCTTCACAGTGGCTGCTGAGCTCAGACTGAACCCACCAACACATTGCTACGTGGCTGCTCCAGCAGCAAGAATGACCCAGGCCCAGGCTGCACAAGGGGCCCCAGCAAAATGTGTGCCGAGACCACCACATCTGGGGTGACGACACTCCAAGCCTGGGCAGCAAGTCCTCTGGCCTCCCCCTCCTCCCCTCTCTGCCCCTTATTCAAAGCCACCACAGGGTCCCGCCTGGTTCCTGCACCAGCCTCCTCACCAGTCCCGCTGCTCCTGTCCCTGTCCCCCAAGTCTATCCTCCACACGGCAGCCAGGGTGATTGTTTAGAAACCCCCATCAGCATAAGGCAGCTCTTGTGTAACACCTTCAAATGACTTCACCCTTACAGCAAAATCTAAGCCCTCACCAAGGGGCGCCCTCCTTGATCCAGCCCCAGGCACTCCTCCCACTTTGCCTTCCCTTTCATCACTCAGCTCCAGCCACGCTGTTCCCCAAGCAAACCACTCTCACTCCTGCCCCAGGGCCTTTGCATGTGTTTCCTGCTCTCCCAAGAATGCTGTTCCCCCAGAAACCACATGGCTCTTTCCCTCACTTCTTCCAGGCCTCTTGAAAGTCGTCTCCCTAGAGAGCCCTCCCAACCACCCCACAGAAATAGACACCTTGACCTTCCTCCCCGCCGGCATCTACTCATGTATGCACCCATCCTCTTGGTTATTGTCTATTTCCTTCACCAGCATGCACAGCCACGAGAGCGCAGACTATTTTGTCTGTCTTGTTCAGTGCCTAGAATAGGCCTGGCACAGAGTGGGTGTTTAATGAGTCCTGTGGAATGACCCCACACGGGCGAGTGGGAGTATATTCAACATGCCTTTCCTCCCTGCTCTCATCAGCCCCCGCCAGCACTCACCTTCCTCGAAGGCTGAATGACTTCCAAATATCTGTCTTTGGGCTGGACCTCTTATCTGAGTTCCAGGCTCAGATATCCCAACTGCTTACTATATATTTCTGCTCGCATTCCTCAGAGCCTCCCTACCGGGATCCACACGCAGCTCTGCTCTTGACCCTTTCCCCCGTGTTTCTATGCACCGCTCCACTCCTGGCATCCCTCGTCGCCGCGGATGGCGCCGCCACCCACCCGCCGTGAAAGCCAGCCCTCCCAGGGTCATTCTTGAGCCCCCTTTCCCGCAGTGGCCCATCCAATCCATCACCCAAGCCTGCTGGCTCTGTCCATCTCCACAGCCATGACCCTCATCCAAGCTGCCTGCACTTCCCTACTGTGACTGCACCGCTGGGCCCTCCACGAGGTAGTTTTAAAGCACACCCCTGATCACATCACTCCTGTGCTTGAATCTGTGGTTCACATCCCTCTGCGCTCCGGACAAAGACTGGAATCCTTCATGTGGCTTCCACAAGGGGGTATATTCAACCAGGACATGGCAATACAGCTGTACAGGTGTTAAATGCTGAAACGCTCTACTCCTCACCAGTGGCCACTGCCGCAGGTTCTTTTTTTTTTTTTTTTTTGTAATGGAGTCTCACTCTGTTGCCCAGGCTGGAGTGCAGTGGCACAATCTTGGCTCACTGCAACCTCTGCCTCCTGGGTTCAAGTGATTCTCCTGCCTCAGCCTCCTGAGTAGCTGGTATTATAGGCACCCACCACCGCACCTGACTAATGTTTTATTTCAGTAGAGAAAGGGTTTCACCATGTTGGCCAGGCTGGTCTCAAACTCTTGACCTCAGGTGATCCACCCACCTTGGCCTCCAGAGTGCAGGGATTACAGGTGTGAGCCACCACGCCCGGCCTGCCACTGGCTCTTAAGTACCCCATCCCTGCTGCTTGGCCACTGTCCCTTACCCGAGGCCCCTTCCCCTCAGTCAGCAACTACAGGGTTAACGTCTGGTGCAGCTGGTGAGCACACACATGCATGCACACACACTGCTCTGGCCCAGGGGCAGGCTGTCCCAGGTGTTTGTAATTTCGACTTCTAGTTTAGATTTGGGGGGTACAGGTGCAGGTTTGTTACATGGGTATACTGCATGACACTGAGGTTTGGAGGACACACAACCCCGACACCCAGGTAGTGAGTACAGTACCCAATAGTTAGTTTTTCCACCCATGTCCCCCTCCGCTCCCTCCACAACCCATAGTTCCCAGTGTCCCCTGTTCCCATCTTTACATCCCGGTCTTAGTCACTGAGTATTGTGACTCTCGGCCCTGCCTATAAGCGCCAGCACGATCCCAGCTCCGCCTCGCCTGGCCTCTCGTGCTGTCTGTGCTGTGCCCACTCTGGCCTTCCTTCAACCCTCTGCTTCTTTCCCTGCCTCTGAGGCTTTGCACAGCTTGCTGTCTAAGACAGGCATGTTCTCCCTTGCTTCACCTCACTCGCCCCTGTGCCTCCCTCAGCTCAGCTATCTCTTCCTCATGGTAGCCTTCTCTGACTTCTGACTCTAGGGCAGGCCTCTCCTATATTCTCATAAGAGTCTCTGCCTACCCTTCATGGTTCCTAACATGGTTTTTGGTGTGCATATTTTGTTCATGTGATCATTTGATTAACAGCTCTCACTGCCAATAGACTACAGTTCAGAGAGGATAAGGACTGTGACTTTAAAAAGAAATGATTCTATCCCTGCAGCCCAGCTCTCCATACACACACACAGGAGTGCATGTGGAGATGCACAGGAAGCACACTGGACACAAGCATCTAAAGCACAAACAATCCATTTTAAAACCGGCATTCACATAAGGGGCTTGTGTGGGCGTGCATGCATGTGTTCTTACATGTAAATTTCTTCTTTCCCAAAGACATGGTAATGATAACGATGATAGAACATTAGTACACACAGTCTATGCAACAAGGAACTGCCCTGAATATTCAGACGTCTCTTATATAAGCCAAGAGTTTCTCTTTCCATGGTACTTAGAGTAACTACTTCCTATTACGGCAAACAGTACACATTCTTTCCACAAAAACATACTATTTGAAAGTGTGTTGCTTATGTAAGGATAAGTATTTGCCCTGTTACCGCCACCACGGTCCATCAGCTCAGAAGATTCAAGCCAAAAGCAAATTCTCTTCCCATGACCCTGGAAAAGAGCTTGCTTTTATGCGTGTTTTAAAGAGCAAAAGCTCTAGTCGCATTAAGAAGCTGGCCCTGCGCATGTGACGCCGATGCAGGCTTGTCCCGCTGGGTACACTTGTGTGTTTCATGCCGGCATGGGTTCGGCCACTGGAGTACTGCTCCCCCTACCAGGACTCTCCCCTCAACAGCAAAACCAAACTGCCCTGCGCAACCAGAATGAGATTCAGGCAACCCTGACCAGCTCCTTTCCAGGCGCAGCCTCCTGCAGCCACCCGTCCTGCTCAGCCACAGACCATAAGACAGGGACCAACAGGGCCACGTCTGGCAGCCATGGGAATTAACCACGAGCCAGAGGCTTTGCACTCGGTGCAGCCTGTCTTTCCTTTCCTTCTGATGCTCATTCCCTAACTTGCAGCAGTGGCCTCTTTGAGAGAGAGGCCAGGCTTAGCCAGGATTGCAGTCTTGAGTCTGAGGCAGGAGCCTCCCCTCAGCCTCGAGCAGGGCTGACAGCCACTTGTCACTGGCGCTGAGCCGATCGGAAATGGTGTCAATAAAGTGCAAATAATGCCTTGGTGCTTATGGCTCTCTGAGCCCAAAACGGACCGAAGAGGTGCTCTGAGGAGAGAAGGCAGAGTGACAAGGCAGTTACACCCAAGGCCTCTCCAACGGGAGACCAATCAGGACATAGCCATTCCCTGGGTGGCATCAAAATCTTCCAATTTCACACAGAAAATGAGCCCTGGCTCAAGTCTCACACACGTTCAGTTGTCCCCATTTCAGCTGAATGGATTCCTTTGAGAGCTGGAATCTTAACCCTTGGAAGGCCTCTGAAGGTGTGATTTACCTCCACTGAGCACTGCACTGCGGAGAAACACATCTGCAATTCTCCAGCCACAGCAAGAACAAAGCCTGCAGGCGTGCATCTCCGCAAGCCCAAGAATGCGTCCCAAGTGGAGAGACAGAGCAAACCCCTGCCTACGGGGGGCGGGGGCAACACAGCTGCAGCCTGTGCAGCTGCTTCTGGGGGTGCAGAGATAGGAAGGTCCCAGACTCCGTCTCCTGAGCAACTCTCACACCAGGACTCTCACTCTGCCCCCAGACTTTGCTGCATCCACCTCTTGGCATCAAAAAATGGGCTCAGAGTTTCAACCTGCTATGCAAAGGCAAGCCTGAGCTCTGGATGTTTGGTTTGAACCACCACAATGTCCTCTGGGCGGCGGATATGTGGATGTTGGCATTTCTGGGTGGAGGGATGAGAAAAGGGGCAAGGGGCCTGGTTCCCCATCCAGTTTGCAAATTCCAGTCAGGTCCATGTACCTCACCTTCCCTCTGAAGTGCAGTGCCAGGGGCTTTGCTTCCTAACACACACTTACTTCTGTTTCCTATCACACACCACACTGCTCCATCCTCTCTTATCTTTCAGCTGTGAATTTTTGCCACTGCAAGACCAACTGAATCCAAATGGGGTCTTAGCCCTAGGACTGAAGGCAGGTAGTATTTTGCATTTTATTTTATTTTAACTTTGACATGGAATCTTGCTCTGTCACCCAGGCTAGAGTGCAATGGCATGATCTCAGCTCACTGCAACCTCCGCCTCCTGGGTTCAAGCAATTCTTCTGCCTCGGCCTCCCAGGTAGCTGGGATTACAGGCAACCGCCACCACACCCGGCTAATTTTTGTATTTTTAGTAGAGACGGGGTTTCACTATGTTGGTCAGGCTGGTCTCAAACTCCTGACCTCAGGTGATCCGCTTGCCTCAGTCTCCCAGAGTGCTGGGATTACAGGGGTGAGCCACTGCACTGGGCCATAATTTGCATTTTAAACAGGGGGCAGGAGGGCAGGGAAACAGAGGATGAGGGGGCAGGACAGAGGCACATTGTCAATGGAAAACTTAACCTGCATTTGGAAAATCTGGCCCTGCTAGCTTGGAAAAGTCACCCAAGCCTCTAAAGTATGGAGGAAGCGTGAGGACATTATGCTAAATGAAAGAAGCCAGTCGCAAATATAGCAGGATTCTGCTTCTGTGAGGTCCCTAGAGTAATCAAATTTGTAGAGACTAGAAGTTGAAGAGTGGTCACCAGGGGCTGGGGAGTAGAGGGAAATGAAGCGTTAGTGTTTTTGCAACATAAAAAGAGTTCTTGAGATGGACGATGGTTACATGATACTATGAATGGACCTGAAGCCACTGAACCATACACCAAAAAATAGTTAAGACGGGAAATTCTATGCTGTGTATTTCACCACAATTAAGAACAAATTTTTAATGGCTAAGGTGGTTTTTAAAAAGTTGCAATGGGTAAAATGTATTCTAAATCAGAAACAATTAGCATGTATAACTAAACAACTTAATTGGCATGCAAATATCAACAAACAAACACACACAAAACCTGTCACCAATCCATAAGCCCCAGGCACACACCTGTGCACTTCCTGGAGGGTCATCTCCTCTCTCTCAGTTAGTTCCTGAATCTTTGGCCCCAAGCCTGAGTCTCTGCCCTCCAACGCAACCTCAACACATTCCGTTTCCCCGCCAGCCCCTCCTGAAGCTAAGCCTCAGCTGTGTCGCTCAGGAGCCCTGGAGAGCCTCTGCACCAGCCTGATCATCCTCAACCCGAGCCCACCCACCTTCATCAGCCCCTGACCCAAGCGGGGCCTCATTCACCGACTTTCTTCCTCAGGCCAGCCGAGAACCCACACAGACTGCCAGTGGACAAAGGAGACTGAACGTCCCTTCTGACACAGCATCTTTCAAAGGCTCTTCCTCCTGCCCCAATTCAAAGGCTACATATTCTAAGACAACAGCGGGACCGACTGCAACTTCTAAGAGAGGAGGCCACAGGGGATCTGTGCGGGCCTGGCCCACACTGTTCAGGCATCAGCCGTTCTCTGTGGGGCCCTGGGCCACAACGGGAGTGGAAATACCAAGGTTAGGGCCTTCCACAGGCAGAAGCCCTGGGGGAGTTTTGAGGCCACCGGGAAAAGGTTAATAGAGGCAGTTTCAAAGCTCTCAGGAAATGGCATCGGCCAAGAGCTTCTCTTCAGAGACAGTGGGCCTGCCTCCATCCCACTTACCTGGTTACAGGTGTTAATATCTACCCCATTCCGCAGGTGATCCAAAGCTTTGTCCAAGTTACCTGATCTTGCTGCTCTCAGAAAGCTGGTAGCAGCATCAGCCTGTGAGGAAAAACAGCAGGCAGTGAGTGTCCTGTGTGCGTTAATTACTTCCCCACCCCATTCAAGCCCCGGGCCCCTGCGGGAGCTCTGCACCCTCTGATGTGGCACCCTAGTGCCCACAGTGACACCAGGTATGCACAGGAGCCCTATAGCCCTATGGACCACTCTTGGGGTGAGCTGCCTTTGCACCCAGGCCTCCCTTCTTTTAATTTTTTGTGTTTTGTTTTTTAAGAGAGAGAGTCTTGCTCTGTCACCCAGGCTGTTGGAGTGCAGTGGCACAAGCACAGTTTGCTACAGCCTTGAATTCCTGGGCTTGAGAGATCCTCCCAAGTAGCTGGGACTACAGGTGTGCACCACCACGCCCAGCTATTTTTTAAAAAACTTTTTTATAGAGACAGGCATCACTATGTTGCCCAGGCTGGTCTCAAACTCCTGAGCTCAAGCGATCCTTCCACCTCAGCCTCCCAAAGTGTTGGGATTACAGGTGTGAGCCACTGCACCTGGCCCCCTTTTAGTATCTTTATAAGCAAACATTCTTGGCTTGGACTCAGGAAGAATCAGCCTTTGAGAGGGAGCCCATTCCAACGGCAAGTGGGCAACTCAGCCTGGTGTTTCCCTGCTCTGAGGTTTCAGGGGCTCCACGGTCTTGTTAAACAGTCTACAATATCACAGAGGTCCCTGGCCCCAGGAGTCATGAATGCAGGCACCAAAGAAATCAAGCATGGGCTCTTTGGAGCTGTTTTGTGTTTTTGTTTTTATTTGTTTGTTTTTCCTTTTTAGAGATGGGGTCTCACTATGTTCCCCAGGCTGGTCTCAAACTCTTGGGCTCAAGCAATCCTCCTGCTTCAGCCGCCCAAAGTGCTGGGATTAAAGGCATGAGCCACCATGCCTGGCCCTGTGTTTTTTTTTTCTTTTAAGTAAACAGCACATAGCATTTACTATGTGCTAAGAGCCATTATCAGCACTTTACATATACACTCAAACCCATTTATTCAACCAACCGTGGATAGAAAATTTGCAGGAAAAAAAATTAAAAATAACAATACTAAAATAAAAAAGTAATACTAACAGAAAAGCAATGCTGTACAATAATTATTTACAAAGCATTTACATTGTTCTAGGTATTATAAGTAATCTAGAGATGATTTAAAGTATACATGAGGATGTGGGTAGGTTATATGCAAACACTATGTCACTTTATATGAGGAACTTGAGGGTCTGTGGATTTTGGTATCTGCAGGGGTCCTGGAACCAGTTCCCCACAGATACCGAAGGATGGCTATGATATATATTCACACGCATGCATGTGCACGGGTATGCATTTAATCCTCATTTTAAATACCCAAGAGGTAAGTAGGATTGCAGAGTCCCATTTTACAGATGAGCAAACTGAGGCACAGAGAGCATAAGTGCCTTATGCGGGGTCCCACAGCAGGGAGGAGGCACAGTGGGACTCAGATGCAGGTAGTGTGGCTCGGAAATCCATGAGCCGGACCTCCCAGCTCTGCAGCTGTGTCAGCTTTAACACCAGGCGCCCCCCAACCAGATTTCTTGAATAAGAGTGAGGCCCTTCTGTTCCTTACCTCGTGCTATGTCACCCACCCCATGCATGTCAAAGACCCTGCCCCCAGGAACATCTGTTTGCTTTAAAGATGAGTGACAGCCAGGGAGAGTGAGAGCTGAGGATGATAAAATAAAGTTTACTAATTGATATGGTTTGGCTGTGTCCCCACCCAAATCTCATCTTGAATTGTAGCTCCCATAATTCCCACGTGTCATGGGAGGGATCCAATGGGAGGTAATTGAATCATGGGGGCGGGCTTTTCCCATGCTGCTCTCGTGATAGTGAATAAGTCTCATGAGATCTGATGGTTTTATAAAGGGCAGTTCCCCCTGCACACATTCTCTTGCCTGCCGCCACGTAAGACATGCCTTTGCTCTTCCACTGTCTTCCACCATGATTGTGAGGCCTCCCCAGCCATGTGGAACTATGAATCCATTAAACCTCTTTCCTTTATAAACTACCCAGTCTCAGGTACGTCTTTATTAGCAGCATGAGAACAGACTAATACACTCACAAAGACAAATGTAATGATTAAAGCCCAGACCTAGGGCATTGGAGCCAGCGGCCTAGGCTCAGAGCCACTCCACTGTGTCTAGCTGGGGTGCCCTCAGGTACTTGGACACCCTTGGCTTCCTTTTCCTTATCTGTAAGCTGGGGGAAAATAAAGTCTTTTTGTTCCCTTTCATGATTCTTAAAGGAAATAAACAGTGCTTGGCACATAGTTACACATGAGGCTGAGTTGAAGGAGTGAGAGTGGTCACGTGACAAGGAGGAGCATGTGACACCATTCCCACACGAGACCCACACCCGGTGGCTTTCTCTCCACCTGGGCACTCTGTCTTCTTTGTCTACACGCCCTCCTCAAAAAATACATGCTGCGGTGGGCAGAATAGTGCCCCCCAAAAGATATGTCCACACTCTCATCCCTGGAACCTGTGAAGGTGACTTTTTTTGGAAAAAAATAAAAGTCTTTGCAGTTGTAATTAAGTCATGGTTCTTTAGATGAGATCATCCTAGATTACCTAGGCTGGCCCTAAATTCAATGACAAGTGTCCTTAGAAAAGACAGAAAAGGAGAAGACACACAATCACGCACACATGGACACATACACACACCCACAGATGCGTGTGTGTGCACACATACACACGTGCATGCACACACGCACTCATGCACACATGCACACACACAGAGATGCGTGTGTGTGCACATACATACACACATGCACATGCACACACACACAGATGCGTGTGTGCACATACCTACACACATGCACATGCACACATGCACTCATATGCACACATGCACACACATACACACATGTGCACACACAGGTATACACACAGAGGTGAGGCTATGCAAAGGCAGAGACTGGAGTGACTTTAGCCACACACAAGGAAGCAAGGAACCTCTGGGCAGTGGAGAAGCATGGAAGAGGGCCCTGAAGCCCTGGAGGGAGTGTGACCCTGTGGAGGCCTTGATTTAGACCTCCAGCCTCCAGACGGCCAGAGAACACATTTCTGGAGCGTTAAGCCACTAAGTGTGGGGCGATTTGTTACAGCAGCCACGGGAAACTAATACACACATTAGTGATGACCATCTTTGAACACCGTTGAATACAGAAGACTCCAAATCTACAGCTGAAGACCAAATGGAACTCTCATCCTCCTCCCCCAAAGCAGCACTTCACGTCTTCGCCATTGAAACGGGGGTCCCCAGGGCATCAGCAGTAAGGTTCTCCAGCCTTCCAGACAGGAGGGTCCTCCCTTCACACTCAGGTGCTGCCCACCACCCCCGACCCCCTGCCCACAACCCCAGGCCCGCAGAAGTGCTGCTTCCTCACTCTGCCTCCCAGCCAACCTCCTCCCCCACTGCCTCACTGCTCTTCCCCAAATCCTGACTTCCTGCCAGCCCTCCCCAACCTTAGGTCCCACATGGGCCCCCTATGATATAAGTTCAAGTTCAAGTCCAAGCTCTGCGGCTGCCCGCTCATGACAGATGCTCACTCATCTCGCTGTCTCCACGGGGGCAGGAGGGCCTCTTCCCCTCGCCTCCCTTGCCCTCTGCTCTGTCTGCCTCATGGCTTACACGTTCTTCCTCCCGGACCCTGAAGCTCCGTCTGTCTCACTCTGGTTTGCTGATTCCAATTTTTTTCCCGTTCAAGGCCCCAAAGCTGGCTACTTCCTGCACGAATGACACTGGGCTTAGACTCTCAGTATTTGCCATGTTTAAATCTAGGAACACAAAACAGGAGCTTCTCGTTTCTTTTTTAAATGCATTTAAAATATCTCTTTCTCTAGCTATTTAATCCAGGCAAGACTTGTCTCCCCAGACAAACTGTTTGCTTCTTGGGGCAGAGACCAAGTCTTCTGTCTCTTCTGAATCCTCCAAAGCATTAAGTGTCTGCTAGGCCAAGGCCTCCCTTGACCTAAAGCACATGGCATTCACATCCTAGGAGCCTCAGCAAGGCATCTGTGGGGCAGGAAATATTTCAGAAATGAAGATCAAGCTGTTCGCTCTCCAGCCATGAGCTGGGATTCCAGAGAAAACCCAGGCAAGGTTTAGTCTCTCAGATAAATGTCTGTTTATGCCTGCTGATTCAGAAAGTCTGTCTGGATTCAATTATTAGGAAAAAGACTATATTATTCCCCAAGAATAAGAATGTTAAAGAGATGTTTCTCCCATCAATTAGCTACCATTTACAGTGCAATAACATGATTCAGGCTGAAAACCTGAGGGTGGGTAGATAAAAACAGATGCGATATCCATTTATGACACTGACTGTTCAAAGCATTGAATCCAGGAAGCAAATAAGAATATGTATGACAAACTGGCAGGGTGCTATGGTTCCTGTAATCCCAGCATTTTGGGGGGGCCGAGGAGGGAGGATCACTGAGGCCAGGAGTTAGAGACCAGCCTGGTCAACATGGTGAAACCCCCGTCTCTGTCAAAAATACAAAAAGTACGCAGGCGTGGTGGTGCATGCCTGTAATCCCAGCTACTTGGGAGGGTAAGGCAGGAGAATCACTTGGACCTGAGCCGAGATTGTGGCACTGCACTCCAGCCTGGGAGACAGAGCGAGACTCTGTCTCAAAAAAAAAAAAAAAAAAAAAAAGAATATTTATGTCAAATAGACAAGCACACAAATAGAAGTTAAGGGAAGCCCCATCTGGACTAGACTGAGGAAGGCTAAACCATTTCTGCCATTGCCATAATAGAATACTAAAACTATAATACCAACCACTGGGTCAAACGCATTACCAGCATTATAACTTTTAATTCTTATCACAACCTGTGGGAGGTATAATTATTTGCCCCATTTTAGAGGTGATGAAACTGAGGTTTGGAGAGTTTAATAACTTGCTCAAGTTCTGCAGATAAACACTCGGGGTGATTCAATCCAGGGGGTACCCCACTGAAGCCTCTGGCTTTCCACTGCCCTTGACCCCAAGGGCATTCCTGGCAGTTTCCAGCCTGAGGGCCAGACAGCCCAGACAGACTGGCGGCTGGGGAGGCCTACATGCCCCTCCCAATTAAACAGTCAATCCACAGCAGAGCAAACATGCTGGGAGTTCCCACTGGGTCCAGGCTCGGTCCCTGGGCACTCCATTCAGACCAAGACAGGTCTCTAGAAACGAGAGATCCAGTTCCAGCCTTTCTTGTCACTGATGAGAAATTAAGGCCCAGGGAAGTAAAGATCACCTCAATAGTTAGCAGTAAAGTGCAATAGCTAAGGCTATCTTCTTTCTTTCTTTCTTTTTTTTTTGGTCTTCTACAGGCAGAGAGTAGTCAGGACCCGGCAGGATCCTCAGGGCATCTGGGAGGTGAACTGCAGATAACGATGCCACTCGCAGTAGCAACTACGTATCACTTGGTTTAATTCTACAATGTATTTACTGGGGTCCTATTTCAAGTCCAATATCCCAGTAGGGCAAAGAGAGGACAGTAACTCGGAATAGAAGTCCTTGCCCTCCTGATTTGAACAATCAAGTGACTGTGTCATAAAGGGGTCATCTGTGCACGCATGTACCCGTGGATCCATTCCATGAGTATTCACTTGAGAACCCCCTAGGGGCCAGGCAATATTTCAGCTACAGAGCAAATGGCCCTAGTTGGGATGTTGACTCATCTTTACCATCTTGTTCTGCTGAGCCCCTACTGCCCATCTATCTAGTCCAACTGGTCCAGTTCAATGACCTGTCCTCGGTACCTCCAGCATATGCAACAGGGCAGAAGGAATATCCAAAGAATCCAATGTGTTCCATTCAAAATACTTACCTCAGCGTATACTGACCCGAAAAACAACAGCAACAAAATATAAACCTGATCATCTCCGGGCTATGAAAAACCAGAGCAGAACGACTGGCCCTCTCCACATCTCATCCATCCCCAGACCAGGGGGCCAGGAGGCCTGCCTGTTTCCTATGCAGAAAACGACCTACCGTGTTCACAAACCCCGGTCACCAGTGAGGCGCTGGCACCTCCACCGTGCACCCCACCAAAGCTGTCTTCTGCTGTCTCTTCCCCTCCTCATCTCCAGCTTTGTTTTAATCTAATTCTACCTGTGTGCCTGTTCGGGGGTCTGCACACAGCAGACATTCTGCTGCGCCTGCATCCCTCCTGCCTAATCCAGGTGATGTCCCTGAACTTCCTTTCAAAACAAAACACCTATACTTTCATAAAGCTCTCCCTAGGCTTGAAGCACGCCACATAAATTAATTCACTCCCTCCTTGGAATAATCTCACAAGGCAGGTGTTTCCTTATCTCCTTTTTATAGATGAAGTGATCAAGTCACAGAAAAGTAACTTGTCCAAAGTCACACAGCTAATACGTGGCTTGGTCAGGATTTGAGTTTAGGTAGCATACTTCCAGAATCTTTCTCTTAACTATTGTGCTACACCCCTTCCTAGGTCAATCATTTCCTTTCCTCCCTCCCTCCCTACATCCCTCTCTCCTTCCCCTTCCCTTCCTTCCTTCCTTCCTCCCTCCCTTTCTCCCTTCCTCCCTTCCTTCCTCTCTTTCTTTCTCTGTCTCTTTCTGTCTCTCTTTCTTTCTTTCTCTCTCTCTCTTTCTTTCAAGACAGGGTCTCCCCTCTTCTTGCAGAGTGATTCCCCCCAGTGGTGCGATTATAGCTCACTGCAGCCTCAAAGTCCTGGGCTCAAGAGACCCTCCTGTCTCAGCATTCCCCTTCCTCCCAAACAGCTGGAGCTACAGGCATGCACCACCACACCTGGCTAATTTCTTTATTTTTTGTAGAGATAAGGTCTCCCTATGTTGCTTAGGCTGGTTTTGAACTCCTGGCCTCAGGCAATCTTCTCATTTCAGCCTTCCAAAATGCTGGGATTACAAGCTTGACCACTGTGCCAGCCTAATCATTTTCTAGTGCTCATAAGGGTCCTCTCCAGTTCAGTTCTGGCTGGAGAAAGCCTTCCGCCTGGGTTTGGAGGCTGTGTCCGTGTCAGGAGGAAGGAAATGGAAGAGAAGGAAGGGAACAGAATTCCTCCTAGGACTCAAGTTCTCATTAAGCCTGCTCTGAAAGGGTGGTGAATCCTGGTTACCTGAGACACCCAGACTATTATTAAACTTGCACTTCCTGAGCAGATACTAATATAGCAATAGATGGGGAGCGAAGGGGCTATGGTATCCTGGGAGGGGAGAGGCCGGAAGTACGCTGCAGAATGTCGACATGCTGTGACTCATGAATAGGGGACTTTCGGAAACACCAGGCAGGCGGACCAAGGTGAGAGAACCCCAGGGCCTCCTCACACCTTCTCTGGGGGGGTTGGGGTGCCCTAAGTTTTCCCCAGGACAGGTCATGACTGACCTTCTCAAGATCTGTAGCACAAAATTCCTGTCTAGAAAGGTGAATGGAAACTGAGCTAATATCAAATGATGTAAACAGCAAGAAGGCAATACCATTTTCCCAAAGGGCGTTGTTGGAGCAAAACGCAGCTTCTTGAACACAGCCATTGTCAGAGCTCTCAGGAAGAGACTCCAGGTCCTTTCCTGGGGGAACTGCAGCCCAGCTCGGAGACAGGCAGCATCCCTGATGTGGAGCTGTCTGCTTGTGCGTAGGGGGTCTGAAACCCGCACTGGGGTAGTAGGAAAGACAGCTATCCTCAGCCAGCACACCAGGGTAGCCCTGCCTTTACTCCCTTGACGATGGAGAAACAAGAGGTGAACGCTGGGCCCTAGTGAGTGTGTGTTTTATTGTGTTTCTTTCCTTTTGCTTTCCAGAAAGTTGTGCTGTTACAGCTTTACAAACTGTCTCCAGGCACCCCAGTCTGACTGTCACTGGCAAAAATAAAATGAACACGCTAAAGGTGTCAATGAGGAAACAAGACGCCTGACCAGGAGTGCTGGGCTCCCTCTTAATCTCTCAGCCCAAACTCAGAGCCTTGGGAACATCCCTGGGGTTCCCTGTGCTGTCTGCTCCCCGCCCTGGAGGCCTGGCAGGGTCGGCTGGGACATCGCTGGGGAAGACCTGGCTGGGACACGCTGCTCGGCCACTTGATGCTGTGCTCATCTAAGGCCCCAAACCTCCGTTTCCCCATTGCTAAAATGGGGATCCTGCCAGAGGGCTGCGAGGATCTCGGGGGGACAGCGGTGGGGGAGATCCAGGCTTGCCAGGGCGTCCAACAGGTCTGCCTTCCTCTGCCCCCATTCATTTCCTGCTACCTGGGGGCCTCTGGGCGCCTCGCGTTTCTGAGGTTTAGGGGCCAGATGCGCCGCAGACCAGGCGCCCGCCCGGCCCAAGGCCGTGCACCCCCCACCCCCAGCTGAATCTGCGAGGCCAGGCTCTCTTCCTGGGGTGAGGGGGACGCGGCCTAGGCCAGGGCCCAGCCCCCCCTCGGGGCACCCGGGTGGCGGCTCCACGCTCCTGCCGCTGCGCCTCTCCCGGGCCGGCCACAGGTTCCGCCGCCTCCCGGCCCCGTCTGCAGCCCCTCCGCGGCCGCAGCCTCCAAGCCAGAGGAATTTTCCCCTGGATCCTGCTAGAAGCCTCGGCGCCCGGCGTGAGGCAGCAGAAGGGCAGCCCCCGGAGCGCGTGCCCGCACCCGCCCGAGAAAGTTGGCGCCGGGAAGCCGGGCGCGGAGCCGCAGCCCGCAGGACCGACGCAGAGCCCCGGCCCCGGCCCGGATCCCCGCGCCCCGGCTCCGGCCCAGCAACCACGACAGCTCGTGCACTCACCGCAGAGTCTGGCCCGGACCTGCCCTGTCGCGCTGCCATCGTCCGGCGCCCGCGCTGAAATCCGAGCCCGGCTCCCGCTCCCCCCTCCCGGTTATCTGCTGGGCGGCGCGGGGAGCGCCAGCAAGTTACGCGGCATCTGGCTAAAAATACAGGCGCCCTCCGTTCGCCCGGGCCCCGGCCCCGGCCCCTGCCCCGGTAGGGATCCGATGCGCCCCGGCCCGGCGCTCTCCCCGCCCGCCCACCAGCCGTTAATGGGATCTCTTCATTTTCTCTCCATGATTATGTCAGATGGGAAAGTTAATGCGAAGCGCTCTCTGGAGAGCAGGCACCTGCTGCCAAGCCCTGCGGAGGGGGGTGCGCGCGGGGGGCGCGGGCGGGGTGCGGCCCCAGCTGCAGGTGCCGGCCGGCGGGCGGGCGCGGGGCGGGCGTCCTGCCCCTGCGGGAGGGGGAGGCACACACGTCCAATGGAGGTGAGGAGCTCCAAGCTGCATGGCCTCCCGCCCTGCCCTCCCGCCGCCCCGAAAGCCCGGGTAAATGGTTCCCAGAGCCTGCCGAGACGCGGCCTGGGTGAGCCCAGCAAACTCTATTTACGCCCCATAACCGATTTGCATGTTTTGAGCTCTTCCATCGTGTCCTGAGATACCAGTTAATCAGCCTATCCAGATTCTGCCTGAGAGCCGCCACGCGAGACGCAGCTGGGTTGCAGGAGGGCAGAGCTGTCACTCCCGCTGCCTCCCGCACTGCTCTGACGTTGGCGGTGAACTAGCGTCACCCGAGGCTGTGTCCGCGCAGTCAGCTCCAGTATTCTGGCCTGGGACAACCATCACCTTCTCATGCAGTCATTTCAGGGGCAGATGTCAAAACCCATGTCTGGGGTTTTGGGGAAGTCTTGGGGTGACATCGTGAAGAGTAGGCTCAATTCAGAGTGATGAGGGAACCGTCAGCAAAAGCAGTGTCAGGTAACTGGGCCCCTGGCAATATGGCTTGTTCAGTTTATAGGTGTTTTCTATCATGAGCCAGCTTCGTGCTGGCTTCAAATCACAGTCAAGATACAATACCAAATGCTCTTTTCCTGTCCCCCTCTGACCTGACATTGTACAGTACAGCTGTGCATTGGAGAGGAACTCGTACGCTGAGCGCCTATTAGCTGATGGGCATATTGCATTATCTCATTTAAATCCTCATGGCCACCCCATAAGGCAGGCAACGCTACTGCAGTTGGATAAATGAAGAAACTGAGCCCAGGGAGGTAGTGGGTCAAGACCAAGGTCCCCACCCTGGTCCAGCTGGTTCAGAGCCAAACTGCCACTAGCAGCACTGGCAAGATTCCTAACAATAGTGTGCTCAGCGCCAGGAAGAGATAATGTGGAGGATGATCTTGAAGGATCATAATTCCAGCACTTTGGGAGGCTGAGGCAGGAGGATTGCTTGAGGCCAGGAGTTCAAGACCAGCTTGGGCAACATAGCAAGACCCCGTCTCTACCAAAAAAAAAAAAAAATGTTTTTAATTAGCCAGGCATGGTGGTACATGCCCATATTCCTAAGTACTCAGGAGGCTGTGACAGGAGGATCACTTGAGCCCAGGAGTTGGAGGCTGCAGTGAGCCATGATTGCACCACTGCACTGCAGCCTGTGTGACACAGTAAGATCCTGTCTCTAAAAAAATAAAAATTAAAAATTTAAAAGGAAGAAAATTCTGTGAGAGTGTGTTCAAAGTCAGGTACTCTGTAAAACCATGCAGCAATGGGGGGGTGGGGGGAGTGTCCCAAGGAAGTAGGATAATCAAAGATCAAAGAAAAGCCCAGGATGTTGTCAAAAGGAGAGATCTGAAGTGTAATAATACAACTAACGCCTCCTCATGGGACTAAAAAACTGGTATTTGAAGACGACACTATGAGAATTCTCCAGGCACAAGACCCTCCACAAGAACTGGGGCTGAACTTGAGGATGGGCGCTCTCTGGAAGGCAGCAGCCCGTCTGGATGAAAGTCACGAAGCCTGTTCCCACCCCAGGCACATGGTGCTAAGACCTCCAGGTCTCTTGCCTCATGCCTCTGAAAACCACCTTTCAGATTTGCTAGAATCCTCTACATAGAGAACTCCAATTAATAAATGATGGTTACTGGAACAGCCCTGATCACAGCCCAGTGGAATATCTCAAGGGATTCTAATGCACTGTTCCAACATTAATATTTACAGAGAGAGAGAAAACCCCTGCTCAAATGGATGAATAATATATATAATACTTTCAAAAACATGAATGTAATTGACTTGCAGAGTGAACTGAAAGAGATACTATTTTTCAGCAACGATTTGAGGATTAATTGACACGCTATGAGTTGCACATTTAAAATGTACAATTTGCTAAGTTTTGGCGTATGTATACCCACGAAACCATGGCCACATAAGATAATGGGCACAATCACCTCCAAAAGTTTCCTCACGCCCCTTGGTAATCCCTGCCTCCTGCCAGCCAGTCCACATCCTTATCAAGACTTGGTATGGTCTGTCTTAATTCAGACATCCTAATAGATGCGTCACATGGCTAATTTTTTTAAATTTTTGGTAGAGACGGGGTCTATTGCATTTCCCCCAATAACTGATTATGTTAAACATCTTTTTCAGGTGCTTATCTGCCATCTATATATTTTCTTTGGTGATGCAACTATTCAAATCTTTTGTCCGTTTTTAAATTGGAATGTTTGTTTTCTTATTGAGTTTTGAGAGTTCTATATATATAGAATATCTTTCTTAAAGGTGAGATAAACAGATCTTAAAAATAAAATATTCAAAGCTCAGTAGCGAAAACATTCCCAGTCCCATTTTGGTCCTTAGTTCTTCTAATTCTTAAGCTGTGTCTTTCTTTCTACAATGCCGTGGGTGATATACAATCACAAAGAAAAAGATGTGATAGTCACAGTGGACCAGAAGCTGAATACAACCCGCAGCGCTCTGAGTGTAATGGGATAGATGCTGAAGTATTATTAGAGGACTTTAATTCTCAGAACTGCCAAGAATTCTTGACATTAGTCATGACCCATAAGGGTTGAGGCTTTGAAACTTAGACAGGCGATGAGTCAGGCAAGGCCCAAGAGGAGGAGAAAGGACACAGCTACAGACTTGTTGCTCAGTGAGGCCTGGGGCTAAAGGAGCTGAGCTGATAAGGCTAAGGAGAGAGCCCTTGAAACCTAAACTCCAGCACTGCAGCCTGGAATGCCACAGTGGAGCTAATCATACGGTGCCCGGTCCCAGGTGTGGTGGCCTGGCACCAGAACAGAATTATAACCGTCTCCCAGGCAGACGCAGCTTGGTTCTCAAGTTCCGAATTCCCAGTCCCTCTCCCCTCGCTTTCCCCACCTACTCCCCTATGTGACTGGCATAGCGCTGGGCAGTGCTAGACACAGCGATTGTCGACTGGTGTTAGAAGAATGACATCCCCACCACTTCCACGAGTCATAAAGAAACTGTAAGTCTTGGGGTTCAATTGCTATGGAAAAGATTCAGATTCCACAGAAAGAAATTTCCAGCTGTAAGAGATAGGTGACTTAACAGAACTCATTATTCAGAAAGAGGTTAATCTTTGCCGGAGATCCCTCAGGATAGAAAAAGATAACTCACCCTTTGATCTGGCATAGAGACCACTGGGTAAGCTGTACATCTTGGAAGAGTCTCTTTGGGCTCTAGGGATTCAGAAAGCTAAACCATTGTTCTTTTCCCCATAACTGACTGCCCCTTCAACCTTCCCTCACCACCACACCCTTAGACCACAAATAATCATCCTGCTTCTCCATCTCCATTTTGTTTATACTTCAAGGCTGCACGTTTTAATGTAGGCATTTAGTGTGCTAAGATCTGCCAACGAGATCAAAACAAACCACCAGAAAGGAACTGATGGGCTGAAGAAAAGGCTGAAGACTCAGCAGACACAGGCCACTGTTCTAGCCTATGGCTTCATGGAGTCTGCAGGCCTTTCCCATTTTGCTTAGTATTTTACCGACTGTCTTTTTGCAGCGCTCTCTGCAGACAAGCATAATGAAACGCTGGAGGCCTCACCTGTGGGGTTCTGTCCTCTGAGCAAATGCAGCTATGCCAAGCGGGGATGGTGTGGGAGAGAAGAGAGGGAAGAAATTGACTGTGTAGCACTTAAACCCCCAGCTCACTTCTGGCTTGGTGCAGTAAGCTATTCTCAGGATAGACAGGGACTCTGGGACACTCAAGGGACTGCCGCTGCTGTGAATTCCTACAGGGATTTCACAAGCTGGAAGAACACGAGCCTGCACAGAGAATCCCACCCCCACACGAGTGGGATTCTCAGGCGACTCTGCCTCCCCAGGATGATTTGGGGGAATAGGTTCAGGCTGCTTCAAATGGTGACCAGTAGGGGACATGAGGTGGCTCCTCTCTACAGGGACATCAGAGCTGAGATCAGGGCAGGCCCCGGATTCAAGAGAAGGGCATCCTGGCAGCTCAGGCCCTGTGGCAATGACTGTCCTGCTCAACCCTCCTATGCAATCTACTCAAACCCGGAACTCAGTAGCAACAACACTATTTGCTTTCTGGACAGAAAGTCAGTAGGTCTCCCACAGCTTTTGATAAAGGAAATAACTTTTCATTATCAGTTGATTTCTTCATCAGTAAAATGAAACTAGCTTCACCCATCTCTCCAATATTGGGAGAACATGTGAAAATGCTGACCACTACTTCTGGCACGTGGTAGGTGCTCCATCAGTGACAGCTGACGCTCGTTTTTCCTCCTCCCCTCCCTTTCTTCTCAACTAAAGCTTTTGTCAAAGGTTAACTTCTCCCTCAGAGGTGTGGAGTGCCACTGATTTTGCCTCAACACTGGAAAATCAGGGCCTCATCACTGATGACCCAGGGTCAAACACCCATGGCCAAGATCAGGATCCCAAGAAACCTGAAAGCTCTGCTCTGCACCCAGACCTCTTGGGTTTATAATGCACCCTCTTCAATGCCCATATTCTTGACAGCAAAGAAACAACGTGTGGACGCAGTTGTGTCCCCCACGCTCCCTGTCAGCAGCTGCTCTTGCAGTGTCCTGCCGCTGGCTGTGGCTCGCTGACCCATTCGGCTCCTGATCCTCCTTCTATCTCTTCTGCCCCACCCACCCAAGGAGCTGCCTCCACTCCTAGAGACTCTGGGCACCACTGATAAGGGTGGGTACCAGGGACCCCACCCTTTACTGAGAAAGGCAGGCCAGTTTATCGCCACGCAGAGCCAGCCAGTGACCATCCTGGAGAATGTGTTGGCCACCAGGAGTATCGCTGTCGGGGAAATGTTATTAACTAGGAAGGAACTCTACAGAATGTTCCACACAAATGTCACATTGAATTGAATCAGAAATCCAGCCTGACCCCCCTCTAAACCTGGTCATTCCTTCTTAACCTTGATGGCAGTGACAGAAGAAAAGGAGAGAGGAATGGAGTCTTGGTTGTTTTTCTATTTAACTTTGTGTGGGGAGTGCCCAGTGGTCAATTAAGGTACCCTGGGCACCTGGCTTGGCTGGAATAAGGAATGGCAAATGCAGGGGTCTATTTAGAGCCCAGATCAGGCCCCACAGAGTTGGCACCAATCTCCATCATGTTCTTTTTAAGAGGGTTGGCAGCCGTGGAGTCTATTTTTAAACTCATGAGAAAGGTGCTGTGTGGATTCCAAAAAGGGCCAACATTAAACCCGAGATCTCGGGAGGAGGGAGGCACAGCTGAACCTAGGATTTTCTCTTCACACACAGGGGTTCCCCTTATTCCTGGGGTCAGATATTGACTGTCTTTCCAAAGGGATCTCTTGGGTTACAGGCCCACTTTTGGCATGGCTTCGGTGGAATCTGACTCCTAACGAGCTCATGAGCTGGAAAGGGTTTTGCACACTGGGTCTATTTTTCAGAATTGAGATTTTGTTTTGATCCCCCCTACCCCCAGTGTGAAAAATCCATGTGCTTTTTATGTATCTGGCATGTCTCCTTCTTCCTATCTTCAAATCATACGCTCTGGAACCCCCGCTCCCTCCTGCACTGCAGAGCCCACAGCCAAGAATTTACAACAGGAAGATCCAAGGAAAGTCTAAGTCCCCCAGGGCCACGGTGCCCAGCTCCCCCAGAAACCCAGGCTCTGTGCTGGAGGACAGGGAGTGGACCCAAATGGCAAGCCTGCTGGGGACAGGATTATTTTCCCAACAGTGAGAAATAAACAGACATCCAAATGCCACTGTTTCCCATCAAATAACCAGATGAAGCGAACAGAATGTTTTATGTACAATGACAAATTTCAGCTTCAGCATCCGTGTCTCTTTTGGGATAAGAAATAGAACGGGAATTCCTAAAGAACAAGATGCCTTGGAATTAAGCAAATGCTTCTGCTGAACAGTTCTGGGACCACCCAGGACTCCCTGGGCAGGGACATAGGAGACGAGGTCTCTTCTCATCTCCGTTCAACTCGGAATCCGCAAGCCTGGCACAAAAGTAGCACTCAATACATGTTTCCTGAGCGGAACACGGTGGCGTATGTGCCCCACGTCAACCAGACAGGAGCTCCCGCCAGGCACTCTCAAAACAACAGGCATGAGCCTTAGCACAATGCTGGCCACACAACAGAGTCTCCATAAACCTTAGCTGGATTGGAATCCAGTCCATTCAGATTTCTAAATGATTCAGATGTTCGGGGCTGGTTGACTAAATTGTTTGACTATGGCCTCTGTGGAAACAGCCTTGGGACCACTGTTCTCTTCTAGGCAGGGAAGTTTTGGGTGTTTCCCATCCCAGGTCCTGGGCCATGCTACAGAAAAGAAGCCTCCACGCCTCAGCCCGCCCTGTGCATCCTCTCCCCCACAATCTCCATTAGTCCTAAATTGCCAGTCCAAGACCAAGAGAGTAATTCTGTTTCTTCAGTCCCAAGGCCACGAGTAGTTCACACCTCTCTGCTGAGGGTGGGAAGATGTTGGGGTGTCATGTGGGTGCCTACATAGAATTCCAAGTGCACCCACATCACCAGGTGCCCTGGCCCACGCCGCAGAGCCATGCCACAATTCCCCACTGCGCAAGGAACAAGCTGTATCTAGAACTGACACTTCAGAACATATTGCGGATGGGGGAGCTGAGACTAAAGTGGAAATTACACACATTTTGGAAAACATGGATGAGCGGCACTGCCAGAACAGGCCGTTTACTAAACTACCTCCCGTGTTTCCAAACATTACGGAAACCTTCCTCTGCAGCCTGCTGGTGCGCAGAGAGGAGGAGCGCACACCGGAGAAACTGCAAAATCCAACTTCCTGGGGCGATGCGAATAGGGAAAATAGGGACTCTTCTTTTTTCCAAATTTCCAAACAGGCTTGAGTACTGGCAGTGAACCTCATGGCTCCAGAGTTTCTGAAGGATGCCAGGGGTCGACAGCCTTGCAGGGCACGCTCACCCTCGGCAATGAAGAAAGGCTCCCGCCCTACCTTAGAAATGCAACCCTGCCTGATATGAGCTGCCATCTGGAGCACGCAGGGCCAACCAGGGGGCCCCCTCAGGTTTCTCCTTTATTTGAACAATTCGCCCCAAGGGACAAAACCAGGCTGGGTGGCCCGTTACCAGCCAGAGAGACCTGCCCGAGATTCCAGAGGGGTTTGTGCCCCTGGAATTGGGTGTCTGTGCCCCCTGGAGTTTGTCCAGCCTCTGGAGCAAGGCTTTCCCAACATGGAGAAGGCAGCCATTGGGAACTGGGCCTGAAAGGCCCCATCCACACCCTCTAGCCCATGATGATTTACCTCAGAAACAATGAGATACAGATGAAAGAGCAGGAAAATAATAATAATAATAGCTACAGTTAACAGGGCATGGTGGCTTACGCCTGTAATCCCAGCACTTTGGGAGGCTGAGGCAAAAAGATCCCTTGAGGTCAGGAATCTGAGACCAGCCTGGGCAACATAGCAAGATCCCTGTTTCTACACACACACACACACACACACACACACAAACACACACACACACAAATTTAAATTAGTCATACATGGTGGTGCACACCTGTAGTCCCAGCTACCCCAGAGGCTGAGGTGGAGAATTGCTTGATGCCAGGAGTTCAAGGCTGCAGTGAGCTGTGATCCCGCCATTGCACTCTAGCCTGGGCGACAGAGTGAGACCTTATTTCTAATAATAATAATAATACTAATAGCTACAATTTGTGAGCCAGGCACTGTTCAAAGCATATTAGATGTGTTAACACATTTAACCCTCACAGCCACCCTATGAGTTAGCAACTATTATTATTCCCATTTCACAGAAGCCGCTAAAGAACAAAAACATTGTGTCATTTATCCAAAGTCCCCCAGGAGTAACATGATGCCTGGAGCTGTGCAAGAACACGGTAAAGGGAGTGGCCCTGGGCTTTGCACCATTCCACAACCTAAGGTGTTTTTTTGTTCATTTGTTTGTTTGTTTGGTTGGTTTTTGAAATGGAGTCTCACTGTGTCACCCAGGCTGGAGTACAGTGATGCAATCTCGGGTGATTGCAACCTCTGCCTCCCATGTTCAATCGATTCTCCTGCCTCAGCCTCCTGAGTGGCTGGGACTACAGGCACGTGCCACCACACCCGGCTAATTTTTTGTATTTTTATTAGAGACTGGGTTTCACCATGTTAGCCAGGTTGGTCTCGATCTCCTGACCTCGTGATCCACCTGCCTTGATCTCCCAAAGTGCTAGGATTACAGATATGAGCCACCACGCCCAGCCCAACCTAAAGTATTTTTAGACTGGAGGAGAAAAGTGAAATTCATATTCTCTAGTAAGAGTTGCTCACTCTGGGAAATTTGGGTGCAACTGGGCCATCTTTAATAAATTGGCCATTCTCTCTATTCAGAAAAGACGCCAGCCACTGATCAGTTCAATGCAGAAACGTGAGGTCTCTGTTTCCATGAACCTAGGCCCTCTGGGGTTTAATGAGAGGGAACCTGTCTTCTCCAAGAGCAATGGAGAAATGGGGAGGCCTTGAAACAGTAATTCCAGTCCACTCCAATCAAGTTCTCTAGAATTACAACAGTAACATTAACCTCCATTGCACACTTCTGAACCAGGAGAAAGAGGTCCGGGGAGCTGGTGCTAGGCCTTCCGGGCTGGGCCAGAAGGATCCTGGACTCCAGGAAAGGATGTTGAGGTAGACCAAGCCCGGGGGACCCGCTCCCGAAAAACCCACCTCTTCGCCTTCACGGGGGCCCTGCTGATAAGGGATGGCCTCCACTGGCCAAAGGCTGACTGCAGAGGTTTCCTCTCTCTCTCCAGAACCAAAACATTGCAATGAAACCCAATTAAACGACTCACCGGCCTACCCATGTCTCCTAATTTTTCCATTTGCACGACTTAACAACAGGAAGACAGGCTCCTTCCTCCAAGATACACTTAAGCTCCTTTCAACAGGGTGCTTAGCAGCTACCACGGGAAAACACCTTGGCATCAGCCCTCAACTTCCTAGACCTGTTTTCTCTTTACCACCAAGGCAACAAGAGCAGGTGCCACACATAATACTTCACACTGCACTCATCGTATTATTTTAATACTAAAGAGGGACCATTATCTTTCTATTTAATACTCGTATGAACTCTGGCTGGCTGCTCTTTAAGGTATCTTGTCATACAGTATTTATATCACCCTTTCTATAATTATTTAAATTTAAAAGGTGAGGAAATAAGCTATAAACCATCAGCCACAGGTGCATTTCTTTCTATGTTGGTTATCTGCAGAAAACTCTGCCCATGCCAGGGGAATCCTAAGGTATGTCTCTAATCTGGTCATTTCTCATCTGCATAATATGGAAGGGTGTCTAGATGGCCCCCTCTTAAAGCCTTGACTTGGTGTCTTTTTAAAGAAATGTGGCTGGGTGTGGTGGCTCACGCCTATAATCCCATCCACTTTGGGCAGATCACCTGAGGTCAGGAGTTTGAGACCAGCCTGGCCAACATGGAGAAACCCCGACTCCACTAAAAATACAAAGATTAGCAGGGCATGGTGGCAGGAGCCTGTAATCCCAGCTACCCAGGAGGCTGAGGCAGGAAAATCACTAGAATCCAGGAGGCAGGGACTGCAGTGAGCCGAGATCGCACCACTGCACTCCAGCCTGGGTGACAGAGCAAGACTGTCTCAAAAAAAGAAAAAGAAATACAATGTTATGTCGGCGACGTTCTTTCCACCTTTACAGTTCCATGAATTTGTGAAGTGAAGACCTCATTTCTACTCCAACTTCAATGATGAAGTCCACTTTCAGAATCTGCTTTTCAAAGTGACCTGTCTCAGCACCCCAACCTTGAACTCTAGACTAAAGGGATGTCAAGTATTAGAGAAAGAATGAAAAATGAGCAGTGAATCAAGTATCACTTTAAAAAAAAAAGCCAACACATCATTTCTGGAATGACTGAGCTGGTTTTTAGCCTTCAGAAAGAGACATTTCCAGGATTTCTGAAATAAGATACCAAGATGCCAGTCAACATTTCTGAAGGAAAATCATTGCCAATATCCATACGTGCCTCTAGTGCCTCAGGTGCTTTTCGAGTGAGGGTCACAGAGATAAATTCTCAACGCAAGAATTCGGTGGGACTAGATAGATAGGCTTTTTCCTCATTCACTTCTTCTCTCACTCAAACGTGAACCGCTCAATTGCATTGTGTGATCTGAGCACCCAGTGGTAGGCACCACAAAGTAAGGCTGTTTGGTTCCTACTTGGGAAAACTGCAGACCAATAGAGGTGAAAGATAGAGCTGTATGGAAAATAGGACAGTACAGGGTTAAATACTCAGTAAGATGATAGCCCAAGAGATGCCCCAAGACAGGGTACAATTAAATACCAAATGAGAGGTTGAAACAGGAACCCAGCAGTTCAAGGGAGTGGCTGAGATCAGAGAGAGCAACAGCACTGGGGGCATTTTTGATGGAGCAGTGAGAATTGAACAGAATCTTCGAGCCAGGTTTAGGACGTCCTGGGGATCCATTTCAATACCACCAATGCTTTTCTGAAGGCCCCTGTGTTCCAGAATCGTCTTGATTATAGAAGATAATCAGAGAACACAGGCTTCCCAACCTCCTGGAGAGAACGTGAGGATCAAGAACCAAATGCTTGAAAATTAAAACACATATGTCAGACGACAACATACATATGCCTGCTACAGGAAACTGTGTGAATGTTGTGTAAAGGAGTGATTCTTTGTTGACGATCGTATAGCCTTTACAGCCTTAAATGCCTCCTGTCGTGAGGTTGGAGGGAGTTTCCATCCCTCACAAAGATTTTATACAAAGAGGAATATAAAGTAATGATTTTAGATTTATTCAGTCATTTGAAAAATATGTGTGTGCCTGTGGAGGGGCCAGGCCTTGTTTAGAGTCCAAGAGTGAACAGACAGGGAAGAATCCTGTGCTCACAGAGCTGACATCCCTATGGTCGGGAGGGGAGAGACACAGATGAGCAGTAAGATCTATTTTTCCCGCAGCGAAGTGGCGAGTGCTAAGAGGAAAAGCAAACGTGGAGAGAGGATGGAGAGGGCTGTGGGGTGCGGTGTCCAGTGGTGCTCAGTCCTGGAGGACTTTCTGAGGAGGTGACGCTGGGGGAGCCTGGATGCAGGCGGGGGTAAGGCCAACACATCATGCCCAGGTTGTGACAGGTAAGCTTCATGCGGTGGGAGACCACTCTAGTGCCCACCCCACCCCTCTCCCGTCCCTGAGATACCCCCTTGCTTGGTCTGGAATGCTCTTGTCTACACCTACAGATGTTAGGCAACTTCTGTTTTTCTTTCTCTCACTCTGTTGCCCAGGCTGGAGTGCAGTGGCGCGATCATAGCTCACTGCAGCCTCAAACTCCTGGGCTCAAGCAGGCCTCCCACCTCAGCCTCCCGAGCAGCTGGGACTACAGGTCAGCACCACCACACCTGGCTACTTTTTTAAATTTATTTTTTGTCAATATGAGGATCTCACTATGTTGTCCAGGATGGTCTCAAACTCCTGGCCTCAAGTGATCCTCTTGCCTTGGGCTTCCAAAGTGCTGGGATTACAGGCAGGAACCACTGTGCATGGCCTCTAGCCATCTTTTGATGCCCGTGGGACAAGCAGTTAGAGGCACTGGTGAAGGAACCAAAAGAAAAATGAAGACAGGAATCGATAGCCTTTAGTAGGTGCTGGGCACTGCTCTAAGCATTTTACAAGTGTTTACCCACTTAATCCTCACAGCAACTTTATAAGGCAGTGTTCCACTTATCCTTACTTTACAAGTGGAAAACAGGGCACAGAGAGATTAAAAACTTGCCCAGCCGGGCGCTGTGGCTCACGCCTGTAATCCCAACTCTTAGGGAGGCAGAGGCGGGAGGATAGCTTGAGGCCAGGAGTTCGAGACCTGCCTGGGCAATATAGCGAGATCCCGTTCTCCACAAAAAGGAAAAAAAAAAGACCAAAAAAAAAAAAAACTTGCCCAAGGTCACACAGCAGAGAAGTGGCAGAGTTAGGATCGGAACTCAGCAACGGGAGCCACGTCAGCCATCGCAAGCATCCTGTTCTCGTGCCTCAAAGATGCCTGTGTGACGACAGGAAGCTCAGGAACTCTGAGGACATAATGGATAAGAGAGACATGGACTCTGGCTGGGAAAGCCATGAGCCAGAGCCTAGGGAGGTTCTTGGTTCTCCATTGACAGCTTGCTACAGAGCACGGCAGCACCTTGTCCAGGCCACTAACGCTAATTAGTATTTCACATTTGCTAAGTGCCTAGCCTGTGCTGAGGCAAATGGAGGGATGCTGAAGTCAATGACAGCTGACACAGTCCTCCCAGGGCCTCCCTGGGGACTTGCCAGGGATGCAACTGGCCAATCAGACCAGAGAGTTGCCCTGGCTTCACTTCTTTTAGATTTTTTTTTAGAGATGGGGTCTTGCTATGTTGCCCAGTCTGGTCTTGAACTCCTGGGTCAAGCAATCCACCCACCTCGGCCTCCCAAAGAGCTGGGATTACTGGCATGAGACACTGTGCCCAGCCTCTTCTCGAGCTTTGACCAATAACTTTCCATCATTTCCTCTTAGACTCCAATTGAATTCATAAATAGCATTAACATTTTTCAAATGCCCGTAGGAGTTTGTTGAGTTAACCTGAGTCACTCACCAGAGAGACTTCAGCTTATTCTTCTCCCCTTGGAGGGGTCGGGGAGACATTCTCCTCCACCCACCCAGGGGGTGGGGGAGGGGAGGTGACACTTCTCGCTCAGTAGATTCTTCCCTCCTAAGTGGGCTGATGTATTCGGACACTGAGGGTCAGGGTGGTCCTGGAGTCTGAGGCCTCGGCGGTGCTGGCACTTGGCATGAGCCACCCAGAGGGATGTGTGTGCACATGTGTGTGCGTGCCTGTGTGTGCACATGTGCCTGTGTGTGCGCCTGTGTGTGCACGTGTGCCTGGATTTGCACATCTGCCTGTGTGTGCATGCGTGCCTGTGTGTGCACATGTGCCTGTGTGTGCATGCCTGTGTGTGCACATTTGCCTGTGTGCCTGTGTGTGCATGTGTGCCTGTGTGTGCACATGTGCCTGTGTGTGCACATGTGCCTGTGTGTGCCTGTTTGCACATGTGCCTATGCGTGTACGTGTGCCTGTGTGTGTGCCTGTGCGTGCACATGTGCCTGTGTGCATGCGTGCCTGTGTGTGTACATGTGCCTGTGTGTGCGGGTGTGCCTCTGTGTGCACGTGTGCCTCTGTGTGCATGTGCCTGTGTGTTCACATGTGCCTATGTGTGTACATGTGCCTGTGTGTGCATGTGTGCCTGTGTGCACGTGCCTGTGTGTGTGCCTGTGTGTGCACATGTGCCTGTGTGTGCCTGTTTGCACATGTGCCCATGCGTGTATGTGTGCCTGTGTGTGTACGTGTGCCTGTGTGTGCACATGTGGCTGTGTGTGTGCCTGTGTGTGCACATGTGCCTGTGTGTGTGTGCCTGTGTGCACATGGCCTGTGTATGCATTTGTACGTGTATGCATGAGTGTGTGCATGTGTGTTTCCATTTATGTGTATACATGCATATGTGTGTATGTCTGCACACACATACATGGGGGTGTGTGTGTGTACATATCAAGGCAACGTCAGACAGAGACCAAGAGTGGGTCTCAGGGTATTAGGGGTTGGGGTCAGGGTCGGCGGAGGATGCAGCTGGGGGGTGGGGAGAGAATATACTACAAAAAGAAATCGCGAGTGGTTCTGTCATTTAATTTCTAATCTCGTCTCAGTAGAAAACTTGTAAAATCCCTAACCAGAAGTGCTAAAGAGAAACGTCTCTGCCTGGTTCTTCTACATTTGTGGAAAGTCTCACTTTCCTGGAAAATAGTCACCACTTTCTGTTTTCACTGGAGACTCCATTCAGAAGGCTGGAGAGAAGAGATGAAAGCCAACAGGAGGTCTTGCTGGTGATGTGGAGTCGGGTCCATCTGTGGCCCATGCACCCCAAAGCCTCTCCAGCCACCTCGATCTCCTGGCCCTCTGCAGTTTCTCTAAAATGTGGCAAGCTCTGGACCACCCACAAGCCCACCAGCCAGGACTCCCTGCTGAGCAGCCATTCCCCAGCTGGAAGGGCCACCATGCCAGATAATTCCAAGACGCCTTTTAGGCAGAATTCGTGAGAGTCTGTTCTCACCCCAGCAGAGCTGTGCAGGGTGCCTGCTGCGTGGGTACCACATCCAGGGACCACCTTCCCAGGCCCTCTCACTGTATTTCCACCGCCCTGCCCTCCCTTCTGCAGCCATCTACACACACTGCTATTGTTTTCTGCAGAGGAATAAAAATGCCTCAGTCTCCATCCCAGCAAGAGCAGAAGGCATGGCAGAGATGGCATCAGAGACCACGTCCTCTGTGGCCTGGGCCAGCCCATTCCACGGTCGCCCCCCCCAGAGTTTGCACAGATGGCTCCTCCTCCCTGCCCTTCATGGAAGGAATGGAGCTAAGGGCACAGAGGCCAGCAACTAACAGAGCCAGGGGGAGCACAGACCCCGCCCCAGAGCAGTGACCCAGGCCCAGGAGGAAGGCAGAGGGTCTCCAAGGCTGGGGGCAGAGGTCAGCTTCAGGGTCCATCCCAGGGGCCAGGGCTAGGAGAGGCGTGGAAAGCACACTGAGTGGGGGCTGGGGGCCCCCGCTGCTGGTGGCTCCCCCTGTTGCCTCACAGGTAAGAGTCTATGTCATGGTCAGGACAGAGCACCAGGAAACACCCCTGGCCAGGCTGGTAATGGAGCTAAGTAAACCCAAGGATTTAAATAACTGGGATTTTTAAAGGCTAGTCACAAAACAGGGGGTCCGTGACGATGTGCAGAGCCCTCGGTCTAGAGGAAACATTGCTTATGTGCCTGACACCAGCGCCATCTCACTCGGGCCGGGGGCCCTTCAGCAAGGGCTCCTGCTGCCATACCTCCTGCCATGGGGCCACCTGATGGGAAAAAATAACAGAGTATTTCCATAGAGAGCTTTCAAACCAAACATGCAAACTCACAGGGCCAAAATGCAGGGCCAAGGAGAAAACGCAGGGGCTTGCTGCAGAGAAGCCCACATGTCGGGCAAGCTTCACCTGGCATTTCTTGGGTGGGTATTTCAAATGGGGGGGAGTAAAGCCGGGCCCCTGAATGGCACCCTCTGCATCTCCTTTTATCTATTTGCCACTAACCAGCAAGCCACTGAACCATTCCGCTCCCCATTTTCCTCCCCCAAAATCAGATCTTATTTCCCAGGGGAACAGTGTAGCAATGGAGTCAGCCCTGCATCCAGCAGGTCTTCCCCCTAAACATTGTAGGGCCCTCCTTGCCCCAGAGTACTTCCTGACACCCCAGGAAGGACAGGGGCCACCTGCTGAGAACTGTCTCAGGGGGTCTCAGATTCTTGGTGAGTTGAATTTTAAGCATTTTATTTGAATCAAAATATATCACATTGCATATACTAATTTTTATTTCATCTTACACATTTGGAGTTAGTGCCTCTCTAATCACCTATGCAGATCGAAATAAACAAGGTCCAAATCTGGATCCCAAATTAGATGAAAAAATTCCATTTCATTCAGCTTATTAAATTTCAAGTAGTTCATTGACTTGATCATTAGATGCTGTCTGATCAGGAAGTCCCAAGATTTCTAACTACTGTAATCTAAATGGTATAGGCGTTTCTAAAATATCCACACCGAAAAAAGCTCCTTTGCTTATCCCAAATCCATTTCGCCTGATTGAATGATTTTCTCATTTCCACAGAGAGCTGTTAAAGCAGCCATGCAAACTATGAAAGCTCCACAGGCCCAGGAGGAGGAAGAAATTAGACGACATTTGGATAAGTCAATTCTTAGCAAAGCAACGGTGCACCTAATTAATTGAATGCAGTGTGTGGGGTTTCTGTGAAGCAAGTCTTATTTCCTCTGGGAGCTGGCCACCTGGTAATCCAGTCCTTGAAGGAAATGGATTCAAAGGTCTCCCAAGTCCTACTCTTGGTCCATGCAACTGTCCTTCCTCCCACAGTATCGTCAGGACTCTGATCAAATACTTCCCTCTTTGGAGAATTCTAATTTTTGGAAAGCTCTTTCTCATCTCAAGTTGAAATCTGCTTTCCTGTGACTTCTACCCCACCCTTTCTCGGGTCCCTCCCTGGAGCACCAAGGAGTGCATCTCCACTCTTGCTGGTAGCAACCTGGTGACAATTGGGACTTTTTTCAGCCTTTTTAGTATTCTCTTTCCCTCCGTTCCTTCAAGGTTTCTCCCAGGCATGAAGAAAGACCCTTTTCCTTATTGAATCCCTGCCTACGCTCATCCAATGATCAAGGTCTCTCCAATAAAGGAAAATCTGGACACCATCCTCCTAATGCAAACTGACACTGCATTTCCCCAAGTGTGTTCCCAAGAACGCCAGCCCTGTGCAATGTCACCCACGCCAATGCAAAGGATACTCTGATTAAGTAATTGTGGACAATGCAAACCCTGTCCTTAGAGAAAGTATATTAAAGTATATTAAAGTATATACTTAGAGAAAGTATATCAAAGCTCTGAGCAGGGCCAGGCACGGGGCTCACACCTGCAATCGCAGCATTCTGGGAAGCCCAAGTGGGAGGATCGCTTGAGGCCAGGAGTTTGCCACCAGTCTGGGCAACACAGCGAGATCCCATCTCTTAAAAGTTTTTTTTAATGAGCTGGGCATGGTGGCATGCACCTGTAGTCCCAGTTACAGGAGAATCACTTAAGCCCAGGAGGTCGAAGCTGCAGGGGGCTGTGATTGCATCACTGCACTCTAGTCTAGGCAGCCTTGGTGTTTGGTGGCATAGTAAGACCCTGTCTCAGGAAAAAAAAAAAAAAAAGCTCTGAGCATTCTTGGAGAAACTCGATCAACAGTGTTTAAACCAAGATTCCATAATCGCATTTGACTCTAAAACTCTATTTCCCCCACATAACACACTTTGGGAAAGGATGGTTATTTTCACTCTGACCAAGCTTTTAACACTTCACTATATTTCTCTACTCCACTCTCTCACCCCCCATACTCTCTACCCTATCCCCCCACTCCTAGCCTCCTGCTCCCCAGGAACTAACACCATCAAAACAAAGAACTTTAATGCAATAGCTCTCAGTATTTAGTGAATTCCTTCTTAAAGCAAAGCATCCTTTTGGGATACAATTAATCAATTCCCTAATTTTCTGGCTTTGTACATGTGAACTTTAGTGTATTAAATATTCGCCCCTTCAATGAGATCTGTAACACAGTTCCATGCTACCACCTACCGCAAGGACACTTTGCAGGTAATTGATGTTTCTCATTAAATTCGCTGACAAATATGAAAGGCAAGGAGAAGGCTAGAAACATTTTGGAGACTTTGAGCATACAAGTACATCTAAATCTATTCAGTTAAAGCTCCTTTTTTTTGCCTTTCACAAAAGTATTTATCTGTAATATTTTTCCTATGTACTTGGGAGTTAATTACTCAAAGAAACCTCCTGGTGAAGGTTTTGCAAATTAAACAAACATCCTGCAATGCACTGGGGCTTCGAGTCCTGATGCATACAAAGTTTTTGAGGTGATTTTGTTTTTGGTTTTCTGAGTTCGGAAGAAAGCCCTGTACACAGTGGAACAAACTATGTTCTTTCAACAAATCAGGGTTTCTTAAAGGAATGGGCAGAGCAGGTGATACAAAGTTTCCAAAAGATGGGCCCGCTCTGGGGTCACGCATGTAGCCAGTTGGCTGCCAAGGGTTCCCTCTGAAATGCCACACAGGACCTGGGGGGGGAGATGCTGGGCTTTGCCGGCCCTCAAGCCACTGTTTCTTCTGCTGAGTCTCCGGTTTCTGCCCCCTCAAATGAAAGCAGAATGAGACTGGGCATGGTGGCTCACTCCTGTAATCCCAGCACTTTGGGAGGCCAAAGCAGGAGGATCACTTGAGTCCAGGAGTTCACGACCAGCCTACACAACATAGCAAGACCCCCTTTTTTTTTTTAATTATCCAGGGGGGTGGTGTATGACTATGGTCCTGGATACTCCAAGGCTGAGGCAGGAGGATGGCTTGAGCCCAGGAGTTGAAGGTTACAGTGAGCTATGATCGCACCACTGCACTCCAGCCTGGGTGACAGAGCAAGACCCTGTCTCTACAAACAATTACTGAAATAATAAAAACATAAACCAGAATGAGGTTGGGATTAAGGACTCAGACGCTGGGGCCGGCTTGCCTGGCTTCTTGTCCTAGTCTGCAACGGTCTAGCTAGGCAGAGGTGAGTAAATCCATCTCTCTGTGCCTCAGGGTCCCTATCTGTAGCCTGCAGTGACCTAATGGGGTCACTATGGGGATGGAATGCGCTCCTGCCTGCATGGTTTCGATGGGGCCTGGCTGCGGTCCGACCCTCCCGTCTTGTGGGTCTGGTCATTCCAGCACCAACCACTGCTGCTCCTGCTCACTGTGCATCCCTGCAGTGGGATCTGCATTGCTTCCGGCCTGGACCTTCCAGCAGGCGCTGCCAAATTGATCTTGCCATCACCAGGCTCCCTTCCTTTCGGGATCACACATGGCAAGGGTCCTCCCGCTCAGAGATGTCCATTGCTCCTTGGCGCTTTCCAGACCCTTTAAACACCCTGGCGGAAGCTTGCCTGGCCCTTCTGGGTCCACTTGGCCGCGGAGGGTCCAAGCTGACCTCATACCTCTCGCACTGCAGGGCAGCGTCACCATCAGCCATGCTCCTCGCCTGGGAGCCCTCCCGTGTCCCTGCACTCTGGAGTGTCCCTTACAGCCAAATTAAAGGCACCTCCCTGCAGATCGTCCCTTGATTCTCTCCCTTGCAAGTTTTCTCTCCTCCTCCCGAGCTTCCAAAGCATTGTACCCCTTGTAGCTGGTTCCTTTTCGAGGGGTTTGTGGCTGAGGCACAGCCCATCTCCCTTTCCAGGCTAAGTGCTTTTCAGAGCAGCCACCACAGACTCAGAAGGAAGAGAAAGAGCACATGTCTTGCCAGGGGCCAGAAATTACGAACATCTCAGAGGGAGGCTCCCTGTAGGAGGCAGGGCTGGAGAGGTGTCTACTCGCAGCCCTGTATGCTGCCCTTGAGCCCTGAGAAAAACCTGGGGACCCTGTAGACAGGCTCCACCCAGGTCACAGTCATAATAATGTCCCTGAGGAGGAAGCATCTTTATTGGTAAGGAAATAAACAAAATTAGATGTAAACAAGCCAAGCAAAGACCTTTCAGCACTTTCAGGCTGCCCCAGCCACTGCTGGCTCTGAAGCCATCCCATTTATTCAAAAGCTAGGGACAAGCCCCAGTGGCCACGTTGCAAACTAACGGAGCTGAGAGAAGGGCTCAGAACAGTTATCCCAACCTGGGGGGTGCCTATGTAAGTACCACTTTGTGCCTGAGACATTCAGAGCCATTTGCTAATCCCGGTCCAGAACTCACCGCCAGGCCCCTCTGTGGTGGTCGGTGCCACATACTAGCGTCTCCGTTTGTCAGATGCAGGCATGAGGACACTGAAAACAAAGTGAATTTTCAAAACTCCACAGGAAGACTATCTAGATGGAGCTACTCGAAGCCTGAAACAGGAGGTCAAGAAATTCAAGCCTCCTGATTTGCCGATTTGCCTGTTCATCACTCCACCTGCAGATGTTTTTTTTTTGTTTTTTTGTTTTTTTTTTTGAGGTGGAATCTCACTCTTGTTGCCCAGGCTGGAGTGTGATGGCACGATCTCAGCTCACCACAACCTCCGCCTCCCAGGTTCAAGCGATTCTCCTGCCTCAGCCTCCCGAGTAGCTGGGATTATAGGCATGTGCCATCACGCTCGCCTAATTTTGTATTTTTAGTAGAGATGGGGTTTCTCCATGTTGGTCAGGCTGGTCTCGAACTCCCGACCTCAGGTGATCCACACCTCTGTCTCCCAAAGTGCTAGAATTACAGGCATGAGTCACGGCGCCCGGCCTGCAGATGCTTCTTAACCAAATCTGAGAAACACAGTGGTTCTAATAAAAAGCTGTTTCTATGGCAGATTCCATAGAGAAAAGAACAAAGGTGGTGGTGGAACAAGTTCCCTTTAACCCATCACTCAGTGCAGCAAGGCTGACACGTTTTCACAGTTTCCTACGCACACTCAGAGTGGGTGTCAGTGGTCATTCATTTTTCCGCTCCACATGTAGTTATTTAGTGCCAGAGACACCCCAAAGCACAGAGGGATGCCTGATGGGGGTCATAGCCTTAAGGGGCCCAGAGGGTCAGGAGCTGGGAAGCTGGATGGAAGGGTGAGCCCTGGCCTGGCCTAAAGGAACGGGTTGAGCTTGGACAGGGGCAGGGAAACAGTGGTGGAGGGGCTGGCCCTGGCGGAGGCCAGTGGAGACTAGCAGTCACGGTTTGTGGATGATTATATCAAAAAAAGTCCATTCTGGCCGGTGATATTGAATGGTAATTCACACCCATCTGATAATGAAAAGCTTCCCCTACCTCTGGCTTCAGTGTGGTAGAAAGAGCTGGGCTTACAATTCACACAGTCCTGGGTCAGACCCTGCCACTTACTGGCTCTCTGACCTATATTTAAGGGCTACCACCCAAACCCTCCACCCCAGCCTAACCTGACAGGGGTAACTGGAAGAGATAAGGAACTGGAAACCATGTGGTATCATACGACCTTCTGAGAGGTAAACCAGCACAATCAACACAAAGGCATGGCACCAGCTAGCTACAAACATCCTTGAAAAACAGGATATCTCTAAGGGAATAGCAGTCAAAACATGGCTCATCTGATAAACTAAAGAAGGAGACAGAAAGAAGAAAAAAATCAGCCAGCCTGCTGGCCTGCACCTGCAGTCCCAGCTACTTGGGAGGCTGAGCTGGGAGAATCACTTGCGCCCAGAAGGTGGAGGCTGCAGTGGGCCATGACTACAGCACTCCAGCCTGGGTGACACAGTAAGACCCTGTCTCAAAAGGAAGAAGAAGGAAGGGAGGGAGGGAGGGAAGGAGGGAATGAAGGAGGGAAGGGAGGGAGAAGGAGGAGGGGAAGAAGGAGAAAGAAGAAGAGGAAGAAGAGAAAGAGGAGGAGGAAAAATACCAGTGGCCTAGAAATGGCTACCGTAACACTCCCACTAATACACCCCCCTGCCCCTGGCAGAGGTTGCTAAGTTATCACAGCACTCTTGCCCATAAGCCTAAAAGTGGCTTCAGAATCTCTCTCAACACAGCATCCCCAGCAGCTGCTGTCAATCGGATTGGCATTGACACCAGGCAGTGAGACTCATTTTCTATTCCAACGTTGTTTAATCAGCAATTTGTAATAAATGCAATGCTCTTGGCTATGGGCCATGCATGATTCATCAGGCCATAGCACAGTCTTGACGCCAGGTTCAAGACCATGTTGCCTCCTGTTTCTCTGATTGTGCCCTTACTAGGACATCGGTAACTGACTTGCCTTTTAGGTTTCCTTGATGAGACGGAATTCAGTGACCAGAGAACACAGAAGAACCCCAGAGACCAGAGAAGTCAGATTTCTCATTGTGAAGTCGGAGTGCTGACACGAACACCAGACGCCTGTAAGCTGCATTAAGTCAGTTTCCACACCTACTGTCCTCTGGTTGTGTCTTAAAATCAAGTTACCAGAACTGGATCTCAGACCACAGGGGCACCTGCATGACCAGCCAGTCAGTATCCCCAGTAAACAATTTTATTTCATCACTCTTCCTAGCTGCAATCCCAGTTTCCTCATCTGTAACATGGGTAATTTTTTATGTGGCTGCTATGAGCATTGAATATGCTGAGATATTTAATCACATAGCACCGTGGCAGGTACGCAGTAGCTACTCAAGAATGTTCATGACCTTCCAATCCCCTAGATTTAGGACCTCATTAAGCCTTACCGGTAGAGGAGCAATATTTTCCTACCTGGTTTTCACTCCAGTGACCCCTCTTCGTCAGCTCTGCCAGAGGGGGGTTTCCGAAGCCCTAACACTTTCCTACTCACAAAACTTTGTGGGCTTCCCCCAACCCCTGTGGAATAAAGACCAAAGTCTCAGGCCAACATTCAGAAGCCTCCTCAAGCCAGCCCCTGTCTGCCTCTTCATCCTCATCTCTGCTCTGTCCCCCTACCTGTCCCTCAGCACGGGATCCCGCACCTCTCCCAAACACACAAGCCATGCTTTTCATGAGGCGTCTCTGTTTTGTGAAATTCTCCACACATTCTTCAAGGCCCATTCAAAGTTCTCTTCCTCTGCAAAGCTTCCCTGGCACACTTCCTTGTTTTCCTGGCCAGAGCATTCACGCTCCCCCTGTTTCAGCCTCTGTGATACTGTTCGAACGTAGCATTTCCCACATCCTGAGAACAAGGGACTGTGTGATTTACTGTTTCCTACTCCATACATTCTGTTGGCCTGAGTCAAAGTTGTGTTGAAAGTAGGAAGATCTTTTTTAAATTTCCAAAGTTCTTAGAAGGTTATTGATCCAGAGAAGAACCTGTGATTCCAAAGAAGTTTCTAATCACCAACATTTCCCAGAAGGCTGGCTCCGATTTCCTGCATGGCTCACACCAGCCCCAGGGTAACCACGATGGTCTTCGGTTTCCAGGTGCAGGCTGGAGATTCGGGGTGGCCATGTATCTGGCCCAAGGATAATGTCCAGAAAGCAGCAGAGCATGGGCTGGAGGTCAGGCATTCTGGCTACAGCGCCCACAGGCTGGACCATGTGCTGTGCTGCTGGGCCCCTGAGGTCACACTTCCAGCCTCGAGGCCCTGCCTGGACAGGTTCACCTGCACCGGGCAGTCTGGGCATTGGGACTGCAGCCTAGCAGGGAGACAGGCATCTAAATAACAGTTTCAGCGTGACCAGTGTGGTGAAGAGCGTCCGTCTTAGAGGGTTAGGAGACAGACGTGAGCTGGGAACCTCGCTGGGAAATGTGGGCCAATGAATGAACTGTTCAGCCCCGTTTCCTCATCTAGAAAGCGAGGACAATGTCACCTACATCCCAGGTTAGTTTTAATGCCACATTAAGATGAAATACGTAAAGAAAGTGCTGTGCTTCTTGTACGGTAAAACTACATTATTCCACACACAAGGTTTGAAAAGCTGGTGGAGGGTCAAGGGATAAAACCCCAGGGACCTCGGGTCAAGCAGCCCAGCCAACTCCTGGGCTGACCCTGTCACCACCTGGATGATGCGTTCGTGAGAAGGTGTCCAAAATCTCGGCAGCCCCTGTCACCCACCTCCAGGTCCACTGTAAGTCCCACATCACTCACCAAACTGCACTCTCCAGGCTGCGACAGGCCAGACTGTCATAGGGTATATGACCACCTAAGGAGGAATCTTTTTTTTTTCTGAGATGGAGTTTTGCTCCTGCCTCAGCCTCCCAAGTAACTGGGATTACAGGCACCCACCCTGACACCCACCTAATTTTTGTATTTTTAGTGGAGACAGGGTTTCACCATGTTGGCCAGGCTGGTCTTGAACTCCTGACCTCAGGTGATCAGCCCACCTCGGCCTCCCAAAGTGCTGGGATTACAGGCATTAGCCACCGCACCGGGCTGAGAAAGAATCTTGAGCCCGGCCACTGTCCTAAGTCAGCGAGTGAGTTTCCCCCTCCCCTCTTAACCACTGCACCAACACCTCCGCACCCCCCCATTCATGACCTGCCCTGAATCTCACTCCTCATGTTTGCCTAATCCTCAACTAATCCCACTAAGAACTAGTTCCCTGCATCTGTACAACTCAAGATCCTATTATACAGCTTTAAATGCATGCAATTAATAGAAGACGTTTCGATATAAAACCCCTTTAAGAACTTAAGGAATAATCTCTGATGGCAGACTTTAGGCTTCCTGGCTAATGGGGGTTGCAGGAGGTATTTCAGGACTACTAAGGCATTCTGGTACCTTCAAATCACACCGTGTAGACAGAACATTAGCCAGCCCCAAAGTTAGACTGTTAGAGGTTAGACAGAGGGGAGATGAGGGGCCTCTAACCATTGCCTCCCTCTGGAAATAAAGCAAACCACAGGTACACACCCTGGCCCAGCCCAGCTCCCCCCACCCAGAGGAGAGGTTGCCAGAGTGGGCAGAGAGCAGGAGAGAGGGCACCAGGCGGCTAATGGGTTTTCTGAGTAGCTGGAATCCCCTCCACTGTTTGCAAGTCATCATCACCCTCGATCAATGGCTGTACCTCTAGAGGTGGAGAAAGGCTCTGTCAGCCTCTTTTCAGCTTTCTTCTCTCCCTCCTTCCCTCCCTCGCTCTCTCTCTCTCTTTTTCTCTTTCTTTCTTTTAGATGGAGTCTCACTCTGTCACCCAGTCTAGAGTGCAGTGGTGCAATCTTGGCTCACTGCAACTTCCACCTCCTGGGTTCAAGTAATTCTCCTGCCTCAGCCTCCCGAGTACTGGGATTACAAGTACTCACCACCATGCCTGGCTAATTTTTGTATTTTTAGAGACTCGGTTTCGCCATGTTGGCCAGGCTGGTCTCAAACTCCTGACCTCAGGTGATCCGTTTGGAGGCATTAACTTTCTGAAGGAAACTGAAATCAGGTGGTCTTTATTCCAAAATATTGCTTCATTTCCCACTTCTGGAGAGGGCAGAACAGCCTTCTGACCAATATCACCCCGGGGGAGGACCACAGAGGCTCCCCCCTGCCTTCCAGACACCGCTGGGGGACCCAGAGTTTTCTCGGGAAGGAAAACCCTTCCAGGCGTTTCTATAGGAGAGAAGGGCTGGGGGCAGAGGGTCTTTTGCTCGCTTTGTTTTCCCTAATCTGTCTGTAAACAAGTTTCCTGCACAGGCAACACACCCTGTCTCATTCCTGCCACCTTCCCCAACACACTAATAGGTTTCAGCAGCTGCTCCACCCGGCCCATTAGCAGCAGTCAGCTTTCCTCCCGTAATGCACTTTTCTTCCTGAGCCCCCCACAGTAAATTCAGCAGATGAATCAGCCTCTGCTCAGATAGCAGCGGCCGGGGGAGGGCAGTGGTCAAGGGTGAGTGGGAGGCAGCGGGGAAAACAATTCCACTTCTCACTAGATTTCTAATTGGTTGTCACTGCCTGTCAGAGAATGATGACAAACGCCACACTTGCCCTGAGAGGGCTGCAGTCCAAGCTGGGCTGTGCCGAGAACCCTCGGCCAGCGGGGCTGTCAGGCTGCGACCACCTATCCAGCACGGGCCAGCTTGCAAATTTATTTTCCAAACCTTCCCGACATCAATTGGCCAACATTTTCCTGACAGCCAATGCTCACGATCTGGGCAAGCAAAGGAGAACCAGGAGCTCAGACTCATTCATGGACTTCCAACTAATTCATTTAACAAATCTATTTTTCAGCCCCAGGTTCAAGACCTTGGTCAAAGCCAGGGAAAATAAAAGGAAGTGAGTCAAAGATGAGTCAGACGGAGCTGCTGCCCTCCTCCCGCCCTCCCCCAGCGTGGAGGAGAGATGACATATATATAAATAAGCGGGGAGGTGTGGAAAATGAGGAGAGCCCTGAGGGAGGTTCTGATAAAGTGCAATGAGAGTTCACAGGAAGGAGAAACTATTTTATGAATTTTTAAAAATCCCAAGAGCAGAATATCTAAAAAGTCATCCACGCAGACCTCTAGAGCAATAATTTTCAATCACAAGTTTATGAGCAAACTGCTAAGCAGTCATCAACCACGAGGTGTTCTGCAAATAATTTACTGTTCATTCATGAATGCAACCAACGTTTAATGGGCATCTACCATGTGGCAGGCACTGTGCTAAGTGCCAAAGACACAGCAGTGAACAAGACCAGCCCGAGTCCTACCCATGTGGAGTTTCTGAATATCATATAAAAATTTCCATGTGCAGCCTGTCCAAGGAACTCACAGTATCCTGGAGCAATGACCGTGGGAGTGCTGAATAAGAAGTAGCGCAGGGCCAGGCACGGTGGCTCATGCCTGTAACCCTAGTGCTTTGGGAAGCCAAAAAGGGAAGATCACTTGAGGCCAGGAGTTTGAGACTAGCCTGGGCAACACAGCGAGAACACTGTCTCTACAAAAAATACAAAAATTAGCTGAACATGGAGGTGCACACACCTGCAGTCCCAGCTAATCTGGAGGCTGAGGAGGGAGGATCACTTGAGCCCAGGAATTGGAGGCTGCAGTGAGCTATGCTTGCGCTACTGCACTCCAGCCTGGGACACAGGGAGACCCTGTCTCAAACAAACAAATAAAATAAAACAGTGCAGGATCAGGACAGGGGGCATCTCAGGAAGGAGTCTAGACTCTGTCCTAAGAACACGGTGAAGCCGCTGAAGATTTAAAGCAAGAAAGTGAAGTGGTAAGATTTGCCCGTCTAAAATGCACCTTGGTTGTGTGTGAAGAATGGATTAGAGGGAGCGAGATCACCTGTAGGAAGACCACCGCTACTTTTTGAAACTTAGAGCACGTTCAAGGAGCCCCCCACAGCGTTGCTCTTGCGCGCCTACACCCGCACTTTCTTGACAGCTCATGCTCCAGAACCTTGGTCTGCTTTATCCATAGCAAGGTCCCAGGAAGACCATGGAGGATCGTCTGCAACTGTGATTACAAATCACGCAGGAATTGTGGTTTATAGTGGCTCCCATCTTCCCATCTCCTTTTAAATATTACCAGTGGTAACTGTTTAAGTAAGGAACATCTATGGCACTATTTTCTCATAAATAGGAAAGTGCAAGAGAGAGGGGGGATTATTAATACCCAGATATGGCCATGAAATATGTCACGCAGAACTACGTCACCCACCAGACCCATGTATCCCAGAGGGAAGCAGGTTGAGAACAGCCGCACTAGAATTGCATGATAATGCCATTTGCCACACTATATCAGGTGGTTTAATTTGGTATCCCTACAAAACATGAATCCCTGGTTTCAAAGGCATTAGGAAGTCACAGGTATAGATAGAAATCAAATGGTGCCATTTGTCTCATACCAAAACTGTCTAATACTTCTCATCTCGCTTGAGGCAAAAGTAAAATCCCTGCATCAATGTACAAAGCCCTGCATTTTCTGCCCCTGTGCCCCCTTCCCAGTCTCTCCAACCTCACCTCCTCCCGCTCCTCCCGCCTCACTCTGCTCCAGCCACGCTGGCCTCCCAGTTATTCCCATGACACATGCTTGCCCCAGGACCTTTGCACATGCTGTTTCCTCTGGCGTTGGGCCTGGCTGTCTCCTTCACCTCTTTGGGACTTCACTGAGGCTGTCTCAGAGCACCCTGTTTCAATTGTGTAACTCCCCCACACACCCTATTTCCCTTGCCTGCTTCCCTCTCCCTCAATAACAGGACTGACTTTTCACCTTTCTACACAATGTACTTTACGTCTCCGTGTTTAGTCTGTTTCCTTCCCCTGCCAGGAGATAAGGTCTGCAAGGACCGAGTTTTTGTCAGTTTTATTCACTGCTATATTCCCGGTGCCCCAACAGGACCTGATACACAACAGGTGCTTCACAAAGCTTTGTTAAAGGTTGTTAAACAGACCTTGAGGACAAAGGTTTTTAGTTACTTTACCTTTAGAAAACGCTCTATTTTCTCTGTTTGTCTGCCAACAACAACAACTGAAACCCTGCTTTTTAAAACATATTTCAGTTTGATTAATCTCAAAATAAGGTAGCCGGTTTTGCAGAGACACTAGCAGAACCATTTTGGGGTGAGAGGTGGTAACCTGGGTTTAAAAACTATCACAGGCTGGGCGTGGTGGCTCACAGCTATAATTTCAGCACCTTGGGAGGCCAAAGTGGGTGGATCACCTGAAGTCAGGAGTTCGAGACCAGCCTGGCCAACACGGCGAAACCCCGTCTCTACTAACAATATGAAAATTAGGCAGGCATGGTGGTGCGCATCTGTAGTCCCAGCTTCTCAGGGGACTGAGCCAAGAGGATTGCTTGAACATGGGAGTCACAGGTTGCAATGAGCCAAGATAGCACCACTGCACTCCAGCTGGGGCAATAGACCGAGACTCTGTCTCAAAAAATAAATAAATAAATAACCTAATCACAGTTGCTTAACAGAATACCATTGAGCCATGAAAAAGAATGAAATCATGTTATTTGTAGCAACATGGATGGAACTTGAGGTCATTACGTTAAGTGAAATAAGCCAGGCACAGAAAGACAAATACTGAATGTTCTCAGTCATGCATGGGCGCTAAAAAAAGTTGATTTCTTGGACCTAGAGAATAGAACAATAGATACCAGAGAGGAGGAAGGGTGGGTGGGGGCAAGGGGAATGAAGAGAGATTGGTTATGAGTACAAACATACAGCTAGAAGAAATAAGCTCTGTTGTTTGGTAGCAGAATACGGTGACCCTAATAGCAACAATACTGTGTACATTTCAAAGTGACCAGAAGAGAGGACTTGAAATGACACCAATACATAAAAATAATAAACATTCAAGGCCATGGACACCCCAAACACCCTGTCTTGGTCAGTACACATTCTGTGCGTGAAACACTCACATGTATCCCACAAAGACGTAAATTATTATATATCAATAACAGAGAAGAAACTAATTATAATTGACCTACCAAGTCAAGGGTGACCTGAGTCTATGGATCCTGGTTACAATAACCGCTTTGAAGCCTCTGTCCCCTTTCCTAATGTTTTCATAACCGAGTTCCTCACTTCAGCCTCACAGCAGACCCATTTCCCAGACAAGAAAACTGAGACACAGAGAAAAGTGGCTCAAGGCTGTTACTTGGTTGGTGAAAGCAGGCTAATTTTACCCATTTTTTCCATCAGCCACTCGTTAGTCCTGCAAAACACTTGCGTTTGAGTCTGAAGATAGTTTACACATTGCACAGGACACCTGCAGTCACCCGCCTCGTTCTGAGGTTGGCTACAAGCGAGTCTCCAAGACTCACTCTGAACCTCTGCCCTAGAGTGGCCTCTGCAAACTTAACCTGAAGTGCTTGCAGCCGGTGGAACTAAAGTGGGAAGCCCATGCTTCCTCTACAGAGCTTCCCTCTCCTTAGGGGAAAAAAAAGTCAGTCAAGAAAGGCAAATTGTGCAGATGCCACTAGAAAGAAATTCCCGCTTAATATTGCTTCCCCTGCACCCAGCGACTTTTAGACAAGCAGAAGACGTGCTCTGCCGGCCAGTAAACCAGAGTCCCTTTCACTTACTATCCTCTCAGCGTGTGGCCAGATGTCCCACTCTAGTCCCTTTCACTTACTATCCTCTCAGCGTGTGGCCAGATGTCCCCCCCACTCTGGGCTGTGAACCCATCACCAAACTAAGAAGCAGCACAGGACGCTGAGACACGGCGCAGGCCGGCCGCGCTGCCAGGCAGAGATAGGACAGGCGCTATCTACACAGCAAGAATGAGAAGGCTGGGGCGGCCTCGCTAAGGCGCCATTATCACTTGAAAACTATCCATGAGACCCTATCTCCCAGGGCCACGCTGTGGCTCCTTCCCTTCCTTCCTAGCCGCCTTTCCCCTCCGTGAGTGAACAGCATAAATCCAAAATACCAAGCAGGTGCAGGATCACCGGCCTCCGTGGGTCTTGGAGAAAACAAGCCGAAGTCCCCTTCCAAATGACGGTGACAGCCCCTAGCCGGGCAGCCCGCCCCGCAGCTTGTAAGGACACACCTACGAAACGCAGTTTAGCAGACTCAAAGGAAAGCTTCTGGGATCTCCACAGCTTGGGAGTATAACCCAAAAACCATCCCTCCCCAGCGCTGTTGCTAACAGGACATAATTCAGAGACCCAGGTAGTTGGAACTCAATTTGACAGCAAATCTCTGGATGTAAAAAATATGAACTGGCTTCAGATTGCAGGGCAAAGGCCACCTGCTCCCTTCAGCTGCAGGGCCGACGTGCCGCTATGCTAAGGCAGGGAGCCCGTTGGGGGGGCAGTGCAAAGCTGCCCGTGCCAGCGTGCTGCCCACAGGCCCCGCCTGGGTGACCCCCCCCCAGACAACTCCCCCCCCATGTCAACTCCCCGCCCCACCCCCCGCCCCCGTCTCCCCAGCAGCCGCCCAGTACTCACTTTACAGAAGCCCACCGGCCAGGGCATGCTGGTCCCTCAGCAGGGGCCTGCCGAGGGGCCGTCGGGGCTTGAGGAAGAGCAGCTGGGGCTGCCGGACGCACCGCAGCCTCTGCCGGGCCTGGGACTTGCGGGCCGGGCCCCCGAAGGCCTTATCGGTCCCAGAGGCGCGCGCTATCGGGCGGGCGCTCCTGGCACGCGCGGGCGGAGGGGGCGGCGCCCGCCTGTGAACAGCAGATTACACGAGCACCTCCTCCCCCAACCCCAGGCGGCCCTGCTCCCCAGGCCTCGGCCGGCGCGGACCCCTGAGTGCCCCGGGTCCGGAGCAGCCGGGGAGAGTTGGGCCAGGGCGCACGCACCGTCGGTGCGGCAGGTGTGGGGCCCAGGGGTCTTCCGTGCCGGGCCCCCCCGGGGAGGCTGGAGCCCTCCAAGGCCGGGAGCCTCCTGGAGCGGAGCGCGCTGCCCTGCAGCCCTGGGTCCTCTGTTTTCCGCGTCCTTTCACTAGGGTCCATGCTGGTTACTGGCCGATTTGCAGGTAATCTGGGCACAATCTTAATAACACCGGGGCCAAAAATAACGACGTTCCTGGGAACCAGAGGTGAGTCATCACGAACAGCGGCCAGGAGGGCGGGGGGGGCCCAGGCCGTCCCGCGGCTGCCAGAAGGTCGGGGCTGCCCGCGAGCCAGGCTGGACCATTCCAGGTCAAGCTCCTGCAGGCCTGGCCTAGGAAGCCGTCCTTTGCAACATCTGCCCGTCCAACAATGGGATGAGGTTTCACCTGCCCAGTGTGGCTCTATCGGTGAGAACACCGCGCCCTGGAATGGCAGTTGGTATCTGGCAGAGGGGAACAGGTGACCCCGAGGAGCTGAGCTGCGGGGCTAGGGGCCTGGGGGTGGTGCCTTTAGGTAGGGGCTGGCTCTCTCCATGGTTTCTTCTCTAGGGTGGGCAGTCCTCTCTGAGAAGGGTCTCTCCAGCCCTCCTCACGTGATGCTTGGCCTCCTGCTGGTCCAGGTCCCCTGACAAGGCTGCCATCTGGCTTTAGAGCTTTCCTGCGGCGCCAAACTGTCATGAGGGCACTGCTGCTGCGGAAAGATGCCACCGAGATTGGCTTCATGAGCCCTCTGTTTTCCACAGCAGCTGGAGCACACCCCAGGTGGCTGGGCCATCTCCCAGGGGAATAGTGCCTGAAGGAGTTCTGGGCCACATGTGGACTAGAAGGAACCGCCATGGCCACCACAGCACAGTCCCTAAGCAGGAGCCTTTTGAAGCACTTGGACCCAAAACAATGGCTTTTTTTTTTGGGGGGGGGGGGAGCCAGAAAGCTAAAAAATGTAAAAGAAGCAGGTCACGTTAGGCATGACTTCAAACAGCTTCCCCGCAGGACAGATGGTCTCACTTGCTACGCACACCTGGCCAGGCTCATGAGGGGGCAGCATGGCATGCACCCCACTCAGGGGCAAGAATGAGGCCGAAATAGACTCCGAATACAGCAAGGGCTCAGTAACGGCTTCTGGAATGAACCCATGGTTGTCACCAGCAGGAGTGATGAAAGCAAGAAGCCGTTTCACCATCCAGGTAAGAGGAGGAACAATATTTTCCTCTTTGGAGTTCCCAGACTCTGAAGAGAAAACACCAGCCTACGAACACAGAGTGTCCCCTGACATAGGAAATGCCCTGTGAGTAGTGAGTTTAATTCCAAGCGACGGATCCTGCTCATTCCCTGTGCGGTGCTTCCAGTGGCAACACAGTGCCTCTCCAGTCCCCCAGGCCTGAGATGGGCCAGCACAGTCTCTCTGGGAACCAGGTGACTTCAGAGTTTAACCTCAGAACCAGCTCCCCCAACCCCTGGCCCCGGCAACCTAAGGCTCTTCTCCTGCAGATACATGAAGTGGAGGAAAAGGCCAGGCATGCTCAGGGGCAAACCAGCTCCCAGGTGAAAGGGAGCTGAGCTAGTTACTCACGCAGCTTGGTTTCGGGGGAGCCGGCTCACAATGTGCTTGAGACCCCCAAACTCACTCCCGGCAGCAGCTGCCCCCATGGCAAGGAGCTAAGGACAGGCAAATCATGGACTGTGAATCGGAGTGACATTTGTCCCTCCCTTCATCAACAGACTGTCCCAAGGGCTCCCCAAGTTCTCTGCCGTAGAATATCTTGTCTCCTCCCAGGCTTTGAAAGGGGGCCACAAAAGCTGTCCCCCACGTTGGAAGTGCAGGGCCAGGCCTTTCAGGTTTTGCTCCTGGATTATGAGAACACCCTGAAAATTCAGTGCTCCCCCTCCACTTCCCCAAAACCCTTCACAAGCCCCACCCTTTGTTTAACAAAACATATACATAGTGCTTTCCCGGTACCAGGCACTGCTTTAAGCACTTGACAAAATATTAAGTCATACGTATAACCCTTATAATTACTCTGTAATTCACTGTTGTCGGATCCAGTCATTGGTGAAGAAACCAAGGCACGGGGAGATTCAGAGAGCTACTCAAGAAGACGAGGCGCCAGGTTTCTATCCAGGCAAAGGTTTGGATCCAGGGTCTGGAGGCCATGTGCACCATTTCGCATTACATTAACACTTTAATTCAGTTCACGGTTAGCCAGTACACATTCCCCATCTATATCTATACCCATCTGGAAGGCATCAAGAAAGACAGTAAACCCGTAGTGTTGTTTGCCCATGACCCAGCTAACAAAGAGGCATCTGAGTTCCAATGCCCCAATTTTTCATGGGATTCCATCCACCTCACGCCCCGCTCCCCCACAGAGGCAATCATCCTGAATTTCGTGTTTATCACCCCTTGCTTCTCTCTCTAGTTTCACCACTTATGGTTGTATCTTTAAACAAAGTCTTGTTGAGTTTTGCCATGTCTTCTGACTGAATAGAATTATGCTGTGTGGATTCTTGTGCTATTTGCATTTTTGATGCCATATGATGTTCCTGAAATTCATCCAGGAGTCATGTATTCCTTTTCACTGCTGTGTTATATTCCACTGTAGGCAAATAGTACACAGTATTTATTTATTTTCGAGATGGGATCTCATTCTGTCGCCCAGGCTCGGAGTACAGTGACCCCATCATGATTCACCGCAGCCTTGAACTCCTGGGCTCAAGCGATCCTCCTGCCTCAGCCTCCTGAGTTGCTGCAACCACAGACATTTATCCATTTTACTGCTAATGGAATTTGAGCTGTTTTCAACTTTTTCCTGTTGAAACGTTATTGCTATGAACATTCTTATAAAAGCTTCCCAGTACACCTATGCGAGATCTTTCTAGTGTGTATGCTAGCAGGAGAATTACTGACTTGTGTCATACATATATCTTCAATCTTATTAGATAACGCTGACTTGTTTTTGAAACTGGCTCTTCCAATTTACACTGTCAATGGTAGGGTTATGTGGTTGCCCTGTAAGTTCAACGCCATTTGGTATTGTCAGACTTTAACAGTTTTGTCAATCTGGTTGGTATAAAACACCACGGCGTGGTGCTTTTTATTTGCATTTCCATGATTACTAATGAGGTTGAGCATATTTTCACGTGTTTATGGGTCATTTACTTTTCCTCTTCTATGAAATTACTATTCAAGCCCTTTGCCCATTTTTCTGTTATGTTGTTTGTCTTTTTCTTATTGAGGTGGAGGAGTTCACTGCAGTCTGAATGCAAATCATTTTTCAGTTATGTGCATTGAACATATCTTCCACCAGCGTGTGGTTCTTTCCACTTTTGAAAACGGCATCTTTTGATGGACCAATGTCAATTTTCATGTGTCAAATATACAATCATTTTCTTCATGGTTTGTGTTTCTTTTGTCTTATTTAAGAAGTACACTTCTACCTGAGCTTATACCATTGTTTTCTGTATTATATTTATTTTATTGGGTTTTTTTTTTCTTTACTTTTTCTTTTTTTGAGATGGAGTGTTGCTCTGTTGCCCAGGCTGGAGTGCGGTGACACCATCTCAGCTCACTGCAACCTCCACCTCCTGGGTTCAAGCGATTCTCCTGCCTCAGCCTCCTGAGTAGCTGGGACTCTAGGCGCATGCCACCATGCCAGGCTTATTTTTGCATTTTTAGTAGAGACGGGACTTCACCATGTTGGTCAGGCTGGTTTCGAACTCCTGATCTCAAGTGATCCACCTGCCTAGGCCTCCCAAAGTGCTGGGATTACAGGCGTGAGCCACCACACCCAGCCTATCGTGTTACTTGTCATATGTAGATCTTTAAATCCACTTGACTTATTTTGTGTATGATGTGAGTTGAGTTCTGATTTTTACCATGTGGATAATGAAATATCCCTGCACCAGTTATTGAATAGCCCATCCTCTCCTACGAAACTGCAGTGTCATGTTCATCGTATGTTAAGTCTACATGTGCATGAGTCTGTTGGAGAGGGGACTCTCTCCTGTGATCCACTGGCCTCTAAGTCTATCTCAGTACCGATGGCATACTGCCCTCATTGCTACTACAACTCATAATACGTTTTACAGTAAGTTTTAATGTTGTTTGTGATAAGTCTTCACATTGGTGAGAAAGTCTCCTTGCTTTATTCCTCTAGAAAAGCATCCGAGCAGCCGGGCACGGTGGCCCACGCCTGTCATCCCAGCACTCTGGGAGGCCGATCACTTGAGCCCAGGAGTTCAAGATCAGCCTGGGCAACATGACAAAACCCCATCTCTACTAAAAATAGAAAACAGTAGCTGGGCGTGGTGGCTCACGTCTATAGTCCCAGCTACTCGGGAGGCTGAGGTGGGAGCATCACCTAAGTCCAGGGAGTCGTTGAGGCTACAGTGAGTTACGATCACACCACAGCACTCCAACCTGGGTAACAAGAATGAGATTCTATCTCAAGAAAAAACAAAAAGAAGAAAGAAAGAAGAAAGAAAGAAAGGAAGGAAGGAAGGAAGGGAGGGAGGGAGGGAGGGAGGGAGGAGAGGGAAAGGAAAGGAAGGAAGGAAGGAAGGAAGGAGAAAGAAAGAAAGAAGGGGAGGGAGGGAGGGAGGGAGGGAGGGAAAAAAAAGCATCAGAGCTTCTCTTGGTCCTTTACCCTCTTGTTTGATTATATTTTATTGGGTTGTTACAGTCTGTAGATATATTAACTTTTGTATCTTGAGCCTGTAGCCAGAAATCTGGTTGAGCCCTTTCATGATGTCTAATAGTTTGTTCCTGGCTGGTCCAAGTGCAGTGATGTTTACAACTAATTGGTCACAATCAGCTACAGATTTATTCCTTCTCCATTCCTACTGCTTCACTTGACCAGCCTTCAAAAAACTGACCGTGATTGTCTTTGATTGTTCTCTGCAGACAGTTACTAGTCACGAATCAGGACTTTTTGTTCTCTTCTTTTATAGTTTTTGCACCCCTTCTTTGCTTTTCTTGCTCTATTACCTTGGGTCAGATATCCAGTATATTGTCAAATGGAAACAGCGATAGTCTGTTTATCTAGTTGCTAACTTAAACGCAGTTGCTTTTAAAGTTTTACCATTGAGTATAATGTTTAGGTAGGATTTTTGTGGGTATCTTTTTATTAGTTAAGGAAGTAAGCTTCTAGTCTCAGTTTATTAAAGTTTTTAATCATGAATGAATGTTGAAATCCAAAATTTTTTCCTCCTTTTTGTGAAGGTGGTACATTGCATTAATGGATGTTTCTAATGCTAAACTATCCTTCCATTTTTGAGTTAAACCCTTCATGGTCATAATGAATTACTTGTAATATAGCACCACTGAATTAGAGTTGGGGAATTTTCTATAGGATTTTTGCACCTATATATTCATGAGTTATATTGGTTATTTTAATTTGCTACTGCTGCATAACAAATTAGCCCCCAATTTTAGTATTTCAGTTTCTGTGGGTCGGGAATTCAGCGGCAGCTCATCTGGGTGGTTCTGGCTCAGTGTCTCTCAAGAAGTTGCTGCCAAGATGTCGGCTGGGGGTACAGTCATCTGAAGGCCCAAACGGGGCTGGTGATTCATTTCCAAGATCCTCAGATGGCTGTTGGCAGAACTCAGCTCCTCACCACATGGACCTCCCATAGGGCTGCCAAGCATCCTCTTATACTACAGCTGGCTTCTCCCAGAGTGACCCAAGAGAGAAGGCAGAAGCCACGAGGCTTTCATGGCCTAGTCTAGACATCACATATCATCACTTCTGCCACATTCTATTTGCTAGAAGCAAATCACTAAACCAGCCCACCCTCAAGGGCAGGGGAATTGTCAAAGGGAAGTATATCAAAGAATGTGTACATATTTAAAAACCCCCACATTGCCCTGTCATTTTCTTTTCCTATATTGTCTCCAGTCTGAGTGTCATGCCATATTAAACTCATAAAGTGAGTTGGCTGGTTTCTCTCCTTGTCTATGAGAGGGACTAATTAATTGCCTGCAAAATAATCTGGTCTTTTTCAATGAGAGGGTAACTATGGGAGGGAGATTACTGATTTACTTTATTTAATGTTAAATGTTGGCTCAGGCTACGAGTTTAAGAGATCAATATTTTTAGAACATATTCCAGATTCTGAAAACTTGACTCTCATTCGCTTAAACCTTACACATCTCCATCTGCTCAGTACTGGCTCAGAGTGCTGCAAAATTCCTACATTCAGGCAAAACACGATGAAAACAGAAAAGTGACCTCACTCATTTTAAAAAGTCAGCATGAAGAGTGGGGGAACTAAAAAGTTAAGGAGATTACACAACAGATGCTTAGTTCATTAAAAAAAAAAAATTGAAGACCAAACCCCCAGTCATTCTAGTAAATTTAGAATAGTGTCTAATGGAACTTGATCTTTTTGATCTCAGGACTCTTTACAGTAAACAAATTCCATTTGACCCAGCAATCCCATTACTGGGTATATATCCAAAGGATTATAAATCGTTCTAGTATAAGGACACATGCACACGAATGTTCATTGCAGCACAGTCTACAATAGCAAAAACCTGGAACCAACCCAAATGCCCATCGATGATAGACTGGAGAGGGGAAAATGTGGCACATATACACCATGGAATATTATGCAGCCATAAAAACAATGAGTTTGTGTCCTTTGTAGGGACATGGATGAAACTGGAAACCATCATTCTCAGCAAACTGACACAAGAACAGAAAATCAAACACCACATATTCTCACTCATAGGTGGGTGTTGCACAATGAGAGCACATGGACACAGGGAGGGGAGCATCACACACTGGGGTCTGTCGGGGGGAAAAAGGGGAGGGACAGCGGGGGGGTGGGGGAGTTGGGGGGAGAGATAGCATGGGGAGGAATGCCAGATATAGGTGATGGGGGAGGAAGGCAGCAAATCACACTGCCATGTGTGTACCTATGCAACAATCTTGCATGTTCTTCACATGTACCCCAAAACTTAAAATGCAATTAAAAAAAAAAACAAATTAAGGACCTCATAGAGCTCTTTCTTTCTCTCTCTCTTCTCTCTCATAAAGCTCTTTCTCTCTCTCTCTTTTCTTTCTTTCTCTCTCTCACTCTCAGATTCTTGCTGTCACCCAGTTAGAAGGTGCATTGTCACAATCTCAGCTCGCCATGGTCTTGAACTCCTGAGCTCAAGTAATCCTCTTATCTCAGCCTCCCAAGTAGCTGGGACTGCAGGCTTGTGCCACTGTGCCCAGCTAATTTTTTTAATTTACTTTTTGTAGAGACAGAATCTCACTATGTTGCCCAGACTGGTCTTGAACTCCCAGACTCAAGCAATCCTCCCGATTCAGCCTCCCCAAGTGCTGAGACTACAAACATGAGCCACTGCACCCAGCCCCATAGAGTTTTTTTTTAAATGTGAGTTATATCTAGCAATATTTACTATATCAGAAATTAAAACTGAAAGTTTCTAAAACTATGTATATATTAATTCATTTGAACATAGCATAATAAACCAATTTCACATGAACATAGGCAACATATTTTCCTGAAAAATAACTACATTTTCCAAAACAAAACAAAAAAAATCAGTGCAAAGAGGGTCACTGCTTTCCATTTTTGCAAATCTGTTTAACGTCTGGCTTAAGAAAAAACAGATACGTTCCCATATTGCCATCTACATCACCGTGGTGGAATATGTTGTATCAGTTGAAGTTTATGAAGATCTGGCTTCACCTGCATATGTGGTTGCAAGAAGGAGGAGTATTTTAATAGCCTTTTCAGTTAATTGTGAAATCCTTGTCGTATACTACATAAAAACTCAGCAAGTGGCAATTTCCTAAAGGTTGGTTACAGTGTGGAATCACAAAGAATACTAATGAGCTTTTCATATCCTTTACACTTGCAAGAGAGGGAGAGTGAAAGTTGCCATACTATGAAGAATTTTGACCCTAGAACCCCTTGAAGTGGTCTTTGGGGAGCTCCCTGGGTCCCCAGACTACACTTTGAAACTGCAAGCTCAGGCACTCAAATATACCTTGACGTTAAGCTATTTTTAAAAATCACAGAACCAGAGTATTATAGACTGGACAAGAACTTAGAGAGTGACGGTGCCCGTGTCTTCATTTTGAGAATGAAATGGCAGCCCAGGGAGATAACACGATTTGCCCCAGGATCTTTGCAGAGCAGAGTTCATGCATCCCCCTGTTCTTTCCGATATTGTGTATAAAAAGGAGCAAGATAAAGGAAAAAGGAGGGAAAAGATAATATAAAAGCAGCACAGGCTGGGTGCAGTGGTTCATGCCTGTAATCCCAGCACTTTCAGAGGCAGAGGAGGGAAGATCATTTGAGGTCATGAGTTCAAGACCAGCCTGCGCAACATGGTGAAACCCCGTCTCTACTAAAAATACAAAAATTACCTGGGCGTGATGGCGCCTGTAATCCCAGCTACTCGGGAGACAGGAGAATCGCTTGTGCCTGAGAGTTCGAGGCTGCAGTGAGCTATGATGGCGCCACTGCACTCCAGCCTCGGCAACAGAGCTAGACTCCGTCTCAAAAGAAAAAAGCAACACGATGTTGTAAGAGAGCAGATTGTGACAAACTCCACTCTTGATGGTTTCCCATGATGATCATCCAGTTTACAGATGTCTCAGGCCCGTCCTGTCCTCTGAAGTCCCTGGTTATGCCTGCATTGGACCATGCTCTTGCTGCTAACAGTTTTACCATTCATAGATGTGAGAAAAAGAAAGGAAAAAACAAATTCATAAAACTATACTTCTTATCCTTATAAGAGGAGGGATGGAAGAATTAGATACTTCACAATCATGCTAATAATTAATATTTATTAAGCACTTACTGTGTTCTCATTCATTCATTTGTTCATCATTCATTTATTCACTCATCTGCCTTTCTTGTAATATTTACCAAGCCCCTATCATGTGCCAGCCATAGTACTAGGCATGCGATGGGTAAAGAAAGCAGATGTGGTCTAGAGTTTTGCATCGTTATTCACTCATGACTACAGCAGTCTGACGAGACAGGCACTGTGATACCCCCCATGTTACTGATCAGATGACTGAGGCAGGAAAGGTGCTTACCAAGGTCACAGGACCGGTGAGAAATGGAGACTTCAATCCAAGTCTCGCGCTCGGGTGGTTTCCCTTAACCACGACACTAGATTGCCTCCCAGATGAGACTCTAACGGGGCTTTGAGTCACTTGTAGTTTATTTATGTTAATTTATACTCCCTTCAAGTCCGGCATGGAAAATAGAGAGTCCGTACTGCCCTGTCTGTCGTGGCCCTTTCACCTTCTTTCTGCAAATAGCTGGCCCAACATTGCAACTCGTATCTGCAAGCAGGACTGTCTCTAGGAATTGACAGGAAATGGTGTTGAAGAGGGGGTGGTGTCCTGGATGGATCTTGTGGTGCTGCCGGTGGCAGCGGTCATGCTGAAGAGGATGCTGATGAGGCCGGGCAGTATCACATAAAATCTCTGATCCCCTCTAAGAAGTCCTGAGATAACATTTGAAATCTTAGAGCATTGACTTCTTCTTTCTTGTTTTTAAATCTGAGAATAAAATACTAGCGTTCAAACGACCCTAGCTGAAGAAAGCCAGATCATGTCTCCAAAACTTCCCTCTCTCTAAGCGTCTACAAGGGGGAGCCGAAGAAGGGAGTGGGAAGGAGGACTGGGTTACTCTCTACCAAGAGGAGGAAGAGGAAAGACAGAGGAGAGGAAGGGGGAGAGAAGAAGGGGAAAGAAGGAGGGAAGGAGAGAGGAAGAGGGGAGGAGGAGGAGGAAGAGGAGGAGATGATGAAAGAGGAAAAGGAAGAGAAGGATTTCTTCTAGATACTGTGCCTGGCCAGCCCCAAGGTCAGCAGCCCTCCACTCTAAGGCCAGACCCAGAAAGGGTCTTCTCTGGAGAGCATGCCAGGGCCTGGGACACCCCACCTCCTCTATGAGTGTAGTACCCCATGGCTACCTGCTGCACCAACTCAGACAGCTCTGGCCCACCGCTGCAGACCCACCATGCAACTTCTGATCCCACCCAAGCTCCCACGGGGTTGTTTCAATTCCAGAGCAACTTTTCCTGACAGCTCCTTGTCTAGAGAAAAGCACTGGAGTCAGATAGTCTCAGTCCTGGGTGAGCCTTTGTTAGTCCATGGAACCTGGGATATGCCACTTACCCATTGTAAATAAGGCACGGTGGCTCATGCCTGTAATCCCAGCACTTTGGGAGGTCAAGAGGATGGATAACTTGAGGTCAGGAGTTCAAGACCAGCCTGATCAACATAGTGAAACCCTGTCTCTATTAAAAATACAAAAATCAGCCGGGCATGGTGGCAGGTGCCTGTAATCCCAGCTACTCGGGAGACTGAGGCAGAAGAATTGAGTGAACCTGGGAGGCAGAGGTTGCAGTGAGCCAATATCACGCCCACTGCACTCCAGCCTGGGTGACAGAGCGAGACTCTGTCTCAAAAAATAATAATAATAAATTTAAATATAAAAACAAGAATGTTTGCTGTTTCATTTAACCCACCCCCTACTGCTGCACATAGGTGCTTCCTAATTATTTTTGCTAATGTAAACAATGTTACAATTAAGATTCTGTGCTCTCGAATGTGACTATTTCCTTAAGATCTTTCACAGATAATTTTCTAGACTGGCTAAAGTCAAAGTTTATGAACATTTCTGAGGCCTTAGTGGGCACTATAGATTTTCCAAGCAGAAAATGAGTGTTTTCCTGCACCGTGCTGGCAATGGGTATTTGTTATTATTATTTTTTAACTTTTTGCTGTAGGATTATCATCTCCACTGGTCACCCAGCTGCATGACTGCCTGTAAGTCTTGGTCTTGCCTGTGGATGGCCAGGCCTGGGTGACCACACAAACGTGGTCTGTCCAGGGCTCACACTCCCAGGTGACTCTCCTTAACTGGGGGGTTGTTCTTCATCCTCACTTCGGTCTCTTGCCTTACGGTTCTTTTTGTACTTGTTACTGAATTAAGTGCATGACCACCTTATACATGCTGGCTTAGCCAAGATTTATTTAGCTCATTATCCCAATCCTTTGAGGATCCGTAAAACAAACAAGACATCCACACCAAACACGCAGCTCTGTGAAAACTTCCAAGCCAGCAGGAGGTTTCCATCTTATAATCATTACAGAAACAACGTAGAGCAATTAGCAAATATGTCAACACGCACTATGGTCTGTGATACGCAAAACCATCCCGGAGTTTCAATTATCGTTAAAAATTGTTATTATTCCGTTTTACAAAGGGAGGAATTGGGGCTGGGCATGGTGGCTCACGCCTGTCATCCCAGCTACTTTGGGAGCCAAGGTAGAAGGATCGCTTGAGCCCAGAAATTCAAGACTGGTCTGGGCAACATAGCAAGACCCCACCTCTACAAAAAAATGGTAAAATTAGCCAGGCATGGGGGTGCGTCCCTGTAGCCCCAACTACTCAAGAGGCTGAGGCAGGAAGATCACTTAAGCCCAGGAGATCAGGCTGTAGTGAGCTATGATTATGTCACTACACTTCAACTTGGGTGACAGAGACCCCATCTCCAAAAATAAAAATAAAAATAGGGAAGAATTGAAACTCAGAACATCAAACTGCACTGCCCATGATCCTACAGCTAATTACTGACTGAGGCTGGAAACCATTCTTCTGACTAAACCTTAGACGCTCCGCCTCTCCTACTTCGTGAAAATAATCAGGCCTGTTGTTTGAGGTTGACTGACAGCTGGCGCTCCCCCACTGTCACGTTACCTGAGACACGGGGATCCACAGATGTGAGGAGGGCGTGTTATATGCAGGCAGTGGGGGGGGGGGGGGGGGGGTGAGAGAGAGACTGAAAGAGAATTTAGCTTCAGGTTCCCCTGAATTCCATCTTTAGCCCTGATCTGCTGATTATAAATTTTAAAATGTTAAACATCTGCTGAAGGGTCATTCTCCAACCTGAAGGGCATTTAGACGCCAAACGCTTCCATTTCTGCTCTCAGTCTGGGCAAGGTCTGCCTGATTATTCACAGCCTGGCATTTCCTAAATCCAGGTGGCGCTGGGGGAGGAAAGTCCCTCAGACCGACAAGTGCTGAATGTGCACAAATTAGCTGAAGAATCAGCGAGTCTGCGGTTTCCTGTCAGGAGGTATAAAGGTTGGAGGCTATTTTTTATTTCCCCCTAAAAAAGGGAAAGCTCGGGCAATGGCCACTCCAGCTTGTTTCCCACACCCCTCAGGCCATGGATCTGACTCCCCCAGAAGGAACGTGTTTTCATGCTTAAGCCATCGGTGGCCCCTCTGCTGAAGCTGGCTTGAAGCCGTGAGAAGGCTCTTTAGTGGCTGGCAAACCCACTGTCTTAAGCAGTGGCTGCGGGTCCATCGGGCCACATGGGAGCAGAGCACCTCCGAGTCATCTAGGGTGGAGCCCCTCTTCTGGCATCCCTGATGGCGAGCTGTGCCACCTCCACTTGACCTTCCAGAGCAACATGCCACCCAAGCGTAACAGCCCAGTGGGTTCATCTTGTCCGCTGCCCAGAAAGCCAAATGCGCTGAGAACAGGCACGAACAGGCACTGCCCAAAGGAAGGGCCTCATGAGCTCGGAGAAAATTCTCACACCTGTCTCCCCGGGAATTCGAAGGGGACTGGGAAATGGAAACAAGGGATGACATCAAAGAGGTGTCTAAAACCATCTTCACTAGGTGCCTCTGTTCCCTGGTAGGGGTCTCAGGACCAGGTGGCGGCTTTTGGCCTGCGAAAATGCTAAATCTAAAAAATATCTCAAAGGCCCATTCTTTCGGTTTCACAGTAGTGATGTTATCTCTGGGGACAGTCGGAGAAGTGATAAATCTTGCCTACCCCTGGTTACATGACTCTGGGCAGTACACAATTTATAGAAAAACAAGCTAAGCATGGCAGCTCATTAACTCCGCCCATCCGCTAGCAAAGCTCAAGCCCCTACCGTAATTCAAACCTTGTTGAATGAATGCAGCTTCAATCTCTGAGCAAGGGAATGGGGTTTCCGTTTTCCTTGCCTCAAAGTTTAACCATAAATTCCTCTCATAGTTATCTTGACTTCCGTGCCAGAATAAGCAAAAACCAAAACAAGAAACAAGTTAGCCTGTGAGATTAGAAGCAAGTTGGAGTCAGTCACGTTAGCTTCTTCTTATTACCTACAATTCTGCAAAGGCAGTTTCAGAAGACTCTGGAAGTCCCTCCTCACATGGGAGCTGCCATCACCCCACGACTCCCACCTTCTGATCCTGCTTCTGCCCATCAGCACCTTTCCGAATAAACCCACTGCCTTCCCCTCAGCCTTCATCCACACGGAGGACGAGGATGGCACTGCCCTCCCGGGCTCAGCCTGCCCCCTCCAGGCCACAGGACAGTCCCTCCACCCGTCTTTGTGCTTCAGAGGCCAGAGCACAGGCGAGGCCATCAGGCCTGGGGGACCTCCCAGACCTCAGTGTGTCCAGCTGCACAGTGGGACTGACAATAGTGTCCACTGCACAGGGCTGCTGTGAGGACGTCGTGAGGTCATGCCGGTGCAACGCCCAGCACAGTGCCCACAGGTGGTATGTGCTCAGTACATGTAGCTATTGTTATTATGATTATTAACTTCTCTGACTATACTTTTAGTTTGTCCGTGTTTCTCAAGGTCTTTCAGAGGTGGTGATGACATGCCTGTATATGTCCTAACACAAGACAGAGAGCGATGATAGCCTCCACTCATCTGACTACATTTAATGATCCAGCTCTCTGAGAGTTAAATGCAGCGGCTTGCTACGTCTGCAGGCAACTGTAAACTGGAATGTTAATCAGTACACGGCCAGGGACAGGGCCCAGCAGCACATCACTAAAGCTCTCCCTCGGGGCTGATACTAATTCATTAAGTAGCCCACTTCACGGATAGTTGTTCCACGAGTTCATTATCATCCAACCCAAATATCTTCACTTGCCTTCATTTTGTCTGCAGGGGAGCAAAAATGGCTTCTCTCCACTGTCCTAGGTTCTTTGGCTGGGCTACAAATTAAGTTGACATAATACAGATGAACAGGAAGAAAAGACATAATTACATACTAGTTACACATGGGAGTCCCACAAAATATGAGACTCAAAGAAGGGTGGGATGTTTGAAGCTGATAGAGTGTCCTAAGTTGCAGAAAGGAAGAGGGCCTGGGGCCTCCAGGAGGAGGCAGTGGCCAGCCATGGAAGGTCAACGGGAGGAAATGCATGGTCAGCAAAGGCTGTCCTGCTATGCAAATAAAGTAAATATTGTGTAGATTAACTAGATAAGTATCTTCCTGATAAAGATACTTTCATTAATGTAGGTTTCCTTAATAGATATAGATTTCTTTTACAAAAGGACAGCTTCTTACAGCTACTCTTGCATCTGTAGTTTCTTCAAGTAACCAGCATGAAATATGCCACAGAATAGCGGTCCCCAACCTTTTTGGCACCAGGGACCAGTTTTGTGGAAGACAATATTTCCATGGACCAGAGGCAGGGGGATGGCTTCAGGATAAACTGTTCCATCGCAGATCATCAGACATTAGTTAGATTCTCGTAAGGAGTGTGCAACCTAGATCCCTCTCATGCACAGTTCGCAATAGGGCTCACACTCCTATGAGAATCTGATGCACTCGCTGCTCTGACAGGAGGCGGACGGAGCTCAGGCAGCAATGCTCGCTCGCTCACTGCTCACCTCCTGCTGTGCGGCCCGGGTCTGCACAGGTCCCAGATAAGGCTGAAACTTTCCCAAGAAGTTTTACAGTCCAGCAACTGAGTTGGTAGAATGTCCAATAACCCACGAAAGAGGCATTTCTATGGCGACGAAGAAGAATGTCAGTTAATGACTGGAGCAGAGAATAAGCCAAATTTCTGAGTCTGGAGGGCAGTCAGTTGAGAAAATTTCTAGATTGTAGGTTAGAAGCATCTTTGGCAGTCTGAATGTCTCTGGTGATCTAAGTGGCCCATAGGGCAATAGGCACAAAGGTTATCCATACACAAGACATTATGGTGATTTCTCCAAAGTTCATATCATATCATCTGGCTTTAGCTTGCAGGGCTTCCAGAAAAGGGCAGTTTTTGTTTTTAGTGATTCCAAGTCAGAAGGGTGGGAGAAATTCTGAAATATTGGCTTGTAGAGTCATAGCCAGATATTAAGGGAATTCAGGTTCCAGTCCAGTTTAGAAGTAGATAAAAATCTCAAAGAACATAGAGGCCAGAATATAATAACAGGTACATTACAGTTTCTACTGAAACATGGATTTTCTCTCTACAGTCACCCCCAATTTTACCAAAGATAATTACGGTAAGACTAATATGTTTGCAAAAGAACTGTAGTCTCTTTAAACTTGGCCTGAGTATTTACAAAAGTGCAGCAAGAATAGTGATTGATCGTATAAGCTCTTTTAAGTCTGTTTTGCTGGAACTGTTAATAAGGAATCTCAGATTGGACTTTTAAAAGCCTACTAAGGCTAGGAAGCCAGGCAAAGGACTCGTCATCAAACTTTGTCTGTAATATCTGTAGATTGGGGTGAATTCCTCCCCTTTCAAAATCCCTAAAATATCCTGAGGTTCCTAGGCCTGCCAAGAAGTGACATTCCTTATCCATCTTTAACATAACCATATGAACCATGCACTCAAGGTACCACATCAGTTGTTCGTTTTTCCAAGGGCTTCATTAACCCCATAAAGTCAACCTTCGTTACTTAAAGTTGTCTGGCATATTATAAAATGTGACATTCCAGTCAAAGCCTTGGTGACATCATCAGTGTTTCCAATTGTGTCCTGTTACAGGAACAGATTCTTATTAAACTTATGCAAATAACTATATTGCCATTTAAAAAAATTCACAGATAGTGTTGCGATTCTGGAGGGATCAGATAAGGAGAAAAAGTAAATGTTTCCATTTTTGTTCACAAAACTATACCAAATTGCTGTAAGCTATAAGCAGCTTTTTGAAAAGTTTTCTTAACTCTGGAAAAGAAAATATTTAAAGAGCCAGCAATGTTTCAAACAAAAAGTTATTTAAAAAGTATCCTCCTGGGCTCATTCAGTTGCACGTAATTAGTTCTTATTCTGCTTGATGTTATTAGCAGTTTCATGAATCTGTCAGTTTCCTTATTAGAGTTCTGGAGATTACTTTGCAGTCTGATGGTTTGATCTTAAAGTTACCGGAAACCTGTATTCCAAAGTATTTGTCAGAGTGTTTTCTATGAATCTCCTTAAAGAAGCTTTTAGAGAATTAAAGTAAAACAATAAATGGATGACAAAGACTTAAAATGGCCATGGTTAAAGATCGGATGAGGGTTCATTGTAATGATGATGCAATGAGAAGCAATTTTTTATTTATATTATTTGTATTTCTTTTGTTTTATTTTTTATTTATTTTACTATTTATTTTTATTATTCATTTTATTTCCTTGGCAAACAACATCTTAAAATAATAACCAGAATCATGACTGATATATCAGAACCTAGCAGATTTCTAGGAACTGCATGCAGTAGTATATATCCACATAACTCAAAGAAGGTTAAACATCGTTTCCTACTTGACAATACTTTCCATGCGAATGTAACATAAAATAAGCCTAATTAGCTTAATAGGTATGTTTTAGAAGAAGAGAGAACAATTTTCTTTTGCAAAGTTCCAGGGGCCCATATGAAAAATTCCAGTTATTTCAAGATCAAAAGGATATAACTTCGAATTGAATTTTAGAAACTGCCAATACCGAAAGGTTTAAACACTTGATTAAACAGAATCACAGGTCATTATGAAGTAAAACCAAAGTGGCATGAGATCTTAGACGCAAATATTAAAAGCTTACATAATCATAAAAAACCTTAACTCTTTTAATATTGAGAAGACTCGGTTTTCTTAAGTAATCAAAGACCTAATAATGAAAACATGAAGCACAGGAAATTATTTTGATAAAACACAGAATCCCCTTTTTTTTGTTTAAGGTAGATTACTCAAAAGGTGGAAAAAAAATTTCACTATTTCTTATCAAGAATACAAAACACCCTTGTTGTTAGAAGACTACATTCCAGTTTTGCATCAGTGTACTTTTGATATTGATTCATTTTTAAAAACCATTATAATAAATGTATTCCATTTTAGTCAGTTTGACCACATAATATTCCCTCTTGCTCTCCTTCTTCCCAATTTTATATCCATTCAGTTTTCCCCCCATCTTTCCTTCCTTCATTTTGAAACAACCTTTTAATAACCTCTAAACTAGCCAAAGTTATTTTCCCTCAACAACAAAAAAATCCTCATATCTTATAACTACTTACTTCCCTTGTATGCTTTCCATACAGAATTGTTTTTCTTATCATTTATAGTAGTTTTCAGTACATATTAGAATTTTAGGACTTAGTAACTCCAATTTCCCATGAAAACCTAGGAAGCAAGCAATTTTGAACTGGTACATAACATTTGATGACTACATATTTCATCCTTTCTAGAAATACATGCTTCCTCATAGAATACTTTTTCAGTGTGGAACAGGACATAGTTACTAACACAAACCCAAATATATTTTGTCTTTCTATAAAATTTAAGAACCCAAAAGTAAATAAACTTAAATTTATGTTCAGCAGTTAATGTTTCAGTATTTTATCTTATTTGGAAATAAACTAGACATTCAATGAAGATATCTAAGGGTATAGTTACCAAAGAGATTAGGAAACCTTTTTAAACAGACATGTTATAAAAATTAAATAAGACATTAGATAAAGCTAGCCATCATTTCACGCTATTTCTGTTAACTATTTTCACAGCACCTGCATGTTACGAGAGTCACAAAAGCAAGAACATAAAAAGCTAAATAATTGGATTTTTGTCTTACTGCTGTGCTTGATATACACACAGTAATGGACATTGCAGTTTTACTTGCACGGTTGCTCTTAGGTTGAACCCATGGTCTTCTGATTTTAAACATTTAAGAGATAAAAATTTGTTTGCATTACATTTAATGCTAACAATTATGAAGACATGCCTGTTTTAATTAAACAAATAATTTTTTTTTCTTTTTTAGAGATCAGGTCTTGCTCTGTCACCTAGGCTGGAGTGCAGTGGTGCAATCATAGCTCACTGCAGCCTCGAACTCCTGGGCTCAAGGGATCCGCCCACCTCAGCCTCCCAAGTAGCTGAGACTATAGGCATGCATCAGCACACACAGCTAATTTTTTATTTTTTGTAGAAACAGGGGTCTTGCTCTGTTGCCCAGGCTGGTCTTGTCCTCCTGACCTCTAGCAATCCTCCCACCTCAGCCTCCCAAACTGCTGGGATTACAGGCATGAGCCACCATGTCAATAATATTCTTATTTGCCAAATTTTATTGGTTACATGAAATTGAAAAGCATTTTGGTTTCTTTTTTTCTGAGAGAATAATTTTTTATAAGTACTTATTTTTCTTTAAGCCAATTAAATAGACCTCATCCAGAGACAGAAAATATCACATTACATGACATATATACATATATAGACATTCATAAACACACAGACAGAAACAGATCTTACTAAATTTTAACCATGTGCCAGATACAATAATTCAAAAGACTCACTTAAAAGGGAATAGCTGAATCTGGCAAATGGGACCAGTGAAGGTTCCCTGTTGAGGTGGCTCATACTTTGTACTCAAGACTTTTTGTTTGCCAGTTTCCAAATAGTTCCTTTTCTTTTTTTTTTTTTTTTAAACCTGAGAATCATTTCCCAGAAGTTTGCACTTCAAAAAGGATGGTTCTTAGATAAGACAGGTTAGAAAATATACATCTCAAAAGCACAGAGAAAGAATTCAAGTTTTCAACAGGAAGGAGTTTGGGGGGCACATTTGCCTATTACCAAAAATCTAGGATAATTACTATTTAAACTTTTTCTTCCTTTTCTTAAATGCAAGGCAGTTTTGTTTCCAATGTTCTGATTTGTTGAAGTTTCTGCAAGCATCTTGAGATGAACAGGTGAGGTTTGGGAACTGGTAAGAAGGCTAGGTGGGCTTTGAATCACTTCTAGTGGGACGTCCTGTTGTGATAAAGCCACAGTGTGTAAGACAAGGACAGTTGTTTTTAACTCCCTTAAGAACTGGGTTGCAGCCTGAATGTCACGGTCCTAACCCGTCCATCGGAATGAATTATCTTCGGTTTGCTCCTTTATAATAGGAAGCAGATTTCCAACTAGGATGGAAATCAAAATATTCCTCTGTTCTAGATTTAGAGCTATTGGAAAGGTTTTAATTAACTGTTTTCTTTCTGAGTACACAGTTCCGCTTTAGCTCAGGAGGGAAGGGCTAAAGGAAAAAGTTCCTATCATGTGCTATATAAAGCAAAGCTCTAAACCGAAGATATACCTAGCAAGTGACTCAAGACCAAAACAAACATGCTTTTCACCGCTGAACCATGGATGCATGAGGCATCTCCAAAGACAGATAAAAAAGATGTAGCTCCTTCACAATCCAGGTCCACTCCCAAAGACAGCCATGGAGAGAAAGCCTGAGACACGCCCCAAGAGCTGGCAACAGTTGGCATGCCAGATGGCAATGGGCTGCACCCATGTTTCTGTCCGGACACATTCTTGGAGGTTTCCAACCTTTTGGCTGGCCACCTGCATACACACACGCCCAATGACCCGTGTGTCCCCCGCTGGTGGGAAAGTCAAAGTTCTTGGGGAAGAAAAAAAAAGAATATAGGAAAGCAATAGCTATCCATGGGAGGGGAAAGGGTTAATAACTAATGGGTACCCCAGCATCAGGATTCAATTCAAACCCATTCCTGCAAATGCTTCCCTCCTGAGCTAAAGGAATTTACTGAGAAAATGGAGTGGGATTTGGAGGCGGGAAGTTTTCAATCAGGGACCCAGAGCTCCAAAGATCTTCTAGAAGATCAGGACCAGGGAGTTGTGGATATAAGAGAGCAGAGAAGAGAAATTTGGGTTAATTTAAACAAATTTAACTTGGTTCTAAACTTGATTTCTGCTTTTAATCTTGCTAAACGGGTCCCTAAGGCTAATCCTTTAATCCATTATGCCTTCTTTTCAGTTGGATTATCCCGTAGTATCAGTAAGACAGTTGTTTAGGATGCAAGGTCTCTAAAATTTTTTTCAAATATAGCCAATTTATTTATCCCAGAGGTAGTGACTCAAACCAATAAGTCTTTTATTTCTTTTTCTTTTTTCCTTTCTCACTATATTTCCCAGGCTGGTCTTAAACTTGTAGATTCAAGTAATCCTCCTGCCTCTGCCTCCCTAAATGCTAGTGAGAGAGGAGAATGGGAAAAACTTGGTCAGGCAGGCAGAGAGTGGGTCCTTGGCTAAATCCTTTCAAACAAAAGAACACCCTGAAGGTACAGATGAGGGATCTTGAACAATGGGGCTTGCCTAAGACATGCCCACAGCTACACAGATAAGAAAGGCTACACAGGTCACTTGCCCAGACATGCCAGCAATAAGGGGAGGGAGAATTCCATCCCCTAACACATGCGCAATAAGGGGAACAAAGCAATATGGAGTAACTCAGGCTAAGGGCCCTCATGCGCACTAGAAGAACAGGGTGGAGCCACCAGCCTCATTGATGCCCAGCCTTCACTGGTTTCTTATAAAAGCCTTTACATTCAACTGTAAAAATGGCAACCTTCTTCTGGGTCCCCTCTCCACAGTAAAGAGCTTTCTTCTTTCATTTATTAAACTTTTGCTCCAACCTCACCCTTGGTGTCCATGCTCCTTAATTTTCTTGGTCGGGAGACAAAGGATTTCAGGTATTACCTTGGGCAAAGGGAGACTGCTACACTGTGGTGCATTAGCGAGACTGTAACACTAGGATTACAGGTTGAGCCACCCCACTCAGCTCCAATAAGTCTTTTCATAGAAAGACCCAGAAGTAACTTGCAGGTTTTAAAAGTGAGCACAGAAGACACAGCCCGATGATTGAAGAGTTCACTCCCACAGACAGACTAAGAAAGCTGAGACGTTTGTTGCCACAGGTGGAAGGGATAGCGTTTGTGAAAATGATGCCTCCAGTCTCCCTCGGACACATGGGGAACCTCCAGGCACCAGCCTGTTAATCTATGGCCAGGCAGGACCTCTGGGATTGGACTTTCCCAGCACTAACCAAGCCATCAAAGATTGAGATGACAAAGGTCCTTAAGGACTGGGATCTCTGAAGACAAACTCCCCTGAGAGCAGGCACAGTCACCGAGAGCACGCTGCTTATGGCTTGTGAGTGGGGCTCCCAGCCTACTTCACTGGCCACCTAGCACAAGCTGATACATGCGCCCTGGCCTGGCAGAGACCACAGAGTATTCTCCCTAGTCAAAAAGCCAAGATCTCACAACATAAAACAAGCTGGACGGAGAATCTCATCCATTTTCTTCTGTCTCAGGGACACACAGCAAAGTTCATCTAAACAGATGCCCATAGAGTGAGAAACATGAACTCAGCATCCTGTGAGGCCAGCAAAAACCACTGGCTTATGTAGGGTCCATGCCACTGACCCCACCCTGGAGTCTCCTTCTTGTGACACATGACGCAAAAGACACAGGCAGGAAAACAATGACCATCTCTGGGAGGGTGAGGGTCAGAAAATAAAAATACTCATACTCCCCTAAAACACCAGAGTTGCTCCACAGGAACTAATTCACACATGTTTTCTCCTGCTAATCTAAATTTAGATCTCACTTTTTTTTTTTTTTTTTTTTTTTTTGAGATGGGGCTCTCTCTGTCACCCAGGCTGGAATGCAGTGGTGCAAGCATTGCTCACTGCAGCCTCAAACTCCTGGACTCAACTGATCCTCTTGCCTCAGCCTCCTGAGTAGCTGAGACTGCAGGTGAGTGGAGACGTGGTCTCCATATGTTGCTTAGGCTGGTCTCAAACACCTAGTCTCAAGCAATCCTCCCACCTGGGTCTCCCAAAGCACTGGGACTATAGGCATGAGCCCCCCACACCCAGCCACTGCTCTCATGTTGACCAGACTCTGCAGGCACAGATCCAGGAGCCTAATTTGGTACAATATGTTACCTGTGGCCAGTGTCTTCTCAGCGGTCCCAGGATCCTGTAGCTGCCACAGTCCCAGAGCAAGCTGGTCCCTGCCAGAGATGACCTGCACTGGGCACCAGCTGTAAGGAAGCAAAACAGGGCTCCCCAGACCTTCTAGGTCCTTTGGCTGGGCTATGAATTATATTGACATAAACCAGATTAACAGGAGAAAACCCATGTTTAATTGCATATGTACACATGAGAGTCTCACAAAATATGAGACTCAATGAAGGATCAAGTCACTGAAGCTGATACAGCATCCTGTGCTACGCAAAGGAAGAGGAGCCGGGGCTGCGGGGGAGGTGGTGACCACCAGTGGAAGGGGAGAGGGGGAGGAAATATATGATGAACAAAAGCTGTCTTGCTGTGCAGATAAAAAGTCCCTTGGGCAATAAAAGTTGTCTGGAGCAACTCTCTCCCTGATAGAGACACTTTTACTAACAGTAGATTTCCTTTACAGATGCAAATTTCTTTAACAAAGGACAGCTTTTCAGTGCTACGCCTGTGTCTGCAGTTTCTCAGAATAACCAGCTCGAAATATGCCACAGAAGTATATTTTGGGGTGGCATATTCTGGTCTCCTAAGGTCATATTTTGAGGTGATATGTCCTGAGCCCCATTAGTCCACAAAATCATGAGAGACTTTGTCAATATAAAACATACACAAAATAGATAAAAATTTGAAATATGATATTAAAAATATATATATATATGAGTTGTACCATTTTCTTTCCTTGCTAAAAAGGATTGTCTATTTGTTTATATCATTTTGTGGCGCTTAGGGAGTACTTTATTACACTATAGTCATCTGCGTAGGTGGTTGTCTCCTTTATTAAAAATAAAGCTCTTTAGAGGGCAGAGATTGCAATATGTTTATCACTAGATGTCATCCAACCATAGGGCTTTAAACAAAACAAGTGCTCAGTAATTACCTGCCAAGTGGACACTGAGTGCATGCAGGCGTGAAAGACCAAACGAATGAATGACTTCTCCCAATAAGCCACTGTTGAGTATTGTAAAGGAAATGAGTTTAGTCGGCCATGACTTCCTCCTGGTGAACCATGCTAGCTGCCAGAGAACACTGGTTTTCCCTAATCGGTGATAAACCATCTGTTTAATAATCAATTCTAACATTGTTTCAGGAATTTGGCCTTATGAAATCTGCTGTCTTGAAAAGCGAGCCATTGGCCAGGCACCGTGGCTCACGCCTATAATCCCAGCACTTTGGGAGGTCAAGGTGAGCGGATCACCTGAGGTCGGGAGTTGGAGACCAGCCTGGCTAACATGGTGAAACCTCCTCTCTACTAAAAATACAAAAAATTAGCCAGGCATGGTGGCGCACGCCTGTAATCTCAGCTATGCAGGAGGCTGAGGCAAGAGAATCGCTTGAACCCAGGAGGCAAAGGTTACAGTGAGCCGAGATCGCACCACTGCACTCCAGCCTGGGCAACAGAGTGAGACTCCATCTCCAAAAAAAAAAGAAAGAAAGAAAGAAAAGTGAGACATCTCCCTGTCTCCAGTTGACCTCTCTAATTCGTCATGATTTCACCAATATCTCCAAGAGCATCACTGTGACCACATATATGTCCAAGCTCACTCAGCACCAGGACGGCGTGGCTCTGCACTGGAGGACAGGCACTCGTGTAACGCTTGCGTGCTGAGCGCTGATTGGGAATGAGGTGGATCCGTTTGGCGGAGCACAGTTTCTCAACTTTTAAAACTTCACACTTCTATCAATAAAAATATTTTTTGAGCAGGTACCTTCAATATATGCATATTTGCATATCTTAAAATCATATACCTGTATTATCACGTGCCAATAGATGATGTACCATAGAAAACATATAACAAAATAGAAATTTTAAAAGGGTGAGATTTTTAAAATCTGGATACATAGAAGCTCTAACGACTTCCTCCTGCACCTTTGTACCCGGTACACTGCTGGGTAAAAGGACCCGGGAGACTGCAGGACTTGAGCTTGCAATGAGGATAATGAGCTAATCCCCCGAAGGCCAGAGAAGGTCACGGCCTCCGGAGCGACGCCTCGGATCCTTGACCCTGCAACCATCCCACCAACAGGGGCCGCTGGTCACAAGGTCAAGAGGCAGCAATGAGGCTGGATCTGCACCCCTGTACGGGAAGCACAGCGTGAGAGCACGGGCGGCGGAGGGCGATCTGGAGGTCAGCCCAGTTTTATCCCAGGCTGATCTGGGGCGCTCCATGTGTGCCTCATTCTGGGCAGTCGCTGAGCATCGCTGAGCCTGCCTTGCCGACCTGTGAAACAGGAAAGCTAATGCCTACATGACAGTCTGCTCTGAGCATGGGCCGAGGCAGGAAGGGTAAACTCCTGCCATAAGCGCAGAGGGGGTGCCCACAAACCTCTGTCTCCTCTCATACATGCGCATGACCTTTTTGTTTATTAGGTGGTGTCTGTAAGAAATGAAGTCGCTCAGCTCTCATGAAGAGCCTCCATACTGACACACGGGAGCATTTTCCTTCTAGTGGGTAGCTGAAGATACAATTACTTGGAAACACTGCAAGAGTCCCTCTAGGGGGGAGAGAAGTGGTTAGTGTAGATAAGAAAGGGAGTGGGAGTGAACACACATTAGAAAAAAAAACGCCCAACTTGGGGAAGAAACAGACATATTTGCTCAACTTTCCACCCTCTACTTTTTCTCCAGTGAAGTAATTTTTATATTAGAGATACTGTTTCAATGTAGTTGTATTTTTTAATGTACTATGTAATATTGAAGACATACAAAAATGATTAAAGAAAAATAAACACAAGTATCCACTACTCAGCTCAAGAAACAGCACTTTGGGAGGCCAAGGCGGGAGGATCCCTTAAGTCCAAGAGTTTGAGACCAGCCTGGGCAACACAGCAAGACCCTGTGCCTACAAAAACTAAAAAAATTAGCCGGGCATGGTGGCACGCGCCTGTAGTTCCAGCTACTCCAGAGGCTGAGGTGGAAGGATCGCTTAAGCCTGGGAGTTCAAGGCTGCAGTGAGCTACGATTGTGCCACTGCATTCCAGCCTGGGCAACAGAGTGAGACCCTGTCTCACAATAAATTTTAAAAATAAAACACTGCCTATACAGTGAAGGCCACTCTCTGAACCTTCTCCATCACCTCCCTCCTAACCCATATTATTAATTTAGCATTTATCATGCAACACATTTCTGTATACTTTTACAACATACATATGTATCCCCCAAGTAGCAAATACTATCTTTTTGAGTATTGTTTGTTTTGTCGTTTTGTTTTTGAGATGAGAGTCACTGTGTCGCCCAGGCTGGAGTTCAGCGGCGTTATCTCGGCTCACTGCAGCCTCCGCCTCCCAGATTCAAGGGATTCTCCTGCCTCTGCCTCCCAAGTAGCTGGGATTACAGGCACGTGCCACCACACCTGGCTAATTTTTGTATTTTTAGTAGAGATGGGATGGGGTTTCACCACGTTGGACAGGCTGGTCTCAGATGACCTCAGATGATCCAATCGTCTCGGCCTCCCAAAGTGCTGGGATTACAGGTGTGAGCCACTGTGCCCCACCCTTTTTGAGTATTTTTAAACTTAAAAAAGTCTTTTTTTTTTTTTTTTTTTTTTGAGGTGGATTCTTGCTCTGTCACCCAGGCTGGAGTGCAGTGGCATGATCTAGGCTCACCGCAACCTCTGCTCCCCAGGTTCAAGCGATTCTCCTGCCTCAGCCTCCTGTGTAGCTGGGATTACAGCCAGGTGCCACCTCACCCGGGTAATTTTGTATTTTTAGTAGAGATGAGGGTTCTCTATGTTTGTCAGGCTTGTCTCGAACTCCCAACCTCAGGTGATCCGCCCACCTCAGCCTCCCGAAGTGCTGGGATTACAGGCATGAGCCACCACACCCAGCCAAGTTAATGACTTTGGGTCATTAACTCACTCATGCAACACACGTTTGTAAAGCACCTACTATGTTTGTTGTGCCATGAGTAATCATAACAAAAAATCCCTTCACTTTGAAGTCCTAGAAACATGCCAGCACAAACTACATGACAAATGATTCCTTCGCAAATTCATTTTCAGACTTTGCAAATTCTCTCTGCTTTCACGTCACCACGCCTATGGAAACAGAAGCTCTATTTCCACAGAAAACTCACTGTTCCATGATTAGGCGATACAGTGGTGGATATCGTGATTAAAGGGGGTGAGGGGGTGCATTCTATTCTGCATAAAGATGAGTCATGAATTCTAAAGGAGCTGTCCCCAGAGAAGGCAGGCTGGGGTTCTAGGAAAGGCAGAGTTCTGCCTGGACCCCACCTTCACCACCATTCTCATTTTCTAGACAGCAGAATTCAGCATAGTGTGGGATTCTCTTGAATCTCATCCAAGGCATCTGCTCAGGAGTGTAGGTAAGACTCACTAACCCTCCCGGTTGTGCCCAAGCTCACAGAGCCTGCAGGCACGGGGGTGTGGAGGGCTGGCTATGGAGCTGGGGCTGGTGGCTGGCTGCAGGGCCTGGGTCCCTTCCCAAGCTTCCAGCGGTAGGGTCCACTAGAGGGTGAAGGGCCCCCTGTTTCTTGCCTTCCACTGGTCTCAAGTGGCTGGAGGAAAAAACTGAACCCCAATTTCACATGTTACCAGCCGAATAACCCAAAGACAACCCTTCAATGGCCCCTGAGCATGGAGGCTACAACAGGAGGGGAAGTGCTTGGGGCTCAGCCCGGTACCTCCAGGTGGAAGCAGGAGCTTTGGCGGCATTCTGCTCATGACCCAGAGCCAATGCTGCAGCCGCAGCTCACCTCACTAGGACATTTGTGCTCTTCCAAATGCACTTCCATTCTAGTTTCCTATGACACAGGCTTCTAGCTAAAAGACTCTGTGTTCATGATGTTCCTGTCCTGTGGATTAGGTAAAGAGATGCACTTCTATGAAGGTAAATGATCAATGCTCCATTAATCTTTCATCACAATTGTTAGTCAGCTGCAAAACCTCTCCAGGTCTGTCCCCTCTAGAACTGGCCTTGGGTGACACTTTCACTTTAATCACACTCTGGCCTCCCACCTCCACCGTAGTCAGAAGTTGTTTCGGCCTCTGACAGTTCAGTGTTTCCGCAGGTGTCTGTGTGGCAACTGCCTCCGACAACTGTGTCCTGTTGACCAGGCTGAGCTTCTCAGTGAACCACCAGGCCTCAGCTCACAGCTCGAAACAGACCGATTATCTCCTAGTGGAGACTCTGCATAGCATGGTGGGATTTCACCTCACCCTTTGATATGGTTTGGCTGTGTCCCCACCCAAATCTCATCTTGAACTGTAGTTCCCATAATTCCCACATGTTGTGGGAGAGACCCGGTGGGAGGTAATTGAATCATGGGGGTGGTTCCTTCCCAAGCTTTTCTCCTGATAGTAAATAAATCTTACGAGATCTGATGGTTTTACGAAGCGGAGTTCCTCTGCACACACTCTCTTGCCTGCTGCCATGTAAGATGTGACTTTGCTCCTCCTTTGCCTTCTACAATGATTGTGAGGTCTCCCCAACCATGTGGAACTATGAGTCCATTAAACCTCTTTTTCTTAATAAATTACCAAGTCTCGGGTATGTCTTTATTAATGGCGTGAGGACACACTAATACACCCTTGGTCCTGCCCACTAGTGACTTTTTGTAGGCAATCAACAAGCCTTTAGTCCTAATCCAAAAAGGCGTGACGACTTGGGAATGTCAGCACTAGGATATGTAAGCCCCTAGCAGCCAATCCTATAGAGGGGGAGGGGTCCTCGGTGCCCCCAACCTGCCAGCTGTGAGATTCCTAATCCTCCTTTTTCTGCCTGTGCAATTGCCCTATTTTTCTAGAAAAGGCTTTTCTGGCCCATTGCTGATTGTCTGTGACCCCACGGGGTCTAAGTTACTCACTGTAACTGTCTCCAGATAAAGCAGACTGGGGCTCTAGAAAAGATGGGAGTTCTGCCACCTCCACCTGGCTGTAACCTCAGAGCCAGTCCCTTCCTCCTCAGGTCACCATGCTTGCTCCTGCTGCCCAGGTCTCCAAGACAGCCTGCACCACCCACTTCCCGGCTCAGCACCATCCCCTGCCCTCTGCCCCTGCTGCCTGGGCCTCTGGATTCCCCTGCACCCCAGGCCCACTGTGTGCCGAGCGTCCCACCGTCCCACCAGCACCTGAACCAGTCCCTCTCCAAATAAGACACAACGTTTTCTTTTCTAGTAATAAGAATAAGTCATTTCATTGAAAATAGAAAATACCAAAAAGTAAAAAGAGGAAACTAAAAATCACCCATAATTGCTCTATCACACCCTAAACATGATTTACATTTGGATGCATTTGCTAGTCTTTTTCTTTGCACATGAATAATACATATTCTTCCCAAACTGGAATTATACCATGCATAATATTTTGTACCCTGCATTTTTTTTCTAGCCTCGCTGTAACAATAAACATTCTGCTCGTATTCTTGCATCTCCATGTGAGTTTTCCAATTCCCCCTCTCCTCCCCCTCCATCCATCTAAATCTTTTCCTGCCTTTAATTCTCCGACCTGAAAAGCCTGGCGTAATAGTTCTGGTCTCTACTAATTCTGTTCCTGTCAATATGTTCAGCCTTTGCTACGCAGATTGCGTAATTCACTGCTTCGTCTATTGTCTTTGCTAATGACTTTGAGAATTGATTTTCTGTTGCTGGTAATAATATACTCCCCTAACAATCAGCAACCTTCTCACACGTAGTAGATGATCAGTACTAGGTGCTGATTTTCAGACTGCTTCATGTTATTTGAGTTCCATATTCCCCTGTCCTTTTTTGTTTTTACGCAAAAGTGAAAAATCTCAGACAAGGTCATCAGGAGGCAGGAATGAACACCCATCTAATGGAGCAATACTCGTAAGGTGTGTCCTAGAAAAGCACAGGACTCCCATCTTGCGTTTTCCTAATCCAGCCCTTCCCCTTGCTGGTGTGAATGAGATGTATACCTCCGCCAGAGTCGCTGGCCAAGATCCACCCCACACAGCACTGCCAGTCTTGGACTGCTCTCCGAGTGGGAAGTTTGGGCCTGAATTAGTCAAGCATCAAAGGAAGAAACAATGAGATGCAAACTCTCCTTCCTTCACATACTATCTTCGCGGCTTTAAAATAAACTAAAATGGCCTTTAAAAGGAAATGTAGGTTAGACAGGATTGCCAGTTAACTACAGTTATTTTCTAACATTAAAGTAATAAAAGGTATTTTTGACCTCATTTTACAAAGGCTATTTCTTCTCCCAAACACACACCACACACACCCCCCCATACTCACACAACCCACACACACCCCACACACCCAATGCTCACACCCAAACATGCACACACATACACACACCCACTCACACTCCACACACACACACACACACACACAAACACACGCACCCTGGCCTGAGCAATAAAGAGGAAGCCCCCCGCTATTTGCAGTTCTCCTATTAAACAGACTAAGATCATTCAGGTTCAGTCCCTCCACAGGGCCGCGGGCGCCCGGCGATTTGGATTCCAGGTCCTGGGCACCAGGCTGGAGTTTGTAGTCAGTCCTCCATCACCTGGTGCTGAATGCTTAATTTCCTATGAAAGGCTGCGAGCTTGAGGAGGAGGAAGCAGGAACGCCCAGCGCCGTTCCCGCCCATCCTCTCGCCCCCCACTTGCTGGGCTGTGGCCTCCACCGCACCTTCCCGGGTCTGCGCGCGCAGCGCCGCCTCCTTCAGCTCAGGCCCGGCATCCATGAGCTCTTGTTCTCCACCTTCTCCGTCTCCAGCTTCCAGGCTGCACAGGGTCAGGGCGAGGTGCGTGACGGCGGGCACCGAATTACAGATCCCGTCTGCGGCCGCCAGCCTGTGTCCTGCCACCTCCTCCCGGAAGCCTCCCAGCCTTACAGGCACATCACCGCCGCCAGGTGGAGCGAGTCTCCTCCTCTGCGCTCCAGCCACGTGCTATTTATTACTCTGTGGGGGATTCCCACACCGAGGCCTCTTCAGTTCCCGAACAGCAGCACTAAAAGGCTCCCTAGTGCCTCTGTTAATTGGACTATTCTCGTTCGCACTCTAGGACCGGGCTAGGGAGGGGGCGCTCGTAAGGAAAACGGGAACTGCTCCTCGCGCCTGCTCCGGAGTCCTTCACATCTGCGGGGGAGCGAGAGTACGGCGAGCTACTTTTCATTTTCCTGAAGATTTTCCACGAGAAAGTGCTGGGGGAGAGAGTTTGTCCTGGGAGGCTGCGCCTCCTCCCGAGAATTCCGAAAACTGCGCGGCAAAGGCGGATTCCGCAAAAGCCGCGGGTGGGTGACTCGGGGGCGCCGCCCTCCCTTCTTCGGTCCCAGGGCGGGGCCCACTCGGACCGGCCGCCCGTCCTCTCCAGAGCGCCCCCTGGCGCCCTCTAGGCCGTCTTGAGTCCACCGCCGCTGTTGAATGAATTAATGAATAAATCCTAGTCTGACATGCGTTTAGACCCGTCCGTGAGGATCCCCTGCTCACGGGACATACTGCTGCAGTCCCTGCTGTCCCGTCCGGGCCCCCTACCGGGATGGGGGCTACCCGTTTGCACATCAGCGGCGTTTGGGCAGCACTGTGCGGGTGAGTCGGCTTCTGAAAGAAGCTTCTGCCACAAGGCTTCAAAGGACACCCTCAATTTTCACATTTCCTAGGAAAAAATAAAATCTCAGGTTTCTTCTTGTGGCTTGATGAACTTAGCTTTCGTTGTTGGAACAAAACCCGAGGAACAACGTCTCAGCCACCCTTGCCACCTTTCCGATGTTTCTCAGGGGCCACGTACCCATCACAACCTTATGAGCGGGGTCATGACCAATCCCATTTTTCAGATACAGAAACAGGCTCAGAGAAGTTAAGTGCTGCTTGCTCAAGGCCACAGCAGGGAGTGGAGCTGGATTCGCTCCCAGGCAACTGACCCCAGCGTCCAGTCCTCACTGCGATGCCTTCTCCTATCCCTCTCACCCTATCAGACCCTGCCTGCATTTACAGCTCCCCCAGATGCAGTGAATAGTCTTCCAAAATTCAGACGCTCTTTGTGTTTCACCATTGGAAGGGCACTAGGGGACCTCATTGTTTCAGACTGCCATCCCTAACTGCCTTTTAAAAAGAAATCTGACTTGGCAAGGTCTTTAGTTTTCATAAGTGAGGTCCCCTCTCTTTGCCTAGATATTCCCCTGATAACTTCAATGAAAGTACCTAGCACGTTTTGCCCAGCACAGATCAAGTACTAAATAACGATTTGGTGAGTCTAATGTTGAGCCCGAAGTAACCCAACTAGAAACACACACTCACCCACTCCAGTATCTGCGTGAGGGGCACTGCAGTTCTCTGGGCACGGGTCAGCTAGGAGAGACCAATAGATGCCCCCACCCCCGGCTCCTAGACCCATCTCCAGGACCAAACAGCCAACCTCTTCTTTTCTTCAAAATACACACATTTCTAGAAATTCTCTACAAAATACATAGGCTACCAGACAAGCATGCATTCCCCCTCTGGGGTCATTTGTTCCCGAATGAGGCTTATTAAAATAGGGGAACTATTTTTAAGCTAAATCATCAATCAAAAGTATTCTTCATTCTGGTATATGGCTGCTGTCCACAGATAATAAAATCCCATCAACTTGCTCCAAAGAAAAGGTGACCTACATAACAATGACAGCATGAATAACAATTAATCCTCCACTGAAATGTTCAAAAGCTGGAATTGTGGTAAAGCCAAGATTCCCAGGGAGTGTTAGGAACGGCTCTCTTGATTCTAAGCTTGAAGCATAGAAAGAAAAGGTTGTCTGGGACTAGGGCTTTCGGGGATAGGACCCAAATCCCAAGGTGAAGGGAGTCAGAAGCGAATAAGAAAAGCAAACAGTTCCTACCTACCCAGTGCCAAAGAAGCGCGGACATCAGTTCTGTGTCGATTCTGCTTGAAAAGATCTCAGAAGAATAGTTTGGTAGATGAATCAGTGAAGAATAATTTTGCAGACAGCTCCATCAACCAAATGCCCAGCATGAGGGCTGTGTGTATAATACTGTATAATACTGTCATAACTTTTGAAGACAGATTCTGTTCATCAACATGGCTGTTTACATAGTCACTTGGTCACTTCACCAAATGTATTAATCTTTTCGGTCACATTCCTTATCAGTGCATGGAGAAGCTCGGTGGTGGTGGCCCAATGTGTCCCACAAGCAGATCCCATGAGAATAAGTTGCAGCAACAGACGATGATGAAGGGAACTGAGAGATACAGACGGAAGCACAGCTGCCTGGGAGACAGGGGACAGAGCTCCGCCTGGACCCTGACGATGACTTTCCTTAAAACCCTGGGCTCTTCATCTGACTTCTTGAGGCCTTCATTTCCCCATCTGTAAAACTGAAAGCCCCTCAGCAATCTGGGGCTACCGTTTGAAAAGTGGGGGCAGCTGTGGATGCTTATAGCTCAAGCGCCAAGAGTTTCTTCTTCTAATGGTAACATACTTTGCATGTGACCCGGCAATCCCATTCCTGGGTATTTACCCGATAAATGAAAACCCGTGTTGGCTGGGCACGGTGGCTCACACCTGTAAGCCCAGCACTCTGGGAGCACAAGGCGGGCAGATCACTTGAGGTCAAAAGTTCGAGACCAGCCTAGACAACATGGTGAAACCCCATCTCTACTAAAAATATAAAAATTAGTGGGGCATGGTGGCACATGGCTATAGTCCCAGCTACTCAGGAGGCTGAGGCAGGAGGATTGCTTGAACCCAGGAGGCGGAGGTTGCAAGGGAGCTGAGATTGTGCCACTATACTCCAGCCTGGGGGACAGAGCAAGGCTCCATCGCAAGGAAGGAAAGAAGGGAAGGAGGGAGGGAGGGAGGGAACCATTATGAAGGTTCATACAAAAACCTGTAGCCAAATGTGAAGAACAGCTTTATTTTATTTATCACCGCCCCAGACTGGAGTCAACCCACACATCCTCAGTGCGTGAATGAATCAACTAACCTCAGCACATCCGTACAATGGGGTGCTACTGAGGAATGAACTATCGGTTTGCACAGCAACACAGGTGCATCCCAAAGGCATGCTACTACGCGCATGCAAGACCTTCACACTATACGATCCCATTTAGGAGACAGTCAGGAAAAGGGAAAATCCAGGGTGAAGAGCAGATGTATGGTGGCAGGGGTGGGAAACGGGGGAGGATCTGCCTACGGAAGGGCAGCACAAGAGAATTTTGCGGGGGAGATGGATCTGTCCATATCTTGACCGTGGTGATGATACATGACTGTGCATTTGTCAGAACTCACAGGACTGAATGAAAAGAGGTGAATTTTACTGCATGTGAATTTTAAAAATAAATGCTAGAAAGTATTTTAAAAATCAAGCCCAGATCCTGCAAGACATGATGGCTCCTGACCAGAGGGGGAGAGACAGGGAAAGACAAGTGTCCCCCAAAGTTAACCCACGTTCCCTGGGAACCACCTCCCTCTCCACTGCCACTTCCCACCAGCCTCAGGCACAGGCCAAGCCCTTCCCTTCGAAGCTCACAGCCCAACAGATGTTAGGTCAGAATGCAGCCCCTCACTTGACTAGAGGTTTAAAGCCAGCAAGGTGGAAACAAACCAGACATTGACACCCTCTCCTTCATGCCCAGCCCACCTCCTAGCCAATGCCAGTGAAGCAGAGGCCACTCTCCCAGCCCCAGGCTGGCCCAAAGCCCTGAAGACCCAAGAAAGCAGAGCCAAGAGGAGTGACCCTGATACCAGGCCAGCGGCCCAGTCCCCTGTAGCTGGGGAGGAGCCCCTTCTTCTCACAACACAGACACCGGGAGTACCCCCTCCCTGCAAGACAGATTTCTCCTCTGCCAGAGTTCCCAGAGAAATACAGGATACCCGATACATTTGAATTTCAGATAAACAATAAATAGTGTTCTGGTTCGAGCCTGTCCTATGAAGTATTTGCATGTGTTTTTATTTGCCAGATCTGGCAACTCTGTCCCCACCCACAGGGGCGTGGCTACGGTCATCACACCAGAAGGTAATCCGTTATGACACCTCAGTAACTCTAGAGCCATACACCCACATAATTTGCTTCTTGGCTCATCTCCTAGGAATTAGAAAACTAGGTCTGTTAGGCAAACTCTCAAGACACTTGGCCCCAAAACAGCCTGGGGTGCTAAGGGGCAGAAAAGGCAAATAGCATGCCCTCTCCAACTCCCACCCCTACCAGAAGCTGGGTTCCAAGGCCAGATGTGTGTGGCGTGGGAGGGGGAAAGGCACGCAGCCTGAGCACCACTTCCTGAGCAGGCTGGTGGGAGGGAAGCCCCAGGCCCATCCCAGGCCTCCCTCCAGCACCCATCAGACCCTCTCAAAGGATACACGGATCACCCCCTCAGACCCCAGATAGACTCTGCAACCAGCCCAGCCTCCCAGGTCTCCCCCCAGTCACCCCGGGTGGCCCACAAGGCTTTCTACACCTTCCAAGTGCCCCGTGGTGATAGCAGGTGTATGGGGGGTGGGTGGTGAAACCCACGGGTCCCTGCAATGTAGGGAAGGGAGTGGTGCTTCTTTTCTGGGGCTTTTTATTTTGCCATTAACAAAGGAAAAAATCTGTCCAGAATTTATATTAAAAGCTCTGGCAGATGCCAAGCAGCTGGCCTCCATCTGCAAGGTTGATAGAACAAGGATAAAGGGAAGCGTGGGGATTTGGGTTAGCTTAGACACGGGAAAGGGGGTTGTGAAGATAAAGACAGCTGAAGATGGGAATGGTCACTGCACAAGACTGGGAAGTCTCCTGTCCCTTGGTGTCCCAAAGATGGGCTAGAGTTTGCCTGATGAAGGGCGCTATCCGTTCATCAGTGAACAGACAGTTTTTAGGCACCACTGTGTTCTGGGCTCTGTGCTGGTGCTGTGGCTGCTAAGATGTGTACAACACAATCCTGGCACTCAAGGAGGTTGTGTTCTAGGGCCACCACCACAATGGGCAAGCATACAGCAGAGTCCCAGGAATCCTGGAGTGCTGAGGAGCCCCAGGATTGGACTGAGTGACCCCAGGCCATGCCTGACCCTAGTATGAAAGGAAAAGCAGAGGTCAGCTAGGAAGAGGCTGTGGAGGGACGGGGCTCCAGGCAAGATGCCCTGCGCACATAAAGACATGGAGGTGAGAAACTGCTGGAGTGCGTGGGAAACATGGTGTGGCTTGGGCGTGACAATAGAGGGCGAGAGGGCACGAGAAGGGGGCCTGGCATGATCAGCTGGGGGGTTTCTTGCTGTCCTGAGCAGCCGTAGGGCTCCCAGCAGGTCAGAGCCACAGGGTCCTCCATGCATTTGGAAAGGTCACTCCGGCAGGACGAGGGTGTCTGGTCAGAAGGCTGTCCAGGCTCGGGCTGCCAAGGCCTCCACCAGGCCATGGCCACGGGGCAGACAGCAGGGGTAGGATTGAGAAAACCTGGAGGCAATGCCAGCAGACTCAGGAGAATAACGGGATGTGGGAGATGAGGAAGAGGCAGGAGAAGGTAAGCTTCAGGTTTTTAGCACCAGCCGGCCGGCCAGCCAGGCACAGGCAAATGACTCGGTGCCCACATCAGGGGCAGCTCTGGGGTTTTGTTCTTGCAAACCCCTGGCTCATACCCAAAATCTGCCCCGGCCAGTCAAACCCATCCCCCAAACCCAGGACGCAAGTCACCACAGATGCTGCCCTGTGGTCTCAGCCTGGCCCGGCCTCTCCGCAGCATTTCAGCCACAGTTGCACAGGGGTGGCTGGACCTGGACCTGCCGAGGGAGGTTCTCAGGGTCTGGAACTGGCCTTAGGTGGTCACCATGGTGAGATCCTGAAGGTATTTAAGAGGCCACAGGAAATACAGGCATACAGCCTGGTCTTAGCAGAGGCCATGCAGTAGACGGGGCTCTGGGAGGGATTCCGGAGCACCTGCTCCCACGCTGGGGCTCAGGATCGCTGTCTGTCCAGGCATGAGCATGCAAAGGCCACATCCTACTGGGTCTAAGCTCTGGATCCCCTTGAGAACAGAATTCAGCAAAATATGGCTCAGTGCTGCTCCCTACTGCTCACCTCTTGCCATTACACACTCAGTGTGGGGGATCATCCCCCTCTGCCCGGGAGGAGCTGGATGGGCAGGGTCCTGACCCAGGATGGCCATCATCCTGCCCAGGGCGGCTAAAGGACCTCATGAGGCTTCCCTGCAACTTACTGTTTAATTTGAAGGCAGGGAGATGGCGTTTAGGAATTAGGTCAGAGCAGCTACAAGGGGTGCAGGGCTAGAAGCAAGCAGGTGTTCTGGTTATTGGAGGGCTGGAGGAAACTTTGCAGAAATTAGCAGGTGTAAGTGGGGTGTAGTGGCTCACTCCTGTAATCCCAACACTTTGGGAGGCCAAGGCAGGTGGATCACCTGAGGTTAGGAGTTCGAGACTAGCCTGGCTGACATGGTGAAACCCCATTTCTACCGAAAATACAAAAATTAGCCGGGCATGATGGCACATGCCTGAAATCCCAGCTACTCCGGAGGCTGAGGCAGGAGAATCACTTGAACCCTGGAGGCAGATGTTGCAGTGAGCCAAGATGGCCCCATTGCACTCCAGCCTGGGCAACAAAGCAAGACTCCGTCTCAAAAATAAAAATTAAAAATTAAATTAAATTTAAAAAAGAAGTTAGCGGGCATATACTCTGTGAAGACCTTTGGGGCGACGCTGCACAGTCGACTTGTTACAGGGGATTCCACAGCAAAGATCCAGGTTCTGAGGGGCAGGGGCGGAGCAGGGAGCAGAGGACGCTGCAGCCAGCAGAGGCGACATTGGCCGCAGGGCAGCTCTGTACAGCCCGCACCAAGAATGGTTTTTACATTTTTAAACAGTTGGAAAAAAATTCAAAGACAGAAGAACAGATGTAACCTAGAACATGTGGTCCTCAGAGTCTAAAATATTTACTGTCTGGTCCTTGGTGGAAGCATGCTGCCTCCTGGCCTACACGAGGGCCCAGGCGTCTGTCACCTGAGATGGTCGTACAGGGTCAGGCACACTGTCACAGAGAAGCCTGCAGTGTTCCCCCGCCCCAGGGTACCCTCATGCCCAGCACAAGCTCCCCAAGTCCCCCACAGGCCCGCCAGGGAAGGGGAGAGGGCAGAGGAATAGGCAGAGGAGCGGAAGGACCATGGCTCAGGTCTGATCTGCTCGTCTGCAAGCCTCGCTCTGGGCCATGCCCAGCATGGATGCTCAGGTCGGGGTGGTGATGCTTCCTCTGGAACTCTGAAGGACGACAGACACAGCTGTCAGAGGACCCGGCAAGATACTTCAACCACTCTGGGAGGCTCCGACTGGGCCAGACGTCCCCCCAGAACCCACAGCATCTCCCGGGACCGTCAGAGTGGCCTCCTTCTTGCTGCAGATGCCGTCACAACAAAATCCTGCTGACAGCTCAGTATTCTCATTCACAGCCCAAAGAAAAAACACCCTCCATTCTCGCTGTTTCTGAGGGGGAGAGGAAGTCATTCGTCTCATACATTCAGGGAGAGAGGTTTCCATCCTCCCGTGATTTCACAGGAACTCATCGCGAGGCAGGCACCCTGCTGGCAGCACAGCCGCGCTGGGCCCTTCCCCTGGCACCATCCAGCAATGCTGCCAGGTCCGCCTCCTCTGTGTGGTGGTGGGCTCCTAGACCAAGTTCCAGTCTTCAGTGCCCTGGCTTCCAACCAGTGAAAACTCAGTCCGGGCTAAGGGCCACGAGGGCAAGGGCCTCTCAAAAGGAGAGTAAGAGGTGGATGCAGTGGCTTGTACCTGTAATCCAGCACTTTGGGAGGCTTTGGTTGAGGCCAGGAGTTCAACACCAGCCTGGGCAACACAGCGAGACTCCTGCCTTTACAACAACAACAAAAAATTTTGTTTTAGTTACCCAGGCACAGTGGCATACACCTGTAATCCCAGCCACTCGGGAGCTGAGGCAGGAAGATCACTGGAGCCCAGGAGTGGGAGGCTGCAGTGAGCTATGATCGCACCACTGCACTCCACCACGGCACCACTTACAGTAAGAAGCTGTCTCTGAAAAGAAAAGGGAGGGTAAGAGGTTTCCAAGGCAGTGGGCAGAGCATGGGCCTGGGGTCTGGATGCAGAGGTCTTGGTCCTGGCCTGTGGTCTGCAGTTGTGTGCACTGGTTAAAGGAGATAAAACTGGCAAAACGTCCATTGAGAGAAGACCCTCCATCAATGTGTCTTTCCCATACATTTCCTTGACTGGTAAAATGGAGATAATAGCATCAATCCCTTTCTCACAAAGTAATTTTAAGGCTCAAGTGAGACAAAGGATACTGGAGAGCTTTGTGGCTGTAAGCGCTATAGTTACGCCTCCATCCAGCACTTGCTAGATGCCACTCACAGACTCAGTTCCGGGACAAAAGTGAACAAGACAGAAACAATCCCTGCCCTGGTGTAGATTTCAGTCTACTCTTCATCATGAAAGGTGGGATGTTTGTTACCACTCAAGCCCGTGGTCCTTCTGCTCAGGAGCTGGGGGTGGATATGCACTGATAGATTGGCTTTCTAGTCCAACGTTAGTGGCCTCCTGATCTGAGGATGGTTATTTGAACCCTCATTTCTCCACCTGTCAAATGGGATCGTGTTTGTGAAAATTAAATAAAATAATACGTATGAATGCGTTTAGCCGATCCATGCACACAGCAGAGCTTAAAAACTATTAATTTAGACCAGGCACGATGGCTCACACCTGTAATCCTGGCCCTTTGGGAGGCTGAGGTGGGCGGATCACTTGAGGTCAGGAGTTCAAGACGAGCCTGGCCAACATGGGGAAACCCCATCTCTACTGAAAATACAAAAATCAGGCAGGGCGTGGTGATGCTTGCCTATAATCCCAGCTACTCAGGAGGCTGAGGCAGGAGAATCACTTGAACCCAGGAGGCAGAGGTTGCAGCGAGCTGAGACAGGTTCGCACCATTGCACTCCAGCCTGGGTAACAGAACAAGACTCGCCTCAAAAAAAAAAAAAGTTAATTTAATGGGTTGACACCTGGTGAACACCATGAGGCATAAGTGCATTCACCTGAACGACCAAGGCTGCAGGGCAGGCTCCGGCCACCCTGAGTTCTCGGGGAGGGGGGATTGGACCTCAAACATCACCTCCTCCGCATATCCATCTTCTCCTGCCATTTGTGATACCTCCCTGGCCCCCCGCCAGCGCTACAAAGACAGTGCTCACAGACGTGTTAATAACAAATTGGCACTGTTTATTGAGCATTTTACGTACTCCATACACCCATCCCCTCCCTTTATCCTCACACTGAGGATACTGGAGGTACTATTGTTATCCCCTTTTGCAGATGGGAAAGGAGGGCACAGAAAGGCTTCATGAATTGCCCAAGATCACACAGCTGGTGTGAGGGCAGCCAGGATTTGAAGGCTAGCCCATCTGAGTGCATCTGAGGTTAACGGTTTCCAGGCTGTAGTACCTGAGAACCTGGATGGCCAGGAGCCCAGGATATTTGTAAAACATGCTCTACTAGCAAAGTTAACATTTATTACTAGTAATCACTTACGGTGTGCCCCAGACTCCTATACTATGTCTTAAAGTGATTGTTAAATATGCAACAATGGGCTGTGTGTGGTGGCTCACACCTGTAATCCCAGCACTTTGGGAGGCTGGGGCGGTGGCGGGGGGCGGGGCATGAATCACCTGAGGTCAGGAGTTCGAGACCAGCCTGGCCAACATGGTGAAACCCTGTCTCTACTAAGAATACAAAAATTAGCCAGGCACGGCTAATGTCTGTAATCCCAGCTACCCGGGAGGCTGAGGCAAGAGAATCACTTGAACTTAGGAGGCCGAAGTTGCAGTGAGCTGAGATGGTGCCACTGTACTCTAGCCAGGGCAACAGAGCAAGACTCTGTCTCAAAAATAAAATAAAATAAAATAAAATAAAATAAAATAAAATAAAAGCCAGGCATAGTAGCTCATGCCTATAATCCTAGTACTTTGGGAGGCTGAAGTGGGAGGATCACCTGAGGTCAGGAGTTCAAGACTAGACTGACCAACGTGGTGAAACCCTGTCTCTACTAAAGATACAAAAATTAGCTGGGTATGGTGGTGCATGTCTGTAATCCCAGCTACTCAGGAGGCTGAGGCAGGAGAATCACTTGAACACAGGAGGCGGAGGTTGCAGTGAGCCGAGATAACGCCATCGCACTCCTGCCTGGGCAACAAAGTGAGACTCTGCTTCAAAAAAAAAAAAAACATGCAACGGTGATCATACCACCTGCACCAGTTAGCAGTCATGCTGCAGAAAGATAAATTCACCTGTCTCCTCCATGTGTAACTTCCACAGTCAGAAGTGCTGCTTTTATATAATAATGATGGGAGCCTGATAGACAGCACTGACCCTGTGCCAGGCATGCTCTGAGCATTCTGCACGCATTAACTAAGATGGGACCAACTGTTATCCTCACTTCATCTGAAATGAGGAAACCCAGGCGCTTGGCCAGGTTCCTCGGCTGTCAGTGGCAGAGTTCGGATATAAACCCACTCTCTGCCCACTCATTACACCTACCTGAGCTGCAGCGGGACTTGGGGGCCATTGTAAAGCAGACACAGCAGACCCCTTTGTCCCCAGAAAACTGTGAAACAAACAGTGTTTAGCATGGCCTCCCCTGGGCCCTAGAGATGATTTTCATCTCTCTGGAAGGCACAGATGGGTGGGATAAAAATTCCTTCGCCAGAAACATTGCCCAGGAAAGTGTATTCAGCCCCAAATCCCAGTCCCACTGTGGGTCTTCATCCCCTTCACCAATGACTTATGACAACCACCTCAGCCAAATTGCCATTCCAGAAAACCAGGAGTCATCTGTCAAGGTGGCCATAGACAAGGAAAATCTGAGACACCCTCACAGCTAAAAGGAGCCTAAAGAGACACGTCTAAACTTCATGTGGCCTCTGGATGGGATCTTAGGACAGCAAAAGGATATGAAGAAACATATAAGGAAATCCGAGGAAGTATGGACGTCTAGTTAATAAAACCGTTATCAACACTGGTTCATTCATTATAACAAATGAAGCAAACTCATGGAAGATGCTGCCAATAGAGAAACTGAGTGTGGGGCTTATGGGAGCTCTCTGTACTCGTTTTGCAATTTTTCTATAGATTTAAACTGGTTTTTCACTTTTAAAATTATTTGTATTTTTTAAGGAGATGGGGTCTCACTGTGTTGCCCCGGCTGGAGCACAATGGCTATTCACAAGCACGATCCCACTACTGATCAGCACGGGAGTTTCGACTTGGTCCATTTCCAGCCTTGGCTGCTTCACCCCTCCTTAGGCAACCTGCTGGTCCCCTGCTCCTGGGATGTCACCATATTGATGCTGAACTTAGTGTGGGCACCTGATTGGCACAGCACACCACAGCTCAGATCTCCTGGACTCAAGCGATCCTCCAGCCTCAGCCTCCCGAGTAACTGGGACTAAAAGCACACTTTTTAAAAATAAACCGTCATAAAAATGACATACTCATTGATGATACTACTTCATTTTATAGCTACCTCTTATTTTTCACATTTCAATTTGTCTTAGCTCTGACTGCTATAACAAAATGCCATAGATCTGATGGCTTATGCAGCAGACCTTTATTCCTCACAGTGCTGGAGGCTGGATGTCAGAGGCCCAGGTGCCGGCAGATTTGGTTCTGGGTGAGGGCTCTTGCCCTGGCGTGCTGGCAGTGGGCTTCTCTCTGTGCCCTCGCACGGCTAGAGGGGAAGCTCTGGTGTCCCTTCATCTTCTAACAAGTCCCATCATGGGAGCTCTACCTTCATGGCCCAATTACCTCCCAAAGGTGGGGTCTCCAAAGACCGCCACACTGGAAGCTAGAGCTTCAACATATGGATTGGGAGCCGGGACCCAAACATGCAACCCATAATACAACTGAATTCCATAAGAGCATATCAATGCCAAAAAGAGTGGTGTGCTTGAAATGGCAGTAATCCTTCCTTTCACCTCGCACCTGTTCGGACGGTCATGTGGAAACAAACAAGGAGTGCTGGGTGGGTCATAGAGACACCAGAAGACTCCCCCACTGCGGGGGAACGGGGAAATGGTGCCGCTGCTATGGAGAACAGGTGGAAGGACTTTCCGCAATTACAGCGAATCTACCATGTACCATCAGCAGTCCCACTTCAAAGTATTCATCAAAAGAACGAAAATCAGAATTTCCGGGAGATATCTGCAGCCCCCACGTTCACTGCGGCAATATTCACAGCAGCCAAGATGTACACCATATCCAATGTCAAATGAATGGATCGAGAAAATGTGGTCTATCCATACCGCAGAATATTATTCAGCCTTGAAAATGAGGGAAATCCTACTGGGAACTTGGAGGATGTTACACCTAGTGAAATAAGCCAGGCCTACAGGGACAAACGCTGCACGATTCCACTTAAATGGGGGACTAAATAGTCAACCCCATAGAGGCAGAGACTGGAATGGTGGTTGCTAGGGGCTGGGGGAGGGCGAGCTGGGGATTTGCTGCTCAGTGGACGTAAGTTTCCATTATGCAAGATGAATGAGTTCTAGCTATCCACTGGCCAACACAGTACCTACAGTAAACAGCAGCGCACCGTGCACTGAACAAAAGCAGACAAACAAACAGAAAACAATGGCATACGAGGACACTTTTGGAAGTGATGTGTGTAGCTATGACCATGATGACAGGCATGGTTTCACAGGTGTGTGCAGATGTCCAAACTCATCAAATGTATACATCAAATACACACAGGGTTTTGTAAATATATCAATTACATGTCAATAAAACTAAAAAAGAAAAAGGATAAAAATGACCCTTTCTGCCGCACGTCAAGACCCCTGCCCCTCTCTCTGTTTCCTCCCCCAAAGGGTAAACCGGAGATGTGGTCCTAACAGGAAACCCCCTGTGGCCAGGACTCCGAGGCACCTCCTGGGACAGAGGAGCAGCTCACATCACCTGCCATGGGGACTCTCCCAGCCAGTGCAGCTCTATCCTGCTATTGCTCCTGTTGCTGGAGTGACAGTGGCATTGTGTGTTCAAATCCACACACGACAAGGATGAGATAAGCTGGGGCAGTCTCCGTGGCAGGAGCAGCTGTAGAGACACCTTGGCTGGAAGTGAGAAGGCACTGCTCTGACTTCAACCCAGGCCACCCTGAGGGAGGCAGCAGCCCAGGAGACACCCGGGTGGGCAGGGCAGGAAGTAAGGCGTTGCTCCCTACCCAGCGCTGTGGCTTTCAAGTAAAGATCTGGAATGAGGCTGGGTGCAGTGGCTCGCACCTGTAATCCCAGCACTATAGGAGGCCAATGCGGGCGGATCACCTAAGGTCAGGAGTTTGAGACCAGCCTGGCCAACATAGTAAAGCCCCGTCTCTACTAAAAATACAAAAAATTAGCCAGGCGTGGTTGTGGGTGCCTGCAATCCCAGCTACTCAAGAGACTAAGGCAAGAGAATTGTTTGAACCCAGGAGGCAGAGGTTGCAGTGAGCTGAGATCTCGCCATTGCACTCCAGCCCAGGCAACAGTGCAAGACCCCATCTCAAAAAAGAAAAAAAAAAGATTGGAATGAAGCCCTGGCTCTGCCTTTTCCCAGCACAAGCAGCCCTGGGCAAATCACATGTCCCTGTGGGCCTCAGTTTTTTCATCTGTGAGCCGGAGACTCTTAAGAGCGTCTGCCTCACGTGATTGTCATGGGGCTGGGGGCCAGGCATTGGAAGGTATGGGGTAGGGGAATGCTACTTTCACTGAACTGTGTGAATCTATATTTAGATTGTTTAGACAAAATAACTGAACACATTTTTTTGTGTGGTTTTTTTTGTTTTTGTTTTGTTTTGTTTTGTTTTGTTTTTGAGATGGAGTCTCCCTCTGTTGCCCAGGCTGGAGTGCAGAGGCGTGATCTCGGCTCACTACAACCTCCACCTCCCTGGTTTAAGCAATTCTCGTGCCTCAGCCTCCTGAGTAGGTGGGATTACAGGTGCCTGCCACCACACCTGGTTAATTTTTGTATTTCTAGTAGAGACGGGGCTTCACCACGGTGGCCAGGTTGATCTCGAACTCTTGACCTCAGGTGATCTGCCCACCTCAGCCTCCCAAAGTGCTGGGATTATAGAGCCGATATATATATTTTAAGCAAAGTATGCTTACATTGCCTTAAATTTTTAATTTGTGCAAATTCATGGAGTACATGAGATTTTGTTACACGTATATAATGTGTAGTGATCAAGTCAGGTATTCCTGTGTCCTTCACCCAAGCGTAATACCTGGTTGTGAGGCACAGTCACCCTGCTCTGTGATCAGACGTTGACTCTGCTCCATCTTACTGTGCATTTGTGCCCTTTCACCTACTTCTCTTCATTCTCCGCGCCCACCCCACACCGCTGGCGGTCTGTTATCTCTTTCTGAATGCGTGTTTAAAGGTGAGCCCCTCCCTCATCCAGCGCACAGAGCAGACAGGGCAGCTAGGGGCAATCAGAAGATCCATTCTGCTGCTGGAGGCCTTGCCTGGGTCTTCCTGGAAGGAGCAAAGGGAGAGTGGTGATAGGAATCTAGAAAAATCTCATGAGAGGGACTGGCAGACACTAACTTGTTCACAAAACCCACAATGCCAGAGAGCAGATCTCTCCTTCAAGGAGATTTTAGGACAAATTTGCAGCAGCTTATACGTGTACGGATCTTGTAATCCAAGATACATATGGTGCAGGCAGGAATCACAGAGAGATAGGTCAGGAAGGGTCTCCATAAATCTCATGCCATGAAATCACACATTTGTCACTGAGGGAAGCCAAGGAGGTCTTGCTCTGTCCCCCAGGCTAAAGTGCAGTGGTACGATCACGGCTCACTGCAGTCCCCAACTCCTGGGCTCAACTGATCCTCCTGCCTCAGCCTCCCTAGTACCTGGGACTACAGGCATGTATCACCACACCAAGCTACTTTTGTATTTTTTGCAGAGATGGGGTCTTATTATGTTGCCCAGGCTGGTGTCAAACTCCTGGCCACAAGCAATCCTTCCACCTTGGCTTCCCAAAGTGTGGGGATTACAAGCGTGAGCCAGTTCACCTGGCCTATCCCTGCCTTTTGAGGGGAGGGCATCTGTGCCCTGCCCTCGTCCAACCCCTCACTCTGGCAGACCTTGGTATCCCCTCAGGAAAGTCTATAGGTAAACCATGGGTATGACCTGGTCCAATAAGGACTGTCAGAGAGAGCTACACTGGAGGTGTAGGCAAATGGGTAGATCCAGAAAAGTGGGCAGATGGGAGCAGAGACCCCCTGCACCTCTCGGACCAGGACAAACAAGTAGAGAGGTCACCCTTCCCCACCTCCATCGCCCACGCCCCAGCCTCCCCACCAGCCCGTATACAACAGGTACACACCCCCCACAGACACACCCACCGCATACCCCACACACACACAGTGCCACAGTGGGGGTGGGGGCAGCACAGGAGCTGGAGTCGCAGGCTCGGGGCCCCAGCCTCGCCCACCACCCATCTCTAACACGATCTCGGGTGCCCCGGCATCTCCCTGAGCCTCAGCTTCCACAGCTCTGAGTACAGATCTGCCTCCAAAGAGACATGGTAACGAACAAATAGAAATAAAAAGTCTCTAAAGAGCTTTCTAAACTGCGAGTCAGCTTATCAACGTAAGCTGATTTTGTCTTAATGAAATGGTCCCTTCTCCGTTGGACTCCAGAAGATGTGGTGTCTTAGTCCAAGGAAGTTATAAGAGGGCGAGTGAGGGACAGCCAGAGAGGAAGAAGAGCCCAGAGAGGAGGACAGACAAGCAGGAGCCCGCCCCCGCCCCCCACGACATGACCCTGCTGCACACCCACTGGCCAGAGATGGAATCTGCACCAGCCCCAGGATTGCAACGAGCGGAAGAGCTGAGTCTACTCAGCAGATAGACCAAGTTCCTGTTTATTTTGAAAGACACACTCTACCCCCCAGAGCAACTGGTAGCCAGTCATGTCACACAAAGGTGTGAATTCCAGGCCGGGCGTGGTGGCTCACGCCTGTAATCCCAGCACTTTAGGAGGCCGAGGCAGGTGGATTGCCTGAGCTCAGGAGTTTGAGACCAGCCTGGGCAACATGGTGAAACCCTGTCTCTACTAAAATACAAAAAATTAGCCAGGCATGGTGACATGCACCTGTAGTCCCAGCTACTCAGGAGGTGGAGGCAAGAGAATCGCTTGAACCCACCTGGGAGGTGGAGGTTGCAGTAAGCCTGAGATCGCACCACTGCACTCCAGCCTGGGCTACAGAGTGAGACTCCATCTAAAAAAAAAAAAAAAAATGTGAATTCATGAACCAAACGACTGGCAATTTCTACATGTGTTCTATTCTCATTTCTCCTGCTTGCAGCGGCCTCACTGGGCACAGCGGGGTCTCCCATTCTTGAGGCGTGGTGGTGGTGCGTGCCTTTGGAGAGAAGGGTCTGGGGCTTGGGGGTGTCTGGATCATGAAGCAGTGACTCACTCCCTTCCTGCTGCAGTTGCACACACTCTTAGTGAAGAAGGGAGAAATGATTAACTCTAGGAAACTGGCTCATTTGCATAGATGTGCATAAATTATGCCTCCTCACAAAATGATCTGAGCATGAGTAAAAGCAAATGGGCATGTGTTTTTCTGTTCCCCTTCTCCATCTGTTTTTCTCCTTCCCCCTCCTGCTACTTCTGTAAACATACCCAAACCGCTTTCAGCTTCTCATGCAGAAAGTACATGTTGGTGCATGTATTACACAGAGATTTGCAGAATGTTGATATCTCAGGGTCACCAAAAGTCCTGCTTTCTTCCATCTTCTCCCCCCTACCTTCTCTCCAAATTCATTTCTACCATTTTCTCTGCAAAACAGAATGCTTCCGATTTCAGCGTTCAGCATGCATGGAAGCTGAGAATTCTTGAGCCAGCAAGGGCAATGATGGACCAGCATGGAGCTCCATAAACT